>JASUUL010000143.1:2532500-5032500 GCA_030449875.1 Aegle marmelos
GGGTTGGCGTCCTCAATAATGACTGATCCTCATTTATATTATTATTTCTCAGATGAGACTTTACAGATCCACAGCAGATTCATTTCATAGGTGGCTGCGACGACAATGCGTCTCATAATTTTTTTTAAATAATTAGTAGTGGTAGTGTGAAGATTAAAAATAATGATTTTTTCTATTAGAAAATTATTAATCATACAATCTTAATTTATTTTATTATTAAATTTATTATAATATTTTCACGGTATATCAGTTAAAGTTGATAAAATATATTTACCATACATTAAATCATTAATTATTTGTTTAAATATGATAACGTTAGAGGGACAATAGTCTTTTTATATAATACAAGTGATAATTTTTAAAAATAAAATTATCAATTCACTATTATTTTATTTTAACTTTCATACGATAATTAATAATTTAGTGGATAGTAAATATATTTTATTAATTTAAAATAAATAACTAATTCATCTTAAAAATATTATAAAATTTTTTATAAAAATATAAATTTAAAATATTTAAATGATAATTTTCATTTCCTATTTAGTAGCCCAGCGCCAGCGACACAAAGAGTATAATAAAATGTAAATATTAGTTAGGTAACTTTGAATTTGGTCACTTGCTAATTTGAAGTTCTAACTAGTTGAATTGTACAGAGTCTCCTATTCCTGAATTCTTTTTATTTATTTATTTATTTATTTTGTTTGAAAATTTATAATTATTTTGTTGATTCAAGCATACCATAACATTGATATCTTTTAATCCAAGAAAAATTCAAAGATTAAAGGCTGATTTACAAATTTTATATATCTGCCGACATTGAATCAATTTATTATTATTCATCTTAAAAAAAAAGGAGAAAAAAAAAAGCTTTATAGTACGTAGCTGTGGAGAATCACATGTAAAAATGATCACATTCATGTAAAGCGAAGACGGATGCATGGATTGTCCATGAGCCGAGCCGAGCATTCTTTAATTTTATTTTCCCATCTGCGTCACAACTTTCACAATTTTGATTAGGGAAAGGAATTGACGGTTGGGTCCCCTTCGGCGTTCTAGGTAGGATGTAACGTGTTGTGGGGAAACATCTGTGCCTTTCATACACGCATTATATTATGCCAAGCGTCGTGCAATCTAATCACATTATTTTATTTTATCGAGCATCCATAAACAATGGGTAATTTTGGATTACCGACAATCTTCAAACTTCTCAAAATATCCTAAGTCTCAATTTGTTTTCATTTTTGTCATTTTACAAAAGATTAATCTAAAATTGTAAGCGATAAATAACGAGCGAGCGGAGTGAATTCACGGCGTAACGATATCATTAACCTTGAAATTTCTATTTTAACTGCAAAACAATGTTATCTTGTCTCGGCATTAGTTTAAGTAAATGCTCGCTCGTGCTCTTTATCATTTTCCTATTTTATTTGATGAATACAACCTTGGTTATTTCTCTTGGCTAGCTAGTATGGGGAAATGAAAACATATGAGGTTTGTTGATAAATAGGAGAAATTAGATTTCAAAATAATGATAAATTTTATTAAAAATCTGAATGAATAAAATTAAGATTTCAGCCCTTTTTATAACAAGTGTAAATATTACAAATTGATTAAAATAGTCAAATCTATTAAAATAGTCAAATCTAAAATTTAATATGATAATTAAATTTTCTTAATTAAAATAAAAAAACAAACATTACTCAAATCTAAATTTTATTATAAAAAAATAAAAATCCTATAAAAATTAAGAAAAATAAGAAACAAATCTTAAAATTAGATAATGACCCAAAAAAAAAAAAACCCTACACAACACCCTCAGTGATTGTTACTGGATAATGCAATATCTTAATCCGTTCAAAACTTGCGGTATAGGTTTATTTCCAAGTGGGCGCGTTAAAAAATATTTATGTAAATGTATTTTTTTAATACCTTCGAAAACTAAATCAAAATGAAAATACATAATATTTTTTATTTTATTTTATTTTTTGGGTGGTTAAGGAAAATGTAAACGCTTAGAAAAGTAGGTACCATGCAATTATTTAAAAAGAAACTCAAATTAATCGCTTTTAATGTTAGCCTTCTTATTTTGAATGAGTAAACGGCGTTTCGTATTTGGGTTGTCTGACTTTGGCATAATCTCAACAGAAGAGGATATGATGGCATCTGGTTTTTTTTTTCATTTTTTTTTTAAGCATTGCAAAACCAATAATTTTTTTCTTCAATAATAAATAATGATGATTTATTAAAAATTGATTAATTTTGTACTTATGCTCACTCTAACGTGAATGTGGCCTGGGTGTCGATTTTATACGCAATTAAAAAAAAAAAAAAAAAAGATAAGAAAAGAGGGAAGGGAAAAAAGAAACAGTGAGTAGTAGGGTAGTGGACTGAGTGCCGCACGTTCCAACAAGCACGAGGACAAGAGCATGTTTATAATTTTGGTGTTACTATAATTAACATGCGAGGACAAAAACTCAAAAGCCCCACCCACAGGCCACGGGGGCTAATTTTCTGTTTCACCCCCTGAGGTTCGGACTGCTTTCACTTTGATAGATTGTATAGGCGTTTCTCTGTTTACACCCTTGCCCGTAGTGTTCCATCAATTTGACTGAACAAATGATCACGATACCCTTGCATCAGATGGACAATATTTGAGACGTATGCTGGCCTTTAGATCATTGACAAATTTGGCTCAAAGTGTTTAAACATAATGAAATGTATGTCTTAATTTTCATTTATTGAATCACGAAAAGAATCAAAATTAAAAAATTTATAAAATAAGAATTAATCCTGACAATATTACTCATGAATTAAATAATTATATTGACAAGATAAGTGGTTATATATTCATTATCTCTTAAGCCAATATTCACAAGTACATAATTTTGTGAAATTTTTCATCACAAACAAAAGCTGAAAGACATAATTCAACCACAACAAAATCATCTTAGATATTCATTAATAATTCATTTTAATCTCTACTCTCGGTCATCAAATATTCATCTCATAAACACCAAGTTCAAGTACTTAAAATTTCATAGACTTTAGACCATTATTCTTCCATTAGAGTTCTTGAATTAGTTCTCAATATGATCGATTTAAATCGTTTTCGCTATCATTATGTTACTTGCAACAACAAATTTCTTCAATGCATTTGTGAATAATTATAGTGGGTTCTAAGTTTTGTGGCTTTGGTTTGAGAAGATGAAATATAAAAGCATAGATTTTTGTTGTGAGAAAAATATTAAATATTAGCATGCTTCTATTATTGTCCCGTAGATAATAGAGTATTTAGGACATAATGTAATTTTTAAAGTTTAAAAATTTAAAATTACTTGGTCTAGTGACTAGAGTCACTCCCTCACAAATGTGAAAGAAGTAGTTCGAATCTCTATAAAAGTATTATAGAGATTTAATTTAAATTTTATTTTTTAAAACTTGAGTAAAAACAGTCGTGTTATATAAGATTTAATATAAATAGTTTAAATAATTCTATAATTGTAAATATCATATAATATGTTGTAATATGAATAATAATCTCATAAAAATGAATTATAAAAATTTAAAAATATTTAAATATTTAATCAATTTAACTTTGAACTACTAAGTTGTCCTCACATTCTAAACTTACACTGTAACTTTATGCTGACCGTCTGGGTGCAAAGTAAAGATACGGTTATACAATTTATTAAAGCGGAAGGACCCAAATCCCAGGGGGAGGAAACCGAATATTACCACGGGCCACATCATTTGTTTTCACAAAAATCAATAATTAGTTGGCCAAACCAAACCACACATGACGCGGGATTCTCATTGCCTGCTTTGACTCTTTGTCACCAACAAAGAACTAGCTAAGCTGCCTCTCTCTCTCTCTCTTTCTTCTGTTGCCAACTCAAATTCAAAAGTCAGGAAGAAACGACAACTGTTACTGTAACTCCCACAGCTTTTCTGGACTCCAATTTAGAGCTTCGATTTAATCAGGGAACTTAAAAAACAATATCAGCTCAAAAGAAAAAAAAGAGAATCCAAGTCCTTTTTCGTTTCTAAAAATGGGCAAAGATTACTTGTATCCTCCTCCTCCTTCAATCGCCAAGAAGTTGTTACCTTGGACCTTTTATGCTGTCCTCTTTATAGCCATTTTTCGGTTGTACCTTTACCCTGTTCACTTATACTTCCATTCTGCTTCTGATCAACTCCCTCACACCAAGTCCCTCATCATCACTTCTTCTTCTTCCTCTTCTTCTTCAACATCATCGCTATCTTTAACTTCTTCTCTCGCTCAAGGTACATGCGGTGACTCAAAATGCGTCCTTTGGGTCTAATATTTTAGTACCAACAAGAGTTTTTGTTTCACATTGTTCTGTTTGTTTTGCAGAAAAGGAAACAGCTGATCATGATGATGAAACTCCATGTGACTACACTATTGGCAAATGGGTTCATGACAAAATGGGACCTTTGTACAATGGGACTACCTGCGGTACAATCAAGGAAGGTCAAAATTGCATCACTCATGGAAGACCTGACTTGGGTTACCTCTACTGGAGGTGGAAACCAAAGCAATGCAAACTTCCCAGGTTTGATCCCAACGCGTTTCTTGATTTTCTCAGTAACAAGCATTTAGCTTTTGTTGGGGACTCTATGGCAAGGAATCAATTAGAGTCTCTTATTTGCACGTTATCTACAGTTTCTGTCCCTCTTCTTGTTTATCGAGATGAAGAAGATAATAAGTTTAGAAGATGGCATTTTGATGCTCATAACGTTACTATTTCTGTTTACTGGTCACCTTTTTTGGTTAAGGGTGTTGAGAAATCTAAAACTGGTCCAGAGTATAACAAATTGTATGTGGATCATGTTGATGAGAGGTGGGCAGCTGATTTGCATCAAATTGATATGATTGTTTTATCTGTTGGTCATTGGTTCTTGCATCCAGCTGTGTATTTAGAGGGAGATTCTGTATTGGGTTGTCATTATTGTCCTGGACTTAATCACACTGAGATTGGATTCTATGATGTTTTGAGGAAAGCTTTAAAGACCACCCTCAAAACAATAACTGAAAGAAGAGGGTCCAGTGGAGATTTTATAGATGTGTTTTTAACCACATTTTCTCCATCACATTTTGAAGGTGAATGGGATAAGGCTGGTGCTTGTCCTAAGACCAAGCCTTATAAGGAGGGGGAGAAGTTGCTTGAAGGAATGGATGCTGAGATGAGGAATATTGAGGTTAAAGAAGTGGAATTGGCCAAAGAGAATGCTAAGCAATTTAAGAGGTTGAGACTAGAAGCATTGGATGTGACCAAATTATCATTAATGAGGCCTGATGGTCACCCGGGGCCTTATATGTATCCAAATCCATTTGCTAATGGAGTTCAAGAGCATGTTCAGAATGATTGTGTTCATTGGTGTTTGCCTGGGCCTATAGATACATGGAATCAAATATTGCTAGAGGTTATCAGAAAACGGGAGCGTCAATCAAGTAGAGAAGAATGAGATATTAAAGTGTTTAAATGGTGGGTTTATTTCATTATGATTCATTACTACAATTTCTTTGATTGATCAGTACATATTGCTGAAGAAGACATCAAAAGAAACTAATATTGGGTGATGAAGTGATCATTGAATGCTTGCAATTTTGTTGATGAAAATAGAAGACCTGAGAGCTAAGCGTGTTAGCCAAGAAGATTGACAGGAGATTTAAGTTTCAGTGGTAACAAATAGCCAAAGCCCAAAGATGACTTACTTTGACAAGGTACTTGCTGGTTCTTGGGAAATGTACAAAAGTTATCAAAGTGAAGTTGTAAAGAAATCACCGACCATTGTCATTTTTTTTTTAATTGCTTTGTTTTGAAGTTCATAGGGGAAAGTTTGGCAGCTTCTTGGCACATCCTTCAATTTTATCTATTGAGTTATTCGTTTTGGTGTCAGCTTATATCTTGTCCAGTTTCTGCATCTCTACCATTACTTTTGCTTGCCGAGTTTTGATTTTGATCTCTACATCCTCTAATTTATGCCTCTTTGTCATCTTTGTATTCGAATAGGAAGTGTGAGTTTTGTATAATTTATCCGAAACTTGAAATTATTTATACCTGTAGGAATAATTTTTAGCATATGTTTTGAGTGAATTGAATTCTCAATGCAAATGAGGAAGTTTCCTCTGCTTCGCAAACATAGGAACTCTACCCTCTTATTCGCCTTTTTACTGTTGTATTTTCTTTAGGATTCGTTAGCACAAGAACCGCTAGCTCTAAAGAATCCTAAGCAACTTTATCAAGCTTGTCTTTGAAGAGATAGTCAGAACAGTACTAAATGAGTTCCCCTCTAAAGTGAAAAAAAGGAAAAATATTGTCACATCGGCCGGAACTCGGCCTTCTTTAAAGGAAAGTAATAAATCCATCTTTAGTTCCCTCCTGTGCATGAAAAAATTATTGCGGTCCAGTATCAATAATTCAATACTGGCTGATCATTAAATAAATTAGTTTTCACTTTTTTTTTTTGAAAAAAAATGCTATTTCAAGGCTGCTGTTGACATACTGTAATGTGCAAAATACAAAGCAACAGAAAGCGACCACTCTCTGCTAATGGAACCCTGTTGTTCGAAATAAATCTTAACAGATTGCCAAATACTAAATAAATATTGTTCGTGGGCAATACTAAATGCGCATGCATCTTACTAAGAACAACTTGAAGACAAGTCCATTTACGCAATGGTTCTGCCAGTGCTCTGGTTTTGAGTTGTGAATTTGATTCGTAACAGCCCTTGTAAGTTTCTAGCCACTCCAAGTAGCTCACACAAACGCACATAACTCTAATACAGGGCAATTGTCCCTTGGGCATCCATACAATCTGGCGTGTCACACTGTAATGTAATCCCGGGGAACTTGCATGCGAAGAGTCTTGTTCGCTTCGCTTCTGAGCGCATCGTGCAAGATGACAAGAGATCCATATTGGAGAGACTGGTCCGCGATTTAGGAAGTTGTATGGGGAATTAGTTGATGAATGCTACTGTATATTTGAGTGAGTTGTAACTGGAAACCTCTCCTGGTACTCTGAGAGTAGTGAAGTGAGGTATGGACCCTTGCCTGTGGCACAACAACAGTCGCGTGCGGTTCCAGGCCTTCTGAGATGTTCTTGCTCTTCTTAAAGCTTGTTCAAGATCTTGGATTTCGGGACGTCACATCAATTCCAAGTTCATTAGCCTTTATTTTTTCATGGGTTTAGAGAGTAATAATTCTCATATCAAATTTGATATCGATAATAAAATTTTATTCAATAATTTATTATAACATGGCTTAATTTAAGATTAAATATCAAAATTTCAATGTAATAATTTATATAAGAAAGATGATATTTGAATCATCAATTTATTCCGTTAACTCATTTTCTTATTATACCCGCTATTAAAGTTTACAAATCATAAATTTACTTAACATGCCCAGCATAACTTCAGAACTAATCCTTGTATTTCTCTCTCAAAAAAGAAAAGAAAAATTCTTGTATTTTTGTTATTATCTCCAATCTCCATCACTTCATATATATATCGAGTTCAACAATCTGTAGTAACCTAAATTTCTTGCATTAAAAATTCATAGATAATAAGAAAGACGAAACAATGCATCTGACTAAACTATGAAAAGATTTAAAAGTTTGACACTAAAAAATTTTAAAACCAGTAGTCCCCTTAAATAGTTTTTTTCACTAATTGGAAAATCATTCAATTACATTTATGGGCACAGCTACTTAAGATTTTCATTTTATCCGTTACCTTGAAAACCTACCATTCTCATTATGGATTTTTTTTTTTAAAACAAAAATTTTACCTTTTGTTAGTAAGTCTATCAATTCATCCTTTCCTGATTGGCCTAAAATGAAAAAGTAAATAAATAAATAAAATAAAACATAAAAACAGCTTTTGACTATCTGTTGACAAATCGGGAATATGTTCCAAGGCATTTGATAAGTGAATTTTTGTATATTAAATTAATAAAATGATTTCTTTTATTATTCAGACCAACTGTCTTTAAAAGTTATTTTATTTTAAGATTGTTTTATTAATAAAATATTTATTTAAATATGGATGTAAATTATAATGGATTCAAATAGTCTCACCCTTTATATCAAATATTTAATAATATCAAACATAAAAAACTATTCATTTCTTCAACTTATAGTGATATTATATATTACTTATTAAATTCAGCAATTAATAATATAATTTTAAAAAATAAAAGTAAATAGTTATTTTTCTTCATTAAATTCAATTTAACATGGCCCTAGATAATATTATACCAAACAAAAGAGACTACCCTGTATAATCTAGTTTAATTCAATTTAATCTAATTTAATCTAATCTTAGAAGTTAATCCATTCTAATGCAATCTAATCTAATCCATTTTTATCCAATCCAATCTAATCAGCCGTAAAGTGTTGAAATGGAGCGTTTGTTTTACTTTGATTTATTGAAGTAATTTCTTCGATAGACTGTTACAACCCAAATCAACTATATTTGGCTGGGTTTAATTGTTAAAAGAACAAGATGAAGATTAAGCATTAACCTCCATTTTTGGAACCATTACAATTCGCAAAGTCAAAAAGAGAATTATATCGGATTCAAAAGATGGAATTGAGTACTCTAAATTGAATTCTCAAGTAAAAAGCAAAAGCATGAGGACTAATCTTTGAGGAGATGTTTATTTACTCTTTTGTTTCTTAGCGAAAAAAAAAAAAAAATCTTCAAGGAGATGTTGAGCAAAGTTCCACTTAGTATTTTGTAGTGCCATGGTTTTAAGTTATAACTACTGTGAAGCAAAAGTTCTAGTTATAAAATAAAAATTGACAAAAGTTGGTAAATAAAAACTCTAAATAATAATAATAATAATAATTATTATTATTATTATTATTATAAATATAATAAAGCAAATATAGGGCTTTCCTCAAAAAATTGATAAAAATTGGTAAATAAAGACTCTTCAATAACAATAACAATTTTGATAAACATAATAAAGCAAATATAGGGTTTTCCTCAAACAACTATGGCCTAAAATTACCTTAATGTACAAAATAGTTTCTAGTGATTATAACTTAAAAGCCACAATTGTTATCCAACAAACAACCAAACTGAGCCCTAGCTGACCTTAGTTGACTCCAAATGCTTCAGTGTTATCCCGTCCGGACTGCAACATCATCTAGAGCATCGATATCAAACTTCAATTTTTGTAGTCATCAGTCTCCAACATAAATAATGATAATAGTAATAAATTTAGGAATATTTTCTTCTTCAATACCAGATGCACGCATTGACCATGAGTTGACTCCTCAAGAGGAAACATTAATAGCAATTTGGTGAAAGTTGCACTAATCTAATATGCTCAACATACCCTTGAAGAGGCAATTTCACTTTAGCTGATAATATTACACACATTGCCAATTCAATCCGTTGGCACACTCGGGGCAAGCATGCAGCAGGCTACCACACACCAGGGACATATTCCTTGTTGATTTCAAGACCCTTTTTCGCCACTGTATCATGCAAATTGTCATGGAGTTCAGTAAGGTTCAATGATTGGTCTATGAGGAGGAAGAGGTGATTGTTCTTTCTAGGAAGGACTGAAAACAAAGAGAGTGAAATGGGAAACTTGTCTACGAGAGGAATGGAGTCAGGGAGGAGATCCTCAGGTTTAGAGCAAGGTTGGGTGGCAAGAAGAGTGATGTGTGGTTCATCTTCAGGTTTGATCAGATTAGGGATTTTAAGCTCTCTGACCAATTTCATTGAATCCAAGAATTTGGATTTAAGAGCATCATCGAAGTAGAGCTTGATTGCATACTGCATTCTGAATGGTTATAAATAAATAAAGAGAAGAACCTATAAGTGAAGGAAACACTTGAGAACAAACTGTAACTGTAATGAATGCACGAAGGTGAGAATACTAAAAAAAAATAAACAGAAAACAATTGCATAAAACATAAACTTGGTTTTCATTCTTGTATGTTCTTTATCTAAATTAGGTTAATGGATGTAAGACATGGATTATGGCTGTAATCATACTTGTTATCCCAAATTGTTTCTAACAATTAGAACAAGTTCTTTCAAATTACTACAACAATGAGAACTTGAATAATGCAACAAGCAGGGCACAAACTTAATCTACATGCAGACAGCATAAAGCAAGCAAAAAGTCAACCTACATGTGAATAAACTAAGAGAAAAACCAGCGGCACCCCCCCCCCCCAACCCCCCGGGGGAGGTTTGGAGAACGTGTTTTCTCATCTAAAGATAGCTGAAAACTAGAGACAGACACAGACACAGACAACTATATTTGAAAAAAAGATTAATGGGTTCTTGTTTACAAATAAAAATCACACCTTTCGAGGGACTGACGCCGAGGGGAACTTGCCTGCGGTATCTGTAACTCTGTAAGAGAGCAACAGCTAATGAGGGTTTGGAGTCTTGGCCTTATACACATAAATGTACGTGTGGGGATTTGATTTGTCATTGTCTAGCTCTACTTCTCCGAATTTAATTAAAATTACATACTTGGAATTGGGTATGATATCCCTTTTTTCCGCCCTCTGCAGCTCTGCTTGTGTATGCGTGTCTTTTTTTTAAAGAACTTATCCTAATTATAAATTCGAGTTCAAGTAACTTCTCTTTAGTAACTAACGTGAGATCTAATTGAACAATTCCCTCAGACGAAACCATTCCTAAATTTCAATTCTTTTGTTCTTAACTCACACAAGTTGTTCAACCATACTCAGCTACTAAGATTTAACTATAATATCACTTGCTAGGTTTTAAACCTAAGATTTTTAAGTATTCAATCTAAAAAACTAACCTACTCAATAAATTTAGCAGATTTGTAAATGACGAGTGGTCTAAACATCCTCATGTGTTCCATTCCTCCCATCTTTGAAGATGTTTCAATTTGTGTTGTGCTTTCAGCAAATTGTATGCTCATTTACTAAGGAATATAGCAAAGAAAATTAGATTATAATTTGCAGTTTTTTGATTGTCTTCATTTGAAAAAAAATGAAAAAAAAAAACATTGATGCCTCTTAAGCATTATTAATAATTAACAAGAAAATCCTTCTGTACATGTTCCGTAGCATTCTTGGTAAATGCATCACTGAAAACTTTCTAATAAAGGGAAATTCCACTCCAACTTAATTTCCGACTGGCAATGGCGAAAGTAGTATAGGAATGTAGATTTTATAGGAAGTGTTGGATTCCATGGCAATATCAATTTTAACTTTCAACATTAAGTGGATAGTATATTGCGAGACGAAGACTGCACAAAACGAATATGCTGCACTCTGCCAGTGAATGGCAGGGAAAAGCTATGACCTGCCGTGAAAGCATTGTCAAGAAGATCTCCTGGGATAGTCTGGACAAGCATGCAATTCGAAGTCCAAGCTCCAGGGTGGTACTCCTGAGAGATTTGAAGACCTTCTGCTACAAGCTTCTATGAAATTGCAATCACACTTGTTAAATGTTGATCTCGAAACAACAAAATTGCATGTTATAATAATATATCGGCATTAGCGTTCTAATAGAAAGCTCTTTAACATTAAGAGCTAGATAGGATTATAGCTTTTCAAGAGATCTGACCCACAGCACAACAACTTCTTGAGCAATAACATAATATAATATAATATGTAAACAATTCCCAAGAGGCACAAATGGCGCAAATGCAGAATCTCTCTGGTCTGAGACAACAAAAAGCACTATAGATCCAAAACAAAACGAAAATTCAAAAAAGTCAACTGAAATAAGAAAATAATAATAAAAAAGGAACAATTACTCTGATATAGAGAAAACTGAAAAGAAAAGATTGGCCACATTTATGAACAAATTGGCAACTGGGTTATCATTATCACATAAATGAGCACACCATTCATTAAAATGTTGCACGAGCCGAGAGAGGCCGAAGCAAAGCTGCGAGAGGAGAGGATCTTACCAGCTGTGTGAGTATGAGTGACAGTGCGATGGCCGGTGAGTTTAGTTTTCGGGTGGCTTTGGGCTTATATAATTTCCAAATTTTTCATGCGTAATTTTTTTTTTGTCCTAATTATTTATTTAAAAAAAAAAACTTCGGGCGGGGATTTTGAAAATAGATTGGGCCTCAAATCAGTCCACCACGTCACCCGCGTAAATTCCCATTACACAGCTGTAAAATGTAATTTTTGTGAAACTCTTAGAAATCCAATTTTTTTTCCATTTTTTTAAATCTCTTTCTTTTACGAATTTGCAAGAAAGTACATGAAATACAATAGAATTATAATTAAATTTTACCATCATTTAGAATAAATTAATGCAATTATTAAGGTACTTTTGAATATAATTAAATTGCTTCAAAATAATTATTTTCATTTTTTCAACAAAATTAAATGTCTTTATAGTAGGATTAAAAAATAGTCAGATCTCCATAATTTGTAAGGATATTTTAGTTTAAACTTCAATTTTTTTGTATAATTTTCAATAACAGTAGAAATATGGTTAAAACATAGGGTATTAGGACTCTTTTTTTTAATTTGGGTTCATTTTTATGGGATTAAAAAACCTAGTGATCACCAGCAGGCCTTTGAACAAGTGGTTAGGACCGTTAAGCAGTTCAAACCCCAACAAATATGTTGTGAGGGTAATTTTGTTCCTTAATTATAAGTGAAGATAGTTTATTTTTTAATCAAAATGTGAATAAAGTAGATATCCCTCAAATAATAGAGAAAGTTTAGAATGTAGCCAAAAGTTCATAGAATTAATATAAAATCTTAACAATCATCTAATTTGTAAATACAATTATATTCTCATATAATATGAGTTGTAAGTGTGAGTATTAATTTTATGTAATAAAAAAAGCCTAGTGATCCTCTTGCTTGCATTGTTGGTCAGTGGTGCAGTGTAGGATCAATTTTTCCAAAATTAAATTAATTATAACTGTAAGGGTTTGAGACTTGAGTTGATTGCTTACAAAAGTTTTTCAAAAGACAGAAACAAATATAGTTGATACTTGATTGCTTACAGAAATCATCTTCTCAATCAATACCCAAAACATCATGAAGAACGAAGGTAGTATCACCGATTATATAATTTCTAACTCTAGATAGCTTCAAAGTTTACCAAACAAATCCCCAAAATAGGCAAAAATTTCGCTAGAATCATTTGGAAAAGAAGAAATGCCAAGCAAGTAGACTGTGTAGCCAGTATCCTCGTTCCCATTCAACCAATTAATTCCTTCATCCTCCTACACATTTTAGCCAATCAAATTACACAAGTGAGAAAAAAGGAAAGAACATTAATGAATCTTCACAAAGCCACAAGTCGTCATGTGATAGAATTCTGCCAAGAGGGAGGGAAAAGCAAAACTTTCTGGTCTTTCCTTGGGACGATGCATGACAAATTTTATACAAAATATCATGCAAGTAATATTGCTATATGTGTATGAGTGTGTGAACGCGCATATTTAAAGTCTCGTCGACATTAATTCCAATGAGATCATCTAATAAAACACCCATCTCATTACTTGAGATTTTCTCTTCAAAACCATAGACATATATGTTTGATGGACCCAACTTTCCAACCACAGTACAAGAATATATAAACTTATCATGTAAACTCTGCTAATGGATGAATGCATGCTCAAAAATGCCTCTAAGGAAAGCAATTGCTGTACTGATGCATGAGTTTGGAAAAACTGATAATTAAGTGAAATATGAGATCATTAGGTGATCGTTCAAAAGCAATATATGATATGACGCGGTAAGTAGATTGTTTTAAAATTATTGAAAAGATATTTGGTGTGAAAAATATTAATTAATTGTCCACAATGTTTAATGACATTTACAAAATCAAAAAGAAGAAATGCAAATATACTTCAATAGAATTTATGTTTTCCCTAGTTCCAATACCAAACGAACATCATGCAAAAACAAAAACAAAAATGAGGTAGCATATTTTCTGTTCTGTTTTGGCCTAGTTTTTACTAAGCACCAATATGTGTGTGTGTGTGTATGTATATATATGAGGTGGCATCCATATAGAAAATTTGCATCTAACTAGATCATATCTAACTAGATCATATTTTCATGGCAAGTGCAATCTCTCACTCCTCTAGCCCGATTCACCCATAGTTAAACACCTTTAATCCCATGCATCGGGCAAGCACAAATCCAAGTCCGAACACAGGAACACATCATATCTATATATCTATATATCTATATATATATATATATATAGATAGATAGATAGATAGACTCGGCACATTGAAGAGCTTTTAAGATATGGTTGGTTAATGAAACCGAGAGAAATCAAATTCATTTTGGTCGATCCAATATGGTAAAAAGCAAACCAAAATAATGATTTAGTACAACAGTTTAAAGAAAAGGGCGATGAGAGGGAAGCCATTTTGTTTCGACCCTATCCGAATAGATACGAAGTCTATCGGCCAAATTAGAAACACATAAATCAAATAATTAAAAAGCCAAGAGACGGGAACTACTAAGGTTGGAAAGTGAAAAATTAAATTACCCTGTCGCGGCAGTGGTCGCAATACGACGGATAGTAGTTTGTCTTGCTTCGAATTAATCGTCGGGCAAAAGGTACCCCACTCTTCATCCTATGCAACTCTGCTAACGTCAGAAAAGGTATACTTGACGATTGCTAGCTCCGCGGCGTATCCGCTCAGTGGCAAAGAGGCCAGAGCTGAGGTGGCAGTCCGGTATGCATAGACCAACTGTTGATTATGGCAGGCGATTTGGCATTGTGGGTTGTCGTTTTCATCTCGAGGCCCGCCTGAGCAACAAGTTGATACACATCTCTCCGCAGATCACATATAGTAGTGTTTGGAATTGGATGTAATGACAGATTATTCGCACTGAAATCCAAATCTTCCACGCCAATAGAACTGAAATTTACAGGCACATGCGATTGCCGCTTGAACCCAAAACGAAGGAACTCACTTCTGATTCTATTCACATCAATATTGTTGCTTCTTAACAATGGTATATTAGGTTTTTCCTTGATCAGGTTTGTAAAGAACAAACTCCAGATTCCCGATTCTCTCAGTTTGACCCGTGACTTATAGATTGCACGGCTTAGATTAGCATCAAACTCGATCTGTATTTGATACATCTCGATGCCGTCGGTCGTATCAATAGGAATATCAAAGAAACATGCAAAATTAACTTAATTTCGCTAAGATAAACCCTATAATAACAGAAAGAGATTGAGAGGTGACGACGAAATTAACAAGAAACCCCGGAACCACATAATCAAGAATCAAGAAAGTGCCTGGTGTAACGGAAATTCAAGAAAATTTCAATAAAATGATTATGTCTTAAACAAGAAACCTGCAACGACGAGAAAGAGATTAGAGAGATTCTTCATCAAGATTCCACATGGCGGAGAGAATCATGATGAAGAAGAAAAAGCAGCGGGTGCTTTTGAAATGAGAGGGAAGAGAATAATTGACAATAACGTAGTACGACGTCGTTTGCCTTGGTAAAGTACTATGAATTAGTTGTAGAAAAACGCTAAGCAACCGAAAAAGTACAAGGGAAAGTGGGCGGGCAAATCTTAATTAGTGAATTATATATTTCTCGCAACAAAAGCGAGCTTTCTAATTTCTAGTATTATTACTCAAGACCACAGCGTATATCGACTTTAATCTGATATCTCTATTTTAACTAATTTTATTAGATTGTCCTAGTTATTTCATCGATATTTGAATAATGTATTTTTTCTTAATTAAAACATATTTATTAAGTAACTATTAAATTTTTAATTCGATAATAAATTAATGAGGAAAATTATTTGAACTGAGCGAAAATAGTAAATCACTATTAAATATTGTATAACTTCCATATAATAAATGTTTAAAGATATTTCTTATACAATCGACATAAAATCAATACAAAATTAGTTAATGAATTAAAATACAATAAATTTATTGAGGATTTTAGTGTTGATGGGAATCCTGTGACTAATGGTCATCTATCGTTTAAGCTTGAGGATATCGGAGGACATTACTTGTGCCGGTTTTATTTCTTAGTTTGGAATTTTTGGTTTATGTTCCACTTCAAATGTAGTTTCATTTATTTTTATTAATTTACATATAAAAGGATCTGACCTAACCAAAATTTTGGTTTATGTTCCACTTCAAATTTATTTTCATTAATTTATATATAAAAGGATCTGGCCTTTTTAGAATTGTGAAAATAAAAATGAAAATGAATTATTCAAAGGTGAATTCGAGACAACCAAAAACACATACATATAAAAGAATCCACCTTAGTGTCAGAGGAATTTTATTTTAAGGGTATTTTTATAATAACCTTATATTAATTAATTATTACTAAAGATGACCAAAAAGTTTAGGCTTGGCTGGGCTTGCAAATGACTTTTCTAGACATGCGGGTTTTAAGCCCAATCCACAATAAATGAGCCTAGTTATTAACTGAAAAATTTAAAAATCTACAGTAGATAAGTCTAGATATAGACTTATAAAAAAATTTAAATTTTATATTTTATAAATAAATTTTTTTATTTTATATATTATGAGTTTTATATTTTTAAATATTTTATTTTTTATTTATTTAATTATTAGTCTATTATATATTGTATAATTAATTAATTAATTAAAATGTTTCTTTATTTTTTTATTTTAAATTCTGTTAAAATTTTATTTTTAAATTTTTATCTAAGATCAGACTCAGCGCAAGCCCTGACCGTCTAACTATGAACAACCTTTTAGAGGGCTTGAGCCTACTGTTAATAACTTGGGCCTCGGCCTAGTTTGAAAAAGCTCAAGCTCAAGTCTTTAAATTGCCACCCTTAATTATTGTTCATGATAGATGTATGCACTCAATATGTCTCTTCCGAGTTGTTAAATGCAAAGACGGCACCACACATTCATAGGCATGTGAAATATCATCATTGAGCAATCTCGCAGGAAGAGGACATTCAAAAATCTACTTGTAGTATTAGCCATGGCAGCAATCCTCACTAACCTAGAAGGCTAGAAGTACTTGAACCACTATCTTCTATAAACTACAAGACCACTATAGGAAAAAGGGCTTCGGATACATGATTTTTAGTGGATTTATGACGAAGACACTCCAATGCTTGTAAAAGATAGTGAGATATGAGCTGTCACCATAAGAGCAAATCTCATTAGGCCTTTCTTATTTTTATCTCATTAAGATAGCTACTTTGAACAAGAATTATATATAATCTTTAATAAATATCGATAAAAAAAATCTCGATATTCTTACTTTTATTAAAGTGGCTTATTATTGATACATCTTTTTGAGTATAACAAAAGTTCAATTTTGTAATCCAACAAGTAGGAAAAGCTTTCTTAGGATAGGAGAAAAATTTTTGTAATAATATTCTTCCAAAATAAGTAACTTTTCCTTATACAAAAAAAAAAATGCCCTATAAGGCAACTAAATACTAAGGAAAAACCTAAGTAAATAAAAGGGCAGGCAAGAGCGGCATGCCAAGCCACAAGAAAGTAAATACTCAACTGGGCAAACAAAAATTAAAGGAAAACTAAGCTAAACAAAAGCCACGGCCATATGAGCAAGCCAAGCCAAGAAAAAGCCAATGCCTAACGAGGTAAACAAAGGCTAGGGAAGATTGGGGTAAACCAAAGCTAAAGAAAATAAAAGCTAAGAGAAAGCCAAATTAAAAATATAAGCATAAAATACTACTTACCAAAATTACTAAATAAAAACAAAGATTTTTGTAAACTATTCTTGAGCTAACTAGAATGCCTAAGGGAAATTTACATTTATGCTTAGAACTTTAATTAAAAAAAAAGTTGAGGAAGCTTACATTTCTTCTCAAATCTTCTGTTTAGGAAATTTTTAATAGAGACATATTTTAAAGCACTAGCATTTTATCTAAGAACTTCAGTTTAGAGGAAACTTCAGTTTAGAGGAAATTGTTTAATTTTCTCTATGTTAACAAAGAGAAAAATTCATTGACACATTTCTCTCAAGATATAATCAAACGTCTATGGCATAGTTCTTTGAAATTAAAAGGTCATGTGGTCAATCAAATAGAAGTTAAAATTTTTTATTCCAATTAAAATATTTTATAAACAAATTACACTTGCGGAGGGAGTAGCATTGGTGCCATATTCCAAAATCACCAAATCATGCCTTTTGTCCATCCTCATAAATAAAAGAAGTTATTATGAGGAAATAATATTCAAGTGATTTTGAGAGAATAACAATGAAGTGAAAGTTTCTTCAAAGCTCATAAAAATGACAAGAGAAGAATTAGTTTCATGATATATTGGTTTAAGGAAATTACGCTCAACAGTCAGAATGATAGGGAAATATGCACGTACAAAATAATTTCCAATGATCAAATTCACCTTCATGTATACAAAAATGAAGAATGACATATGTCATAAGTTTAAAGATTCAAAACAAACCTTAAATCTACACCATTTATCATTTATAAATAGAGTCTCATTTTTAAGAGAAATAAGTCTCTTAGCTAAGTAAGAACACTGTTCATTCTAGAGAAAGAAAATTCATCTTTTTTATTATTTTTCTTTCTTTATTTTTAATCATATTCTCACTCAGGCATTAAAGTGCTTTCTTTAAGTATCCGCATTTATAGATTCAAGGCTAACAAATTATTATAATTTCTCCACAAGTTAGAAGTACACGTGAAAGTAAAAATCCAAACCTTCAACAGTGTTGATCTATATTCTCATAATTATGTGATGTTCATGATACACTTTAATGTCGATTTCCATCTTAGATATTGGAATAAGAACAAACAAAACTTGCACCGCATAAATTTGATGCATTCAACCACAAAAAGCAATTATCAAGTGATAGAGTTATTTGCCTGCTAAAAAGTACTTTGAATGCCTATTTATTCTAAATACATATTCAATTTTCTAAATAAATCTTCGATTAACACATAAGAATATAGATTTCGTATGAAGAAAATGATGTTGATTAACTTTGTTTCCTGTGATTTAGTAATTGGAAGATGAAATTACCAAATTCATGAAATTAATTATTCAATAATTTTATCATCAGTTAGAGGAATGTCAAGGAGAGTGAGATGGAAGTGTAATACTTCAAAACAAAGCGGGACACGAGTGGTGTATATTTGGACGAGTTTAGTTTTCTAACAAAACGCAGTCGTTTGTTTTTGGCACATACAGCGACGTCGTTATTGTACGAGCAAAATGCAAACGGCAAAGGCGCAATGCTTCCTGTAACAGGAACGTGGATTGAGAGTTGGGACTGTTATTTTATCTGTTTATCTTATTAAAAATTATAATATCAACGCAACAAAAAAGCGAAACCAAATCCGATTTCGCTTGTACTTGCGGCAATGGCTGCTGCAGCACTCTCGTTCTCACTCTCCTTAGATCCCCAACAATACCACAACAAAACAGGAACAGCACTCGCTTCTCCGATAATCCCCACAAAATACTCTCACTTCCCTCTTCACAAATCCAACCATTGTCAATTCAATAACTTTCTCTCATTCTCCCACTCTTCCTCTTCTCCAGCCGCCACCACAACCTCTTCGTTTCTTGAGGATTCATTTAGAACAGGCAGGTTTTTAACCAATGATGAGCTTGAAAAGCTCAAAACCCTTGAACATTTTGTTCATTTTCAAGAATTACAATCTGGGTTTTTGTGGGTTCGGGTCATGAGGCCAGAAGAAATGGATAGAACTGCGAGTTTATTGGCCGAGTCTTTCTCTGAATCAATGTTGCTGCCTATGGGATATAACAAGTTGCTGAGGTTCTTGGTGAAGCAGTATTTGATTGAGAGAAGAGCTGTGATGCCGCATGCTGTTACTCTTATTGGATTCTATCGAGGGAAAGGAGAGAGTGAGAGCGGGGAAGATGTTGACTTGGCTGGCACCGTGGAGGTTTGTTTTGATAAAAGGGGTGCTAATGCTTCACCTCCTACGCCCACACCGCCCAAGAATTCACCTTATATTTGTAACATGACTGTTAGACAGGAGCGCAGAAGGTACTTATGGTTTTGCTTTATTAGTTTTTTTTTATTTTTATTTTTATGTCATCCTTTTTTTTTTTGGAGGGCAAAAATAAAAAACAAAAAATTGTTGAAGAAATATTGTGCCCAAGATTATCCGATTATATGTCGACAATGCAATGAATTTATAATGTGAACACAATCTTAATTAACGGCGTGCCTAAGAATAAGTAGAAATTTATGCATTGGTTTTGTGGTCAAATATGAAACTATAATGAATTTATGCATTGATTTACGGGTTGTAGCAATCGTGTGGTTACTCAACACTTGATTTTCATCATTCTCTCATCTTATTGCAAATATTACATTTGATGGCCATAGAATTGTTTTTGCAATATTGTTCATCTCATTCCATATCACTCTGGCAGTCTTGTCATTTCTACATTACACAGATACTTTCTGGCAGCTACCACTAGTCAATTCCTTAGTATTGAAGTATAATTTATTGAGCTGACTGAATTAATAAGTGTGTTAGTTTGCAACTTCCAGAAGGGGTATTGGTTGGCATCTTCTGAAGGCAAGTGAGGAACTAATATCTCAGATGAGTTCCTCAAAAGATGTGTACTTGCACTGCCGAATGATTGATGAAGCTCCATTTAACATGTACACAAAAGCAGGATACAGTGTTGTTAAGACAGATACTATCATCATCCTGTTGACGCTGCAGAGACGCAAGCACTTGATGTGCAAGAAACTTCCAGTTGGTGACCATCTCTCAGAATCTGATGTCTCTGGGTCTGTTGAGGAACTTCCCTCATAACGGATATGTGGGGATCGCAGCATAATTTTTCCAAGGTATATGAACTTCCTGTTGCATGTTTTTACTGTCATAATAGTACTCGACTACTTGTGCTATGCTGCAACAGTCAGTCTCCATTTCTCTCGTTCACTGTTTTCACTGTACAAATTGTAGACTACATTTTTCTCTTTTGAGTTTATGGTTCTTTTTGTTCTTTCTAATTTCCTTTCCGTTGTATTTTTACCAATTTCAGATTTGAATTTTCCAGGTCTAGGATGTAGTCCAACCAGGCTGCAATGATCTTCCAATTGATTGATTTCTGACTAGGAGGAGGTCTCAGATGGTTCGGTGTCTTTTTGTTAATACATGTCATGTTTTTGGAAGAAATCTGTTTGTTACAGGTAGCATTGACTGAGAGACTATTGTTCCTTGCTTTTCTTTCAATCTTAAATACACAGGTTACATAAGGTACATATCAAGTCTCAACTTGAGAATAGGAAATCATCTTTTTCTCTAGTCACTAAACTTGATCAAAAAATACAAATACATTAAAGATTTATTCAAGTACAGAATACATATTTCCTGTTAGTGTAGTTAGAACAGTATATAACTCGTAGAAAAAACCGTAACTAATATTGGTAATTCGCTTTACTAATTTCTCTGTTTTCCGTTATAACACAAAATTACTCTCATCTTTATCCATCACAGTTTTCTTCCATTATAACTAATGAAAGCTCATCCACAATTTTTTTCTGATCAAATAATTTCATTTTGATACTATGCACCTCAGATTCCATGTTTCAATAACCAATTAAAAGCAAAGAATATTTATTATATATTACAGTTGCATTCTGATATAACATTTTGGTTTATCAGACCATTCTGAGTGCATGCAAGGGCATATTCAATCCTTTTGAATTTGTATAGATAATCAGCTGGAGTTCTTTTACACATTCAGCTATTGAGGGCCTCTCGCTACTCTCAGTACGGACACAGCGTGATGCGAGATTGGCAAACATGGCTATAGATTCCATGGTGTATGAACTTCGGCTAAGCTCTGGATCTATCACCTTTCGCAACTTCTTTCGATCATTTAATATGTGTCTCACCTGAAAAAGAACCACTATTTTGTTATTTGACAGACTTCACATCTAATATTCTGTGTCCATGAAATTTGAAATCCAGAATCATTGGGATTATAATTTTATCCTACCTGTAGTACAAGGTTTTGATCATTTAGCCCTTGATTTAAGTCAACTGCTCTCCGTCCTGTCAAAAGCTCTAGGAGAACCACACCAAACGCATAAACATCACTTTGTAAAGTGAGTTTCCCTGTCTGTCACCATGGGAAACATGTCAAAAATTCAGAATTGCCATGTTGACAAAACTTAGTAGCTGAAAAATTAACATCTAAGACCAGAGTCTTCTATGGATAATTTTATGTTAGTTGCTCTGTTGCATGCTAATTGAAAATTATATGATGTAAATTATTTAAAGGTCATGCTTGAAAGGTCTTGGATAATAGCATGTGCAAATGGTTCAAATTCAAAACTATATTTTCAGAATATATTAAACTCTTACTTTATTTTCAGTTTGAAATATAAGAATCAAGACAATTTCAGATAATAGCATGTCATTCTTTAACAAATTTCTTTAGGAAAACAATGTAACTGTAGTTGTTCTAGGTGGCAACAGAATTATCCTTTTAGTTCACTTTAGTTTTCTAGCATCTGGTAGCTGACTAGCCGTCAGTTGGTTCCATCTTATCCAGGCGTAGCAATGTTTGAATATCCATCTACTTTTGCTAAATATGCAAGACCAGTTGGGAGTCAGAGCAGCTAACTAGCAAGTCATCAATATTGTTTGGCAAAGAAGAGTACGAGATGCTTATGGATATTTATTTATTGTTCTTGTTAGGAGTTGCAATATGTTCATTTGGAAATGCGAAATAGCATTGACAAATATAGTACAGAGAACACCAAACTTGGGAGCTAGTTTGTTTCATATTTTTGTTGACTATGTATTTTTGTTCATACCAAGCAACTTATCTTCATATGTCTAACCTGCCTAATTGCCATGGCATATATTTTCATGTCTATGTAGGTAACCGTCATGATAATAGTTGTGGATAATGCATGAGTAGTTTATACGACATGGACAGGAATTACAAACAAGATTGTATTGAACGCCTTTAATCGTGTTTTGGAGCCAGAATATAATCTTTGTAACACAGAGACGTACCGATGTGTACTCAGGATCGAAGTAGCCAAACGTGCCGAGAACTCTAGCAGTCACATAGGTCTCCTGACCTTCTGGCATCAACTTTGCCAGGCCAAAATCAGATATCTAAGAATAATAGCACATGCAGTTTAGTTATGTAATTTACAATGTAAATAGTACCTACCACTTATTTGTAATCATGATAAAATCCTTCAGCGTTCGTACCTTTGCGTCAAAATTGGCACTGAGCAGAACATTGGTGGACTTGAAATCTCTGTGGACAATTGGAATCCCAACGGCAGAGCTTGAATGAAGATAAGCAAGTCCCTTTGCTGCCCCAAGTGCCACTTTGAGCCTTAAAGGCCAATCCATCTTTGGTTCCCCAATTCCTAGCATTGAATAGCAGATTGTTAGATGTTCAGAGGAAGAAAGATGTAAGGCAGATATGATTTTGTCTGTAAATCCAACCGTTTAGGTGATCTTGCAGGTTCCCTTTCTGCAAGTATTCATATACTAAAAACCGTTGCTTCCCATCTGCACAATAACCTATCAGAGAGACCAGATTTGGATGGTCAAGTCTGCTCAAGATATCAACTTCTACGCGGAACTCGTGTTCCCCTTCAGCTTCTTTAAATCGTGGCAGCTCCATTTTCTTGATTGCAACCACCTTGAGACACCAAATGGGTAAAAAATTGTGTCAACTATTTTTATTCTTATATATCTATAGTTTAAGCGTTTAAGCAGTGTTGGTATTGAATTGTAGTACTTTGATATCAGAAGCCCCTTTTAGGAGTTTGCAAAGAGGCTTTTGGTGACTTCATTGAAGGGAGTTTGATTAGAAAATGTGTTACAATACCTCTCCTGACCGCAGAGTGCCCTTGTAAACTCGGCCAAACCCCCCTTTCCCGAGAAAATTGTCATCGCTAAAGGAGCATGTCGCCTCTTCCATCTCCTTGAGTGTGAATACCGATGATCCACGGTGTCTTTTCTGGGGTTGGGTTGGTTGATCTTCGAGTTTCCAGTGCTCCACAGGCTTGTAAACCCCTGAGAAGCAGGGGAAGTAGATGTTAAAACAGAGAAAAACAGGATTTGCTGGCTGCCATTAGAAAAAAGAAGAAACAAGAAGAGAAAAACCATACAAGGGTCTGTGTGATCCTGGGACTTGCTCCGTCTGCGCTTGTTCCATGCCGAAACCAGCCCGAAAGGCATAATCACTAGTACTCCTCCTTTGAATCGTACAGCTTCTCTCTGTTCAACAAACAATTGCAGTGACAGATTGTACCATTAGCATAAACATCCTGGAAATTGGAGAAACAATAATATCACAGCCTCCTTAACAAGTAGTGAATTTGGAATTCATGCATGTGAAAGCAGAATATCAAGAGAATGGAAAGGATTATTAATATATGAAAAAAACAGTGAATTGGGATAGTATGAGAAGAATCATCTGTATGGAGAGCAAGTGAGATTACAGAATACTCAACTAGACTTTCCAACAACCATATTTTACAAAGAGAGATGTACTTGAAGAAAAAGAAAAAAGGCCAAATAAAGGTAAAGTTGGTGATCGTGTTGCATTGCTTGCTTACCTTTCGAATGAGCAATTTGTGGGGTTTGCTTCCTCCGATAGTGAAATGTAAACTACAATCTCTCCCTCCATTTTTAACTTTCGTGCTCAAGCTTTGTCTGGAAAGAAGTGTAAGGTAGCCGTTGAGGGGGCGCTTTCATTTGATTTCTTTTATTTCTCTTTCTTTTTTTCGGTTATTTCAAATTTTAATTCTTTATTTGAATCCCATCCTTATACTTGTAATCTTTGTATGGTGAAATTTATCATTCTGGAACCATGATGTTATCACCATTGGCATTGATGATGACAAAGCAATAGAAAAATTAATTAAATTAAATAAAAATCAAATTTCATTGCTGTTGACGTGGGACCTGATGTTAACAATCTTTTGTTTTCAAGCTATTCCTTCACCTAACTTCAATTTGACGGATAGCTTCGGGGTCGGAGACGGAGAGCTCTTGAAATTCAAATCTAAGTTCTTGTTCGCAAACAATCAGCCTGTCCATTTTAGTTTGTATGGCTTCTTGATAGAAGATCACAAACTCAATCTGAAAAATGGGCGTTCCCTTTCGTTTGCCCTAAAGCATTATATTGGGTGGCTCTGATATCCTGGTTAACATTGGATGAAAGATAGTGACACACAAAATTTAACAACCTGTTTTGTTTATGATGATATCATGACTAGGTATTTCTTCCAAATATTGAAAAGCCGAATCCTTGTTTGATTCAATGAACAGTGCAGTTATTATTAACCTAGAAATGCTATATTTCAAAGAATCAGGACAATTGCGTGCGGCTGGCCAAAGCCAGATTTATTGTCTTTCGATAATTACCGTAAACCCAACTTCTGGTCACACTCCCTCGGAAGTTCAGAATCGCAATATATATATATATATATATATATAAAACCACAATCTCTCCCTCCATTATAACAGAAGTCCTAAGCAAATTTTCAACATACACACAGACACAAATATGCTCTCAAGTTCAATTTTGAAAACACAAAGTTGAAGCGTCGCGATAAAGTGAAATTGACCACACATTTGACACATTAATTCTTCTTTAACTCGTTTTGCAACCACCATGGATTGAAAGTCATAGCATTCAACTGCAACACTCTGCCTATTTATTGCTTACAAAATACCGAAGTTATTTGTTTCAATTATTGTTGCCGCAAGGATATAGGGTCGATTTATATGCATTCTAAATATTATTCTGGATACCCATTTATTGTTTGCATCATATCTAAAATTTGCACATCAAAATTTAACTTTTAACAACATTAAGATTCTGCCTTGCTTTAGTCACATATTTTTGCATAGACCACTGGTCTTGTTAGTTTACTATTTTAAAAATTTGATTTCTGCTATTAAAATTAGAGAAGATATAGGACTCCTCGTATCATCCGCCAACCTCTCAATCGGTGATAAATAACGACTCACTATTTTATTTTAATTTATTACTATAAATTTGCATAAATTCATAAGTGATCCCTTGCTAGTTTTTTCACCATTTTTTCTCTATGGCTGAATTTTAAAGTAAATTTTTATTATTATTAAAAAAAGGGACAAGAATAAAATCTAAATTTGATTATGTAAAATTCTTCATAAACTAGATAAAATCATTTTTTCAACCATATATTATATATAATTTAGTTATTTCTAGAGCATTATAATTAATTTAAACAAGTGAGCTGTTAATTTTGACTTTTACTTCTCACTTTGACTAGCCTTTCCAAACATTCATATTTATTTTCATAATAAATTTCTAAACATGATGAATCTGTAAACACTCTTGTGTCAAGCTTATACTATTTTTTACAACCGTGGAGTTATCAAATTTCAAACCTAAAAAAAGTTCTGAAAAAATAGCTTGAGTAATTAATGTATCCTCAAGTCATCCATTATATATGGCCTTGGGGCATTAAGGCATCTCAAGCAAAGTTACTATTTTCGCCGCCTACTTTTTCAGACATCACATTAAATTGAAAGAAATGTAGATGGCCGCATTATTTATGACTACTTACTGGACTGCAACAGCTTAATTGATCGTGTCATCGTGATGAAATAAATGAGTTTCACGTAAGATTTCAAAAAGGCCGACAAGGCAGTTGAGGTCGTCCCAGCTTATTTAGCTAGTAAACTTAATATAAAACACATGCGTGTATGCAGTTGCTAGCAAGCTAACAACATCAGTCTGATCATCCATCTCAACACAACAAATCGAGATCATGGCTTCAGCAGCCGGGAAGCTTGAAGTGGAGATTGAGGTGAAGTCATCAGCTGATAAATTCTGGGGAAGCATTCGGGACTCCACCACTGTGTTTCCCAAGGCATTCTCTCACGACTACAAGAGCATCCAAGTGCTGGAGGGCGACGGCAAGGCCGCTGGCTCTGTGCGTCTCATCACTTATGCTGACGGTAAAACTTAGTACGCGTATCTTGCCTGATTAAGTCACATCCATAATCCATAATTAATTAACATCTTTCCCTTTAATTACTCAATTAATTTGAGTACCCCTTCCCAAGTGTCATACTTGTATGTATTGCTTGCTCTAATATAATAATATTCTGCTGTCGTACGTGGTGTATACGTAGGTTCTCCAATTGTGAAGGTATCGACGGAGAAGATCGAGAATGTAGATGAAGCAAACAAGGTGGTTACTTACAAGGTAATTGACGGGGACCTGTTGAAATACTACAAGGCTTTCAAAGGCATCGTGAGCGTTAGTCCGAAGGGGGATGGGAGCTTGGTGAAGTGGGCTTGTGAGTTTGAAAAGGCAAGCGATGATGTTCCCGATCCAAGCGTCATCAAGGAATTTGCACTCAAGAACTTTCAGGAACTGGATGACTATATTCTCAAGGCCAATTAGGAGCAAAAGCTTGCCACAGGCCCCAGCTAAGGACGCAGTTACATTGTTTATCATTGCTTATCATGTACTATTAATCTTGTGTTTGTTGTTGTTGGACTTATTTATAAAATAACAATATTGTAAGGAGTAAGAGATTCTCTGCCAGCTCCCATTTAATTACCACCATTATTATTTATATATGTATATCGCCTCATTAGTAAATAAAAGCTAAGCTTCAGATAATTATTATTAGCGTCAAAGTTTCTATCTCTAATTCGTATTACTAAAACTAATAATTAAGTCCACTCCGAACCTTGGCATCACCATCCATTATATATATATATTCTCTGTTATATTTATTTATTTATTTAATTGAATAACGTGGCAATATATATGTAATCATATATAATGATTACATAATAAGGGGTCTTATGCGACTTCATGCTGACTCATCTAAATAATAAAGAAATTATTAAAACAAGTAAATGTGAAATTATTTTACAAATTTGAAGGGCTAGAAAACATAATATTTGATAAAAAATCTTGTGAGTGTTGTGGCGTCAATGGAAGTTGAGAAAGTCTTGGATAGCAGGGACACCACCACGTCATGACCTCACAATCCAATTACATACCATCATATGCATATATATAATGTATTTTCGTCATCTCAAATTTATTGATAACTGTATAAGTGGTGTCATCCAATTGAGTGGTAAGGTGATAACACGATGGCATAGTGTCAATATCACTTAAAACTTTCACATTTTATAGATTTATATAAAGTTTTCGAGTTTCAATTGTGAAAGAAACAGCCAGATGTAATATATAAACTATGTTGCATACATCGCATGGTTGTTGCAGACATAAAGTAGAGGAGGGTTTTCTGGATTTGTAACATTGCTATCAATATAAATATTTGACAATTATAGGTAAATAATTGTAGATACATCAAATTTTATTTTAAAAGAATGTGTCGTTGATTTAATATATAGTAAGATATTGTGATACTTCACTTAAAACTTAAAAAAAAATTATCTTCTACCTGATGAGAGACAAATCACCTATCAAAATGAAAATTTTAGTTGAAAATTTCTAATTTAACCTTCGTTATAATTTTAAGATGTTTGGCAGAGCGGTTGTGCGCAGCAAGTAAAAGCTAGCTGAGAGAGAAAAAACGAGAGAAAAATTTCATTCAATCACAATTCACAAACATTAACATGTATGCATATGTACATCAAGGGGACTTTGCACACACCAAAAATCCCGCTGCAAAATCCCTTCACCGTTATCCTTTCATTTCTCTCACCCACATATCTACAATTGAACACACCAATCGATCTTCCAAACTCTAAATTTTTGTACTTTTGTTTTTAATTTTTTTGGTCGATACACAGGCAGCACGCATGTTTCTTCTTTATCATACAACAGCGTTTGATGAATCTCCCTCCACTCAAGCCGACTGAAAAGTAAAAAAACAAGATAATTAATGATAGTCAAGGAACGTATTAGATTTACTTAATAAATTCTGGTGCATCGAACTTATACTTACTCGAAAAAGCAGCTTTGAACAAAATTTTGCTTTGAGCATGTCCAAATTGCTAAGAGCATTTTTAGACTGGTGAATCTTCTTGCAAGAGAGGGACCTTTACATCTTCAGCAGCATCTTTAGAATCATCGCCTTTACTTTGTAATTCATCCTCTCTGATATTTCCCCACGTTACAGTATAGTAGCCCATTCCGGTTATAACTGCTCCTATCACACTGTACATGCATGCATTTCACTTCGACTATTAATCAAAACACAACATTAATTGGAGGGATTAATTCGTTTGATACCCAACAAGACTAAGTATAAACATGATATACATATCCATCTTCACTAGTTTTTTCTTTAATTTTGTTTAAATAATTCATTCAGTAAATAATAAAACATGTTATCTATGTGCTGAAAATATATACACTCGTGTTCAATCTATATAGCATTTTCTGATATGTCATCTGTTTGATAAATTATAAATGATGTGTCATATAAATATTACCTTCCATAATGGAGAGCATCTGTAAAGAAGGTTAAACCAAAAGTGGTGGCAAAAACAATTCCGAATGGTTTGAACATGGGCACATAAAGAGGGCCTTTCATTTTGGCACAGGAGATGTGGACAGTGCTGCGAATGACACTCCCAAAAATTGCCTGTAACAATTAACAAAGCATATGCATGCGTAAAAACAATCGAATTAATTAAGTCCATATTATATACACATACTCTTTGTCTACTGCGGGTGCTCTTTTTTTTTTTTTTTTTAAAATGTGAATATGCTTTTAAGTTGTGCAATTTAATAAAACTATATTTTAATTCTATTAAATCATACGGCTTCATAATATATTAAAAAATAATAAATTTTCTTATTTTACAGTCAATGTAAGATATAGTTTCTCTAGAGCTGTGGACCCACAGTTCAATTATTGTGAGAGGCTATATGTTATATTCACTGTAAGCTGCTTCCAAAAATAATTCTATTAAACTATAGCATGTTGGTGTATATATATATATATATATATATATTTGAAGCACTTACTGTTACAATAATGAGAAGAAGCTCCGTGTTTAGCTTTAATTTCCAAGCATCGATGTTTCTCTCCATAATTAGCGAGAAAATTGAGCACTGAATAGTCCCAATCAAGCTATAAAAAGAGACCACTTTCATCTGTTGGGGATACTGTTTGATAGTTCCCATCTGACCAAATATGAATTACACAATTAAATTGAGGGGAATTTTCTCTCTTTGATCGTTTTCAACGAGAATGAACTGATAAGATCAGTTAAATATAATATTAATTAATAATTTTACCTGAATGATGTTACATACGCAGGCAGATAAAGAAGAAGCCGCAAGCAAAGTGCAACCAATGACCCAACGGTCTGGTGTCGAGTAGAAAATGAAGAGTGGTGGATTAATTTTTGCTTCAAGTTTATCGTCAGAAGCAGCTTGTCTTATGAATGGGCCTTTGTAGACCTCTACAAATATTGCCCCCATGACCGATATCAAGGTGCCAATTACTTTGACTCGGATGCTTGAGCTTCTCCAATCTATTTCTGTTGTCCTGGGATTTGCATTTATCATTATTATCATTATTATTGGAGTCGCAACAATATTGTACATGTCAAAATATAATATGGTAAGTCCATATATTTTTACGATGGTCCCTTCGTACTTCGCTCTATTGAGTGCGCACATAGCCAAGTTGACATCAATGAATAAAGCTAAGCCCAAAACAGGAGAACTATACCCAATATTAAATTGTTCCGATGAGTGGTCTATAAAGCCACTAAAAATGGACCATGATGCCGATATTTTATATATGGAACGATAATTTTTTTTTTTTCTGATCTGAGTTTTAATATATATGAGCCAAATGGTACAACTATACGAGTAAGTGGTTTCAAAATAAATATAGTACAACAAAGAAATTGATTTGGATCATGCATAGATGGTACGCAGTTATTGTATTCATGTAAAAAATTTCATCAAAACAAAGACATGTTGTCAAGATCTCAAATTGGTTCATATCAGCCCGTACTCATGATTTAAAAAAAAAAAAGAAAAAAAAGAAAAAAGAAAAAGAATAAAAAATTCAGAGGAAATGTTATGTGTAAATGAAGCTGAAGAGAGAAACCTAGCGATGACTGAAAGCAAGAAGGAGATGGCAGGGACCAAAAGGCCCATCGCACACACAACGATAGGGGAACTGTAATACAAGCCGAAGAATGCAAGGTTCTGAGAAATAGCTACCCTGCAGTAAAAACATATATTAAGGCAAAGAGTAATTAATTAGTAAGAAGCATGTATCCATCAGTAGCCTTGTTAAAGAATTAAAAAGAAGCAAAATCAAGGAAGGCTATATAAAATGTACGAACCCTGTTAACCCCAGGATGAAGAAGCGCAGCACAAGAGGTAAAGTGAAGAGTGGCTGTTCTATTCTGCAGCAAGCAAAATTAACTGAAAGATTAACTCCACACGATCGATGATATTTATTTTAATCTAAAGAATGAATTATAGTAAATTTTTAATTTATTGTTATATTGCACATGGAATACGAAGAATTAAAGAGGAGACTTGAGGGATGATTATTAGAAGAACCTCTTCCCAGTCCCAGCCCCAGCCCCGCGGTGATGAAAGAAGAAGGAATAAGGAAGAAGAAGAATGGATCCAAGAGCATTTGTGTAGGCAATAAAAACAAAAGGGCTCATCCCTCCATTCATAGCCGTTTTTGCCAAGATAGTAAGCCCTATTGTACAACCCTCCATTATCACCATCAATGTAGATGGCACCACCTCCTCCTCTATTTGTCCTCTCACTAGTCCCATTATTTATAATTCGATCGTATGTATCCCTGCTATCTTTCACTCGTTAATTAATTTGCCTAATGAAGCATGTACAACAAGCTAGACCTCTCGTATATATATTTATGAGTGAAGGAATTGTCTAGCCAGCAGCCTCCTGATGACCGGCTGACTGCTGATATAATTTACAGTCAAAAAAATAATGCACCAACTAAGAGCTTCCACAATGAATTGGAGAATGACAAAGAGGGGATAGCCTTTCAGAAAGTTGTGAAGCTACTTTGTCTTTGTACGAGAATTAGCTACTCGTTCGACTGACTCAATCTTTGTGCAAAGGAGAATAAGCTGACGTGGTTTCATGTTTGGAAAGAAATTGGTTGTGTTTTGGTAAAAACAAAAAAAATAATAATAAAAATTAAGCAATTAATAATAATGTGATGTGAATGTTTTCATCTGACTTGTCCTTGCCCTTAATCACGAATATTTTTACTATATTTGGCCACTCTTGAAGACTAATTAAATTAAGCGCGGGGCCAGAATATGCATGTTTTGTACTTACTTGAGGGACGATTTGTGGTGGACATTAACAATGTCCCTACCCTCAGCGACTATTTTGAAAGGTATTGGCCCCACCTCAACTTTTGTTTTGCATTAGCGGTGATACGCAAGCCTGCTTCTAATACTCGACACCGGGCACCGTAAAGCGTGAATGGATGGTATCACACTCGGCCTGTGTGCCGGACCCAGAATTTGTTGTATTAATCTCCAATGAAAAGATTCAATTAATTTTTTTTTTCAAATTATTACGATTTATACGTATATTGTAAACAGGATTCCATTACTCAACTCATATTTTTATATCACTAGTTACAAGTTGAGTGGCAAAAGAGACAATTAATTAATTACTTAGTAATTGACGATCAATCCTGAACTTTTGATAAATCTTAACCATTCATTATAATTAAGCTCGGATCATGAGCATTAATTAGCTTCATTGTTTAATTTCTCCTTTCGGTTAATGGCATTTAGTGATGTCTGGTTCTATCTGGCTGAACGCATCAAAGTTGAATGAACTTCGTTGATCACGCCCCGTGCCAGGGACACAGAAGAGCAAGACTCCACAAGGAAACACCAGCCGACATATGGCACTTGTTTATCTCAAAAGAGTTGACATCAGAGGCAGCCAACACACACTAGCATCAGAAAATGCTTGTAGAATTCTGAAAAGAAAAATGACTACTCGCAAGTCAAATTTCTGCAATTGCAGGAGGCTCTCATTTTTATCTTTAATGTTTTTTCCATGGACCCTTCAGAAGAATTTGCGTTTTCACTTGACATCAGACATCAGAAGTCTCTGCGATATCTTAGCAAAGGCTTTGACCGTCACAATAAGACTAGTGCAAAGGATCGGATCTCCAAGGTGTTTAGAATGTGCCAGCTATAGCATTCTCCTTTGACATCGGTACCGACTAACAAAATTTTCGAGGTTTTGAATCAGAGGCTCACTGGTTGAACATCATCTTTTCAGTGACTGAAACTCACTCATAAGAAATGCAAATTGCTTTTTCTTCATAAAGCATATCCATTCGCACATGCCTGCAAGTCAGACTTGCATAAATCGTTGGAACAATGAGATATGAATACATATACAATCTTTCATTTTCTTAATATTCAACTGAGGAAGATTTAGAATGTCATAATTTCCACTTTGAGAGAGTGCTTGAAGTCGTAGGAGTAAGCATCTTAACCTGTCACACAATCTTTTACCTGCAGAGCAGGATGGATTAAGTTTTGGCCAATTCCAAAGCTCAACTTTTCTTTGCAGTGACACGTACTTGACGGTGCCTCCCATGCTCCTGACTCAATTATTACAACTGAAAACAAAATCTTCATGTCATTCGCATTTACATATTCCTGATAACCTTCTTCCCCACCTTCAGGTTTACACGTAACAATAATAATCAGAAGTTGAACCTGAAAATGTCTTAAATAAAATAAATGAAACATGACCTTCTGTATGACAAATTCACAGGAAGCATTACACAAAAGGTTTTCAATGTGTTGACAACAAAATTAAACCAAAAAAAAAAAAGAAAAAGAAAAAAAATGTTTCTAGTAGAGATTAGAGAAGATTATAATTCATTCCTTCAATAACTTGAACGAATAGACATGCACTAATTGTCTCCTCATGAACAGAGGCGCCTCATATTAACAGACATTATCTTCACACTCTGCATGTTGACCCATAATTTCTAATAAAAAGAAATATATATCTCGTTGGAGTGGTATCATAGGTCATCGATTAAATGCTTGTAGGACTATCTACATAAAGTTATAACATTTTGAAGGATGAATGATGAAAGCTATCTAGAGCTGGTCCATTCCAACTAAATTGGCAGTGTGGCTGGACCTCAAGATATAAAAAAAAACCCAAGTCCATCTTAACCCAAATCTTAATTTCTGCATAGAAGTAGCTTCCAGCTAAATGTTTCTAAACATTTTCCTCTTTCAATTTTCCGGAAAGAGACGGTGAAAATTACCAATTTTTTCCTGTAGGCCTTTTTCTCTCTTGCAAAACTTTTATGTTTCTTCAAAGTCGTTTTGCAAGAGGGGGGCCTTGTTGCTGCTTGATTCTAAGCTTCTTACTTCAGTTTCCACGCCCGAGCTCCCTTCTTTGGCTTTTCCCCACATCACAGAATAAAAACCAGTAACAATTACAGCTGCTCCAATAAGTCTGCATTACATTAAAAATGGAATGACCACTTTCTTATAATAGAAGAGGAGGAGAAAATCAGGACAGGAAATAAGGGAAATCTGACCAGTAACATGATCAAACAAAAATTCTTATACTTTATACAAGTCAAAACACCACCCAAAATTGAAAAAATGTACCTCCCAAGGTAGACTGTCTCTCCTAGGAATATCGTACCCACTGCAGCTGAAATTAAAACACCCAAGGGCTTGAACATAGCTACAAATACAGGCCCAGTCCTGTGCAGGCACCAGGTACCAACACCGACTTGGAATGCAGAGCCAAAAACAGCCTGCATTTTCCATGTTAAGGTTTCACGACAAAAAGTAAATATAACTTAAGCATGTAGATAAAACATTCTTTTCTTTTTACTTCTACTTACCGAGTATAGCACAGCAACTAACCTCACACCAGGTTTTAAGCTCCAGCTACTCAGGTCTCTTTCCATAACCAAACAGATTATTGCAGATTGAATGGCCACAAAGAAGCAGTAAAAAAAGACTACGATCAGCTCAGCTGAGAATTTCTTAAGGATTGAGGCCTGAAATGCATGAAAAATACATCAATCTTTTAACTGGTTTTCACTCTTGCTGTTTCTTAAGAATCTAACCTGTACAATAAGCCATGCTGAAGTGAACACACAATCAATGACAAGGAGCAATCCACCAACGACCCAGTTTGTTTGTGGCATGACAAATTGAAGGGACAAGTTTGGAGGTGAAGATGTCATCAGAAGGTGGGGTCCCTTGTAGTATGTCATGATAAATGCCCCTGTAATTAACACTATGGTTCCAACTGATTTGGCTAGGCTACTGGAGCTTCTCCAATCTAGTTTTTCCATCCTGAAATCACCAAATTGAATCATTTTAGATCCATAGGTAGCAACGAAAATATCACTCTAAGAAACTTAGAAGTCTGTTACTGGTCCAAATTTTTCTACCTCATGCTTAGCACATTCATTAATTAAAACATGAGTTAAAACGTTTTGAGATAGAAAAGTCTGACAGAGAAAGGAAACTAAAAGGAGCTCAACATCCAGTTGCTGAAGAACTCTTCAGACGATATGACTATCCAAGGAGCTCAAATAAGAAAATGCAAAAAGATGTGATTTTAGGCAACAAAAGAATCCAGTAAATTATGAGTAATGTTATGACCATAAGCTATTTTTTGTATAAACTTACATGCCACAGCATGACTGTTTGAATGGAAATACAGAATAATAAAAATAATTAATGTAGGCCAAGTGGTGTTTTTATTCAACAAATGATGCCGTGCCACATCAGTTTGTAAAAAGATTGTCTGTAAAACAGTTTATGGCCGTGTCATTGTTTCTAAATTATTAGCAACACAGAATAAGTCACTAAATTAGTAGCAAAACTAACTCCCCTAAAATAATGTCCTTTAAGTCCGTCTTAAGGAAAGAAACTGTAATGCCTAAATGCTTGTATTTCAAAATCAACAATATCAGCTGAGTTGACACCAATCAGTTACCAATAATTCAGTCATGAGTCTCATGACCATAACTAAATTGTAATTACAAATTCAATGCAGCCTCTGATGCACATACAGACCTATTATATTTCATCACTGAGGCAGCAGATCAAATAATTATCCTATCCCAAATTTGCAAGAGAAGGGAGAAGGCCGCAAAACTTTAAAAGCCAGCAAATCTCTTAAATGGAAGGCATCACATATCATGGTTCCTTGTTCAGTGCTGAATTGATTATAACTCTTTCTGGCAGATTATCCACACATGCATTTTTCATTTTAATAAACTAGAAGGGGGCATACACCACATCCACGGTTTAGTAAGATAAATAGGAACTGAGAAGAGGTATGTTAACAGAATAGTTGGAGGACTTTGGTTTTCTAGAACAGTGTAGGTAAAGCTTGGTCAGATACAGAACAAGAGCTTGAATATCTTCTCCCTTAAGGACATATTATCTGAGCTGCAAGATCAACATAGCGATTTCAGCTTATCTGTGACCTCATTCTCATCAGCTCCTTGTTAATAGCTTAAAAGGCATAGTGCCACTTCAGCAATAACATTAAATCTGTCTGCTTTTGGGCAGTTCCTTTGAAATTCCTAACTCCAACTGCAAACTGCCGTCATTGATTGATTGCGTGCAAAGCCTTTTCCACATCAAGTATTGATGTCTGAAAGAATGAATAATTAAGGAGAGAAAGACAGGAGCTTATCTGCCCTTGCCTAGTGAATTAATTACAAATATCGTACTACTCTAATCCATGAACCAGACTGGTTAACGATTATTTTGCAACTGGAATACGCCCTTAGCAAATTTCAGCAGTATCTCCAATATATAATTGCAAGCCCATAATTGGAACTTACAAAAATTAATTATGCAATTGAAGTACTGAATCAGACACTCATACAAATGAAGAGAAAGAGAACTGATTACATTATTGTTTGCAATTAATTAGCATCAGTAACATAAACTGTCCAAACAGACTCCAAAGAACAAAATAAAAGAAATGCAAAATGATCATAGCAAGGGGGGGAGCATTACCTGAAAATGGTGGCAAGAATGAAGGTAAAACCTGGAACAAGATTAAGCATAGCCGTAGAAAGTGTAGGGGAGCTACAGTAAATCCCAGCGTAGCCAAAAAACATAGCCGAAGTACTGCATCAAGGAAAATAAAACAATTAATAAACAACACCTTTAACTATTACTAACGCTGTAACACAGTACATGCTGCAAATGAATGAGTAAAAGCAATAAAATTTATTATAATAATAATTAAAGAAAAACAGCCACAAGGTTAAAGAAGTAAAACTAAGCATACCCAAGAAGGCCAAGAAGGAAGAAAGCAGATAGAATAGGCAAGGTGAGTGGAGGAATTTGTGATCTGCATAAAGACGATGAATTGATTAAACATGAGAATCTTTGATCTTTGAGATTAACGAAGGATAAATAACCTGTGATAGAGAAATGAGGCGGGAAGAAGAACGAGAGAGGCGAATGCGTTGGAGTAAAAAACGAAGACCAGGTCGCTCATTCCATTAGACATGGCTACTTTGCCCGCAAACATCAGCCCAACCTGAGCGCACTCTGCCATTGTCATCCCAATAACCGGCGCTAAACCAATTTTCCTCATCTCTTCCCTTGCTCTGATTGACAGTACGGGCTTTGGGCTTTGGGAGCAGAAATATTCCTTCCTTGATGACACGTGTCAAATGTTTACTCGATATTTAGTGATAAGCTTTGTTGTTGGTGAAGGGACCTTTTATGTTACAAACGAACAATCAATCGCTGTAGATGAGAAAACTTACGGAGTTTAGAGAACTTAATGTTACTTGTCATTTTAGCGATACGAAATTACGAATACTTTTTAAGCCGTCATAATATTCTTCTCTCGGTAGATGCTTGGAATTCTATTGTCGATAAAATAGTCATCTAAACAGATAATGCATGGGAAGGCATATTCAACGGAAGAAGAAATGGTATCAAAATTATATTTTTCTTGTTTTGCTACAGAGGAGACCTTTCGGTTTGGCTATATAATTAATTCCAGGCTCACAACCAGCATACTTAAGAGGAAAAATAAATAGATAAGCAAATACTGATTTACATGTACTTGCACTATTTACGCTTCATTGATCTGCCGTGAAAAGATATTGACCTGAAACTCTGAAATATATGGGTGTATCAATTGAACTAACCATTCATGCCGGTCTTTACATTGATGATCTTGACCTGGAATTCGTCTCTTCCATCCAGTCTTGCGAGGGGGCGAAGAAATATTTCAAATATTGAAGTTGATCGAATTAGAGAGGCATCATTAGTTTACTATATTCAGAAATATGAATCAGTTTTCAGCATCTCCTGCCATATTCTTCCTGAAGATACTTTGGATTGGAAAGACTAGAAAATATAGCATAGCTCAGAAGTTTTAATTGTTTGCTTTCAGATAAGAATCCCAGTAGGCCACAGCATATATATGACTTTGACTTTTGCAGAAGGAAACAAGGGAAGGAAAAATAACATATTTTGATGCCGATTCACATAGAGCCGTATAATACAAGGAAAGAAATATTCAATACAAGATGGGGAATCATACATGTATAAAACATACTAATTTTGCCCTGTCACTGTTAGTATTTTGTTTATTTGCATACTTGTTTGCTACGGAGGGGATAGTTTGACTGTATAAATCTAAGCACCCCACTGTTGAATCTTCTCCTGTATTTCCTTCTTTGGTCTTCTTCACGTTACAGCACAGAAGTTATTAAGGTTTATGGGTGCTGTTAGCAAGCTGCCTAATAAATGAATTTCAACACCACTGACAAATCACTCCTCACGCCATGTGGCCATGAAAATGAGAAAGAATGTTTGTGAGGATTAAAAAGAATACTCCCTTTAGTTATGTTTCCAAGTTAAATCAATGCTTACACGGTAAATCCACCAAAAAGTGACTAAGCTGATTGAACTGTGAAGCATATGCCATGAAGCGACTATGTACATGTTCTTGCAACAAGTACACTGCATGAATAACCCACCTAAAGGTCACTTGAACAGGCAGCTACTGCATTGAATTCTCAGGGAAGTGATGACATCAACTGATTGACATTTACTGGTGTCTAAAACAACTAAACTGTTCAAGCAAATTTCTACACTGAAGGCCAGCACTTTATGTCTCACCTGTGCTACTTTTGCAACAGAGGGATCTTTTCACTGGATGACTCTGTAGCTCCATGCGCCAAAGTCATCAATGATATTTTCTTCTTTGGCCTTTCCCCACATCACAACATAAAATCCAATTACAATTACAACTGCTCCAACCAAACTGCAACATATTTTGCATTAAATTTCAGTAAAAGGACAGAAGGCACAAAGATTTGATCTTAAAATCAGTCAAATCATTCATGAACTTGTACTACTTTTTCAGTTACACTGCCTAGTTCAAATCTAAGCAAAGAAATGAAGATTGTAAAATGATTTGATCGTTCAATTTTCTTGAGTTCCAATGCGTTATAAAATTTCAGTACCGGGCAGTCTGTGAGGAAAGATAAATTTGAAATGAAGCTGATCAAACCATACCTTCCAAGAAAAAGACCTTCTCCAAAAATGATAACACCCGCGACAGTAGAGAAGAGAATTGCCAGGGGCTTGAACATTGAAACATAGAGAGGTCCAGTTCTCATCAGGCACCATAATAACAAGGTGGTTAGAAAAGCAGCACCAATAACTGCCTGCATGTTAAAAAATGACAATTATAGGAGAAACCAGTACCTGATGAGTGAATTTTTTTTGCAGTCATCAACCTACATAGTACCTTTTGATGCTATCTACAATTTGTTAATATGACGTAATGCATTTGTTTATTGGACCGCTCATACCAAACCTGAGAGTGTCAAGTAAATGAAGAACTGCACTGACTCAAATTCTGTACATAGGTCTGGAACCAAAATAGAAGGAGGAAGTATCCATATTCTTACTGAGTATGCAATAGCAAACAGTCCAATATCAAGTCTCAGCTTCCAAGCACTCAGTTCTGTAACCACAGTCAGGGAAAATATCGCAGCTAGACTGGCAATAAAGAAAGTGTTGGTAACACACCAAGACAAACAATGCTGGGAACTCTTTGAGGGTTATTGCCTGAAAAAAAAATCCAAAATAATAAAAGCCATCATTTTCTGTTCATTACTCAGCACTGTAGGGTGCAAAAGGCCCAACTTGCAATATATACCAAGCTGAAATTAAAATAGCTCAAGCTGCAAGGTAAAACCCTCCTAGAATCAAATTAGACTGCAGCAGCTGAATCTCATCAACAGAGGCAATGTCTGAGAGGGACCTGACAATGGTTGGGCCCTTGTAGAATGTCTCAACAAATACGCCAGCTATGGACACTATAGTTCCCAATTACTTTGCTTGGCTGCTTTTGCTTCTCCACTTCAATTTTTCCATCCTACAACAAAATATTAGCAACAATAATATTTTTCAACCGTTTTCATAATTACATCAGTATAACTATATGATCGTCATGCAGAAGTTTCCATATATTAAATTAGGCACTCATTGACTCTCAATAGAAAAGAGTGAAGAACCTGAAAATTATAGCAAGAATGAAGGTAAAGGCTGGAATTAGGTTGAGCATGGCTGTGTTGAGTGTAGGAGTGCTGTACCATAAACCAATACATGAGGAGATACCGGATGAACAACTGCATCAGAAAAAGAAGGAGAATGGAATCAACAATTATGTCTTCATATTAGTTGCTTAAGTTAACAAAGAAATGGAAATAGAAAGAGAGCTGGTAAGTTTAACCGCAAAACGAAATATTATGCCACGTTATTGACTTATATTCAAGTCCTGTAGATGCCAGTTACAACCCAATCAATGAAAGCAAGAAGATTTTCCAGAGAACAGATGAGGTCAATGTTGGAAATATTAATCTGCCAACCATCAGAAAACAAATAACAACAGACAAGAGTCGTTTAGCCAAGGACTTTCACATACCTTCTAATACCTAGTGCACACTGGCGTGAAGGGAGATAGAGATATACGGACCTGTGAGTAATCAGTATGAAAAGAAGAAAAATGAGACTGCAAATGGGCAGCCCCTATTTTACATCTTGTGTAAGTAACAGCCCGCCTTCCTGGATCTTTGGATTTGAGAGTTTGAAATCCAATGGATTATATCGAATTTAACGAAGAATACGTTACAGGTTGCATTATTTCAAGTTTATTTCAATAAAAAGGTGGGCAACCTGAGGCAAGACGAAAAAAATAATAATAATAAAAACCAGTTAATGAAATAGCCGGTAGTCAATTTGATAAGGGGAAACAAATTAAAGCATAGATTATAGATGTTATTTTCATCGTAAATTTATTTATTTTTTATAGTGTCTCAACATGTATAATAATTTATAATTTAGATCAATATTAATGCTAATACATCCCTAAATATATAAGAAAATTTCCTTTCAATTGAATAAATATTTATTTCCAATATCTTATATGTAGGATTTGAAAAGAGAGAAAATAATAGAGATGACAAGGGAAGAAGATAGAGATGTCGATTCTCATATCTAATGTTGGTGCTATATTTATGATCTTCTAATCTCGCCATTCCTATTAAAATTACCTGAGGCAAGGGATAAGCCAAGGACATTCAATGCCTAATTAGTTGACAAATTTAAAAGGAAAAACATGCTGAAGATGAAAAGAAATGATAGAGAAAAATTAAGTAAATTGATGTGATTTAGAGGTCAATGAATAATAGTTAAAGTGAATTTAAACCAGCTCATTAATAGTCAAAGAGAAGAAAACAGAGCCCAAAAATAATAAAGATGATATATAATATAAAAATTAATATTAATTTAGTTTTATTTCTTATTTGTAAGCATCATTATGCTCTTTCTTCTAAATAAATTATTTTGAGATTTGTGGTTAATGATAAGTTGTAAAGTTTTAACTTCTATTAAAAATTTCATCTGATGTGATTTTTCAGAGAGCTTAGATAGAATTTTTATTTATAGAGTTGACAATAGAGTTTTCACGAAAAAAATTAATTAAGGTTGTTAATGATCAATTTAATTAAAATTTTAAAAAAGTACTTTAATAAATAAGCTTTTAAAGTTATATATATTATAAAAGAAATGAAATAAGATTGTATAATAAACCAAGAGTATTTTAGATAATTGAGCTTAAAAAAAAAAACTCACTAAGAGGTTTAAAATTTGAGTTTTTAATAGTCAGTATAAAATAATTTATTTAATTCTTAAAATCTCTACTAAAAATATATAACTATGCAATACAAAACATTTTAATAAGTTTTTTGAATTAGTTAAGTATTTTTTCCATTAAGTAAATAATACTAAACATGCACTTAAGTGTTAGGACCATAAGTTCTACAAAAATAATCATAAAATTATATGTTGTTAAATGGATATTTTTCAAATTTCTTTTTTCTTTTTTTTTGTTGGGAAATTAAAATGATGGCTATAACTTAAATTATGAATGGAGTAATCAGAGAATAATGAAACCCATTTAATTTGAATCATGCATTGAACAGCAAAATAAAAAAAATGAAGTTAATTTTGAGTTGCTGCAGGGAACTATACGATGACTCATTGTTAATAGTTTGTGCAATCAGATTACTACTGATTAGTTCAATAGTTTTACATGCCTATTTAACCGCCATGTGCTGTTATTATATAGGTCAGTTAGTCATGTCATTACTGTTACTTACACTGCTATAACATAATTGGGGCAGCACTTATGTTACATTTAGTATAAGTAACAGACCAATAAAATGGATCGTTTGATTTGTTAAGTTTTAGATCAAACAACTGTAAATGAATTTAATACAAAATTAGTTATAGGTAGAAGTGATAAAATAATTATTAAAATAAAAGATGGGTAGCCAGATAAAATGATTTTGAAAAAAAGACATTACCAAGTTAATCGGTCATGAAATTCTCAGAGGTGAAAGATGATGTATGGGCGGGTACTATAGGTATGTGTAAAATTCACAGTTTGAAGGACAATAATTAAGTTTCTAAAAGAGAGGGGAAGAAGAGTAATACCAAACAAAATGTAAATATCATCGATCAATTAGGCAGATTTAAAAATTGTGGAAATTAAAACAACCGCTGCATCCCAAAGTTGAAGGTAAAGGCACTTGAATGTCACTAAAAATGCTATAGTTTAAAACCTCATCTTATCAAACTGTCTTCACCAATTAATTTTCCAACCATCATTAATTGTTTTGGGTGGTTCGTTATTATTTGCACACCTTTATTTAGAAAGCTCCTAAAATCGATCCTGTCGAAATCCAAAGATAGAGAGTATGGATAAGGGCCGTAATCGGAACACAGTGAAGAGCGTATATCAAAAGTTAGGAATGAAAATATGAAGTATTAAAGGACAAAATTTTGTTTCTCTCTGTGAGAAGGGAAAAAGAGTTGTAGATGAAAAGAAATGACAGATCAAAAAGTAATAGGTTTCTGTGAAAATTTTGTTGATGCATTAACGGTTCGACAGGATTTAAACCAGATCATTTATCATGAAGAAAAGAAAGCGGAAGCTGAAAACAATGCAGACAATAAGAAAAAGTAGACAATTAATTATGGTTTTATTTTATACTTGAAAGTATGATTCAGTATTTGCTTTAAATAAGATATTGGATGTTACTGCTAATTGATATGATTGTAGTGCTTGCATTGATATTTCAATTCATATTTCATTTGTGATGGGATTTTGCATTTTTTGATTTATACAAATGGGGATGGTGCACCAAAAAATCAACATGGCATTTAATCTCTCTAGCTGACGCTCCCATGGTCTGTTGATATTTAAGAGTTTTGTCCTAATTATTGTGGTCTCACTTATAGGCGGCTAATAAATCAGAAGAAAAGTATTAATGGTTGGAAGAATCAGCAAAAAATATCAACTTGACATAATTAAGGGGATGAACATCTTCTTCACCAAAATCAATTGAAGAGCTCAACAATGATTCTTGGTCATTTGATTTGTCACTCACAGGCAAAGCTTCACAGGGCTGTGATTTGACTTGTCTTCCACATAGTAATTGTTAATTTCCATTTGGTCTATGAGCAAATTATAAATTGAATAACGAAACAACTTGTGAAATTTTTGAAGCCTCCCTCTCCACTGAAATAGTAGCTCCCCGGCATTTCCCTTTGTAATAGTAATAGATCTGCAAGAAGTTGTTCTTTTTTTTCTTTTTTCTCAACCTTGCTTCAATGATTTCCATAATAAAATTGTATGAATAGTGGCATATGAGGTTTCATCGGGGACCTGTTCCTTTTTTTCAATTTCAATTTTTCTTTTTCGTTTTGAAATTTTCATCAACACGCGCCTAATCACCAATCCGCTATTATAAGTAATGCATGAATTGACTTTACCGTTGACACTTCTTGCAACTGGTTGCCATCCGGTTTCAAATAGTTTTTCATACTGCCCCTTATTGCCACATGCTGCTTTTACATGAGTTAAATGGTCACATCACCTCTGTTACTTACGTTAAATACAACATAAGCTTACCCCTGCAAATGAGATTAGAGTAGACAACAATGATAGAGATGTCGGTGGGCCGGGTTCGGGGCAGGGATCATTATCCCCGAACCCAAACCCGATTTAGAAACTATTCACCAAACCCGCCTCATACCCGAAAAATTATAATTGGGGATAGTTTGGGTATGTATCAAAAAATTTCCGAATTAAAATGAGGATCCGATCCCCATTTTTTTAAAATAATAATTTTTTAATATTTTAATTCTTTTTTAAAATAATAATTCTAGCAACCTCTAAATTTAGAAATAAAATAACAAATGATTAAATTTTAACAACCTCCACATAATTATAAAAGATCAAATTTTATATGACAAATCAAATGATCAAATGATAAATTAAAACAATTTTAAACCTTCAATATAAATTTATTATCACCATTGATGCACATCTAACATTCTCCATAAACCTACAATAAGATAAATAAAAAATAAATAAACAAAATAAAAAAAATTTTAACAATTCAACTTAGTAAATACTTGACAAAATAATATAAATTAAAACTATATACCTCTACTACCTTTACATTAATTTCAATTTCTGACTTCTCATCAAGAATTTTGGCAAATATCGGAGAGGTCGATGACACAACTAATTAAAAAAATATAAATGAAAATCAAAATCAAGTTAATTATTAGTTAATATATATATATACAATTTTAAACCACATACCTCCACAAAGAGTACGTATTCAACTTTGACTACACATCAAAGCTTCCAATGTGCTTTGATGGAGTCTATTGCGATATAGGCTTATAAATCGATCACCTGTGCTAAAAGTAGATTCAAAAGCAACAGTGGTAACCAGAATAGCCAAAATATCTCTTGTAATTCGAGACAATAGAAAATAGTTACCACCGTTGACCTTCCACCAAGTTAAAACATCAAAGTGTTCCTCAACAATAAATGGTACTAACTTTTCATCCAAATAAGTTTTTAGCTCATCCTTTACTTCTTCATTACCAAAATTAACAAAACTAGTAAACCCTGAAATCCATTCAGTTGAACTTCTATAAGAACTTGAACTCGAACTTCGCATAAAATGAGAAGTATTCAAAAAACTAACTATATGCAGGAGAACTAGCCGCTGATGCATATCTAACTTTGTACTCTTTTACTATACTTTGACAATCATTATACACTATTTGAACACGAGAAGCAGCATCATCTCCATAAATCATGGAAAAGTAATACTTAACTAACCTAATTTTGAACCTAAGATAAAAAATACATGCAATAGATAATATTCCACTCATGTCACGCTAATACTTATCGAACTTTTCAATCATTTTTTGTGCCATGATTCTAAATTCATCATATCCATGAGTTGAAACACACTCATTCAAGCGTAATCTAATATCACACACGTGACGTAGAAATAGATTGGATGTTGGATAACTAGTATCAGAAAACAATGTTGTACAGTCATAAAAACATTTCAAATCATTTTCTAAGGCACTAGACAATTGCCAATCACGCTCACTAGGCAAACACTTATACTGTCCATCAATATTCTTCAATCGACAAAAAACATTCTTATAATGCAATGTAGAACATATCATTAGATAAGTAGAATTCCACCTAGTTGGACAATCTTGAACTAGTTTTCTACCAGAAGTAATGCCTAATTTACATGCATACTTATCAAATATCGATTTCCTTTTAGTTGATCCAGACAAAAAAATAACACTCTCACGAATGTTTGCAATCATATCACCAATCACACTTAAACCATCTTTTACAATCAAATTCAAAATGTGGGCACAACAATGGATAATAAACTTTTTTCTACTTAAAATTAGATCATTTTTATCCAGTGCCAATAACATAAAATCAATCATACGATCATTAGTAGTAGCATTGTCAACAGTTATAGAGGATAACTTATGCTTAATGTTGAGCTCCAATAATGAACACATTAGTTTATCACAAAGCACTTGGCCTGTGTGAGAACCAGTCACTTCAAAAAAGCTAATTAAAAAAAAAGATATTAATTGTGTATTACTAATTAAAAAAATTTAGATTGATCATTAAGAATTAAAGAAATCAAATTGGTCATTAATAATTAATTGACCATTAATAATTATAAAAAATTCAGATTGATCATTAATAATTAAAAAATTCAGATTGATCATTAATAAGTAAAAAAATCATATTGACCATTAATAATTAAAAAAGTCATATTAATCATTAAGAATTAAAGAAATCAAATTGGTCATTAATAATTAATTGACCATTAATAATTAAAAAATTCAGATTGATTATTAATAAGTAAAAAAATCAAATTGACTATTAATAATTAAAAAATTCATATTGATCATTAAGAATTAAAGAAATCAAATTCATCATTAATAATTAAAAAAATTCAGATTGATTATTAATAAGTAAAAAAATCAGATTGACTATTAATAATTAAAAAATTCATATTGATCATTAAGAATTAAAGAAATCAAATTGATCATTAATAATTAATTGACCATTAATAATTAAAAAAATTTAGATTGACTATTAATAATTAAAAAATTCATATTGATCATTAAAAATTAAAGAAATCAAATTGGTCATTAATAATTAATAAATCAAAATAGTACCAATTTTACATCAAAAGTATGCTTCATAATACCCAAGCGTCGTCAATAAAGTATGCAGTGATTGCCATATATGCTTTTGTTTGATTTTCTGCAGTCCACATATCAATTGTAATGACAATTTTACCTTGATTTTGCTCCAACACTGATATATTTGGCCCTTTCACATTCATACATGTCTAAAATCTCCTTCTTGATAGTATTTCTGGACACTGACTTCCACAATTAGTTTAGAGAAGACATAACATCCCTCAGCCCTTGATGCTCTACAATACTTAGAGGGTACTCATGCATAACAATAGCACGTGCCATTTTTCTCCTCGCAACATCAGGATCAAAACAGTCTACCAAGGTCTTCCCTTTTTCACTAGCAGCTTTCTTTGTCGGTGGGAATTTTGTGACCTCTATTTCCTTTTTCACTTGACATGTCTTCAAACGATCATGTAAGTGCTTAGTTCCATCAGTACTCCTTGCTACCAATGCATTTTTGCAATAATTGCACACTGCCTTATCAATCCCATTAATTTTTTTCTTCTCAAATGCTCCCACACAATTGAACTCAATCTTCCTCTACGTCGAAACTGACCGTGAGTCACACTAGTGGCTGATTCACCTTGAGTTTGATTACCTTCATCATCCATTAAGTGTGGTGTGGGCAAAGAACTTGACATATTGAATGTCGAACCTACAATTAAGCCAATAAATAAAATTTAACAACTATCCAAACTATATAGTTCTCATGCACATTTAAACAAACAATGTAAATAAAAAAGTAATTGCTCAGAATGAAAGCAATTGCTAATACTTTCATCAAGTTACGCAAGTGATTGAGTTAATACCTAGCCTGTTTAGCAAATGTCTATTGGTTTTTTGTTATTTTTATTTTTTTTTCTAACAATTTGAACAAACATGTTACCAATGACAAAAAGCATGGTAACATACTGACTTACACCAGTCTTTCATGCTGCCATAAATCCATCCATCCACAACAGAACAGAAAAGTTGGCATAACTATTTGTCCGCTGCTGTTGCATGGCCAAATTGGTTGCAAGTAAATTAATGGCAAGTTAAAAAAAAATTATCAAAGTGCAAACATCAATAACAGAAACAGGCAAATATGTACCATACCCCACTTAGTGGCAAATCCTTTCCCTAGCCCAACATTTGTTCAATTATCAAGTAAATCCATGACGGTCAAAAAATCCAATAACCAGAAATTGTTGAGACGGAGTACTTTTAACCGTGTATTGGTAAGTACAAATCAAATAAGATAACACCTCTTCAGCATAAATAGCACCCACTGCTTATTGTCCATCATACACTAAATTCTAGATCTCTCAAGATGACTAATTGTGTAGTAATGTCATATATTAAACAAGAAAAAATTTAATTTTTTTTAAAGACAAAAAAGATGCTAGAGCTTCAAAAATATAAAAGCTCTTCACATGGATGGAACTTTATAGCCTAAAAGAACCCATGCCTAATGCATCAAATCCCTTCTGCAGAATTCAAAACAGAACAATTTACAAACATAGCACAGGTGCATCAAATAACAGATATTACAGAACATAAAAGAAAAATGATAGATATGCTCTTAAATTGAAGACAAATGAGGACAAAAGCACAAAAGACAATTATTTAACTAAAAAACAAATGTTTTATGGAAGCCACAAACCATCTACTCAAGGATATTGAAGTGAAAATACTTGGCAGCACTCAAATATTCAAATTCTAAAAAGTAAAGGTTGTCCTGTATACTTAGCTTCTATCCTATAATGGGTTTTTGAACCCTCTGCCGAGTTTTACCCAACTAGCAAAAATGAAGCCGAAAAGAAAACGATTTAAATCACGGCTGCAACCCCTTGAATGAATGATTGAGATAAAACTTATTTATGAATAAAATCTTACCTTTATTAAGCTAAAATTATGGCTGCGGGTGACATGATTGCAACCTCTGCTTCAGTGAGCTCTCCATGGCTGCAGTATGTGCTTCAATGTTATGTGACTGAAAATGAAATCAAAAGAAGATGATTGAAGACATACAAAAATTAAATCAAATCAATGAAACCAAATGCAATTTGGAATAAACAAATAAATAAAAATAGAAAAATAAAAAATCTTGCGGCAGGAGAACCGACAAGTGTAGCTGATTGTTGGTTAGTGGTGACGAACGGTGATGGTTGACGAGTTGTTAGTGATGACAGTGGTTGATGGGCTGCTAGGGTTTTATTTGGGGAAGTCAGTTGAATCTAAGGAAAGTGATACTAGAATTCAGTAAATCCGATGTTATGTTTTTTTTTTTCAGATTTTTATTTGCGGGTTGGGTTAGGGGACTCAATAAAATCCCCAAATCCAAACTCAAAAATTATTGGAGATTTAAACTTATACCCAAAACATATTTAAATTAATTTTTAAATTTTTCTGAGACCCCATATCTGCCTCAAATTAATCAGAGCCCCACGGATTCGGAGCCCCGTGTGTATTACTGCCAACACTAAACAATGACATATTTGTTGATCGCTATAGATATTGCCTTTTTTATTACAAACATATTGCTAGCCTGAACCAAAATTACTGTCACCAATCCTATAAAAGGCAATGCAGCCCTCATGCTGCATAAGTCCATTCCCACCCCCCAACTTGTTCTTTGATTGACAAATTCTCCTGAACTATGAAGCAAAAGCAAGCTTAGCAACTAGTGAGTTTAGTGAAGCTGTTATTAATTAGCATATAAGCTGACACATTCTCCGTACCCCACTCGTCATCTGCTTTTATGGGGTTAATATCCCCAGTGAGAAAATCTCAAATTTTTTATGCACATTTTTAGTGCAGTTTTTTAAATAAAATTTATTTAAATAAATAACTTTTGTTAATAAAATTTTTATAAATAAAATTTTAATTATTTAATTATCAATGAAAATTTCTAATAAAAATTATAAAATTATTTTAATACATAAATTTTATAAAGTTATACTATTAAAAAAATAATATTATTAAATAAATAAAATATATACTTAATAATTTAATATTAAAAAACTTATTGATCTCTACTCTAAAAAATTTAAAATGTAAAATTTTGTGATTAAAGAAAAATAATTTATTTAATTTTTAAAAGTTTTTCTAAAAAAATGAAATAATAATAAAATATTTAATAAAAACTTATAAAATTAAATGTTTATTATTATTAAATAAATCATACAGAATAAGCATCTATTGAAAGCTTGCTAACTATTTTTTGGCTTTAATATATTAAGAAATATGAAATATTTTGTATCACTCGGGTCATATCTCGGATGAAGATATTTTGGATGACATATGTCATGAGTTTAAGGATTCAAAGTAAAATCTTAAATCAACACCACTTATAATTTATAAATAGAGTCTCACTTTTAAAAGAAATAAGTCTCTTTACTAAGTAAGAATACTGTTCATTCTAGAGAAAGAAAACTCAGCTTCTTTGTTTTTGTGGTTTTGAATCAGAGGCTCATTGGTTGACTATCATCTTTTCAGAGACTGAAACTCATAAGGAATGCATTTGCTTTTTCTACATAAAGCATATCCATTCGCACATGCCTGCAAGCCAAACTTGCATAAATCGTTGGAACAATGAGATATGAATACATATACAATCTTCCATTTGCTTACTATTCAACTGAGGAAGATTTATGAGACTTTAACTAGAATGTCATAATTTACACTTTGAGAGAGTGCTTGAAGTCGTAGGAGTAAGCATCTTAATCTGTCACACAATCTTTTCCCTGCAGAGCAGGATGGATTAAGTTTTGGCCAATTCCAAAGCTCAACTTTTCTTTGCAGTGTCACATGCTTGAACCTGAAAATGTCTTAAATAAAATAAATCAAACATGACCTTCTGTATGACAAATTCACAGGAAGCATTACACAAAAGGTTTTCAATGTGTTGACAACAAAATTAAACCAAAAAAAAAAAGAAAAAGAAAAAAAAATGTTTCGAGTAGAGATTAGAGAAGATTATAATTCATTCCTTCAATAACTTGAAAGAATAGACATGCACTAATTGTCTCCCATGAACAAAGGCGCCTCATATTAACAGACATTATCTTCACACTCTGCATGTTGATCCATAATTTCTAATAAAAAGAAATATATATCTCGTTGGAGTGGTATCATAGGTCATGGATTAAATGATTGTAGGACTATCTACATAAAGTTATAACATTTTGAAGGATGAATGATGAAAGCTATCTAGAGCTGGTCCATTCCAACTAAATTGGCAGTGTGGCTGCCAACTAAATTGGCAGTGTGCCATTACTTGTCATTTTAGAGAAACGAAATTACGAATACTTTTTAAGCCGTCATAATATTCTTCTCTCGGTAGATGCTTGGAATTCTATTGTCGATAAAATAGTCATCTAAACAGATAATGCATGGGAAGGAATATTCAACGGAAGAAGAAATGGCACCCAAATTATATTTTTCTTGTTTTGCTACAGAGGAGACCTTTCGGTTTGGCTATATAATTAATTCCAATCTCACAACCAGCATACTTAGAGGAAAAATAAATAGATAAGCAAATACTGATTTACACGTACTTGCAATATTTACGCTTCATTGATCTGCCGTGAAAAGACATGGACCTGAAACTCTGAAATATATGGGTGTATCAATTGAACTAACCATTCATGCCGGTCTTTACATTGATGATCTTGACCTGGAATTCGTCTCTTCCATCCAGTCTTGCTAGGGGGCAGATGGTCCAAAAGGACCAAATCTCCCCATCTCACTATGTGAAATATTTTACATAGAGAAAGCAAGAAATATTTGAAATATTGAAAATGATCGAATTAGAGAGGCATCATTAGTTTACTATATTCAGAAATATGAATCATTTTTCAGCATCTCCTGCCAGATTCTTCCTGAAGATACTTTGGATTGGAAAGACTAGAAAATATAGCATAGCTCAGAAGTTTTAATTGTTTGCTTTCAGATAAGAATCCCAGTAGGCCACAGCGTATATATGACTTTGACTTTTGCAGAAGGAAACAAGGGAAGGAAAAATAACATATTTTGATGCCGATTCACATAGAGCCGTATAATACAAGGAAAGAAATATTCAATACAAGATGGGGAATCATACATGTATAAAACATACTAATTTTGCTCTGTTACTGTTAGTATTTTGTTTATTTGCATACTTGTTTGCTACGGAGGGGATAGTTTGACTGTATAAATCTAAGCACCCCACTGTTGAATCTTTTCCTGTATTTCCCTCTTTGGTCTTCTTCACGTTACAGCACAAAAGTTATTAAGGTTTATGGGTGCTGTAAGCAAGCTGCCTAATAAATGAATTTCAACACCACTGACAAATCACTCCTCACGCCATGTGGCCATGAAAATGAGAAAGAATGTTTGTGAGGATCAAAAAGAATACTCCCTTTAGTTATGTTTCCAAGTTAAATCAATGCTTACACGGTAAATCCACCAAAAAGTGACTAAGCTGATTGAACCGTGAAGCATATGCCATGAAGCGACTATTTACATGTTCTTGCAACAAGTACACTACATGAATAATTCACCTAAAGGTCACTTGAACAGGCAGCTACTGCATTGAAATCTCATGGAAGTGATGACATCAACTGATTGACATTTACTGGTGTCTAAAACAACTAAACTGTTCAAGCAAATTTCTACACTGAAGGCCAGCACTTTATGTCTCACCTGTGCTACTTTTGCAACAGAGGGATCTTTCCACTGGATGACTCTGTAACTCCATGCGCCAAAGTCATCAATGATATTTTCTTCTTTGGCTTTCCCCACATCACAACATAAAATCCAATTACAATTACAACTGCTCCAACCAAACTGCAACATATTTTACATTAAATTTCAGTAAAAGGACAGAAGGCACAAAGATTTGATCATAAAATCAGTCAAATCATTCATGAACTTGTACTACTTTTTCAGTTACACTGCCTAGTTCAAATCTAAGCAAAGAAATGAAGATTGTAAAATGATTTGATCGTTCAATTTTCTTGAGTTCCAATGCGTTATAAAATTTCAGTACCGGGCAGTCTGTGAGGAAAGATAAATTTGAAATGAAGCTGATCAAACCATACCTTCCAAGAAAAAGACCTTCTCCAAAAATGATAACACCCGCGACAGTAGAGAAGAGAATTGCCAGGGGCTTGAACATTGAAACATAGAGAGGTCCAGTTCTCATCAGGCACCATAATAACAAGGTGGTTAGAAAAGCAGCACCAATAACTGCCTGCATGTTAAAAAATGACAATTATAGGAGAAACCAGGACCTGATGAAGTGATTTTTTTGCAGTCATCAACCTACATAGTACCTATTGATGCTATGTACAATTTGTTAATATGACGTAATGCATTTGTTTATTGGACCACTCATACCAAACCTAAGAGTGTCAAGTAAATGAAGAACTGCACTGACTCAAATTCTGTACATAGGTCTGGAACCAAAATAGAAGGAGGAAGTATCCATATTCTTACTGAGTATGCAATAGCAAACAGTCCAATATCAAGTCTCAGCTTCCAAGCACTCAGTTCTGTAACCACAGTCAGGGAAAATATCGCAGCTAGACTGGCAATAAAGAAAGTGTTGGTAACACACCAAGACAAACAATGCTGGGAACTCTTTGAGGGTTATTGCCTGAAAAAAAAATCCAAAATAATAAAAGCCATCATTTTCTGTTCATTACTCAGCACTGCAGGGTGCAAAAGGCCCAACTTGCAGTATATACCAAGCTGAAATTAAAATAGCTCGAGCTGCAAGGTAAAACCCTCCTAGAATCCAATTAGACTGCAGCGGCTGAATCTGATCAACGGAGGCAATGTCTGAGATGGACCTGACAATGGTTGGGCCCTTGTAGAATGTCACAACAAATGCGCCAGCTATGGACACTATAGTTCCCAATGACTTTGCTTGGCTGCTTTTGCTTCTCCACTTCAATTTTTCCATCCTACAACGAAATATTAGCAACAAGAATATTTTTCAACCGTTTTCATAATTACATCAGTATAACTATATGACCGTCATGCAGAAGTTTCCAGATATTAAATTAGGTACTCATTGTCTCTCAATAGAAAATAGTTAAGAATCTGAAAATTATAGCAAGAATGAAGGTAAAGGCTGGAATTAGGTTGAGCATGGCTGTGTTGAGTGTAGGAGTGCTGTACCATAAACCAATACATGAGGAGATATCGGATGAACAACTGCATCAGAAAAAGGAGAATGGAATCAACAATTATGTCTTCATATTAGTTGCTTAAGTTAACAAAGAAATGGAAATAGAAAGAGAGCTGGTAAGTTTAACCGCAAAACGAAATATTATGCCACGTTATTGACTTATATTCAAGTCCTGTAGATGCCTGTTACAACCTAATCAATTAAAGCAAGAAGATTTTCCAGAGAACAGATGTAGTCACTGTTGGAAATATTAATCTGCCAACCATCAGAAAACAAATAACAACAGACAAGAGTCGTTTAGCCAAGGACTTTCACATACCTTCTAATACCTAGTGCACACTGGCGCTAAGGGAGATAGAGATATACGGACCTGTGAGTAATCAGTATAAAAAGAAGAAAAATGAGACTGCAAATGAGATCAGAGTAGACAACAATGACATATTTGTTGATCGCTATAGATATTGCCTTTTTGATTACAAACATATTGGTAACCTGAACCAAAATTACTGTCACCAATCCCATAAATGGTAAGGCAACCCTCATGCTGCATGGGTCCATTCCCACCCCCCAACTTGTTCTTTGATTGACAAATTCTTCTGGACAATGAAGCAAAAGCAAGCTTAGCAGCTGATGAGTTCAGTGAAGCTGTTATTAATTAGCATATAAGGTGACACATTCTCAGTATCCCACTCGTCATCTGCTTTTATGGGGTTAAAATCCCCAGTCAGAAAATCCCTACTTTCTTTAGCAAAGCATTTTAGTGTAGTTTTTTAAATAAAATTTATTTAAATAAGTAATTTTTTATTAGTAGAATTTTTATAAATAAAATTTTTATTTAAAAAATTTTAATTATTTAGTTACCGATGAAAATTTTTAATAAAAATTTTCAAATTATTTTAATACATAAATTTTACAAGATTATATTAATAAAAAATAAAATAACATTATTAAATAAAAAAATGATATATTTAATAATTTAATATTAAAAAACTTATTAAGCTCTATTCTAAAAAATTTAAAATTTAAAATTTTATTATTATAGAAAAAATAATTTATTTAATTTTTAAAAGTTTTACTAAAAAAATTAAGTAATAATAAAATATTTAATAAAAACTTATAAAATTAAATATTTATAATTATTAAATAAATCAGAATAAACATCTATTAAAAGTTTTAATCATTTTTTGACTTTAATATATTAAGAAATATGAAATATTTCACATCACTCGAGTCATTTTCGGGATGAAGACACTTTGGATGGCAATATTATTGGATCCAAATATCAGTTAGATATGCAGTTGTGACCTCTGATTGTTTATGAACATATGGACCCACAAGCAAATTGCAGAACAAAACAAGGGGACGAAAACGAAACCTAGAATTTTTTTATTTGTAAAACGTTCACATCCAAAGCGTATAATGCGCGAAAAGGAATTGAAAAGACAAGTGAAGGAATCACAGGCACAGGCGTGTTTGCGATATTATTCGTGACTCTGAGTGTGTGTGTGGGTGTGTGTTTTAATCAATAGTTAGTGAGGTGACAGAACAACATTATAAATATGCTTGGAGTGCCCTTGGAACATTTCTGTAAAATTAATTCTACCTTAATCACCCTGAAAATCTCTTGCAAGATTTTGGGCCGGAGCTTTTCGTTTATGATCCCCCTAGCTTCAGTGAATTCTCACTCTCAAGGAAGTAAATAGCTCAGTGCACCAATATTGCTAATGTACAAATTATTATCCGAGAATTACAAGAACTATTATGTTAAAAAGCTCTACGCAGCAGACGCGCTAGTTCTCTTCTATCCTGTTTTCCAGCAGGGGGACCTTTTCCTCCGAAGAATTGACACCCCCCTCTCCACGGTCCTCAGTGGTCTTTTCTTCTTTGGACTTTCCCCACATCACAGCATAAAATCCTGCTCCAATTATCACTGCTCCAATTATACTGCAAAGAAACTTCATATTAGTTCCAGCACATATGTGAACCAATTGGAGTTAAAGCGCAAATTATTTGAAAAGAAATTGATCAATAGTACCTTCCAAGACAAAAAGAGTCCCCCACAATGATGACATCCATGACAATGGAGAAGACAACGGCCAAAGGCTTGAACATTGTTACAAAAAGAGGTCCAGTTCTCGCCAGGCACCATGTGCCCAAGCCAACTCGAAACCCAGTGCCTATAATTGCCTACAGGTTAAGAAATGAAGATCATATCAGGATTATGAATCTTGACAATGGTTAACGGCTTTGTTTTTTTTAAAAAAAAAAAAAAAAAAAAAACCTTGGAAGTAAAGTAGAGGAAAGAAATGGATACACACTTACTGAGTACAAAACAGCAACAAGCCCTATGTCAAGTCCTAGCTTCCAATCACTTGGCTCGGAAACTACAATCAGAGCAAATGCAGTAGACAAAATGGTGTTAAAGAAGAATATGTAGAACATTATGATAAGCACTGCTGCGAACTTTCTAAGGATTAATGCCTGCCAAAATTAAAAAAAAAATAGAAAGTCAATTTGTACTTTTAGCCACCCCTTGAGCTTCGTAGAAGAGAAAATTAAAGTGCCAAACCTGTAAAATATACCATGCTGAATTCATAAAAGCTTCAGCTGCCAGGAAGAATCCTCCTAGGATCCAATTTAACCGTGGTGAAAGAAGAAGCCGATGAGATGAACCACCGTGTGAAAGTTCTCCTATAATTGGAGGGCCCTTATAAAATGTCACAACAAATGCCCCTCCTATCGACACAAAGGTTCCCAAGGACCTAGCTTGGCTGCTTTTGCTTCTCCAATTTAGCTTTTCCAATCTAAACAATTCAGCTTAATGCAAAACTTTATTACAATACGCCATGATTCGATAACTTGAGCAGAAAGTGTTTGTATAGAAAAATATCTTCGAACTAAATTATTAATGAAAGGCATCAGATTCTACAAAACAGATCACGTCTGCATGAATTTTGCAATTAAAGAAAAGGAGAAGAACCTGAAAATGATCGCAAGCACAAAGGTAAAGGCTGGAATCAAGTTAAGCATGGCTGTGCTGAGTGTAGGAGAGCTGTACTGGATACCAACAAATGAGAAAATCTGGGCAGAACATCTGCGTGGAAAAATGGAACAAAAACAGGGGAAATAAAAATATGCAACCTTAAGTCACACACACACACACTCACACATATTTTAAATTGCTTCATGGTTATAATATGAGTACTTGATATTTAAAAGGGAGGCTGCGTAGAAGCAAATAACTGACCCAAAAACCGAAAGCAGGAAGAAACTGCAGAGAATGGAGAACGTGAGTTGTGGACGCTCTGATCTGCAAAACAGCAGGCATCAGTAGACAAGAGATACAAACACTTTGTTATCACGGAACTGAGAGAAAGACGGAGATATTAAGACCTGTGAAATAAGACGGAGCAGAGAAGAAAAAAGAGACTGGAGAGGGCATCAGAATAGACAATGATGACATATTTGTTGATCCCTTTAGACATCGCTGCTTTGATTACTTCCATATTGCTAACTTGAGCCAGTAATACTATCACCATGCCCACGGAAGGTAGAGCAGCCCTCATACTACGCATGTCCACTGCCATGTCTTTCCCTCTCTCTGCAACGCACATATGAATAGGAGCTTATCGAGCATCATTTGCAAACCTTATCTTTATTGCCTTTTAATTATTCCGCAAGTAGTCAAAAATTGTAATCAACATTCGTATTGTCACTTCACTACTACTACTTGCAAGCTTGCTCCTGTTTTGTGGGGGCACGATTATAATATCCACAATCATTTTCCATGTAAAGAACCGGCGCTGGGCTACTTGGCCCGCTCTTGCTTGTTAATCTAAACTCTTGTAATTTGTAAATGCAAGCGTTACGTAATTAGCAAAACATTTTTTTTATTTTCTTTTTTTTATTCATTATAAAAAAAGTTAAAAAAAAATTGAGATTTACCACCGTTGAATATATGTGTGTATGACTGTTTAGTTCATTAACTGATAAAAGACGGCCCGGAAATTTGCAAATTGAAATTATCTTGATTTTCTATTTTTTATTTAAATCATATAAATTTAATCAATATGTAAGTTATACAAAAATTTCAAAGTATCAATTTTATTATCATAATCGTCTCTTGCTTTTCTTTTTGTAATTTGAATTCCTTGTTTAATAATGATTATTTACTTTTTGAAATTAAACCACATACATACATGCATAAACAACAACTCAGAATCATTTTTCTTGATTTATTAGCCCCTTTCCCTCCCACAAGGCACAAACCACAAATTTAACATTTCACCTACACTAGATTTCGGTCCCCGCTGAACTGAAATAACTGCAAGGGACTTTTTATTATGGTGCCCACGAAAGTAGCTTTCTTTCACCACTTGCAAGCAAGCGGGGCCCTTTTTCAAATTATTATTATTATTTTGATATGATAACGAGAATTTAGTTGATTTTGCAGCTGGCAAAATGAATCTTCTCCATGAATATTATTGGGATGGAACTGTTTCACTGTAGTATACAGTAGTGCATATTGTCTGGCGACATGCTTAGTTTTCTCTTAACCATACCAATGGTAATATGAATACTACTCTTCTGCATCAATGCGAATCTATCTATATACTCCTCCTGTCTTCTGTGTTGCTTTTATTTGTCAGAAGAGGGACACTTGGAGAGGATGGCTTGAAGCCAGAAATTTCTGTGTGATCTTCATCCATTTTCTCTTCTTTGGCTTGTCCCCATATGACAGCATAAAACCCAAGAGCTATAGTCACTGCTCCAACAAAACTGCACAAGCACAAACCAAATTCATCATAATTTCTACTTTATTTAGTTCTTAGGAATTGCAAGCCGCGGAGAGTCATGCCCGCACCTTCCAAGATACAGAGTATCCCCCAGGAACGCAATCCCAAAGACAAGTGCAACAACCATTCCAAATGGTTTAAACATGGAAACATAGACAGGCCCCTTCTTCCTCAATGCCCATGTATGAAGGACGCTTCTAACAGATACCGCGAAGATTGCCTAGAGATTAAATAGAACAACCAGTTAGTCTGAAATTAAATAGCAAGAGACTATAAATGAAGCTTGCGGACATCTCCTTAATTACTTACCGAATATGCAATTGCCATCAACTCGATGTCAGGCCTTAATCTCCATGCGTTTGGGTTTTTCTCGGCTACCAGGGAGACTGTGGAAGACAATATGGTTACAAAGATGGAACAAATCAGCGTTACCATCAGCTCTGCAGGGTAGTCCCTGACAATCCATGCCTGGATATTCGGAAAGAAAAAGGAAATGCTAATGATTTAAAATTTGCAGGTTAAATCTCTGATAACGTTAACGAGTGTTACCATCAGCACTGTGTTTAAGGGGTACCTGGACAATATAGTATATGGCTAGAATGACGCTGTGAGCTGCCAGAAAGATGCCTCCAATGGTCCAGCGTGATAGGGCCAATTGAACGAGTTCATTAATTAACTTATCTTTGGATGGAGCACTTGCAATTGGCAGGCCTTTGTATAGAGTCACAATTAATGCTCCTGCAATTAATAACACCGTGCCAAAAAACTTCGCCTGACTGCTTTGCACGGTTAACTCTAGCTTTTCCATCCTAAACCCACAGTTCGATGTTAATACACTAATGGGGAAATGACTGTTGACAATGTACGTATTTTCTTGACTCATATTGGACAATAGCAAGAAATTGCAACGCAAGGAGCTCCGTCCCCACCACATGGAGATAAAAACTCTCCGGAGCCTAATTATCTCACATCATTGCACTTTTGAAAAAAAAATAGCCAGTGTATCTATGTATGTGCCTTTTAGGATGGCTCATACAGCTTCACTTGCAGTGGTACTTTCCAATTGCAATGGAATTTACAGAGGTGTCAAAATATTTGTAAGGATTTACTAATATTTACTTCGATATGTTTGATGATATTGATTGCATAAAGACAATAAAGCATCAAAAATGATAATCATCTTTGGTGAGTGAAAAGGAAAGGCCACCAATCCAAATTGCAAAATGAACATAAGCACTTTGATGCTGGTGGCAAGATTGCTTGCACGTAAACACAAACGTGTCATTCAATAATAATAATAGTAAACAATGAAATGAAATTTAGCCCTCCCTGAAGAAAGAATGAAGCTTTTTTAAAAAAATTTAACTGAGGAAGAATGGGTCACCTGAAGATTATGGCAAGTATGAAAGTAAAGCCAGGAGTTAGATCAATCATAGCTGACGCCAGAGCTGGAGAGCCATTCTCTATCCCAAAATAATGAAACATCTGCCCGCAGCAACTACAAGCATATCCAGAACTTAGTACACACACTTGCACATATTTTCAATCATGAGACCTGATATAGGAACTGGATTTATATGATCGGAAAACTCCTTCTGTTAACTAATAGATTAGTACCTGAGTAGGCCAAGGAGAAAGATTCTGCAGAAGATGGACAACGTGAGCTGTGGTCGAGTTCTTTTTCTAATAAAGGGGAGGAAAAGTAATTGAACATAAGTAATGTATATGGTTCTTGGAGACAAGCTAAAGAAGAGGCTCTGATACTTTACCTGTAGAAGAAAAAGGAAGAAGGAACAAGGAGAAAGATGGCAAGTACGTTGGAGTACACTACAAGAATGAAATGACTAGCACCTCTACTCATGGCTGCCTTAGTTACAGTGTTTAAGCCTACATCCAAGACCTCTAATGTCACCATGGCTGCTGTTACACTTGCTCCCATCTGTGATGCTCTCCGGCAACTGGCAGAGCTATCCGTAATTAGCGGAGGGTTTAAGGGTTTAGAATGCAACGAATATTATGACTCTGATATATGAATTGTATTTCCTTTTAAAGAGGCAGTCAGTTATTTTAATATTTCATATCAGGCGCTGAGACGGAAGAAATCCTACATTTATTTATTTAGGATGCTTTATCACATCAATTAGGATGTACTTTTTTTGCTTGATGAACTATTCCCACTTGTTTCTGCCTAAGCAATTAACAGAATCCGTAGGATGAACTATTTCCACTTGTTTTCACCTGAGAAATTAACGGAAAACGTTAGTTACTAAAATATAAAGAATCATCATCATGAGAACTCATGTTGTCTTAAAATGACCAAAAGATTTTTATATATCAGGTAGCTCATTCCGGCAATAGGGGGACAGAGAAAAAGTGTTATGTTATTTAGATCCCTTTTATTTTCTTTTTTGTGGAAATAATAACCGCCTCGCTTCAGGTATAGCTCAGTTTATGCATTGGATCCGCCTTACGGCCGCTGCAAGATCCGTGATTTTATGATTATTTTTTGTATAATTTCACTTGACCCCTTAAATTTATCATTATTTTTATTTAATCTTACATAGTTATTAAATAATTTAGCCCCATTTACTTTATACTATTTATACTTAATTTATAAATATTATAAATTTTTTTATTTATATATATAATAAAATTTTATTAAAATTTTTATATTTTTATTTTATTTAAATCTTTAAAGTATTAAATTGACTTCTATAATTTTTAAATTCTAAAAATACTCTTCATTTAAATTGAAATAACAAAAAGTATTAAATAAATTATAATTATAATTATTATATTAAATTATTATTATTATAACAATAAAATTTTTATTTAAATTATTAATAATAATAACTAATTATTATTAATTAATTAATTTTTAATAAAAATTAATTAAATAAAAATAAATTATAAAAATATAAATGAAGAGTATTCTAAAAATACTCTTTATTTAAATTAAAGATGTAATAATTATTAAGTAGATTATAATTATAATTACAATTGTTTTATTAAATTATTTTTATTATAAAAAATTTATTATAATTAATTAATACATTAACAATAATTAATAATAATTTTATTTAAATTAATAATAATAATAATAAATAATAATAGTAATTATTATTACTAATTAATTTTTTATTAAAAATTTAATTTATGTTTGTACACTCTTTTTTATTTACTAATTCTTTATAAGTATTAAAATAATTTTATTATTATTATTTATATTTTATTTGTAAATATTATAAGCTTTTCTATTTATGTATATTATAAAATTTCATTAAAATCTTTATTTTTTCATTTTATTTAAAATTTTAAAGTATTAAACTAACTTCTATAATTTTTAAATTCTAAAAATACTATTTATTTAAATTAAAAGAATAAAAATTATTAAATAGATTATAACTATAGTTATAATTTTCATTATTCTATTAAATTATTATTATTATAACAGTTAAAATTTATTATATTTAATTAATACATTAATAATTATTATTTAAATTATTAATAATAATTGTTGAGTGTTAGAAAGTGTATATTTATAAAGGAGAAAATCGTCATTTTACACTTTAAATTTCACTAACATTGCCACTTTTATTTATTTAAGTATTTTGTTATTTAATTATATGTGTTTTATTATAACTATGTATTTTATGTATTTTAGGGGTATTACGATCGTTTCACAATGAACGAGTGATCAGACAGTAAAACTAACGTCATATTTGGACTCAGGACGGTCGAAAACCTTAAGAGGAGCATTAAAGGAAAAAAGTCACTGTTCACACATACAGATCGTTTCATACGTAAATGCAGTGACTTATTATTACTACACTATTTATGTATACGGACCGATGATGTGGCAACTACTTACGACGTAAAGATCTTGGACGAATTATGTGGATTGACCGCTTATGTGGCATTGACCGATGACGTGGCGTTGGCCGATGATGTGTCGCGTCTTATTGGACTAAATTTCTTATATATCTTTGTAGATCGATGACGTAAAGATATCATTGGAGTAGAAATCGGGTGTATAATACATGCGCTTACATGGGATTATTTACTATTCGCGCGACGTATCTTGCATAAATGTTGATTGATTGTGATTTGATTGATTGATTGATTGTTCGATGGCGCTAAGCGCAATCTCGAAAGCATCCGAATTGTTTTTAATCATGGTCACGATTCACTCAATATATCTATAAAAGGGGGCTCTCTCCCTAATTTGGCACCCTGAATTCATTTCTAAACTTAGATTTCTGAAATTCCTTCTCCTTCTTGTAGTTTCTTTGTATTTTAATAAAATTCTTTTTTATCTTTAGTTAAAATATGAGTAGCTAATTTCTTTTTGAGCTTGGGTTGAAGGTGAAGTCTCAACATGTTTACATGGGCTTAATTTGGTAAATTTACTTTTCTTCCCCTTAAATATTTGTGGTTGTTTTTTTTTTCGAAAATAATAATAATAGTCTTGTCCCCAATTCTCTGCTAAACCCTAACACCCAAGATCTGAGGTTGTTATTATTTAGACGATGCTTCTCAAGCACCATCTTATTGGAGAGTGGTTCGTGAGGTGTGGAATCCCCCTTATGATTTAATTGGTATTAATATAGAATATTTAGCGTGGAGCGTGTTGATGCGGATCCAGGATCAAAGTGCTTTATTATAAGAGTTTCATTTTTAATTATTGCTGCCATTTTATTTCACAATTTAGAATAGAATTACCATAATTTAATTGTTCCCATTAAAAGAAAATTAATTCGACACATAATTAAAATCAATCTCCTCGTGGGATCGACACTCGTCACCATTAATGTATTCTACAATAGATTCGTGCGCTTGCGAGTTCATTAAAATTTGCACAATAATAATAACTAACAATAATTATTATTATTAATTAATTTTTGAATAAAATAATAAAAATTACAATAATTAAAATAAAAGTAGTAATTATGATAAAAATTACAAATAATAAAATTAATAATTGTTACTTAACGATAATTTTTAATTAAATTATTAATAATAATAACTAACAATAATTACTATCACTAATTAATTTTTGATTAAAAATTTAATTTATTTTTTACACTCTTTTTCATTTACTAATTTTTTATGAGTATCACAATAATTTAATTATTGTTATTTATATTTTATTTATAAATATTATAAACTCTTCTATTTACATATATTTTTAGAATTTAAAAATACTCTTCATTTAAATTAATCTTTTATAAAAATATTCTTCATTTATAATTTTATAATTTATTTTTATTTTAATAATCTTTTTATCAAAAATTAATTATAAATAATTATTATTTCTTATTAATTTAAATAAAAATATTATTAATTATTGTTAATGTATTAATTAATTATAATAATTTTTTACTATAGTAATAATTTAATATAATAATTATAATTATAATTATAATTTATTTAATAATTTTTATTATTTTAATTTAAATAATTATATTTTTAAAATTAAAAATTATAGGGGTTAGTTAATATTTTAAAGATTTAAATAAAATAAAAAATATAAAAGTTTTAATAAAATTTTATAATAAATGTAAATAATAAAATTATAATATTTATAAATAAAACATAGATAATATGAATTAGACTTGTTTTGAAAAGGTAAAAAGATAAGTACTTGTTACTTTTAAAACAGATTCAGTTCCATGATACTTAAAAATTGCAAACACATGTCTGTACTTTGGTTACAGAAAGAGACAATGAATAAGTGTAAAGTTTATTATCATATATTCATATTGCCGGCTATCAGACTTACTCTATGACTGACCTACAGTCACAGAACTATTCTGCACATGAAGAGTCAGTGATATTAAGGCATTTGGTTAGGCATAGCTTTGTATCTGCTATTAATTTCTGCAAAATCATACTCCAACGCTTTTGGTTTGCAGAAGAGGGGCTTTAGGAGAGGAAGACTCGAGGCTATCAATTTCTTTGTCATCAATCATCTTCTCTTCTTCAGATTGACCCCAAATCACTGAATAAAATCCAAAAGCAATTATAATGGCTCCAGCTACACTGCAGAGCAAAATAAAAACTGAGCGATATTACAGTTGCTCCATCCTTTTAAAAAGCAAGTTATATTAGAACTCGACTAAAATTCATGGAACTGTATATATGTATATATTATCTTTAAAAATGATAATACATGGATGATTCAACTGTAACACCATTGCTACAAAGCAACTTAACCACCTATAATTTTCTTGTTTGCAGTAGAATTAATTTCATGAATGACTATGGAAGATTGCAGTGTCAAAAGCTGAGAAAAACCGAATCATATAAGAAACTTCATAATATAATACCTTCCAAGATAAAGAGTATCCCCAAGAAGAGTAACCCCCATCATGATTGCAAAGACCATTCCAAGTGGCTTATACATGGAAACATAAACAGGTCCCTTCTTGTGACATGCCCACGTATGAGCAAGGCTACGAATTGCCACAGCAAAAAATGCCTTGAAAATAAGCAGCAGATCGAATTATTGCAAGATGTTACCCCAATTGGTTACAAGTGACAGCAGTAAAACTTCTAGAAATATGTATAACGTCTCCTGTATTCTTACCGAGCTCCCAATAGCTATCAACTCCAGTTCTAACTTTAATCTCCACGCATTTGGATTTTTCTCTGCAATTAGGGCAACTACTGTAGATTGAATGGTCACGAAGACGCAGCAAATGAATGTTACCATGAGCTCTTCAGGGTATTCCCTAATAATTGACGTCTAGATATGCAAGAAGAGTTCTTTACCAGATGAGATATATGGCAGGTAAAAATCCCAGTAATCAATCAGAGAATAAGTGGGTATTTTAGGCGTTCTGTCAAATGTTACCTGCACTATGTACAACAGCGACAGGAAAAAGCTACCAACCGCAAGGAGAAGACCTCCAATGATCCAATTTATCTGTGGTGATAGATGTCCGGCATGTAAATCACTTGAAGATGACATAGGTAAAAGCGCTGGCCCCTTGTACAGAGTCACAATTAATGCCCCTGCAATTGATATCATGGTGCCAATAGACTTAGCCAGACTGCTTTGAACTCTGAAGTCTAGCTTTTCCATTCTTAGGGCACCATAATATTCCGAGAAAATATCAAGAGTTCGTAAATTTCATTTAATCAGTCTTTACTCATAGATCTGAATTCATTTTAATGATTTGAACCTAAAGTCTGATTAAGGCATTATTAGCTGAGACAGAGAACCTTTATCGAAATTTTCTTCATAAACAAACATATTGTAACGGTTGATATCAGCTTAGCCCTAAAATTAGAAAACAGATAAGTGAATTACCTGGAAATTATGGCAAGAATGAATGTAAAAGCAGGGGTAAGATCAATAATTGCTGAAGACAAAGTGGGAGAGCTATATCCTATCCCCACATAGAGACAAGTCTGCACACAGCAGCTACGAACGACCAAGCTTTCTCAGAATAAACAACCTCATATTAAAAAAATCCAGAAAATTTTTCTTTTTGACCTTAAACCAGCACCTGATCAGTCCAAGACCGAAGATTTTACAGATAATAGACACGGTGAGTGGCGGGCGAGTTCTATTCCTGCGTAGTTTTTTTTTTAAAAAAAAAAAAAAAAAGAGAAGCAGAAGTATTGCTAATAGAGTTACTTTGTTGAATTAATGAGTTTGTAAGTGAGTCACAACACTCACTGCTTTACCTGTAATAGATGAGAGCGGATGGCAGAAGAATAAAGATGGCTGCAAAGGCATTACTGTAAACAATAAGGACAAAGTCACTCACGCCTTCGTTCATTGCAGCTTTGTTTAGAGTACTCGAGCCCACATCCAAGCACTCCACTGCCACCATCACTGCTGTCACACTAACGCTCCACATTCTTTTCCTTTATGTTTTGATGCACAGCTAAAAAATTTGCTTCCTAAAACACAAGAAACTGGTAAGGACGATAAACAGTTGGACTTTAAACCAGTGATAACAAGCCAGGCTTAATTTGATCAATTCTCAATCTCTGTATTTGCCACAAACATAATTAATGTTGGACCACACTGTAGGGATGGCGATGGGCACTCCTCACTGTAGGTTTGTTGTTAGAAACTCGCAGCTGTATACAATTTAAATAATTAAACTATCTGTAACGTAGGAGTGTTTTAAATTTGATCTAATTGGTTTAATCTATCTTATTTATAAAAGTTTAATTTCGTAAAAATTTGATCTGTTGATTGAAGAATTGGATTGGATTAAAAATTATTCAATCTATCGTTGATGGATTGAATATAAATTTATTTTTATAAATCTCTAAATATTTGTTTGATAAAAAATAAATTTGTAAATATAATATAAATATTTATTAATAAATAAATAATTTAAAATCTAATTACATTAAAATGATATTATATCGTATCTAATAATAATAAAAAATAATTAAATCAACAAATATAACTTCCTGAGTAGTCAATTTTCATGTATTTATCCAAATAAAATAGATTTTTTTTTCTTTTTGGTATATTATATTTTGAATATTTTGAATATTTTTTCTAGCTTTATTTAAAGTTTATTTAATTTTAAATTTGATTGATAGTAAAATTATTTATATATTAATTTTTTATTTAATTAGTTCATGGATATGATAGAATTAAAAAATTTTAGCCCACAAATCAATCTGCCGATGGTGCATTGAATATAGATTAGATCAAATTCACATTCAATTTATAAATATATGGATGAAATTTGAGTTAAATTTTACTAATTTGCAGATTAGATTGGATTATAAATTTATAATATGTAAAATCATGAATCAAATATTAATTAATATACAATCTGAAAAATACGATCTATAAATGCCCCTATTGTAACTCGCTGCAAGTTTTATTTAAAAAAAAAAAAACTATCTGCTATGAGTTTTAATAATGATCAAACTTATAATAGTACCCAATGGATTTTTTGAGAGTTGCTCCACTTACAATTACAAATGTTAAAAGGTACTTTCAGTAAAACTAAAAAATTAAATTATATAATTCAATATATAAATTTATAATAATAACATAAAATACTTAATTTTAAATTTAATCAATATAAATGAAAACTTAATCTTTCAACATTTATTCCCCAAAAAATATAAGTCCAATACAAATTCTCAAATTTATGTAAGAAATATACAAGTCTATCAAACCACAAAAGTACTTTCAATTTAAAAGAAAAAGATAAATAAGCCACAAACTAGTATCCAAAAGCGATAACACAATTATATAAAAGTATCACCATTGCATTAACAATAGTTATCATCTTATATTTTCATTCAAATGCAAGTTCTAATAACTAAATATCTTTATTTTATTCACCCTCTTCAACCCTCATCTAACTTGATTCCTATAATAATGATTTATTATTAGTATTAATATTTTCTAACACTAATATTTTTTAAACGCTAATCCAAAGAATAAAATTGTAATAAGTATATAATAATATGTATTTATATAGTAACTATAAGAAGTGTATAATAGTCCATAAGCATAATTTATGTTTTAATAAGTATATAATAATCCATAATTATATAACAAAATTAATTTATATATAATAACTATGATCAATATCTAAATTATTAAACTTCAGGAAAATAATTGAAAAAAAGTGCGGATTGGCGAATACCCATCATATATTTGGCATATACAAATTTGCTTATAATCTAATTCAAGTTTTAATTTGTAATACTAAATCTACTCACAACCTCAAAATTATTCGAATTGGGCGGGTTTCAGAGAATTTGTGGGTTTGCGAGTATCGTTGCAAATCTTAGATCATAACAAATTCATATTCTAGGAACCACTTTTGTTGTCCAGATATGATATTTGTGGCTAATAGCAAATGTAAAGAATTTAATGGTGAAACTTCATTAAAGTAGAGTTTGATGTCATATAATCATCAGTACTATAACACATTATCATCATAGAGAAACTAAGGTTCATTTTTATAGCAATATTGTTTATTATCATTTTAATCATTGTTGTTGATGACCAATAGCCTTTTGACCTAATGGGAGAGCCATTGCATTTACAATAATAAGAGTAAGAGTTCCAACCTTCAAAATGTATTATAGGGGTTAATTTTAGTATTTTTTAATCACTAAATAATTAAATAGAAACAATCTTTTTTTTACGAAAAGTGAGCCTTTATAAAAAAAATTCTCCTTCAATTATCAAATAAATGAGTGGAGATAATCTCTATATACTACTTAAATATTAAAGAGAAATACCCCTCGAATATTAGAAAGAGTTCAAAAATCTCAACAACGCTTCAAAAGATCAATGTACACACTATGAGGAGATCCCAATTATATAATATGTATGTATATATCATGAAAAGATCTCAATTATATAATTTATTTATAAATATCTATAGTAAATTCTGATGTGAAATAATAACAATCATGAATAATAGTAATAAAAAAAATTTATTATTGTTGATGATAATAAATCGATCGAGAATATCTATCAGAATATGACGAATATTGTCTGGCAGGCACATACATTATTGGTGAACCGCGTCCCTCAACTGCCATAGGTTGGTCGTATACCTCCGAAACAACCTCCAATACTTCCAATTTTCAGACCAAAGGTATTAGGTATGGCTTGACTTTTATATTATTGATCTCGTTACGTACTCGCAAGTGGTAACTTAGGTAAACTCTTATATTATTATTATTATTATTGTCGCTGATGTTGTTTTCCCTTGTTAAGTAAGGCGAACAATTTTTTCAAAGAGACAAAAACTAAAAAGTTAGACAAAGTGACAAGGATGTCACATAATGTAGCTCCTTGACGTTGCAAATACAAATTAAACTGGAGCCCACTTCAGATTCAATAAGAAAAGCAAGGAATATGAGTGGTTCTACTGACACCCTTTCAAATATCCATGAAAAGGAAACAGTAAATACTATTTCTCCGATTGTGAACTGGCTGTAAATTACTGTAATTTAATAAAATTCTCAAAGAAGATTACACTCGTTCGAAATTATTATATTGACTTTTACGCAACCGCACCAGGTCAGATTTCGGTTGCTAGGGGTCTTATTATTAGGGATAGCAAAACGAATAAAATTTAAATTGAATTATAAATAAATTAGATTAAAATTTTCTCAATTCAAATTTCATTCGTTTAATAAATAAATTAAAATCTCATGATCCGGATTTGATTCATTTATTAAATAAATATTCGATTCGATTCGTTTAATTCATTTAATAAAATTAATAAGCGAATCTAATTGAATCTAATTTCATTTATTATTCCTTTATCCTATAATAAATCTCTAGCGAATTTAGATTCATTTATTATTCATTTGTAAAAATATAATTAATAAATAAAAATTAAACAAAACAAATATAAAAATACCATATATTTAACATCTTAGAAAACGGAAATTAATCAAACCATATTCTAAGCCTAAAACAAATGGTCATCCAAACACCAAATTAAAAAATTCTTAATAATACATATAATAGTAATTAGGATTCAAATTACAAAGGTAAACAGATTTCTTTAGTTCTCTTCATTTTGTTCAACATGAATCCTGCACATAAAATTGTTCAAGAAGAATCCTGCACATAAAAAGTAAATAAAACTAATACAATGTTACGTTGGTTTATTTATATTTTGCTATAAATGCAATGGAATTGATAAATACTAACCAATTGGAGCCCGAAACAAGGCTAGAAGTTTCAGAGCAGTTACCAAAAAAAAAAAAAAAAAAGAACTAGTGAAGACACGGACGTACAAGCATCCAGCACTCAAATTTCCATGAGTTCCTAATCAAATTCAACAAGTGGATAAGTTTGTAAACTACCAGATTTATGGAGCGTGGAACACGCAGCAGTCCCTGTGCCATTGTTAAACGTTGAATTGTACCAGATGGTCACATTAAATTTGTCCAGGTCAGTGTTTAAGAAATCATAGGCTGAAGAAAAATTAAACCATTAGTAGAGTAATACTGCTTCTCTTCAGACTCTTAAATTAACAAGAAATATTAAGTACACCAACCTGGAAATATCTCATTACTCTCTCTTTTTGAGTTCCCTTTTCTCAAACCTTTACACAGCTCATCATTAATCTCAGAGTAACTTTTACGCCACAAATTTAAACCGTGAAGACATCTCATCTCTAGAACCAAGGAAAAAAAAGATGATCAAACTTATTACGGTGGAGACGAACTAGTGAAAGGGTAGAGACGGCAGAGAGAAGGAAAGGAAGAGTGGAGTTGGAAATTGGAAACACTCAAGAACAAGAATTATGGCCGGTAATTGTTGTTTCACTTTATATATTTTGTATTACTATTGTTTTAAATTACTATATTAACCTTTAAATTTGAAAATTTTTAAAATAAGTTTAAGAATAAATAAATAATTTAATTAAATAATTTTTAAACGAATTGAATATAATTAAACAAATATTTTATATTCGATTCTTTTATCATCTATTTATTAAACAAATCCTAAATGAATAAATAAATTGATATATTCAAATTTAGCTTCGATTCGTTTAATTAACAAACCAAATTGAATTCACCTGTTTATTAATTAATAAATCATTTTTTTTCAAACACAAACCCGTTTAATTAGCATTAAAATCGAACTGAATACTTATTATATTCTCTTTATTGGACTGTTTCAAGTTCCCAAGCTACTGCAATCCAAGTGTTTTCAAACTTAATTTCTTCACGACTTCAAAATCAGGATCCTAAGCAACATATCAAGCTGGAAACGTAAACTCTTCTCAAATGGCGGTAAAGAAACTCTCATCAAAGCAATGGCGCAAGCATCTCCTGAATATGATATGTGTGTTTTCATAATCCCTTTGGGTCTGTATGATGACATTCCCTTGATCCAATGCAAATTATTTGAGGGCAGCTAAAAAAGATCAAATAACAATCCCTTGGGCAAGACGTGAGAGATTGTTCAATGCTAAAAGCGGAGCTAGTATAGGGTTTTAGAGATTTATCTAGCTTCAATCAAGCTTTAGTTTAATAGGTTGCACATTTTCTTGCTTTTTTTTTCTTAATTATAATTTTATCCATTATTAAAACTTCTATCTTGCTATTGCTTATGATTCCGGGGCCCTGGCCATTTATTCGACTTAAAACCATTTCTGTCTCCCTGCTATTTTATTCTCTTTTTACCTAAAAACTCTCCATTTTTTCCTTTCTGAATTGATTACTTCGAATTGAAAATTCCTGTTGATGATGCTTGCACTTTGGATGCTCAATATTCAATTAGCGTGTTAAATTATTTTAGTAAGGTCCAATTTGGTAATATTTTAACTTTTAAAATAATTATTATTAGTTATACCAAAAAAAATAATAAAATATGAAGGAAATTAGTTAAATCTTCGGTTAAATTTATTTTTCAAAGTATTGCAAGTTTTAAAAGTATTTGCATGTATTTTGTAAATCTTATTGTTAACCTACTATAAGAATATAAATAACTAAATTGAATATAATACTAAATAAAACTTATTTACACATTTGTAAACATGTGTATAATAATAAATATTTTATATTATTAATTTTATTTTTCTATATTTTTTATCTCAATATAATTGGTAATAATAATAATAATCTCTTTAAAATTAATGATTCTATTTCCTAAATAATAAGTAAGGTTTTGGATTTTTATAATACATATGAGAATATATGGAATAATATTAAATATAAAATTGATTTTCAAAATTAGCTTTTAAAAATCTACTCCTTTCCTCCATTTTTAAATTTATTGTAACATCTAATGATTTTGTCAAAGAGATTTCTAAATAAATTTACCAAATACTAAAATTAACTATTAAGTTTTCCAAATCACTTTTGAGAGGCCTTAAGCGAATGATTTTTAAGTTATTTATAGAGTTCAAAGTCATTTGAATTATGAAGAGAATTATCTATTTATTTGGAAGTTCTTATTCTGTGAGTTTTCTATTGCTTGAATCTCTATAACTTCATTAATTTACGGTAGTTATCAATTTTTAATATTACACATAAACATGGCATTAAAGTGCAATTTAAATGGGATTTGAGGTTTTAGTTCAAAATTCCAAGTTGCAAACACATAGATTTATTAAAGAAAAAGACAAAGACAAGGTAAGTAAGGGTTATTTATGGAATTAAATGGAGTTTCGGTAGAGAGACAATATTTTAACTTATTTTAATGTTTAAAAAAGTAATGTTATTACCAGTATGTACATCGAGGGCGTGTTTGGAAATTACAATACCAACCACATTAATTTATTAGCAAGAGTGTATTTGATAAAATTTGGGAGCTCATTGTGGTGCACTATAATGCACCATGCACCACAATGAGCCATCTAGGCACATTACATAGGCTCGAGGGAACCTCCAGTTTTGTAATGTGTTATCTTTTGCATCTCAATTGAGATAATTATTTTTTTAAATACTTTTCATTTTTATTATTATAATAATTTAGATGAATCTCACATTAGCAAAATATGAGAGAGATGTTGGGATTATAACAAGTAATCCATACTTTAATTAACAAAATACATTTTGGGGTGAATGAATGCCCTATAAATGAAACCGTGCGGGTGTTGTTAAGGTTCAAAGCAAATAATATTTTGTCAGGTATTGATTGAGTCATGACAGATAGTATTAGAGTGACTCCATGTGTCCTTTTGAACAATAGTGGAACAAATCTCAGGAAGGATGCTAAACCCCTAAGGAAAGTGTATATAGCACCCTAAGTAAATCTCACATCAGTAAAGCATGGAAAAAATGCTGAGTTTATAAAGGGTTATCCACACCTTAATTGACAAGATGCATTTTGAAGTGTAGGAATGTCCTAGAAACAAAATCATACAAGTCTTATTAAGGTCCAAAGCGAATGATATATTATTAAGTGTAGATCCAGTCATGACATTTCAATTCTAGCAAAAAGAAAAAAAGTGATAATGAAAATATATGAAAAAAAGGGATCTGAGCTGCTCGAAAAAGGAAGAATAAAAGAGATAGATACATTTGAAGGGTAAGCTTATGTTACAAATAATGTAACAAACAACCAATAAACATAGGTAATTGATTTTGATTTTTTAAATATAATGGATAAAAATTATTTTAACCTAAAATGAAGTGTAGGTGTAATAGCAATTTACATAAAATATTATTTTTTTAATCACATATTTATATATTTTTTAAATAAATCCTCATTAATTTTTTTGTATAAGTAAATAGTTTTATCATTCATCTCTTTCACACTTATTTTTAAAAACTTTATAAAGTTTCTATAATAATTTTATAAAGATTTAAATGATTATTTTTTTTCATAAAAATCTATAATTCTGAATATATTTTTACACCTATATTTATAATTTTTCATATCTCTTGAGACATAAGCTAAATTTTTCTTCTAATATAAATATACACACAAATTCAATCTATTTTCCCATCCTAAATACATAACATCAATATTGTCACATAAATTTTGTAATATAAATTTAGTATCCTGAATTATGAGAGATATTTGAGTAATGATATAGCTACAAACTCTTGTACAAACTTTTTTTTGTACAAACTAATGTGACATGATTTAATTAATTGGGCTAGATATCTCATGGCCCACATGATTTATTTTAATTGTTTTATATTTTTATTCAACTAATGAGTGAATGTCATAACAGTTTGTACAAAATAAATGCGTACAAAAGTTTGTAGCTATATCATCACTCGAGACATTATATGCGATAAATATATCAGGAATCTAATAAATTATTGAAAAAAATAGTACAATAAATAAATTATAAAATCTCTAATGAAAAAATTCAAACATGTGGAGAAATAATCAATTAAATTAAATATCACTATATTTATTAAATAAATTAGAAAACACAAATTTATCAATAAATGATATAGAAAAAGTAAACAAATATCATAAATTAATAATTTCCATGAAGGAAATATAAAAGAAATTAAAAAGTTAAGAGATCAACTAAGTAAAGTATTTAATAAAGTTAAACAATTCATAAAAAATTTCAACATTAAAGATCATGATATATGAAAGTAAGAGATCGTTAATGTAACGAATAAAAATTCAATATATATAAAATTAAAAAAGTTAGAGATTCAATTAAATAAAACAAAAAAAAATTATTGAGGAATTTGGTATGCGATTTACTACAAATATAAGTGGAGAACTTAAAAAAAAAAATAACAATACTATTACTTGGCTGCAGTATGGAGTATAAAACAAAACTTTAAAACTTATTAACTTTTTCATAATTATTATATTTTTTAAGGGTTCTAAAATTTATAGCTGTAAAATACACCTCATGTATGGTAAGCCTTCCCACATTTGAAATATTTCTGTTTTGCATAAAGTCGTGGAGAGTTGAAACAATGACTAAACTTGCATGCCACGAATAAAGACGGTACATGTCAGTCAGGTTCCTAGAAGCCAAAGCTATATGCAGTAAGAGTCAAGCCCTCGTTATTCCATACACTTTATGACATTTGCATCTAGTGATTCATATGCAAATTATATTAATTAAACAAGTTGTGTCTCCCTTCATTGAGATATAATATAGTAGTTAAAGTAAGATACTGAATAAGCTAATAAAACTATCCTATAAGATTTACGACAAAATTTGTATATCTTTAAATTACTGTTATTGCTTTGATTTTTTTTATATAATTTTTTCTTTTATGGGAAAGCACTTTTACAACATGATTCAAATTAAATATTTTCAGAAACACAAAACTAATCCATGGGAAAATAAATGACAATCAAACTGGCAAGCCGAAAAGTGCGTTTAACGTAGAAAGACTATCGACTCAGCATTCCACCGAGAGAAGCTCAAGGAATATATATACCTTCATGTGTATTCATGGAGTATTAAGTTCCATAATGCCATCATTTTCTTGCTTTTGATACAAGTTATATTGCCTGCGTTTTACCAAAGTTGTAGTGAGATAATTAGCAAGTGGGAGAATTTGACGTGTACTGAAGGATTGTGTGGGTTGGATGTATGGCCTTTTCCCGTAAATTTGATAAGCGATGCGAGTTGTCAAAGGGCTTTTGGGAGTGACTATGAAGAAGGAATTATAAGGATTTTTCCCAGCCCCAAACAGAACTAGCTGATCTCCTCTTACAAGCTTTACCGTCAGTTTATATTCAAGGATGAAGGTGCAAAAAGTAATCTCTGGCGAATTTGAAAACATGTGTGCAATTTGAAAACATGAATATCCCAACTTATTTACCAACACATTAATCATAAAGTTGGAATTTACTTATGCCGATGGTAAGTATTAGTCTCCTCTTTCCTCAGTCTTTTTTATTTTCATTTCTATTATTTTTTTTAGACAGTGCACTTTATCAGGTGCAATTTACGTTGTTGTTGTTGTAAAGAGTGAATTTGCATATTTTATAAAGAGCAGACTTGTGCACTTAAGGAAAATGGTTTCTTATTAATCTCATTTTAGTAAATTTTTTACTGCTCATGTATGGATATGTCCCTGCTAAGAGAAAGAGGACAGTGATGGACCTTGAGAAGGAAATGCGCTCATAGAAGTCATAAGAAAAAGAAAGATAGCAATGAAAGCAGGGGAAGCTAAAAAAGATGACTTGCTAGGTTTATTTATGGAATCAAATTTTAGAGAAATTAAAGAACATCGAAACAACAAACTTAAAGGGATCAGCGGGGACGATGTTATCTATGACTATGAGTGCAAGCTATTTAGCTTTGCTGGACAAGAGGCTACTTCAGTTTCGCTTCTTGGCACAGCGGTTTTGCTGAGGAAGCACCAAGACTGGGAAGCACATGCAAGGGGAAGAGTTTTTGCAAGTCTTTGGTGATATGAAAGTTGAAACCTGACTTCGATGGGCTGAATCACCTCAAAATCATAAGTATATATAACTCTAGGATTTCATTTTGATTAATATTTTCATCATACAGTTATGTATCTATTAGGATAATAATTTAAGTATTATTCAGATACCATGTCCAATGATATTTTTAATATGCATGGATATCCCAAATCGTAATATACTTTCTCATTGCATCTGGGAACTCCAAGTAATCACACAACAAACCATATATTTATTTTATTACAGAAACTAAAAAACAGTTTCAAATTCAAGTACTAATCACAACAAACTTGCATCTCACGACAACCAGAACAACGACTGCAGCAACAGGAACAACGACAAGAAGGTAAAGTGTCTGTCACGCAAGCTGCTTATTTAAAAGATAAATGCACACAACTACTTTGATCAAATCGCTCCACCAACTAAGAGCACAATCCATGTCTGGAATGGCGCTGCCTAGTGATGAAAATTTTCAAGGCCTGGCCTTTAGTTACTCTGGTTTGCCCTTTTGATCTCAATCAGCTTGTCATGGATGCACCACGGGAAGCTGAGAAAATGGCCTCGATTCATTCCTCCTCGTTTATACCGTCCCCAATAACTTGGATGGTAAGTCACATGGTACCAAGCTGAAGCTTTTGCGTATACATCTTCGTGGTTAGAATCTGACTCATTCTTCTTCTTGTCGAACCAGGTTCTAGCTTCTTTTCTCAAAGACCTTACAGCAAAAGTGATTGCTTCCAAGTCTCTTTTCTTATCAAAAGACTTTGCCATTTCCATGATGCTCCCACTTAGTATTTCAGCCTCAGTTTTGATCCCATAATAATCCATCAAGTTCCCCAACTTGTTATCATACTCAGTTTTGTACTTGAAAGCATCACTGATGTAGTGCTTAAAGCCATCAACTTCCATATCAGTATCATAAGATTGCATTGCCACTTCCTTAGTGAAAGATTTTATAGTGGATGCTGATGGTGCAATGCCTTTTACCTCTCGATAAAGCTTCCCAATCACACGCTGTGATTCATAGCAGATTTTGTCTTGCTTCTCCATAAAGTCTGGATATTTCTTGACACGTAGTTGACTGGGTATTGTGGCTGGTACTCCAGTTTTTGAGAAATCCACTGCAATGGAGGATAGCTTTGCAAGCTCAAGACATTGGTTGCTCATCGCCTTGTCAGGCTCTGAATCTGCATGCACGACGTGGGCATTGCAAATTATGCCCAAGCTGTCATTGACTATGTAGTCGGCAAAGTATTCCTCCACATCCTTCAGCATAGAAGCAAATAGGTTAAGCGGCAAAGAAAAAGATCACGGCGGATTAAAGAGTGAAAAACAAATGATGAGAAATTTTTCAGGATAAGATGATATGCTGCAATGCCTTTGGCTTGAAGAAATTAGAAATGACAGAGTGTAATAACAAAAGAAACTAAGCAAATAGAAGAGTTATTCATGCACATGAATGAAATAAATCTTAAAACATTACTAAAAGATTGAACAATACCTCGATTGTCACGTCACGATCCAAAACCTTTTCTTGAGCCGGAGTATAATCCATTGGCCGAAACTGAAGTGGAGGAATAAGATCATGATCCCAGCAGACAAAGTAGATGTCACCGTCCAAATCACTTCCCGAGCATTCATTTGTATGGGGTCTAATAGATAATATAACCTTTATCAGTTTACACAGGGATATATCTGAGCATTTATCAAAACAGAACATATCGTAAAAAAAGGTTCCAATAGAATCTAATGAAAATTTTATTAAGAATAATCTATTACAAATCATACCATAAGTCATTCTTTGGGGAAAAAAAATGGGGCATACCTTTTTCCTTTTGCGGGAAAAACAACACAATCCACCATATGATGCAAAGCGGGTACGTCCACAGCTCTTAGCACACGCATGTCTCCTGGGTGGAGACATGGATTTTTAGCAACAACCACCTTTCCCTCCACTACATTAAGTTCTCCTAATCGGTTGTTGCAGGAATTATCCAAAAAGTCTCTTCTTCTAGAGGCAGCACATTGAACAAATACTTGACCATATTCTAATGTACCTGTTTCATCAAGACATCCCATCATTGCTCGTCCATTTTGAATGAATATCCTTGTTCTGGTTCTCAGTTCTAGCAGATTTGATGCGCGGAATGTCTGTAGCATCATTGACAGAAACGGTTCAACATCAGGCTTATATCCACACATAAGCATCTCCTTCAGAACATTTGTGTTCTCCCCTGATGACATCAGTTCCAGTGCCTCATGTGCCTTCAAAGGATCTGTTAAAATGGCATCTAATTGCGCGATGCCCTGTCTCTGCTTCTTTTCAAAAACATGATCTTCAATGCCGAGAGTAGACAAAAGGGTTATCAACTGGCGATTAAGGAAACAAGGCTGATACTTGCTATTTGCCAAAATATCTAGACTTGTGCTTTCCGATTTGTATTTGAACATACTCTTCCTCAATGATAACTTTTTTGATGAAGTTGGATCAACCGCTACAACGCCTTTATACCCGCCATATCGAATTTGAAACGCGGATGGAGTATAAATCGTGAAACCACAATTTTTAGCCACAATTTCAGCTAAATCAGCAGATATTTTCCCAATACCATCCGAGAAACAATATGTAATCCCATCCTCCTCAACCTCTACATCAGGAATGATTTCAACATCACTACTGTCAACATGCAGTGCCTCTCTAGATGAGCTGAAAGACTGACCAAGTCTAGCAGCATACTTTGCAACATTCTTTATATCGCGAAAATCGCCCATGCTCTCTCTGATATCTGCTGCAGTAAGCTCAGGCCTGGATGCAAACATCCACAAAGAATTATCTTTCACTTGACTATTTGAAAATGCCAGAGTTTCAAACTTCTTATCTCCGATAACTATCTCATTTCTGAGAGTTGAGAGTACTCTTTCATAAATTCTCGTATGCCTTTCTTCATTTGTAGAATATGTTACAGGAGACAAAACTGTTGAGTGCAATTTGCCCAAGTCCTCATCAACAAAAGAAAGACGGAGAAAGTTGTCAATTTCATCAGGATAACTTCGTAACACACGATTTGACAAACTGATCTCCGGACCACAAAAATAAACCTTGGATGGGGTTACCAGAACCTTGTTAACATAAACCAACCCATCATCTAAGGCAACAGCAGGGGAATTAAGTAGTCTCCCAGATAAGCGGTGCTTCCTATATTGCTCTCTGAGCCAGCTTACAGGCTCATAGCAGCATTCTCTTAGATGAAATAGCGTCTCCAAAGCATGTTCTATGTATTCCATCTCGATTCTACTCGGATCAACTAAGCGAAAGAATTTGGCATCAAGTGCTGGCCCAGGAATGCAGCCATGTTGAACCAGAGAATTGATTTTGAACAATATTTTGAATGGCAATTCAATGCCATGATATGGACTGATCATAGGGACAAGATCAGTGTTGCAAGAGAACGCCGAACCTGGTACTAGAGTGAACTGGAGTTGACTTTCTTTGAAGTAAAAGAAATCTTTCAGAGCTTTCGGAATATGAGCCCTGTTGGTTAGTTCCAAACATATGGCAGATGATTGTCCAATGCTTGACGATGAAGTAAAATCAACTTCGCGAACCCAGTGGATATCTTTCTTATAAATCATGGGAGCACCATATAACTGGCAGCAGATAAAAAAGAAAACAAGCTTTAGCGTATAACATTTGAAATAAGTAAATTTATCGATCATGCATCACGGTTTTGAAGTTATAGCTGTTTTGTAAATGATCAATTTTGCAAAAAGCTATATTTCTTCATACTTGGCATGAAGTGATTCCAAGAAAATATTTCGTATTAATTAATTGTAATGCAAAATACAAACCTGAATAACAAGATATTTAACGGAATGGCCTTTGAGACGGTGCAGCTCAATCTGCCAAATACTTTCGTAGGAGAGCTCAAGCTTATAATCTACAGATGCATGGGACAAAAAGAACATAAATTTTCTGAGGTCCGAACACAGTTTCACAGAAACGTTTTTCTGTGACCAGAGCACAGAAAACTTGTCCTTGGAAATTTGGGATCCAAAATTCAACTTCAAATCATGACCCAACTTGTGATACGGGGTCCTTGTCTTTGCATCGATATCTTTCAGATAAGAATCCCCATACCGCAGAAGACGCTTAGCAGCCAAATACTTGATTTGTTCTGCAGGTTCCACAGTTGTGAACTCAACTGTAGCATGTGCTTTTGAACCATCATTTTTTCCAACTTCTACGTGAGAAACAGTTCCTTCACCGGTACGTTCCTCCAGAAATTCCTTCACAGCTTCGGGAGACACAAGTGAAGCAAACCCAAACAAATTGATCATCTTAGCCATTTCGTCTAAACAATTTCAACTGCAGTTTCAATTGAAAATTATTGAAGTAAGCAACTCATACAACACCAACTTAAGAATAAATTAACAATAAAAGGCAACACATGCTCATACAGAAATATATCACTAGAACAGAAAGCAAATTCAAAACCAAATACAGTAAGCAAATGAGTAACAAGAAAAGAGTGATTACTCGCGGAAGCTTGTAGTAAGAGATGTCAATGAACACTAAGTAGTTTTGTGAGAAACGAATGGTGATCAAGGAAGGCACATATAGAGCTCTATATATAGAGAGAGAAAAGCTCGTTAATGCCCTGTTCTTGGCCTTCAGTTCCAATACTAGGAAACTTATCATACAAGCTGACTTGACTGTGACCTTTGGGCCCCGTTGATTGCCACGATGCTAGCAAAATGGAATCAATGGAAGTATATGTCCCCAGTGGCATGATAGGGAAGGAGAATGGGACTTTAGCAACTGGAAGAAGGGGGAATGATGGGATAGAGATAGATACTTCTGAAATATTTCTTTTCTGCATAAAGTTGTGAAGTGCGGAAACAGTAACGAAACTTGCATACCACGTAGAAGTAGACAGGTCTCAGGTCCATAGAAAGTAAAGGAATATCCAATAGGAGTAAAGTCGTCATTATTCCATGCACTTCATTGCATTTGCATCGTGATTCGTTCGGAAATTAAATTGACTAAGCAAGCGCGTCTCCCTTCATTAAGATATAATATATTAATTAATTAAGATATCGAATATGTTAATTAAGCTATCCAATAAGATCAGTAAAAAAATTTGCATATTTTTAAATGATTGTCGTTGCTTTATTCTTTTTTCTAATATGTGTTTTTAGTTAAAAACACTTTTAGAACATGATTTGAATTAAATATGTACATATTTTTGGTAGATATATAAAAAACTGTTCCTCTGAATTTTTACTTTTAATTAATCTCTTGGAAATCAACAATTAATTTTCAAACCAAGAAAGAAACGACTCAATGAACATAAGAACTCTAATCCACATCTCAACTTTTATCAATCAAATCGAATCAATATTTTAGAATTATTCTCACATATTCCAAAAAATGAGTACTTGAGGAATGAAATAATTAGCTTTTTTTTTTTATGTATATATAGTTTCACTCGAAAGATTGAAAAATCTCGAAAATTAAAATAACTATGCTTTGAAAGTAATGGTTGGTTTATTAGGAGCAGTTTGTTTGATGGATTTTGTATGGGTTTTGTAGTTTTACTGAGTTGAGACGATTGCGAATGATAAAAGTTGTGATATTTTACTTTTTTATTATATCTAACCGATTCCTACTTATTAGTTAACCCTATCAAAACTTTGAGAAATTATTCTTATTTTAATCTTATACTAATCAACTCTTTGATAATAAAAATAATTATATTATCTCTAAATGAATTAGAAGACTATTTTATTATACAAATCTTTTAAAAATAAAAAAAATTACAATTACAAGAATATCTCTAAATTCAAGAAAATAAATAAATCTCGAAACCAAGCTTAAATTTTTAAACAAAATTATAGTCATAAAAACTAACGTTTTGTAATTATAATTTTTATAATTAAATTAAGTATAAAAAAAATTAACAAAAATTAACATAAAGAGAAACACTCTCTGTAATTATTGTAAATTCTCTATAACATGAGGCTTTGAAGAAAAGGAGAAGTCATTGACCAGCCGACAAATTAAATCAAAGCAAGACATGTCACATTTGATGAAGTTACCACGATGCTAGTACAATGGAAAAAGTGAAAACGAAACCATACGTCCCCAGTGGCATGATAGGGAAGGAGAGTGGGACTTTAGCAACCTGACGAAGAAGGAATGATGAGATAGAGATCGATACTTTTGAAATATTTCTTTTTTCCATAAAGTTGTGGAAAGTGGAAACCATAACGAAACTAGCATATCACATAGAAGTAGACGGTACTCAGGTTCATAGATGCCAAAGCAATATCCAATAGGAGTAAAGTCCTCATTATTCCATATTCCCAGCACTTCATTGCATTTGCATCGCAATTCATATGACGATTAAATTCATTAAGCAAGCGTGTCTCCCTTCATTAAGATATAATATATTAATTAATGAAGATATTGAATATGTTAATTAAGCTATCCAATAAGATCAGCAACAAAATTTGCATATCTTTAAATGGTTGTTGTTGCTTTAATTTCTTTTCTAATACGTGTTTTTAGTGAAAAACACTTCTAGAGCATGAATAAAGTATAAAATTAATTGTGTTGTAATATTAGTTTATTTAATAATACTATATTATATTATATTATAACATTTATATATGAATAATTAATATAAAAATAAGTACTTAACAATTAATATTTAATATAAATAATAATAAATCTAAAAAATATTGATGTAAAATTAGTAAGTGTAGCACTAAATATTGTAATTATTATAATACAATATACATGCATTAAACGATACGATCATCTCAAAAAAAAAAAAAAAAAAAACGATACACGACGCCCCCAGAATTCTCACTTTTCGGCACTTCTGAAGCCCACCAGTGCAAAGATTGAACGTGGGCTGGAGGCTACAGACCAGCAGACGATTATTCTAGGCCCAACCGCAAACAACTCTTAGAGAATGAACTAAAATAGCGGAAAAAATTGGGCCTGCTCTCGGCGAGAACCTAGGCCTGCTCTCCATTTGATGTAATATAATTGTTTGCGCGAGTAGCGCGACCAGTGAGTGTGCATCACCCCGTTGCCACCTTGTCTTGGAAACAACCTGAACACGAGACGACATTCCGCTGCCGGCCTGCCCCTGCGCAGGAACTGGGTTTGATTTTGAAGGATTATTTGATAAACCAGTTCTTAAGGTCCTGCAATGTGTAGTTTGATTGATGCATATTGTAAGTGCAGTGTCGGTCATCTGCACTTATCATACTACATATTGTTACTCCTTTTTTATTAATTTATTTATTTTTGTTTTTTGTTAGTACATTTTTAGGATTTCTGAATTCTCTATTACATGATATGTTAAAATAATGGAGCGTTATTGTTAATCGGAGAGTTGCATATGTGCTGCCGGTGCCAGCACCAATGGTTACGAAATGCCTTTGTCAGCTGGTCAAGTCAGAAATGTAGCTGCTGAAAGTAAGGTGGATAGTGTGAACGGTCTCCGTCTTCAATAAAAAGTCGAATTTGATGGTGGAAAGACTAAAGAGTGTGCACTAGTGGACCAGCACTATACAAATCTTGCAAAAATGCCGTTGGATTTTCTTTCCTAAAAAAGAAGCCTTTAATTTGATGGTTGGTGATCTCTTAGACCTATGAGCTTAGCTGTTTGAATTTAGGAAACAACAAAGTCGAGCTCTTTTCGTAAAAGTAACTTAAAAGACTTGGTCCCATAGCTCTACATGTTATTTTACGATTTGAGTGAAATTGCTGTTTACAACAATCCAACTTAGTTCTGTGTTTGGAATTGTTTGCAAATGCAGTGACTCAAATACACACGACACTACTATGAATGCTTGATTACTCTACCGACTACCAAGCCTCAATGCAGATGATCATGGGGAAATGAAGCACGACAATGATGACACATGTGGCAAGTCAAAGCAATTCAGAAGAGCAATTTCAAACATTGCGAACATGCATGGCTTGGTTTTTGTATTATTTGCATGCTATCAAAATGACACCATGTTGAGAACTTTTAATTGCCTCAGAGTAGGATATTGGGAATCAATTTTAAAAATATGTTCACATGAACTTTGACAACCAGCCAGTAAAATGCATTGCGCGAGATAAATAGGCATTTAAACATCAAGATCTGAATCTTTCTAGTTGACTTCAAACTGGGGATCGCACTTTATAAGTTTCAATCTTCCTATGTTGTAAATGCAAGCAGTAGCAGCAGTGGCTAGAGTCATTTATATCAGATACTACGTTTCTAGGATCAGATGCAACTGTATTTATCATTTATTGACTTCCCTTGGGAAACGCAACTTATGAGAGTCTAAATCTATTGAATCTTTATATGAGCCTAACTGGGTAGCATAGTATTGATATTTAGTGGTGAATCCAGTTAGGCTTCCATGCTTATCACTCATTGGAATTTTAGGCACTGGACCACCATAGTTCAATCTGTTTCAAGGTGGTCCAAATGTTTGAATGCCATGGTCCTGATTTTTTAATGACTATATCCATCTTTTGAGGCATTACTTAGGGATTTTTTCTATTAATTCGTGGTCCTAAATTACCATTCTGAAAAAAAGCTACAGCTTTAAATCAATATGGCATGAGCACTCCGTCGGGAGCTCCTTTTTTTTTTTTTTTTAAGGATTATTATCTTATTATGATCAAAGTAAACAGGCCGTAAATTAGTTTATCTTTTGGAATGGAACTAGCATAGTAACTGAGTTCAAACAATGTTTCTTCAAAAATTTATCATTTGAATGCCGGCCTGCTTAGCTTTTATATGGTTGCAGCATCAGGCTGCGTTGGGTCTCACTGTTATTCTGCCACTCCCGATGGCAACGTTGTCATTAACTGGAATTTATTGCACACACCTCCTTCCTATTTTTTGTCATTCTGCAGAAAATTAGTGAACTTATTCTTGACATTAGCTACCGAGAGTGACATAATTATGTCAAGATGGAAGTATTGAACTGCGAACTTTGCAAATGCATGTTGTTCGTTACTCGTGCATAATTCAGAAAAATCAAAATGTGTTTCTTGTTTTAGCTCTTGCTGCGGATAAATCCGTCCGCAGCACTAATTTTGAGTGATGGCTAATGAGCATTATCCTTAGATTGCTTCAACGTACACTTGGACATGATAATTTCGATAGAGTTTGGCCTTTTCCGTAGCTAGAGCTGCCTCCAACTGCCTCAATATTTATGTTATATGGTTTTGGTCTGGATGCCGGCTTTTCTTATTGTGGAGCCATTTTCAGATAAAAACACTAATCACATATTTTAATTCAGGAGCTATCCTAATTGTTTGTAGTTTAAGCACATGGCTTTATTGAATAGGAACTAATAAGTTAATTTATTCGGAAATCAACTTTCAGGCTGCACACACCTTACTTAACAAGTAGAGCCATAGCAGGAGACAAGGACATGGCAGTCACATTTGAACTGTCACGGGACATCAACCGTGCGCATAAGGTTCACCATTGTCAATCAATGTTAAAGAAGCTTCTCATCAACATTTGTTGCTGGTTAGAAATCCAATTTTTATGTTGTTTGCGAGCATGTTCAATATATTTAATTAAACATACAGCTCATAATTAAGTGATGTCTTCCATCTTACTCACAATTAACCGGTGTCATCGGTCTTAACTGTCCGCGAGCAGACGTCAATAATTAGAAGAAAATTACTAAAAGAAAGAAGAGCTTTGTAATCTCTGTGTAGTTGAGTTTAAGAAGTATTTTGTGCTCTGTTTCTTAATGAATATATCAGTACGGCTAAGAATATATAGCTAGGCTGGTCCCTAACACCATCACCTTTCCCCTCCTTCCCGGAAAATTTTGTCGGGCTTGTGTAGCATTCCTGTTTGTTTGGCCTCCGAAAAAGCTTACCAAGAAGTGGGCAATTTCTGGTTGGAGTTGTTGTCTACCGAGAGAAGGGAAAAGAAAATTGATTGGTGTGGAGTAGGCAAATGACAGGGGGATACCGAGTGTCCGAATTTATATATAGGTAAAGTTGATGAGGACCTTATATTTTTTTAGGCGAATAAACTTTATTTCAGACAATATATACTCAAGAGCTTGATGGGGAAAAAAAAGATAGTTACAAGAAAGCTTGTGGCAATTTTACAAAATATCAATTGCATGATTTTTTTTCTTTTCCGTATGAGAAAACACGATTAAGTAGTTGGATATTATAATATCATACCTATCATTTTTTTTTTTTTATAAAATCCAAATCATTGGTCTTTTCCTGAAATTATATTTTTGAAACAAAAGGGTACCCTTGTTTAATACGCAGTAATATGTTCTGTTTTGGGGATGGAAGATACTTTGTTTGGTGCTGGAAGCAGCTGAGATTAGAGGATAAGAAAGCTTCATCAAAGGATAAAGTTGTATCTCCCTCATCTCTAACCCATGACTGATTACTTTGCTAAAGATTTTTCTGGTTTATTTGAGTAGCGTAATTTGATTGAAGAATGGAGGTCGCCGCCTGCTATTTGCCATTTGCCAATGAGACCATTGCATGTGATGGGAGCTTTGATATTGAAAACGTGGAAGTCACGTGCCAACGAGTTGAGGAATGAAGATGCTGTTGTCCCAGTTGGTTTAGGAAGTATAGCAGGGGCTGATCCACCTCTTTTTGGTATGGCAATAACAGAGAAGACAGAGACCACTCAGGTGTTCAGTCCACTGGCTGCTGTACTGCCAGTGCAGAGTACGTTTCCCACTCATCACTATTCACTCATCACTCCTGGTTCATTCATTGTTCATATCTAATGGGTCCTCAACTTTTTACACATACATAATACCATTAGACAGATACCAAGTTAATGCTTATTTCTGTTTCTCTAGCTTGTAATTAAGATTTGTCCAACGAAAGTGGTCTGATAAGCTATATGAGTAAAAAGTTTCACTGTCAGAATGATAATGCTTTGGGAAAAGTATGGTCTCTGTAGCAATTAAACATGTAAAATTGACAGTTATCAACCATTGCATTCTTTTTTTTTATTACATAAAATTATTACTCAAGATTACAATTCATATTAAATGAGATTATAATAAATATTTATAAATCAGACTATTATTGAGATTAATATATAAATTTTTATAAAATAATGTCTAAATTTTTAACCCTTATTAATATTTAAGAAGTGTCCACTACTTACAATTTTGATAAGAAATATGATTGTTTTCACTCAATTATGTGTTATATAATCGAGGAAAGAATTAAGTCACTATAATATTTTTGGAGACTTAACTGTTTCTCTCATAATTATGAGGATAAGAGCCCACCACTCAACTATGGGCGAATGTACCAACCATTGCATTCTGGTATTCAAATTCAGTAGTCCATAATTTACACGATCTAGGAAGATGAAGTTTGGGACGAGTTAGGAACATAGGCACTTGGAAGCAGGATGTGGGGCATCTATTTAGGTCAGGACCCGAGCCACTTTGAGAGTTGACCCACTATCTTAGCTGCCTAATTAGATAACCATATTGGGTCCGAGGCCAGGGTTACTTGCCACAGTGCCAATAGGCAATAGCCGCAATAGGCAATTCCGGTAACATATAACCTGTACTAGTGTGTACCATTTTTATCACACAAAGTGTCGATGAAAAGTCATCATAATCAGCAACTGAGGGCCCAAATAGAAAAGAAACGAATCTAATCAAACCATCACCAAAAAATGTGTGTGAACATGGAAAATCTAAAAGGCATTTCCTATAAATTCTATTTTCTGATTATTATTAGTATTTTTTGGTTATTGAGAAGAGAGAACAAAGAGCATCTTGGCTACACTGCGGCCATTCCCCCATGTGCAATCCCTTCTGTAAAGACACGAAAGGGAAAAAAATAAAAAATGAAAATACTGGGAAAGCACTAGTGCTATTGTGTGACATTGAAATGACATCGTTTGTGACAACTTGAGAGCGAAATAATAATGATAACAATGTGGATTTATAGACATGCTATGGTTGGTAGTTGGGGAGAAGATGGAAGAAAATACCACAGTCTTGTTAGCACTTTTGAGGCCTCTCTCCCAGAACGGGGCTGTGAGATTGTGAGAGAGAGTGAGAAGAAGGGGGGAGCCGGGGGGGGGGGGGGTGGGGGGGCGCGGTGGGGGGCATTTTCTGGGTGATAGATCAAATGTCTCTATCTTTTATGACCCACATTTCTCAGTCTCGTTGTCATCAACCAGAAGAACCTTTAGATGGATGCTTATTCGCTTTCTCTATGATTGCAAGTCACTTTCAGAGCCACGTTGCTTAAACAATCTAGCACATCAACCATAACCCCACACAAGTGGTGCAATAATCATATATACCTTTGATTAATTTCTCATTTGAATCTGAAAAGCCAAAGCAAAACATGTAACGAAAAACTTATTTTGTTATTGATTATTAGACCGTTAAGACGCCAATTTGAACGGCTCTAGACTCCTATTTGGATGTTTATGCCTGAGATTTAATATTGTTCAATGAGGATTAATTTAGAGAGTAGTAATAATAAGAATATGATTAGAGCACGAAAGTGGCTCAACAAATAAACATGTGATGTCTTGAAATAATTTTGTCTTTTTACTTTATTTTATGATGTTGATGGTTGACGAAAGTGAGGGGTCAGTAAATTGGGAGGGACACAGCTAATGTTAATTATTAGCTGGAGAAACTGAGAAAGTGGATTTTGTGTTTAACATCTGTACGCACAATAAGAATAGCTGGTCCCTCATCAGAATAGTTCAATAGATTGACTATTCTTGCGAGTGATCGTATCAACTCACCATCTCTTTGACAAAAATAAGAGAAAACGGGGTCAGGTTATTGGATGGCCTAGATTGGATGGCAGGTTCCTTGTTTGATGGTGCTCATATTTTAGCAGCAAAACAAAATAATTGGAGGCCCTTTTTGCCTCATTGAATGTATGCGTAAAGTTGGATGAAAATTGAGATGAGGAAGTCAAGGATACCACTGAAGTTTATGAAAGAAAATGGCAGTTTTACAGCGAGGAAAAGTTTAGAGAAAGGTGACTATTAAAGGACTATCTTTCTTATAACTTATCTTTCTCCTTTTCCTTTTGTTTCTAAGATGGGTACACAAGCTTTTTCTAGGCCTAGATTATGACCACAATGATTTCACGTGATGTCTTTGTGTTTTTCTATCTGTAGGCATATTGAATTCTCAGCGATTTTGATACATTTGACCAACTTCTCTATTATTTAAAATTTCTAGCTACCAATGTTCTCTCCATCAACAAACCCATAAACTATAATAACAAACCCATGGACTGGGATATATTTATTCTACATTGTTGTACTTGTTTGGTACATTGATTCACCCTTTTTTTTTTCTTTCTGGAGAAAATTCTCAGGTTTTTATTTTTTTATTTTTGATTCTTAATTCCCCAAGTTCAATTTCCTATATATTACACTCAAATGTTCGTCGGTAACATCCCAAAGTTACTAAAGAGAATTAACAGAACAAAAGGATGTACAATGAACAATTTAGGGTGTTTTATCCAATAGCGCTATATTGTGATCATTCTCCAGAAACTAGTCATGCCACGAGTATCTAATCATGTAAAACGTGTTATTGGGCATATTTTAGTTTACGTTACAGCCTGCAGCCTCTGCGTCTTGTAATTGGTGAAAGCGAGCTCCATTATTGAGGGTATAAAAAGCACCACCTCTAAATGCCCCATGAGAAAGTCAAGAAAATAGGAAAGAAATACCCATGCATAATAATTTTACTTATGTCTGCAATACATGCATGCGTAATAAGTTCGTAAATTATGAGATTTGATTTCTTTAGGTATTAGGAGGTCCAAGGAATCATGAGGACTCATATTGGGAGGTGCAGTGAGTAGTATTAGAAAACAAAATGCTTAATTTAGATGATGAGACATTTCATCACTCCAAGAAACACTGAAATTAAGGTCTTGGTACATTATCGATACCTGATAACCAACCCTTTCTAAACTAAACCAATAAAATAAACTGAGTTTTTCTTTAAGGGGGAAAAACAACAAAAAGAGAAATCTGGCCTAACATATTATATTGTTATTAAGAAAGCATCAAACATTCCAAAACAGTATCAAATGGGACGAGAGCTGCATGCATTCGCATAGTCCAAAAAGCAGGCAAAATCTTCATCTCCTCCACTGCTAAATCGAGTTGGAATAATCACATTCATAATTGCCTTAGACTCTTATCTTCATTCTCAAATTTGTATTAATAGTCACGTTTTAAGTAGTAGTGACAATTATAGTGCCAGTTACATTTATAATTTCATTTGTAGTGTAGGCATATATATATTATGTATAAATAATAGTATAACTACAAATTCTTATATAAATTTATTTTATATAAACTGATATGTTATTCATTCATTCATTGGTTGAATAAAAATATAAAATAATTAAAATAAATCATGTGCATCAAGATATATCTAATCCAATCAATTAAATTATACCATATTAGTTTTTACAAAAAAAATGTGTTCTAAACTTTGTAAATATATTATTACTTTTTTATATAAACGTTCTTTTTTCAATTAATTATTTTGGTTGTAAACATATTATTTAATGTTGGACGCTAGGCCTAAGCTTTTCATATATTCAATTTAAAAGATTAACTTGTTAAGTGAAGTGACATATTCTACTTATAAATTTAAGTAACTCCCTTTTACTAACTAATATGGATACGATTGGGAAAAAAAAAAAAAAACATTGCTACCAAATCTCAATTATCAAATACACCTGAATTATGACTTCTCTTACTCATAAGCCCATGTAACTCTCTTTTATTAGCCAATGGGGATTACAATTTTACTAGCCAAAGTGGGATACAATCAAGGACGAAGCCAGTGTGCGACCAACTGAGGCATAGGCCCCAGCTGGCTTTTAAAATTTTTTTTGATGATTATACTAAAAATTTGTATTTTATTTGTTATTTATGAAAAATGCCCCAGTTAAATTGTCAAATTTGAAAGTGAATTCAGTAATTTTAAAATATTTCATATTGTCCCTAATTTAAATGTCTGATTCTAAATAATTTAATTAATTATTAACATTTCATGAAACTTGATTAAAGACACCAAAACAAATATTAAAATAAAAAATAATCATAACAAAATGTTAGTACGATGGTAAATGGATCAGTCTTTAATCTTTTTATTTTCTATTCAATCAAAATCAATTATTTGGTCTTTTAACATTGATCCATAAGTTGTGAATCTACCTAATTCTAATTTTTAATTTTTTGATTAATTTTTTATTTGGTTTTAGAAATCCATAATTTTATCAGGCATTCGTATTTGCTCCATGTGTTGCAATATATTAATATTTTTGTTATTATTAAAAGATTTTAAGAGCAAATTAAACAATAACCTAGTCTTGTATATTGAAAAATATATTTATGCTTATATTGATAATAAAACTATCTATATTATTTTCAACACATAAAATCCCTTTGTGAAGTTTTCAACTAGAACAATTGTAATAAGTAAATTTATTATCAATGAATATTATAGTTGTAATATTATATATTGCTATCTGAACTTTTAGAAGTGTATTATACTTTAAATAAGGTTTCAAATTGTTTCAAATAGATGCAAGGAGACGCACTTTACAAGGAGTACAATTGTGTATGTGGCAAGTGCTCCTTCGAAGTTTGCGGGGCCAACAAATCATTAAAGATTATGGGACCCATAATATAGTTTACCAAATAATATAGTTTATCAAATAAGAACTTACCACAAGCACATTCTATCTACTCCTTAGGTTCAACATACCCGAGTTATTCCACCTTCATATTTTGGCTACTACTTTCATTTGATGCATTTAAGTTGCTTCACCACCACACCTCAGTCGTTTGATACACTTAGGTTGTGATCTATCATACTTATAAACTTAAGTAATTTCTCTTGACTAATCAGTGTGGGACACAATTCAAAGAAATCATTATTATTTAATCCTAATCGTCCGACACACTTGAATTGTTCTATCAACACATTTTGGCTACTATTTTCATTTAACATATTTTGAGTTATTTCACAACATTCTAGCTACACTATTTATTTGACACACTTAAATTTTTATATCAACACAATTCTGACTATTAAGGTATGGCTCTGATACCATGATCCTTTCGTCTAATATATTTAAGTTATTACACTACCACCATATTTTGTTATCTAAATTTTAGCTCTAATACTAATTATTGGGAAGGAGACAGGGTCTATAATTTTTAGATGTCTAATTCAAAAGATTAACTTATAAACTGAAGTGACTCTCCTTTCCTAACTAATACCAAACACAACTTAATATTTATATATAAAATTGGGCTACTAAGAAGCATGGGAAGAGCAGCGATTCCACTTCATTAATAGAAGAAAGGGATGGGATAGCATTTCAATTAATTCAACGTCTGTTTCCCTTGACCAGAACTCCTCTGATGTGTTGTGCTTGTGCCATCCTTTCTTCCCTTGCCAATAAATACTTCTCCAATTCCATTCCTCAAAGAAAAGAAAAATAAATATATAAATAATAAAATATTAAGTAATACTGTCATACTGACGCCGGAACCTCCACCGTCAACAAAATCCAAAACTTCATTTACTTGTAGCCCAAAGAGGTTGTTTTGCTTACATCACCAGTACAGAGTCTTGTCTCAAAACTCCATTATTTTACCTTGGTTAAAGGAGACCGTACATTCATTCTCGCATTAGATAGAACAAATGAACTAATAAATAAATCAATAAACAGCATTAACTGTACCCTATTTACAACACTCAACATCGCTGCACGCTAAAAAACAAATGGGGTTGCCCTCAAAAGAAGCCGAGGTGAGGAAAGTATGAAGAGAGCATTGTGTATCAGCGTCAAGAGATTGATGGTGACAAATGATGGTGGATTAATTATTTGGTGAAATTATTAATTATGCGTTGATTAGAAGGCTTATTAGGGACAGATTCTTAATTAAAGTTGGTCAAAGGCAGAATATAATTGTCTGTCAATAACCTTTCTTGGTGTCAGGGAAGGTGAAATGATATGAAAGCACTGAAAGCTCCTTTTAGTCATCATGGAACTTGCACAGAGACAGATTCATAATGAGAGAGGAAGAAGCGGGGATAAAAAATAAAAATAAAATAAAATAAAAAAGAGAACCCAGAAACAATAAAAAGTACCGCGTATTGGGTTTAATTTTGCATCAATTTTTGTGAATGTTTAAGGTTGTGTAAAAGTAAAAATAAAACTGTGGTAAATCAAACGATTTGATCTATACATTATACATTGAAATTGCACCAAACCCTTTAAAACTAGCAGGCAGCAACCAGTTATTACCACAAATTATATGGTGTGATTTAATGCTCTAGCCAGCTACTTTAATTATGGGTGTCCTTGATTGGAGAGTGGAGACTTAGTGATATAGGCACCATTCAAGCCGCGATGAGAATGTGCTTGACAAATGACAAAGCAAATTAAAGTTAAAAACAATTTATGGAGAGGTGCAAGCATATATTGCAGCTAGCTGTGCTGTGCAATTGTTATATATATCTGCATATATATGAGGCATAAACACGTGAATAAAGTTGAATCTTGATGTTGCAAAAATACCTAATGGTACGGGTTCGTAGCTTTGCCTAGCACTCTGAAGTCTGAACTTAATGCCTTTCTTAACGTAAATGTCAACAACTGTATTATATATTGAAATATTAGCATATCATTTATTGCAGTAATGGACACATGTAACTTTTGTAGCTAAGCCACGTAAACCAAGATAGCACTATCAAACAAAATGAAAAGTATCCCCACTCAAAATAATTGATCTTTTGTTGTTTGGCGGTGTAGTTAGTTCAATTTGTTTTCTACATTGACTTAAGTTATATTATAATCGATAACTAATTTTCTTCTTCCCTTCTTTTTTTTTTCCACGTTTTTCACTTTCTGGGGCGGAATATTAGATGGGTAAGAAAATTATATTCACTAATTTGGTTGAAGAAGAGAAAGATATAGTCATGAATCATGATGGTAGTGTTCGAATAATAAGATTTGGTCTCTGCTGGCCGATAATTCATATTTTGAATGTGTGATTGATACAGAGACGGTTGAGAATCCAAAAAAAGAAAAAAAAAATTGGTTGTCCCCTCAAGAAATCAATTTGGTGAAAATTTATTTTATTTAAAGCGAGATTAAGTAAATGCACAGTAGATCAGAGAAAGAGAGAGAAATGTGAGATTTGCTCGTTGGTGTGGGCTTATAAAAAAGCAAGATAGGATATGCTGACTGCTGAGCTTAGCCTTCCTTCAAAGGGAGATATATAGAGAGAGGAAAGAGAAGTAAGAAAAGATAAAGAGAGAGAGAGAGGTTAAAGGATGGAAGAACATCTAAATCCATTAGCTGTGACTCATCTTCTTCAACACACATTGAGAAGCTTGTGCATTCATGAGAATTCTCAGTGGGTTTATGCAGTTTTTTGGAGGATCTTGCCTAGAAATTATCCACCACCCAAGTAAGGCAACAAACAATACACAATACATATGTGCATAGGGTTTTGTTTCTTTCAAGATAGAAAATGAATGATCATATATTTAGCTATTAGCCTACTAATATAATTCATTTTCATTCCATAGAGCAGGCAGTATTTTATTTGATAAATTAGTGTATGTTTATTATATATATAACCCTTTTTTGTTTTTATATATAGATGGGATGGTCAAGGAGCTTATGATAGGTCAAGAGGCAACAGGAGGAACTGGTATTTTCTTTTTTTAAGTTTCTTAATAGCTAGCATCAAGTAACTAAGTAGGCTAGCAATATATAGCATGCTATATTTATTCTATATGTGGCAGGATATTGGTTTGGGAAGATGGTTTCTGCAACTTTGCTGCTTCAACAGCAGCTGAGATCAATTCTGGAGATTGTCCAAGCTCTTCCGTTTATGGCAACTGTGAATTTCAACACTATCAAGGGCTTCAACCAGAGCTTTTCTTCAAAATGTCCCATGAAATCTACAACTATGGAGAAGGGTATGTGTGTGAAAAAGCTAGCTAGTACACATAAGATTTCAAAGCAAGCAAAAACTTGATTTGATTGATCTCTCTCTGGTTTTTATTTATTTATTTATTTTGGTATGTGCAGTTTGATAGGAAAGGTTGCTGCAGATCATAGCCATAAATGGATATACAAAGAACCTAATGAGCAAGAGATCAACTTCTTGTCAGCATGGCATAACGCGGCAGACTCAGTAATAATAAGCTTATATGTGTTAAAGATTCATTTCATGTTAAAAAGGTCTGTTTTCTTACAGAAATATCCATCTTGTTTTACAGCACCCCAGGACTTGGGAAGCCCAGTTCCAGTCTGGTATAAAGGTAGAGTATTATATTAACATTTATCATTGTTAATAAATGATATGATGATTTTAAAATGTGTTTCTCTTTTCTTATTAATATAAACTTAGTAATGATGATGATGACGATAATAATAACAATTATATAATTGCAGACCATAGCCTTGATTGCTGTTAGAGAAGGTGTTGTTCAATTAGGAGCTGTTAACAAGGTAGTTGAAGACCTAAGCTATGTTGTTTTACTAAGAAAAAAGTTCAGCTACATCGAGAGCATCCCTGGGGTGCTGCTGCCACACCCATCATCTTCAGCATACCCTTTCAAAATAGATGGGTATCACGCACCAGCAGAAGCATGGCACCACTATCAAATTCAAAACCCCCTTGCAGCAGCACTACCAATTGATCATCATCATCATCAATACTACGACCATTTCAATCAACCAAGTAGTGCAATGAAGATCACTCCTTCAATGAGCAGCCTTGAAGCTCTCCTCTCGAAGCTCCCCTCAGTGGTTCCACCTCCTGGTTCGGGCGGCTACGTCGAGTCACAGCCACCACTAATGTCACCGTTCGTGCCCACTGCTCATCAAAGGCCAATGGAGTTCATTCAAGTTGATAAAGTGGCTAAAGAAGATACCGACGAAGACTACTGCAGGAGGCCTCATGATCGTGATGCGGGTGAATCTAGCAGTTCAATGTCTGGCTATCAACATCACTTTCATCACCATCAAAATTGATTTACGAGGTTGTAACAAGACACAAAACCTTAATATTTTTATCTAGGAATCAAGTGATGAGTATCTCTAACGTCCTTGGCTTTCCCTAGTATTTTACGTCCCATTCAGCCTTTGTCATAGATAGATGCTTTCCTAGCTGTGGAAGCTTTTTAAAGTCCTAGATTCCTAGCATATGTTATTAATATCATGATCATATAATTCTTACTCCAGTTAATTACACAAATACGTGTCATTTATTATGCTCTTGTTTTCATTAAAACAAAAAAAGATTTAAAAGCACTTCGCAGTGATAATTTAAGAAGGTGCCATGTTGATAAATTTTCAATATCAAATTTCCACCCAAAAACAAATCCCTGAGAAAAAAAAAAAAAAAAGAAATCAGACATGTCAGAAATTTTACCCACCAAATGTCGGGTTACATTGGTTTTTCCTCCACCGCCAGGACAAGTACCTACCTATATGGACCCATATAGATATATTTTTCGTCCAAGGAATCGCTTAGCTTGAATCCACTAAAATAATTGACCCAATAAGTAGATTTGTCTTCAATCCCAAAACAATAATAAATAAAGGGCAATAAACTTTCAACCTGAAACTCTTGCCTTTAATTGTTAAATGGAAAATTAAATAAATTGTCTTACAAACCAAAATCTGATTTTGATTTCAAACAAGTAGAGAATAATCAAGTGAATAATTTCTAGCAGCTCTTTCTTGTCCTTATGAGGCGATTTAATGAAAATTTGCATTCCACTTTAATGGTTAAGCGTCCTATTGAAATGCTTCAATTTTTTCCTTGAAGTGTTGTAGTAGGTCCTGGATGCTCATATTTGAATGGTCACCCTGGTCTCTCACCCGGACACTGACCTGCAAACGATAAGAATCAAACTCAGATTGTTAGAAATTCAAAATTCTTACAACATATGCGATATGAATTTCATGAGGATTTTTACATTTATGCAAGCAAGCATCATATGGCAACATGCTCCTAATTTTAGGCAGTTTCTTATAAAACTAGGTAGCAGCAGGTGCATGGAAAATGCTATCTCTCATGGCAACAGACAATGCATGATTCCACTGAGCAGTGAGATTTCAAATGCCACGACGGTGATTTCAAGCATTTAAGGCAATCTTCTTCGTGGGTCCAGATGTAAAACACTATAAAGCATACAAACAAAGCACACAATAAAAAGTCTAAAGAACACACCATCAAAGTAAATGGAATGCCATTGAGAAAACAAAAACCACCAAAATTCAGTTTATGATAGTGGTAGAACCTGTCCACTTTTGGCTTCCTCTTCACCCACCACCAATATAAAATTATACTGTGCCAACTGTGCTTCCCGTACCTGCAGAAAGCCCATTAGTGAAAAAGCAACAAAAATTATGTGCCATACACTAAGTTAGCATGTTGGAAGAACAGCATATGATGTGCAAATAATGGGGCAGGTTTTGTTAATCAATGATTTATATAAATGTAATAGTTAACATACAGATACCCAAACAGGGTAAATGTTGATGCCAGCAACCAACTCCTCCCAACATGAGGATACAACTTCAATATATGTACTCTGGGCATGTATGAAGCTATTGGGCTGAATTATTATCATGAGCACCAAATTCTTCAGTAGAACGGAAGAATTTTCAAGAAACCATTTACAATGACTATCCAGCTCCAGACAAACAATTTTGTAAGCCAATAATACATTCTTAATTAGAAAAAGGAAATGAATTATACATTATGTGAGATTACCAAGAGCATGGGGCAATAGAAATAATGTGGATTTTTAATTTCAAGGTTCTAGGTTGTAACCTTTTTCTGAATCTTTCTGTCTGTTGTATCCACATCAACATGATAACCAGCTCGATAAATACAATCCCGCACCTATTAAGTGGGAAAGAAAGGGACATTACGAAATAAATCAAACCAGTTAGCAACATTGCTTATCGAGTACAAAAGAGCCATTATAGTTGAAACTTCAACCATTAATTTATTATCTTCCTGTACCAACTCATCCAATCACAACTACTAACCCATGCAACACAGAAATTGAATATAAATTTAGTAAGTTTCTTGGTAACTGTCACATTATAATAATGATGATTCATAACTGAATTTACAGTCATTGAGGAAGCTAACAAAGATTCTTGGGTGATTATACAGACACTATAAATCATAAGCCAGGCAAAACCAAAATCATCACTCATCTATAAAGAGTACATATAACATGATAACAGGAATGATTTAAGCCAATCCCAGCTTATTAGTGGAGAAGGATATGCAGAAATACAAAAGTATAGGAGTCCAGAAGCTAGATGGTGATGACATCAAACTGATCAGGCAATAAGCATCCGAAAGAAAGAAGCTACACTACCTGTAAAGCATACGGTTGGGATTTCTCTGATACAGGGCAAACAATTGCTTGACGTGGACTGAGCCAAAAAGGCCACTTCCCCTTGTAATGTTCCAACAGTATAGCAAACATACGTTCAACAGAACCCAATATCGCTCTGTGTATCATAACAGGTCTCTCTGTCTTGGCCTCGTCTTCTGCTGAGTAACCCAAGTTGAAACGATCAGGAAGCTGAAAGTCAAGCTGTAACACAGGCAAAATCTATATAAGTGATGATTCTGCAACACAACATAACAGATTATGAGCACAAGCAAAACCACAATGAATATTGAACCTGCAAAGTAGCACACTGAAATTTCCTCTTCAATGCATCAGATACACTGATATCAATCTTTGGTCCATAAAATGCTCCATCTCCTTCATTTATCTGGCACAGCATGCAAAAACAGAGATGACTGAAAACCAATGTAAAACTACTGCTGGCATACTCACCAACCATGCAAGATTTTCATTTTTATACTTTCTGAAGATAACCATAGAATTCTCATAATGCAGCTGATATCTTTCTTTGAAAAGGGAAGATAAGCATTTCAAGTGAAGAGACATTTTACATCAGCAAAGATAATTTTTCAAAACAAAAGGGCAGCAACACTTAGCTCAGCAATTTCAGATTGCAATTCAATTGGGCAGAAGGCAATGAGGATAACGACAGACACCATTACCAAAAAAAATAAAAATGAACAAATGAAAAAAAAAACACAATGACTAATGGATTCACCAAAAAAAAAAAAAAAAAAAAAACTAGTTCAAAATAGACTCCAAGAAACTCCATCTATGAATTGACTGAATGTCATAAAAATATTAACCTGCCATGGCTTCCCAAACTCATTCAATGCTTCTGTAAGAGCAGCTTCGGCTTTCTCCCAAGTTGCCAAGTCCCCAAGATACTTTTCTGGCCTCTACAATTACAGACATTTGTAACAAAAATAAATGAACACGATCCATTTCAACACAATGATAGGAAATATGGACATATGATTGTATCATGGAACCTATACAGTCTACTTACACATGCATATACACGTGCAAAAAAATGATAGACAGATATGCAAATATCCTACATTTCAGCACACAAAGGATGCCTTTTGAAAATAATTACCCAGAATATAAAATTATAGTGCAGAGAGTAGGATGAGATCATTTATTTCAATGCAATCTGCCTACCCATTCGCCCACAACAACCACCACACACACATGCATTGAAGTGCAAATATGGATAATTATCTACACTATTTTCTTTCACAAATTAGGGGGGAAAACTGGAAGGGACATACTATCAACAAGAAGTTCCAAGAAAACATCATAAACATTTCAGGAATATGAGATTAAGATTGATAAGAAGAAGGCATCATACAGTTGATAGCTTCAGCTCATATGTGAACCCAAATATTCTGTAGGCATAATCAATGAACTCTAGGACACCCCTTACTTCGTCTTTTATCTGAAAAAATGAACCACAATGGTTAGAAACCATCTACAAATAAGAAACTCATGATAGATATCAATCAATTTCAACTCACCTGGGACTCCCTGCAGAAAATATGAGCATCATCCTGTGACAACATGCAGATTTATCTTCATCAAATAGTGTAAATTCATGTCCAGAAAACTATATAGCTTGAGACAGAAAGTAGCATATGATTTATACAAATAAACATAATTATGAAAGGAAAACCTAGAGAAAATGTAAGTATTCAACTCCAAAAGGTATATAAAACCAAGAACCCAGACATACAAGTGCAGGCCAGTGCCAATTTGACTAAAGATTAAACTCTAATAACAATAGACCACATCTGAAAATACCTGCTGAAATCTCCTGACACGAGTTAATCCAGTGAGTGCTCCACTGGCCTCATTCCGATGCAAGACCCCAAAATCAGCCAGTCGCAGAGGTAGTTCTGCAAAATCATGCTAAATAATCAGGAAAGAATGGTGCAAAATGGAGATTGCAATTGGATGACCTTAGACTATATATAGCTAGAGAGAGAGAGAGAGAGAATATATACTCCATCATAAAGTAACATTTACATTTTGGAGTGGAGTGGGAATCTTAAGAAGTGGAAATCCTATGATCAAGAGTGTGGAGTAAGAGTGGAAGTAGGTTTGTTTACTTACACTAAAATAAGAGTATGGAATCGAAATTAGAATCCAATTTATGTGTTTATTTTGTCTTAGATTGTGAGTAAATGATTTCAAATTACATTTTTACCCTTATTTAATAAATTATAGTTTTTAATTACAAAATTAAAATAAAATATTATTGAAAAATAAAATATTTATTTTATTATATAAATTATATAAATATTTATTAATTTAATTTTAATTATGTAAATTAAAAATTATTGATAGAAGCAACACAAATGAAACATTATTGTTAATAATATAGTACAAAATTAATATTTTCATAGAGTAAACTATTTATTATTATTAATTATTAATATTAAATAGATATAATACTATTATTTTTAAATGGATATAATAATATTATATTTCCAAATATTATTAATTCTTTATGAATATAATAATATTATTTAAATAAATATGATATTTTTATTTTATTTTATTAAATATAATTATTAAGTAATAAAATAAGGGTAAAAAAAGAAAGAAGTGGGAGTGAATTCCACACTCCTCACTCCCACTCCAATAAATAAACATAGGATAATAGTTTTGATGAAAGCTGAACATACACCTGGAATTTTTGTTCAAACATAGCAACTTTCCAAATCTAAATCATATGCAATCAACTTAAAGAAACCATCAATAACGGGAGGTAAGAACTCCCACAGTGCATATGAATGCAACAAGGAAAATAGAAATATCAATTCAGGAGTAAGAAGGTTTCTAGATACTTGCATAAAAAGATGCCAAGGCATGAAATGATAGCAAAGCAGAGTGTTACCCCTTTACATTTACAAAACATATATTCATCAACAGTGGTATATGTTCCACTTGATAGAATCAACATTAGGAAAATAATTCATGTCAAACTCCATATGTTCAGAATCACTTAAAGTAAAAGAACTACAAAGAAAAAAATATTGTTTCAAGAAGAAAAAAATTGATGTCAAATGAACTTACCTCTGTATGAACGAACCTTATGGTCAAACATCAAACAGTGCCCCGGGCAATTCATTGGCTTCAAACCAAATTCTTGTTTTTCAATCTGCATCAAAAATTCAATATCAGCATACCAAAGAAGACATGATACATTATGATAATAAATGACAACTACTTTGCTTTGCCAAGAAACTTACAAGTACACATTAAATATCCAGAAACAAGCAAGCATATAGACCAGTATATTCAGAACCCAAAACCCAACTTAGATTTCGAACTTAATTCGAAAGCTGAAAAGACCACACAAGAACACTGGTAATCCACCAGAAACTCCACATTTCATGACCTAAGCCCCTTCCCATGGCAAAATTATATATGCTAAAACTGAACACCATTTTGATCTGAAAACTCAGACCAAAGTAAAACTACAGAGATTGCAAGTTCACCCTACCTTTGTAACACACAAAAATTGCATGAGCTACCATATGCTTAAGTCAAGGGCATACCCGTGACCTAAATTAAATATTTATGTTATGGAATAATTAAACATAAAAATGTCGTAAACAAAATAAAAATACAACCAAACAAAGGGAACATTATTAGGAGTGTTATCCCTAAAAATTAGTTCTCTACCCCCCAATAAGTCTGCCACTGGCTTAAGTCCCTTTCATAAAAGTTTCTCACTTAAAGAACTTTGAACAAGTTAATAAACAGTCCCTAAATTACATTTAATGTATATATGAATGATCATCCTTCCCAAATGGGCCAAATCCAAAAGAATTAAGGTTACTAAGTCCGGCAACAAATGAGACCCACCCATGCACGGACAATAGAATATGAAAACATACTTCTTACACTTTATACTTAACGATAGACTAAAAACTATGCAAGAAGCTTACGTCAATTAAAAACATATTCTCCTTGTAATTTGCAGCATGACCAGATGTTTCCCAGAGTTTCATATTATACATGTTCGGTGATATAACCTGCCAAAACTCAAGTGAAGAGGTTCTCATTTATAAGAATGTATTTCATACAAAGAACATGATCAACAATTGATTTCTAACCTCTTGATAACCTCTGTCCCAATATTGTTTTTTAATAAACTCCATCAATTTGTTGTAAATTCGAGTACCAAGGGGAAGGAAGAACCAGCTTCCTGGGCTGAAATTCATAAAAGATGAACAAATTAATATCATTGACAATCTTGACATGTTAAGCAAAGCCCAGTTATCAACTGGTGTAATACCTAAGAGGGTGATTAAAGAAAAGCTCTTGTTTTTTTCCCAATTCTCTGTGGTCATATTTCTCTGCCTCCTTAAGAATTTCAATATATTCCTGGACAAAAATCAACATTAGTTAAAGCAGAATGTCATTTCAAAACTAATGAACAAAAAGGTAATTCAAAAAACCATTTTCTTGTCTTTGGAATACAGATCACAGTCCAAACTAATCGCTCCAACAACTTTAGCACATTCTTCATGGCTGTTTCAAAAATAGATTTAAACTTATCAAAAAAGTAAATGTGTGTCTCATCTTTTTTAAATTTCACTCACACAAAATTATATCAGACAAAGACCATTCACCCATTTACAGTACAAGTCATAGCAAAAATTTTCAATTACTTACTCTGATTTTCATATATTTTGTTTTATTAGTAGCAAGAGGGTAACCAAATTCCCTCCCCACCCACATGAAAGGGTTCGAACCCCAAATCTCTTGTACCACCACAACTCATCTAACTAATTGAACCAACCAGAACCTGCAAGCACTTTCTCTATGTCCAGTACTTTAACAAGAAAATTGACTTGTATATTTTCATGAAACTCTTATGCACGCACAAGATATTATGGGATGCAATAGTACAAAGTAAATTTTAGTCCCATCCAACAATCAGGGAAAAAAAAAACCTTGTTCTTACCAATCTTTCATTTACCCAAAAAGTTTGACCATTCCATAAATTTCTTAATGCATTACATGTGCACATCATTGCATTTCAATTAACAACTGATTATTAATACAAACAAATAAAAGGCTAGAAGCATTCACTACAAATTTCTATAACTGTACGCGCATTTATACTATGGAAATATTTATTTTCTCCTCAGACTACCTTCACTTGAGACTAGAGGATATCTAAAATGCCTATCCAGTTAAAGTAACACAGAGTTTCGAATGGAGAAAGAGCAAAACTCTGAAATATTCAGCAGTTTGATGAATAAGCAGCTGATGCATCTAATAGTGAACTCAGTGTTACGTCTTAATGCAGCGGGTGGCCTTAATCACCAAATCTGACCAAATTTAGTGCCTAAGTCAACCTAAAACCTGAAAACCCTAACTTAAGAGTGAAGTAAATGCCAAAGAGAAAAGAAGAAAGAAAGCACAGAGAATAAAATTAATTGTGGCTTAGAGCCTGTTGTGTTATCGCCAGCAAAGAGGTCTTTATATACAAGTGTAAGTATGCTGCAACCATAAGGCATCCCTATGAGACCTTATCTAATGAGAAGAATACATGCTTAAAAGGCAAAACAAAATCTATGCAGGATTTGCTTTAGGAAAGCCTACTCCTAGTCTAATTGGGAAAGTACCCACCTCCTAAATATGTACAGAACTGTCCTAAGCAAGCTATGACACCTAAAAGTCCAAAACAGCCCCTAAACTAAGGTGCTGTGCGTGAGCTTTACAGCCGACGACAGTAAGGGTGTGACAACAGGCAGAACAAATGTATCTACAAGGAGCCAGAAGCAGAAACCTACCTTCAACCGTTTCTTATCAGGGTATGATATTCCATAAACTCTCTGTAAACTCTCACGATCCTTGTTCCCTCTCCAATAAGCCGACGAAGCCTGAATTATGAATCTTTGAGCATAACAAACACTAGCAAATATAAGCTTTAACATTCACATGACACATCACCTTCAAACACCCAAATCCTTTCACAAATGCTGTATTTGGTATATGAGGTCCACGACACAAATCAACCAAGGGACCACATCTGTACACTGTGATAGTTTTGTCAGCAGGCAGATCATTGATTATTTCAACCTAATTATGAAAGGAAAAAGAATCAGAAAAAGGAAAAAAACTAAATTGAAGAAAAATAAACAAATAAACATATGTAGGAAAATGATTTGGAAATATTTAGTTTAAATGACATAAAAATTGGAAGATTAGCCGACCTTAAAATTGTTGTCAGAAAACATCTCAAGAGCTTGATCTTTTGTAACTTCAATGCGCTCAAAAGGCTGCTTTTCCTGAAACATTGAACAATCAAATTATTTAGTAACATGAAGTAGGGCACCATCCATTGGAAGCAAAAAAGAAATCAAAACATCAAACATCAAGCCTTTGCATTCATAAAGAAAACGGCTACTGATTTACGAGTACTAGAAAATCGTTGTGTGAGCAGCTTAACTAATCAAAACAGAAACCAAAAGTAATACCTTGACGGCTTTATCTGCTTCTGACTCGATTGACTTGAAGTGATCCGGATTCAAGCCCAAGTCCCCATAAAATGCATCATAATAGAAACCCTGCAAAAGAATACCGCATCTTATAAGAAGAGAACCTGATTTACACACCAAAAGTAGCAATTAAAATACTCATGACAATCTAAACCAGCAAAGCAAGGATTGTGCAATGTGCCATTTGCAGACATTTCTCTTATTCATTTCAAGTAAGAGTTCCAATAATAACTCAATAGAGTTAAAATTAAACAGCGTCAAACTATTGGAAGAAACATATTATGCTTATCTTAATTGTAACAATTTTCCACCATTTTGACAAACTAATCTGTCTAATCATTGAAAAAGAAGAGCATAGAACTTGAAGATACAGAATATTACCCCAAAAATGGAAGCTGAACTGATAAGATACAAAATGTAAAGCTTCACATGTGATAGTGACAAGAATTATAACAAATAGCATCACCCTATTGAATCTCACCTGAAAAATATCTTGCCTTCTGAATACTATCATCATTTTCATACAATCACATTCTCATAAAACAATCAATGAAGATATAGATAGACTAATTCACTCAACAAATGCATATAATACAAAAATAATAATAATAATAATAATAATTAATAAATTTATAAATCTCAAGATTAACAGTGTTATCAAACAAAGTACCTCTCCTCTTGTTGTGCATGGCCCGATACACAACTTACAACCATACTGCTGCTCAACTGCCTACACCAGCAGCAAAAGACAAGAAAAAAAACATCAAAATTACCGCACAGTTAACCCAACCCACAGGAATAAAAGAAAACTCAAGTCATAATACCTGTCCTAGAATGTGGGCACTAGAATGCCAGAAAGTATCACGGCCTTCGTCAGAATCAAAAGTGAATAACTTGAGGTCACAATCAGCCTCTAAGGGTCTAGTCATGTCCCACAAAACACCATTCACCATAGAAATCAAAGCATTGGCCGCCAAACTCTTCGAAATTCCCTGAGCAATATCCATAGGCGAAGTCTCCCATCTCTTGCCTTCCTTCGTAGACCCATCGGGCAGAGTAATCCTAAAAAACAAAAAATAAAAACAGTTACCCATTAAAGAAATAGAAGGAAAAAAAACCAGAAAGAAAATCATCAAGAAAGAAAGAAAGGAAAAAAAAAGAATTACTTGATGGGATCGTGGGGAAGAGACCGGAGGCGGTTTTGTTGTTCTGACTGAATAGACTGGAAGAGACTGATGCGTTTGGGAATGACTTTGTTGAGATACTCTTCATCTTTGACTTGATTTGGCGACGGCATCGCACAGATTCGGCGGAGATTGGCAGTCGAGGAGGGTTTAGTGTTTTGACAGCGAAAGAGTTGAGGGGAAATACGGCGGCAGTTGAATGTAAGCGTTGCCAAAATTTTAGCACATTGCAGCATATGTTGTCGAGTTACGAACTTGAAACAGTCTTTGGGGTTTCTATAATTCTTCTCTCAGGCTGTGCGATTACGCCCCTTTTATATTTATTCTCTTTTTCCTTCTCTTTTTCTTTTAAATAAAACTTTGTGAATCCTTCTCCGACCGTTGTATTTGCAAATCCATTATTGTTCTAATTTCATCAAGATCCCTAATTTATTATGTTTCCTCGTATGAGAATATAGCTTGTTCATTGTACTTAAATATGTCCCTGAGCGGCCGAGCCCTTCCACATTGACATTACTGAACTATTAAGTTTGACCGAAGCCCATAATAAAGCTTAAAAATAAGCTTGGACTGCAGGACCTATTTGATACAATGGACGAGAGCTATGTTATCATTGATAAACCGGTAAGAAATAAGGAATCTTAGATGTTCTCATTCTATTTCCACTTTTCTGAATATAATATAATACTGTGGCTTTGGAATACTGTTACAGTTAAAACCGCTAATGGTTATATCTTAGCCAACTTTATTCAAATGCTCTCGACCGATAAATCCTTTTTATTTTTTTCTTGATTTAATGGTGACAGTGTTTTCATCCCACTTATTTGCTTAACACATCTTTATTACCGAGGGCAAAAATCAAATGTTTGCGTGGACTATCAAACAAATGGGCTCAGGGATGTCTAGTTGTACTTGGAGCTCGAATGGAGACGAATTGGGCTGAATCAACAGTCACAAGAGAAGTCATATTTAGCCCCATCACCTTGTCTTTTGCGTGGACTATCAAACAAATGGGCTCAGGGATGTCTAGTTGTACTTGGAGCTCGAATGGAGACGAATTGGGCTGAATCAACAGTCACAAGAGAAGTCATATTTAGCCCCATCACCTTGTCTCATTATCCCCCATTAACAGGGTTTTACATCAGTTCTCATTTTGCCCTTACATAAAATTACAAAAAGGATAAATACGTTATGAGATTGTCCGTTCTAAAATCAAAATTCTAATTGCACACAATAGAAGAAAAGAAAAAGTCAATTTTTGGTAATTGAAGGGGCAAAAAAAAAAAAAAAAAAACTAAGTAACTTGAGCAAACTAGAAGCCCATCTCCCCATGCTTTTCTCTTTCTTAAATTCAAATGATTAAAGATTGAATTTTGCTACCCCTTATGTTTAACGACGTCATTTTCTTCTTCTCCTTCAGTGGGGCAGCACCCACACTGAGTAGTTAAATATGCAAGAGATCCGTGACAATTATTACTAATATTCATGTTGGCACTCCTCTAATGAGAAATTGCATTTCTCGACTGCAATCGACGGATGCGAGGCTCCTATAAACCTTTAATTTAAGCTTCCAGTTTGCTTTAATCATTTAACTCATTATCGCATAGCCTGAAGAAACATATGAGACTTTCTATCAAATCCCAACTCATCAAATAATCTTTTCACAGAATTCTTCGTAGTCTCAGGTTTATAAAGAAAAAAATTAGGGAAAAGAAACAAGTATTTGACAATCTGCGAAGTGTGATTTAGTGTAAGGATAGGCATATTTAGGGAGCAACGGCAATTGCACTACCGCCAGATCATTGAGGATCAAACTAGCTTAGCTTAACTGTGATTAATGGGTATGACAAGGGTGATGTTGAGAGGTAAGAATTATTTTAAGTTCTTAAATGGCGTTGATTGAGAAAATAGAGACTGAATTAATGAAACGGTTCAAATATTATCACTCCTGTCACAATTTGGCATTTGTTTAATACTCTCTGAATTTTTCTAAGAAACTTCAATCATGACTCAATCTCCACTGAGCTTTATGAGTTTTTGTATACATAGGGTGGTGCTTTTAACACCCCCATAATATATTGACAAATCTCCTATAACTTTTATTTATTTTTTTAGATTAATTATATTTATTATTGAGAAATTAGTGTTTTTGAGTTGAATAAAGAGCGAATAATTTGAAAAGGAGAATGGAGGCATCACAACTTCAAAAAATTTATCACCTCTACAATTATTTATGTAGATGGGATAAGAAAATTGTAAAAGAATTTATGGGTAAAAAGCAAGAAAAAAATTATAAAAATTCAAATTAGAATTGTGTTAATTTAAAGGAATGGTGTTTTTGTCATTACTTAGAATATAATGGAGAAAATGACTTCTAACACCCTTGTATTATTTTTTTAAAATCCCTAAAAAGGATAATATAGGAATTTTAAAAGGATCATATAAGGGTGTTAGAAACCATCTCTTTTGTATATTCACAACAAGTAAAAGCACTCAACTATCATCATTATATTTTCTCAACCTCACTGAGTAGTAGTAGTAATAATAATAATAATAATAATAATAATAATAATAATAATAATAATAATAATAATAATTCAATAGTACTTTCGTGGAGTTGGTTGGTATTTCCTTGCCTTGTCATTCAAATGGAAGATTTAAGTCTCTTCACTTATTGAGAGTAGATTGTTTTAAATGAAAAAAAAAACTTCAATTAAAAGTTATGATTATTAACACAAACTTTAAAATATAAAGAATTTTTAAATTATAACTTACTATTAGGTCAACATTCAGTAACGTACCACATTTTAATGATATTTCACTACACGATGACATGTTATAAATAAATATATCAAAAGATTTCATTGTGGAAAAATATTCAACATTTACCGATCGTTATACTTTCTTTAATATATATAAGCAGAAAAAAAAAGTGTCATATATATATTATTTATGCATGAATATATGAATATACAAATGTATTCTTTGGATGTAACGGTTGGGACTTAATTGATGGTGAAACAACAAAATAAGGACGCCAATTACCGAATAAAATTATGTAATGAGTAATGTAACAACAGGAAGTGTGTACATGTGCAAGCATGTGCAGTCCGTTCCCACCACTTGCTCCAGCTATGTATATTAACCCAACGGCATTTCTCGCTCTCATCACATTTCCCTTTAATTTACTCCATCGTTTTCAATCCTCAGGTAGCGGCTTGCAGCTTGTTAGCTGCACATGCGAGTCTTCTTTCAGCGAACTAGCTAGCTATATAGCTAGATTAGTGGTGAGACTGTGCAAAGGATAGCTAGGTTTTAGCACAGTGTTTACTATTCTAATTCTGATTTGGTTTGTATTTTTCATTCAAGGGAGTGGGGGACCGAATATTTTGCCCGAATTAAGCTAAAAATGTAATGTATCACAGAACAAAGATTGTGTATGCTTCTTTTACACGCGTGTTCTCAAATTATATCTCCTAATTCATGAATACCATAAAGGTCATTAACTATATCTCACGAGTACAGAAAGTAATTAAATACAGTCACTTTATATTGAATGTAGGTATTTTCCTTTCGTCCATTTTTTTAATATACTTCTCTCGCCATACGGTTAGGCATGCGTAGAACTTTATGACCTTCCTGTGTCTCTGCTAATTGAAAAACAAATGTTAAGTTCGCTTGCTTTACATTTAATTTTGCGGTCAGTCATTTAATGTGATACTGTATTTATATGGATTTTACTTACATTAAATGTAATCTAGATCCCTTGTAAAATAATTGTGGATTTCATTGTCGTATCAAAAATTTTACTATTTATATATATCAATTGACAAGGTAAGTAAATATTTATATTTTAGAAGATAGGTAGGAAGGGCACATATACATATAAGAGACCAAAATTAAGTGTTATTTTTTTCTTATTAATTCTTACAATCTTTTGCGACGTATGCTAGATATTATAGAATCGATCTCCATTTATACAAATTACAGTGTGTGTCTCTCCTTTAATGAACGATGAAGATCAATGAGTTGGCAAACCACATGAACAGTATGGGTGCAGCCAACCGTTGTTGGTTGATGGATTTTTGCGACCTCTCTGTCATATCATCAGGTAACCCCAAGGAAAACAAATCAATTCATGATCGTCATCAACAATGCACATGATGCAGTTCACAAAGCATCAATTCATCGATCCTTTATTAACTTACTGATCAATTGTTGCATAAATTTCAGCTGATGCTTTCAGTCCCACGAGTATTTGTGGCTGCCGCAAAGGCAGCAGAATGCACAACTAATGGCAATTAACTGTAATAGTATTTTTTCCAACATTTATTTTTTTCCAACATTTCTTTCTCTTTTTCAATATTTAAGAGAAATCGCTATATCAAAAAGTATTGAAAATAACTCTCAACTACCAATACACAATCAATCAACAAAGGCATGAAAGATCGAAAAACTCATAAAAGCAATCGAGTGTGCAGGAACAAGGCACATGATGATATCGCTGTCATCTTCTGTGCATTAACTCTCCCCACGAGCCCTAACACATGCATATCCTGCATCGTACACACACAATGACACAAACCGCTTAGTGCTTCGATAGCAACTGTATGTGTGCTCAGATCCGATGACTCGATGAATTTATAGGCACATGTGTAAGTACTTGTCAAAACTCAAAAGTCATCATCATCCATCACATGGCATGGGCTTTATATACTCTACTCCTCGTGAATCCTGGAAGTTTCTGAGGCAAGAATACCCACTCACCTAGCGGGGACCGCTAGCTAGCTAGCTAGCTCTAAACTGTTGTTTTACGTGCGGACAACTTGTGCTTTTGAATCTAGCCTTTATCTCTATCCACCATTATCTGCTTTTGGTGCAATCTTTACAAGTTAGAAGTCGACCCTTTATTTTTTTTTTAATCGCGCATTTCTACTTTTATGTATATGTATATATAATTGATGGCTTGCTGTTAACTTTTATTTTAAGCTCGTAGCTTGCCCTGGGTGGGCTCGAGCTTGTGCTTTTGCTGGCTATATATTAGAGAGACCATATTGTTAATATGTACAAGCACTTCCAAATGAATATTTATAAATAGTGAATTAAATCTCCGATGTTAAAATGGTTCTAAAAAATAAGAATGATAATTAATTACATGTGGGAATGATGACTAATTACATGTGGATGTGATGCTTGTTATATTTTGCACCGACAAAGCAGGTATGAGAAGGGGTAACATGTTTTGCTAGCTCCACCCATGTGCATAATTCTAATTTGTTGTCTATGTATTTATGTAGTCGCAATCAGCTACAACTTTAATTCTTTTATCAGAATGATTTCGTTTTGACGTGCCCAATGCTAGAAAGATTATGATCTTAATACATAAATGAATAAGTAACTATCATAAAACAATGCATCGTTAGAGATCAACGAGGAGAAATCAATATGTGATTGGATAAAATTTTAAAGAACATTCTTAGCTGTCCCCCGAACCACAAACTAGGGATCCATCATCCTAAACGAATCCGAAGTACATAATTGTTTATTAGTATCATAATCTAAAATATTTTAATTAGTAAATTTCACTCCCACCACGTGCGTGCCTCTTATTTATTTTATATGTATTATACTACTACAACAGTAAGGACATGTAGAAATTCAATTTAGATAAATCAACCAAATTAATTTGAAAAACAACAGAAGTTAATTTGATTAGTGTGCTTGCATCAAAAAATGAATATGATACAGTATTGATCTAAAAGTTTGTTTTCCCGGTTTTTCTCCAAAAAAAATTTGAAGAAAGACATTGAATTGTTTCCCCAATTTTTCTCCAGAAAAGTTTGAAGAAAGAAATTGAATCGGATTTGGAGAAAGAAATTGAATCGTATCACCAACATTAAATGCAAATGCTCCATATTCATCCTTACAAATTGCATAAAACGTACAAGTAGCCCACTACAATACAAGTATAAATGATGACAAGAGAAACAGATTTTGAAGTTTAGGGAGAAAAGGGGGGAAATTTGTCCAATAAATGATTTGATTACAGAACATTGAAGTGTCGATCAAACATACAATAACGAACTTTCCTTGTATTTTGGACCAACACGCGTGGCCTGGTTGGCAAGATATGGCCCATGCGCCCTCACTACAATAATTATCGACTCATTCAAATTTGTTGACAGTATATTGGTCAATAATTATTAATGCCCGAAATAAGGAGAAAACGATTTCTTATTTTCCTACAGCTAATATATGTATATCATTTCAATAATACAATAAAATAAATAGTAAAAGTTTTAAAATATATCAAAAGTAATTCGATCAATTAATATATGCATGATATGTGTATTTAAATTTAATATAACTACCACTTACATGATAATTTTTTTATAATAAATATACACATAGCATAAAATAATTTATTTATTATGTGACTGACATGATACTTCTGATGTATTATAAAATTTCTCACTAAATAAATCCCATTAAGCAAATATGATTTTGTTGGTACCATTCATGTATATATAATTTATCAATAGGCATTAAGTGATGATATAACCACAAACTTTTGTATAAATTGATTTGACATTAACTTATTAATTGAATAAAAATAAAAAATGAAAAAATAATGTGAATAAAGAGATATCTAATCTAACCAATTAAATCATACATATAAATTTGTACAAAATAAATTTATATAAAATTTTATAACTATATTATTACTCATAAGACTGGCCACTAGATGTAAATATTAAAATACAATAGATTAGTTATTGAGTGAACGTGAGTCCAATGTCTTAAGAGCCAAACAATGTGCAGCAGTAGTAGCAATTTAAATTTTCTTTTTTGCACAATAACTGATTGAGAGAGGAAGTATATTAGCACTTTTACTGTTTTATGGTTGTTCATGAATATATCTAAGATTAGGGTTAACAATGGAACGCAATGGAACAGGATTTGTCAATCTTAATCTTGTCTCGTATACGCATGTGGGGAAAAAAAAGTCTCAATCCTACTTTTTTTTGGGAATAAAAATTTATTTTAATCCTGTCTTATTTTATTATTCTGAACAATTCAAAATGTAAATAAATTAATTTTAATATTTTTTTAAAAGAACCATCATATCTAATATAGCAACAATTTTAAATAAATACAGAGTAAAATAATTAAACAATAGTGTTATTTTTACTACGCATGCATGTTTGAATATAATTTTATTCTAACATTTTTTAGTTGTTTTTTTGCTTCAATTGCACATTAATATTAAAGCTTATACTAAAAATTTTATAGATTTAGATAGTAACTAACTTCAACCATTTTTTTTTAATGAACTTCAATCATGTTAAATATTTAATAATTTAATAATATAATAATAAAACTAAACTAACAACTAAGGTTGAGAATAAAACAGGATGAAATGAAATGGGACAAAACTTGTCGATTTCAATTGCAAAAAAATAAAAACTAAAAACTTGTCGATTTCAATCCTGTACATGTAAATAAGATTAAAAAAATATATCATTTTCGTTCCTTTATTTTTTTTGGCGCTGAAATCATGACTAAATTTGTTTCAAGTGAGACCAGGTACTGAAGATTTTGATCACATCACCCACGAACTTGCAGCCTCAGCTCGCATCTAGAACCTGGCTGTACACCACCACCACCAACCGCACATGTGATTTGTGAGCGACCGAGCCATTTTATTTTTTCATTAATTCTCCAACAACAGCGAGCGCTTACTCTTTACTAAATAATTATAGGATCAATCTCATTCAGTTCTCATATATAAAATTAAATATTTATTTAATTTTTATATTTAAAAAATTAAGATATCTTTATTATTGAATATATGGTACTCATACCCTACACATTTCCTTTATTTTTATAATAATATTTTTACTACAATTTTAAAATAATGTTTGATAAATTTTTAATAATGTACTAATAATTGTATATAAAAAATTAATTCATTAAATTAATTTCAAAAGATAATTTTTAAAAAATTTTTAGATAAAATAATTAATGCCCCTATTAATGTTGTTGCAAACATATAATTATAAAAATAAAAAAAATTGATCGTCACATAATAACAACAAAAATGTCTTGAGATATTTTTAAAATATTTAAATGAACATTATAACTCCCATAAATCGACAAAAAAATAAAAAACTGAAAAGCTAGTTCTCATTTTTAATCAATATTCCACGGAGATACGAAGTCGATGTTAGCCCACAATCGTAGTATTATGTATGCTTAAAAGATAAGATATTATTCGTTTCTTTTATATAATAAAAGAAGAAAAATATATAGTTGTAAGTGCCCTATGTTCGTAACTTAGCCAAATATAAAAATAATCAATAGTCCAAACTCATCGATTATATATTTAAAAAAAAAAAAACTATGTTAATAATTTTGTGAATTACAGAGTATGTGATGGTAGGAGTATGATTTGCGATGAGGGAAGTTGATGATGTGGGTGATAGGATCAATTGCACGTGTGGAAGTGGTAACTGTCGGGATTCGGGGGTTACGAGGTCGGATACTGTTAAGTGATTAGCGAGGCTGGCATGACGCGCGAGCCTGCGAGAGAGCTGTCAGACACGTGCGTAGGTCGTTGAAAAGTTTATGCATTGACTCACGGCTAGCAAAGCGACATCACAAACTCAAGTCGTTGTGAAAGTAATGGTAATTTCGTTTCCCAGAAGGCAAATTAAATTAAGATTACCCCACGCTACTCCCCATGGACCATTGTCCGCGGTAATGGCTTATGCTGTTGGTTATGTAGTGGCTTAATTAGCTCGGCTCACATGGCCCGTTCCACACACGGCACACCCTTCTTCATTTATATAGTTACACCACTCTCACATGCTCTTTGCAAGTCCTAAGGCGCTGCTGCTTTAATTCGATCTACTTCTCTTCATTTATTTTCGGGTAGGGCTATTCTCTTAGTGATTTGCTGTAATTAGCATAACTAACAAGTTAAATGGAGGCAGCGGCTAGAAGGTGCAAAGGGTTTGCTAAGGTCAAGTGGACGAGGAGGAGGAGGAGGACGCAGTGGCGGTCAGCGGCGGCACGTCCGTCGGAGTCGGTAAGAATGAAGGTGAGGAAGTTGCAGAAGCTAATCCCGGGAGGACAAGGGCTGCAGCCGGATCGGCTTTTCTTGAGAACAGCCGATTATATTGTGCATTTGAATTTTCAACTTAATGTTTTGCAAGCTCTTTCCAAGACTTATCAACTATCATGAATTTAATTAATTAATTATCTCTCTCTCTCTCTCTCTTTCTCTCTCTCTCTCTACGTCGTACATACATGTATTAATTATTAATTAACATGCGGATTAAGATATAGTATTGGCTTATCTTGTGTACGTATCAGATGGCATACGTACGTCTTCTTTTATTATATGAAAATTATGAGGTCTTCTGTCGTTAACATGATTAAGACTTAAAATGATGTCAGTAGCTAGTCTATTGTAATTTGATTGCGCCACACCCACATATTGTTTAATCAACCCCTTGCAAGGGTATCAATACTGTCAAATCACATCTTAAACCGCTTAGTCCTCGGTCCTACAAATTTCTTTTTGAATTGCTTGCTTCTTCTGCTTAATTTTCACTGAGATTACATGGACCAGACATGCACGTATTTGATTTGCTGCAGAAAAGTTAATACTTCCCTTGCACTTTCCTCTACTACTACTTGCAACTTCAATGAGAGGTTTCATTGGAAGCATGCAACATACACTTTTTTTTTTTTTTTCAAACAGACGCAAAACATTTTTCATTTTGCAAATCGGCCGGTGATCGGGCAGCATTCTCTATTTCTTTTCCTCGTCGTCAAGAAACTTAAGTAAATGTGAAGTGGGAGTTTAATGATGGAAAGACTGTTAACGCATGCTGAGTCATTTGGCACACGCGGCATCCATCACGAATCTGCATTTGGTGAATGATGTTTAATTTAATTGTCTGATCAGCTTTCTCGATCTCACGAAATTTATTTATTTATTTGTTTCATTATTCTATGTCCTAGAGAATTCTAGCAGTAAGTCGAAAGAATTAATTTCTTCTTCTGTCCATCTCCAGTTACGTACACACCACGAAGATGAGAAAAAAAAAAAAAAACTAGATGAGCACTGAGGCGGGATCATTATTAAATCCAGGCATTAATTTAATTAATTTACTCCATCGAATGCCTCCTCCTCGTGTATTCATTGTTCAGCATACGAGTTTAATTTACTGTGCATCTTCTGAGAGCCACGTCAGCTAACTCCTAACTGCAGAATGCATATAGAGTCACAAGGCTAGGGTACCCTTAATTTATATATGTGAGATAAAAGAGAGAAATAAAACGACTCAGAAATGATGAACGAGTAATTCCTATAGGATTTTTACTATTACATTTAAATTGAAAGGGTCTCTTTATTCGCTATATTAAGTAATAGGGAAGTTGAGCTAAACAAGGAATCCAGTTAATTACAAACATAATAGGCCAATAAACAAAGACAGACAACAGCAATCTCTACCGGCCACACATAACCAAACTCAAAGGCCGCACCCACAATCTCTTTCGATGGTTTGTATAGATGTTATATAAATGATGCTAACAGTAATATCGAAACAAACGAACGTGATCAAATGCATGGCCTACCATTCATCCCAAAAAGCCTCATTGCCAGCCATGTCAATGCAGCAACAGCTAGCTACTAACATGGATGCATGCAATTTTTTTTTTATTTTAATATATTGATATATGATAATAAGAGCTCTATTGATATTTACTATAAGAAATCGATTGAAATTCTTTTTAATAATTCTGTCATAGTACAGTCCAAAGTTTGACTCTCACTTACTACTGAAGAAATATCTAATCTACTTCAAATGACTGAACGATAAAATTTTATTGGAAGGAATATCTAATCTCCGCCTGCGGTGCGTGTGTTGCCAATGGGCTTCGGGTATGAATGCTATTTTCGGGGCTTAATTTGTCTTGGACCAAGGATCACTTTTTAACAAGACCCTTCGGCTCTGGTCTTTTCTCCTAGTTTCCCATCCACCAAGAACTGATCGAGCAAATGCTGCCATGAGAGCATGCCACACGTTAGACGGTAAGTAAACTTGTCAAAGGTGTAACAATTTGGGACAAGGGATCTGGGCTTGACTTGTAGGTGCAGCCCATTTTTATGTAATTTTGTACCGATCAGATCCTGAGACCCGAGGATGGTTCAATTTGTTGCTTCACTTTTCCCTTCATGGTGATCGGGGTTTGTTCTATTAATTGTTTACCAAGGGGCGTGTCGTGAGTATATATACTGAGAGAGACATGAACAAATTTTGGGTGCATGCTTCGAGAGTACGGTATGTACTTCTTACATGATCAGTCCAAAGATACAAGTTCCAAGAATCCAACAAACGAGCAATTACATAATATGTATCAACATTTCTCCGTTATGCAAAATTAATTAATTTTTAAGCCTAGCCACTAGCCAATTAAGCTAGCATAGTAGAATTATTTGGCAGAACAAATCTCCATTAGTAAAACAGCTAAACACCAATAAAAGCACAACTCATATGTTTGCTCTCAGTACCAAGCATTTTGAGCATCTGCTTACATTACGCGCAACGTGACGTGAGTTTGGTGAGAAAATTTCAGTTAGAAGGTAGGCGGAGTTTTGGATCGGTGATACGAATAAAGACGAGATTGACAAAATCTAATTACAGGACAAAGAGTATGTTAATTACCACACGGCCGATTGGCATTTCACAAGGACGCTGCGTCTGCAAAGCGCAAAGCCTAACTTTGCAGTCAGACTTCATGCTCTCAATCTAATCACATAATGGGCTTCGTCAAAGAATCAGTTTGGGCTTTCAATTTCAAAGCCCCATGCAAAATCTTGAGTTTGGGTCATTTCATGGGGATGTTCCTTAGCACTTTTTACGGTATAAACGGAAAGGCCAAGCTAATTTTTGGGGTTAATTTCACCCAGGTACCAGAGTTTTTGACATTCATTAAATTGGTGAGAATATTTCCAAAAGTCATCAATTTGGTGACAAATGATTCTGAAATCAACCCGTCAATTCCAGCCCACAATTGGGGGTGAGTCATTTCATTTCCGTCCCTTAAAAATTAACTTTTTCTGATGCGGTTGCCGAGTCCCAACAATTGACAGCTTTAATAGTTTGTTGTACGGTCCTTTTCTGTTCTTACACCACAACACTTGTAAGTTTTAGATGAACTCACGGGACAAAATGGCAAATCTAAGACTCAATCTAAATCTTAAAATAAGGTGGGATGAACAGCGCCCATCATAACTCCTGAGTACAAGTGACAATTTCGCCCAGCGCTGTTCTTTTCTGCTCCCAGAACCTGCTTTTTCGGTAGCTACATACGCGCTAGCCACGCCCACTTCATCCACCCCAAACTTTTTCTTTCCATTTTAACATATAAAAAGAAGTAAAACCCCTTAAAGAATTCTTCTTTCAGTAGGGTTTCATTTTTTTTTTCTTTTGTTGCAACAAACAAATGCTGCCTAGTGCCTGCCCGAGACCCCAGACTCATCGTCAATGTACAATGGGCTCCATCAATGGTAGATTTCTCATGGACTGAGGTAAGCTAGATAAGCTACGACCTTGACATCTCTACAAAGTGTCCTGTGTTCGCTTTTTAGTTTTGTTGTGCTGCAGTGACTTGAGGTTCATGCCAAAGCAGGGTACTATGTCTTCTTTTGCTCAAACAATTGTTTCAATGATGAATCTCAGTCAAAATTAGTTTTTCGTTTTTTCCCCTTCTACACACGGTTGACCTAACTAAACTTGGTTTGTTGTAAATGCAAGGAATAATGTGTCTATTGCTTGCCCACTTTGTTCTACGAGTTGGGTTTGATCTCAGAGGAGGCAAGAAAATTGGTTTCTTGGGAAAAGTGAAAAAGATGGTTTTTTTGAGGATGCTCATTTGCTAAAATTTCGTGTACTCAAGACTCAAATCAAGCAGAAAGATACTCAAATGAGCCACTACCCTTCTCACTCCTTACTTGTTTCTGCACCTTCATCTTCTTCTTCATTGCCATATAATACTGATGAACAAAAAGAATCATCATCTGGTAACAAAATAAGTCCAGCTATTCTATTCATCATAGTTATTCTAGCTGTTGTATTCTTCATATCTGGTGTTCTTCAATTTCTTATTAGATTTGTAATAAAGCATAGATCTCCTTCATCAGTATCTGAATCCAACAGATACCCAGAAATGCCTGGCTCTGATGCTTTCCAGAGGCAGTTACAGCAACTCTTCCATCTTCATGATTCAGGTTTAGATCAGGCTTTCATAGATGCTCTGCCTGTGTTCCTTTATAAAGAGATAATGGGTCTAAAAGAGCCGTTTGACTGTGCTGTTTGTCTTTGTGAATTCTCAGAACAAGATAAACTGAGGTTGCTTCCCATGTGTAGTCATGCTTTTCACATTGATTGTATAGACACATGGTTATTGTCTAATTCAACTTGCCCTCTTTGTAGAGGGAACTTACACATACCTGGTTTTGGATATGAAAATCCAGTCTTTGAATATGAATATCCAAGAGAAGATGATGGGGTCTCAGTCTCAGCCAATGGAGGAATTGGGGCTTCTTTCGGCCTAAAACCAGCAGAAAATGATATCACTGGCGAAAAGAGAGTGTTTTCTGTTAGACTTGGCAAGTTTAGAGGCTCAAATGATGGAAGTGAGGGAATAGAAAGAGTGGAAGGAGAGACCAGCTGTAGTAATTTGGATGCTAGGAGATGTTACTCAATGGGGTCCTACCAGTATGTGGTTGCTGATTCAGAGCTGCAAGTGGCCTTACGCCCAAGAAGAGGGGAAAGTGCTAGCGTGAGGTTTGGTAAGGGAAGAAGTGCACAAAATGAGAATTCCTCAAATGACGGTGATATTGAGGGGAAGAAAATTAACTTTAGAAGTAAAGGTGAAAGCTTTTCTGTTTCCAAGATATGGCAATGGTCTAAGAAGAGCAAGTTCCCAAGTTCTTCAGAAACCCATATGGGTTCCTCTTCTGGTACTGTGAGTTTGCCAAGAGCCAATGATGAGAGTTCATGAAGTATTTTACTGTGTACTTCACTTTAATTAATGAATCCACTTATTAAAAGCCTTTCTTTTTTAGCTTTTGCTTTCTCTTTTCAAGGGAATTCAATTCTTCACTTTATACAAATTCTCTTAACTTTTGGCTCTTTTGTGTTATATGGTTAATGGCAACGTATTTATATCTTCCCGGCGAAATTGCATATGCTGTAAGTCAGGGAAACAAAAATAAATAAAATAAAGGCTTTTCCTACAGCCAAGCTTTAGCATGTTATGCCTATGGTCTTAGTGCTTCTATTTAATTCATCAGATCTTGAACAAAAGGAGCTTTGTCGCATGGTTGAGATTTGTTTTATCTACTGTTGCTAGTATTTGATGAGTTTTCGATTTTATTGTATTTGATTTTGGGCCCATCATATCAGGTGATCTTCCTGCACGTTATTGAAATTTGAAAAATATAACGAGAGATCATGGAGAAGACTCTCCTGCCCCACGCCAACAAAGCCATAAAAGTGAAAAGAAAAAAGAAAGTGGAAAAATAGGAGAAGAATCACAGTACAGTCAAATCACATGTTGCGTTGTGGGGGCATTGAGTTTCCCCAGAATTGCATTTTCTTACCGTATAAATTTCTTACTTCTGTTCATTCAGTCTTCTAAGTTCTTCGAACGGAGACTTCCTTTAGTATTTTTGCTGGTCAAATGATTATGATGGAGAGCCATAATTGGGAACACACCGACACAAGCCAGTGGACTGGATTGTGGGGTCGTAGGGGATTGCCCCAATCATATAGTGCCATTTTAAAGAAACAATTTTTTTTTTGTATGGGCCCTATCCGGGGAAGTGCATTTCCCCACTCCAGACAAGAGCTCCTGGCAGGAAGCAGCTTGTAGTTGGAGTTCCCTTAGTTGGAGCCATGTAATTATTACTTGAGCAGTTGAGTTGGTAAATTTTGTAATAGAGTTGTAGACAAATATGTACATGCATGTAGTCTCGGCATTTTTATGCTCGCATTTAGATAACAGCCGATGCAAAGCCGCGATACATACGCCGGTACCATCTGGCATACGCCATATGACTTAAGCTTGCTTACTTTTACAACCAGATAAAATTACATCAAGCAAGAAATAAAAAATCAAGTAGTTGGTAAGTTGAGGTCATAATAATACCGACTCCAGAAGCCACCGAAGTCAAAGTGTGAAATTATCCAAATGATATCCCATCCTTTTCAATTTGCTGAAATGATGCAGCAGCGTGCGCTGCACAAATCACGTAAATTGAAAGAATGACAAAGGGAAAGATTTGAACGGTTAAGCAAAGCAGAGATTTATTTAATGTTGCGTTTTGGTTGGGAATATACGTGCCCTTGGATGCTGGGCATCTGTAAAAACCATGCTGTAACCATTTTGCAATTAGTTTTATAATATTGTCACTTTCGCGCAATGTGTGCAGTCTTCATGGACTTCTTAGGTTAAACGGCGGCTACTGAACAGCTAACGATGTGTACGACTTACATGAGAGAACCTCTGTACCTGGAAAAGAAAAAATAACAAAAGAAAAATGGGAGATACTACTGTATAATCAGCTGTAACGTACGTCTCTCCTACCACATTAATCAGTGATCCGACTGTAATGTAGCCTTTTCCAAGAAAAATTTCACCTCTTTTTTATTTAAAGTACATGAAAAGAAGGTGATTGAGAGTATAAAAGTTTTTTGACAATTCTGTAGAGCATATCAAGTCGTACTTTTTTTCGGTTACTGAATTGAACCACTAGAAGATAATTACCATAATAGAATTTCAATTATAACACCGTAGAGATAATGATAATTGCTTTGATAGAACAGAGTTGCAAGAGTTTACGCGGTTACTGTTTGAAGGCTTTTGAACTCCAAGTAACTAGTAATCTTGTGTTTGCCTATTTAAGGGAAATAAACATAAAATTCCAAGTAACGACTATTTGACTATTTAAGGGGTAAAAATGTAAACTAATAAGTATATTTAATTTAAGGTATAAAAATGTAATTTTTCCTATTCTACAAGATTATGGTGATAATATTTTAGCTAAGTTTTAGTTGTTTTGGACATGGGTGGTGTGGCATTTGAGCTTTGGAAAGTTGACGTGATACTAAAAGGAAGGAATCATTTTGCTTCAATGTTGTGCTTACTAAATTAAAATGGGAATTGGAATGGTGGAATCGGAATAAAAAAAAAAAAAAAACTTGTTTAATTGTTAAATTGAAGCTTGGAAATTGGAAAGAGTTGCATAGGACCTACAAAAATTTTGGATCAATTACTGGTGCTTTGATTCTGAAAGGGAGGGTTGGGAATTGGAATTCCATTTCTCATGATGATGATTTTGCCCCCCAACAAAAACAATAATCCCAAATTTGCCTTTCTCTCCATTTGTAGCAGTCGATCTCTCACTCCCTCCCTCCCCCACCTTCTGCAGTAGTCGATCTCCGAAAATGATCGGCTCGTGCAACTCATCACCAATCCTCTTTGTCGCTCGTCACGCTGCAGCCCATCGTCATCATGCTTGTTGTCACCGCTGTCTCCCTCGTGCTCGTCATCAACTGCCTCGCATTGTCAGCTGCCTTCATCATGCAACTCGGATTCCATCATCATGCATCTTCGATTCCAATTTTATTATTTATTGACACAATTATCATCATCATCATCATCATCATCATCATCATCATCATCATTTATTGTTGTTGTTAATTAATAATATTTTAATCTTTAAATTTATTATTATTATTATTACTATTAAGGATAATAATTAATAAAAAATGTTTTAATAAATTAAAATAATTTATTTTAATTTTAAAATAAAATAATCAGGTGTACTGAAAATAAATTTAATTCTAAATATAATTTTTACATCTTAAGTAAATAATTTATTTAAATTTTTATTTTTAATATCAATTCTAAATAATTCTGATTATAGCTCATTTCAAATCTTCAAACTTGAATAATTCTGTCCCAAAAGTTAAAACATGGTACAAGATCTTGGAATGAAAATTTAAACGCTTGGCCCCAATCTCCATAGACAATGTACTTTATGTTAAAACTTGTAAATGGCGTAGGGACAGTTTTACTCAATATCAAAGACAGCTGGGAATGGCTTTATTATACACCATTGTAGTAAAAGGTTTCCCTCTCTTACGTCAGCAAGGTTTGCTCAGAAATGCAACTTCCAGTTGAACTTGACTAGCTGATCGCCTAGCTCTACTGTTTTGGTAAGTATATGTGATCGTTTACCTCCAGTTAATTTAAAGGCAAGACCGGAACAGAAGATAATCTCGCCTTTCCATTTTATTACTTCTACCAAGAAAGATTCACACGAGAAAAATCGGTGGAAAAAATTAAGTTTACAGATTATGAAGTACTTACAACATAAAATGAACACAAGATTGAACATTGATCATTGAGAATGAAACGATTTGTTGCGATGCATGAATTCAGTTAATTATTCAACCGTTTACAAAAAGATCAAACTGATAATAAATAAAATAAGATTTGCCACTATTTTTGGTTTAAATTTAACAAAATATTATCATGAAGACGAGAGCATAACAATGCAAAATCCAAAGTAAACACGACGGCGCCTCAAAATCTAAATATGAAATAAATTCCCTTCTCTACAATTCTAAGGCAAAACTCATTCACAATTTCGTACAGAAATGGTCTTTTGTGATAATGTACAATAACCACCTAAGAGGCGAAAATTGTAGAGAGACGAGTTGAACCATTCAACATATTGCAAACTCAAGCAAAATCTCATACCCATTGCTACAAGCCAACAGTGCCTCCAGATAGAAGATTTGAAAACAAAATTTGCGGTGTCACTAGAAATGGCAAGGAGAAGCTTCTCACTGATAAAAAAACAAGAACCCATGCATGAAAACTTCTCAGACAAGAAAAATAAGAGCTTGGGCACTAAAATCGTTAACAACTTTATGGAACAATAAACATCATAAATCACGAGGGAAGTTGTTAATTTGCCCCTCCTCCAGGACATCTCTGTTGTTCAACTTGTAAGCTATCCTTGTACGCATGACAAGAGGTTTCTGAAAACCAAATGAATTCAGTAAATACAAATACCTTCCAGGAAATAGATTGCTGACAACATTATAAAACAACTTGATCATGCCAGGCCATGACCTCCAGAACAAGCAATATGGATCCAAAAAAAAAAAAAAAACTTTAAGCATTCACCTTCCCATGTTGGCTGTTGGTGACTCTCAAAGTTTGTGTGATGGATCCATTACCACTAGCAGGTAAAGTATTGCCACTTGCTGGATCCAGATGCAATTGTAGAAACTGCAAATTAAATGCAATAAAAGATCTCAACTTCAAATTTGATAAATGTGAACATTTATTTATTTATTATGCCCACAAAAGTGACGTTAAACTCTACTGAGGAGAAAGAATAAAAAGCAGAAGCTTTAAACTTTCGAGTTCTGAAAAATTTTCACATGAAAAACAGACGTTCGCGGATCAAAATTGGTAGTGTACTTAATTTATGTTGGCAAAAGCAAGCCTGAACTATATATTGTCAAATTATCAGCAATGGGAAACAAAGCACTAATTAAACTGCAAACAAGTTACCTTGGGAACTGCCGCTTGGAAAACAAAATCTGTAAAAACATTTGGAGACAAATTTGTAAATGTGGCCTGAATCAATGTAGTTTGTGGGTTTCCAGGTGGCTTTGAGAAATTGAATGTTAATCTCAAGGAGCTGCTCTCAAATGCAACTATAGATGGATAAGCTGGACCATTGTCCTCTGTTCAAAGAAAAAAGGGCAATAATTAGTTATGAAAGAAACATAAAAGCAAAGTAGAACTTTCCGCAGCAGACAACTTCTACCAGGCTTTTGGGAGTTGGGAACAAAGCCATCCAACAAATCTATCATTGAAGCAGCTCCTCCATAAGGTGTTGGTGAGAGTCCATCTAATATGGCAACTGATGATTTGTTATCCTGAATGGAAGATGATATGTCAAATGCAGTTGAGTTGTTCTGGATAGGAGGTGATCCAATAGACAGCAGATCCAGCAGAACATCTGTCCCAGCTTTTGGAGCCTGGCTTGTGCCTATAAGTTGCAGAAAGAGAATCTACAGTAAAACTAGATGTGGACAAATTGATGAACAAAGATAAAAACAAATAGACTCAATACCAGAAATCACAAATACAGACTGACAATCAAAATTCCTCCAAAAAAAAGAAGCAAGTGGATATGTTGTCAATGGATAAATAAATTACACATAGAGATTGCTGGATGCCAAGGCCTTTAATATCTATAGGAAGATCTTTGCAGAATTTCCTGTTAGGTAAGTGTAAGAAATTTGGCTGGAGGAAAGATGACTTCTAGGGTCAAGAATTGTACGAGCTTGCGTATAACTCCATTTGATGATCTTAACATTTACCTAAAGATTTTTTTTTTTAAATAAAGGTAAATGAAATTAAAAAATATTGAGTTTTCCAAATTTTAATCTCTGCATTAAACTGTTAAATTTAAATTGGTTCATGCCAAGATTCTAATGAATGCAATATTAGGGTTTTGATTCTCAGAAGGAACAGATCTAACAGTGAATAGCTGCATAGCAAGGTTGATTCAGGAACAAGGATCTACAGAAGGAACAGATCTACCAGTCAATAGCTGCATGGCAAGATTGATTCTGGAAGGACTAAAAGGATAGGCATTTCCAAATATTGGGTAAAAGGTTTTTAGGATTTCTTCAAATCAGCAAAACACAGAATGCTTACAAGAACAAAAACCAACAAAAAGAAAAGTAGAAAATTACAAGGTAGTTTCACAAGAATTCACCATCAAATTATGGATTTATAAACCCAAAAACTAACCTGGCTGCACTGAAGCAGGTGATAAGTCTACACCAAGAAGGTCCTGAAGAAAATCGCTGCCAGAGGAACTAGGTACAGCAACATCATCTGAACTTAGATCAAGTAAGTCAACAAGAGGAGCCGCAGCAGGTTTGGCAACTCCATTTGGAAGTTTAAGTGAAGTGCCACTTGAAGTTGATACTGTTGCAGGCAGAGAACCAGCCCTCCTTCCACTGAAGGTTGCCTCATCCAATACCGGCATCCTTTCAACCAGTGTAGACCTATAAGAACTCATCCATCAGCTAATTTATATGTCAAAATTCTGGAAGACATCTCAAGATTAAGGAGGCAAAATACCAAAAAATTTTATCCTCATACCTAATAGTCTGATGCTTCTCTACAATGGAATTGAACTCGATAGATCTCTGCTGCAACTCAAGCACAAGGCTTCCTTTATTTTGGACAATTATATCTCTTATCCTCCTACAAATAGAATCCATTAGATAATCATATATCCATGTCATAAGAATAGAGAGAGGAACAAATTAAAATAATATGTCAACATAACAACGACTAAGGAGAATGAAAACCATCTAATCAAGAGATAATATAAACAAATGCATCTTAATGTAGAGTTCCTGTATATGCAAACAGAATAGCAGCACAAAGACAGATGCCCAAACCCCAAATATGTAGAGGCAATAATAGGTACTAGAATTTGCCTGCAGACCCAGAAATCTATACCCCAAAAATATGGTTGGAGCATAGGGTGGGAAAAAATCATATGATTTTGCCTTGACAAAATATAGCAAGTAGTAAAATAAAATTAGAAGCATAACATACTCTGAACAAGATGGAAAACGGGAAGAAAGCTTCAAAAGAGCAACCATAGCCATTGCTTTAGTAGTGATATCTGAGCTATGATGTTTAATAGCAATCTCTACAACATCCACAGCATCAGACTCTGTCACCTGCTTGGGAAAAACCAACCAAGCTAAGAGACATACACATTATTCCTTTGTTACCAATAAAGAATGTCACATGTTGCAATCATCCGTGCAGAAAGCAATTAAGCAGTTGAGAGCCATATACGCTGTTCCATTGTTTGGTTTTAGATTTAGAATATGTAAACCAGATGAAAACACGGACTCTGAACAGAACATACAACTTAAGATATTGGACAGGAGTCAGAGAACTAATTCCAATATTTCTAGTTTCAGCAACTGAAGGCAGAATATTTGTCGCATTTCTGCTAGCTATCAAGTTTACGATATTTGCTTAAATAAAGGCGGGAAAACATATGAACTACATATATATATATATATATATATATATATATATATATATATATATATATATATATATATTCCAACAAAAAGCAAAAGTAGAAGAGAGTGAGAAGAAAGGAAAAGCAGAAGTCTGATAATGCTCTGTACAAAATAAATGTTTGAATGACCCTGCTATGCTATTACATTCGAGATGGCTTCACCCCATTTCCATGGGTATTCTTCTTAATTGATTCTACACTGAGAAGCTTCTAGAATACACGGATACTAAGTTGTTACAATATTTGCCCATAGCCTGGCCCTTTCCCTACCATTAGTGATGGCGAAATATAAGACAACATGAAAAATGAAAATGCATATAACCCACAGGTCAGGATGAACTTACCGTTATTGGATCCTCTATATTAAGCACCCCAACATTATTGACCAGCATGTCACCATATTCTCCAATGCACCAAATAGCAACTCGAACAAGGCTCTCCTGATGCAAAAGCATTAAAACAACTTTCTTAGGACCATACATTCATTACTAGCATGGTTAACTACTCAAGCTAATAGGATTCTCAAATTGAGTGTATATCTAATTTCTTCTTTTGAAAGAAAAAGAGAGATAACATAGAGTACCTGTTCAATAGACGTTTGAACTGCCCTAAAAAGAGCCCTGACTGTATAACCATGGAGATCAGAGGCATTGCTTATCACAACAACAAGGGCATGCCATACTTCATCTTTTACAAAATTTCCAGCCTACTACGATAGCATAAAGATCAGAATTTTCTGGAAACAAAACTTTATGCATTGTGATGATGAAAAAAACTCACATGAATGCCAACAGATGTCAGGTGAAAAACTTTCAATCACTACAATTAACTAATAGCATAGAATATACAACTCATTTGTTATGGCTAATTTTTTGAAGCAGAGAAGTAGATTCCATGGTGACAAGAAAAATTAACACTTGAGCATAACATGAATACTTATAACCATAAAAGATTAATCTGTGTGCATTTAATTAATCCAGATGAGAAGGACAGTAAATAACAGAAAAACCAACATATCATCATCTAAATGGTTACATTCAATAGCAAGCTCCTTTATGTTAATATATACATATTGCATACACAACATGGATGCACAGCACAAAGAGAATGAATGAAAGAAAAAAGAACAGCATCATAAAAAGAAGCAGTTTTGAAAATGAACATAAATTTGTCACAAAATAGAGAAAAACACCAGAGCTTTCATCTAATTGACCACAACAGCTTACATCAAGCTTTGTATGGTTCCAGGCAGATTAACATATCCACAAGCAGAATGCCTGAAACAAGCAAGAAACATATACAAAATAATTAAGATTGAGTATTTTCACTTAAATTTATACCTCAGAGAGAACCTTGAGCATCTGATCGATGTACCAAATTTTGTCCGGGGAAAACCTAAATGAACAAAGTAGCAATGTTAATTGACCAAACATTGTTGTTCAGAGAGACTCTTGTATATCGCTTTTCAGGCAAACTTGCGGAACAGTTAAATTGAACTAAAAGACTACCCCAAAATCCAAAAATTGGAAGAAAACAAATTGCCCAAATCAAACACATACATTGAATAATTCATTTAGGAATAGCCATGCATGGATGGAGACTCGACTGCTTAAATTGCATGCAATTAGATAGTGGCTACTGGAAGTAATGGTTCCAAAATTATAATCCATCATTTGTCAAGCCTAGAAGCTTTATCATCAACTCAATGCCAAGTCCAGCTAGTATAAGGATGAGACATGGATGGCTTCTGGTAAAAGTAATTAATGTTCGTCACAAACAACACCGTATTTATTTGAAAACCCTTTCTAAAATTACTCCAGCCAAAGGAAAAAGCAGCCATGTCTTGATAAAAGAACTTACTTTTCAACCATGGAGCAAATTTTGGCAGTAAGATCTCCCTTAAATTCTTGGTCGCTTATTTCCAAATAATCAATTAGCTCTTTTGTTAAAGGCTTCACATTGCTCTCATTCACCAGAAGATAAACAAGTTCAAGGGCCCTTTTCCGGATTGAAGCATCCAAATCCTGAAAGAGAGAATGTACGAAGATGCTGCTTTTGTCAAAAGTATTACAGCAGAATCAAATGAGCAAACAATGAATCCAGGTTCATGTCAAAGCCAAACATAAAAAATCATAAAAAAATTGTTAATAATTGTTATGAACAAGAAGTAAATAGCAGTCAAAAGACAAACCAACAAAATGTAACCAATGGTCATCACTTGCAATGTCGCTAACCATTGTACATAAGCAAAGTCACCCATTAGATCAATTCTCTCGCACCCCACCCCCTTCTTATCCCAAATTCAATGAGAAAACCAATATCACCACTAGTTGATAACCATCAGCATGAAAATGCATTAACATACAGGCAAAAAAGCATGAAGAGGAAAATCCTTGACAGGGCCTGTACAGCAATGACTCAGTTGGCAGTTGACAACTTCTTCGGGTATGATCAAGCATGCTACTAAACGAAGTCATACCTTTACACATTCCAAAATTGTTGCCCTATGCCTCTGCACTGCTTGAGCATCTACCGTAATAGCCTTCATAAGCATGTTTAAAGCAACGTATCTGAAATGTACATGAGATTCAGTTTGAAGAGCAACAGACCAACAAAGTGATGGAAAAAATAAATAAGATAATGAGTTGCCTGGATAGCAGCAAATCTGAGGGATAAGAAAAGACAGACCTCAGATTTGTTGGAGGTTCCCCAAGGATTCCAAAAAGTCACTTTACAACTGAGAGACCATAACCATTCTACATTCCATTAAACCAAATGATGGTTGAGAAAGAGTTAAAAAGAATACCTGATGTTGTTGTCGCGGTTAGAAAGGAATCTTCCCAATATATTGATTGCAAGCACACGTAATCCACCATTATCTTCAATGCTCATGATAGTTTCAACACATTCATATAGAATGGCATTCCCTGCATTTTTGTTTGACTCGGTTTTTGTTGCCACCTAGGAATAATATAGCAATTATAAATCACAAGTTGCCATTCATCAGCACCGATATCACAGACAACACAATTAGAATCATGAATATCTCAAGACTCCAAACAGAACATGATAGAAAGAGAAAGAAAAACCTGGAAATGCGACTAACCTGGGCAAGAATGTCATTCATGCATTCACTGGCATCTGCATCTCCTTGTCCCAGCACACGCAAAAGCTTAAGCAATCTGATGTGAAGAAAAGGGTCTGTAATGCCAGCAATATCATACTCAGGTGCATAGGGACTGTTTACAACATCCCTTAGAGTTTTAACCAAACCATCCAAGCACTTCGGCTGTAACGAGCAAAGAAATTGCATGTAACAATAACTACAATAACGGAGCATTTTCCACAGGAGATACTGTATAATAAAAAGGTTCTTACTTCCATTACACATGATCACTAAACAAGTTCATATGTTTCACCAATACCAGAATGCATGATTAGGATATTAAATCTAGCACCTTGAACATTACTAAGAACAAAAAACTACATGGCAGCATGAAGTAGATGAAAAAAAGATAACATGTACGAATCAAAAGATCAATATTAACTATTGCAAGATGCAATATATGATGATACGACAACTGTAATCATGAATTAAGAATTCTCACAAGAACAAGGTCTACCGGACATAAATTAGGAGTTAATGAAATCCCTTCAGATGAATCTTTCACAAGCTTTCCAATTAATATTATCAACAAAACAGGAATGGGCTGGGGTTATGAACTTATAATCTATAATCTGATGATTGAGTTGATTCCATGATTATAAGTCCATTCCATACTGGACCAGACTGGAATAGGGTCATATACATTCTCATTATGAGAAGAGGTCATTCCAGCACATCTAAATAGATACCATGCTGACATATGGATCCCTGCGTCTTTGAAGGATGAGAACCACCTCTGTAGCATCTACCTTCGAGAATTCAAGTATTGTATACAATTCTAGAATATAACAGTGAAACTCACCAGAAGCCTAGCAACGAGGTTCTATGAAATAGACTTCCTATACATTTTCAAATTGCCAAATACACCACCATGGATGGTCATCAGAAAACCAGAGCAGCTTCTAATAGTGTAGAAAATCACAGTAATAATAGTTTTTTTCACCCCACACTATCTGTATTTTTTTTTTTGCACCCCGCCGGGGGGGGGGGGGGTGTTTGGGGGAATTTTGCATCCTCATGATGTTAAAATCAAGATATGAACAGGCAATGAAAAATTATTTACCTTCCTGAAAAATTCAAGGGCTTCTGCACTGACTTTGCATAGATCTGTAACAAGCTGAATTCCAGTTATTAACACTCCATGATGCTTTTCTTTAAGTAAAGCAGCAGCAGGATTAATAAAATTCTCTGCTAGGTCTGGAACTTTCTTTACAATACGTATGGAGCACAATGCTGCCTAAATTCAACAGGGATTGTATCAGATAAACAAGTATAAGTTATTACAGACAATCCAGTGTACAAAAGATTGTTTATTACCAAAAATAAAGAGAGATTGAACCAAATAAAAGACAATCTTCAAAAATCAAATAAAGCACAAATGGTTGATTCACATTAGAGAAAACTCAAGAGGAAGTGATGATTGTTAACCTATATCCAAAATTGACTCATTTGATCAAATCATACTTTAAACAAATAAAAATAAAGTTCATTAAAAGCCAATTCATTGAGGCTTCCAACATGAGAAACTGCACAGCTTCAGAATAGTGAAGTTGACAAACAATTTACATGACAAATCAATCACAAATGAATCAGCCTCACAGCAAAACTAAGACAACAAGATGCATTATATTCCATCAAGCATCTAAATAAAGTGTATATCTCCTCAGAATTATGATTTGGATTATTTTGGTTTCACTAGTGATGTGAAATTAGTATGTAGAATAATAGCTATAACTAAATTGTTTTAAAGGGACAATTCCACCAATCATCAAAATAGAAAAGAAGAGTCCCAGCAGTGTTCCAGAGGCCATCAACTTTTTCATTGAAATGATTAGGTGTCTGCAGAATCTTCTTGGTAAGTATTTGGTTGGCAACAAGAGACTCATAGGAGTTAACCCTTAACGACAGATCCAATTAACTAATCCTACAACTATGACATCTGTTCCCAAAGGGAATTGGAAAAAAAAAAAAAAAGTAAGGCACTCACTTTCTTCCGAACATTTGGATCTCGAAATTGCAGCAATCTTTCCACTTCTGGTGCTAGATCACGAGCCATTTCCGCTGAACAAATATTTCCCAAAGCACAAAGAGCAAGTCCTACAATATACTGGTTTGTGTGGTTGAGATCTCTGTGAATTGGTTAAGTTCATTCTAAGAGAATTATATTTCTTGGTTCTATTCAAAATACAACTTTAATGACAATAACTTCTTCTTTGATGTACAAGATAAAAAGGAAAAAGAAAAATCATATGACTTAGTTAACCTATCTAAAAATAAAAACTACTGTTGAAAGGATACTGTTTTAATGAGTTTGTGACCAACATTAGCACTTCTTGTCTTTCATCAAGAAGCAGCATGAGGCCAAGATAACCAATCCTCTTCTCAGGAAATCCAGCAGATGCAATTGACTTCAGGCACTCCATTTGACCAAAATGTGTCGGGTAACCAAGCATGTGGATGAACATGAGTTTTGCTAGGTTCCGGTGCCTGTAATCTTGATCATTCTCATTGATTGCAGCACGAATAGCAGCACACTCCTTTCTTACAACAGCACGTTCTTCTGCTGCAGTTTTACAAGCACGTATAGACCTAATCATGTCCCTGCAATAAAACAGAAAGTTCATAGCGTTCGGCTAAAAATGAAATGCTAAAGTTGATGGTGCACGTCTACCTGTCATTACCTAGCAAATAAAAGCAACTATCACATATCAATTTCTAAACAAACAAACCAACTTTAAAACCACTTTGTTTAGCAATGCCTTCAAAATCATACATTCACATTCGTTCCATCACCCAGTGTTCCTTTACAAAACCATTAAATGACATTATTTAAAGTTTTTGTATTTGATCCAAAGGACTATCAAACTATTACAAATCACAAGATCCAGATGTTGAAAAAGGTCAAACACCATTAAGCAATTGTCAACTCCAAAATCCATCCACAATTCAAATTAGAATTGTACTCCAACCTCAACAGCCACTTGATCCTTCCACTAATAAATCATTTTAATGTTGATCATTGTACATGTATATAAGCAAATACATGCTCATTTAACTAGCACTGTCCACCATGGAGAAATTAACTTAAAAGATGAAAAAGATTGGCTTTAATGTGCTTCACTGAATGAAACAGAGTATGACACAAAGAATGGACTCCACCATCTTCCCATGCTAGAACTAGAATTTTTCAGATTTCAAAATAAATAATGAGATTATCCAACAAAATTGTAACAGTTGATGCATAAAAGAAGCATTTCTAATTTTTTTTCTTTAATTCTCTCTTATTCCAGTAGTTGAAATGTTTACATCTTAGTCTTTAACTTTGAAAGGAAAGAAGTGAAAGGACAACGTAAATTATGAAACATGATTTTATTGGACAGAGGCATAAAGCACCTATGAATGCAGTCAAATCTCCTCAAATAACATTGCCACAACAATCCTGTCTCCAGTAAGATACATCTATCAAGAATGAATTCCAGTTATAAGGATACAGCCATCAAGAACCCAACTGTACCATCAACTTAATACCATTTTACATTTGCATATCTAATTTAAATCACAAACATGTTTTATTTTCCTGACAGCACCTACTCTAACATGTTTATTCTCCTGCCAGCACCTACTCCACCAGAGCTGCTTACAACAGTCTTGCAATAGCATTGGGTTTGATATTCCAAATCATCCTATGATCCCTAAATATCAGGCAATTTTCACCACCTTATGCCACATATGTTCGTCTTGATTAGGATATAGCTCCTTTCTTGCATCATAAGTCTATCAGTGAAAAGCAATCAAATATAACAGCTTCAACCCAAGCATGGAAGTAAACACGTCAGGCAAAATTCACCACTTTTCAGCCTTGTCTAATCATATAACCTATTGAAACCGAAGATCAAAGAAGCAATTTCTTTTCACAATCGGATTTGTTGTAGAAAAATGCAGCGCATAAGTAGAACCACCTTCTTCCACAAGAATGACTGCATTTGGAGAGGGCATTGAACTAAAAAGGGGTGTGAACACATGATTTCTCCTCTGATCCATTTCAAATAATAGATATGATTTTCAGCCATGCTGTCAAAAGTTTCACAAGTTGCCAGATATGGAAGTTTAACAAGGACTAATATCAAGTTTCTATCTCCAATAAACTTATCCTGCATCTGACACCGAGCATTGCACTAACGAACCCCACACCTCACTTCAGTTCAAGTCAAATTTCAAGGCAGTAGTTATATCCTACAACTCAGTAAACTATGCAACCAAAATACAAAAATGGAGGAAGTACAGCTAAAATAACGAAATTTGAAAAGATTTTAACAATTAAACACCAACTCAAATTGCAATTTATGCAAAGGAATAAAATGCGACGTTAAGAAATGCAACCTTGATCTCAGACAATATGTTAACAGTAGGATGGAGAACTCACCTTAGACGTGTACCGGAAGAGAAGGGATTCATGATTGGATCCGTGGTGAAGCTTTAGGGTTAGCTCAAATCAGATCCAATTTCCCACCGAATCAAAAGTGCTCGCGCACAAGATCAATCTAATCAATCACGATTTTCTTCTCCTAGTTTAGCGAGACAAATTTGGATAGTCCGAATTCGGAAAATCGAGATCCGAATTTGTTAATGACGAGATCTGCGAACGGAGATCTGATGATGATTGCTGATGATTATGCAAAGTGTTTTCTTTCTTTTCTTATATTGTATTTATAATTTATTATTATTCTTATTATTACCACTCGCGACGAATGGCCCGTCCCTGTGTAAAATAGGCTGTGTTTTTGTTTACCAAATGGAATGGAAATGAAAACATTACCAATTAGGAAAACATTTGTCTTTCTGAAAGTGATGACTGGGTTACCTGCCGGTGATGTACGTGGCTAGCTTCTGAGTTCTGATTGGGTCATACAATGTGAAGCTTGCGAATTGCAGTCTACATCTGGCACATCGTGTTGATGCGTGGTTTTATTGGTCTGTTGTAGCCAGTATGCCACCACCCAACCCGCGAGCTATCTCTCCGGATTTGGGATTTTTTTTTCGTTTTTTTTTTCCCGTCATCAAATCGTGCGTTTTTTATATTCACAAGAAAAAAATAAATAGAATGGTGAATTAGGAATTGGGTTGGGCTTGGTCTGGGCTTGGTCTTGGGCTTGGGCTTCGGCGTGAGGGCCAGCCCTATTTAGTTTGTGAAAGCGACTCGACGTGCTTTTCCTTCTTTTCGGTTTGATATCCCCACTTCGACGCTGGTGGGACCAGTGAGATTGCTCGTTGAGTCTTTTCGAAGTCCTCATCAGTCAATAAAACGAAGTAGGGAGAGAGGTTTATTTTTTAATTTCGTTGGTCTCCAGCTGCTTCCTTGCAATCGAAGCATTGAACTGATCACCAATGGCTTCTCATTTCGTCTATTCTTCCCTAGCTCTCACTTTCCTCTCCCTACTCTTCAATCTGGGTAGGTATACGACGAGTACTTCATTGCCCTTTTTAATTTATTTCGATTCACAGTCTTTACAAAATTTTAACCTTGCTGCATTGCAATTGCGTACTTCTTTTTCTTTTCATTTCTCCTTCTTTTTTTTTTTTTAATGTCAATTCAGTCTCATCGGAGCTAATTCTGGAAGACGGTTACACGGTGACGACCGTGATCGACGGCAACAAGCTCAAAATTAATCCCCACTCAGTCCTCGCTTCACCTAGATCGTCCGATCTTATAGTCCTTGATTCTTCTCGTAGTACCTTCTACGCTTTATCATTTCCCTTATCTGAAGGTTAATATTTATGATAATAATTTTTTTTTTTAAGGAATTAGTTTTGTGATAAGTTTTAAGTCTTTCATACTAGGAAAAATTATATTAATTGCTTTGCGTTACTCACTTATTGTAGAGAGTGCGATCAAGCGATTAGCAGGAGACGGGGTTCCCGGTTACTCTGACGGAGAAACGAGTTCAGCCCGGTTTAACAAGCCAAAGAGCTTTGCGGTTGATATGAAAGGGAATATTTATGTTGCCGATAGGAGCAACCACGTTATACGAAAAATCACTAACTTAGGTCTCACCTTTCTCTTGCTTTATCAAATAGCTGCTCTTATTGCTTATAATAGTTGGATTTCCTTTATGCATTTTTATTAATACATCAAGCTTAACGCACTGCCTTACTCCTCACTTCGCGAGCAAGCTTGTCTCAAAATACAAAGACGGGCCATTTGTAGCTCCCTGTTCTAAATTTAATTAAATAATGCTGGGTTTTTCCCTTAGGGGTCTCAAAAAATTTGCTGGTTTTGTTTATAGGTGTGATTTAGTTTCTGTGCTGTAGTGTTTATGTTGTTTGGCTGCTGACATGTCCTTAGGTGTGACTACAATTGCTGGAGGTTGGTCGAAGAAAGAGGGCCATGCAGATGGACCTGCACAGAATGCATCTTTCTCAAATGATTTTGAGTTAACTTTTGTTCCCCATATTTGTGCTTTACTGGTTTCAGATCATGCTAACCAATTGATTCGGCAGATTAATCTTAAGCCAGAGGACTGTTCAAAAAGTTCTCAATCTGGTTCTGGTATGTTTTGGGTGACCGTTTTTGGTCTGCATTTAATCTCATGCATGTCCTTTTGGGTGCATGTATATTCATACTTATGTTTATTCAAAGGAAGTTTCAGAAGTTAATGTTTGAAAGAACTTATGTCAAAAGCAGATGTCTTCTTTGGAATGCACTCTTGAACATGATGACTAAATCTCTATGATCTTATTAACTCCAAGTTTCTGTCTTAATATTTTCTTTTATTCATTTTAATTTTTTTCCCCTTTTAAGTTTTTGGCTGGTATTATTCATGCAGCAATGGCTTGATACTTCGATTTCTTGTTCAAATTATTTTTCATCTACAATAAAGAGATGCCTATGTAAATCTCCTGACTTGGTCTTGATTCTTTCAGCTCTGGGAGCTGTCTCCATTTGGGTTTTAGTTTCGGTACTTTCATGTTTAGTTAGCTTCGTCATTGGATTTGTTGCTCGCCCTCGCATCATCCGGCATGTGAGTGTCTCTCTTGCACTTATTTGTAGTATTTTCGAAATTAATAGATTATTTATGCCTTTTCTAACCCAACTCTGTAGACAGGGAGGCCACATCCTCCAATTCAGCATGACATGGAGGCCCTACCTAATCAATCTGGTGAGACTAGTACAGACGCATTGCTACGACATCAGAAGCGTAACTGCTAGCCCCACGCTTTATGCACTCTTTAAGAGGCTCTGTCAGTTGAGCCTGTCCCATCTTTCCCTTATGTTTAGAATCAACAACTTAAAATCTAGAACTCCGAAAAAGGATGTTGTATCTTTGCTGGACTCCAGTGACATGCATGATTGTGAGATAAAGAAGTCACAGAACCATGCCGATCAACTGAAAGATCTGTTTAGTTTTGATGGAAACCAAGACCTAATTACTGAAGATATCTTCGGGCAAGAACTAGAGAATCAAAAGAGTAGTGATGTTTTATGTGTACGTAATTCCCATGGAATGTTAGATGACATGATACGAGCTAGCATCGTGGGTTTTGCTGGGGAAGCTAGAGAGGCCACAACTACAGAAGTTGGTTCTGTAGTTGCTTCTTTAGCAGGCAATTCAGGTTTAGTTAAGAGACATAAGTAGTTGAAGGGCACATTCTACATGACTTATAAGGCTTGAGGCTTGTAAAACCCTAAACACATTTATTTACTCCGTTGTGACACGATTATTTTAAAAATACGCTTTTGATTTCATTTTGTTCCCTTTCCTGGTTCCCTATCTCACCTAGCGATAAACTCGATAAAAATTTAGTTTGGTGATTCGGTCCAATTCAAACTCACCCGTGGATTGCAGAACAGGGTTTGCTTATTGGCTTTCAAGGCTGGATATTTGGGAAACTTCAAAATAAAATTAAAAATAAATAAACTAAGAAGGAAACATTGAAGATCCAGGAAAAAGAGCATTTCGTCATTCTTAATTCCAGCAGTCCAGCATTACATAACGGCCTTTTTATATTTTGGCCATCTCAATAAAACCTTATGTTGCATTCTCTCAAGTGAAATCTTGAACAGACTATCTCCTAAGCTTATTCAGGGCTAATATCGACATCAAATAAGGTGCCTAAATCTTGAAATACTAATAACAAAATAAAAAAGGAAAATAACTTCAAAATCTTGCTCCTGTATATGATTAATAGCCATGGGAATAACCTGTAAAACTGGCGCGAGGACGAATATTCTGATGATCATAAATGGGGTCTCCATAATTGACTGGCTTTATAACCACAGCCTCACGCTTCCCACCCTGCTCCTGAATGGCTCCAAAAACTATCTCATTGGTCTTCTCAGAGCTCTGCTCGTAGTAAGTATTAGGAGGGGAAGATTGATACTGATGGTGATGCTGCTGTTTCCGCTGCTGAAAATCACCATCCCACCCACTATAGAACGCTCGACTTTGCCGCAATTGATGGATCTTTTCTGCATCCTTGGACATGAAAGCATAAGTTTTCCTTGGGGTGGGAGTTCTTGTATCAATTGAAGGGGGCTCATCTTCATGTGGGATCACAAAGCTCTCTTGTGCTGGCCAAGAAGTTGAGTGCTTCTGTAGACTCAGGTATTGATTGCTCAGTGGCTTCTTTCTCAAATGAGGAAATATTCCTCTCAAAACTTCCAAAACAGATGACTCGGTATTGGCAAAAAGCTTTGCCAGGGATCCAAAAAAGCTTTCTTCTTCTTGCTTCCCCTCTTCTTCCTCAGTTGGAATTAAAGGAGGCCTGATTGATTTCAGAGGTTTCTGATATGGATTTGCTGAGTTGCTTGTTTTTACTGTACCATGATCCTTCATGGGCACAAAGAAATAGATTGCAAAAGATTGTTCATTAAATTAGAAGAAACTAACAAATTGGTCTATGCCTCACAGGCCACCAGGGCGTGCTTGGCACTAAAGAAAAGTATTTCTGCAGTAGCATCACATTAATGCTGCCATTGCCATTAACAGGGTTTCAGCTCTCCCTAACTCCCTTATCAAAGGAGAGGGAGGAAAAAAATAGCAGTTCCAAAAAAAAAAAAAAATCCATTGATAAGCATATGTTTGAGTGCAGCACTCAGTAGATATACGGAGAATCACCCTATGAAGTATCAAGTAAAGATGCCAAGGAATCTCTGGTAAACTTAGAGAAGGGACAGAATACTTACATTCTGGGAAGACACAATTGTGCCCACTCTACGTTGCAATAGTGCCAGCATGTAACCAAAGAAGCCAGCAGCAACAAGTACCGCAATCCCTGCAAATAATGGAAAGCATTACCTAAATTCACCAAATTGATAAACGATGAAGGATATTCTTCGGATGGACTAGTTTACCGAGAGGAAAACTACTCCCATACTGATAGGCACAGTCATCGAAACGAAGTTGGATTTCCCTAATAGCTCGATTCCCTCTGTCTATGACAAGTAGAGAGCAACTGCTTCCAATGTAAACCACATCAAAATCATTAGAAAATTTTGCATCTTCACTGGGTCCATCTACATGGCCACCTCCGCGGCCCCATTTCCCTCCAGCAATAGTTGTAACCCCTGCAGTAATTATCAAATTTCAGTTAAAAAGGTAAATGTAGATAACAAATCTCTCTTTTGGCTATGGGATATAGATCAAATGGATTGCATGTGTAGTATTTCATTAACCTGAATCACTTATTTTCCTGATTGCCATATTCATAGTATCTGCAATGTAGATGTTTCCTCTGTCATCCACAGTAAGACCCTTTGGGTGGTTCATTCTTGCCTCTCTTGGTTTCCCATCTACATGCCCAGAGTATCCTTCTGCGGATCCAGCAACAAGCTTTGGTCTGCTGTCTGCAGTTTTTGCATAATTTAAATCAATATCAATACCAGGAGAAGAACATGTGCAGGTTGTAAGACTTTAGATTATATCAGAACAATCATCATACTCAGAAGCTGAACTTTTGCTTTTGTGCAGCCAAATTTAACCGTCCATAAAAAGGCTCATGGATCCGGTAAATGTTACTAAACCCACTTACATAGAGACAAAGGGGAAGAGATCCTGTAAAGGTTACTATTAGCAGAGTCCAAAATGAGAAGCTCCCCGCTAGGCAACACCTCAACTGAGTAAGGCTCGATCCCAAGCTTGCTTCCATCAAACACAGTCTCCACAGTGTACCCACTCTCAAACTTCATCATCGGACGGCCAGTAATAGCTGCACACATAAATCCCACAAACACCACCAAAAATCACGCACCAATCTTTACTCTTCACACAAACCAAAAACAAATGGGAATGGTTTAACTAAAGATCTAACCTGTTTTTGTGGTGGTTTTGAGTGACCACAGCCATTTCATGAAAACAGACACACTATTTGAGACAAACCCACTAACAATCTCTGGGAAGCAACCATAAAAATAGTTCATTTAAGCCCAAGAGCAAAAGCAGATCATTAAAAAGTAGTTTCAAAGCTTTGGAATAAAACACATATAAGCATACAAACCGATTCACTTACTTGCAGGTGAAGCAGTAGAGGGAGCTGCAGCGATACCACTAAAGAGAAGCAAAAGAGCAAGACCCATAACCCACACATTGTTACCCATTACTCAGATTCCGAAAAGAAACCCAAACTAAAGCTTTGGATAAAAATGAATCAAGCTTTAAATTTTAACGCATTACATTAAAAAAAAAAAAAACTAGTTCATATCTGTGTTTTGAGCAAACGATGAGATTTTTTTTTTTTTTCAAGTATCAGAACGAGCCTGGTCTAGTCTTAGACACTCGCCGGCTAATAGACTCACTGAGAGTAAGAGTGATGAGTGAATATGGGTTCTTTGGTTCTGAGAGAAAGTGAAAAAGAAGTTTCTTTTTTTTTTTTTTCAAAGGAAAAAAGTTGATGCACTGGAGACAATGAAAGTAGAGAAAAAATTAAAAATGAAAAGCAAAGAGTAGCCAGTGGGGCCAAGAGATAGGGAGCCAATGAAGACATATGCTTTGATTATTCTTTAGATTTACTAATTAATTTTTAACAATACTTATAATCGACAACCAACATTACATTCTTTACCAAAATTCTCTCAATGTTGTTTGTACGATCCAGGACTATTAAATAAAAGCTGTTGTTTAAATTTAATAAATCTTGTGCTTCGATGGATATTTCTCTACTAGATAGCACTTACGCACGTGCGAAGTTACATGGGCTAGTGCTAATTAATTTTGTTATGAAGTAATCAGGTCCAAGTTGTTTTGTAATTGTAAACTGGTAAATATATGAAACTATTATCGACAATTTAAGAGGCGTGTGTCAAACGAATCGGCTCAAGATTTAACTAGAAGTAATTTCAAGGCCTCGCTAGAGTCCAACAAGAAACAAGCTAATGGCTAATGGCATCGTGGTCCAACAAACTAAAATTTAGTCCAATAAACCTTGTCTATATTTTTACCCGGGACTGCAAGAGAAAAGATTTTGGCAAAATTTTGTTTTTAACCAGCTTGCAGATGAATAGCTGAGTGCGCAGGCCTATTCTTGGGCTGGCTGAGGCTACGGCCTACCAGGGGTGGTTAGGTGTTTTTTTCTTTTTTTTTAATATTAATTAAATATTATATTATTATATTACATAAATATTTATAATCTCATTATATATATATATATATATATATATATATATATATATAATAAAAATTTATATTATTATATTAATTTTATAAAATATATATTCAGATATATAATTTAATAGAGAAAGAAAAATTTATAAATTAATTATATATAATTATTTACATAATAAAAAAATTTAAATTTACAGAAACTCAAACTCAAGTAGTGTGTTGACCATGCCCAAGTGGCGGGTAGGTAGGTGTCCGAGTGTGGGAGTGTGAGTGTGAGGCCAAGCTGAAGCAAGATCACGTGAAATAACAAAGAGACCCCGTACAGAAGCTCTTTGGTTATGCAGTGTAAGATAGCTTGAAGAACCATATTCATTATTCTCTGCCTTTTTATGAATGACAGTAAAAGAAGCACATAATTTTGGACCATCCAATTATTATGATGATCAAATTTGGTCCGAGCCAACCTGTGATCCCACCACCAATGACGCTCAAAATTTAATCCTAATTGTAAAATTCTAAACAAATCACATCCAATGCGCAAATAAGACAATACACCATGCATGCATAACTGGCATTGGCAGATAATTCTGCTTCGTATTCAACCATATTGGTGTCTAATTGTATATACCTGCCCGATACAGAAATTGTAAAAGCAAAAAAGATAGGTATGAACAAATATCTGCATGATACTCGCAACCTCTCCTGTTTTCCCACCTTTTGCCCTGCATTGATTGAAAACACAGCCTCTAGTAATGGGTCCGCCAAAGTTACATTTGATATAACTTGCCGCTGCCTTATAAAACATCATTTAATCTCTTATATATTTTATTATTTATAATTTAATGCACAAATGTTATAAAATTTTTTGCATTATAAAATTTTATTTACCTCTTATATTTTATTTTATTTTATTTCATTAACATATTAACATTCTTAGAGTACTAATTCATCTTCTATAATTTTAAAATTTTAAAATATTATTTATTTAATTAAAAAATATAATAATAATTAAATATATAATAATAATAATTATTATTTTATTATAATTATAAATATAATTATAATTTTTAAATTGATTAATAATAATAATAATAGCAATAGTAACAAGAATAAAAAGTATTATGATTAATTAATTAATTAATCTATTAACAATAATTAATAATATTTTTAATTAAATTCTCAAAAATAATAATAATTAATTTTTAAATGATAATAACATTTAAATATGAAATAATAATTGTAATAAAAATTAATTAAAATTTTTAAATAATTTATTATAATTTAATTCATGTCAATTTTAATTTTAAAATAAAATAAACATATAAATAATAAATAACTCATTTTAATTATAATTTTATAATTTAAATAAATAAATTATTATGATTCTAATTTCTCATTTTAATTCTAACTATTTTAATTCTAAATTATTATATTTTTAATTAATTTTAATTTATATTTAAAAAATAATAAACAATTCATTTTAATTATAATTTTATAATTTAAATAAATAAATTATTATAATTCTAATTTCTCATTTTAATTCTAACTATTTTAATTCTAAATTATTATATTTTTAATTAATTTTAATTTATATTTAAAAAATACATTATAAAATTATAAATTACTCTATATTCAATTACACAACTCTATATTATTTATAATTTATTTATAAATTTTATTCATAAATTAATTATTAATAATAATTAATTTATGAATTATTATTATTATAATTAAAAAATTATTAATAATTTTTATAACCTATTTAATAATATTTATATTTTTAATTAAATAAAAATATTTTAAAAAATTTAAAATTATAGAGGATAAATTACTCCACTAGGAATCTCAATAAAATAAAATAAAAGTGGTAGAGACTAAACTTTTATAATATCTTTGCATGAATTGTGAATAATATAAAATATAAATGACTGAATGATACTTTACATGGCAGCTGTAACTTACTTTGCCTGCAACTTAGGGGATCCCTTAAACGTTTAAGTCTCCCTATTGATCTTTTGGGACTCTCTGTGTCACCCTTGCAACCCCACTCGGCATCTCCCGTGTGACTCATTACAACTCACTCTCGAACTAAAGCAAGACTTTTTTGCTCACAGTGAGATTTATGTATTGAGAACAAATGCTGTAACTATACAAGAGAAGGTGCCTTCTACGGGTGGGGAAAAAATATTTAAACAGCCAGTACTATGAACATCAGAAAATCTTAATCTGAACTCCGAAATAGAGCCCCTAATGGCACCAGTAAATACAATATCAATGGCGACAGTATCCTGTTTGAGAAAATTTCCATGTCCACCTCAATCTTGTCAACATCAACATAATGACACTCCAAGAACTTCTGAGATATCTGAGTTGAATCTACAAGGTCCAACCGTTGATTGTATAACGTCAACTTGGTCAATAAAATTTCCAGTATTTCATGGGGCGGAATCCTTTTGAAGGAATAAAAGGATTCAAAAATATGGAACCGGTGAAAATATGTGTATTTGGTTTTTATAGGTTTTCATCTTAAGTAGCACTCTCAAAAGAGACCTCTATATCTGCAAGATGCCTAGGCTTTGAACAAGAAGCAGTTGCAAGGCCTTGAAGCAACTTCAGAACATCAGTAGCATCATCGAGATAATACTTGGCCTTGCTTGGCTTTCGCCCAACCGTGCATGCAAAAATCTCTGGAGGTATTGGCAAAGATGGACTGGACACTGTACTCAAGATGCTCTCAAACATATCTTCATCAGACCTATCATCACCAACGCACATCACAAAATCCGGTGGCCTCCCACCATTGAACATTCTCATAAGAACCTTTTCAGCTACCAACCCTTTGCTTACTCCCTGCAGTCACAAACAATTAAACATCAAGTTTGCACACATACATCCACACAGAGACTTAAATGGAAGAAGGCCTCAATACCTGTGGCTTAACTTCAACAATATGCTGACCCCTTTTAACAACTGCTGGTTCATTTGCAAGAACATTTTCCAGGTGATCCAGTAATTCCTTGGCCTGGCAAGACCCAAAGTCAGGATCGGCATCTTGATGGTGCCACACTAAAGCACTCTCTTTAATCTCTATATTTGAGCCATCTGTCGCTTCTGTATATAATCTCATCACAGGTTCCACAATATTTTTCCATTCCAGATCAGCACCTAAGTGACTGGTTTCCCATTCTGAAATTTTATTCCACCTGCATCAAGAATAAAGAAATTTTGTGAGTTAATCCCAAAAAACAATCAAAATTACATGGATTCTAAATATATTTTCAGAAGCATACCTTATGAAATATCCATGTTCAGCTGCTATTCCCAGCATTTCACATGGTGCAAGCCACTCACTCAAAGAACTTCTTCCCCTCCCGCTAACAATAAATACAGTGTTATTGGGATCACTGCATAGAGTTTTTAAAACAGAGATAACTTCAGGGCCAGGAGATTTAATAATGGAAGTTTCCGGAACAACAGTACCATCATAATCCAGAAATATTGCCCTTCTTTCAGTCCTCCTATACGCTGAAACAATGTGGTCAATGGACAATCTCCTGAAACTTGGAGAAAGAGAGAGCACTCTGAACCCTAAACCCAACCCAACTCCCCAACAGCGCTTGCTATAATGATCTCTACATGCTCTCTCCAAGTCCTGTGCAAAACTGCGTGCCCAATAAGCCACATCATGAGTACTGACATAGCGATAATGTTTTTCATGCCGCAATTGCTTCTCAGAATCACGCATGTTGATGGCCAAAGTCATGGCATCTGCTACAGCATCGATGTCCCATGGGTTGACCCTAATTGCCCCACTTAAAGAAGGTGAGCAACCAATGAACTCAGAAACAACAAGCATGCTTGTGTGAGAAGAATCCCTCTCTCTACCTAAAGCTTCATCCATAATTGGGGTTCCCTGCCTGCAGACAATGTATTTGTAAGGGACTAAATTCATGCCATCCCTCACAGCATTCACAATGCAACATTCTGCTACCGCATAATAGGCTGACTTTTCAAAGCGAGGAACAGGACGATCAATTAGAACGACTGGTTCATAATTAGGCAAACCATAAACTTCATTGATCCTTTTGGCAGTTAAATAAGTCTCTTTCTTTGCTTCCTGGACATCTTTCCCAGAGCCCCTTGCAGGATTTACAATTTGAACCAGGACTACTTTGCCCCGCATTCCAGGATGCTGCTGTAAGAGCTGTTCCATAGCCAGTAATTTCAAACTAATGCCTTTAAATATGTCCATATCATCAATTCCCAGAATCAGTTTTTTTCCGCCAAACTGTTTCTCAATCTCTTTGATCTTGGCAGCAGTAGCAGGAAGATTTAAAACAGATTCTAGCCGACCCATGTGAACACCTACGGGCAAAATTTTGATAAACACTGTGCGGCCAAAGTAATCAAGCCCTATATGTCCACGCTTAGATTCGTAGTCCAGGCCCAGCATCCTACTGCAGCATGACAAGAAGTGACGCGCATAATCAAATGTATGAAAACCAATAAGATCACAATTCAACAGGCCCCTCAGAATCTCATCTCGAACAGGTAAGGTTCTGTATATTTCCGAGGAAGGAAATGGGCTATGGAGGAAGAACCCAAGTTTGATTCGATTGAATCGTTTCCTCAAGAAGGTGGGGAGAACCATTAAGTGGTAATCATGAATCCAAACATAATCATCATCAGGATTGATTACTTCCATCACCTTGTCTGCAAATATCTTGTTAGCAGAAACATAAGCCTGCCAAAGAATGCGGTCAAAGCGATCACCATGGTCCGGACACATGGGTAGCATATAGTGAAAAAGTGGCCACAAGTGCTGTTTACAGAACCCAAGGTAGAACTTCTTCTGCAGGTCATGGGGTAGAAAGGTCGGCACACAATTAAAATCATCCAGCAATTTTTGGGCAACTTCCTCCTGTTCACTGGCATCTACATCAGATTTGAGAGAGCCCACATAGATAACCTCTGTGTCCGGGGAGAAACCATCCTTGAGGTGTAACAAAAGTAAATCCTCATCAAAGCTGAAGCACCATTTACCAGTTTCTGTATCCCTTTTAGCATGCAAAGGCAACATATTTGCCACAATAATTTTCCGCTCGCAACTACCCGATGAGGTAGCATCTGAATCCCCATCATTACTGTCATAACCATCTGCATCAGAGATAATTCCAGGAACAGTCATCACCCGAGGAAGAGTCCTTGGAGTTTGAGGAATATCTAACAGGCCTCCAGAGGCCAAATCCAGGAAATTTGCACACGATCTTGATGCCATTACTGGTTGAGAGCCGAGAGAAACTTTCTACAGCGCAATGCAAAGAAACACACTTCCTAGCAGATAAATCTTTTGAATAGATGAGTCTGCAAACCTACAGGAAAATAATAGCGCATTAATAACAATTTATTGGTGCCAGTGCACCGTGATCCATATTGTACACAAATACAAGTGAGCTCATCTAAACAAATCAGAGAGCATCAAGCACAAAATGCCGTGTTCATATCATTATAAAATCAACACAATATTGAATAGCCATCCCATCAATCAACATAATATTGAAAAGCCATCCCTCCCATCAGCCATCTAAAGGTAGTCACAGAGTATGTGCAAGACACAAGTAACGTGGTTAAGAGTTCCAATAAAATCTACAAGGTTCCACCTAGTAGGGTTTAAAAAAGACAGGGATGCAGAGCAAACTGCACCTTCGAGAGCCCAAGATTGTACAGCAGACTAATTACCAACAAGTAAAAGCAGCAAATTAACATTCAACAGGTTTTCTTTCTTCACAAAGCTAGTATGAGAAAACTAAATAACCAGCTAGCTGTTAGGCCTTTCAGCCGAAAAAGTAATTAATATCAAATGCAAAAACCTCCAAGGGAGGAAAGCATAAAAAATAAACTCACTTACGGTATCACATAACAAAAAACACTCCCATTTCATAGACAGTTGGATGAAAAAAGTAGCGATAACCAAAACTGATAATAATAAAATGACAATAATGACGAGAGGCTAAATGAGGAAATGGATACGTGTCCATATTAAAAAAGTATCATTAAATTCATATAAATCATTGCACAATACAAAAAAATCCCATTGCATAAACAGGTGGATGAAAGCAATAGTGACATCAAATGACGATAATAATATAATGGGAATCATGAAGAGGCAGAAAAAAACAAAGAACTACGACTCCGGTGAAAGTATCTATCATGACTTTGTTTACAATACAGCTAAACTATAACTGAGAGCTGTAAAATCTTTAACCCTAAACAAAATTTCATTTTCCATTTTCTCAATTCTATATCCAAATAATTTCTCCATAATTACATGAATGTTATTTTATTCCTACGAAGATATAAATATCCAATACGCTTTATTATCCGAACAGACAACGAATCATAAAGCTCAAATAAATTAAAAACAGTCAAACTAACAAATATTGGAAAGAGGAAGATTATGAAGAAAACTATAAACAGCAATCCATAGTTTATCAGATCTACAGAAACCACAAAAAAAAAATACATTAACATGAAAAAAAAAACACTTCTAACGAAACAAGATCCTACCTGAAAAACTAAAACTGAAAAGAATATAACGATCAGATCACGAAACTTCCATGAAACCACTAGAATGACATATTTCCTGCACTTGGAGTCAAAATCACACACTTAACAATTAAGCCATCAGTAGAAATCAAAGATATAAGCAAATAAACTCAACCAAAAGGCTAAATCTTCTGTCTGGTTGCCGAGAAAAATGCAGGACTAATGACTCCTATATCTCAAACTCACGTTCTTTTTCTTTTTTTTGTTTTCCCCGGAAAACAATGAAGAAATTATAATCTAAAAGACGAGAACAGAACTTGACTTTTGTCATTCTTTTGGTCATCGTTTCTTGGCAACCGAACAGAAAACAGCAAAACGGAAACAAATTAAACAGTAAGTTTATTAAAGATCCCAAGACAAAACAAAAGCTTCAACGGTCAAAAAAATCGGCCGGCACTAGCCTTACGGTTAACACTGCAGTGATCGATCGGAGACGGCTGCGCGTGAGTTCCGTTAACGCTTTTGAAAAAATGCCGTTAGCTCGTGATGAATTGTCAAAGAGAGAAACGAGTCAGTAAATGAAAGAAAATGAACGAAAGACGCAAACGTGAAAAACGAAATTTATATTGGAAGATAATTCAATTATCTCTAATGGATAGACTTCAATAAAGCTAACCACAGTTAAAGTTTTAACTCTAGTAGTTGGTAGCTTTCACGTTCATAAATGAAAGTACGAGAATGTCCTCGTTTTTGGGTTTATTTTCTTGTTTTTCACTCCTTCAAGCCAAGTCTCCGTCTCTAATTGTTGTGACCGACTGATCGCTCTCTTGGTTGGCACTTGCAAGGAAAATTAGCCTATAACTTCAGCTCACGAATTTTTTCGTACCCCCTTAATTTTGGTGCACATAGTAAACCAATGCAGTGGCATAAAACATTAAAAATTAAATTTTAATTTTAAAAATAACCGATGTGTTTCGTGATTTAATGAAGAATCAGCTAATGTGTTTTGTGATTTATATGAATTTTAAATTTAATGTACATAAGAAAGGTAATTGTAATTAAAAAAATTAATTAAAAACTCTTGAATAACTATACGTATAGTATAATTATCCAAATATAATCATCCTAAAATATACTAAGGGTGATTTATCATTTAAAGATTAAATGGTATAGAACAAAATTTAAGATGTTCTTTCTGATGATAATAGGTTAGTTTGGTAAATTATTTACATACGAGATCAAATTTTTTGAATTTTAGTAAAAAACGTTATCTTTTAATAGATAGCGCTTTTTTTATTAAATAATTTAATATTTATCTAATTATATTATTTAACGAGTAAGATTAGGTCAAATACATAAAAGCAACGCATTAGGCTTTACAAATTATTTTTTAATAAGATTACAACCTAGCCCTAGTACGACCACTATGTGCAAGATGTGTAATAGGTAGGAAAAAAGAAGATTATCCTATGGTATTATAAAATTATTAGCTACAGGAAGACACAACTTTAGACTAATAGCACACCTTTTGCGACTAATTTTTTTTTTTAAAGCGTGCCCCAAAATCGCAAGTTCTCAGTACTTTCAAAATCAACAAATCACATCCACCAAATGAGAGGACAAAAGGTATTCGGCTTCTAATACACAAATGATCCTGCTTGTAAGTTCGAAAATTATTTTAATATATCTTGTTGAATTGTCAAAATATCCGACCATTCACAACCAAGATTCATTGCAAGTGCGCATAAATTCATGCAATGGGCTATGTGACCCCAATCTAATAATTAGTCGTAATGGATATTGGATAACTTAATTCAAATCAAAAACATGTTTAGGTACGTATGGGTAACATATTAAATATTTTTTATGGAATTTTTTCAAAAAATTAAGAGTACCCATAAATTGAATACATGCACGGTATCGATTAAAGCGGCTAGACTATGTAACATATAGTGAATCCATCGTTCATGATAATTCAATTGTTTCACGCACCACAATATTTTAATCTTAAGACACAATTCAAGGGTTGTTGTACATCACATATGATGTAGCATAACACAACCCAATTAAAGGCATAGATCTGTAAATTCACTAATTTTAGGGGTTTAAAGGTTAGAACTTTTGGGGTGGATGAGGGTGAGCGGATGAGGGTGAGCTGTCTGCTTGTAATTGACAGCTGGGTAAGGCTAAAGCCAAGGCTCGCGTTCGGTTCCCAACAAAGAGTGAAATATCCTGGGTTAAAGAAAATAAATAAATAAATAAATAAATAAATATCGTGATAATATTAATAAACAATCAATATTTTGTATTTTTTGCTTTATCAAAAGGCACAAAGAAAAAAAAGTCAGAAAAAAGGCAAGGTTTTGACTCGACAGACATCACGGCGCTGCCAAGGATGCCAAGCTGGCAAGCGGATAAGCTTGAGAATATCCGTGGATTGTAAAATCAATCACATGTTTGACGCATATTTACATATCTACCATTAAGGAGGTTTTCGGTTGTGAGGTAGGAATTTAATTGAATTACGCACGGATACTTATGATTTCATGTGTTACACGTGGCCGGTTGTGAAAGTGACAGTACATAGACAAACATTTTACGCAACGCAACAATTTGGCAGCCCAAGTCACTGACGTTTCCAGGATTTTTGGTGAGGCTTAAGTGGTACCAACAGCTTGAAGCTTCTACCCTTTACAAGAAGCGAATTGACGACTTACAGCAGAAAGACTGTTTCTTGCTTGAAATAAAAATTAGACGAGTCTTTAAATGTTTCCCCACCGGGGAAAAGAAGGTGCACATAATAATTTTAAACTTTTGTTCGTACCGAAGAAAATTGATTCTAATTGGCAAACCCAATAATTGGTGCATCTAATTTCTTATGTAATTTGATAGAAAATTACGAGACATTCTTTTTTTAATTACATTATCAAGCTAATGATTTAAATCCAAAATTTATGTTGAAGAAATTGATTATAATTGGCTGACTAGTTTTTAAACAATTTTATTCATTTGACACTCAAATTTAATACATGGAGGAGATAGAGTTTAAAATTTTGATTTGAATTTCATCCACTATCTATCTTTAAAATATATATATATATTTTTTTAATTATCTAGAAGAAAAAATTAACACCAAGTTCACTGTTTAACACAATTCAATCAATTTTCACGTGAATTTTTTGTTATTTGTTTATGATTTAAGTCCAGTTATTCAATACACAACTCTCTTTTTCTTTCATGAATAAGAAAGCATCCAATGAACATTTTATTTCTGTTCATGTTTTTCACGAGCAACCCTCGCCTCTCCTCAGTTGCGTAAAGAAAGCAAGTGAAAGGCAAACTTCAAAAATGTGCAAAATGAAATTTATCACATTGAATTATATGGCCGCATTCAGGAAGGATACCATCATTTTGGTTGGTCCAAAGGAAACAAAGCACGGCTGGCGCGTTTTGTTTACTGTCCCATAACCAGAGTGGCATGCTCGTGATTTCAATCAAATTCAAGGCCCAGATTCTTCTGCCGACGTTATTGGAGGCGGGTTAGATAAGTCGCGCAGACAAGTAGTCCGAGGACCTTTTTCATTCATCTCTCTATCATTCTCATCCTCAATTTTCCTCGTCCCGCTCCCCCGCGCATCAACAAGCTAAAACGTGTAACAACGCCAATGCAACATAGCCACCTACCCCACTGTCCCCCCCCAACCCCACAGATAACCACGCTATGCGGGACCTACAAAAGCAGAAACGTAGATATCATTGCCATTTACTACGTCCACGTCAACAAACCCTGATGAATCAATGGTTGCAGGCGACCTTACCCACCTGACCCGTCTCGACACGTGGTCACCACGTGAGTGTAAATGAAAGGAAAAGAAAAGAAAATTTTCAACGATATAACGTGCTGCGTGGGCCCAGGTTTATCCATTAGCCGATTTTCGCGATGGCGTGTGCCATCGCGTGTGCAGGTGTAGGTGTGTGTTTGTGTGTGTCTTGGCCCTCGGGCGCTTCGTCCCTATCCAAAACTATATTATGGGACCCACCTCTGCAATGGAATGTTCCAAACGTATCTCTCACGCACTGGCTTTTCTTTTTCTCTCATCCACCCCCATTCCTCGCCCTTTTTCCCCAACTTGAAATCTGTTTTTTAAGTCTTCACACAATCTCAGGCTTTGAAATTTTCAATCTATGCCCTACTTTCATTTTTTTCAGTTTTGTACTATATTTTAATAAGTTTTAATAAAATAAGTCTCTTTTTTAGTTTTTTTAGATTTATTATAATAGTAAGGATAAAATTAAAATTCACATTCTAACCAAGAAATAAAAATAATAGTAATAAAAACTGAGTTTAAACTTAAGTCTTAATTGATATAATATTTATTTTATGGATAACAAAATGAGTAATAAATAATTTCACAAGCTATAACATTTATAAATTTTTTTCAGTTTTGTACTATATTTTAATAAGTTTTAATAAAATAAGTCTCTTTTTTAGTTTTTTTTTTAGATTTATTATAATGGTAAGGATAAAATTAAAATTCGCATCCTAACCAAGAAATAAAGATAGTATTACTAAAAACTGAGTTTAAACTTAAGTCTTAATTGATATAGTATTTATTTTATGAATAAGAAAATGAGTAATAAATAATTTCACAAGTTATAACATTTATTATCCTAAATTTGAGTCATGAGTAAGGTCATATTTAAAATATTCAAAAGTGATATAAAAAAAGGTTAAAAGTTAATTTAGTGTTGTTTGATAATTTTTTTTAAGTTACTTTTGATAAAATCACTCTATCCTAAAGTAAATTTTAAAAATTAAGGAGACATAGCTTTTTCAAATCTGATTTTAAGGATTAATTTTACACTTAATATAAGTTCCTATATCCTCGTCTATATCATAAAAATCTAAGATTATCAATATTCAATTGGAAAATAAAATTTATAAATATGAAGAGGATATTATATTTTCCAATTATATTAAGATAGTAAAATAAAAAATAAAATAAAAAAATAAAAATTATTTTAGCTATAAAGTATTACATATACACTGATACACAATAAAAAAAATTACGTATACATGTTTATAAACATATAATTAAATTTTCTTCAACATTATATTTATTTTAGCTATTCTCTTTATTACAACAGCTCAATGGTAAGCTTTACTAAGCATGTACAATGCTTGTAAACTCATAATATGTTTAAAAATAAAATTTAAATAAATTTTACCAAACAGTTAATTGATTTTCTTTATAATTGATTATTTTATAATAATTATTTTAAAAGTTACAACATTATTAAATAGGCTTTAAATATACAATCAAATTTTAAGATCTCTTGCAAGACATTTGTCATATATATACAACTAGTTGAGTGATAACTTATTTTTTATTATGTGTAAAGTTTTGAGTTATTTTATACTACTATTTTTCAAGCCTTTAAAGTCATATTTAATAAAAATAGATCTATATTTCAAGTAATTATAGCTTTTAAACGATAACATCTCAATAACAAATGATTAAGACCTTCGATAAGCTCGTGATTATAATATTAGAGTATCATCAAAGAGCTTTTCAAATAAGAGAGTCACGTCAACATTTAAGACATTAAAAGATATTTTAACTAAAATTTTTTAATTAACAAATAATTCTCTCTATTTAAATTTGGAGAGTTGCCTTCTCTCTTTTAAATTTATATTTTTTATTTTTTATTTAAAAAGAGAGAAAAATATTTTAATAACTATTGATTTTTTCTTAAAAAATATTTATTTAATTAAAATAATATTAAATTATTTATATTTAAAGAGTTTTTTAGATAATAATATATTTTTTATTTATATTTTTTGTTATTTTATTTGTCATATAAATAAGTAAATAAATATATAAAAAGTAAAATTTATAAAATATGTTGGAGATACTCTTAATAAACTATAAGCTACCTCTGAAAATAAAAAAACGACCCTCCATAAATAACAAAGAAAATTAATTGTATGGATCTTCTTCATATAATTTGATATATTTGCCTTAAGTAAAAATCATAAGAAACTCAGGGGCTCATAGAATATAAGAATATCACAAAAAGACTGTTTAAATAAAATTTTATTATTTATTTAAAATTTCAAAAGATGTTTCAATTAAAATTTTTTAAATAAAAAATAAACCGCTCTCTTTAAATTTAGAGAGTTATTTTTTCTTTTTAGTTTATATTTTATTATCTTTTATTAAAGAAAAATAAAAAAAACTTTAATTATTATTGACTTTTTTTTAAAAAATAATTATTTAATTAAAATAATATTAATTTATTTATATTTAAAAAGTAAATAATAATTTATTTTTTATTATTTTATTTATTAAATAAATAAATATTTAAAAATTAAAATTTATAGAATATTTTTTTGAGATGCTTGCATTAAAAATTAAATTTTGTAGAATTTTTTTTGGAGATGCTTGCAAGTAAAGAACTTAGATAATAAAATCATGGACGAGGACTTGGGGTTTCTGGCCAATCAGGTAGTGCCGCATCGATTTGTCGGTATTGGTTGTAATTATGTAACAATTAAGGGCCCGACTGCCACCTCATTCTAATACGACAAGAAAATTTTGTTTTTGCGTCATTTGGTAAACAAGCTGCACGCTTGTATAATTAGCTGGCTATTGAATGCTTGGTCTAAATTTGTGCTTTAGTTACTTGTTCACTTGACAACAACCCGACAATTGGCTTCATCTTATCCACTCATAAAAACACACTACGATAAATTTAAATGGGCTTATATTAATTTATTTTATATATTTTTTTTTAGAGTAGTAATGAATTATAATTATTGTAATTTATAATTTATTTAAAATTTATATAAATAATATAATTATATGTATTGTTTATATAATTTTTAAATAGATTGTAAGTTATAATAATTATAATTTAATAAAAAAATTTATTTTTTTTTTAGACGTGGTTGAGATGTTAAAAAGGACAAAAAAAAAAAAAAAAGTAGTTGTTTGATTAATCCTTCACCTAGCTACTAAATAGGCTCTTATATTTTCAAACAAACGAAGAAGAGAAAGGGTCCCCGACCTTTATCTGTAGATGATTGCAACAACTCAAGAAGTTTGGCAACTTAATTTTACAGTCATATTATTATTATGTTTATAGAGTTTTTTTAGAATATATATTAAAAACTCTAGTTGTATGTACGAGACGGTATCCAAATCAAAACATCAAATATATTCGAAGTTTGAAATGTCAATTTTCTTTTCCTTGAAGAAACTAATTAAATTAATTTTGGTGGAGGTAAATTTTAGTTGAACCAACGAGAAGAATACACATGTCAAATAAGAATGACAAATTAAAAAGATTGAGTTAAAAGAAGCTCATTAAATAGTCAAATGAGGTGAAGAAAGGCTCAAAAAGAATAAAGTGATTAATACTTTATAATGCATAATAATTAAACTTAAATTATTTTAGTTATATGAAGTTACAAATGACAAGTCATACACATCTCACTCCATAGTTAAAAAAAAATAATAATAAAAATAGCAGCGTGGCATCTATGTATTGAAATTATATAGACACGACACAAGCTTTGTGAACAATGACACATGATGCATGTCTTGCTCCAATAAGTACAACATTTTGATCTTATTTATGTCTTAAATATAAAAACGACATAAACATTTTACACATACCTGCGATATGTGATCCATGTGATGAAGTTATTAACGATATGTAGTATATAAATGGCTAAATTAATAAATTAACAAATAACTCATTAGTTGATTGATTATGTAATTTCACTTTACTATTATCGGGCTTTTCTTAGATGTGCCGTTATTTTATTTATTGAGACGTAACAATTTTAACTCGTCACGTACAACAATTATAATATAAAATTTTTAATACCATTAAGATTTTTTTTTTCTTTTCTGTTGATGATTTTTAAGTTGTGCTACTTTTAAATCTTTCATTAATATGACAAATATTTTGTGATTAAAAAAAAAGAGTTGTGATAGTTAGGATGCATTAGATAATTTCTCCTTGGGAGAGATGCTCACAGAATAAAAAAAAACTCCATTGAAAATCAGTTCAATTTAATCTAAAAATTGAAATCAGAATCAATCTCCCTCTCTCTCTCTCTCTCTCTCTCTCTCTGTGTCTAGACATACGAATCTTAATTTCTCAAGTTGACTTGCTCTCTTTTCACTTTTATAAGAAAAAGAAATATTGTTGTGTGATGAATGAAGGAACCAAACAGGTTCGCGGCGAATAGAAATTGGATAAGGTTGGGGCATGCGGGAGCGGGAGGTGAATCGTCAAATGCAAGTTGATAGCTACGTTTTTTCTGCCCACCTGGTGTGCAATCTTTGTATAAATCAGAGTCCCATGATTCTCTTTCTTTCTTTCTTTTTTATTTTGTTGGTTAAGGGGAAAAAAATCATGATTAACATCATAATTGATCAGGGATGTGATGGCGTTTGCAGATCTTCCAGAGTAACAAAGGCCGGAATCTCAAATTAGATTGACATTGCAATGTTTCAAAAGGTTATTTGAGTTATTGACCGTCCATCGAGCTCAAATCAAATTATTTTATTTTGAAGTAGTCTTGATTAATATCTAATCTCTGTGGCATTTTATTTTGGCTTCAATTCGTTTGAAATCTTACGAAATCGTGCAGTCCATCCAAACGAATTGAAGCCAAAATAAAACAAACCAAATTATTTTGTCAGATAACTGTTAGGTGATCAGTTGATGCTCTAATCTAACTTATAATTTCAGTCATTCTTAACATGTGGATTTATTTAACTACCATACCGTACTAAAATTAATATAAATTATAATTTTCTGGCATTTAAATCTCATTTTACTCGTAATTTTTTTTTTCTAAATTTAAAATTGTTTTGCATCCGCTTGCAATGAAACTGATCGTCCAATTTTATTGAAATTGGATTGATCAAAAGCTTTTTCAAAATTCTAATTAAAAAATTAAAAAAAAACTCAAAAACAGTAGACCTACTTTTCGCATTTGCGTATAAAAAAATAACCAATAATAACCCTTGAGATTTAAACAAGATTGGATAAAATCTATTCTGTTTATGAAAGATTCGTGGACCGTTTACCAATCCACATTTTAAGATGTACTTGAAATTATCTTCATTAAATTTATACGTGCTACATTATGGTTGCGTAGGCATTATTATACAAGCATATTTATATTATGTGATAGATATGGCCTTTTCCTTTTCTTTCTTTCTTTTTTTTTTTTTAAGACTTGGTCCAGAACTTTCATAGCCTTAAAGATAAGCTCCGAGGGTCATATATAACATTAACGCTCACTAACTTCTGAAACATTCTCGCAATTTTGTTATAAATATTGTGATGCTACTGCTCTACTTTGAAAAATACCGTATTTGTCAGCTTGTACGAGATAATGACACAAAAGTGATTAAATTGCAGCTAAATTTCATGGGTTCTTCTAGCTTTATGCATTAGCATAACAGTAGGCCCGTAAACAATTTGTCAAAGGCTAAAGCTTCAAAAAGGTACCTCGTTTATAAAGCACTATTCCATGAAGTGCTTTCCGTGCAAGTGCGAAAAGCAATTGAAAGAGCTTTTTCTAAAATCATATCTTGAAGGTGGAGGAGTGCTCATGCCCATCGCTTTCTAGTAAATTTCTCCCTTTGAAAACGTCTTTTTACTTGTTGCGCTTTCAACTTTGTAAAAGCACTCACAGGGGTATCGAAGATACCACGCAAGACACCAAGGAATTGTGCTTAACGCGTGTGCGATTATTCCGGTAACGCTGGGATTGTGGTGCTAATAGTAATAGTCATATGATTATGCTCTGGCATATTGGCATTGATTCCGGCTAATTATGCAGCGCTCATCAGATTGCTCCTTCCGGCTGATCTTTTAATAGCCCGTATAAAAAACAGTGATGATGGGCTGCAAAAAGAGTGACTAAACCGCTTTGGGAGCTCTTTAATCCACCATTTTATCTGGATGGTGGCGCTCTATCTTACTTCACAACATATATAGCATTTACATTGTAAGTTAAGATTTCTGTATAAACCAAAATCATACTCATACATGGTATATCATTCCCACTTCCAGCGTAGATGCATGCGGTACACTTAACGCATACGATGATACCCTGCTGTTCCTCCTCAAGAACTCATATCCATAATTTATTACAAGCTTCTTTAGAGCGCTTGATCCTTGCTTCGCTTTCACATACGAGTGACCTAATATGTAAGCTATCCCGGCTTCCCTAGCTTCCATAAGTTCCTGGAGTTCTTTCATTGCCTCCCTGTCAATTTTTGGGCTTTCGGGTACAACAAATCGTACTCTTTTCTTCGGTTTGATTACTGTCGGCAACTGGATCTCTCTTAATTCTGACGTGCCAGGGGAGTCTCTGTTTACTATAACATCATCTTCACTCATTTGAATCCCTTCTGTATGGCTAGAGCATGTACCCACAACCGTCATTTTGTCATCATCATTAAATGGATCTTCATTTGCACCATTGATTCCAACACTTCCTGAGCGTATAAACTCTGCAATGCTACATACAAGATCCTTCTCGAATTCCATGTCATCTTTGTGAACATCGCGATATCCATATCGTACAATGCACCTATATATTCTATACTGTCTTGGACCAATATGACCAACTAGGAACCTCTCCTCGGGTCTAACATGAGGGACTGGCACAGATTTAATGCAGAGGAAGACTAAAACCTGGTGGAAGGCTGGAAGGTTGGTGACAAAGTGGGAGAAGATTGCAGGGATTCCAGAGACAAGCTCAGTGTGTATGAGGCCAATGCCACGAACCCGTACAATGCCTAGGCTAGGACTTAAGCTAAGTAGCCAGTTGATGGAGACCTTGTTTTGCAAATCAAACTCGTACTTCTTGAGGGTGCCATAGTGCCACACGCACATGACAATCAGGAAGATAAATGCAAGGGCAATTGGAACCCAGGCTCCTTCAAGGAACTTGATGAGAGAAGCTGAGAAGTAAAGAGCTTCAATTGTGCCAAAGAAGACCACAAAACATATTGCAAAAAAGACACTCTTCTGCCAGCATAGGACGATTACTAGAGACATTAGGCAGGTGGTGACCAGCATTACAGTTATGACTGCTAGACCTGTTCCATAGACGGCAAATTATTAGCAACAATGTAAAAGAAACAGCAAAACCAAGGTTTTGTTATTTTTCGGGCAGGGTCCCGCCTAAACAACATATCTCCAGACCATCCATAATGATTTTTAAGACCATGTCTTGTGCTGGCGCTTAGATTCATAAAGCCAATATGAAAGACATTTAATTGAACATAAATGAGAACTGCTTTCCTATCTCTACAATGTACACGTCGGGCCGAACATTCAGCATTACTTTGTCATATATTTCTGCTGTTGTCTTACCTGATGCATTGCCCATTCGTTTTGTGTCTCTAAAGCCGACGGTAACTGCTAAGCATAATATCATCAATATCCAATTAATCTCCGGTATGTAGATCTGACCATGGATTTTGGATGATGTGTGGACTATTCTGACTCGTGGGAAGCAACCTAGAGCCGAGCATTGCTTGATGATTGAGAAAGTCCCAGTGATGATGGCCTGACTTCCCACTACTGCAGCAAGAATGGCTATAACTAGAACTGGCCATCTCAGTTTCTCTGCATCAATAATGTGCCCCTTCCAATGAGCTGAAACTCACTTATTGTGGAAAACATATAATCATCATAGCAAATACCTCAAAGTACCCACCTGGTACAGACACATAAAATCCAATTTGATAGTCATTATCAAGTACATGATGCTGTGATAGATAGGCCGCTTGACCCATATACGCAAGAATCAAGGATGGATACACCAAAGAGGTGAATGCAATCTGCAGAAATGTGCATATGCTTACCAAATTAATTTCAGATATGGTACTTAAAAGAACAAAAAGAGCACGTTCTAATCTAACTTAGTTACACACCAAGTGATGATTCTTTTCCTAGTTGCATGGATGAACCAAAACTGTCAGGGGCAGTATCTAAATTTGAAAACCATAACAGGGCAAGTGAGAACTAGCAGGAGCTATGTTAAAGGCATTGATGTGGAGACATTTAAATGGCAAGAGCATATTAACTTCGGAAGTAAGAAAAATATTTCCCAAATGTTTTAAACACATAATTGGGCCAGCTGTAATGAAAGGACACAAAAGATATGAGTGCACATGCCACGTTGACCAGCATTCATCCATCAGAAGAGGAGAGGCTACTTTATCGGGCAAACTCATTATAAAACAAAATACCTAGTGAATTTAGGAAAAGAGACTACTGGCAGAGGCTCAAGTTACCAAGAGTATATACCTTGATTGACAATTGTGAAAAATGTCCAAGATCAGCAAACATAGCTTCAGAGCCTGGAAAACAAAATTGGGGATTAGGGGTTTGAACAAACCACTTTGCTTGAAAATGGCTTCACAGTAAAAATCAACTATCTCGTGCAAGTACCTGTTATGCACAATAAAATTCCACCCAAGGACATCCAACCTCCTTTCTGAGTTTTCTTCACAAATTTATACATGTAATAGGGAGAAAGTGCTTGATATACATGAGGGTTCCAGTGAAAGATATTATATAAGCCAATGGCGCTGATGCATAGAAGCCAAATCAAAACCACAGGTGCAAACAAGAATCCAACCCTGTGTGTGCCATAATGCTGAAGGGCAAACAGGCCAATCAATATGATGCAAGCAACTGGAACTTCTACATCTGCAAAATTATTGAACTTTTCAGGAAACTTATACATTACCCTTCCCATCTTGGGCATACTCTAATACATAATGAGAGCGGCACTTCTAGAACCAAATTCAACTTATCATTTGTAATAACCGGTTTTGGCTCTATAGCATGTCATACACTCCTCGTGTAGACCCTTCAGGAGATGAAATACTGGGAAATGATGAAGGGAAAGAACATGGGCGAAAATGAATAATAAAGTTTTATCATAGGCTTTTCAAGCATTGCAAAAATTTGAAAAACCAGGAAGGATGTGATCAAACCAGCACTCACCAACTAAGCTCATAAAACCGCAAACTACTTAGTAACTATCATGAATACCTGTAATCTTTGAAGCATATATCTGTATTCTTTTCTGTGGGTGGTTGAGTAAGCTACAAAAATGGAGTCACTAAGTTTGGAAAACTTTGGGAGTAGATGAAAACATGAAAGTTGGTAAATTAGGCTCCACTAGGAAACAAAAACAACTCTCTGCCAGAAGTTCCAACTAAACGAGATTCTGGTCAGAACTAATGTGGCGGGAAAAAACACCTTAGAAGACTGTGTTACAAGAACCCTTATGCTCTCAACCAATGATTTGTCTATTCACTTCACATGTCTTAGCAGACTACAAGTAATCAAAACAACCAGGGAAAGGACAAGGACCCTACACTTGTGATGCTCCTTGGCTGTGGAAAGCTCAAGCCCTGACACTGCAGAAAAAACTGCACAAACAAAATGAAAAATCAATCAATCAGATTGGCCTTCAGAGACTCAAAACTGAGAAATTGAAATTCTAAAACAAAACATAGCAAACCCTGTGATTACCGGAAAGAGCTGGTGTGAAAACACCATCACCAATCACCATACACGTCCCAATCAATGCCAATACAAGCAAAAATCTCTGCAACACCCTATACCTCTCTAAAGTGGATTTCAACTTTGAGCCAAAAATGCTTTTCGGTCCCAAACTATTAACATCCTTCTTATACTCACTGAGTTCCTCATCAGCCAACTGGCCATTAGGCAGTGAGTTGACTCGGGCATGTCGACACAACAAAGAGTACAAAGCAAAAGTTCCTCCTTCACCGTTATCATCAGCTCTAAGCACTATAAACACATACTTAAGCAAAGGAACCAAAGTTAAAGTCCAGAAAATGAAAGACAAAACTCCAAATATTTCTTCGTTTGTCTCTGAGTGCTCAATATCTTCAGCAAAAGTACTTTTGTAGACATATAAGGGTGAAGTGCTTAAATCCCCGTAGACAACACCAAGACTTTGATATGCTAAAGTTAACACCGTTCTCCAAGATTCTTTCTGCAACAAAAACAATAATTGTATTAAATAAACCAATTGGCTTTACAATAAAAATTATCAATCAAATGCATTTTGCTGAAAGAAAAGTATTTTTTTCCCTGAAAAAAGAAAAAAGCCATAAAATTTAATGCACATAAGCGACTGCTGTAATTATGCAACTGAAATGAGTTTATTGTCAATGCAGTATATGAATAATGAATGCGTCTGCAACAAAGACTAAAATTGTACTATGAAACTGAAATGAACAATCAAAACAAAACATCTCACCTTAACGAGATTCTGATAAACCCCAGTTTCCAGATCCATCACGGCAGTATCAACAGCTCAAAACATTCATTTTTGCTGAGAAAGGAAGAAATTCAAGGCACACCCCCGAATGCAAAAAGACCCTCCCCAGTGTGTTACTGTGTCAAAGAAATGATTTTTTTAGGTAACAACACGATAGAGATTGTTAATTTATTAAAAGAGTAGTCAATGTAGTCATGTCGACAGCAGTTGAACAACCTTCAGCAGAGACATTCAAGTAAGAACTCCCAAAACCAAAACCAAAGCCAAGAAAATAATATTTAAAAGTAAGCAAAAAGGTGAGGAGGGGCACCTAGACTTAAAAATCAGGACATGAAAACGATTATAATAATATGAGAATATTTTGCTTGAGGCTCACAGAGAGACAGAGAGAGTTTTGTTTTTGTTTTTTTTTTTTTTTCTTGAAAACAAGTAAGCTCCTCCCCCACTTGGCGCTGAAGGGCCAATACGAAGTTCAAGTGTGCAATATGACTCACTGAAAGTGACATATCTTGTTGTCAGTGTCTCTTTTCCTTCAAATTTTCACCAACCATTTTAATAACTCCGCCGTTGCTACCCATCCAAAAAAAAGAATCGGATGATACGAACGAAAGACGATCGGCGGAGAAAGGTATTTGATTCGACGTCACGTAGGATTTGCAACTTGGGTAAATGTGAAAAAGCGGCCGTCTCAACTTTGCGTTGCCTTCCCTAGGATTTGTGGTTTGGCTTGGGTGCGGTACGAACTTCACTTCACTGGGGTACGTACGTTAATAACAACTTTTTTTTTTTTTAAGGCGTTACTTCGATCATTTGAGGTTATATTTCAACGGTGAAGATTATCTATTCATCGCTAACGAATTTTGACAGTAATTAGAACATATCTAACTTTTTTTATTTTCATCAACTTATCACTATGATGTTAACAATATTAGTGAAATACATAAGAATATTTAATATATTTATCACTAAACCCATTTCTTTATGCCAAAATTATGCTATTATAATAATAAGAACTCACAAATATGGTTTCTCAAAAGGCATTTGATACCTGTTCAATTCTCTTTTTAATTTCAATTTATTCAAATCAATAAATATATTAGTTCTTTTTTTTTACTCAATCATCATCATCATCATTATTATTTATTTATTATAGCGTAGTCTTGTAAATAATTTTTTTTTATTTTTTTGTTCATTTTAGGTACCAACATTGTCTTTTTACATATTTTACATACTTCCATGACCAATATGGACTCTTAACTATGTAGATCAAGTTAAATATCTTATTACATTTATCGATTGAGCGATAAATTAATAAAAAAATGAAATTGGTATACGTCGTTGTATCTCAATTAATGTACATCTCAATTAATATAACACAAAACATAAATAGGTACTTATCGATATTTTCCCGAAGCCTGTCCTACTCTTTGAAATCTGAATCTCAATTATTACATAAATAGGTACTTATAAATTAATTTACTTTTTAAGTGACATGTGACCTCTTAAAAAGAAGTGCTATTTAACCTATGATTTTATAATGGTCTGTGATCTGAGGTAGGTACAACCCGACTTTTGTGTAATCTCACCAATTGTCATCAAATATGGTAATAAATTTATCAAAGGCGTGGACAGTAGTAATTCAAACATAAATGTGGCTGATAAACTCGGCGTCCTTCAAAAATGATTTTTTAAAAAAGAGAGAGAGAGAAGGAGAGAAAATGGGAGAAGGATAGCAATCCTTGATAAGAGCATTGTCGGTTCATATAATTGATGCTTTATATAAAGTGATAATAATTTTAAAACAGTATAAGTAGCTTTTTCATGGTGATTTAACGTAGTATTATGTAACAAGATAGTCAAAATTCTGCTCCAAGTTGAGTTGACTCTTCTTGTATTTATTGCCAACTTGTGGTGGGGCGTCACCAACCATTATTATCATTATTATTGCGTTGTAAAACGACGGGAACCACATTTTCTTCACTCGACTGCTTTCAAAACCAAGCAGCCGGCAATGTTGTCCGCCCGTTCTTCACAAACAGTAGATAGAATTTCAAATACACTTGTACGTATGTGAGCACCTGTAAATTGATTATATAATTTAAAAATTTTATATGGTACAGTTTAAATTTTTTTTACCTCTCTAATATTTAAGAACATCCACTCTAATTATATTTTAAAATAATTTTTTTTAATATTTAAGAAACATCTACTCTATTTATATTTTAAAAGAAAAAATTATTTTAACTCAAATTAATTTAAGAAAAAGAATTTAATCCTCATAATAAATTATAGGATTTGAATCTATAATATTACAATTGTGAGGATTGAATTCTAACCACTAAGTTTTCAATAGGATGTATATGTGTGTGTACACACACGAGCAAAAAAATTTATCATCAAATCTATTATATCAGTCAAATCCATGACATCTAAATCTATATTAATCTTACATTGATTGTTGATATGTTAATGGTTAAATCACGGATATGTAATTTTAATTTAGTTTGTAAATACGTATGGGCGGATCTCTCTCAGTCACTGTCTCCTATTATTGGCTTTATCGCCCCAAAATGGGATCCTAAAAGAATCATTCCATGTTTAGGAAGGCTCTGGATGCTCTTTTTGCTAAGTAACACCAGCTGTCTTTCCACCACTAAAACAAATTATTTTCTCCCAAATTTGTAAATCTATGAAAGCAACTATTCAATTGTATTCAGCAGCCCCCAACTAGCCAGTCTGATAATTGAATTATTGAACTCTATTTTAGACTTATTTTCTTTTAATTTGACCAGTTGAAAATGGCATAAGTCTGAAATTTTTCATTAAGGTAATTTTCATGTGCAATTAACTAGCTAGTGGTTGGCTAATTGTTTTACATTTTCATTAGGGTTTCATCTAGTTGGCTACTTGTTTTACATTTCATTAGGGTTTCATATGCATACATAATTTGCAACTGGGGCGGCTATGCTTTACGATAGAAATATTAGACTAAAGAAGAATCATTTTCTTGCAGATGATACAAATTAAGTTGGACCGCGCCAGATAGGAAAAGTCTGGAGAACCGAGAAAGCAAAAATCTATCCCTACCTTCACTTTCGCAACAACAACATAAATGAACGAAAAAGCCACTTCGAATACAAATGTCTAGAGAGTTCCAGGTACCACTACTGGCAAGCAACACCCACTTCAACTTTTTGCCCTACTTGATCCTTCTTTTGACCTCACAGAGAAAGAGAGAGAGGCCAAAAAACAAAAAAAAATCTCTTCGCTAGATTTTTGTATATTCAATTATCTTTCTTTGGCTTGGATTATTAGAAACCGAGAAGAAAATGGAATTATTATACGTACATGTGTTGCACATGTCAATCATTGTACGTTGATCGTTGTTCAATTGTTTCTGTTTTTTTTTTTTTTTTTGTGGATTTTTGAAGAGAAAGGGATATCATAATAGTTGTTAAATTGGATTCAGCGGCTGGATTAATTCTAATTACCCAGGTGTTTTGCCGTTCGAAAATAAAAGAGATGATGAAAAAGATAACGGGGTATGGCTGCAAAAGGTGTTCGCACGCGTTAAAAGAAACGAGAATGCTTGAATTGGAATATTGGTTGAACGGTCAAATCATTCACATTCATTATCTTATATAGCCATTGCCTAAAGAGATTCCTTCAACTCCTTGGCTTATTATACATACGTATCTCATCTTTTTTGCTCGTTGGCATTTCATGGAATTAATTAATTAATTAATTGTTTTTTTCTCACTTTATTTTAATTTTCTCATAAAAAGTTAAATCGCATACCTAAAAAACGTTTTCCAGGCGATATACGTGTGCATGTTTGTGTGTGCCAGCTCGTGGTTCATGCCTGCGCGGCATCAAAAGTCAAAACCCCGCAAGGCAGCTTGTTTAGTTGCCGGTCAATGCACGGCGAGCCTTAAGTAGACCGGAGGTACAAATATTAAGATCCCTGCGTCGCACAAACCACTTCTAATCCTGAAATCTTTTTCTGTGTCTTTTGCTATTTGATCCCTGTAAATTTTTTTATTGATCCGCGATGGGTTTACCAGATTAAGGATAAAATAATAAAAGTCAAAGTGAAGTTAACAGTCTTTTTAATAGTAGAAGAGGTTTTGAACTTTTGATGGGGAAGATATGTTTATCGAAACGCAATTGGGGGTTTAGCCAATTCCAGTAATTAAAAAGGATCGTAACTGGAGTCAGGCTTATGATATCATAATCGAGTAGATCTACAGAGTTTGATTTATGAATATCGATCCGTAGACTGATGTGATATTAAGATAAATAAAAGAAAAAGTAATTAAAATCATCCTTAAAATATATTTTAACAAACCTTAATTAATGCAAAGGGTGATATCAGATTATTAGCTGGAGCTTACGGTCAGCCTAGTGTCCTTGTTAATGTTAAGTGCGTACAAAAGTAAGTTATAAAAAATTGTTTCAGTCGAGCTGCACCGTCTCAAGCAAGGATAAGGATATGTAAAATTAATTACCAATTAAGTAATAGACAAAAGCACGTAATCTTTGCTGCTTTTGGCAGGTTTAAGCATAGCCCAACTCAGCCAATTAGCATTAAACAAATATTTATCACGTAAAACTCAAATCACTATCCTGTGTTAGGTCATTCCCATTCCCGCTTAACAGGTTCCCTAAGGAAACGATATTTAGGGCTTAGAATTTTTTTTCCCACCTTTGTCTTTTTTATATAAGAAGGAACGCTGACAATTAAATTATAATATGCGTACTGCTTGACCTAATTTTAGTTTGAACACTCACTATTACGTACCAAACACATCCAAATAAATTAAGATTCTACATCCATCAACTGTTTTGAGTATGTGATTTGTTTATTTGTTTGAGTTTTGCGTTGAAGTTTTATATTTTGTTTGAAACCCCAGGTAGCCAGGGGCAAAGCTGGATACCAACTACACACAGAATATGCTATCTCGCTCTCTTCCTAATAAGAAGTTTCGAGTTTGCAGCTAGATGTTTAATTTCAAAATAAAAGTGAGGAACTTTAATTATAATTGTTATTTATTTATTTATTTTTTCCCGCCTGAGGGTCTTGTCCCTCGATCAAGACAAGTTAATCAAAATGCTAGTATCCGTGGTCGTTAGTCATATTTGATGAGTACGTAGATTTTTTTTTGTTCATTTATTTTATAAATGAGTCGATTATTTGTTCACAAGAAAGAGATTCTTGATACATCCCCCAACACACACACCAAAAAAAAAGAAAAAAAGAAAAAAAGAAAAAAAAAGGAGAGATTCTTGAAAATGTCATCTCACCAACAAATTAGAGAGCCCTCCCTAAATAGACGGCCGTAGATATATCTAATTGATTCTGGTCATGTATATCATCCACGGAAGTACAAAATATCATTGACTGATTAGCAATAATATGAAGTTTGACGATATATCAAACTTCATTATTATTCACTTATTTAAAGATTGAACTTTGAAGAGGGAGCATGACAGGCATCGTGAATTGAATGGCTGAACCGCTGAAAGGTATCCAATAAATCCTGGACCCATTGGTCCTTAACTTGACTTGACCATTTAGCCACTTGGAACGCGTTGGACTGCAAACTGAGAAGGTAGCTGGCTACCCACACCCACTGCCTTATCCCCACGTCAATGAAATTTTGAATGCATCAATTTGAGATCAACCAACCAACCAATAATAATTTCACTTTCAATTCTCTCTTTTTTAAGAGTTTTCTTTTTCTCTTCTTTGATAAAAGAATAAAAATAAAAATATGATGAAAAATAAGTTGCCTCTACGGGATTTAAGGCGACACTGATTGTGCAATTCATGGCCTACACTCCACATATAATAAAGAATATAGTCTAGTTATCATATTAATAATATTATAAGGCCATGGATGAAAAAATAATAGATCAAGATCAAGATCAAGTTCGAGCGTGCACATCTTTATCAGGGACTATCAATTAATTTAATGACGTTAATGTTACACTAAATCAACTGAATGGGACTCCTGCACATCTCGATGACGCGTGTCGAAGCGTATTGGGTTTAATTGGGGCCATTTTCCAGATCCATAACCCAAACGAGTGTCCACAAACGGGGACGGCGCACTTTTTTTTCTCTTTTTTTGTTATAACATTACAATAATTTTGCTAATTATAGGTTTCATTATTTGTCATTCTACACAGTTACGGAGGGAGTGTAGTAATATAATTATTGTAATATTATTTACACAGGTTTATTCAATTCTTCAGCCTCAAATATAATAAAAACCAAAAAGGCCTTTGCATGTTTTTTTTCAAAATTTTCAGGCTGGCCATCCATACCAATTACATTTATTAATTTTCTGTGATACGTGTGGTTGCTGAAAATTAATTTCGATTAGTCAAATCTAGAAGCAATTAAACAACTAGTGTTTTGGGTTCATGAACAGAGTTTCTAATGTCATGCAAACTGCAAAGTCCCATTAAAAGACAACCGTCCATTTTAAAGTTATTATTCAGTTTATATATAAAACTATCCAGAAGTTGGGCGATCAATTGAAAAACGTAACTAAAATCTATTTCATAAAATAGCTACTCTTTATTTAAGGAGGGCATAATCCGACATACAATAATATAAAACAGCTTTAATAATAATAATAGTAAATTGGGGGATTTGGTATTAAAACTGTAAAAACAAGTATCTTTTATTGTAACCCTTTTTTAATTTAATTGTTATCGATGATGATGGCATCATAAGATTCATGTCCCACGGATAATAAAGAATTTCTTCTGTAACGGTGCAGGTGCAGCCTGAATGAAATTGCCCAGACACGAAACAATAAGCCAAATGTACGGACCACCTCTTGTAAATAATCAAGCATCTTAATACAGGGTGTTGGGTGTCCATCTTTTTAGTTTTCATGATGTTGATGTACAGAAGAATACAGTCCTTGAGGGACAAGGAAGCCCAGAAATGCTGCTTGCTTTAGCTTTTGGGACTTGCCTTCTGTTAACAGAATTGAAATTGACTGCAATCATAAAGTTACCATGATAAGACATAAAAGAGGAAGAAAGAACCAAAAAATTATGTTCGTGCCTGCTTTTCAGATTTGCTTTCCAGCTACAGACAAGGGGAAAAGAAAAAGTGCAGTTCAGAGTAGTTGAGAAATGTAGTCCTCTTAAGATAAGCCAATGCCAAGTCAACATTCTAGGCATTTCATACATGATACTTGATACACGCAATGTGCTCTGGGCTGGCTTTAGCATTGATTTCCCTAACTTGATTGGAAAACCCTTCACAAAAATAGAAGTGTATGCATGCATTCAATCAAATTGCTGATAAGAGGTGCAAAATGTTTATGTTTTCTTTTGCCTTTTGCAATCCTTATCCTATTTCTGCATAAATATTCATCAAGGGTAATATAGAGATCCAATATATCGATAAAAATGGGAAGAATCCTCGAGGTGACAAAACAAATCAGACCATGTATGTCATCCCAACTTGCAGGATGTTCATGTGAGGTACACTCATATTTGCAGCACCTGCTCTGCAGTTCCTCCGTAAGAAGGCATAGAAGTAGTTTATAACTAGTTTCTTGAGGAAAAATGATTTCTTTTTGGCTCTCACATCCCCGTGTGCAAGTAAATATGTAAATCCTGAATCAATTGCTACTCTAAGAGCTGAGAGCTCGTATTCTAGACTGGGGTCTTCGTCTGCAGCCATGACACTAGATGGTAATGCTGATGCAGCTTCTTCCGAGCCAGAAGTTCCTGCTTCATCAAATCTCCTATCATGCATCAGGGGAATCTTAAGCTCCTCAATACCGTAAGGACCTGAAGCTTCAGGGTCCCTTGAGGCCACAGAAACATTATCTAAATCTGACTCGAGTAAGTTTCTCTCCAGAGCAAGCTCTTGAGCCTCCTTTCTCAGAAATTTCTCAAGACTTCCAACTAAGAGTTGTTCAAATACACGGTGATCTTCCTTGCGGACATCTTTGTAACCATACCGTGCAACACACCGAAACATATGGTAGTCTTTTGGGCCAACTCTTCGAAACAGAAACCTTTCCTCAAGAGGGACCATTGGAACGGGGACATATTTGATACAAACAAACACTATCGTGGAGTGGATGGCCGGAAGGCTAAGCAGGAATTGCCCGAAACTTGACGGAATACCTTGGACAAGCTCATTATAGAACAATCCAATTCCTGGGACTCTTACGGTTGCGAGGGTGGAGCCAAGGTCAAGCAAGAAGTCCATGGATATCTTCTCCCTGACCTCACTCTGATATTTCAACACACTGCCATAGTTCCAAATGTACATCACACACAGGAAGACAGAAGCAAAAGCAAGTGGAAGCCAACCGCCCTCTGCAATTTTTGATAGAACTGCAGACATATAGAGGAGCTCCACTGATCCAAAAACAAGTGGGAAACATAGCACCAGCAATAAGTTGGTCTGCCAGATTAGAAGCATCACAATTGTAACCAAGGTGGTACTCACTAACATCACGCCAACTTCAGCTATGCCTGCAAGAACAATTTAAATTGCATCAGCAAAAAGTTACCACTGTAGTGTTAGTACTCGCTTCAAAAATAATGGTACTGCCAAATTCATGATCACTATGTACATCTACTAAAAACCTTAAATATTTTGAAAGTAAAATGAAAAAAATGACAGTTTAAAGGAAGGAGACTTAACCATATGCATTGGCAATATCTGTAGTGCTCTGAAAAATGGACACTACAACAATGCACATGATCATCAAAAACCAATTGATTACAGGGATGTATATTTGGCCCATTAGCTTCCTTGATGTATGAATTATCTTCAGCCTAGGGAAGCATCCAAGGGCCATGGCCTGTTTGATGCATGAAAATGTAGCAGATATCATAGCTTGGCTGGCAATCATGGCAGCAAGGGCGGCTAATACAAAGACTGGCCAGAAAAGACTATCTGTTTGTTCAAAATTTAGGAATTCAAAAGAGTCAAAATATTAGAGCTCAGTAATATACATCTTTCACTAAGTTATAACTTGAAAATGACGGGAATATAAGCAGTCATAAGGTTGGCTAATGTCACCTGGCACAGAATCATAGAATATTCTGTTTGCAGAACCAGGGTATTTCATCAAATATGCAGCTTGCCCCATATAAGCCAAGAGAAGACAGGGGAACACAACAAAAGTGAAAGCAATCTGCATAACATTTTTTACTTTCAGTAAAGAATCCTTGAAAAATTAGAGTTGAGATAAAAGTAAAAGTAAACCTGTATGGCTTTTACTGAGAAATGGCCTAAGTCAGCAAACATGGCTTCAGCCCCTGCAATGACATAAAAGACACGTTGCATGATAAAGTTGGAGCCTTTTTCTACAATTATGCAGGAAATTAAAATATTATTGTTATTTTTTTAATTTCTCACTTCCTCATCAAGCTTTCATAAGAAAAACCTGAAGCTAATAAACTAATAAACTAGGGCCCAGTCAAAAAACATTGATTTGAAATAACTTCCGTCTATTTTACGTAACAGCAGAATTGCGTCGCCCGCACCCCACCCCCCCTCCCCCAAAATTACATTTGCAGCCTTGGTGTTTCGGTAATACCCAAGTTAAGTCACAGGTGGTCTAGGCCACTCAAAATGGTAACCAGAAGGTAACGTTCAGTAGAAATTGACAAGAACAGCCATAAAGATTAGCAAATTTTAACAGTATCAAGTTCTACTGTTTTACTTCTTAATCTAAGGAATGTGAGGATCTGCATCAGGCTGGTAAGCTAATTCAAGAAATATCATGAAGATATGGTGAGTCCACCAGTATTACACATGCTTTAAAGGTGAAGCATACCCGTAATACACAAAACACAGCCACCAAGAGCTGACCATGCATCTTTGCCGTTCTTCTTGAAGAAAAGATAAATATAAGTTGGATTGAACGCCCTTACAACAGAAATGTCGTACTTAACTAGATTGTAAAGTCCAATTGATCCCAATGAGAAGAACCACGAAGCAAGTACTGGAGCAAACGTGAAACCCACTTTACCAGTCCCAAACCGCTGTATGCTGAACAATGCCACAAGGATTACAATTGAAACAATAACAAGAGCACCTGCAAATAAATCCATCTGACTAAACATCACCTTGTTTGAAGTTTGAAATATTAGAAATTTATAGCCAAAAGATTCATTAAGTTCATAGTTGTCATAAAATTATTCTATCAGAGTACAAGTTCAGACTAGGAAGCAAGACTACTTAGATTATTCAGTAAATTCTACTTAAAGAAATGAAACACAACCACATGTATAGGCAACATGCATACAATGTAGTAGATTTGAGGAGAAGTCCAGCTAAGAGTGATTATTTGGCTGAATGAAGCTATGCAGCGGGTCTATATGCAACCACAAAGACATCCTACACTGAAATCCTGCAATAATTGCCCCATCCAAAGTCTTGTACACCAGCTTTCAGTTTATTTATTTCTTTTATTTATTTATTTGGGTAGTTGGGCTGGTTAAGTGCTTTTTGGTTCTCTTTCCCACATAATCTAGGAAATCAAAGAAAGAAAAGTGTCCCTAGATGAACACAAAAGAAAGAAAGATACCCACTTTCACCAAATCCAGGTATTTCACCCTGCAGACCACTCACGGCAGACATCACTGCAAGGAGAAAAATAATTATATGTTAGCAAAATGTGAGGCAATTTTATGTGAAATCAGTGCATATCCAATATCTCAATTTCAGTAGACATGGAATTCCAGGAAGCCGGTATCACTAATCCGACTTCTACGGAGAAGCAACAGCTGACACAACTTTCCATTGATAAACATAGCTTTTGTCGAAGCTAGGGAGCAATTGTTAATGGTAACAGACTCCATCAACAAGAAAAAGAGAGATAAAATGGAAAAAAATTATATCGTTATTGTGACAAAGAAGATTGTTCTTCCATGGTTATTGTTCCACACTATTACAGGTGACTTCTTCTCGAATGAAGTTCGCGGAGTTTTGTGATTTCATCTTCCTTATATATCAGCTGAGATACTTGGAATTATGCTGGTTAATTATAGCCAGATGTAACTTAAAATTTTGAAGGTCTTCTGCGATGCTAATTGCAAAAAGACTTGGTTCAACCATCTCATTTAATACTGAGTTGCTGAGCAGCTTCTCTGCTACATTGGTTATAACCTGGGACCCTGAGTGATCTTATGCTTGAAATGGAGAATCGTCATATAAGTTTATCCAGTAAATAATGCTAAATATTATAACAATTAAACCAAATTTAACAATGATTGCATCTGGTAAAATTTAGATATCCCTGAAAATTACAATTCTGGCATATTAGAAATATTTGCAGCATGTAAGCCACAAGATATGGAAACCAGAACGTCACGTTGCTGAAAATCACAATTCCAGTACATTAGAAATGTTAGAATCACGCAAGCCACAAGATATGAAAACCAGAACCTGATATTGCTGGAGTGAGAATCCCATCTCCTATAATCATGGAAGTTCCCATCAGAACCAGCAGCAGTAGAAGGGTTTTCAATAATGATGTTCTTTCCAAAATGTCTTTTAATTGTAAAGCCCTTTCCAACTCTGGGGTGGGCAGCCTAAGCCTAAAACTTGAGATCTGTTCATCAGCTGGCTGACGATTTGGCAGCATGTTAACCTTTGCATACCTAGAAATCAGTGAGTACAATGCAAATGTTCCTCCTGAAATTAGAATTACTGACTTGTTAACAAAATTATCAAATAGACTAATTGCATATCAAGACATAGAAGAAAAATGACTATGGTAGGAAACTCTAACCTTCTCCATTATCATTGGCTTTGAGAACTACGAAAACATATTTTGCTAAAGGAATAAGAGTAATTGTGTACATCACCAGTGATAAAGCCCCCAAGACATCAATTTCTGCCTCAATTTGCACTTTGCTGAACACATCGCTGTAGACATATAGAGGGCTTGTCCCCATATCACCATACACCACACCAAGAGTTTGAAATGCTAAAGCAAGCGTGTGCCAAACAGAAACATCCTGACTCATTAAAGTAAAGTAGTTCAGTAAGAGCTGAGGTTGTACACTTATCTAACATGTAAATTCTTTCGTCATTGGGCTTAGCAAAACAACAGATGCATGTACATAGGAGCATTAAGTACACAAGAAGCTTTCCATCTTCTTCACAGCCTGTAGGTTGTGTGTTCTTGACAGTGATGGTCAATTATGGCACGGGTGGAAATTAAGTGAAGATGTCATAAACTACTTCACCCATGCATCAATCCATACAAAAATTTTAATTTTCGTGATTGGAAGGCAGTGCTTGCTCTCTGCACCCAGATTGCTAATAGTGCTTCCTAACAAAGCCACTGCTGTTGTTTCAGTTATAAAACAATCTAGCATTGACTGAAATTTGCTGCCCTTTACACAAAGTTGAGAACTCAAGAAGTTCCACCATACAAAGCTGGATTGAGCACTCCTATTCGCACTACCAAGTAGCAACCACTCTTCACATGTTTTGGGAACTCTTAAACCTCAAATATGCAAAAATATAAACATCATAAGGAAAATAGTCAACTGCCAAAAAAAACTGAAAGTAGGGTGATGCTGGTCAAAGCAATGCACTTTCTGTCCAGTACTGTTGGAGTCCAATTCAACTCCACATTCTAATAACTCGCGCACTTCTTTAAAGAACTAGAAGTTCAGTTCGAAAATCCCAGATAAAAATTGGCGCCAGTTTCAGAGAATCCATCAGAGTTACATAACAACACTTATAGGACAATACTAAAAAAATAATATTTCTTTTTGGGCAGAAAATGTCAAATCTAACAAACAAGAAGCATTCAGTGAAATTAAATTATTAAACAAAGAACTGATAATCAAAAAAGTGAATGACCTTAGAGTGGTGACCAAATGCACCGGCGAAGTCCATTGCTTCAACATCCAAAGAATCAGATTTAGGCTTCTTCACTAGCCTCCTTCTCATAGACCCATACACTTCCCTTGCTCCATTTTCTTCAGACAAAGACCACGGAGGTGACTCCGAGTCAACCTCGCTTCCATCCACCCATCTTGACTCACCCCCACCGCCGCTACCAACACTTGTCAGCAATCTCACGCTACTCTCGTCAATCTTATCTTCTTCCTCCATTTCTTTACCGACCCTTCAATACCTTGTGTTTCAAGCACTTGTTTTTCAGCTCCAATCTCAAACATCAACTCCGGACCTTGGCGTTAGAAGAATGAAAAAAAAAATTAAAATTCTCTCTTTGATTGTTTAACTGAGCTTCGTCGCAGAACTGTGATTTGGCCAGAAACAAGGACAACATAGAAGCACCAATCATGCCGGCAGGACAGGGAGTACAGGTATAGGATGAGAATGAAACAGACACATTTTTTTTCTTTTAATCTTATTTTTCATTATCTTTGTTTTTAAGCATGTAATTAGTAGAAACCATTAATCGCGGGCTCACTGCCCGACTCATTTTAATTTTTATATAAATAGATAAAAATATCAACTATTTTTTGTAGATAAGATATTATTGATTGGGACTAGGCTAAGTTGCAGATTCGGCAAGTAATTACCTGTCCGGGCATGCGAGGGCGCGTGGAGCTAGAATCGCAGCTTTTTCACCCCATCCAATACACGTGTAGGCTGTGCATTTGTGATGTTAGATACCGCATCTATACCGTAGCAAGGTCCGATTGATTGAAATGCGAATCGTTTACTGACTTCCAAGTACTCGGAGACGGTGATGTAAAGGACAGAACAAATAAGATTTCGGATGACGAGTGATTCAATCATTCAACGGGCGAATGGGTGCACAGGAAATTCTGTGCTACCCCATATCTTTTTCTCGCCCGTTACAGACATCATCGCATTGGTAATGTTTTCATCCTGTTGTCTGTTCCCTTTTCTCTGTCCACAACATGAAGCCATAAGCGTCCATAATTTCACGCCCACGCTCTTCACTGCCCACCTCAATTGTTGCTCTTCACTGCCCACCTCAATTGTTTGCATGAAAATTCCTAGCTTTCGTAGTATGATGTGGGGTTTCAGCACTTAAATTGGACCAGAGTCATTTTGATCATTGGCCGTGCGCTAAAACACTACCATAGCATGAGTTGGATTCAAAGTCATTCCCCTTTTATAAATATTTATGGGTGTCAGGTAGATTTTGCCTTTATTTCTTATAAATTTTTGAGTTATACTCACTAAATCGTAAGCCATATTATATAATTGTACACATATAAACTACCATAACATCACTATAGTGAAATGTTATGTGTAATGTTATACTGCGTTTACTAAATTAGAATCGTAATGAGTTGAAATTGAAATAGGCAGAAATAAAAATGAATTAAAATTAGAATAATGAATGAGAATTAAAATAAATTATTTATTTTAAATTTAGGAATCGAAATCCGAATGAATTAGATTGTATTAATTTATTTACTTTATCTTGGAATCCGAATCGAAATAAATTAAATTGTAATAAACTACTAAAAAGTATTTAATGAATTATTATAATAAATAATATTATATATTTTAATTATAGTGATTATTTATTAAAAACTATAATTATTATTAGTAATTAATTAATTATTAATAATATATTAACTATCATAATTATTTATTCAAAAAATATAATTATTAATATATTTTGTGGAAAATGTATTAATATATTAATTAATAATAATCATATTAATTAATTATTTCTTAATAATATATGAATTAATTTAATAATTGTATTAATGATTATTATGATAGTATGTTAATTAATTAATTATAATAAAAATATATTAATTATTGTGATTATTTATTTAGAAGCTATAATTATTAATATATTTTTGTTAGTAATGTATTAACATATTAATTAATAATTATTATATTAATTAATTAATTAATAATTATTATATTAATTAATTAATAATAATATATGAATTAATTAAAATAGTTATACTCGTGATTATTATGATAGTCTATTAATTAATTAATTATAATAATAACATATTAATTATTGTGATTATTTATTTAGAAAATAATATAAATATTAATAATGTATTTTTGTTAATATATTAATTAATAATATTTTTAATTAAATAATATATGAATTAATTATTTTATTAATAACAATAAAAAATATAAGAATGAATTTTAATAGTTATATTAATGATTATTATGATAATATATTAATTAATTAATTATAATAATACGTATTAATTATTGTGATTATTTCTTCAAAAAATATAAATATTGATACGTTTTTATTAATAATGTATTAATATTTTAATTAATAGTAATAATTATTTTGATTAATAATAATATATGAATGAATGAATTATATATTAATTATTGAATTATTTATTCAAAAACTATAATTATCAATATATTTTTGTTAATAATGTATTAATATATTAATAATAGTAATAATTATATTAACTAATTAATAATAATAATGATAATATATGAATTAACTATAATAATAATAATAATTTTATAATAGTATATTAATTAATCAATATAATTATATAAATATATTCATTTAAAAGGATATTTTTGGAATATCAAAATATCAATGAAGGTAAAATAAAAAGTTCAAGGGATGAGAAATTGATTCCCACCTCTCCAAGAGAGTCAATCTCTCATTTCTCATTTTTAAATAGTAGTAGATCCCACTATTCTGATTCTTATTATGATTCTTGCTCTGTTTTTGTGAAATAATTGTCATCAATTATTTTAATTTTAGATTTTAATTTTCTAATCTAAGAAGTAAATATTAATGCATATTGTTATTTGACTCTTGGGGAAAAAAAAAAGAATAAGAGACGTCTTTGTACAAATGGACACACTATGTACGTATTTGAAAACATCACAAAACTAAGGGAACCAAACGTTATAATCCCTTAAAATATCGTATCATTTCTTTTGAATAGAAAGTGTCTTAACTTGCCATATAAAGGAGGAAAAAGGCCCAACTCCTTAATTGAAGCCCAATCTCGGCATTGCCCTCTTTTAATATTTTACACGCTCTCAAGTCTCCCAAAAACAGCGTACAGAAAAAAGTCCTACACAGATCACTCAAGGCGAGTACGTAGAAAATCTTCGCCTTTTATTAGTTTCGGGCTCTGCGATTGGTTCTCGTTCTCGTCTAAGTCGATTAATATTTTCTGTTTCGACGATCTGATTGTAATCATTAATTTTTCTGTTTTACTCTTTCTTGATTCATTTAGGTTGGAGGTGGCTTGCAAGAATGTCTAGGGTTTATGTTGGGAATTTGGATCCTCGGGTATCCGAGAGGGATCTTGAAGATGAATTTCGCATGTTTGGCGTGCTGCGCAGGTATTCGTCGTTTTATTTCCCTTTCTAGAAATAGATTATCAGGTCAATTTTGCAGTAACAATTTCGTGCTTTTATCAAGCATTCTTGTCTCTTGGAATTTTGTTTCCGTGTTTGGTCAATTCATCATGTTGGTATCACATGATGCAGTGTGTGGGTTGCTCGAAGGCCCCCGGGGTATGCCTTCGTTGAGTTTGATGATCGAAGGGATGCTGTAGATGCTATTCGTGCACTAGATGGTTAGTATCGATATATATATATATATATTTTAACCCCTTCTATGTAGGATCTTCTTACTCTGCTTCGGAATTAGGTTATTCTCATTGAGGCTATCTTTCTGGTATAAAAATAATGGTTTTTTAGGCTTTGCTCTTTGCCCTGTTCTGATAGTTCATACCCATTTACTGCTGTTATCTCTCAATCAGCAGTTCTTGTCACATTCCGTGAGTTTGGAGTTAAGCAAGTTCATTTTACAGGGAAAAATGGCTGGCGTGTGGAGCTTTCTCATAACTCTAAGGGTGGTGGAGGCCGTGGTGGGCGTGGCCGTGGTGGAGGTGAGGACTTGAAGTGTTATGAGTGTGGTGAGCCTGGTCACTTTGCTCGTGAATGTCGCTTGCGCATTGGTTCACGTGGCTTGGGGAGTGGACGACGTCGTAGCCCTAGTCCACGTCGACGTAGAAGTCCAAGTTACGGGTATGGACACAGGTGCGGTTCAAAGGCTATGTGTTCTGCTGCTATGGCACTATGGGTCATATCCTTATGAATCATGCAATTCTATACATGTAGAATCACTCTCTTCTCCTTTGTGATTGCAAAGATATGGGTATCAATTTAGGGAAATCTGTGTGATGCCACTTATTTTCTTCCTGAGTAATTTATTCTTTATCTTCTTAGTTAAGTACTGTATCCAATCATATGTATCATCAATATTACTTGGAGGTGTGTTTAATACACCCTTATTGATATTTTGATTTCTTAGAGATCAAGAAATCATTTAATTTAAATCCAGCAGTCTGGCTTTTTCTTTTCTTATCTGAGATTGAATATGTAAGTTGCTTAGTTGCAGTTTTGTCTTTTGCTAGGAGCTATAGCCCCCATGGAAGACGATCTCCTCCTCCACGTCGCCGCAGCATATCGCCTCGACGTGGTCGCAGTTACAGCAGGTCCCCCCCATATCGCCATTCTCGTCGTGTTTCACCTTATGCTAATGGGTATGTTGATGTTCCTAGCATTGATGTTTTGATAGATTCATGAAATAGTTATATGCTTTGAGTTATTGAGACACTAGCCAGGGCCCTAGATATGATGTGGTTTCTAGACAATGTTTACCCAGTTCAGCTGTACCTTCTATGAAACGGATGTAGGAGTAACTACAGCTACAAAACTCGTATGGTTGGTAGATTTTTTGATTCTCTGACCGTCCCTCGGGCCTCACTCAACCATCTCCCTTTTACTATCCCCTGATCATTCCTGCCAAATAAATATATCTAACATTTTGTGCAAGTTTAGAGGCAATATGAGCATTATTTTTGACATTATTTCCTCTGTACATATGTGCAATCCTGTTTTGAGTTCCTGCTTGTCTTTGCAGGGACTAAGGCTGTAACCTGAACTGAAGCAAATGCGTAATGGATTGGAGGACATGTTGGCAGTATTGTAGTCATTATAGGATCAGTTGACAAAAGAGGATCTATATTAGTTATGTTCATGTCATGACTTTGAGATTTGATAGTACCTTGGTTTTGGATGGCTTCTGCAAAGTGTTACAGCTGTCAAAAGGGTGCTATGGACACCTTTTTGTGTCTATCTTCATACTTGGAGGTTGTTTTCCTACTTTAAATTTCTTCTTATTGTTGTTTATATGTTTTTAAGTTGCCTTATTAACTGCAGTTGTTGATCACTTTAAAGTAGATATTCTAAGAGTTTTACATGTTTTGTTTTGAGGTGTGATTTTCGGCTAAAACGGCTTCGTTTCACCACATTTCTGCATCTTTAGTACAAACGGTTTTTTCTCATCTCTGATCTGCTTCTCTGCACCACATCATCTACCGGTTGTCGCCCCTACGTATTCTTCAGATTTGAGTCACGTGTTGAAAATGGTTTATCTTTAGAAGCTTGTTCTTCTGCAGCAAAGCATCTGAAGCTGTTTATTGCACACCCTATCCCTGCATTTCTGTATTACATCATCTACTGTTGTTGCTTTATGTGCTTGTTCGGCTTCAAATAGTTGTTGAGCTCCCCACTTTCCCAGAAAACTGTTTGCTTACCACTCTTTTGTGCTTTGGCGGCAAGTCTTCTATCAACTTAAGACTTTTCTGCTAGCTGGTTAGAAAGGTGCACCTGGTATTTGGATTTTGGGTGAGGCAATTTATCTGATCTACCACAATGTTATTCTTCTGCTAATTGGTAAATTTTGGTCATCTGATAAATGACAAGGTAATGAATTGTTCATGGTAACAGAATAATATTCATGGTTTCTTGAAGTAGGTAAGGTTGTAATCATTCATGTTGTCAAGTGTGTTCTTGGGGAATGCTGAATGGAATAAGCAAATGTGGTTGCTTGAAGATAATCACTGAACACATTCCATTCATCATCTATTTGTTTGATTGATTTTTCTGTTGTTAAGTTTTATTTTTGATCCAATATCTGTTTCTTCCATGGATTTTGTAATCGTCCGTACATATCTCTAGAAAGCTCTAGGTCAAGTGTATACCATTCAATGTTCTTTAAGTAATGAGGTTCCCACATGGAATCTGTTGTTCTGAAATGTTTTTTGATTCTATTTTTAGCTATTATCTGTTATTGGATCAATCTTATTCCACATTGGTTAAGCCCATCCGGGGTAGTGGTAAAAGTCCAATCCAGTGGTCTAGAAAGAAAACTGGTTTAATCTGCAAATTTGGCTTGTAATCCAGTGGAGGAATGTTCTTAATGGGTCAGAAAAGTGCTGGGGCATATTAAAAGTTTTTAATGTTTTGTTTTGTCATGAAACTTATATGCGTTTGACCGCTCGGGTTCTTGTATTTGAAATGAGCTATAAAATTAGTTAAATGGGTAGTGTTTATGTATTCATTTGGGGACTGCTATGAAATCGGCACAAAAGAGTGGAAACTTTAAGGAAAGAAGTATCAGTTGCAACCATGGGTGCATGCATGGTATATAATTTGTATGTTCAAACAATGTAACCATGGCAGTGTGGATGAATCTACGTCAAGAGGAGACATCTACATGCTCTTAATGATTGCCTTCATGGTGCATGAATTTCGAAAGTCATTGATTTTGTAATCAGTTTGATCAAAATTATTTAAAAAAAGAAAAAAGAAAAAAGTCTTCATGTCAAGTGTACGCCGTACATTTCATGCGATTGATGAAGGGGATTTGAGTTTTCCAAGGTAAAAGTCATTGAAAGAGAAAGCATGGACGCTACGAAGAAGCAGAAGCTGGAGGGCTTTGGTATTATTGGAGAAGCCCCTACCCGTACCTTGCAAGAATACCGGCTCCTCCTTCACTATTGTCATCCCACTTCCTCTGTTAGTCCCTGATTTATCATGAAAGTTAGCTTCTAACAAAGCTTTCTCACCACTTAAACTGTTATAATGTGGTAGCCATTGCCAAAAGATCTGGATTTTGCTAATAAATTGATTCAACCTTGTCTCCTTTTTCCAGTACCTCTTCATCTCTTAAAAAAGTTCTTCCCCACTGAAAGCAAAACTTTAATAAATGCACAAAAGAACACTTTCGGCGAATATGAATTGAAAGGGCACTACTCGCTAACATTAATCATATAATCCATCAACAAGACAAACTCTGCTGACAAGATGTACTCAGAACAGGAATTAAAAATAATTTATTTCGTTTCTAATGGCTAAGTAGACCATTTGTAAGACAGAAGCTGCTGGTTGCTCTGCAACATCTTGACTCTATCAAATCTTCTCATTTTTTTGATTCAATGACCTTCTTTGCAAACGTTGGCAAACAGAATGCTGCTGTGTGGATCTGGAATTTATACATTAGACAGGAAAAAGAAAAAAGTGCATCAGAAACGTGAACTAGAAAAATCAAATGCATTGCCCTGTGCATAAGGAAGGGGGAAAAAAAAGAGAGGAAAAGGAAAGGGAAGAGGAAGATGGAGTAGAATCATACCTCTGAGTTGTAAAATTTCAGGGGTCCTTTTGATGAATTACAGTGACTGTCATTGGCATCTATAGGATTGACTGGATGCTTGAAATCAACAGGAGGCCCCTCAGTTGAGCAAAGCATGAAACCAATCACACCGCTGGGGAAACATAAAATAAGATCAAATAACCACCATCAGCAACCTACCACAGAATAAAGAAACATACACCACTTGACTAGGAAGGGGGTGCCCATGAAGTGAGGGCATTGAAGGGCTTAAATCACTGTCAACAGCTGAACAAGAGGCGAGGAAAGTTCTGGTTTGTGAAAAGGGCTCTGACGGGGATGCCAGTCACAGTAAACTGCTCTTACAGAGCCTTGTTATGCATTCATTCCAACATACATAATAGATGGAAGAAGAGAAGAATTCTCAGATCAGGAAAGATAAGAATCAAATAGTATATACCTTGGATACGTAGGGACTGTAGTCCATGCATAATTGACAGAGCCTTTGAAGATCTGGCGGCAGTTTGCAACAATGTCCTCTATAATGTGCATGTGAAGCCAGATGCTTTCTGCTTGAGTACTCACTACACCCCCTGGACGAAGAGCCTTAGCAACCGACTCAAAAAAGGGCTTCTCAAAGAGCTCTTGCGCAGGACCTGTTTGAACAAACACAATACTCCTAATTAGTTCAAAACAAACTAGTCTCTTTCCATTTTTCAGTCAATGTATTTTAGATATGTTTTTGTTAAAAACACAAGGATATTATCAGTTGCAGAGCAATTACCAATTGGATCAGAAGAGTCCACTATAACTGCATCATATGTTCCTTCAGGAACAGCCTTCAAGAATGCCACTCCTGCAATATTGGGATAAGACCCACCTATCAATCCCTTCACAGGAAAAATGAGAAATAAGGAGTATATAAAAAGAAGCTGGTCATACCATCACCAATATGAAGTGTCACACGAGGATCCTCAAACCCAACAGCTACATCAGGGAAAAATTGTTTAGAGACCTGGAAAACAAACAGAAATCATATATTACATAAGGAAGCTGTTTTAATATAGGAAAAGGTCAAGCATAATAGACTTGCACAATCTTTTAACAAGTGCATGAATTTCATTCCAAAAAGGGGGGGGGGGGGTGGGAGTCAATCATTTTTCTAGTCAACAATGCCAAGAAAGAATCAAAAGGTGTAAGTTTATAGCTGCTTACATCAACTACCATTTTATCAATTTCACAGATATCAATCTTCTCAACAGAAGAATGACGAGATACTTCCCGCAGGACCCCACCATCTCCTCCACCAATTACCAGAACCTGAAGAAAATAACAATGTGGTGAAGATTGAGTCAAATGCACATACTTTGGCAGCAGAGACAGAAAAAAAAATTACATCACATGTTATGTTGGTTCTACCAGAGGGGATTTCAAAATTGAAGAAATCATATGCCTTGAGAGCAATCATAACATGACTGAGAGAAAATTATGACACTGTCAATGACTCAGATAATTTAGAGAGAAATTAGTGACTTCCATGATGGTGTCTCATATTTAAATGAATCATTACTAATTAGTAGGACATAGAGACCTTCTTTGGGTTTGCAATTGAACAAAGTGGAAGGTGAGTGATCATTTCTTGATATGCACATTCATCCCTCTCAGTAAGTTGAATCACCCCATCCAAAATAAGAACCTTCCCATATGTTGAAGACTGCAAAATGACAAAGCAGAGAATAATTTAAGTATAAGAGTTAAAAGGGAAAAAAAAGAAAAAAGAAAAGAAAAGAAAGGATGACGAATATGAAAGGAATCAAAATGGCACATGAATACCTGAAAGACCATGACATTCTGGTAATCAGACTTTCCTTGAAACAAGATTTTCTCAACCTTCAATGAATGTGCCTCACCTGCATAATAAAAAATAGCTCGCAGATAAGATTTTCTGAGAATTAAGATGATGATAAGAATGAAAAAAGAATCTGGCAATGGCAAACCTACACACAAGGTTAAAGAGGCAAAAAAGTGGCAACACTTCTGTTTTCCTGTAGATATTATAACAAACTAAACTCCAATATTTAAAGCCAGACCGACATAAAAGACTAAAAAGAACCTCATAGAGACAGATTTCGCAAGTTTAACAACAACAAGTCCATCAAAGGGCAACAAAGTCTTCTCTATACTTTAAGGTATTCAGCTCTACCAAGTAGCTAACAATTCTTGTAAGAATTAACAGATAAGATTCCCAAATGAAGATAAGCAGATAACATGAATAAGAAGAAACATAAGTAGTGTCATAATAACAGAATATATTTAATCAGACCAAACATACTCTGACTATCACATAACAACAGTAATAAAATAATAACCGTATGATATTAAACAAAACAATGATTTTAATCAGATCAAAAAGCAAGAACACGCAGCCTGTAAAGAGAAAAAGAAAAGAAAAACAAACCGGGCCACATTGGGCTGATTTCAGAGAACCATCCAGGAATAACAGAGGAGATGCAATCAGGCTGTTTGTTAGAGTCCATCTCCATCAACACACTCCCGTTATTGTTGATATTAGCCTCCTTCTCCCCGTCATCTCTCGGCCTCTTCACCGGCAAATCAGTGGCAGCAACAGACCCAGATTCCGCCATAACAGATATTATTATTGATTATTCTCTCTGCTTTCAAACCCCCGAAAAACCAACAATCACTTCACTTTTAATGAAGACCGAAGGCGGAGGCAACTCTCGGGAGTCAAGAGGCGCCACACAAACAGAATCTCCGTCCCTCTTTTTGCCTTTATATATATATGTATATATAAAAAAATTAAAAAGCAAATTGCAAGCTGCAAGTGGTGGGAGAATATATATAAAAAGTTACAAATCTGGCTTCGCAAAGATGCGGCTCCTGTTTGTGTCTTGAGTTTGCGTTTGCTGCCGCTTGCGCTTGGTGTCAAGTGCGTGAATGAGGCGAGCAGCGTTATATATATGCCCAGGCCAGCACAAAAGTAATCTGATTTGATTTGAGTTGATTTGATTTATAAATATCAACTATTTTGTGATTCCGGCAAATTATCGGATTCCCCTTACCTTAATTATAATTGCCAATAAAGACGGATAATTTAGTCTTTCGCATGATCATCCAACTTTACTCCATTAAAATTTTGTTAATAAAATCATAATTTAAATGTTGATGCACATATAATACTCAGATGATATGTTTGGTACTCTGTATTAGTTATATTACAGTATGAAATATTGTACATTAAGGTACATTATAATGCAATATTATGTTTTGGGTAGCACGGACTATATTATATAAAACAATATTTTTTATATTGAAATTAATATTTAATTTATTAATATTTTAGGTGTTTATTATTAATTATTAAATTAAGCATCAAATATTTATTTTTATATATAACTTTTGTTATATAGAAATTATTTAATAATATACTGCTATTAAATAATAAAATATTACAACCGTGTGTTATACTATTAATAATATTATATTATAATATAATCAATTGTATATGTCAGTTCTTGTCTTATAATATAATGTAATTTTATTATAATATTGTATTTGCTATATAAATTATATCATATTAAATTAGAAATTTATTTTTATTTATTAATTTTAAATATGATTATTTAATTTAAAATTATTTTAAAATTGATTATTTTAGTAGATAATAAATTATTAAATAAAATTAAAACACCTTTTCCATATTAGAAGTAAAATAATTAAAATAATTTTATTTAATGAAAGCAAAATAATTTAATATCATTTATTTATTAAGTATTTATGTTTTTGTCATCGTATATTATTATTTAAATTAATTTTTATTTAAACATAAATACAAATTAATATTTAATAAATTTTCAATTTATTATAATTATCAAATAATAAAAGTTAATTCTAAATATAAATAATATTTTGATGCAATACAGTCTAAATTATCTGTCTGATGGATTTATTTTATACTCCTTTTATCGTATTAACCACCTTTTTAATGAAGTGCATTAAAAAAAAAAAACTAAACATGGGTTAACATGATAATAAAAATAGTATTTTAATACTATGCAAGGTGATATAAGGTAAGCTGTTAAATAGTCTTTTCGTTTCAGCATCATGTGACTTAAAATTAGATGGCCTTCTTCCCTGAATATAACAGCTGTATCTTTTAAAATATGACCAAATTCTTCCCTCAATTTGATCTTGAGATATCAATAGAGGCCTTAATGTAATATAATAAAACCTATGTAATTATTAGTAATTTAATAAAATACAGGGACTCATTGCATTGTTCCATTCTTTTTCTTTTTCTTTTTCTTTTTTAACACTGTACGGTGCAAAATGATAGGGTTCTCAATTAGGGTTGGGAACTCGGGATGAGAAAAAGAACCCTAATTAATTAAAATTATTGGAAGGAGGGAAAAAAGTTTGAGGACACTTATGTTCGGCACGTTTATTAAAAGCCCTTGATTCGTGTTGTGTTTCACACATTTGCCAACAGCTCACTGCCCCATGCCTCAAATCGCTTTTTTCAGATTGTTCAAATATTGGTTGAGTGATGACGAACCTCACTTGTGGAGAACTAAAAAGCATATTCTTTTCACTTAATTATTTTCAGTTATTTGTAACTTACGGACAAACATGAACGAGTGATTATTTACTAAGTATATCCCAAAAGTTATTTAAAATAAGAGACAACTTAAAAGATAAATAAAACATATATTTTAATGTAATATATTTTATTATTTAATGTATTAAAGTGTATATTTTTATGACTTTTGTCTTATGTTTTAAAGATAAGAATTCAAGAGATCTTTCATTAATAAGTTACTGAAAAACTCATTTAATTTTACCCAAATAAAAAAATAAATATATAAATTTTCTCTAAAATATTTTTAAATAAAAATAAAATTATATTATTTTAATCAAATTATTCTCTTATCAAATCTAGCTATTCTCTCTCTTTTTTTTTTTAATATTAAAGAGACAGATAACAATTTTATTAGAAGAATTATTTTAAACTTTTCTTCTTCGATGTGAATCTTTTAACGAGAATTAAAAATATCACCTATGAAATTCTATTTTTTAAATTAATTTATTTATGGTAATAACAATTGATGATAATTTGTGACTGTAACATAATCAACAAAATATTACCAACAAGAAAGCACGAGCCACTTCCAAACGCACCAAAAATATCGCCAAAAATGGTGCAGATTTTAGGAAATAAAACAATTTGTTTTTTTAAAGCATTTCGCAGGAATGATTGTGCATTTGTGCGAAAGGAACATGTGCGTTCACAGTGATTGTGAACCAGGCTAAAAAATGAACACTCAAATTCACTGAATGAGAAAAGATAAGAGTCCAGCAAAAAGGGGAAAGGAGAGCGGGAAAAAGAAGTAATTGTTGGGTGATGATGATTGTGGACGGTTTGCTTTCATCTCATAAGATGATAGAATAGCCAGCCAGACGAAAATTATGACTTTAAAAAAAAAAAAAGGCAAGTCTTCGTGGCTCAAAGCAAAAGTGCTTCCGCTTCCACTTGTTTTAGTTTAAGAGATTCCCCAACCCCGTGCATGCTTCTGATTCTTGACAAGTCAAAATTCCGTCCGAAATATAATATAGCTGACTTGACTTAAATTTATTCTTTTAAAATTAAAATTTAAAGAAAAGCTCCAAGACGAGACATCAGAGGAATCTGAGGTTAAAGCAAAACAACAATATTAATCTCTTTGGTTTCCTCCAATTCTCACCTTCCGACGGTGGTTGAAAAAATAAATAAAAATAAGACGAGATGCATGCGCACGCAAAGTAAGTAAGGGCGGACATGAAATATTGGAGAAAATTAAACAAAAAAGAATTACAGAACGGAATCATGAATTTGATTTGTTTAATTTCCTCCAATTTTCACGTCCACATTTGCTTGATCCCATCTCATCTCATCTGGTGTCGCCTTCAATCTCTCTCGCCGAAGCCACATCTTGTATTTATAGACATTCTGTAGAGAGCGAGCGGGTGGCATGTTGCAGCTGCCGCAAACAAGTCACAACAAAAACGCACAAAACAGAAAAAACGCGACAGCTTGACAGCTTTTTGCACCGTCCGAATACAGTTTAGATTAGAGGGACCTCAGGGTCCATGCAAAACAGAATCAGGCCTTTCTTTTTCTGGTCTGGTCACTGAGCCCAACTACAGCCCAATAGCTTTTTTCATAAAGCCCAATACCTTTTGGAGTTGTCTCATATCATCAGAAACGCCAACAAGCTTTAAAAAAAAAGGGCCCAAAAATTAAAAAAAAAAAAAGAGAGAGAGAGATCCCTTACCGCCAGGGTTCTGTGCATCAGTCGGGCCTATCCCGACGTTAGGCTATCAATCAATTACTCGGTATTTCTTCTCTGGTTAAGATTTCTTTTTTTGTTTTTGTTTTAATATCAATTTCATTTTATAAATTTGGGTTCATCGTTTAGTTTCGCCGGCTTTTCTGTTGCCAGGAGCAAACCCTACGACAGGATTTAATCGTTTTCCTTTCCTCAAATTCGAGATAATGGTTAGTTTTTTAATTTTTATTTATGACATAACAAATTGTGATTAATCGCTTTATTTTCAGTGATTTTTTAGTGTTTCACTATTTCTCTGTTTGCACTCTTAGCTGCTTTGCCTTCTTCTCTACGTTGATGTAACCCTAAATTTTTTATGCCTCTTTTTTTTTTTTTAATTTATAATCTAGCACTTGTTACTCATTGATTCATTTGTGGTATCTTCAGGCAACTCTTGCTGATTCCTTCCTCGCTGACCTGGAAGAGTTATCTGACAACGAAGCTGATGTTAATGTCAGTAGATTTTCTTTCTTTCTCTCTCTCTCTTTTCTTTTTTCTGTCTTCTGTCTCTGATCAGAATTGTCATATTAATTTCTGTGAAGTTCTGTCCATTAAGAATGTGCTAATTGGCTATTCATAACCTTTATCTGTTTTCATCCAGGAAGAGGAAGGAGGAATTGATGCCACAAACATGGAAGAAGATGTTGATGGTGATGTTGAGGATATAGAAGCTCTGAACTATGATGACTTGGACAATGTTTCAAAATTGCAGAAATCTCAGAGATACACTGATATAATGCAGGTTGATTTATATCATGCTTTTTCTCATTTTTATTTGTGCTTACTTACATATGTTTGTTTATGGTGGAGTGATTTCTTGATGTCTCACATTCTCTTTGCTTTTATGTTGTTTGACCATGAGATTTCCCCCAACTACTAGTTTTCTTTTTCTTTCAATATTTGTATTACCTTTGATATGTATTTGGACATTTTCTAATGGTTTTAATTGTGTTTGACTGGCAGAAAGTTGAAGCTGCACTCCAGAACGGTTCTGATATATCTAGTCATGGAATGGTATTGGAGGACGATCCAGAGTATCAGCTGATTGTCGACTGTAATGTATTATCAGTGGACATCGAGAATGAGATTGTGATTATTCATAATTTCATTCGTGACAAGTACAGACTGAAATTTCCAGAGCTTGAATCTTTAGTCCATCACCCTATTGATTATGCTCGTGTTGTGAAAAAGATTGGCAACGAGATGGACTTGACACTCGTGGATCTGGAGGGGCTTTTGCCCTCGGCCATTATCATGGTGGTGTCTGTCACAGCATCAACTACAAGTGGCAAACCGCTTCCGGAAGACGACCTTCAAAAGACAATTGATGCATGCGATCGAGCTCTTGAACTTGATGCAGCAAAGAAGAAGGTCCTTGATTTTGTAGAAAGCAGGATGGGCTGTATCGCACCAAATCTATCTGCAATTGTTGGCAGTGCTGTTGCAGCAAAACTCATGGGAACGGCTGGTGGTCTCTCAGCATTAGCTAAGATGCCTGCTTGTAATGTTCAGCTTCTTGGCGCAAAGAAAAAGAATCTTGCTGGTTTTTCTACTGCAACATCTCAATTCCGTGTAGGTTATCTTGAGCAGACAGAGATATTTCAAAGTACACCTCCTCCTCTGAGGATGCGTGCCTGTCGACTCTTGGCTGCAAAATCAACACTTGCAGCACGTGTTGATTCTACTAGAGGAGATCCTTCTGGAACTGCTGGGAGGTCATTCAGAGAAGAGATTCGCAAGAAGATTGAAAAGTGGCAAGAGCCTCCTCCTGCAAAGCAACCTAAACCTCTTCCAGTTCCTGATTCTGAGCCTAAAAAAAAGAGGGGCGGTCGACGGTTAAGGAAGATGAAAGAAAGGTAGTACACTTTCACCATCGCTTATGCTGGATGTTTTATTCTGTTTAGAGTTTCTTGTTTTGTTCATTGACAGTTTTCCTTTTCCTTTCCAGATATGCTGTAACAGATATGAGAAAGCTGGCTAACAGAATGCTATTTGGTGTACCTGAAGAAAGTTCCTTAGGTAAATAGTTCATTATTCAGCCTTTATTAAGTGGCTGTTGTAATTTTAACATGTTTGTTGACAAATTTTAGTATTTACTTGAGTTTATTAACCTTTTCTTATAGATGGTCGGTGTTGATGAGTTGAAGAATTATTCTTTTTACTAATTTTATGTTCTTTGAAACAGGCGATGGATTGGGAGAGGGTTATGGAATGCTTGGTCAAGCTGGCAGTGGTAAACTCCGTGTATCGGTTGGTCAGAGCAAACTTGCAGCAAAAGTTGCCAAGAGGTATTTTTTTAAAATCAATTCTTTTTTCTCTTTCATTGGTTTCTTTTGGGTTCCTGTCAGTTCTTGTTCGAGCGATAGTTTGATGGCATAAAACTTATTTGCTTTATCAGTTGTCTTGTTAACCTTTGATCAATTAACAGTTGATCAATTTTTGAGCCCAGCCATCAGTTCTAATCTCAGGGGCAATGTTGTTTTCAGGTTCAAGGAAAAGAATTATGGTAGCAGTGGTGCTACTTCTGGACTTACGTCAAGTCTAGCATTTACACCTGTGCAGGTATATATATATATATATCTAAACATGAATTTATCGGTGCTAATCTTATGCTGTAGAGCAACTTCCAGGGATGGATGCCTGTTAAGTTACCAATCATCCAAAGACCTTATGCTACTATGACCCAGCAATGATACTTAAGTTATTACAAATCATCTAATATATCTTTGCCGGAGGTTTTATCAATGAGCTTTCTATGTGCATCAAAATCAAACTCAAATGAATGTAAATGCAATTGCAAATACAAATGCTAATTTAATAATGCACGGTGATTTAAGCATAGGACCTCCTTGCCAAACTGTTGTTAGATGAGTGTATACTTTGGAGGTCCCCTTTTCAGTGTTTGATCTTTGTGAGATCGATTTTTTAAAAAAAAAATATTTTTCTAGTAACTTGTATGGTATGCTGAGAAGTGAAAACTAAAACCTAATCTCATAGTGGTGTTAATGTCCAGTTTGACATATCTTTAGTTGATGTAAAATGCTTGATGAATAACTCTTCTAGCGTTGTTATTTGTTAATATCTATAAATGTGCAAATGATAACAATTGATATTTTCTTTTTTCAGGGAATTGAGCTATCAAATCCTCAGGCGCATGCACACCAGCTTGGGGGTGGAACTCAAAGTACTTACTTCTCTGAGACGGGAACTTTTTCGAAGATCAAGAAGACCTAGCTTACTTAGACTGCTTGCTTACAACTTGACAGTTTTAAATTCTTAGAAGCTGAATGACGTTAGTCTACAGAATCGTGTATATGATAAATACAATGAGATTTCTTTCCTATAGCTTTTACTTAATCTAGAGTCGTTGCTTCAATGTATTTTCAAATGTTTGCATGTTCGATATACCTGATTTTAGTATTATTGCACTCAGAGGATCTTTATTAATTATTATAGTGGATGAGACTATGAATCTATGATGTTATTGCAATTTCAATTTCTTTAGCATAAGTTTTAAGTTAAGATATTATTTATCCATTTAAGCATCTATATGTGTATGTGATTAGGCTTGGATTATTCGTAATTGTTGGTATAATTTTTCTCTCACACGTGCAGAAAATATTGGGGGTGGCTTATCTTATGGTTAATTTTGGCGTTCATTGTCATTATTTAACTTGTTTGACCTCGCCTCCAATATTACACAATTCAAGCTAATGGCTTCTTTGGCAGTGAATCATTGATTGTTCTCTCTTTTATCGTTTCTCTGCATAGTTTTTGCTCATTTTGTTTGAGCATTATACGTTATTTGGGAAGACTATAAGACACGAATACTCACCATGTTTCCTCTAGAGTCCTGACTTTTGAATGAAGTTCCTCTTGTTCTTTAGAGGCTTCTCATAAAAAATAAATAAATAAATCTAATCATGTATAAATCTAAACCAAATGTTGTTTATTTGCGTTTGAATATAAGTGTTTTATTTTTTCATTTTTAAGAGTAGAAATATGTGTCGCTGCCAATAATATTAATGAAGCGCGCACACAATTTTTAAAAGTAAAAATATGTGTACGCTGCTAATAATATTAATGAAAATACACACGCACTCGCGCACACATAATTTGGAGATAGTCAAATGATAATAATTTCGGAGGTTAGGTATTTCAACAAAAAACAGAAGAAGGGTCTCTTTAGCAAAGGTGCAACTTTTTCACTAGAAGACAATATGTATTATAGTTGTACTGCTTTTTTTATGCACAGTTGCAGACAAATAGTTTTTTTTTTTTTTAAATGGGCGCATAATAGATAATTCATCCATTGAAAATTTTAAGTGAATGTATTTTAGATGGGGATATTTTTATGTTATATAATTATGTAATATATATATAATAATTTTTAAAATATAAAATTATAAAATTATCTTATTTTTATAATTATTAAATTTTTATTTAAAATTGTGATATAATTATATATATATATATAATAAAAATTTTTAGATTGAGGTGTTGTAAACGAAAAAATAAATTTATTTAGAAGCTTATCAAGAATATCTATTTTTATCCCCAAATGTCGGGAATAATCTTCGAATCGAGTCTCAAAAGAAAATTCAAATTGATAACATTATTGGTTCCCCGCACGGATATAGGTCCGATTGGCTACGTATTTATTCCATCAAATAAAAGTCAAAGGAAATTGAGTGCACTAAAATATCAAAACAAAGACTAAAAAGACGATGGACTTCTCACGGTTTAATTATCAAAATGGGAAGAGGATATAATATGGTAATGTGTGTTAGGATGTGATAATGCGTGACGTCCCACGTATGATGATCCGAACGATGCGTGTCGTGAGCTCTGATTAAGCGGTGTTGCGTGTTACAGTAGAATTTCTCTGATTAAGCTCTGATTAATGAGAACTCATCGTACGTATTCTGGCTAAAAATGACAGCAAATTTCAAATTTTATTCGAAATTTGGGATTCTGAATTATTTAGGATAATATTGGTCGTATTTTAGAATCGAGCTTTCAAAGCAAACGGGATTTGAGACTATAAAAATTTTAATTTATTTTTTATTTAATTTTTAAAAGAGTAATATATTAATAAAATTAAAAGTAAGTAAAATTAAACTAATAGTTAATAAATAGTAATTCAAATAGCATTTTACTCTAGGCCCAAGTAACAAACGCAAGTTCATTTGTTGTATTATTTTTCATTTAACTAAATAAATCTAAAATAAAAATATTAAACTAGAAATTTATAAGTATTTTAATCTAAAACTAAAGCACAGCTGCTTCTTGCTCATCCCCAATTTTTGGCCGCCTTCAGCCACCTCATCTAGCATTTCCATAAGTTTGCATTTGACATTTCTTTCCTTCTGTATTGGGTTAAAATGCTTTTTAAATATTTTAATGAAATTTATAATATTTATTAAATCGAAATATGGGACATTCGAGCTTATTTGATCTTGGAATGAAATTTTAAAAGGTTTATAATTAGTCTAATTTTTTTTTCTCATTTAACTATTCGAGATAAGATTCGGTCCACATTAAAATTTTGTTTTACTATTGAGATCAGACCAGAATTATCAAATCTTAGACCAGCGCCATATCTAATTGTTACACTCTAGAAGAAAATTGTAGTGTGCAAGTGACATTATTTAATATGCCAAGAATAAATATGATACAAGGAAGATCGATACAGGGCCTGAACTTTGAAGTTTGGACCATTAATAATATCTTTGAAAATTCAATGGTGTAAATTAGTTTTTTATTGATTGTTGAAAAATACAGCATAAGTATGATTTTGTTAAATCAATTTTCCAAAACGTTTCAATGATTTTTTCACCATATTTATTTTTCAATTAACTTGTTTGTAGACTGTTGAATTTCACTCTTTCAATCCCACGGTTCATATTTCTGGGCTATTACACAATACTAATACATTCGGATAATATAATGTAATTTAGTTGCAGCGGCATTGGGGGTAAATGACTGGAACTGAAAAGAGGTGGAGTGCAGGATAACTTGATTTATTATGTGCGCATTAATTAAGTAAATGCTGTGCACGTGGACTCTGACTGCAATGGATCATTTTCTGAAGTACAGCTATAAGTTTTTACATAAAATTTTATTCTTATTTTAAAAAAAAATTATATTTTTTCGTAATTTATAATACACAGATAAATAATATGTAAATTTTACATCATATATTATTTACATATATTTTATAAATTATATAAAAATATAATTTAAAATCTTCCTCTCATTTAAGGAGTACGTTAATAAAAATATCAATAATATTTTTAAATAAAAATTATATTTTTTATTTAATATTAAAAAGTAATTTCTCTTTCTTTGAATAATATTATATTATTTTTATATCATCATTATTAAAAAGAAAGAAGAGATATAACTATATTATTTAAAAAGTAGAGGGTAATTAAATTTAGTGTGAGAAATTTTTAATTAAAATAATATAAATTTATTTTTAAAAAAATCTTTTGAGAGAATTTTTTTTCTTTTTTCTTTTTTACCATACACGTAAATATATAAACACTTTAAGAAAAAAAATAATGAGTGTTTAAGTGATTCTACGATGTATTCGAGTAGTCTTTTATTTCTAGTTGTGAATAGCTTTGAGAAGAAATGTTACGGCCATGTTTGAATGCTAGGGTTAGGTTCGGATGTGGACTAATTTTGAGATTAAATATTTATTTTATATTTAACAAGCTTGGTTGGATTGGACTAAGGGAGACCAAATTTGAATTTAATCGTAAAATCATGAGATTAGTATTTAGTAATCTTAATTAACACATGGGTTTAGTTGGTATAAGATTAAAGGTAAAACAAAAAAAAAGTTGTCTATTTATGAGACTTTTATTTTTATCATTATTTTCTGTTAATACCTAATATTATTAATTTATTTATTTATAGTTTACTTAAATTTTTTAAATTTATTATATATGATATAATCAATTTGATATTTTTGCTTCTACTAACTCTTGAGATTAAATTTTGATTACTTGTATATTTAATAATTTATCAATAAAATTAATAATTTAATAGTTATCACATATTGATTGTATTAAGTTTAAAAATCACTAACGTAATATTAAAAATAATCACAAAAATAAGTAATTATTTTATATCATATTTTAAAATATTTTATAAAAATTAATTAATTTCTTTTTTATTTATTTATTTTATTATGAATGCCTACTAACTTATCTGTAATATATCTAGTTTTCTTGTTAGTAACCTTCCAAATTTATTTTGATTATCATTATTGTTATAAAATTTAATGAATAATTAGTATTCCCATGTTAATATATAAATAATTGATCCCCGATCAGATACGTCACCACTGCCGAAACACATAAAAATTAATAGTTGCACGGAGAACAAGAACTCGTACACCATTCAACTCGCGGACACGACAGTGATGACACAACGACGACGCACAAATTGTTTATTGGAAAATTAAAAACAAGTAATGATATTTAATTACTGATTAGTTGGGACAGTGATAACACAACTCACGTGACTAATGATATTTAATTATTTTGCACATCACATCATTCTTTTCTTTCCTGATTAGTTGGGACATCAAATGAATCGACAGTGCATAGATGCTCGTATAGACAAGGACGTGTGCGGAGCGCTGAGTCCGTTGGTTAATTTAATAATATTTTATTATGCAGTATTGACTATGTTACTTGCAGAAGCTGTAACATTAGCATTGTCCTAAAATTTGATAAATTAGACTTAAGTACTGATTTTACTAGAAGCCTAGAACATTACTAGTCAAGCACGTGATCACCAATGAAAGAGATTACAAACAAAATAATTTTTATTTACATTACGGTCCACCGCGATTACCTATCAGGCGTATGACATGCAAGTGATTGGCCAGATCCAACCATTTAAAAATATTATATCATAATTAATTTAAACTGTTAAATATATAAAATAAAAAATATAATTATTTAAATTAATTGTGATACAGTATCATAATTATATCGAATGTAAATTTTATATATATATATATATATATATATATATATATTTAATGAATTGACGTCAATGCATGGCCTTTTATGGAAATTGCTAGGTATTGCACTGTTGCTTTATTTGACATTACAAAACGACACGGCTCTATATTTGACATGGACTATTCAGCTATACTCCAAAAGAAAGGAGTCAATATCCAATTACAGCGACGTACTGCTAAGAATACTCCGAATTCACGCGGGTACCATTTTTCAAATCTTGGTATTGCTGACAGTGGTGTAGCAAAGCACAGTAATGTACGTTTAACTTGTATTATAATAAATACTTGTTTCAATTTCTTGTTGTTTTTTTTTTAAATGAAAAGACCTTATTTAAGAGCATTACAATTTAAGAATAGTCAATTAACAGTTACGAAATTCAATCCAATAAAATCGATTATTTTATCCTATCCTCTACGAAACAAGACAACCTAGCTGACAGCCGCAAGCACAATCAAGTTTGATGGCCTGACCGATCACGCATCCCCATAGAAACGTTTCGTTTCTGATATAGATGTTGACCGTTAGATCATTGGATAAGCATGCCATGTAATTTTTCACGAACGAAAATGTAAAAAGCTTGGAAACTTTATATATACACTTGGTGTACACTCTCACCCACAAGAGAGGAAGTTGGGGCAAAAAATAAAAGAGATAAAATTAAAGTTGTAATGGCTGCAAGAAGGATTCCGCTTTTGCTTTCACGTTCATTCACGTCTTCTTCACCTACCCCGTTTTCAAGAGGTAGCTATACAGTGTCGTTTTTCGTTGCTGGTGCTATCTGATTTTGTTGTTGTTTGTGAGTCTTATATTAATGATCGAAGTGTTTGTGCTCTGTCTGGTTACTGGAAAAACGATAATTTAAAGGAGTTTTAAATCTCACGTTTGATGATGATGATAATATGATATTATTAGCCTTTCTGATGGATTACATATTTAAAATAAAGTCGTAATTTTTACAATGTTACTTGGCAATGCCCTTTTCTTGTATCATTTATATATAATAATAGGAAGCATGCCTTTTCTTTTCCTTTTTTTTTTCCCTCTCTCTCTCCCAAATGTTTGGGGCAATTTCAATTACAAAATTTTGAGGTAAAGATGTAATATATATGCTTTTGAAACATTAATTTATGGGTCTGTTCTTCCTGGTCCCCAGCTTTAAGTGATGTGCCTTTGAGAGAGAGAGAGAGAAAAAAAATTGAAGTTGTACCTTGTTTGTTCCTTTACATTAAATCGTTCCGTCACTGTTTATTTCAGGGAGGGATTCTAGTTTGTGCAGAGCTGCTGCTGCTGCTGCCTGCGGATACAGCACGGCTTCTTCTTCTGCTGCTGCTGCTGCTGCTGAAGATCCAATTACTCCGCCTGTTAAAGTTAATTATAATCAGCTTTTAATTAATGGACAATTTGTTGATTCTGCATCAGGTGATCTTTCTATCGAGTCAATTAGCTGTATGCCTTGCTTTCTTTCTCTTCTTTCAATTAAAAATTGAATATAAGCTTATGTCTGGGAGTGGGGTGGTTCCCTCTTCTTGTTATTATTGTAGGCAAAACTTTTCCCACACTAGACCCCAGGACTGGTGATGTGATTGCTCACGTAGCTGAAGGGGATGCTGAAGATGTTAACCGAGCAGTATCTGCTGCTCGCAAGGCATTTGATGAAGGACCGTGGCCTAAGATGACTGCTTATGTAATTATTCTTCATTCCTAATTTCATTTGTTCCATTATATTGACGTTATTTTTACATAATTTATAGTTTTAATCCTTTTTTGATTTTCCCTTTTTGTCTTTTAGGAAAGGTCAAAAATAATTTTGCGCTTTGCTGATTTGCTGGAAACGCATAATGATGAAATTGCAGCACTTGAGACTTGGGATAATGGGAAGCCATATGAGCAGTCTGCCCGGGTTGAAGTACCAATGACCACACGTTTATTCCGGTACTACGCTGGTGGGTAAATTGAAATGAATTTAAAACCTCTTTCTGCTAGCTTTTATTATGTTGGATCTTAATTTTTTCCTATATTCTATTCATTATTAAGACATTTTTCTCCTTCAAATTCCTCAGGTTGGGCAGATAAGATTCATGGTCTCACTGTTCCCGCTGATGGACCGTACCATATGCAAACCTTGCATGAACCAATTGGTGTAGCAGGTCAAATTATACCATGGAACTTTCCCCTTCTCATGTTTGCTTGGAAAGTTGGGCCCGCATTAGCATGTGGCAACACTATTGTTCTTAAGACAGCAGAGCAGACGCCCCTTTCAGCTCTTTATGTATCAAAGCTACTTCATGAGGTGGTTCCTGAAACAAAAAAAATTGTTTACTTCTATTTCATAACCGGGTTCTGTTTCCGTTTTGTTTCAATTTCCAGTTTTTCAATTATTGAGTACCAAAATGAGTAAAATGTTTGTTTGGACATTAACACTTCCAAAAGCTTCGTCGCACAATTTCACAGCTTGCGAATGAGATATGCACGGATGCAAATTGAACTGTTTTTATTGATAAGAACATCTTCTCAAGGAATTGTATTAGTGTTCTTTCAAAGATGGTCTAGAGCAGTCAATTCTTTAAAAGCTAAATTTGGTGCTCCTGGAAGGTTAGCCGCCACCGAATAGTTGGGTGCAGGGCATTTGCTAATCTCATCATTTCAAGTGATGCTAGACTTGTCTGAACAAGTGATGCTAGACTTGTCTGAACCTCAACTTGAACCGTGGTGCATTGTTCATACTTCTGTTTGGGTCTTTTGTTCTTATCGCATAACTTATAATACTAAACTTGCTCAAGTCATTCTTGGATGTCTGCCCAAATATTATGGTGCTCAAACACATACTTGTTAGTAGTCTTTTTTATCTTTGTTCTGATCAGTTGATTCTATGTGACAGGCTGGACTTCCTCCAGGTGTTCTAAATATAGTTTCAGGTTATGGTCCAACTGCTGGTGCCGCTCTTGCTAGTCACATGGAAGTGGATAAGGTACTTTAAAACCATAAATTAATCACTACTTCTCCTTTGTTTGAACCTTTTGTTAGTTTCTTTATTTTGTTTGGAAGAATTATAAACAATACTGCGGATGTACTTTACAAATAATGCCTCATGCTCATTATCTTTCTGATGTTCACTGAAAGTATAGACCGAACCATTAACTGAGTGGACTCAAGTAAATCATTATCTGAAAGGCTACATGAATTCTAAGGATAATGGTGTCGCTTTTCTTTAATTTTTTAACTTGTTTCCTGTGAATCGTTTAGTGTTATGTCAATGTGAAAAGGAGTTATGATCTCTTGCAGCTTGCTTTCACTGGATCAACTGGAACCGGAAAAATTGTACTTCAATTGGCAGCGAAAAGCAATCTTAAGCCAGTGACATTAGAGCTTGGAGGGAAATCTCCATTTATTGTATGTGAAGATGCTGATGTAGATAAGGCCGCTGAGCTGGCCCACTTTGCTTTATTCTTTAATCAGGTATGTTCATTAAAATGTTTTTGCAGGACCTCGGTTTTTCATGTTTATTACTGTTTTGTTGATCATAATTCTGTGCAATCTGCAGGGACAATGCTGTTGTGCTGGTTCTCGCACTTTTGTACATGAACGTGTGTATGATCAATTTGTAGAGAAAGCAAATGCACTTGCAATGAAACGTCTTGTTGGTGATCCATTCAAGGGAGGAATTCAACAAGGACCTCAGGTAAACCAGTGACAGTTTCTAATTTTCAGTAGTCAACAATGGCATCTGATCTGTTATAACTGCATTTTGTAATTTTTAGTTGTTTTTTTTTTTTCACTATTGCTCGCTTCATGTGCACGAGGGATTATTTTATTACTAAATTCAGTTTAACACAACCTCAACAGAAACAATTTTTCTGATGAGATTGTAGCAACAAAAGTCTAGTGACAATTGTCAAATGTGTCTGTGCAAAATCACTCATTTAGCCTTTCAATTTTAAGAAGTTAGTTTGGTAGCTGTTATTTGGGACCCTGATTAGAGCCTGCTCAAATAGATTGATTCAGAACAATTTGAGAAAATCCTGAAGTACATAAGATTGGGTATTGATGGTGGAGCAAAACTCGAGACAGGAGGGGAGAGACTTGGCTCCAAGGGCTACTACATCCAGCCCACGGTTTTCACCAATGTCAAGGTACTTATTTCGATATCCTCTGCATCCGTTTCTCCAAAATATTTTACATACATTTAATGGAGAGAATTTTGTATAGGATGATATGTTGATAGCAAAAGATGAGATATTTGGTCCAGTGCAGTCCATCTTGAAATACAAGTAAGCAATGAATCTTGTCAAGGCTCGTCATCATTGAATGGGTTCTCTTTTCCAGATGTTAACAGCGTTGCTGTTTGGCTGCAGGGACCTCAATGAAGTTATTCAAAGATCAAATGAATCTCAATATGGATTGGCTGCAGGGGTGTTTACGCACAGCTTGGACACTGCTAATACTCTGATGCGTGCATTGCGAGTTGGGACGGTGTGGATTAACTGCTTTGATGTGTTTGATGCTGCAATTCCTTTTGGTGGATACAAGCAAAGCGGGCAGGGAAGAGAAAAGAGTTTTTACAGTCTCAGCAATTACCTGCAAGTCAAGGCCGTTGTTACTTCCCTTAAGAACCCAGCATGGCTTTAGATCTAAACCTTCGCAATGAAGTTTTTCAATAACACTCGTGTTAAATCAGATGATGCCGATGAAAGCTCGCTTATTTTGTTTCATTACCTCTATGCACCTTTTTCTATTTTGTAAATTTAGTCACTCTCTCTTCTTTATATGCATCGTAAAGGCTCACGTGAGGGAACACTCTTTTTAAGACCTTCGCTTTTCCTCTTTTGTTTGTTTTTTGTTTTTTTTTTTTCAAAAAAAACCCGGGCTCTTAAGTGACTAAAAATTTTATCAATAAAGACCATATTCGGATCTCAATATTACATTATGTGGATATAGATTTTACTACAGATCTGATCACGTCACTTTTATTTTATTTTATATTTTATTTAGTGAATAGAAGTACACATTTAAATGCGTGTGAGAAGTATTTCAAACTTGATTTTGGAAATGAAGTATAGATATTTGCCGCAGCCAGTTGCTCTGATGATATTATCAGCTGCCCCTTGCCATGTCCAAGGAAGCCTCTCTGCAAATTGAGGCTACAGCCTACATTTCTGGTGCACGCACCACTTTCTAATTATTAATTAATACCCATGCAACCAACAACTGGCGCATGCACGAGATTTCTGTCTTCCACTCAGACTTCCTGTTACATAACATGATTCATATCTACATTTATATTGACTTGATGGCAGTGCTGCGATGGCATTGTTCTTCAGTGGAGCATTATTGAATAACCACGTAATCAAAATAATAAGTAATAAAAAATAAATTATTATTATAATTGTGGTTATTAATAATATTTTGCGGTAAATTAATTTCATCAGACCGTTCCTTGATAAGTTTAAATTAAATAACTAACAGATATATAATTGAGTTATTGGTTGATTACTTGATATAAATAAATACAGAAAAATTGCCTTCTTTGTTATTCATTTCCTCTCCCATGGGGAAAAGAATCTGAAATTAATAACAAAATAAAGAGAAAGGAGAGAGGGGGTGGGGGGGGGGGTGGGGGTTTAAAAAAGGAAGTGATCTGTGATCTGTCTAGTTATTTGCACTCTGGCGGCATGACTTTAAATCTTGTTGTATCCTTACAGTAAGAGTAGAACATGAGCTTTCTTCTAGACCAATCCAGTGCAGTGACTTGCTGCTTTGAAAGTGCAGTAAATTGTTGTCCATCGACTGGGTCCAAGGTTGAAGCACTTCCCTTCGAACATGAAGGAGAAGCAAAGGCAAGGTGTTGTGCAGAATTTGGTAACACACAGCCAGCCATTTCCATTTCAGCCAGTGAAACCACAAATGGTGCGTACTTGTAATTAACTGGATATTTTCCTCCATGAGTCGCCCACTGTGATCCATCCCATATTGTCACATAAAGCGACATTGGCTTTGATGGGTACACAGAAGAAAAGGCCCCAGTGTTTGGAAACTCTCTCACTGGTATATTGTCCACTAGAAATCTGCATTTAGTAGTGTGTAGTTTCAGTATTAATTATTTCATTTGGAGAATTTCTGACTCTCTAGTGGTAGTGTGTTACTTACACTATGTGATGGCTGTTCCAGATGATGCTGTAGTAATGGTGCTGTGCCGTTGGATCAAACCAGAAGTTAAATTTCTCTTCTCTTCCGGTACTGACACCTCCATTCGCGTATATGTTTGTTTGTAGAGCCCAGTCATTTCTCTTATCATGACCAAGCAATTCAATATCAATTTCATCATGGTTGTGCGGATAGCTATCTGCATTAGACAACTGCAAACACAAATGCATGCACTTGTTACTATTTAGATGCCAACGACACTCGACACTCCACACACACACACACACGCATATGTATACATACAAATATATCAAAATTCAGGAATTAAACGTAATCAAATGCTCACGTAGAAGGCAAGTACAACTCCAGAAGAGAGACCAGATGGCAACTTTATAGCAGCACTGAAGAATCCGTGGTAATATTTGTTCCTGGAGACCAATCCAGCGCCTGACGATTTGTCAAGAGCAAGAGTGGCCATTGACCCATTATTGATTCGCTTGACATTTGAGCCTCCGAAGAAAGTGGAAAAGCCCTGATCAACAGAGACGTGACCAAAAAGATCTGTCAGGCGTGCAACACTTGGGGGCGTGTAAGCCCTGTTGTGTGAAGAAACCTCGGCTGTCATAGTGCAAAACAACAAGAGGAATGCTAAAATTAGATTGTTTAGTAGCAAAACAGCCATTTGTGCTTCACTTGATTTCGATGAAGCCAGGATATGCTAATGTATGGGCCACGCGTAATAAGTTAAATATACGAGGAGAACACGGAAAAAAAAGACATAATCTTGCCTAGTTGTTACTAGCTGGCCATGGATCTTTTGCTTTCCTAGAATGGCCTTTTGTTGTTAGATCTTGAAAGGCAACAAATTAACAACAATGGTGCCAAAGATCATGTGGGATGATTTTGATAGGATGCTTAACATTGCTCGTTAGTGGGGCGGGGGTGGTTAGAGTGGGGAGGGGGAGGCTGTCCAAAAGTAGTTTATGGCCATGCTGAATTTGACATTTACTTGATGCATTAATAATAATATTAATGTCGATGGTTGGTTGCGTCTCAATTTCAATTTTCGTGGCCCTAGCCCTCCTCTTAGGTTCAGCTCTGAACCTGACAAGACAAATTAAGACAATAACAGGTTTAGTTTTGCAGCTACGTTTGCACATCTTATCACTTCACTTTTAGTGGCTATGGCTGCATTCGGCTACTCCTTCATAAGAGTAACAAATTAAGCACAGGATTAAAAGATTCTTTGCCAACTAAATAAAAAAGGATCATCGAATTAATTAATTAGTTGAACCGTCCAATTATGGACATACAAATTAAGATCTTTAATTTTTTTTTTTTTTGGGGAAAGCTTTTAGTTTGCCTGATTTTGATTTGCCAGTGGATTTGATTAACTCTTGTGATCGTTGTACAATTAGTTAGAGAAATATAGTTTATTAGCGCGCTTCTTGTGATCTTCGCAACTATGTTAATTACGAGACAGAAATGAGTTCAAATAGACATAGCAGGGGCATTTTTTCTTTTTGGTATAAAATCAAAATGATACTAAAACTTACCAGAAGTGTAGTAGCTGGCATTGATATGATGTGCTTGTACTGATATGACTATTGACGACATTGATCAGTTCCAATTTGATATGCATCATGCGTGGCAGCTGTAATTTAACTAGCTGCAGAAAAGACAATGCATCGAAGCCGACACATATTCCAAAACTGGGCCAGCTTCGGGTTGTTATTCTTCTAGTTGGGATTTCACAAAGTGGGTTTCAGATTCAATTCCCGTGACGCTGTTTGCCGGTTATGAATCCTCCAATTAGAGTTGTGTTATAGACACAAAACTGTTTGTAAAAAGATTTGATTATATTCAATTTAACAACAGAAAGCAAAATAAATCGCTGTCAAACAAAGTATATATGTTTCTGGTTATCCAAAGCAGATCGTTTATTGGGGAGCTGATCAAGTGCCAGGGGGCGATGGAAGCTTGATAGGCGCACAGTCGCGCATTTTTAATTCTTCTGGTTTGTAAACGCACCGAGACATGATGCTGCTGCATGTGAATGTGGATGCATACTTGATACTTCTCTAAACATCAATCACCACGACACTGACAGAAACTCTCTCTAAACATTTGTTCCGTGTAATTTATTCAATGTACAAGTAAGCTTTGGCCAAAACCGAACCACACTTAGCTTTATATGAAAAGTGTACTGTTAGTTTTACTTAGTTTAATTCATCTGAAGAGTGGATTTTGCACGTACAAGTTTAACCGAAAGTATATTGTTTTGAAACTCATTGACTAAAAAATTAAGAGTAACTCTTCTGATAGTTTCCTACGCTTTAAAAGTTAAAGTACCATCAATTGCATGAGTGTAAATTGTTTATACAAACGAAGCTCAACGTTCAGAACAGAATCATGGTTGAAGGGAGTTCTGATTTTCCTTCAATTTTTGAGGAAACATATAGAGTTGAGAGGGAAAAAACAAAAGTTTTAATCAGATGCCCTTACTCGGTTTAGAACCGAATGAATCTATATGTTCCGATACCAATTTTTTTTTTTAAAAAATTAAATTGCAAGGATGCTTTGTCTCTTGATAAGTTGTATACATTGATTGTCTGTAGATGGTCATTATTTATAATTATTGCTTCATTCACATACATGTGTATAAGGTGCTAGTCTGCCTAAAGTTTGACTCGCACACTGGTCAATGAATATCTTTGCAAGTATGGGCTTCACGCAGAGCCATTCAAGCACCACGACAAACCTATCAATGCAAATACCTAATTACGAAAAATAATCATAATAAAAAAAAATGGGGCAGCTACAATTTGAAGTGTATATGATTCAAACAAGAGAAAACGACATGGACCTTCTAGAGATGTCAAAGTTGTCACAGCCCTGCTTCGAGCAAAAAATGAAATCGACACGGCCCATATTTACGCAAAGCTTTAGGCCCACACCTAATATGGCCCACTTTCATCTTCCCCTTCGCATCTATTTTTAAATAGGTATGGATAATTGGCCCATTTGCCACTGCCGAAGACGTGCACCATAATGATATGATAGATAATAAAAAACTTATTAAGTCAACAACTCCCTCAAACCCTCAATTATTATGATTTTTTTGAGAAAAATCAAATATAAATTTAAAATATTATTCTCTAATAATTCTACATTATATCATATTTCAACGGTTGTGAGCCAAACAAAAAAAGCCACGTTATGTCTCGTAGTCCTTGTCGGCTGCCTCTTTTCACGTGGCTTCTTCCATGCACCTTGGACACGTGTCAGTACCTTATTAATAGACGTACTACTCGAAGGTACGTACGATGCTGCTTATCCCCATCTCCAGAAACACCCACGTGTCCTTTCGATTACATGTCATAGATCTGCTGACTAGTGAGTCTTGTATATAGTGCCAAGATTAAAATTTCGCTAACATTAAATACGATACCAACACGTGTCCCGTTATACTCGAAATCCTATATATAGGACTAAAACCTGAACAACCATGTCATCACAAAGCTAAAACCAAAAAAGCCACAAAATCCAAATACAAAAAGTCAAACGAACCCTTTTCTCTCGGATTTGTCTTCTGTTGTTAGATGACAAAAAAACTTAACGGTTCGGGTCGCCGGGTACTGACATTTCCGGCGGTTCATCCATGTGAATCCATTTCTCCATCAACGCTTCTGAACTCACTCATTGATCTTGCTCACGATATCTGTACTTACAAATCTGAATTCTTTTCAACAAATGAACGAAATGCGCTCAAAGCGATTCGCCAAGTTCACAATCTGTTGATATTTCTTGAAGAAGTACGGGTCGAGTTGGTGGATATTCCGGGTTCCCTAGTCATCAGCTTGTCGGAGCTTCATTTGACCTTCCAGAGGCTTCGGTACTTGTTGGAGGATTGTACTCGTCCAGGTGCCCGACTATGGATGCTAATGAAATCGGATCGGGTTTTGAATCAGTTACGGCTGTTTATTCGGGCCATTGGTACGGCTCTGGATGTTTTGCCACTGCCGGTGGTCGATGTATCAAGTGAAGTGAAGGAGTTAATTGAGTTGGTGATGAAGCAAGCGCGTAAAGCAATATTTGAAACTGACCCAGATGATAAACGGATCTTAAATGATGTGATCCGGATCTTGGGTCGGTTTGAGGATGGGATTCCCCCGTGTAGGGATGAAGTAAAACGGGTTTTGGATTATCTTGGGATAAAAAAATGGAGTCAGTGCAATCAGGAAGTCAAGTTCTTGGATTCAGAAATTACTAATGAGTACTTGAGTGTAGGTAAAGGAAGCGAATTGCCACTCTTGAGTAGTCTAATGGGGTTCTTGAGCTATTCCAGATGTATAATGTTTGATCTTGTTGACAATGAAGCTAGTCAACAAGTTAGCAAAGAGTGTTGCAACAATATGCTTGGTGGCTTAACCCCAGATGATTTTAGGTGTCCAATTTCTTTGGAGATCATGAAAGATCCAGTGACATTATCCACTGGGCATTCTTATGATCGAGCTTCAATCTTGAAATGGTTTAGAGCTGGGAATTCTACCTGTCCCAAGACAGGTGAGAGGCTACAAAGTAAGGAGTTGATGGCTAATTTGGTTCTTAAGAGGATCATTCAGGATTGGTCTGTTGATAATGGAGTTTCTATAGCCGGAGAATCGGGTCGCAAGAATCGGGATATTACAAGAACGGTTCTTGCAGGGAGTTTGGCAGCTGGAGGAGCTACGAAATTGTTATCTAATTTTATTTCTAACAGGCTTCTGGAAGGAACTAGTGAAGAAAAGAATAAAGCTGCTTATGAGGTCCGGCTTCTCACCAAAACTAGCATTTTTAGTAGGTCTTGTTTGGTGGAAGTTGGTTGCATTCCAAGTTTATTGAAACTTTTGTCATCAAAGGATTCATCAACTCAAGAGAATGCTATTGCTGCTTTATTGAATCTGTCAAAACATTGCAAAAGCAAGAGCATAATTGTGGAGGGTGGAGGATTAGATTTAATTATAGATATGCTAAAGAAGGGACTGAACATTGAAGCTAGGCATCATGCTGCTGCAACAGTGTTCTACATTGCTTCTATAGAAGAGTACAGGAAATTGATTGGTGAAAATCCAGAGGCAATACCAGCTTTAGTGGATATGGTCAGGGATGGAACTGATCGTGGCAAAAAGAATGCATTGGTGGCAATACTTGGTCTGCTAATGCACTCTGGCAATCATTGGAGGGTTCTTGCATCTGGTGCAGTTCCTTTGCTGCTCAGTCTTTTGACTTCTTCTGATAAAGAAGAATTGATTACAGATTCACTGGCAGTTTTAGCAACTCTAGCGGAGAAGCTTGATGGGACAATAGCAATAATGCACCATGGACCTTTGGATATGATAATGAAGAGTTTGGATTCTTGCACCTCAAGAGCAGGGAAGGAGTACTGTGTGTCTTTACTACTGGCTATATGCATTAATGGTGGTGCAAATGTGGTTGCTCTTTTAGTGAAGAGCCCTTCACTTATGGGGTCATTGTATTCCCTACTCGGTCTAGGCTCATCCCGAGCTGGCAAAAAGGCCAGTGCTCTAATTAGGATCCTTCATGAATTCTGTGAAAGACACTCATCTGACTTACCGACTCCAGTACTTCCTCAGGACCGCTCTGTCCAGGTATTGTAACCCACATTTTTACGGGTGATCTGTCTGTCAATAGATGTAAATACACACAATTGTGTAGATTGTTTGATTTCTTTTCTGTTTGAGTTTGTGCATTAGCTTGGGTTTTTAAAGAGCTAATAGCCAAATTAGCTTCTGTATTTTGTGATAAAGCTTTGTACAAAAAACACCGTTATAATGTGATTCTTCTCAAGTTCAAGATTAATAAGAACGTTTTAATTACACTAATTGTTTCTTAAATTGGTAATAGAAGAGAACATCTGTTGTCCATTTGTTCATCCCGCTCCATCAATCTAGTTGCGATGACTTCGATAAGATTTACTTGTCTTTGAAATATCGAGTGCCTTCTCTAGTTTTAAGACCACTTGCTCCATGGATGGCCTTTGGTGCTTAAGCCCTATGCATGACAAAGCTAGCTTGAACACAAGGTCAAATGCTCCCACTGAGTACTCTTCATTTAGTTTTGGATCAGCAAATTTGGCTATGTTGCTACCTCTGATGAGGAATTTTGCCTAAAGAGTAAGATGTGCGGGTCACTAATCGTGAAATTTAAAACTGGAGATTTTATTTTCAAGAAATACAGAAAAAGTCTTTACTCACCATTTTATCTAGAGGCATTGGTCTATTGTTGTCCAAATTTATGACCCTCTGCCCTGAAAGTAGTTGTAATAGAACAATTCCGAAGCTGTAAACATCTCCGGAAGTGCTTACATGGTGGTTCCTTCTGTACTCTGGATCAACATAACCAAAGGTTCCTCTCACTTCTGAACTCACATGGGACTGACCAATGTCCATAACTTTCGATAACCCAAAATCAGAGAGTTTTGCTTGAAATTCAGCGTTGATAAGAATGTTTGTGGGCTATAGGATGTACATATGACAAAAGCAATCAAATGATGATTGGGAATAGAAAGGAAAATATATGATGCCTGCCTCCGAGAAAAAGCTTACCTTGATATCTCTGTGAATTATGCAGCCTTCTGGATAGGTGTGGAGAAACCAGAGGCCTTTAGCGCAATCAATTGCAATCTTAAGTCTTTGGATCCATGAAAGAACTCCAGCTTTGCCTGTCATTCTTCAACTGTATCAGTTGGTCTCCAAGCAAGGAGAACAAAAAATAAACAATAAATAATATTGTTGAGACTGGAAATAAGAACATACCATATAGCCATTCTGAGAGGTTTCCATTATGGCACAACTCATACACCAGGAAACATTCATCTTGGCCCTCACAATGGCTGAGCAAAGCCACTAGGTTTGGGTGTTGGACATGAGATAGACTTCTAACTTCCCTGACGAATGTGTCTACGTATCCGTCATTGATAATGTGCTTAACTGCAACTTGTTGACCATTTGAGAGTATTCCTTTATACACTTTCCCTGGTGGTAACAGAAGAATTTGAGAATGTCTTTAAGTTTTTAATTTTTCAAACTAACAGCTTATCTCCTCTAAAGTTCTAGTCAGTAACATCATGGATTGCTGCATGATTCCTATACACTAATTACAGATATTAGGAAGGTTCTCACCAGCTACTCCTTGGCCAATGTAGTTTGATGCACTGAGATTGTTTGTGGCTGAATAAACTTCCTTAATGGGTATCTTAAGACAGCTGGGTTCCTCAGAAAGTGATTCGTTCGATGCTGTCAAGTGAAACAAGAAGGTAAGCTATTTACAATTGAGATGAACTTCGAGCTAGTTTGGAATTTTAACTGCAGAGTACCATCTTTTCCTTTTAAAAGACCATTTTTGGTCCTTTCTGTCAATACAATCCATGTTGCAATAGCTAGTATTACTGCAATTACTGCTATACCGCCGCCAATTAGAATCAACAGACCTATTGTTATCAAGAAAACTACTCAAGTCAGTCAGTGTAAAATGAAAACCAAAAAATATGAAAAAGAAAAAGAGCTTTTGCTGAACTCTTTTAAGACACACAGTTTAGGCAGGCTGTTGATGGCTACTACAGGTATGAATCTTACGATTACCTGTGCTTGCCTTGATATTACTACTAGCTGTGCTTCCTTTTTCATCTGCCAATAATATTAAAAGATCGGTTGAGTTATCAAGGTTAAATCAAACGATGATGCGTTAAAGAATCAACAAACAAAGTTCAGGAAATAAGTGAATCTCACAATTACAAGATATTTTACCTAAGGCAAGAGGCTGTTCCTCCAGGCATTTGAAAACAGCTTGTACCCACTTTGCATCATCAACCCTACTCCCTACTAATGTCACTAAAACTGCAAATCTACAAAAATCAGCAGTAGCCTTTCCAACATTTAACTCATTATTTGATGATCCACCAATGTCTTCCCACCCTCTCAAACATGCCGTGCAGGCCTGATTAAATCTGCCATCTGAGCTTAAATTGTTACATCCTTCGGCTAAAATTTTCAACCTGTCACTCAGCTTATTAACAATACCCTCAACGGTGTATTCAGAACAGCCACCTGCTCCACTAGTTAGCTTCTCAATGCGGCAGCCTAAAATATCCTTGTTAAATTCCTTCATTGATGCTAAGCAGTTGCTTTGCTCGGTTGAATTTAAAAATATCTTTCCCGTTAGATTGGCCTGCCGGCCCAATGCATATAGATAATCATCGAAAACTGCTCCACAACAACTCTTGTTGATAAAACCACCCCAATTGCCGGATCCAAAATTTGAGTTACTTCTTGAAGAGAACTGAATATCAAGAATGCAGTTGTCGTTTGAAATTTGTGACAATGAACTTTTCAAGGTGGTCAGGAAGATGAGGATGTAGAATAGGGAGGATGGTAAGGCCTGATACTTAATTTTCTTATACATATTGGAATTTCAGGATGCACTTAGCAGCGTGCTGAGAAAACAGGATTAAACTAGTAAACTGTTAAACTGATAAAGCCTATGTGTTCGGCTCCTCTCTTGCTGTCCAAGCTAGGATGCCCAAAAGTGAACGTCAAATAATATAACATTTAGAAGGAGAACGGTGAATGAGGACCTTTCATTCCTATGCAAGCGGAAAATGAGTTGTTGTAGTAGAGACAAGATGTCACACATTGTTGATTCTCGAGTTGTAATAAATATGATTAATTAGTCCTCTAGTTATTCAACTCAAAGATGTCTATGTAATACAAATGGACGTTGCCCAAAAGATAGTCCAAAAGCTTAATCATGTATATTGCAGCAGAAGAAAAGATTCAGAAGGCCTAATGCCACCACTTCAAATGAAACCGTAGGCCGATTTGGAGTTTGCAATTACATATATATATATATTGATGGCCGGACATGCAACCATCAAGGGGTGTGTGTGTGATTGATATTGGTATTGTGAGTTTCTCGTTGATAAATGCTGTAATGGGTAGAGGACATTCAGATCAAATGGATTAATTAATATAATTGGTTTTGACTCGAAAGAAACTGTAAAAGAGGGTGCATAATGTGAAGGCAATTTAGTCTTTTTGCTTGGCATAGATATTGCCACCACACGAAAGGGGCCACCATAGAACACGATGAATGTTCCCAAATGAGGTCTCTGATGGGTGAAGTATAATGTCAATAAAATGCCCTCAAACCTTCTCTAGTCACCATATTTCTTTAGTCAATTTTTATTCGTTAGTCGTTACTACATGTTTGGCCCATTTTGGTTTATCACTCAAAACTTTTTCCATATGCTCTTATTGATTGGGCGATTGTGGAACCGAATGCAAATTTTATCTAAATTAAATATTTAATTCTACACATGCCTCAACAATCATTTGGTAAATATAAATAGTATTTGGTTATTCTTTGTCGCTATAGTTGCATTATTGGTACGGATTTGACTGAAAGATGTGCTTTTTAGATTCAAAAACGACGTCATTTCATCGATTTGAATCTCACCAATCCCAAAACCGAAATCATCCCCCAAAATATGAAGTATCTCACAACTAAGTAACGCGTGAAATCCCACCCACTTCCTCCGCCCTTTGCCGATGGGTCTGTCCGTAAACCCCGAACCGGGATCCGAGCCCGAGTCCTCTCTTCTCCTCGGAAACTCAACAACCGATCATCAGAAGCCACCACCAGACACATTCCACCTGGCCTACATTATCTACTTCACCCTAGGCCTAGGCTTTTTACTTCCATGGAACGCCTTCATCACCGCCGTCGATTACTTCTCCTACCTCTATCCAGAAGCATCCGTTGACCGCATCTTCGCCGTCGCCTACATGTTCGTTGGCCTCTTCTGCCTCGTGATAATTGTGTTCTACGCGCACAAATCGGATGCTTGGGTCAGAATCAACGTGGGCTTGGGCCTGTTCGTGGTGTCGTTGCTTGTGGTGCCCGTTGTGGACGCGGTTTATATCAAGGGTCGGGTCGGGTTGTATGACGGGTTTTCTGTAACGGTGGGGGCTGTTGCGCTTTCGGGTTTGGCTGATGCGTTGGTCCAAGGTGGGTTGATTGGGGTCGCTGGTGAGTTGCCTGACAGATACATGCAAGCTCTCGTTGCTGGCACTGCTGGTTCTGGTAAAATTCTTATGCTGTTATTAGTCATTTCAGGTTTTAATGCGTGAATTCTTATGCTTGCCAATTATATGTTGGCTTTTTAATAAGTTGACTTTCCTGTTGATTACTTACAAGTAGATCAAGCAATGAATAGCTTGATATTTGTAGCCCATATAGAAGTATGAACAACTGGATTTGGCATTGCACGTATTGGAGCTCAAAGTGGTAGTTAAACTAACTCAAGAAAAATTTAGATAGAAATTTCTGAAACAAGTTTTTTTAATACTTGTAGTCACTTCTTTAAGATTCCTGTGCTCTTTAAAGAGCTGAGGAGTTGGATGGCTGGTTAACTTTTTCAAGAAACTTCATTTTTAACTGCTTTAAGCAAATTCTAAGACAAGACTCAACAGAGCTCAAGTGCTGGTTTGGTTTTAGACTTTTAGTCGCATGGCTTAGTTACGAAAACCACATGTTATGCTAGAGTCGCAACAGGCAACAACTTAACTGAGAGGGTATATTATATTTCAGGAGCTTTGTAGGGGTTGAATAATTATGGTGCTAACTTTTATGTGAATATTTTTATTGTTATCCACTAGCGGGATCATGGTTTTAGATGCACTAAGAATAATGTGCTTCTAATGTGAAAACTAAGGGCCTGTTTGATATTGAGGTTGGGCAGTAACTGCTCTGCTTGGAAGCTAATTTGGTTTGATCCTACACTTCTATGATGATAACATTTTTGCTATTTTTTTGTCAAAATTATTATTTAAAAGCCATATTTATCACACACCGTCAACTTTTGTTGCATAGTTATAGTTTTTTTTCCACAGTAGCTATGGCTCAAAAGCTACAGTATCTCAATACCAAAGAGGACCTAAGAAGTATTATCAATTGCCATAGGATGTGAGTTAAAGTCTCTTGTTACGGTCACTATCATGACTTTTAGCATTGTTGAGTGCAGGTGTGCTTGTTTCAGTTCTTCGAATCTTAACCAAAGCTGTATACACACAAGATGCAAGTGGTCTGAGAAAAAGTGCAAACCTCTACTTTGCGGTTGGGATTGTGGTTATGGTCATATGCATTGTCTTTTACAATGTAGCACATAGACTTCCAGTCATTAAGTACCATGAAGATCTGAAGATTCAGGCTGTAAATGAGGAGAAAGAGGAGAAAGGTTCCCTGACTGGGTCTATGTGGAGATCAGCTGTGTGGCATATTGTTGGGAGAGTCAAGTGGTATGGGTTTGGGATCCTCCTCATCTATATTGTGACATTATCAATATTTCCAGGTTATATTACAGAGGATGTGCACTCTGAAATTCTCAACGATTGGTACGGGATCATCCTGATTACTGGCTACAATGTGTTTGACCTAGTCGGTAAATCATTGACTGCAGTTTATCTCCTTGAGAATGAAAAGGTTGCAATTGGTGGTTGTTTTGCTAGATTGTTATTCTTCCCCCTATTCTTGGGGTGCTTGCATGGTCCCAAATTCTTCCGTACAGAAATTCCAGTGACGATATTAACTTGCCTTTTGGGGTTGACCAATGGCTACTTAACTAGTGTATTGATGATTTTGGCTCCTAAAGTTGTTCAATTACAACATGCCGAGACTGCAGGAATTGTGATTGTGCTGTTCTTAGTTCTTGGTCTAGCTGCTGGGTCAATTGTAGCTTGGTTCTGGGTTATCTGATGTTTTAGGCTCTTTGTATTTGTATTTCGCAGATGTATGACATAAAGAACTCGCAGGCCTGTTATTGTTGCCAACAATTCTTACTACTGTTGGCTTGGCTTTCATTACCGGTGTGTTCAATTCGTAATGCTATGGCAACTTTGTTTAATATAACTGTCAAATACGTACGTTAATTTCCTCCACGGTTCTGCGTGTCTTGATAAGATATTTTTAGTTGAATAACTAAAATGGAAAATTTCCCTTTCCCTCTTCATCTATCGTACAAATTTACAAAATTATCGGGTGAGGTGACATTCTTTATCAGCATCATAGCCACGAAATGAGGAATTTAATGAAGTTAAATGAATTCACACCGCCACTTCTATGACGGGAAAAAAGATTGATCTGAAGAGAATGTGGCATGCGCATGTCAAAAGATACCTGAAGCGTGATGATGTTATTATGTCGATGATGATGGGGCATGGGCAATGGCATCTTTCTAAGCTTCGGACAATTATCAGTCACGAGGGGAGAGACCTGAGACCCGGCTTCTTTTACTTGGAGGAGCGTGTTCCGTGCGGTGCCATCAACAAAACGAAAGAAAGGTTGATATTGCCACGCCAACCGAATCAACAGTCAAAATGACGACGGCATCCTCTTTTAACTTCCGTTGCTAGTCATAAAACGCGACCTCGTTTCTCCCACCACCTCACCTTCCCACAGAGGTCATTTCCGTCATTTCGGTCCAAAGTCCTCACGCTACTCTCTCTGTCTCTCTGTCTCTGTCTCTCTCTCTCTCTCTTGCGAGAGTCCCGAGAGAGGAGCCCAAATGTCTCAGCTTCGGTTCTACACATACACAAACACGACACAGAGGGACAAGGGAAAAAGAGAATCAAAGTTGCTTTCGTGTCCACATCACTTTCGCTCGCTATCTCATTTTTATCTTCTCTTCTCTCTCCCTCTGCCTTCGATCTTCGATTCTCTCGTCGCCATCTTGACCTCAATTCAGCTAATAATTGTTACAGTCGGTTTGACGCTGCTACAATGCGCCTGGGAGCGCTGAATTAAGATTCCTTTGCCTCGAAAAAGCGGCGGCGATGGAGCTCAGCAGTAACGACTCCGACACCAAGCCTCAGGGTAGTCGTTCGAAGCCGTTTGACATCGATCTTAACGAGACGCCACTCCCTTCTCCTCGAGAGACCCCTGTCGAAGGAGCTGACGTTGATGTCTGTTCAGCTCAGGTGCTGGCCAGGAACTCCGGTGAGGGGAGTCGCATCGGTGGTGGAGGTGTTGGACTTTTGGACATCAATGCCTTGCCCCCGTGCGAAGAAGAAAGTAGCGAATTTGTTAGCTCTGGGTATGGTGTTTAAATTTTGGTCAATTTTAACGTTGTGATTTCATATTAAATTGTTTAGTTGTAATTTTGAATTTTCTTCCTTTTGGCGCGTTTGAATTTTTTTTTTCATTTAATATGAGAAAATTTAGGACTATTTGGTAATCCAGCTCGGCTAGTTCTTGTTAGTCATAACGTGAACTCAAAATTTTGGTTAGTTTCGGTAGCAAGTAAAGCTGTTATATGTTCAAGGAATAATTTAGTAGCTGATTTCAGTAATTATATTGCCCAATTTTGATTTCAGAAAAGGCCACGTTTCCCCTAGATCAGGCTAGTTGCTAAATTTTCACCTTAAAAAACATCAAAAGAAAGCAATGCTATACTAGTTGAACTTACATGCTGGCATTATGAGGTAGCTAGTTTTGGGTAGTGGATTCTTCGTTTCATCATTCTTGATTCAGTTGGATTAGACGTGAATCAAATGCAGGTTTTGTTTTTCTTCGAAGTTTTGATTATTTATTTTGTTGCCATTTGATTCAATTACACTGCTGGTTAGAATGGGAATTTTGTGACACTTATGCTTATATGGCTTGTTTTTTAAATTTGTAGAATGCATTCTCCGTGTGATACTTCTTTTATTTGCAACTCAAATAATGCCCCAGCATCACATCCAACTCTGTTGTATGTGGAGAGTCAACTAGATCATCTGAAGGCTCCTGGCAGTATAGAAGGTTTTGTTAGGTCAGGCTTTGAAGATATGGTGCAACCAAGACTGATATTTGGCAGAAGTTTCAGAGAATCTAACCAGCGCCCTGTACACAGAGAAAGGGTTTGGGCTAGTGATAATTCAATCCCCAGAACATCATGTCAGAATTACTACACTGTGAATGGAAATAGGTTTGATTCAATGTTTGATGTTCCCTGCCATCTTGGGTTGGTATCAAATTACCGTTCTGTGGAATCACAGGATAGAAGTGATGGGTTTGCTTTGGTGCAGAAAGGATTGCATTTAAACCAAAGAAGAAAGAATTCCTTGATATCCTCCCAAGAATGTCAAGAAATTTTGAAAGGCAATTTTGGTGGAGAGTTCTTCTCAGGTATTCAAACTGCAGAAATTCAAATTCCGGCCTGCAATTTGAGGAGTAATTTTGGAGTCACAGAAGTCAACTTAGAGGAAAATGTTGGTTGTGACTCTTTGAGAGTTAGTGTAAGTTTGTAATATTTGATTCCCTAATTTCATTCATTAGGATCATACTATCATTTGTATACTTTTGCAGTCAATTCTTTTCAGCATATACTTTTAAGGCTTTATATCTTATTGAACTGCCATCCCAGGTTGGACTTCCAGTTGAATTTGAAGACTTCTGTCTTTTAGCTGTGGGTGAGGTTGATCCACGACCCTCCTACCATAATTCTAGCCAGATTTGGCCTGTAGGTTACAAGTCCAGCTGGCATGATAAAGTTACCGGATCTCTTTTTTTCTGTGATGTCTCTGATGGTGGTGATTTTGGTCCACTGTTTAAAGTTAAAAGATATCCTTGCTCCACCAAGTGCATTCCTACTGGGTCAACAGTCTTCTTGAGGCCAAGTCTTGAGCCACATGATGGTAAGAGCCTGGAAGGAATTGAGGGTACGGTTGCTCTGCATGATGATGAGAATACAAATATTCAGATGATACTCTCAGATGATAGTCCTCCACATTTGATAAATGATAACTTGTCTGATTTTGGGATTGACCTCGAGCAAGCTTGTAAATCTCAAACAATGAATGAAACAAAGTCCGACTGTCTTTCACAAATTGCTGGAAGACCTACGTCTGATTATATTGTGCTGGATGATGACATTGGAGAATTTTTGGTGGAAGGGAGATCATCAGTTTCTGTGTGGAGAATGGTATCACAAACTTTGGTGCATGCTTGCCGCAAGATATATGACCAGACTGGTGTATGTAAGTTTTGTTGCAAGCATGACGTATTTAAAATATGGTCCTCCTGCTTTGTCTCAGTGAGTGAGGAAGCAACTGAATCTTCTGATTCATTATCCAAGTTTTGCTGTTTATCTGGCCCCATGAACATTCCACATCACATCAGAAGCAATGATGAACTTGAGAGTTCTTGCAAAGCATTAGTGACGTGGTTAGATCAAGACAGATTTGGATTAGATGTTGAATTTGTGCAAGAGATTGTAGAACAGCTTCCTAGAGTTCATGTATGTGCAGAATATACATTCCTGGATAAAAGAAGAGACTGGTCAACATCACAAACTGTAAGAAGTGGGTTTCTCCGGGTTAAAAGAAAGAGTGATACTCATGAGAAAGCATTGGACTGTCATGTACTCAAAGATTGTCAAAGACCAAGGGAGCAGGTACTTGAAAACCCTGTCATGAAGTCTTACTTTCCTCCTGGAAAGCCACTAAGCTCAAAGCTTCCAATAGAATTAATAGGTGATGTTATTCAGGTATGGAATTTCCAGTGTCAAGAATCATGAATTCTAGCAATCCAGTTGAAACATTCTTATTGTCAAAAAATGTAGTCTTAACCACTTTTCTTTTGTTTGTTTAGTCTTGGGAGTTGCTGTGGCGTTTCTCTGAAGTTTTGGGACTGGATGAACCATTATCATTCAAGGAACTCGAAGAAGAGCTTAGAAATGGCTTTGCCTTTACTCTAAGGAGTTCTTCAACTTCAACCGTTGCCCAAGAAACTGGACAGGCATTGATTGCAGAGGAAACAGAGTCTCTGAGGGAGGCTGCCCATGTCAGGCTAGCATCTAATGCCAACAGCAGACACACCAATGTAGGTTTGGCAAATGTTCTCTGTTCACTGCTGATACTCTTACTTGGTGAACTGCAGTCCAAGGTTGCAGTTCTTGGAGATACTAGTTTTGATGGTACAGAGTCCAAGTCAAGAAGGAGGAGAAAGAAAGATGCAGAAAACTTGATATCTGCTAAGAAAATAATGCTTGATTTGCTTCCAGTGAATGTTCTTACTTGGCCTGAATTAGCCAGGAGATATCTTTTAACTGTCTCTTCTATGGAAGGCAACCTTGATACTGTGGATTTTCTGAACCATGAGAGTTGCAAAGCACTTAATTGTTTTCGAGGTGATAGTGGAACAATCCATAGTTCTCGCCCAGGAGTGGCCGGAATGGAAGCAGATGCACTGGTAGATTGACTTTCATTTCTTTACTATCTTGTGAGAATGTTCTGTGGCTTTTTTTTTTTTTTTTTTGGGTTTAAACCTTCATGAGGTGATAGAATTCTTTTCTTCTTCTTCTCCCCCCTCCCCCCCACCAAAAACAGAAATAATAAATGCGAATGAGTGGATATTTAATTTCATTTAATCATTTTGCCCTACCTAGCATGCATAGAATTCACTGTGCTCCAATGAAAATTTGTATTGCACTTGCATCAAATGAACCAAATTTACTATCCTATGTATTCGCGATGAAAAGTTGTCAACTTTGGAGATATTGATGGACTGATGAGATCAATATTGGTTGTTGATCTGGAATGAATAGTGGAAATTAACATCAACCCTTTAAAGAACTATAATAAATCATAAGAAAATTCATTGCATGATCCTATTATATTATGAACAATAAAATGGTTGTGATGTGGTGATTTTAGGGTACAAAAGAAACTGTCAGGACTTATGTGAAATGCAAACTGATGTCATGGTATTAATTTATATAAATACTCAAATATGCTGACATATTTATGTTTCAAAGTCGTCAATATAAAGGATGTCTTGTGATAAAATATCTGGCTACATTAAAAATGGTAAACCTTACTACTTTATTGAGATGTCATCTATCTTAGTGGTCAAATTCTCTCATGTAAAGGACAGATTGAAAGATTAACTTGTCAGAAGGGGTGGATAGAGATACAGAGATGGGAAAGGTCTACCCATTTTTGTAGTTTATTTACATCATTGCTGAAATCAAAGCTTAAATTTTGAAAGGAAAATAAAGGCTACCCTTTGGACGTCATCATCGTAGCTGCGAGAGAGGATAATAATTCCAAGTATTAAGTTTGGTTAGCATATGATATGCTTGCTTGTTTAGTCAAATCTCTGGATATATGCGAGATGGGAACAATTTTTTAATGATTTGGGAAAACCCTATTTAATTCTTGATATCCAGATCTTTAATGTCTATCTTGTAAGTTGCCTGTAGTGGATGTCATTTGAGATTTTGGCTGTGTCAACAAGTTTGTATTCTTGGACTATAACTTTGTCAGTGTTCAATAAATGAAAATATAGCTTTTTGATTTGATTTTTCCTCTTTGGCTTTTACCATGAAAATTGATTGCGTGCACCATTTGGTTAATGGCTGCTGAATTTCTAGTTAATTTAATTTCTTTACATGTCCTTGTCTCTATTTCCTCTACTGAGGTATTGATAATTTATTGCTTTTTATTTATTTGTTTATTTATTTTTTATTATTATTATGCCTTTCTTTTTGTGTGCTTTGCATTTTTAGTGGCTGGAAACCACATTAAAGAAAACTGCAAATATGGAAAGTACTTAATGGCATCTGAGTGAGGCAATCATGTGCATTATCTACGTTATATTTTGGGAACTCGATGTGATTCTGTTCCATAAAAATCACATATATTCTGTACTTCATCCCTTTGTTGATATCACAATTCTTGAGGACCCATTCACTTCTTTTCTAGTTGATATTGGTGCAATCAAATTATGCTTCCCCACCACCTTCCCGGTCCTTGAAATAAATGAATAAATAAATAAAGCCCATTGACATTGTTTTTGTAACTTTAAGCTATGTTTAACCCTGTAATCATTTTCCTAGGTTTTTGGATCTTTGCAGCCCACATCTTTCATCTTTACACTGATCTTTCTAGTGATTCCTTTTCTAGAACCACTTGTCTGGTTGCATTTTGGGCTGTGCTATTGCCCAAAATTGTAGTTAATTGTCATTTAGAAAGGGAACCAGCTGGACGAGTGGTGCTATTACCCTTGCATCATGGTGAATGAGCTCTGTTGATATGCCGTATGAGATTGAATTATGACATTGGATAAGTTTTAGAAACTAGATTCAGTGTCTGCGCAAGTCCTATATGTTACCCCCATCATTTGCTTGAACGGAAAAGATGATAAAGTAGTCATTTGTGTGGCTCGGTTGCCTTTTCATTTAGCTTCAGTTATTCTGTAAAAGCAGTATTTCAATTAGGTTTTCGGTTCACGTTCCTTCAATGCACTATCTTTACGATATCAGATGCTTATATGTGCTCCACTAATTTTTGTGACTCTCAGCTGCTTGCAGAGGCTACGAAGCGAATCTTTGGTTCATTTAAGAATGCAAGTGGTCCTTTAAGTGTGCATTACAGTGACTCTGATGCAGTTGGTGCTCATGAAACAGTTAAGGTTAACGACAGTGGAATTCCTGGGTGGGCCCAGGTTCTTGAACCTGTAAGAAAGCTACCCACTAATGTTGGAGCCAGAATCAGGAAGTGTATCTATGATGCCTTAGATAAAGATCCTCCAGAATGGGCAAGAAAAAGACTAGAGCACTCAATAAGTAAGGAAGTCTACAAGGGAAATGCTTCAGGGCCAACAAAGGTGCTTATCATCTCTATCATTTTAGTTGGAAGACTTTTTTTTTTTTTTTTTTTTTTGGGGGGGGGGGGGGGTTGGTATTCAATGTGCTTTTATAATTTTGCTTTTTAGTATTTCATTGAAGGAGGAAGTTTGAATTTTCATTTTTCCTTCTTTTTGAGAACTACTTAATTATCTTTAATACTACGTAGATACAGTGGTAAGACAAATCAATCAACTCTTATATTTGCCACTGTGGTTGACTTTATGAAGCTACACTTGTAGAAAATTAAAAAAAAAATCCATCTACCATGCTAGTTGGGGGTTGAAATTCTCTGTAATTGACCCATGGCATGCTGGGGGGTGGTCAGCCATATATGATCTTTATTCAGTATCATGCTTTGGAAAAATCTGCCTCCCATTTTTGAAACTATCTTTAATGACTCATTAAGCTTTGTTATGTTTTTGTAGTGACTCAAAGATTTCTAAAGAGTTAACCTTCTGAAAATTTGGCCATTGGAAAATAAGTTTTTCTGCTATTACATTTGTGATGCTTATAAGTGTTTTGCCGTTCTAATATGTGTCACGAGTTGGAACTGCATCTGTCTATAAATTTACTTTGCACTCTCCATTATATAGAAAGGGATAATTTAATTGGATCGTCATTGTTGCTTTTTCATGTTAATTTATAACCAAATAACTTGGAAATTTCATCTTTATTTCCTGAAGAGTTGCGTCTTGCACTTTATTAATATTTCTTGGTTGTCAAAAGATCCTTTCTAGTTGCTTTAAGTGAGTAAGTCCCTAAGCTTGTTATTCATTTATTACAGAAAGCTGTTCTATCAGTATTGGCAGATGTGTTTGGTGAAAATCAGCCGCAAAAACCTACTAGGAAGAGAAAAAATAGATTTTTCACTTCTGTGCCTGATGTGATCATGAAGCAATGCCGGAAAGTGCTTCGTTGGGCTGTTGCTGCTGATGAAGAAAAAGTATTCTGTAATTTGTTGGGAAGAACACTTCTTAATACTTCTGATAATGATGATGAAGGACTTCTTGGATTTCCTGCAATGGTGTCTCGTCCCTTAGACTTTAGAACTATTGATCTGAGATTGGCTTTTGGGGCATATGGTGGGTCACATGAAGCTTTCCTAGAGGATGTTCGGGAGGTATGCATTGTGTTACCTAATATGTTTGACTAAGTTGGCCCGGCTTGTTGTCTGGCATGACTGTCAAATTTTACATGCAGAGATTGATTTTCCTTTTTTACTTACGGTTACTAGACAGACATCCTATTCTTTTTTGTCAGCTGATTTTGATGGATAGTTTCAGACAATAGGTTTTTTATTAGTGTCTCTGTAATGCAAAGATTATTTGTGCATTGTTTTCTTTTGGCAGGTTTGGCATCATATTCGTACTGCATATAGTGATCAATCTGATTTACTGCAGTTGGCTGGAAAACTATGTCAAAATTTTGAAGTACTATATGAAAAAGAGGTTTGTTGGTATCGCTCTTCCTCTCCCTAACCCTAAGTATACGAATACACTTCCTATTATAGGTATCATGTTGTAATGGTCCGTGTATATTGTCATTTATAAGAAAGTTCAATTATTCCCTCCAGTTATGTAGGAGCTATACTGGTAGTTGGAGTGTTTTAAGGAAGGCCTTAATGCAACTACTTGCAGTGTATGTCTTCGGGTGCCCCCCACCCCCCCAACCCAAAAACAAAGAAAAAGAAAAAAAGAAAATGAGTCTCTAAAATGCTTGCAAGATCAAAAGGATGAATATTATGCTTTCTCATTTGGAAACAGCATGCTAAAATTGTGCCGCTTCGATTCATTTTTTACTTAGTTGATGCAAATGCAATACCATAACCTAGCTGAAAACGAAAAAAATTAAAGAGAAAAAGAGAGAGAAGGAAAGAAAACACTGCAAATGTATTACTGATTCTCATTACAATTTCTCTTGAGTTGCAAACCAATTTATCTCCAAATCTAAGACTTTCATTTCGGAAAGAATTGACTGTTGAATCTGCACAACATCTTTTGATTGGAAACTGGTTTGGAGTTGCATTTTAACCTAATTTATAACAAAAATTGCTTCAAGTGGGTTTAATGATATATAAATTTGAGATAAATTATTTGGAGGTTCCCAGTTAGTGAATTCTCACCTACATTTCTTGCACAAGGAACAATATTGCTTTGCTAGCCTAACTATTTTTCTATGCCCTCTCAACAACACTTATTACTAGGGTTGCGTAAATGAGCAAATACTGCTGTCAATGGCAGGTTGAAGTCAGCATATGCCTGATGTGCTTCAATTAACTAAGCAACTTGATTCTTGTTCCTAACCACTGAGGATCATTTTCTAGGTTGCATTTTTTTCTTATTTTGCTACAGCCTTGCTGTTGGCAACAACATATCTCATCTAGTGATGTAGTTTCTGAAAATCCAAGTCTTTTGCTTCGTGTGCCTCACCAGCTTTACATGAAAATTCAGCCTCTTTTATGCCTACAAGTGGAATATAAACTGGGATTCTTTCTCCCTCAACCTTTATCCTCTTTGTGTTTGTGTGTGTGTTTTTGTGACACATGTGCATGTGTGTGCTTGTGTTGGCACACATGCATGAAATGTGACAAGAAAGCCATTCCTTCTCTTTCCCTTATGTTGAGCATATGTGCACAAATAAGCATATATGCATTTGTGTGGGAAAAAACAACTATATTTCTTTTCTCAAGAATATAAAGATGAAGGATTGTTACAAGGAGTGGACCAGCTGTCCACTAAGAAAGCAAAATAATGAAAACTTTTCTGAGCTAAACAAAAATATACCAGTCACTCCACTACAATATTAGACCAGCCTAAACACTCTCCCAGCTTAGATGAATGAAGAAAAAAGATGAATCTTGGAACTTATTAGAAACTGAAGTCCACAGCAAAGCTAGAAGACAGACTCTATCCCACAATTCTTCAATATTATCAGAATATTACCTAAAATAGAGCTGCCACAGCACATTTCCAAAGAGTTTTGGTCTGTTTTCCCCACCAAAAGCAAAGGAATTCTCCGTAAGTATGGAGTCACAAGAGTCTGGTATGACCCACAAAATGTTAGCCTCTTTACACAAGCTATTCCACAACTATGAGCCCATAAAACAATCAAGAAAAAGATGATTTGAAGTTTCTGCACTTGTTTTGCACTTCACTTCATCGAATCTTAAAATACTTGATGTATTTCTTGCTTTAACATGACCGTACCTGCTGCAGGTTCTCACCCTTGTTCAGAAGTTTGCTGATTATCCCAGCTTAGAATGCTTAAATTCTGAAGCCAAAAAGGAGATGGAAGATATTCTAGAGTCTGCAAGTGAAATCCCCAAAGCTCCTTGGGACGAGGGGGTCTGTAAAGTGTGTGGTATAGATAAAGATGATGATAATGTTTTACTGTGTGACACATGTGATTCTGGGTATCATACATATTGTTTAACACCACCTCTTACAAGAGTTCCTGAAGGAAACTGGTATTGTCCTCCCTGTCTCACCGGCAACTCTAAAAATAAGTATATGTCACAAGTTCTTCGCGTCTCTAGTAGAATCCCAAAAAGGAGACATCAAGGTGAGTTCACTTGCAGGGTGTTGGAGGAAGTGTTCCATTTGGCTGAGACAATGGAACTGAGAGACTACTGGGATTACAGTGATAAGGAGGTTTGTCTATGATCCTCTTCAATTTCTTTGTTTATCCAAACGTACTCTGTTTGCTGGTTTTGTATCACCTTAGTTATATAAAAGTTATGCATTTTGTTCTATCAACAGTTAAAAATTTTAATTTCTGCTCCTAATTTAAAAGCTGTTTTGGGCTTCAGGTTGCAGAATGCATTTAAACTTGACACTCATTGATTGAAAAATGGTGATACTATACCTCATCTTCAGTAACCAAAATGATCCCAGATCTATTTTCATGGACTGGTTTTCCTTGTTTTGTAAACACATGCATCTGATGTGTGTAATATTCAGAAACTAAGCACACTTCTTGTAATGATTTATACAAATCCTTGGTACTTACTCTCTCAGTTATAGTTTTACAGATTTATTGTGTCCAGAGTAATAAGAGTGAGAGGCATTGGATTTACCTGAACTTCTAGTTTGTCTTGACCTTTTACTTCTACTATGTTTGTTTTCCCCCTTTTTTTTTTCACTTCTTTCTTTTCCCTACGATGCAGAGGATATTCCTTTTAAAGTTTTTGTGTGATGAGTTGCTGAACTCAACTAACATTAGAGAACATCTGGAACGCTGTGCTTCTTTATGCGTTGATTTACAGCAAAAAATTCGGTCATTGTCCTTGGAATGGAGGAACTTGAAATTCAGAGAGGAAATTCTTGCTGGCAAAGTGGCAAGAGACAAGGCAAGTGTCCTCAGTGGTAGCGGAAAATGTGGGACAGAAGGGGTTGCTACTTTGTACCCACATTATGGTAAATTGATGAGGCAGCCTTCTGGTGGAGGTGGCTATTTGTCATCCTTTACCAGTGATCTAGCACTTTCGGAGGATGATCTGCAGTTAAATGAGTCTGGAAAACTGTCTTGCTGGTTGTATTCGAACGGCATCTCAACGAGACAGCCTAGTTGCTGTAAGAATCAAATTGGAAAGGCTCCTTATACTGAGTCTCAAGTACATCAAGAGTCTGAGAAAGATAATGGAAGAGTTGACGATCTGCAGTACGATGTACCTTACTCTGCTTCTCAACCACAAAAACAAGACACTGCTGGAGAGTATGCTGCCTGGAGAAACAAAGGGCAGGATTTAGAAAATGGTCATACAAGTGGTCCTCTGCAGCCTAATTGTGAGGCTTCTCAAAACCATTTTTCATCAGATCTCACAAATGGAAACCAAGTGGCTGAGCATCTATGTGTAATGCCTATGAATCCTGAAAATATTGTCCCCGGTCATCATAGCATTGTTCAACATGAAAAAATGAATGAGCCATATGCCCATGATCTAAAAGGAAGCCTACTTAAGAATGAGATTGTTGCTTTGCAGGATTCAATTGCCTGTTTAGAATTTCAACAATTGGCAGTATCCCTGCGGAAGGAATTGTTGGGAAGAGATTCTGCTGGACGATTATATTGGGCGTTCTTTAGGCCAAATACGTCTCCATGGCTTCTCGTTGATGGAACCGCATTGCTAGAGAAGGAGAGAATACTGAAAGACCATGGAGATTCATTGGCTAATTCTCCATTCGAAGAAAAGTACAACAGAATATCAGCATCTTCTTCATGGTTTTCTTATCAAAGCGATGCAGAAATTGAAGAACTTATTCAATGGTTGTCTGATAGTGACCCAAGAGATAAAGAACTGGCAGAATCCATATTACAGTGGGCAAAGATTGGATACAATGACTTAAAAAATGCAGGAAATCACATTGAGGATGGAAGTGTTCCAAGTTCTTCGAACTGCAGAAAAAGTGAAGCCACTGTGAAATCTAGTGGGCTTGTGACAAAGGCTTTGATTGTATTGGCGAAAAAGCATGGTGCTTCCTTGGATCCAGAAGCCTTCAAAATGTCAATGAAACTGGATATGAATTCTGAATTAACTTGTGAAGAGGGAGTGTACCGCTGTGACTGCCTAGAACCTGTATTGCCTACTAGATTCCATTGCTGCAGGTGCCACCTGTCATTTTCCACTAGGAATGAACTTGTGGAGCATAATAATGGTAAGTGTATTTTGAATGCAACTTCTTCTCAGAACAGCAAGGAAGATGATGAGCGAACAAAAGGGGCAGGGACAATTAGGAGTGAGACCTTACAGGCAGTGCACTTGGAAACTGTGGGAAAAGATATGTCTCAGAGTTTAAAGAATGGGACTGCCATGGGGTCGTTTGAAATACCAAAGGAGTTTGCATGCCCTTTTGACTTTGAGGAGATTAGCACTAGGTTTATCACAAAGAACTCTATTAAGGAATTGGTTCGGGAAATAGGACTCATTGGTTCAAATGGTGTTCCTGTATTTGTGCCAAGCACATCACCATATCTCTGTGACCCCTCTTTGAAATTAGTTGAGATGTGTAAAAATGAGATCAACCAGGGTAATAGGTCCTCAAACTTGGAAAATCTGTTTCAATATTCAATAGCTGGGAACATGGCATCCAGTTTGGAACATGATAACATCTCAAACAACTCATCCAGAAGATTCCCTGTGAGTCACAATGATGAGGAAGTGCTAAAATGCAGAAGACTAGATCTGGATTTCATAAATGAAAAAAGAGATCAATCATTCAATTTGAGGGGTCTAAAACTGGGGGTTGGTAACAGTTCTATTGTTCGTGATACTTCATTGATGCCCCTCACGGGAAGGGGTATTGAAATTCTTAGGCAACTCAAAATCAACTTGCTCGACATGGAGGCTGCTGTTCCAGAAGAAGCTCTTAGATCTTCAAAAGCTTGCTGGGAAAAACGAAGTGCCTGGCGTGCATTTGTCAAATCTACCAATTCAATATTTGAGGTCTGTATGTTTTACTTCAAAAGTACTAGTTCCCCACTTGTTTAGCGTTCAATGGACTTCAGCTATCAAGTCAAATTATTATTTATTTGTTTTCAGATGGTTCAAGCAGCCATTGTATTTGAGGACATGATCAAAACTGATTACCTAAGGAATGGATGGTGGTACTGGTCTTCACTCTCAGGTGCAGCTAACATTGCGACAGTTTCTGCTCTTGCGCTTCGCTTGTACACCCTGGATGCTGCCATTGTTTATGAGAAGCATTCTGATTCTATTGAAATTCAAGAGCATATTAGTCAGCCAGATAAAGAAACTTCAACTTGTAAAGATTCCAAAAGTAACCCAAGGCTCAGCAAGGCAATCCTGAAAACACAAAGTTCAGATCTAACTGACTTTTCCAAAACAAGAAGTAAGTCAGGCAAGAGAAGGAAAGATTAGGAGGATTAGATATTGGGGGATGCATCTCTCATCGTGTGAGAAACCTAACCTTACTGAAGGCTATCATGGTGTCCACATTGTTTGGAATTCAGTTCCTAACCTTTTAGTATCCGAGCTGTTGATGGGCTTGGAGTGGGGGTGAAAATTAACCTTTGCTACCTTCTTGTATGTATATATGTAGTCTCACAAACCAACCTGTGTTGGGTTGAACTGGACTTTTAGGGATACTGTATGCTGATAGTTCTAACTGGGTTCTGGTATAGTTGCCCTTAGGGACAGGCTTCTCTAAACTTTGGAGAGGATGAGTTTCATCCCTGCTCTTTGTCAATTGATACAATATGTGTAAAGTCAATTGACGCAACACAATGTATAAAGTCAATTTATGTATGTGTCGAAGAAGAGGGATGAGAGATGAATTTTATAACTGTTGCATGTACCATTCGTTTATGCTTATTCAGCAGCTTGATTATGTGCGATTCTTATTAATCCAGGTAGCTCAGTGCTCTCAAAACGAATTCAGGGCTTTGGCACTGAGCTTGGCGTCGGCAGTTAATCCAGGCAAGGGTGTGATTGATAATCCTATAAGCTGGCTTGTAATGCGATGACATATGGCACCAAGTGAATATCCTCGTTCGCTGGCGTTTTAACCTAAGAGAATGTCCGACATAAACACAGGTTCATCTTTGTTACAAGCAGGCTTGAAAATCACGGAGGCTGGGGTGGGGTATAAACAGAATGGAGCTGAAGCTCAGGATGTAAATGAAGTGATTCTTAGGATTTCCAAAGATAAAACCCACAGGAGACGGGAAGGGAAAGAATGGGACAGCCGAGCCTCGTCTCTCTCTCAAAACACACATGCAGCATTAACCCGTTACAACAGAGCTCATCGACAATTAACAGCTTTTAAGTGTGGGAACCTCTACAATATACAATCATAGACCACGGTTCTGCTTGTCGTTCAGGGATGCCATTGGTACATTCACAGTGCAGTCCTTTCTCAGTACAAATTAATTCATTTCTTGACAGATGAACATAGTATTTTGAAACAATACGAACTCATAAGAACAAGGGTAGACCTTACTTGCAATCCATGTTCATTTCTCCAGAGAGAGATGACTACCAAAATGGGTTTACTAATTAATGGATACATTGGCAAGAATCAGCCTTCAACTAGCAGGAACAAACAAAAAACAAAATCCATTTAGGATTTTGATCTCAATGCAAGTCTACTATCTTGATATCAAAGATGAGCAACCGATCCATTTAGGATTTTGATCTCAACGCAAGACCTGTCTCTACCTTCTTGATTTCAAAGATGAGCATCCTCCACATCTTAAGCACAAACATTTCAGCTTCATCATCTAAAATAGTTTGCAGCAACCCCAACATTTGGGATGCCTTCACATGGTCTTGAGTGCTGGATACAATATAGTCTACCAGGGTAGTTTCTTCCTCCCCTAGAAACTCTGTAATCTTCTTTGAAATCCATGGTCTCATTCTCTCGTGCAGCTCATGCTACAAAATAACATGTCATGACAATAATGTTAGAACATATTGAAGTCAGCATCCTTTGCATTTGACATAGTTACATACATCACACAACAGAAATTATTATGCTACTTGGACCGCATCATAATATTGCAGTAATGAAGAAGTGCCAAATCAGGGCAGTATCAAACCACAAGAATGATTTGCAGATTCCAGACGATTTAAGTTATAAGACCCAAAAAAGTTGACCTATTAGCTCCTCTCATAGAAGAAATTGAATGACTAGCATAACACGCATTAAATGTTTTACCTATGAATATCACACAATTAGATCCTAAACTAAGGTGGGTTTAAATTCATGCCTAAACTGAGCAAAACACCATATACATATAGTTCAAAGAAAAAAGAACAAAAAGCATTTGGCAAAACAATTGCCTTTTCATGGCTCCTGGCCCAGAATGTTCCACAAAGGCGCAAGAAGAAAAGTAATAAGCAATTGGGGCTTATAAGTAGGAATGCATACCTTGTCATACACAGCCCAATTTATCTCATATGAGAACAACTCCTCCTTTGTCTTGGGGATCATATCAATCAATTGTTTTGCGTCCAAAAGTTTCTTGTTATCTGGTGTCTTAACCTTATCTAAACCATGTTCCCGATCTCTGTCCCTGTCAAAAATCTTTTCTTTGTGCTCATCTCTGGTGCGATTATTATCCTCTTCACTCCGGTCCTTCTCCCGCTGGCTTGACCTATCATGCGAGCGTCTAGTTCTTTCTCTTTCTGCATCAGGTTTCTCTTCTTTGGAATTAACATTTGAAATACGCTTCGCAAATTCTGCTGCTGCAGCCAAATTCGGAGGGTTTGCCCCAGAAACATGAGGTTGGGCTGCCTGCAGTTCCTCAGTAGAGTAATCAATGGGAACCAACGGCCTCATCTTTTTATCCTTGTCAGCATCATCATCATCCTCAACATGGAAGACAGAAGGAACGGCTGTTCGTTTTCCAGAGCCAACAAGACCAAACCCCAACTTTCTTGCCGGTGCATTGCCACTCTGCCTCATATCTGGTGCAGCTACTGGCACATTGGTTGATTCATCACCATTACCATTTTGTAAAGACAAGTCTCCTGTTAGACAAAATCATACACTTAAAAAGGAAATGGAAGAGCCAAAGAGATGCACAGGTATACACACAGAGAGAGAGAGAGAGAGAGAGAGAGAGAGAAGGTGGGAGTTCAGAGTAACAAAAATTTTAATCATATGCAAGAAGGCTTACCTGCCATGTGATTTTTGCGAATGGAATCATCATGATAATCATGCTCAACATCCATATCTTTGCTTTCAGCAGCAGATTCTTCAGCTAAGCTTTCATTTACTGCATTATCAGACAAAAGCTTTGATGCATCTCTTTGTTGCTGCTGCAGCTGTTCCTCCTCAGCCCTCCTCTTGGCCGCAACAATTTCTTCCTCTTCCCTTACTTTGTCAGCCAAGTCCTCCTCCTTTTCTCGTATCCTCTTCCTCCTCTTTTCCTCTAACACACTCCTACGCCATCTTTTTCGGGAATCATCTTCATCTTCTTCTTCATCATAAAGAATCTCTTTCTTTCGTTTGCGTTCCCTCTCTTTTTCCTTCTCCTTCTCATATTGCCGTTCTTTTTCTCTCTCTCTTTCTCTGTACTCCCAGTCTTTGAGACACCTTTCGTACTCCCGCTCGGCCTCCTCAATCTTCCTTCTGTGCTCTCTCTCTTTCCTAACTCGTTCTCGTTCTGCTTCTCTCTCATATCTATCAATTTCCCGATCCTTTTCACGTTTCAAATCCCGCTCTTTGTCTCTGCCTCTTCTATCATGCACCCTACTTCTATCAGGTGAGCTTGTCTCAGGCCGATCATGATCACTCGCTTTGGTGTCACTAGTTGTTTCATCATCAAGTTTATCTTCAGCTATATCTGAAAAATTACATGCATCACAAATCAAACTTAAGTATCTGTACAGCTTTTCAGAGCAAAAAATAATTGCCAACAAAGACAATCTCTGATCCCAGGAAACTATTAAATATTTAGTATCATTATAACAATACTATTTTTTACTAACACTGTACTATAATGACAGCAGCGGATACATATACCAACAACAAAAGCTTACCATTTCTAATCATATCCGCATCAGAGTCTCCATCCCTTGTTTTAGCTGGCAATTCTGAGTTTGAAATCCCAGAACCATCAGCAGTTGTTTGAGGAGGGGGTGGAGGAAGAGGATTGGTCTTTAGCCTTTCCTCGACCATGCATGTAAGCTTCTCCAAAGCCTCTTGGTCAGCTTTCCTATCCTCCTCGGTCACAATCCCAAAGTTGGTTGGGTCATGACTTTCTTTGTTTCCAGTTTCATTGTCCTTTATATTCTCAGGGGCTTTGGTAGGCTCACTCTTCTCAACACTTTTCACACTTTCATCCTCTTTCCCAGGTGCTGAATCTAGAGTTTCCTTGACCTTCTTTGTGTTCTCAGTTTTCTTGTCAACATAGCGCTCCAGATATTCTCTTGTTGCTTGGTCAACATTCAACTGTTTATGATGCAATTAGCAAAGAAAATCAAAATCCTTGTAATGATAACAATTAAACTAAACTCTTAATCACAATTATTGAAAGCAGAGTAGTTCTAAGCACATAATATGTAGAAACGAATTCAAATAATACTGTTATCTGTTCACTTCTAGGATGAGAACACAGTCTTATTTAGGTCTACTATGAAATCCAAAATCCAACCTGAAGACTGTAATGGCCCTATTGAAGTTCAATAATATTTTTTTAAATAGTTTAGAAGTTGTTTTTCAATCTAAATTCATAACTTTTAACTTAGATTTGAGATTGAACTAACCAAATTTCAAACAATAATTGAGCTTAGGAATTGAATAGAACAGAGATTGAAAATGAAGCGGAAGTGTTAGCTCTCTTTTAACAAGCTGAAATTGTCCTACAATAACCCATAACGAGCATTTAGGAATGACCATGGCTGGTAATGGAAGTATCAAGTAATGGACATTACCCACATACTAATGGAACTAAAAAAAAATAAAAAATTAAATATTACAGAGTTAGAGTGCTGAACATACATTTAGAAAAATCAAACTGGCTTCGAAGCACCCAAATATGCATTCAATATGTAATTCATAGTCCTCTGTTGAAATAGACAGCTTTTTGAGATTGAAAACTTTTTCAGTGCTTTCTGGATAATAAATGCATTTTGAAAATGCACTTCTCTATGCCTTTGCATAAATGACATTCATCTTTCCAAAAAAGCATTTAAACATCAAACTTTTTGCACCTGCCAGTGCCATTACTCAACAGCAGCAATCTACTTATTCATGCATCAACTTCCTAATTCTCAAAAGACTAAACAGAGCTCTTAAGTTTATGAAATCAAACTTCCAGCCTTAAAAAATATTTTGCATGATGCAAATTAAACACAAACTCTTTGTGTATTCTGATGGTTATCTCAATAACGTTGTCCATAGAGATAGTAGATAGCATAGAGATTATGCATTCAGTTTGCATGATGTAAAATATCTGGAAAGTGCATCTTGCAAGTTGCAACAAACCCTTTCAATTCATTCTCAAACGGAACCGGTGAAAACACCAAAAGACAATGATGATGATTAAACAAAAATAATTAGATAGCCAAACATACCATCAGTTCCTGCCCGTCAATATTAAATTTATTAAGCAGACGCAACGCACGAAGAACTCCTTCAGCTGACTCAAATTCACAGAACCCAAAGCCTTTGGGAGTCCCATTAGAGGGGTCTTGAGCTCGTTTCCAACTCTTGACAGTTCCACAAACCTTTCAAAAGCATATAAACATATGATCAGGCAGCCAGGGCTTCAAATGATGCTTCAAGCACCACCATAATACTCAAATTTTTTTAAGCCAATATCAAAAACTAAACAAATTAATAATCTACCTTAAGGACAGAAAGCACAAAATCACTATCTGCAGTTGGTGCTATTTTTCCAACATAAACTTTAGTTTGTGGTTTTTCTGCTGGTGTAACAGTAGGTAAAGGAACTGGCCTAACAACAGGTGGCATTATTGGGCGAACACCAGGGATCCCAGGAAGAGGGGGACGCGCCACAGATGGAAGCACACCAACAGGTCCTGGTGGACGTGGAGGAAATGCGGGTCGAACCATAGATGGGTATGGTGCAGGATATCGAGGAAGTCCTGGGTAAATAAAAAACAAACAACTATGCAAATATGTAAGAGCAAGTTTACGCACTTAACAAATTCATAATTGTTTACTCAGCCACAAAGAATATGTTCAATAAAGTTTCCAGAAACATAATTAAAACCTGTTACCACACATTAAAAGCATAATAGAGATGGCACCACAGGCATGGCAACTATCACCAGCTGAACAGATAACCTGAAGGAAACATCGAGAGAATAGCATCGAGTTCATAATCATGAATATACGAAGACACTTACCTTATTCATCCACGCAATTAATGTAGCAGTCTCTCAAAATATCCCATGCACCAGTTACAAAATTTTGAGATAGCATATAATAAGAGCATCTCATGCTCATAGATGAATTATTACCACAAAGCTATACTTATTTATGTGACAATTTAAACTTGCCTAAATTTGACAGCAGCACATTGTGCAGCACAAAAAGGAAAAACAAGAAAAATAAAGAGAGAGAAACTGTAATGAAAGAATTTGCAATACCTTAAACAAAGCCAACGAGCACTCAGTTGCTAACATGGCCTGCTGCTGGGAATTCATAAACCCATGAAAGGGGAAGTATCCTTATAACTACCAGAAAGTAGCCTACTTAAATGAACATGACACAACCAGACAAAATTTAGCATGACATACGGAACAAGATAATTAGTCCATCTTACTGTGTTGCAATGTTCAACTTGCAAACTCTTCCTAGGCTGAACTGGGTGAGACAAAAAGGAAAATCTTTTATAAAAACTAAACTTAGTAGAATATGCTATATTTATTCTAAATGCAATAAGAAAACCAAGCAAATATGTGCATACCAAAAAAGGAGTTGTAGAAGTGGTTCTCTTATGCAATATTTGAAGCCTCCCAACCTTTCTCACCGTGTACTCATTCATGACACTGTAGGAGAAAACATTCTGTCATCCATGCTCCTTTATCTATCCAAATTTCATTCTGTACCTCCCCCAATTCCTCTTAAATATAATAAAACCCTCCCCTCCGTTTAACCACAAAAGATAACAGGGATTTTGCTACGATAAGATAAAATGTTACAGGGACAGGTTTCCATAACATGGAATGTCAAATCTGTTACATAGAACATCACAACTGTAACATTTATTAGATCACATTACACTGCAAGTTCATGATTCACCGTTGCAGATATCACATTCCACATTGGGAAAACCTTGCCCAAGATACCTCTTTACAGTAGGCAGATGTATAGAGAATAATTAAACATGTCAATAGCAAGCAACAAATTCATCAACTATTACACAAAAAAAAGGAAAAAAAATAAAATAAAATCAATCATAGAAATTCGTATAGGCATGCAGACAAACAACAAACACTATTTCTAAACAATTTTTCATTTGCAAAAGATAAAAATTCAACATACAGTAACAAACTCAGATGTAATAGAGAGAGGACCCACCAGAAGCAGGCGCGGGAACAGCTCCATATCCGTTGGGTATTGGGGTGTAAGGTCTAAGAGCGGGATTGGGAGGCTGACCTGGAACACCGGGATATTGCATCATAGGCGGCGCCATCGTCACTGCAACACCCCCCACGCCGGGCGGCTGCACACCAGGGCTTTGGTAATTCTGAACCGGAGAGAACTGTGACGCCGTTGACATCGGAACTGGACGATATGAGATAGGCTGTGTCGGCGGCGCGAATGACTGAACAGGTGCCGGCGGCAGAGATGCAGGTGCTGGCTTTTGATTCGGGTTAGGGCTAGGGTTAGGATTTATTGTTGAGGGTGGTGGTGGTGGTGGTGGTGATTGTTGTTGTTGTTGATGTTCAGGCTGTGATGTGGAGGTCAACGGCGTATCGGGTTTGCGATTAGGAGTATCTGATTCGGGCTGCTTGAAATTCGTGTCTACGGTGGCCGGAGATGCTGGAGAGTCAGCCATGGATCAATGGATTTAGTGAGTTACTGATTAGGTTTTGGTTTGATTTCGTGCCCTAGAAAAGAAAGCTTCCTGGCTATTTTAATTAATCTTTTAGCTGTTAAGGACGCGTGTCGTGTTGGGTTGGACGAGCGTAAGCACGGCCGCCTAACTTAACCTGAGCTTATAAGCTTTACTGCAGACAAGCTCGTCCCTTGGTTTTGTGAAAGTGATGTAATCGGCTATTGCACCTTTTATAAATTGACATTATATTTCGCGGGAAATTTGCAAAACTGACCATAAAAATTTTGTATTTTTCACAATTGACCCCCCAGTATTTATTTTTATCAATATTAGCCAAAAGACACATCAAGTAACAAAAATATCCCTCTCATTCTCACCAAACTTTCTTTCTCTAACCAAACAATCACTCTCAACATCTCATCCAAATCTGCCACTCATTGCTAGTTACTTCCCACAATACATCGGAATCCATCATCGACAGTCAACATCATCAAAATCACAAGTAAAATCTAAAATAAATGGTTAGTCCAAAAACCTTAAGTTTTATTACATTTGTTAAGCTGTAGTTATTGAGTTGTGTTGGTGATAATGATGGAGGATTGAAGCGTGTTGTGATATTGGTGGTGTGTGGGTGAGGTTGTTGGTGTGAGTGACGGGATGCCCATCGCATAAATTTGATACAATCTTCACAAAATTCGTATGATAGGCGATCGACCATGGCCCCCATCACATGTAGATCAAGTGCGATAAGCACCATGTCTCACTAATTTTGTGTGATAATATGTATGTTGCACAAAGATAGTATAATAAGTGCTTATTGTATCAAGAGATAATTACGTTAAAATTATTTTTCAGTGTGACAGGCATTATGTCATATAAACTTAATGTGATAGAGACCCTGTCGCACCAAAAGATTGTGGCATCAGAACTATCTTATCACACCAAATCAACTGTAAACATCCCAACTAAACAAACGTCTCTTAACACTTAATTATACAAAAATAAATTATAATAATATACAAAATATTTTATTAAATGCTTAATGTGCAATAATTCTACAAAATCAAATTTTTTTCAATTGGCTTACAAAGATTTTGAGCTCTAATTTAATTTACTAGAATCATTTCAGATTAATGTTAGAGATAGGTTTAGTATATTTGGTCAAAATTTATTTTTTACATTGTCATTGTTGTCTGTCTCTATCGATGACAATTCAAGAGAGAAAAACTACTTACGGTTTAGTGAAGAGAGAGAGACGAGTTTAGGTTGAAATAAGGATGTAATTTGGGGCAAAAAACTTATGTTTAACTATTTATTATAAAAAAACTGAAATGGTTAAATGTGAAAAATTAAAAAGATTTTGGGTAAGTTGTGTAAATTTTTCATATTTCACTCTACTGTTTAATTCAAAATTATAGCACTGACGTTATATTAAATGGCACCCCTCTTTATTTGAGTGGACTACACCTTGGACGCTTCCCCACCCCCCCCCCCCCCGCCCCCGGCCCGCGCCGCGCAAAAACAAAAACCAACAACAACCATCAACAACAAAATTCCAAGAAGATTTACATCTTAATAAAGGATAATTGATCATCAAACGTAAACTAAAAAAATTATTTTTTTCATGAAGACTAAATGAATGTACATGCGGGAATGACAACATTTTCAATGGATTTAGAATTTCATATGATCCTATCGAAGTAAATTTTAAATAAATTTTAGAGAATGAGAAAATAATCCAATGTAAAAATAATCTCTAATATTTTAATGAAACGAGATTTAATTTTTTACTCCCACCACCCCAACCCAACCTTTATTATATATAAATATTTTTATTGAATTTTATCACAAACGCCTGCAAATGAGATATGAAAAAATATTTTCTAAATAAATTTGTAGTGAAGTTACACTTGTTAATTTTATTATTTGATATTGCAAGGTTAAAGTGCTGATCATAAGCAATATGACACGATAAAGATAAGACAAAACCTTAACAAGGAAGGATTTGAAACATTGCTATATATTTCTATTTTTAGTTATTTTATATTTTTTTAATACCAGTTCAACATATTCTTTCAAATTTTTGAGTTTTTTTATAATTTAAATATCTTATATAAAATATGATAATGATTTTATTCAAATTTTTAATTTTTAGTTTACTAAAATTTTATATTCATACTTACTATAAAATAAGTAAATAAGAAATAGAGGGAATGGAAATATTATTTTTCACATAGCAAATTTTCACTTCAGCCTATCTCATTCCTACGTATAAATTAAACAAAATGTTTATTTCATGTTCTTAATATTTAAAGTAGCTTTTTTTGTTTGTATATACCTATATATATCTATATTTACACATAGACATATAGGATATACATTTTGAATAAATTTAATTTTTTCTAAAGTTTGAATAAGTTTGAATACCAATATATAAATTACATATTTTTATTTTGTGATAAATATAAATGATATATTGTTTATTTTAATAAATAAAAATACCTTAAACACAATTATTTGATATTTATATCCTAACAAAACAAAATAAAAAGGAAATTATATTTTAGAGTTTAGAAAATAAATACATTTTATAGATATATTTTTCATTAAAATAAAAGTCACAAAATTTTATTTTTTATATTAAAAAATATGTGTCTAAAAATCAGACAAAAATTACAAAAATAAAAAAGCAAAATTTATGAAAAGTCTTAAATTAATAAAATTTCAAATTTTTAATAAACAATTTCTTAATGTTCAATGTTTCACAATGGACACAACTAGGCCAAATTAAAGAACTTAAAATCTAAAGTTAATGAAATTAGATGAAAAAAATTTAGAAGTAACAAAAAAAAAACACCTAGTTAGGGCATAGATAGATAAGAAAAAGAAATAAGTACATAAAAGAATATATTAAATTTTATCCTTGGTGACTTCAGTAGTATATTGAATCATAAGAAAAAGACCATATATCTATAGGCAGAACTTTGATAGTATGGGAATTAATGTTTTTATTTTTTTACACTACATTAATTGGACTGTAAATTTAATAAATACAACTTAGCAATACTTTTAAAATATTTAAATCTTATTTGAAATCAGATGCTCATTTAATGATTAAAGTTTGGTTAAAGAAAAATAGAATTTAATAATTCCAATTCATCAGCCCTCCCAACCGCATGATTTGATGAAATCAATTGATAAAAACTTATAGGAAAAAATTATCTTACATTGGTTGTGTTTTACATTTTAAAAGTTTTAAATTCTTAAAAAAATAAAAATTATTGAAAACATCAATAACTTTTTAAATTTCACTTTAAACCCTTGATTACAGTCAAGCAATAACACTAATAAAACTTCAAATTTTTTGAAATTTTTTATTTATATTTATAGTAAATTTAATACCAAATTGCTCAATAATTTCTTCTATTTTATTTAATTGAATCTTTAACTTGTTTGATCGTATATCTATTAAGTTTTTATTCATTATATTAATGATCTCTTACTTTAATATATCATGATCTTTAATATTGAAATCTTTTATTAATTATTTTAACTTTATTAAATTCTTTACTTAGTTAATGTCTTAACTTTTAATTTTTTTATATTTTCTTCATTAAAATTATTAAATTCTAATATTTTGTTTATACTTCCTCTATAATTTATAGATAAATTTGAGTTTTTTAGTCTATTTAATAAATATAGTGACATTTAATTTAAGGTGAGGTTGTTTGAATCTATTAAAATACTCATTAGACTTGCTCTCTAAATAAACCCATTAATAAAATTTAAAATTTAAAATTTTATTTTATAAACCTACCTAAATACCCAAAATAGCATTAAATAAATTATTATTACATCAGCTTATATAAACCTATTTAGACGTTTATCAAACTAAATAATAAGATAATTTTCAATTATCTTTTATTAGAAAAAACATATATTAAGTAAGTTTATAACTATTAAACAAAATAAATCTTCAAATTTAACCAACAAAATATGTATTTGGACTAAAAATACATAGAGATATAATTAAAATGATTTTGCTTGAAAAAGATGACGGTAATGACTGGAGTATAATTAAACTCGTACTTACCAATTAAATAACATTCTTAATTAACTCACTTTTGTATCGCCCAGTTTGTCATACTATTTTCGTTATTTGTAGTGATCTTAATATATAAATATATGTTTCATTATCTTTTTTTTAAGTTTGTTATTTATTATGTATATGGTCCAAGGAAGATTGAATAAAGTTGAGTGCAACCCTAAAATTTTAGAACAAAAATATCAAGTCCTGAGCAAGTAGTTCCACTATAAACCAACTAAGTAGAACAAAAATGTCTCACAAGTACATGCAAATGGAAGCTGCCAAAAAAAAAAAAAAAAGATGTCTTTTGAGTATTTCAATATCTTTTGAAATGATTAAAATGAGTTAAAATGGTGTAAAGAGTAAAATTATTATTTAATTATTATTACTTTGCCCATATTGTAATTTGGTTTGTTGGTATTTTAATAATAAAAAATTTAAAAATTAAATTTAATGAGTATTTTAATGAATTTAAATAGACCAATTCTCAATTTAATTAATTATTTCTCTACATATTTGAATCATTATTTAAATTAAAGGGTTGAAAGTTTTTATAGAAAATGTTCTTTATCTATAGCCAGAAGATGGTAACTTATTAGTTTCAATGTTTTATAAAATTATTAGAGATTTTAGTAATTTATTCATTATATTAGTTTTCTAATAATTTGTTAAATTAATAAGATATTTATCAAATATAATATCTCTTATAATTCAAATACTAAATTTAGATTACAAAATTTATATAACAATATTGATGATATATATTAAGATGAAAAAATAGATTACATGTATGTGTATGTCATGTGTATTATAAGAAAAATATAGTTTATGAATTATGTTTCAAGAGAGATAAAAAAATTATAATTATAAGTGTAAAAATATTTTTAAAATTTATAAATCTTTACGAATATAATAATTATCTAGATCTTTATAAAAAACATAGTAAAAGAATTATAAAGTTTTAAAAATAGATATAAAAGAAATGAATGACAAAATCATTTAGTTATAGAAAATTAATGAGTACTTGTTTAAAAAAATAAATTCATATATGATTGATTAAAAATGAGATATTCTATAAATTACGATTTCACCCAACCATTTTATGTTAAAATTATTTTTATTGATTATATTTAAAAAATATTAAATATATTTTTACACTGTTTATTACATTAACATTAATGACCTATATTTATTAAATATTCGTGACATTATTTATAAAATAAGCTACCCCAAATTTATAGTATGAATAGAAATAGAAAACTTTAGTTAAAAATTTCACACTCTCCAAATTCAATCTCAACCATCAAAATTTGATCCCGCGGAATTACGGGGAGTACCTTTATGAATTGAAAAAAAATAAGGGGAAAAATTTCAAGCTTTCTGACCCGTGCATTTTTTCCCAAGCTGTGAGGCCTGAGTGAGAGAGAATGGAAAATAAATTATAAATAAACAAAATCGGGGGTAGAAAAAAAAAATAAAAGGAAGAAGGAGAGGAGCACAGTGGAGGAGGGACCGGTCGAAGCCGAAATCTCTCTGTCTCGAAAGAATTCGTTGTATGGAAAAACAAGCAGAGAATCGCACGAAGAGGAAACTTGACATTGATTGGGAGGAGTTACTTCCGAGGCAGAACGACGACGTACCGGCGGAGCTAATCGTCAAAAAGTCGGGCCCACCGACAGCCGCACAAAAATCGGTGCCAATGAGCGACGACCCTGGGAGTGGAGAGGAACTTGACAGGCAAATCCCTGATCAGGAGCTCGGTGTGAGGATTGCGAGCATGAAAGAAACTTACTCGAAGGTCCGTCATTCTTTGCCCGACAAAGGCAAGAAAATTCTGGCTGCTGTTATACGCCTGGAGAAAGAGCGCGAGCGAAGGAGGCTTGCTGGAGCTGTGCCGGTTTGTTTGGTAAGACTTCGAAGCTTATTTGTTTATTTATTTGATTTGGTTTTCTGTTTGGGTAATGAGGAAGTAGGAAAAAAACTCAAGAAACGGATAGAAGTTTTTCTCTTCTCTCTCTCTCTCAAGTTCTCTTATAATGTGTTACACAGTATGTCAAGTTTCATCGTTTGGTCTCAAATGTTTTTGGGCCAAAATGTTGATAGTTTTTTTAATTTACTGTTCAATTAGTTCATTATTAAACAGCATAAAGTTTGGTCTATTAGTTCTATTGGTGCCTACAAAGTGTGAGGGAGCATAGGGCTTTCTTTTTTGGAGCTTAAAGCAGCGTATTTTAGGTTTGTACTTCTATTTTACTGGCCATTTCTGATAACACCAATGATGTAATCAATGTAATGTGTATCTATTATTTGATAAAGAGTTGTAATTGTAATTGATGACTAGGATTTAGCTTGTGCTTTGGGTATGGGGCAGCATTGTAAATTTCTCCAATTAGACTTACTGTTAGCTATCATTCAGGTTATTCTCTGAGAATACTCTACATTTTGGGATTGTAAGATGTTGATTGTCTAGTAAAATTAACCATTTACAGTTCATATTATACATATGTACATATAGACGCGCACACACTTGTATACTTGTTTCATGGAGTTTTGCCCCCTAAAACAAATTGTATGTAGATTAAATTTATTCCTCTTTTCAGCATCCGGGTTCAGTCAAGTACATGTCTTGTTAGTAAAAGGTGTAGCAGGTGAAATCATATTTGATGTGTTATTCATGAAAACAATAAATGCTAAGCATGATTCATTGCACTTCTGATTGACCAGGATATTGATGGATGCGATAAGTTGACGCAATCTCACAGTTCAGGTATGCCATGTTATCCATATTACTTGACTTACAAGTTTCTGGCCATTTTATTTATATGCATTTCGTGGCAGTGCATTTCTTTATGTGAAGGGTTTAGAACTTGGGCTTCTGCCAAGTCAAAGCCTAGGTGAGGTCGGAGTTCAATTGTCATGGTTGTGACTTAGTAATCGCAAATGGAAACTGGTCATTTTGATAAAATTTGGAGTTGTGAAGATATACAATTTCACAACTTCAAGTTTCACTATTTTTCTTATGACTTACCATAGCTCCCAAGCTGTGTCCCCAAGTGAGCTTTATTTCTAGTGAATGTTTCTAGCCATGAGACAAGCAGAAGATAGTAATAGAACTCGATTTTTTTTTCTCTCTCTAAATGTTTACTTTTTCACTTTCTCTGTCCTTTTATTTCTTAAAATATTTCCTTCTTCAATGAACGGCATCATGGCGTGATTATTAAGTATACGATAGTTCTTAAGATTTGTGCTTTACAAGACAGTGAGAATGAACTGATAGTGAAAAATTATTAGAAAAGATGTGGAATGATGTGACTAAGTGAAATGTCTGCTATTTGAGTATGTATTTACATGCATTTTATTTATTGTACAGCTTGCCGCATTAGCACCTACTGGTAGATGGAGCTGATATTTGTTCAGTTTATTTTTAAATAGATCTTTGTGGTTGGTCCACCATTTTTTTTTAAAATAGTATTTCAATGGCCAAAAGTTGGTTTTGGTTGTGCTTGCGTTAAATATTATTTCTACCTTGAGTTAAATTTTGCTGTTTAGTTGCTGTGGATTGGTACAGAATCAACTTACATTGTCAAGAAAATTGAATCATACCATATCTTTCCTCTAAAACAAAACGTAAGCATATTGGGGCATGGTGGTATTCCGTATTGAATATTCTTTATTTTCTTATAGCTGAAATGCATGATTTGCATCATTTGTGATTATGAAGATCAATATAAGGTAATGGTACCTTGGCTTGAGCCATAACCATTTATCAATGGATTTTGCTGCTACTTTTAACAAGTCAACTACTTCAGGATTTTAAATTTCTTCTCTAGATGCTTCAGATTGCTTTGCACAAAGGACTCCATCACCTCAAATCCAACCAAAATCCTCGTTTACCTCTGTTTTTAGGGAGAAGATGGAAGAAAATGTATGGTACTCTGCTTTTTGCATGACCTTTGGCTGCCTCTTTTCTAGCCAATGTAATTCCTTTTACCTATTTTTAATTCATTTGACAGAGAGATTGCAGAGAAGCAAATGCATTTGATAAAGAATTATCGATCTTGGCTCATTGTGACCGCCGGAAAATGAAGTCTGATGGGGACTTATCACAAAGAGGAAGACAAAAAGTTCGATCATCATCAAGAAAATGGCCTTTCCTTAAAGGAGATAAATCTTTTAATTCAAATGGTTCTCAAAAGGAGAGAGTGTCTTTAGCTTGTCCGTCCCATCGGACTGGAGAAAACTTGTCCAGCTGTTTGCCCAAGAAGTTAGCATCTTTTTTAGTTGATATGATACATTTATTTTACTTAATTGTTTCTTGTTTAATGTTTTGCATGTCTCCTGGAGTATCAAGATCTTATATTAATTATTCAACTTCTTGTTAGCTGGTATGAATGGTTTTGATGATGTTTCTAATTTTTTTCCCCCCTTTTTGGCTCTTTTTTGATTAGGAAGGATTCATTTGAAGTCCCACCATCAAAAAATCCAAGGCATAGGAAGGTATGTGTTTTCGTTATTTCTATTTACCACTGAAACTACTCTAATGTGTTTGCCTTGGAGATGAACTATAGTCCTGGATGGAAAGTGGAAATTGATAAAAACTATGGGAATGATAGAAGACTTATGTATAGTTTTCTCTCACAATGATAGGTAAATAGAATGCATCAATAATTAATTTTCGTGGCTGAAGAAAAGTTTGTTATTTCTTTGTTACAGAATATTTTGGAAAGATACATGTTGAAGCTGTTAATTCAAATGATGAGTATCATGCTATTTCGGAGGATCTGTAATATTAGCAGTTTTGATAATTTTATTTTTTGGAGCAGTCTTTGGAAAATTTCTAAGATTTGTAATGAATACCCACTTAGCTTCTCCCTAATCGATTAATCTACTATCCAATTGATTGACATGCTTTATCCTTTTTCATTGGGAAATCCAACAATAAGATGGGAAGAATTGGAATATCATCCATGTTTGAGTTTATATAGAATTAAAAACTGTGTTTTCTAGTTGAAATGTTTAATGGCTTTGTCCAATCACCATTCAATTATATATTCTTTCCTGCACACACTTGCTTGTAGCGTGGTAGCTTGTTTTTATCATAGAATGGAGTAAGTCATTGAACTGTTCTCCGAGCTAATAAATGTTCTGCGAGAATGTGCCTATTATTTTACTTCAAGGTGAAGCTGTCTCCAAGAAATTTTACTGATGGTCCTGTAGTTTTAGATAATATGGTTGAAGGAATGACAGACCTGATGTTGCAAGTTTTTTTTTTTAACTAACTATGATTACTGATATGTTTGGAAGTTTCGACCATCGTTATCCAGATCTCAAACTTGGTCGTGGATTTCCATGCTGCAAGTATGGTACATCTGGGACTTCTTTCAATGGAAAGAAAGTTTATTCAAATGTTGAGTATTTTATTGTTTAATATATGGAGCTATTGAGGATCAAATGTGATTGTTGTGTGCTGTTGTGTAATTAACATAATTTGGTGCTGATGCTCTTTGCAAATAAAGTAACAGATGTATTTCCACAATTGCAATCATGGATACTCAATTACTTGTTAATTCAACTCTATTGGTTATTTATTGATAAAAGAATGGAACCCCATCAAACAAAGCACAGATCATGCACAAGAATTTGTGAAATTTTACCTTGACACCCTGTTTTTCCTAGTGTGTTGGTGGATGAATCTGTTCCTGGTGTGAGAAATTTGGTACACAGACAACTATGGTTGTCTGTGGGTGCATTGTTGATCTTGCCTTCTCTATTTGTTTGGCGTTTGTCTACATTGATTGACCAGATTCATGGTGATAAAATCCAAACAGGAGCAGAACCTTGTTCTCCTAGACGAATATGAAAGTCCAGTTGGAGATGCATCAGAGGAATCAGAGGACTCTCTACACTTAGAAACAACAGAGCAAGCTGATGAATTTGCTGAATGGTCAGTAGGACTTTCTTTAGTGGTCATTAGTGCCCTTACTTTATGTCAGCAATAACTGTAACTCTTGTAACACTTTCAGCATGATAGACGCTAAGATCTACTACCCATCAAGGTAATTTCCTGACCCTTTCCTCAAATGGTAAAAGACTGTTTCTCTAGCAACAGTTTTTACTAGGAGTTAATTTCTGTTTGACGCTGATCATTTTTGAACCAGGATTGATCCGGGATCGGTTGAGATCTGTTACACAGACATAAATCACCTTGGCCCAGCGGCTTATCTGACATCACCTATTATGAATTTTTACATCCGGTAAATGCCTAGCAGACAGTTATCATTTGATAAGTGGATTGGGAAGGCAAAACTAAACTCTAATTCTTTCTCCCTTGCCACAATGTATTACCGCACAGCACTTGAAGTGAACTTGTGGTTTTTATGGGATCTTCTTTCCTTCCAAGTTGGAACCTTAGACGCGATTTAACTCATCTATTTACGGTGGTTTACCCAAGTGTTTGTTTGTTGGGGTTGTAGCTTCTAGCTGTGCTGTTAAAGTTTCTGCAGGCCATCTTGAGGCTAATAGATACTTATCTACTATATTCCTACTTCTCAAAAATAATAATAGTCATAATAATAATAAATAAATAAATCAATTGAAACTTGAAAAAAAAAAAAATGTATTCGTAAATGTGGGTGTTTGTTGCGATGTGAATACAGTAAAATGCCATTTCCTTTTATTTGAAAAAGACAGTTAACTCAATTGGTATAAAAGGAATGGTACTTGTGTTCGTGCAGAAACATTTCGTTAACATGAACACATCTGTTTCACAAAATACTGTTTCTAGCTAAGTTGTACGATTTGTTCGCCCTCTGTACATTTCTTACCGTTTAATATAAGTTTCTCCATTTCCTTTTAAAGACAGCTAAGTTGTGCAATGGGATTGAATAGTCTGCTGCGTAATACTTTTGACATGTACATTACCATTCAAATACTTCTACTCACTGTGGGTTAAAAACCATTAACATTGAGAGGATTCAGTGTACAAAGGAAAATAAGATATTTCTTGTTATCAAAAAAAAAAAATAACAAACTTATGTTTTTTTAGGTAGGAGACTTTATATTTCCTTATTTTGCAACTTCGAACTTTAAATGCAATTATCTCCTCCCGATATTCTATTTACTTCTTCCTATGCACTACTTTAGGGATCTATTTGCCCTTTATTGTTATCTGTTGGGATCTTTTAGTCATCAGTCTCTTTAGTGTACGCCTAGTTAATTGCTTCTGAATTTATTTTTCTAGGTATTTGCAGCTGCAAGCATCTCCAATGAACAGGGCCATTCGGGACTGCCATTTTTTCAATACATATTTTTACAGCAAGCTCAAGGAAGCTGTATCACATAAGGTAGCTACTTTCTTGGTTATTTAATTCTTTCTTTTTCCTCTTAACACATCAATTGGTGGTTCCAGTTTAGGATTCTGTAAGCCATTTAAACTAGAATCTGAAGGAAATAACAACTAGAGCTAGGTAGCTGAGTAATTTATTAATACTGTGGATACCTGATGTATTAGATTTGTGCGTTAGATTTATTACTACTGTGGCTTTCTTAATCTTGATGTGGATGCCTAAGATTCTGTTGGTTATTTTCTTTTTCCATGAATATCTTGAAGAAACCAAAAAGAATGGTTCATGATGATATGTGACTTCATTCTAGTTTTGGTCAGTGATGATTTCAAGGAGTTTATTGTTTCAGAAAACATGATCAAATCTGTTTTCCTGATAAATTTGATATGTTAATGCCTATGGTGGTTCTTGAACCAGTTTATTCAGTTTTTTTAGTGTCCCTTTATGGGCAATACTTCCTTTTCTTGAATAATGGCTACTTGTAATGTCTTCTCCTGTAATATTTTAGGGGGGTGACAAGGATTCTTTCTTTATCAAGTTTCGAAGGTGGTGGAAGGGTGTCAATATATTTCAAAAGTCATATGTACTTATTCCAATACACGAAGAGTGAGTTTTCTGTTTTCCGAGTTCTTTTGTGGAAATTAGTATAATGTTTCGAGTTAGATTTAAATTTACAAACACTTCATCAGAAATACAATGTGAATACTTCTAAAATAAACCGTGAAGAATAATTGCCATTTATGATGCTTAAGAGGTTTTTGATTAACTAAGAATTCATCAGATTCTTTATTATTAATACAATTTACAGTTTCTTATCAGAAGAAGAAAGAGAAAAGAGAGGGGGGGGGGGGGAGGGCCTTACTCAGATATATCCAGATATATCTTGTGTGTTATCATTCTCAGGCTCTAGCTAGCAATCAGCACTGCTGGATAAGTATTGGATTTGGATATGGATGTCAATTATCGATGCCCATGCTGGATAATTGCCATCCCTAATCAGCAGCACGCATCTTTGTGGTTCTTTATGAACAAAATAATAAAATTGCTGAAATACGATTTTTCTTATTTGAGTTAGACAAGTTATTTACATTTCCTGATTCCTAATTGCCAATCACTGGAAGGCTACTAGAATGATCTTGCAAGAGTTATCCCTTTATCGCAATTAAGTGTTGCCCCAACCAAATTTGGGCAGCGTGCAGTGAACTGGCATTTTGTTCATTGATCTTGTTAAACAATTGAATCTAAATCTTAATTGACTCAATATGTATTTTTTTAGCCTCAAAGTTCCTGGACCTTTCAATGCTCACAGAATGGATAAATTCTTAAAATGAAGAAAGTACTGGTACAATAAGTGGTACAATAAGTGTTCACCGATATAATAGTGCCTAAATATGCCTAAATAATTAGAGTATGTCCTACATATAGGACACAACAACTGAAGGTGAGCTGTTTATTAAGTTCTGGTTTTTCAACCTGATGCACTGTGAAAATATGGATATAATCTACTAATGGACAAGCTTTCCATTGAGAAGCAATGGAAGATTTGGAGAGAAGCAATGGAAGATTTGGAGCCAAGAGCATTGTAAAAGAAAATAGGATCATTGGAGCTTAATTTCCATCTCTCAATATCGGATTGTCTAAAAAGATTGTGTATTTTGTCAACATATAATTTCCATGTCTCAATATTGGGTTGCTTGGTTTCTATTAAGCTTAGCTGTTGTGGGGTTAATTTAGCATGCAGCATAGAATTAATGGATAGAACTTTTAATCGGCTGCAGTGCCCTGCTTCCCCTTATCCTTGCTTTTGTTTGGATTGAATTAGTTCCCAATCTTTTGATTTATTTATATGGTGCTGGTGTGTTCAGTGTTCACTGGAGCTTGGTGATTATTTGTATCCCAGACAAGGAAGATGAATCCGGACCAATTATCCTTCATTTGGATTCACTAAAACTTCACTGTAGCCTTTCAATTTTCAGTAACATTAGAAGGTAAGACATGAACATTATTTATCACACTATGAAGCAATGTCTTTACTGTGGATCTCTTTAATGTTTGAAAGCATTAGATTACCAGAAAGAATAACTTCATCAGACATTTGGATGATTGGAGTGTGTACAAAGTTACTGTGATTTAGTGTAACAATTGCATTATATTCAAAATCCTTCATGGTATCAGTACAATGTTTTAAAACATCTCAAGTATAATGGTTAAATATTTGTCAATTACAACCTTGTCTCTTTAATTTAAATTAATGCATGTGTTAAAATATTTTCTCTTAGTTGTCACATGGTTACTCTTTTACATTGTTAACAAATTCTCTTTCCTTGTTTTTCACCTGTCACCTAAACTGCTACGAGTACGATAAACCTTTTTCTTAATATGCTATAGACACAAGTTTATTTTGACATGTAACCATCTCTTGTTTGTATCATGATCACTGCCTTGTTTGTACGATCGATGTGAAAGAAATGAAGCAGGTGCTTTGTATTTCTGTTAGGAGAGGACATGCTACCATGTATTTGAGAGTTATAAAATAAATCTTTCTGTTCAGGGCAGTTAGAAAATGGTTTTCTTAGGTTTTCACAAGGCACTAGTTAATTAAGTGGTCACATCATATAGAACTATTAGCCTGAAACTGTAAAATAATGTTTAATGCATAATAGCATACTGGTGAAACTTGGAATTGTCTCCATTCAATATCTCTGGGAGCTATAGCTAATTACTACTGAACCTTGGTCTTTGCTTATTTTGAATGCCTTCACCTATTGTTCCTAATGTACTGATGATGTGAATTGTGTTGTGTTGTAGCTTTCTGAAAGAAGAATGGAACTATTTGAAGCAAGAAGTTTCTCCCTCAGATCTTCCAATTGCTGAGAGAATATGGCAACATCTTCCTCGTAGAATTGATGAGCGAATAATTCCGGTAAATTTTCATTTCAAATATGTGAAGTTGAGTTATTGCGGGCTTACTGTTATCTAATGTCTTGAATTGTCTTCGTTCATTTTCAATGGGATGGAAACATGATGGCATGAATCTTAGCTTGCTTGATACAGTATTATATAGTTTAGAACTTGACCACAAAGATATCTGTTAAAATTTTCAATCAGGTTCCCCAACAAAAAAATGATTATGATTGTGGTCTCTTTGTGCTTTTCTTCATGGAACGTTTTATGGAAGAGGCCCCAGAAAGGCTGAAAAAGAAAGATCTAGCAATGGTACTTCCCACCATTACCAATATAACTTGCGACGTCTCTTGTGTCATTTATCTTTAAGATGTTGGTTAATTAACATTCCTTTCCAGTTTGGCAAGCGGTGGTTCAGACCTGAAGAAGCCTCTGGGTTGAGAATAAAAATCAGGAATCTACTTAAGGAACAATTTCGAATTTCAAGTGCGCGATGTTGTAATTCTAACTCCGCGACGTCTCCAGGCGGCTGTTCACCCTGAAACTGGTGCAGGTATTACGCATGTCCTCTAGTGATTCATGTATAGCTCATAATAGAATGTGGAAATATTTTGCTCCCATCATTTTATTGATGAATTAATGGCCAAATCAGATGTCTGATAAACCTTAGGAAATCGATGCTGTATATGCTGCAACATTGGTCCAAATGCCATTGACATTTAAAGAAGCGCTGATGGCTAGCCACAGTGGCTTACATGACAATGGCCATCATTTACATACATATCGAGGTTTTTCATTTTTCATTTTTTTTTCTTTGGTGCTTTGTTTAGATTTTGTGCCATGTAATTAATTTTGAGCTGAACAGCTTATGTGAAGAAATGTACAGGCAGAAAAAGAAATTGCCTATTTTTTGTGAATTGGAATATGGGTATACCTTTTTTGAAATATTATGCCTCTTAGTCCTAACTTAGTAGGAATCAGATCAAGGTGATATCTAACGGGGCATGAAATTCTCTATATGACTCCATGATTGCCCTCTAGTCAGGTGGGTGCTGGCTGGTCTTTTGACCAGCAAGCCACCATAGTGGTCCATCCAGCTGCTCCTGCCGAAATCCTCACTCTCCATTCTCCCGTCCTCCAGCAATTTTGTAGTTTTTTTCTTTTTTAAAAAATATGAGAAGTAAAGAGTTTGGAATCTCCACTCGTTGGTGGTGATAGGGCAAGTGCTTCAGCAAAGCAGCAGTCCCAATACGTTATGCAGGGAATGGTGGGTTTTAGGGTTGAATTTACTTATTATGAGTTTTACGTTATTTAAAGTGAACCTCAGAATAGGAAGTAACCTAAATTCAGATCTGAGCGCCCGCGGTTCCTTTGAACCGAAGTAGAAGCACCCCTGAAGCTGTTTATGTTTCTGATTTTGATAATGCCTGTACCTTCCGTTGGGGCCAATAATTAATGGGCAGGAACTCAATCGATCTGATCAGGGCTAGTGAAAAGCTTTAAGTTTAATTTTCGGGACAGTCATTGACGATAATTGTAAAGAAAACCAGCCATCTCATTAGGAACGCCAGTCAGTTTTCTGTGGGAATGATGGTAATTCAACCACCAAAAAGAAAAGAGAAGAGACGGGAGTAAATGTCAACACTTAACACTTGGCTGTTCAAAATACTACATTTTATATATAAGTGTCAATGAAATAGAAATAAACACAGATGACAACATTGAAAATTCTTTCCCTGTTATCCGACAATACCATGTCGCTGGTCACTTGATATTCCATTTTGATTTTTATGAGATTGGGAATTTTCTTAGGATATATCCATTGCGGAACCTACGAACTGATGATCACGACACGGAAACAGTTTAATATCAATTATTTATTAACTAATGGATTTTGTCCACTCCTACTCTTAAAAATAATAATAATAATAAATCAAAGAGAAAGGATTAAAGAGATTAGATACCTTAATTGCATTAGGATCTCATTTAAAAAAAGAAAAAGAAAAAAAGGCATTGGGATGATTCAGATCATAGCAAACAGAAGCCTCCTCTGAAAAAGCTGCCTTTACAGTATTACTGGGCTTTTGTTTCCTTGCATTTCTTTTCCACAGTGTAAGTACCGTTTACTAAAAGATTTAATTTGGGATTGGTGTTGGTGCTGAGCTATATATTATATACGTTTTGATATATATATAACCTTCGTTCTAATATTGATATTTATCTGGAAATAAAGCACTAAGCGTCCATGTGAGTAGCAAGTAGCTATCTGCAACTTCTTGAGGGCTCTAACGGCCTTTGTGCACAGAACCGAACTGCGTCGACCAAAGCAATCGTTTCTTTTATCGTAATTTCCATTATTCTTGTCCTGTGCCCCCCCCCCCCCCTCCTTTTCCTTCTCTTCTTTTTTATTTTAATTTGATAATACAATCAGACAACTTAATATTAAATCACATATTTATAAATTGTTATTATTACAGACAACTACTAATATTGCAATTAGATAACTAGGTACAATTATTAATTTACATTAAATTCTTATAAAATACTATTAGATTGTCTATTCTCTTTAATATTCGAGATATATTTGTTCCATTCACAATTTTTTATAAGAAATTTTTGATACGACGGTAGCAGCCCACATATCAGAACAAATGAAATGTGTTGTATATATATTAAGAGTACTTATAAATCCTTTGGATTAAAAAAATTGAGTCCGATTAAAATACTTATTAATATATTGAGGTGTGAGGGTTGGGCAAAAAGCCCATAACCCACAATCCAAACCACATCGCAACTAGCATATCTGGAAAATTATTTGGTAAGTAATTCTTCCACAGCCCAAATTAATCAAGCCTACAATTAAATTATTTTTCAGAATCAAACGCAATCTGAACAAATCCTACATCAACCCAAACTCAAACCATATTTATATAATTTGGGCTGTGTTCAGTTAAAAAGAGTTTGGTGATTTGGGTTGAACCCAAACTTGTTTGGTTTCACTTGGGTTGAGCTCGAAAACCAGCCCATATCCACCCTTTGTGTATAATTCCGTGTAATTTTTTTTAGCACGTATGAGGAATAAGATCGTGTGCCGTATTCGGCTTCATTGTCACCTTTAATTATGAATGACGATGCAACTATAAATTAATGTAAAAATTTTTTTGTATAATCTGAGGTAATAATTTGTATGACATATAAGAATTAATTGGTTGAAGGCACCACACGATCATTGTGTAAGAAAATAGGTATAGCAGTATGAAAATGTATAATTATTGTTTAATTATTTACATTGAGTTGATGCGCATCCATGAAAATGAGCAGGGGATGTAGTAATCATAGTGTTCCCTCAAATATTTAGCGTTAAATGTTTAATTTTAAACCATTTCACAGGTGTTTCAAGGTAAATTAAAAAAGTAATTCGCAAACATTTATGGGGCAATGATTGCGTCTACTAATTTTTTATCTCTTATACCATTTGATCAAGATAAATGGTTGTGATATTGTGTCAAAGTTAATTTGACGTTAAAAATCCACATTCCATAACCCATGTATCTGCTGCATAAGATGAAAATAATTAAGAGGTTAAAAAGACTAAAAAGAGAAACAATGCTCAAGATATTAACCGTGCATCCAAATTTAAATGGAGAGACAGAGATGGATTTATACGCAAATTACACATGTATTTATACACTTATTTGGCTATTTTCCTCGAGCTTTAGTGGTTCTCTACGAATAAAATTTTTTCATGTTTTCCAATGGAAGGTAATTAGGCAGAGGTAAGACAAACAATTGCAGGTAATATTTATCTTCGGTGTTTCTTCTTCGTAGGAGTTGAATGCACCTGCGTTTTCTCACCATATGTCTTCATCTGAAAATTCTCAAAGGCATCAGAAATCGCTTCCACCTGTAAGATAAATTCCATTAGCTCAGTATTGAAAAGTAATAGATTTAACCAGTTATGATGGATAATTTTATTTTTTCCTTACTGACCAAATGGGGCTCCTTGGCGTACACCCTCACAATCATGTCTTGATAGAATGTGGGCAGCAAATGACTGATGCGCTCCTCTTTGTCGATTAGGAATTTCACATCGGAACTATAATCCTGATAGAATCGGGCTGTTAAAATCTCTTCTGTAAAAGTAATATAATGGGAACACAATATCACTGCAACATGAATAGATTTAAGCTATTGCTTTGCTCAAGGAAAACAAATCCCCCGATAATTTCTATGCTGAAGTAGCAGGCTAAACCAGTCACGCTTTCATACAATGGTAAAGTATTTTGAATGGAGGAAGTGGTCTTGTTACCTGATAAAAATTCGTGCTTTATGGGAAGAATGCACATGCACAAAGATTAAAGAGATCAAGATTAGAATTTATTAGCAGCAGCAAATGCATCAAACCATCATAAGTATTGTTTAACTGTGTCATTCACATACCTTTCAAGAGGGTTTTTTTTTCCACGAGTCAAATCAATCTTAACAATGTTCACAATAACATCTTCTTCTTTTAGTGTGACCTCGCCAGCTTTCTGATGACAAATTACTCTTTGAGATATCCTGTTTTAATGTCAGAGTGAAGTTTACATAAATATGGTAGTGTGTTTTGGACCTGGGAACAAACAATATCTTGTGCGGTTATGTCTTTAAAGTGCTCTTGCTTTGCCTTTGGAACTGAATACTCATTGCAGAACTGCAAAACATAAAAAGAAATTTAGAATTCTACTCCATGCCCATGATGGAATATGCTCAAAAAGCTTTATACCAAATTTAGTTTCCTGACGGGCTGACAGAGATAAAAAAATACTACGGATGAAGCAAACTCTTCTGTCCCAATAGAAATAATATGACACCTGGTATAGCTGCCTTCTTCGAACTCGAAGAATTATATCTCTTGCTTTCTTCAGTTCTGGACGGGGATCAGCTAAAATGGTGTTGATTATTGTATCATCTAACTGTATATTTTAGCAGCGTAGTGTTAGCGTCACAAATGTACAGTAACAGAAATTACTATGAAATCATAAATGATTTTCTGTGTTTACCTTCCAAAATTCTGCTGGCTGTTGAATTGAGGACGAAATTCCAAGATGCTCATTTGCTTCTACTAGTGCATCAACAATCATAAGTTCTATTGCCTGAAAAATGAAATTTGGTCAAGTCTGATGCCTCCACCACCATTTTAAGTTGCAGATGAAACAAATCAGTTGAAAAAGGCACCTTCACTTTTGCATGCGTATAGACTGTTCGATGCAAATCAGCACGTGTGGAAAACAACTTGTAGACAGTAAGGTCTGTTCCAATTTTCAAATATCAATTGAAGAACATAATAGCTACCTGTAAGTCAGAAAAAGGTTTTCAGCATATACTAACAATCCTTAGCTCGGTAACATATCTCATCACCCATAACTCGCATAGTTTCCATTAACCTGCCAATGAAAATGAGAACTTTCTATCACTGGCTCCTTGCTTAAAGAATTGCAGCATCACATACAGTGCATGTCAGTAAATTAACAATCTCGTTTACAACCTCCGAACATTTTGAAAGATCAGTTAAATTCAGAAATAATTAAGAGTGAGGGCGACATGAACATGTATCTGTTGTAAGACTGAAGATAAATAGGATATTAGCACATGCCTTTCGAACTGAAAATTGCAGCCTAGACCACAAGCTCGGGAATCACGAACAATGTAATCAAACCTGCAAACAAATGATGTATTAAAACTTGTTTGCTGTCAAAACCATATAGATCAATTAAATGAAAGGAAAAAATAAATAAATAAAAGATGAGATATTCATGGACTCACTTGTCTACATCTATTCCATTCCGACCATTTGCAACAATGTCATATAAAAACTGTTTTTCCTTCGCACTCTACATTTTTAAGATTTTTTTTTTAAATGCCAATGATAAAAATATGACATGGAAATAAATACAGAGCTATAAGTATAAAATATTGGCTTCAGTATGTTCTCAAGTATTGGACAAGAAGTCAAATCAAAGGTTGGACAGTCTAACATACTTTCTGTGAAGCATGGCTAGCAACTATCATTTCCTGTTAAGCCAAAAAAAAGTGTCAGGGCCCAAACTTCAACATGTATATAGAAAAGAAAAGAAAAGATACTGTATAAGTCGATAATCTAAAAATGCAAAGGAGCCACAAACAATTGAACGCCTGCAAGTGGCCACTTGAAGGAGAAGGATGGGTTAGGAGGCAAGAAAGAAAAGAAGAAGAAATTCGTTCCAAATGAAAATGAGTGCAAAATTGGCGTTCTTGGAGCAACAACCCTCACTGTCTGTAGGTCTATATGTTGGAATTGAAGAACTCTAATGGCCAGCAGCTTCAGAAATCATGGTTATTGAAGAGAAAAGTAAAAGGAAATAGATAAAAAAAAAAAAAAAAAAGATGGCTAGACAGGTTAACCTTGACCCTATTAAGCCTTCCCTTATCAATTTCAATATAGTGCTGATCAACAATGTAGTCTATCATGTCCAGGGACATGTCTTCATGAGACCTGAAATATTTAATTAGAGTAATCACTGGAAAAATATTAAAGCCAGTAATTAAAAGAAAGATATGTCTGCATATTGATTCAACTAGTAAACCTGCTTGGGTGGTATAATATGTTTGGGCTTCGCTTCAAACCCTGCTCAGATGGCTGGGGGAAGGGGTTTGGTTTTTGTTCATGCACTTCTTAAAAAATAATTTTAAAAAAAGTAAATCAATTTTCAAATGAGCAGTGCAGATCTGAATAGAATATTATGTTTCATCACCCTTACTATACCACTTGATGTCAAATAAAGTTACATTATTACTAATCTAATCATATTGTCCCTTATGCTACTTCTCAAGAATTAACCAAGTTCGAAAACTTGTAAAATTTAACTATGTAAAACTTATTGGAACATTATAACCTTATAAGGTAAAAAAAAGTAGTGAGGAATGGAGAACAGATACCCATATATTCCAGTATGATATCAAAAACTCCTACATAGCATCCAGAATTATCTCCACTAATGTTCCAAGCAAAGTTTTAGGAACAGAAAATAGCATATGATCACTGAATCACCAAATAAATGCTTCAATAGATAGAAAGAGGTTATTTATCAATGAAACAAATTGTTGTGAAAACAATGATTCTGACATATTCAGTTGTCACCATCAATCTGTCCCCTGATCTATTACTAGCACACTGGGATGTTACTCACCAATTGGAGCCACTAAGAACCCGGGGAAGAAAGTCCCTCTCAAACATATGGCTGAATGGCCCATGCCCAACATCGTGCAGAATTCCTACGTAGAAAATAAACAAAATATTAGAATAGAAAATAAACAAAACATTTGCAGATTCAAACAGATGACTGAAAACAAAGAATATCTGCTGAAATGTGAATCTTATTACCTGCAAGTTTCACCGTCTGTATATCAGCATCGTCAATATTAAGCTCTAAGCCCTACAAAGGATCACATGCATATGAGGAAAAGATTCTCATAATAATACTCTAAATGAGAATTATTTGGACTAATTCCTACCTGGTAATCTTTAAGTGTTTGAACAGCTGTACCAGCTAAACAATAAACCCCTAGTGAATGCTCAAAGCGAGAATGTACAGCTCCTGGGTAAACCAAGTGTGATAAACCTGGAAGCAAAACTGAAATCTTGTTAAAAATTCTAAGATTTAGAAAGCATCATATCTATCAGATATTATTATGGCCACCCTTTCAAGACCTTTCTAGTCAATGAGTGAGAGTGTTACCACAAACTAATTCTCTAGCAATTACAAGTCAATTTTTTACACATTTTTTCAGTTTAGTGAGGCCATTCATGGTCAGAAAAACTTAAACAAAAATCTATACTAGATAAGAAGGTTAAAAATGGCATCAAATAGTTAATGATATATTGCAATCATTAATTGTCACTCAAATGGTTTCTTATGGCAACAGCAATCCACTTGACAGAGAATATTAATTTTTCATATGAGTACTAATTGTAGTGTTAATAAACAAAAATGTATGGCCACCACTTAACAATTTACTCAGTGGTAAAGAATACACCAATCTTTACTCTGCGTCCCACCAATGTAATGACAAAAGCAAATTCAGTAGTCACTAGGAAAGATGAATTCTACCCATAAATATTTGGTCAGTAAGGTAATAAACTGAATAATTAATAACAGATTTCAAGGGAAAATTTATTTACGAATTACACAAGTGAACTTTAGAAACAATGAATACTTTGTATTCATCATGATCATCCACAACCATTTAAGCATAAAAAATAACCAGTGCCATAAGTTTGATAATATTTTACAGTTTCATGAAACCAGCATTTCAAATCTACAACAATCACCTAATTGAATCATTTATTACTAAATTTCTTAAAAAAATTAGGAGGAGTCCGACACTCACCAAGTTGCTTTAGATCACGGAGTCTGTAACACATCGACAAACAATAGTTTTAATTAACGAATCCAAGAAGAAATAACAGAAAAATCTTTTCAGATACATCAAATCTATTATACTTGCCTCTGAAACTCTTCAGTGTCAATGAATTGCAAAGCCAGCTGCATTCACAGAAAAACAATGATCAAGTTCAATTTTATAGCTATGGCATCTCGAAGAAATCTGTAACAACCTAACGGTAATATCAAACAATAAATGACCAATCAGAAAATTAAGTAAAAGACACGTCATGTTTTCTATCAGCTATCTCCACACTAAAGTGGTAAAACACAGCTACCAATAGGATATTTACAAGTCACAAAAATTGACAACTAGTAAACTGAACATTTAACAAAGATGTTCACTCAGTCCATATAAAAATAACTAATATAGCATGTTACGAGATAAACGATCTCTAAAAGTGTCCATTTCTGCTCTGTTTTTTTAACTTACTTCCTTTTCTAAGCTTTGCTCACACTTCCAAATATAAGTTACATCAACAGTTCTTAAAGAAGACCGGGACTCAAGAAGAAAATCATAAATCAAAATATTAAAATCAAATTCAAACTCAAAAAAGTCATACAAAATCAGTTAAAGTTGTAAATCAAATTAAACCAAAATTTATAAATCGGCTCTAAGTTAATACTCAAGTAATCAAAACAAAACAAACAGCAAAGGCACACACATAAGAGATTCGAGAATCAAATTTTACAAGTGATTCAGAAACAACGAAAATGTAGAGATCGAGCTAATAATACCGGATCCAAATAGATGTTTCCGTGGACATTATCATGCACGTGCTTCGAGTATCGTTCTTTCTGCGAAGAGTTTGATATCAACAGCCCGTCGTTCGAAGAAGCTTCCATTGTTACCTTGCTTAGAACTCTGAAACACAGTAACTAAAGAAATGAAGAAAATGAAACCTTAGAAGTGAAACTAGAACTAGAAAAAAAAATCCAGAAAAATTCAAATTCTAGCACCTACTGGATTTGAAAATTTGAACGGATGAAGAGGGAGGGCGGGAGGGAGGGAGGGAGGAGGAAGAGAGAGAAAGAAAGAGTTAGTTAAGAGTGAAAATGTAGGAAATGAAAGGAACGGGATGCCGAGAGAATGTATTGTATCAACATGGATTTTTGGTTTTGGAGGAGCAGTGGCGTGGTGATGCCGCCAAAAAAGTGATAGGTCAACCCACGCGCGAGTGTTCGAGCGTGGCACGATCCAATCAGGGATGAAGCGTTTAGTAGTGGCAACGAATCGTGCAATGTGAAACGAAACCATTTTCAGTTAGGAAAACGGAAAGAGAAAAGCAGGAAAGATGGAAAGCTCCCGAAACAGTCTTAACGCATACGACGGGCTTTTCTGACGAAACGACAATTAGTGTTTCATTTTGGCGAGCACCTATTGCTCTCCTGTGTTTTCGGGGAATAAAAGCAGCTCACTTTACACTGTATCTGAAAAATTGAGTGCCCTATGCGTCGGTCTTCGATCGAATGGGTCCATTGAATTAAGCTTTGGGTCTTATGTTTAGCTTATAATTTAAGTAACGTTTATTTATTAGTCCACCTCATTTTATTATTTTGTTACTTACTTTTACACAAAAAAAAAAAAATTGATTGGGAGTCAGTATTCAGGACAATCTCTGAGTTTTAATAATGAGTACAATTGCCGCACGTTCAATAGTTTTAAATTTATTTTGGATTCGTTTTCCAACTGAGACAGTCACGGCACGGCTACCGTACAATTTCTACTTGTTGTTACCGCTATTTGCCGCGAACATAGCTCGCAATTAAATTATTGGGGGAAAAAAACATAAAGCATATAACCTGAAGCAAACAATTCTGACCATGTATATGAGATAAGGAGGGAATAATCACAGAATCGGCTTAGACTGGTACGGAGTCAAATAGTATGACGGGGACATTTCTTGTTCCCGGCACTCCCGCCACCAACAGATCAAGACAATTACAACACCAACTGTAATAAAAACAGCAGATTTCATGTAAAAAAAAAATAATAATAATAATAATTCCTGACTCAACTGCAAATAAAGTAAAAAACAAATATAAGATTCAATTTCAACTGCTCGTTGAAAAAATGGAGTCCGTGATAAACTGAAAAATGAACGAGCTAGCTTGTGAAATTTCAACAATCCACTCATTCCAAGTCAAAATCACCTCTCTATTCTATGAGTATGAAGTTCACCTTTCACGGAGACAGAGTTAAGATTTACCCAAATCCAAATTCCGAAAATAATTCTTGGTCGTGCAATCAGCACGACCAAGGTTTTACTAAAACCCTTTTCCACAAGCTTGAGCTAGAAATTTTGAATCTTTAAATTCCAATCAGAAACCTTATCATACAAAACTTCATGAACACAGTAACATGGTAAATTTTCCTTAATGCTCTTGGGACGAACTTCGACTTGCCAGATGGTCATGCAATTCACATGAGTTGCTTGTGTTCCACTGTTAGGAAAAGAATAAGCAAGTGGGACCATCTCTCTGAAGTAATAATCAGATTGACGCATTTATAACTGTCCGGAATTTCTCTGGAGCACGAAGCAAGGGGGCCTGTATTGCACCAGGATTTCCAAGCTGACCACAGGCTGCCATCCGATCATCCCCTCTACTGAGACGCAAGAAAACAGTGCACCCGGCCCCGGCCAAAATATTCCGAAACTCAATCATTTTCTCATCGGTGGTTGGTCTAAACTGTGATCCACAATGGGGATTGAAGGAAATGAGATTGATCTTGCATGGAATGCCCTGAACAAGATCAATAAGCCTCTTTGCATCGTCAAAGCTGCAAAAAGAAATAGACGTCAATCCACAGACTGTGGTTGTAGACATATATGTCTGTGCGTGCATAAACAACCCTCATACTTAATTAAGTTCACCATCAGTGAGCAATAGGGGAAAAAAAATTATCAAACCTGTCGTTAATTCCGGCAAGCATTACATATTCAAAGAGAACTTTGTAATTATTTTTGAAGTGAAGTTCCTGCCGAAGAGTCTCAAGAAGCATTCCTAGCTTGTACTTCCGATTAATCGGCATGATCCAGTTTCTGACCTGCATAGTTTGTAAAAGGTGGTCACTAACATCTCTCTATCACTCAGCACTGTTGACAGTAGGCGAGAGTAAGAATAAGCTGGAAAATTAAATACCTCATCAGTTGTAGCATTTAAACTAACAGCCAAAGCACAATTAGATTCATGGAGAAATTGTTTCAGCTGGGGAACAAGCCCACTTGTAGAAACAGTGACCTTGCGAGGACTGAAGTGAAGACCTTGTTCATGCACCATTATGTTGGCAGCTTTTATAACATTTTCAACATTGTGAAGTGGCTCTCCCATTCCCTACAAATATATTGTTATCTTACTAATTAGAAACAGTATTGTGAACCTTAGTTTAGTTCAGAACATACTAGCTAATCTAAAGCTCCTTGATTAGCAGCATAGATAGATGAGGATAGCAACATTTCTTAACTAAGGAACTCGATGACACTTGGGCAAAATCAACAAAAGAGCATGGAAATTCCAGTCAAGTTTAAAATCTTTTTTCTCATTTGAGTATGTATGCAAGCATGCATGGTTTTGAGCACTTGCAGTCCTTATAAAGGACTAAAGTGAATCCTTGATTGAACAAAACAAAACATATAAAAGCAAAGAGTCCTTTTTTTCTCCTGTAAACCCCAAGGGTTCTTTTAATTACTGGAAAACCAATGGTCATCTATACAGCTTATGTAGGGAAGTCTGCCACATAATTTGTTAAATGGACAAACCAGATTAAGCAAATTAACACTGTCTACCCGATTAAAGACTGCCAATCATTATCGAGCCGTCCAAGATATTGTTCCCTCTAATGGAAAACATTTAGTCCACCGGAAATATTCCCTAAATATGCATTTACCATAAATACAACATTCGTAATGGAACCAACTTCACTGGAGAGCAGACGCCGAGCAAATACAGCTTGTTCTACTATCTCAGCTGCAGTCAGATGTCTCTTCAGACCCATCCTAAAAAATAAATTGACATATCATGGAATGAAGCACACAGAAGTAAACAGAGTAGGAATGGCAGAGTATGAGAAGCTCAAATGAGGTAAATTAAAACTTGCCTGCCAGTGTAGCAGAACTGACAATTCATAGCGCATCCCACTTGACTTGAAACACAAACAGTTGTCCTTCCCCTATTGCATGGAATGACAACAGTTTCTATCACCAGTCCATCATCCAACATAAATAAAATCTGAAACGTCCTGCGAGTTTCAAAATCAATGCGAAGATTCTCAATGTAATGCAAGTCTTAAATACATATTGAATATTAGCAACCATTGTGCAAGAGTACTACAAAAGATTGTTTCTAACCAATGTGAAGTAGATGAAGAAGATTATTTCTACCTTTCTAGTTCCATCGGATGCTGTGAGAATGTCTTTCAAGGATAATGCCCTGAATTCAGCATGTTCATTCAACATTTTCTTGAAATCCTTGTTCAAACCTACACAAGATATAATTCCTAAAAACAGGTAATCACCTCCAAAAAAGAAAATCCCAGGAAAGAACAAACTACAAACTTACAAAACCATAACATGGCAAAGCATGTCCATTGAAAATTGAATGTGCAGCAATGCCATTAGATATAAAATCTAACCAAGTAATATCAAGAATGCCCAAGCAGATGACCATACAGTACCTTCCAATTCATCGGTACAGTGTGCCCATGTGTTATCCCTATAGAGGCACTTCCACAGCATCAAAGCTTGACCAGGTCTGAACCCATGCGATCGAACCCATTGCTGTCAAAACACAGTAGCACAATTATATTTCACAGTCACAGATCTCGTTAACTATAAAGACCCAGATTAGCACAATTATATTGAACCAAAAACACAACATCTAATGATCTAAAGAACAGTTATATTATTTATCACTAATTAAATATGCTAGAAAAGCAAAAAGGTTGAAAACTACAAAAGTAAAACTGAGGACAACTAGCACATACTTGGAGTTCAGTAAAACTCATTCCCTTGAGAAGAGCCCTTGAACCCTTCTTTGGTAAAACATTTATGTCATCGCCACCTCCTACCAAAAACACCAACTCAATTACTGCCATAAATATGCATAGCAAACACATATACGTATAAATATATGACAAAAATGTATAAACACGTGTATGCCCACCAGCATCGGAGCAATAGTCGTCGAATGTAGCTAGAGGATTCCGGGGCGAACAAGCAGCAGTTGAAAGAGGCCGGCGAGTTGACGACAGAGGGGAAAGGAAAGTAACAGGTGGAGGGTTTGAGGAAGGGAGAAAGGTTGAAAAATGGTTGTTATATCTAATTGTACGTGTCGTCTTGGAGGATGAAGAGACCGCCGAAGGTTTCATCAGAAACACGGAGGGAGCTCCCCCTCGCACTCGCACAAGCCTCATCCACACACTGCCCACCTCCACAGTTGCATTTGCAAGGGTTCTCATCTTAGCCGAAAGAAAGGCCGAATCAACTTCTCCAGTTTTATGATGTCAGATGCGGTTACATTACCAACTGTCTTATTCGGGAAAAAAAAAATTACAAACTGACGATTTAGGAGGGCTCCTTCGGTCACACAACTTCAAACGTTGTATAAAATTAAAATGGATAGGATTATTTAAATCTATTAATTTATTAAATAAATTTATTTTTAAAAATAATTTATTATTATTAAAATATTTTTAAATTAAATTATAGTTAAGATATTAGAGTATAATAAAAAAATTAAAATTTTTATTTTTTAAACTCATTTTTATATTTAAAATAATTTTATAGAAATCTACTTAAATTTTCATTCAATCCTAATCAATTAAGAATGTGATTCTAACAAAGTTAGTTGTTATTGATTTGATGGATATTGATTTCATGAAGAAATAAAATAATGTTGACAATAATTTGAATCATGAGGAGGTATCAAATTTTTGTTATTTATATTTGATTTTTGTTTTTTTTTTCCATTCCATTTGAAATTGATAGAATATACTGATAAATTTTTTCTTTGTTTGAATCATGAAAAAATTGGTTGTTCTTTGACTTTTTTATTGAATTGCATAAGTCTGCATTTTTACGTTTGGGAATGGCCCCTCACTCAAAATTTTTTAATCAAAATTGATGATTAAATTTTCAATTAATAATCAATTATTGTTTTTTCTCAGTTTTTGAAATAATTTTTTCTCAAATTCCTCATATTAATTTTGATACTATCATACAAGATTTTCTCACCACTATAATATAACTCAAACAATAATTTTATGATGACTAGTATTTTCTCCATATAAAATGTTTTGATTCATTTTTCCTTGAGTGAGGGGTCATTCACTCAAAATTGATTATTAACTTTCCAATTAATAATCAATTTCCAATCTAATAGGCTTATAAATAAATATTATGGGTTTAATGAGTAAAATTACTATTATTATAAAAGGTGGGTTTAATAAGGTTATATTAGGTATTTTAGTGGGTTTATTGAGTAAAATTTAAAATTTCAAAACTTGAGGATATGTTTATTGAGTAATTTAATGAGTTCAAATAGCCTCACTTAATTGAAATAAATCAAAATTATAATTATTTTCCACCACCAATGCAAACGATGATATTTTTGCCAAACTTCTTGTTTGGATCAAATAAAATAAAAATAAAAATTAATAATATATAATAAATATTATTTTTAAATAATAATTTTGACTTAAATAATAAAGGTTTATCATTTTTTTATTTTTTTATTTTACAAGCATGGAATAAGTTAAACTTAATTTTTAAATTATAAAAATAAGTATTTACCGAATAATTTAGAATTTATTTCAAACTGAAATATTGTGGCTTAAAAGTAGCAACTAAAATAATTAAAAAAAGCGATAACTGTTATTAGTGTTTGATAAATCACTATGATAAAAATTGATAATATTTATAACCACATTTATTAAAATTTAACAAATGTGTGTCAAAATTATATTAGTCTTTTAATTCATGCGAGGAAAAGAAAAACAATTGCTATGCTATACGTGGCATTACTATAACTTTCAAACCAGTGCCCCCATCCACACAATACCAAACACAACCTTAACCATTTATGACATTTAGTCTTTTTCTTTTCCTTTTTCTGTTTATATTTTTTTGAAAAGATATCATCTATTCTTCTAGTTCTACCACTCTTCCACGCTCGTATTTTGTCGTCCCATTTTTTTTTTCAACTGCAGCATACAAAACATTTGTACAGAAGCAGTGAATGTGAATGCCACGGGCTTTGTTTTTATTTCTTTTATTATTTTTGAGCTACATACAAGTGCCATTCCACGCGCTGAATTAGAACCACCAAAGATTTTCCTCGAGACAATCACATTAGTAACTCATCCAAGAAGCCAATATAATACAAAGTAAATTTCCAACGACATAGTGACATTACTAACACGAAAATCTAAATCAAATCCCTTGAAATTGCATGATTTGGCCGTGATTGATTCGACGACCTTAAACATTTTTGAACATTTTCTCAACCGCAACCCATATTAGCGTAAAAGATCAAGAATTTGACTCCTGTAGTCTTCCCGCTAAATCTGTCTCAGCAGATTAGTCCATGATATCTGCTCCTTGCCATCACAAGCTAATGACAAAGCTAGTCCCTGCAAACCAGACGTTACAAAAGTCAGTCCCATTGTCTTAAACACAATGCATCAACCCAGACAACATTGTAGCTTTATAGTGGTGTCAGTTGCAACTTTTCCTACAATCTAAAATTAATATGACAGAGATGGATGCATTGCAGATATGGCATCAATAAACATAAAAAAAGTGAAATAGTGCAAATTTCGTTAATTGATAAACCCCCATATCGTACGTGAACATCAAGCAAAGGAATCTGGAATGCAATTTTCAAGGGAAGAAAAGATGCATCATAAAACTTGGGGAAAGAAAATGGATCATATGCATATTGATCTACTATAGTGCAACCACAACAATGACATGCAAGCAACAGAATTTTTTAAGCACAAGTTTTACATTATATAGCCAACTACCACTTCAGGTGTATATTGATCTATGCCATGCCTCAAGTGCAACAATGGTAGCCAACTATGCAATCCCAGTTCACTCGCAAGTTCATTAACATGCATTTTCATTATATCTTGACAATGTCTGAACATGCACAATATAGGCCATTAGACATATGGGAGTCAATAAACCTGTTGAGAAACCACTTACCAGTACTTGATCAAGCCATCCCAACCACATGTTGCAACTTTACTTTGTTCCAGTGGGTGCCACTCACACCCAATGCAAACCCCTTCATGACACTTGAGGGTCCTGAACACTTTGCAGCTCTTCCAGTCCCAAAACCAGCACTTACCCTCCCCATCTCCCGAGATGACAAACCGTCCATCCGGAGAGAAATTAACTTGGCAAGCATATCCAGCCACAATGTGCCCAGCAAATCTCTTTTTCTTATTCAGCTGGAACCTCTCCCTTGTGCTATAAATAAGAATCTGATTATCCAAACTCTGTGCAGCTAACCAATTGGTATTGGGATGGAGAGAAATTGATGGCATTGAGTGCATATGAGGCTCACTAATATACTTTATAACCACTGGAATCCCAAATTCCCAAACACGAAGAGACTTGTCATCACTTGAAGTAACAAATCTCCTGTTATTGTCCACAAATGTAATAGTGTTCACTGCTCCCAAGTGTTGATCATACTCTTGAGTAATTTCTTTTGTGTTCATATCCCACTGAACAATCTTCTTATCACTCATACCTGCCAAGAAAATATTCTGTTTATCATCATCTGGATTAAGCTTAACTACGTATGGAATCTTCCCAGTCGAGAAAGTCCTTATAACTTGCCCAGTTTCTGTATCCCAGTACTTGATGTTCTTATCATAGCTGGCAGTCAAAAATTTAGTCCCATCATTGCAAAATGAAATATCACGAACAGCCTTTGAATGACCCATGTAAGTCCTCATGCACTTGCCTGAATTGAACACATCCCAAATCTTCACCTTAGTATCCATCCCTGCAGAGAGAATCAAATGTCCATATTTGGGGAAGAACCGAATTGCTGAAACACCCTTGGTATGCCCACTCCAAGTGTGAACCAACCTCTTTGGAATATAACAATGATCATTGGCTGCTTTAGCATCTTTGGGAGGAGCAACCCAGGACCTACCCTGATAATCCTTCTCTTCTTTCCCATGAAAAGTACTCTTATCCTCCACATGCTCGCCTTTCTCACCGCCTGCATTACCTTTCTCTTCTTTCTTCTTTGCATACTCCTCTGCATACTTCTTTTGCTCTTCAGTCAACTCTGTTTGTACTCCCTCCTTTTTACCTGCCCATGGGCTCTTCCGATTCTTCATGAGCCAAGTGTCAGTTGCAGGATTATTAACTTCTGCAGGATCCACATCAACAGCCATACCATCACCATCCTCGGCTTCCTGTTTCCTCTCCAACTTTCTCTTCTTTTGGTCATTTTGACGTATATTGTACACCGATACACCATTATTTTTCTCCAAAGCATCCAAATCACCAATGTAATTGCTTCCAGCAGGGTCAGCGGCATAGCCATATTTGTAGAAGGTGTTGTATTGTTCATCAAAAACAAACGAATCAATGGAGGCATCCTCCACAAAACCAAGCTTGTGGTTGCGCATGCCCTGGGCGATGCCATCCTTGGCATAAGGATGGGCTGGACCGTATATAGGGGCCCACAGCTGTTCGTATGTGGGGTTGTAGGCAACAACATGTTGACTGGGGTCAATGGGCCTGGATTGGGTTTGGCGGGCTTGGGCAACAGTTAGAGCCAGTGTGGTATCATCAACTTTAGGCGCAGCAGATTTGGATGGGAGGATTCGCGGTGGTGATGAGTCTGGTGATTCCAGTGCTGAAGAATCAGGATTTTGGTCATGTTGGTTCTCAAGTTCATCTAGCTCATCTTCTTTTTCATCAGCATAGTTCTGGAGAAGATCCATGCCAGTTTTTTTTTTTTTTTTTTTTTTTTTTTTGGGGGAATAGACTAGATATCAACTGTTGGTTCTGAAACACCAAAGATGGGTATTAAGCTGAAACGCGGGTTAAGCTGAGGCGTGGGTACCTTGGGGTTGCTGTGGAATGAACCAATTATCAAAGACACCACTTATCTACCTGTATTCCAGGCCTATAATATGAGATAAGTAGAATGAGTTTTCTAGAAGAGAACACCTACTACCCAAACAAACCAGTGTCCAGAAGCACAGTGACACAGGCACAAGCCACATAACTTCATTATTATATCTTTTTTCTAAGGGAATTTTCAAAATTAATTGAAATAGCATGAAACAAAAGCAACTAGTCAAATCTTACCTAAATAATTGTGTTGAACCTAATCTGACTAAAACCAGATTCGACTAATTCTGTACGAAAATCCCAAAAGCACACGGAAAACAGATTAGCGAACTCCATATTGATCTAAATGATACACACGAGTCGATGAGTAAAAAGTTAAAACGCTTTGAACCCACAGGCGGCTACAAAGAGATTTAGCTACACTACAACAAGCAAATTGTCTTTACGGAGAGAGGGAGAGAGAGTGTACCTTAGGGTTTTGCAGATTGGACATTGCATGACAGCGGAGACGAATTAAAACGGTGCGATCACGAGCCCACGAGGAGAGCTCAAAATCTTAGATGGGAATTCTTGTTGTTGGGAGGGGAAGGGAATTCTCGTTTTTAGGTTGGAGGGAGACAGAAAGGTATTATAGGACTCCCAGGATTTCGATTAGAGTAACATTTTTTTTTTTTTTTTGGGATTTTTTTTGGGGCGGGAGGGGGGGGGGGCTTGAAAATTGTTTACAATTTTAGCATTAAGAATTTAAAAATTTATAGGGAAGAGTGAAGAACCAATGGGCTGGAATTAATATTACTGCCGCTTAAAAAATAATACGAATCCCTTATTTATAATAGCTAAGCACAATTTTATTTTTAATTAAATTAAATTTTTAAATCATAATTGTTATAAGAAAATTTAATTTTAATAGGAAAAAAATTAAATGGGCTACCAACAGGAAAGAAATTAAAAAGTTGCCGGTAGAGCGGACGGTCGGCTGCTAAAAGCAATAGTTAATGTTGTTTACAATGGTGCTTCAGCTTAAGTGGCTTATCATCGTTAAAATAAATCTCCATGTGATGTCTGTCAATATGCTTCGATGGAGATAAATATCTGGGTAAGGCAAAGGATATGATATCATTGGGCGAGGCAGAGGGCATTGGTGTAAAACTATAATTCTCTTAAGGTATTTTAGTTTTTCTTTTATTATTTAGTAATCTTTATGCTTTATAATAATAATAATAATAATAATAATAATAATAATAATAATCAGATGACTTGTTGCGTTTTCCATTAGAGAGAGAGACTTTTCTTAGCTTGGCCACGAGTAACACATGAAATCATTGGATGTTATGCATAGAGAAAATTATAAATAAATTTCAATTCTTGATCTATGTTAATTGTTATCAAGAAACCTGATTAGATAAATGTTGTAGAAGTAGAAACTCGAGACTTTGCCAAAAAAAAATTATAGTAATATTCTAACAAAAAGTTATTTCAAAAATCATAATAATTTATACCAATTGATTTTGATTCTGAATTTTAAATATTTTAAACTAAATATTTCTAAGAATGTTTTAAAAATTATTTTGAGCTAATTGGATAAGTTTATTATGATTTTTACAACTCAACTCTGAAAACCTAAAACTTTATTATTTCAGTAAAGAACATAAATTACAAAATTATTTTACCATGGCTAGACTTCTTTGAAAATTATAGAATTTTGATGAGTAATTTTTATATATGCCTAGTGTGGTTCTAGAAATTTTCATGATTTAATGATAAAGCAATAAATTATTTTGTAATTTTAAAATAAGTATGTTCCAAATAGAAAACTGATTGATAGAATTGATGATGTCTCAAATAATAGTATTTTAAGGCATTAAACTACGAAATTTTTACCATAGAATTTTTAGTATGTCAGGATATGCTTTGTAAAATTTGCGATTTGAAAATTAAAGTATCAATTTTGAGTATTGAGAATATTTGAGGTTGAATTTAAAATATTTAAAATGAGAAATTTAAGGACATTGAAATTTATGTTTAGAAATCGATTATATCTTATGAGAGTTTTATTAATAACTTTTAGGCTGATGATATTAATGCTTATTCATTAGATGTAGATGTCAAGAGCCAAGTAAACTTGATTTCTAAATGAACCACAATAAATAATCTGTATATGTTTGGCATGTTTAAAAAGTATATTTTTGAAATGAACATATATTAATTTTTATGCTTTTGCCCATATGTTTATGTGATGTGTTGTTATGCATTGAGCACGATTATATGCATGGGCATATGCACATGTGAAAATTTATTGGCATAGGCACAAACATGCAAAGCTTTTATAAAAAGTTTGTTTATTAGTCATTTGTAATTTTATGATTTATAAGTGAATTTTGTAGTTATACTAAGTTTTGCAAGATTGCATTAGGGGTCACCATTTGAAATTATGCTGATATCATCTCTTGAGACTATACAAGGGCCAAATAGAGATTTCAATAAATTTCTTTCATAATATTTTTTAAAGGTTATGGCACATCACACATTCATGTTATCTATATAAGTATTAAGTATTTTGATATATGAAAAGATAGTTTCTTTTTAAACTTTGTACTCGTTTTAGTTTATTATGATTACTTTTCAGAAATTAAAATTGATTTATGTTGAGTGAATAGAAAAGTTTAAATTAAGGATGGTAGGTGATTTGTAAAAGATTTTAAAATTCTTATATTGTTTAAGTATTGTATTTAAGATTTGAATTTGTTACCGATTATAAAGAGTTATTTAAGTTCATAATGTTGGATTAGCACTCAGAATTTGGGTCAATGTTACAATTGGTCCGCAAAAAGAAGGCGCTGGTGGAGTGGGTGTCGGGTCTTGTCCATGGTCATGAAGGGCTAGAATTGAAGAATGTGAATCGGTAATAAGAACAACAATTGCCTACTCTCCATAAAGGTCACGAAGTTGGCTAATGAATAAAGTCCGTGCACTATAACATTCAAGAATGCCTTGCAGAAGTAATTTTTAGAGCGTTATTTTGAACGATTAAGATGGTAAATTTGTCATCAATTTGAGACTGTAGCACAACTTTTTCTTCAAGCACTGTAAAGACCATGGTGTTTAAAAGAAAAAAAAAATCTAGAAATTTTCGGGTCGTGGTGTTGTTGGTCGACAGTTGATGATGCGCCGGTCTAAGTGCGGTCACCGGAGTTGGTTTAGGCTAATGGCGGATTTGATTGATGGCTTGTAGTGGTAACTCACAAAAGGCAACCAATTGGCCAGGAAGGATAGGTTCTGATGATGCCAGATGTTAGGATTCCATGACTTTAATTAGAAAATTCAAGGAAGAAGAGATTAATAATTTAAGAATTTAGAGGAAAGAGTGAAGAACGAATAGGAGTTGGAATTAATTATATTACTGCTTTGCTTAAAAACATAATGAGAACCATTTGTTTATAGTAGTTCAAGGCAATTCTAATTCCAAAATAATTAAACTCCTAAATCATAATTGCAATAAGAAAATTTAATCTTATTAGGAAAGAAATTAATATATGTTTAAGAAAAGGTTCAAAGAAGTAAGAGATTTTTAATAATTTCGTTTGCGGTCAGGCCTTGAAGGTTGCTGGGGTTGAAAATGGGAGCTGGAATTAACTTTATTACTGCTTTTCTTAAAATCATAATGAGAACCATTTGTTCATAGTAGTTCAAGGCTATTCTAATTCCAAAATAATTAAACTCCTAAATTATATTTTTTTACATGGAACTCCGAATTAATTTAAAAAATAAAACAATTAGAGAAAGAAATCACATTCATTATACCTTGTTCTCTTGTTCATAGTACCTTTGTTGATCAGCATTGATGAGGAAAAATAAGAAGTGGTTGGTTTTTTAAGTTTAATTTCTCAAGATACACTAACGTTTGCGGTCAGGCCTTGAAGGTTGCTCTGACTCTACGGGAACTGGGGGTTGCCCAAAAATTAAATAACTAATATTTCTTTAAATAAAACTACTAATTAATAAACTTTCTTTACACACCCCTTCTTATTGATTTATTTTTTCTGTAATTTTTTTAAATATATCATCTACGATCTTATTCTCTTATATTTTTTTAAATGGAACTCTTCATCTATTTAATTATTCTTTGTTATTGAGATATCTATTCAATTATTCAGTTGAAATAGGCTTGTTTCTTTCATTTTCTTTACACATTCATTGATCAGCATTGATGAGGAAAAATAAGAAGTGGTTGGTTTTTTAAGTTTAATTTCTCAAGATACACTAACATTTTAAAGTAAACTCGCAGTGTCAGGCTTTACTGAACTTCTTTGCCTTTACTTGTGAGCAGTCCAAAAAAATTAAATAACTAATATAATTTTTTAAATAAAACTCTAATTAATAAACTCTTTTACACACCCATGTACTATACCAATATAATTCTTTAAATAAAACTCTAATTAATAAACTCTTTTACACACCCATGTACTATTGTTTATTTTCTCTGTAATTTTTTTTCAAATATATCAACAAGTCGTTTTCTTTTCATTTTTCTATTTGTGACTCTTCATCTATTTAATTATTCTTTATTATTGAGATATCTATTCAATTATTCAGTTGAAATAGGCTTGTTTCTTTCATTTTCTTTACATATTCGTTAATCCCATACTAAATCTAAGCATTTTGGTTGTGTTGAGGGTAGAGGAGAATAAGTCTATAAATGAGTGAAAAAATTAAAAAAAGTGAAAAAAAAAGACAGTAAAACAGTAGTAGATAAGCTTAATCGGGGAAAATGATATTAAAGTAAGAATAATTTAAAAAGCGGTTTTAAAAGAATTTTAGAGGGGGTGTTAAATGCTCAACTCATTCGGTAATGTATTAAAACAATCAAAAGAGAATTTGGGCGGTTTCCCAAATCACGCAAAAGGCTCTCTTTTTTCTGTTTTCTTTTAATTAAAATTCAAATTGATTTTCTTTTTTTCTTTTTTTTTTAAAGGGAATCATATTAACTACAGCAAGTCTTCTTGCTGCTCTAGATCAACCATAAAATCCATTATTATGTGGAATTTGCACTGCCCATGCCTGCGCCTGAGGCTGAGTCTTTCCTTTTATAAAGACCCTATTTGTGCAGAATTTGGATGGCCTGCGCCGAGTCTTTTATTGGCTAAAGCAGATATATTTTGTGAAATTATTTTTGAATGAATTAGTTGTATAAAGCGTTACTTGCATTAGTGGTTACTCTGTCATGGACTTCATAGAAAATTTTTCTCTATAAATGAAATTTCATCAAGCAGATACAAACTATCTACGTTAACATTACTACTAATCTTAAGACACATCAAAGTGATCATAGAAAATGTAATTAAAAAAAAAAAAAAGAAATTAAAAGTTCAAGAATTCCAAACCTTCAAAAATATCATAAAAACTTAAGGGTTCTTCATCTTAATTCTGAGCTTTCTGGCTATTTGTGAAGCTCTGGGATGAAGTTGCCTCTTGCTACCGTCACATTGTTCTACTTCCACCCAGTTAATAACTTTGAGTATGAGAGACTGAGGAACTTTCTTCACATCTGCATCTGCTGTGCCTTTTGATTTCTTCATGCCAGTTTCCAAACCTTTCTCTAGGAACTCCATAAACCAATTTCCTGCTTCGGTTTCAATCTGCTTACCCAATTTGATTATGTTGCTTAAGCTGCAACAAACCAAAGGTTTCTTGTTTTCATCATTCTCAGCAATAGCTTCAAGGTTAAGTTTTCCTAGTGGGGTGGAAAGTCCTTTTCTATCCGAATTTGCCCTTATGCTAACGTTTGATCTCAGGAGCTTTTCAAAGTTTGTCTTCTGTTCTAATCTTCCAGGAAATGCCGCAACTGATTTGTGCAATGCTGATCGCCTTTTCGATGAATTTAGTTCTGAATTGTGTACAATTTCGTGTAAGCTCGTTGACTCTTCAACTTCAGGCTTTCTATCCCTTTGCTCTGCTTTTGGATTTTGAGCCACTTCAGTAGCCGCTTGAATGGACACCATATCTGTTATAGCTTGCACAATCTGTTGATGGAACTCCAAAAACTTCTCAAAGCAGGCAGCTGGGGCATCTGCTCTCGCCGATTTGCTCAAGTTCGAAAATAATCTACAAGGAAGTTATATTATTGGTCTCACTGCAAATCTCAAACGTCCAATTTTTTCACTGCGATATAGAAATTAATTTAAAGATAGATTCAATACTTGAGGGATCGAACTAAAGTATCAGTAGCTGAAGCCTCTCTCAGCGCTTGAAGGGCAATCTTCTGAGCTGTTTCTCGCTGCTGCACGGCCTCCTGTTGAAGCATAATATTTGACAACTGAGCTAAAAACAGAAGAATGCTACTAGGTCATAAGGTAAGACACAAGCTAGAAGTCCTAAATTTACCTTGCCTAGTATGCTTAGCTTTCCTGGTAAATTCATTGGTAGACTTGTACTGCTATCCGGGGCTAACTTACCAGACTGAGATTGTGGCTGCAGTGTTGCTACTGAGTTCGAGTTTTCTAAATCTCCACCTAAATTCAGGGTTCCTATGGTTCTTCCATTTCTTAAGTTAGGTGGAGGAGTTGAACTTTTCTTATCCTACAAAAAAGAAACAAGATTATTCTATCAACAAAATCAATGACTGAAATCTTTGATTAACAAGAAATTAGTAATCTAAAAGGTAAAAACTTTAAAGTACATTTGCCATTTGACATGCTTTCAACAAATGGAGGAGTTGATCATCAAAAACATTGTTCTTAGAAAATTCTAAACGGAAAAGAGGAAAATGTACCTACAGCTGTGTTGAAAGGACTAATTGGGATTCTTGGCTCTCGTTCACAGACACTCTTGCTCCTAGGAAACTTTAAAGCAGATGGCGCCACACAGCTTTTTCTTAGCAATGCAGGGCTTTCTCCTTTCGTATCTACCGTTTTAGCCAAAAGTCCCCCAGCAAAGGAGCACCTAACACTGCTATCCTTCCCAGCTCTTGATCTAATCAGTGGAGACATAGTTTTCACCAGATGGGGCCGCTCTTTCACTGGCGTGCATTGATCAAAATCCAAAGGAACGGGCTTCAACAACAAAGGAGATGAGACTGCATCACTCCCGTTTTGGCCCCAAGAACCTCTTCTGTGACCTGAAGGCTTTGAATTTACTTTTGGCTCACTTTTCTCTCCTCTTTCTCTTAAACCCATTAACGGTTCTGGGGTTCCAACTAGTGGGTGCCTTCCGGGGAGCGGCTTGGCGCCTTTAACCACGGGTACAGGGGATCCTGGCTCCAATCTATCAACATAAATGAACTGACCCAACTGCATCTTGTTGCTGAGAACAAAATCATCTTGTTCTGTTGGAAGACTGACGTATATAGAGTGTGAAGAATCGGAGACTTTAATGAAGAATCCTTGTGTGGGCCAAAGATTCTTCTCATCAAGATCAGCTGGGACTATATCAGTCACTTGAAGAAGTGAGCTACGATGCTCTCCTGTAGGCTTGACTCCAGTGTTCATTCCATTAAGTAGCTTTAGTACAATTCCAGGTGCTAGTGTCGCCATAGCCTTTGAGGAATCCAAGAATTGCCCAAAACAACGATCAAACCCAAGAAATAACTCAAATGGCATAAAACAGGAAGAAACCGAATTTCTCGGATTTTTGGGCGAAGAAATTCAAGAAAGAAATTAAAGAAAATGCATCTAAAAACAAATTCACCTCAAGAAGGAACTGGTTATCAGTTGTTGATTTCTTGAAGCTATCAGTGGCAGGACAAGAATGAAAGATATGGGGATACTTGGTTTGGTTCGTGTACTAAGCGGGTGTTGGCAACGGTAAGTAGGCGGAAGAAAGGCTTCTTTTTTTTTTTTTTTTTTTCAAATTTGGATTTTTGGAACGTTGTGGCAACGGTCATATGGTGGTGCGTCTTGTCATAGCGATTTTGAATTACAAACACAAACAGGAGCTCATAGTCACCAGTCATCACAATACGGCCCCATTAGGCATTTCTTGGACTTGGTGTCCAGAGCTTCTAGAGATCCGGCACCCAATTTCATTCTGGGTAACAAACTTTCTTTTGGGCTCCCTAAGATTAATATGGGCCCGAGCCTTTTGTAAATTGGGCTCAGTATCTCGGTTAGTAGCTTGAGTTGCCCCACGTTTCATCTCCTGAGAACTCCACTTACCTTTACACCCCTTCTATTTCCAGAAACTAGAACTTTATCTCATGAGACCCCATTTATAATTGTTTGTGTAAGTTAGGATCTTCGAATCTCAAGCAAAGGAACCCGGGAACGTGGGGCTAGCTTAACAACTCAATAAATACAATATATATATTTTTTAATTGTTTGCGTAAGCGTAATCACTACTAGCAACAAAGCATTTGGCACCCAAAGTAAAGAATGAATGTGAATTTCAAAAGTCACAATGTCACTCGTTCCTATTTCCACAGAGAATGCACGTAAAATCTGAAAACACAACATTATTTTATGCCGTCAAAAGCAACAGCCAGATGCCAACTTTTCAAAACTCTCAGCCTTTGTTGACATTTGATGTTGGAATCTAAAATGGTTAATTGAGGGAAAAAATGAAAAAGAAAAAAAAAAGAGCTATCTCTTTATGATGTTGGACACAACATTCAATCACAAACTAAAATCGACGAAACATTGTCTTGAGTTGATGAAATTCTGGCAGGTACAACAGAATGGCAGCTTATAGACCTTGCTATAGTGGTGTTGCAAATCCTGTCAACAAATTAAGAATAAGTAATAATTTGTTATACAAAGCAGAAAATTACAATCAATCTTGTTTTAAAGTTTCATGCCCCACATCCACCCGATACCTCCTTTTTTTTTTTTTTTTAACTTCTGGTGAGAGAATGGTGGAAAATAAAAACTGAAAATAGTTAGAAATTGTGAAGCAAGCCTACTTGACAAATAGAAGTTAATTTTATAAATGTGAACAGCTAAAAATTTATGCCATTAAATAAAAGGGTTCCCTATGCTTATGATAACATTCAATCTAGCGTAAGTAGGAAACTTTTCTCTATATATATTTTGAGTCTCATGTAAACCTAAGAAGTTTTCGGACACATCTTTTATCTTTTCCCAGCCAAAAGTTTATCTATTTTCAGGTAAAAATTCCCTCCTGTTGTCCAAACTACCCGTTGGAAGAAAGAATAAGAATTTGATTTTAATAAGATATCAACTCTTTTGAGTGGCCAAACATCCATTCTTCCTTAAAACAAAGCACGTTAATTAAGTGACCATGCAATGCGCATAAAGAGGAAGTATAAGAACAATAATATGATTTAGTTTTATCAAGTCATGCCCAATATATCCACAATGCACCCCATAGCCAACGTTGAAAGAAGTTCAAAAGTTGCCGTCACTCATTTGGACAGAATGCTCTTTAATATGCAACAATAAAACTTACAGCAACAGATAACATCTTGCATAATGATTAACAGATTAATTGCCAGAACATATTCTCCGTCAAATGCTAATCCATAAAGCTAACTCTCTCTTAGTACATGTAATTTACGTTCCCAAAGTCCTAACTTGATACAATATTGTAAGGCTCTGTTTCTTAACATGAAATAGAAGTTGGAGGACTGTTTTGCCATCAACTAAATAAATTTCAAACCAAATTTCATTCACCCAATAATAACAAAAACACTGTAAATTGGGAAAAATGATTTTCAAAACCCACACAACTGAAAAATTAATTAACATATTTGCACGGAAGAAAATAAATTTATCTGAACCAAAACAAGTACTCCTGATACCATAAGGAACATCTAAACAAGCATACCCTAAACTCTTACATTTTTTCCAACATTAGAAACATAATTCCATTAATAAAAGAAATTTATACTATCTCCAAAAATGACATTAATTCAACTTTAAAGTAAGTGATTAAGATAGAAAATTTATTCAACTTTAAAGCAGCTGTGAAGATAGAAAATTTAGAAAGATGATAGGGATTTAGGGTTATCACAATTGAGCAACAAGAATTAAGTAAGCCAACTCAGCTCCGAGGCACCGGAAGGGTTACCGTCTATTAATTCATCATGTATCAAAACATACAACTTTTTCCAAAAATTAAAAAAAAAATTGCAGGCATTTGACATAGAAACCATTCTAAACTTTCTAACAATTTAAACAATCTTGTATCTTAGTTTCAACGGACAGGTCAAGACTCATCCTCAAAAACAAAATACAAAAGAAACGTACCTTCTGATAGACAGCCCCAGTTTTGATTGTTCAAAGCCAGCAACGATGTGAACAAGGCCGATGCAGTAACACTATGCAAAGGCATTAAAGACAGCGCCCCACCCAGCTCCACAGGAACCCTTTTAATTAAACACCCAAATAACCATCACCATTAAAGCTTATAACTAAAAACTGATAATTAACATTCAGGGCAGAGTAAAAACGACAACTTTAAATCCACAGCCCTGAATATTAGAAATTCAATAAAATAAAATAATAGGAAACCTGGTGAGAGAGAGTTTGTGAAGAGATGACAAGCGAGAAGCAGAAGTGGGCTTAGAGGTGGAAGCTAGTCCACTCAACTTTGCAGCGGTTGAAGATGAACGGCTGAGAAGGGTTTTAGCTGAAGCAGAAGCGGCTTGTAGGGTTCTTCTACCACAATTAGCCGCCATGTTCCTCACTGTGTTTACAAGTTGCAACTTGCAACAACAGAGGTCGCTGCCACAAACAAACTCCAAGACTCCAAGTATTGTTTCTGTTCTTGGGCTTCCTCTGGACTTGAAATTCACACAGATCATTAACTTAATGGGCCTCTTTGCAACCATAATGGGCTCATTTAATGCCTCCCAAAAGAATGCATCAGCCCACTTATCTATTAGTACATTCGTAGTCCAATATCTATAAGTAGATTCGAGTCCACCGCTTGCGTGGCTAATCAAATTTTGTGCTTTTGAAGTGACGGGGATGGTACCTCAACAATTTCAGAGACGCACTTATCATTCGGATATAATCACATAACAGAGGAACACTTTAGTCTTTAGCGGCACTTGAAAAATTGACAACTGTCAAAAATATATGATCGCAAATTTTTAAAACTCATTATGTAGAAGAGGGAGTAGAAGACATTAGACACCATTGAAGTGTTGTCACTTTGTATCAATCTTTTGCGACCGAATTTGGGCTTTGGATTAAGACAACACATGCTGTTTCTTATTTTTGACATTGACCGCACGTTTGATCAAGACCCTTTTAAGTAGAAATTGTGATGGCATGCTTGGTTTTCTTTTTTGAAAAAAAAAGTGAGGAGAGAAAAAGAGGAAGAGGATGATGGAAAAAAAAATAATGAGAGAGAGTTAAATTTTATGCTCAACTAAACAATAGAAGTAAAATTGATTTGTGTTTTACTCATTTTTTTCTCTTTATTTTTTCTTTTCATTTCTCTTTCCTTTATTATTTCTTCCAACTAAATATGGACTAAGTGTATATTTAAAGTTTTGAGTTCGTTAAGTAATGAAATGTGAATTTAAATTTTAAATGTTAAATGGACTTTACATTTGATTGAACACGTAAAAGCCATACCAGAAGGAGCTGGGTATAAAACGCAGATTTTAATTTTTGGAAGAGTCGTTGAATTTTCCCAAGATACAGGAGCCTGAACACTGGAAATTTTAAAAACAATTCTAAGCCTGCGGAAGCTATACATTGAATCACCGTACAACAATTATGGCTCCATTGCAGCATTTATATGTAGCCAGGATTGACCCAACTACTGAGATATCAGAAACCTACCATATATTAAAGAGAATGGTATCTTCAACTTCATCACTATCTTTAAAGCAAGAAGCTAGCTAGACAGACAAAAATCTGATCCAAAACGAATGGCACTGTCCAAAATAGGAGGCCACACTATGTTTTATTCCAAAAGGGTCTATATATGTTGTTAAAGCAAATAAATAGCTCAGCAATTTCTGTGGGAAACAAAAACAGTGTAAAATCATAATGGCGCAATTAAGGTTCGACAGAATAGTTTGTTGAACGGGTGCGTGTGACGCACAGCTTACGAGCACGGCGTACGATCAATTTGTGAAGAAAAAACAACAGAAAGAGGTTCCTCTACGTCCATTGTCAATCAACACAGGACCTGTTTTAATGGCTTTTACAGCTGCCAAATTGGTGGAATTTGAATACACAAGTCAGGCTCCCGGACCTGGTCCCGGTCCATCACGTTGGTTGAGAGAATCCCATTTTCATGCTGTAATTCGCTCTCTGCTGAGCCTCATTTTATGCCGAGAAGTTTTTGCATATTTCAGTATAGTGGCAACTTAATTTGGCGGTTGAAACAGAATTCATTTTTCATTTATTAAACTGCTGCAGAGCAGAGTGAACAATGTTAGCCCATAAATACTAGCATTGAAGTTCTGTGAAAATACGGAGGATTATAGGTAAACGTCATGTTCTAATTATTGCAGGTATTTTTACTTTTGTAAAACTGGCTAGAGTGAGACTCCACATTTGTTTCAGGTAATGCACATGGATGAATGATGATCGATGCATAGGTCTCTTTCTTTCGCATTTTCACTCCAATCTTTCTTTAAAGCTGTTTTTGCAGTTTGTGGCAACAGAAATTGCCCACTTGTTTTATGCAAATGCCGGATCCACAGAAAATGAGAACCTTGTGCCAAGCCTTAATTGAAAATTCTTATGAACTGAAAAGAGAACATTTTAGCATCGTTATTGAGCTTCAAGTTGCATAACTACAAGTGAAATTACAGGCACGGAGACCAGAGCGAAAACGCGCAAACATGTGCTGGAAAATGAAAATGAGGCTGGGAGATGATGCCTTATCCAGGCAGCAACATCATTTTGTCTGAAACCGCATTTTCAAAGCTTCCATCGAAGCTCGGAGTGCAAGCTTTGTGTGGCTACTCAGTCTTCGGCACTCAAACAAAAACATGCTTTCATTTCAAAGAATATGACTGATTGCAGATGCAGCATGTTACTAGAACCATTAGCATTATTTGCAAAGCTCAGCGTCAGGAGTCATTGAGTCACAATCATATACATTAGACATTCTAAATTGTAGTGAAATTGAGTTCTAGAGAATCATTTAGTTGTTCAAACTATTTTTGTACAGTACTTGTGAATGGATTGCCATTATTTGCCAAGTGAAATGCTTTTAGTCCTTTGCGGTTAATTTAAAAAATATGGCAGTGCCCAAAATAATAGCTGTCCAGTGGCCTATTCCATGGAATTTTAGATTAAAAATATTTGGGTAGTTCCAGGACCACCTTATCTCCTTCTAAGTCACATGATGTTTATATTTATACACATGTGGAGTGGATACAACAGTTGCAGCTACTTGTTGGTTGATCAAAAACTTCCCAATATTTTGTATCTGATGCTCTTCGCCTGTTCTTTCTTCATTCTGGCACCAGATTCAGCCACTCGACTCTCATAATTTGGAAGAGAAATGTCTCTTCCTACATAGATAAATACTACTAATGAACAACAAGGCGAGCGATTGATCATTGATTCAAGTTTAATCTGAATATCTGCTAGCAGTAAAGGTGCACTAGAAAGAAATTAAAATAACTCCGAATTTGAGCACAACCAGATATAATGATGGATACACGAGTGTATAATAACCGAACATTCTAGGGAATTGAATTATTGGCAACATGCAACAAATCTATGCTGTAATTCAAAGCACTAAATTTTATGAAGGAATGATAAAACCCCCAAAAATAAATGGGGGGGTCTTGATTATTTGACGCGTTCGGCCGCTAAGTTTTTGTCTTGTGCTGTAGGAAGCCTTTAAAACTCGTCCCGTGACCGGCCTTTTTAGAATGCACTGTTAGAATGATTTAACACCATCTTCGTCGTCGAGCAAATTGACACCATCTCGTGAATATGGCAGAATCCGTAATTTCTAGATAGGATGTTTACTTAATCCATAAAATAATTGTCAAGTTTTAATGGCAAAACCCTGCTTGAACGCTGCCTGTATTTGCTTAATGTCGGTGATAATTCTGACGAAATCTCTCACAGTTTTTCAAACACCTAGCGCGTTTGCACTTTGCCCTCTCACTTTTCTTAATTTAATCTTATTCCAAAGATCATGTGAAAAATTGTTGTCTTAATCATTGGGTCTTAGCAATTGGGTGGCTCATAACTTTCACATGAATAATTCCAGATCATAGTTTATGCATGACGATTTTACATGACACATACATATCGATTTGATCGTTGGGAACTTTATTGTGCGTGAAAACTAAAAAGAGGCAGACTGTCTGCGGTTTAGATCACCTACTTCCGGGCCATTAAAACAGATTTGCTAATATGTTATTACAATTTAAAGACCACGGGAGTAAATTCGCGTAATGATTAAACTCTCACGTTGCAAGAGTGTAGAAAATATAACTAAAAGGGCTGAATTATAATAAATAATATGCGGGAGGCAGTAAGAAGAAAAATCACATTAAAACGAAAATTCTACACTTTTTTTGAGTGTATCTGAATTTTATTTTTAATATATATATTTGAAAAATACCACTAAGAGAAGAAAAAGAAAAAACAACAAATTAGGATGACGAAGTATCCACCAATCGTAAAGAGCAAGAGAAGAGAAATATGGCTCCCATCCCATCCAACAACAATTCCACTTGTCAACCATTTGTACACTTCCTCTTGTTTTGGTGCTCAAATTGATATTTTATATAAATTATATATTATAAAATTGCATTAACAAAGCATTAATAAGCCTCTATTCTTCTTAATTCTTATCACCATCAATACGCTGAATCATATAATGAGGCAGCGTGAGCTGGAGCCACGGGTTAGTTATCTGAACATATGGTTCGAACCCACGTTCACCACGACATGACCCAAATGGCTAATCAGCCGTCGTCCAAGTCATGTCATTCTCAAAAATCCAGTGGCAAACCTCGATCTTCCCAGGACCCGAACCCAAAGCCAAGAAGGCTCCGTGGGTCGGGCTCCAAGCTGAGGTATCCAAGTGACAGATGGCAACCCCATGATTGATCTTCGCTTTTGTCTCAGCATCCACGATATCAGCTTCATACACACGGACTTTAGGAACAGAATGGCAGTAATAAAGCAGGTAAGGAAACAAACTTTGATGACAAGAAACTGATTTAGTAACTTTACCACCGTTGATTCCCTTGATGGATCCGATCATGATCTTCTTCTTTGACCCATTCACATTCTCGGTAGTACGGACCACCACGTTGCGGCCCAAAATAGATGTCGCAAAGTCGATCATGTCTTCCAGTGAGCCCACGCACCGTTTGGTCTCGCCCGCACTCGGTGCCCTCTCGCAGTCGCCCAGTGCCTCTTTAATTATGCTCTCCATCGACGAATTATCACCAGCGTGGAATATTCCCTTCATGTCCTTAATTTTAGAACTGGAAAACGGCAGTTTCGAAACAATACTGCGGGGCAGAAACGACCTTTTAGGCATTTTATCTTGAATGTCAGGCATTGCCATCACGCTCCCTCTCTTCAGCACGGACTCTCTAAAGAATTTGCCCGGCTCCACCCACCTATTCACCAAACTGCCACTCGGTTGCTTCATTTTTTCACCACCAGAACTGTCATTGTTATACTTCGCAAAAGTGACGCCGTTTTTTGCATAATCTTTGAAGGTGTTGTTAACTCCGTACATCTTGAACCCTACGGCCTGCCCGCTAGCTGCCTCGCCATATCCTTTGAATACGTCCGTACCTTCATTGAAAGAATTCCCGTAATTTGCGAAATTGACCTTACCAGATTTTGAATTCTTGCCGTATGACTGAAACGAATCATCACCAACATTGGCTTGGTCTCTGTAATTGGAGAAGCTTTCAACGGCGGCATTACCATCGGCGCCGTAGTTATTGAATCTATTGTTCGGAACGTTTCCATCTTCCCCGTACGAAGTGAAACTATCATTGGCCCCATTGGCCCGCTCGCCGTAATTCGAAAAACCCGAACCAATCACATTCGAGTCTTTTCCGTAACCCTTAAACTCATTCGGGGCTCCGTTTGCGTTCTTCCCGTAGCTTGCGAAATCCTCGCTGCCGGAGTTAGTCTTCTCGGTGTAGGTAGTGAACGAGTGGGCCCGACCGTTACCTTCCGACGCGTAACTGGTGAATCGCAGATGCGGAACATTGACTTCCTCGTTGTAGTTCTTGAAGCTACCGGCCCCACCCGATGCACTGGCGCCGTATGTATTGAAGCTCTGGTCGGCGACGTTGGCGCCAGGGGCATAGTTGGAAAATTTATCCTGGTGGCCGACGGCGTCACGGCTGTAACGACGGAAGGAATCGACTGGGAGATTAACGCCGTCGGAGTAATTCTTGAAGGAGTCGGCCCCGCCGACTCGACTGGTGCCGTAATTGGTGAAGTTCTTGTTGAGGTAAGTGGCAAAGTTGGAGTCGGTGTCGTGTTTTTCAAGGCTGTTGGATAAATCGGGGAAACAAAAGAGTTTGGCGGCGGAGCAGAAGGATGGGAGGACAGACGAGAGAGCATTTTGGGCGGCGAGTTTGGCGAAACTCGCGGAGTCCACTGCGTTTAAGGGAGAAGCCTTTGAGAGGAGAAAAGGAGATTTCGGTAAATTGCTGCGGATCTCTTTGTCCCAGTATCGAATCACGTAAGCTTTTGGGGTGAATGGATTCTGTTTCATATCAATGCCGTCTGAAATCTCGGTACCGCCCAAATAATTAACCTGCATTGCGCATATGATAAAAGAAAAAAAAATCAAATCATTGAAAACATAATAATAATAATAATAATAATAATAATAATAATAAGATGAAGATAATGCGAAGGAACAAAATCCATAAATAACAAATGCGGTGTTTGATTGGAAGTGAATGCTTACATGATCAAGAAAACAGAGGGATGAGAGAAGGAGGAAGAGAGGAGAAGACACGGGGTGAAGCATTATTATTTTACAAGAGAGAGGGAGAGAGAATGTTGGTGTGCTTGTTGGTCTTGTTGGTCTTGTAGATGAAAAAAATTTATAGCGAGACTGAGACCTCACTGCACACTCCTCACTGCTTTTAATTTGAATGGGGGATTTCGGTTTTCAACGTGATCAAATAAAGCTTTGCTGGCAAAGCGCCTATGCGATGATAGCTCCATTTGATTTTAAAATCTTATAACAAATAACATTAGAATAAAAATAAATGCAATAAAATAAGTTACATTCTTTATAAGTCAGCTAATAGTCATATTGAACCCCACCAAAAACCAACCAAAAAAGAAAAAAGAAAAACGAAAACAGATAGTCAATAGTCTATACAGAATTATTCACGATCTTTAACGGATAAATTACGTCAATTTATCTTTAAACCTTGTAAGTAGTCTATACAGAATTATTAGACCATTGTGAAAAAAAAAAGGGGGAACATTGAATTTTAAACCGTGTCATTTATATTTTCCAGCTACTTTGACATGTTTTTTAATTGAAATGGAAAGAGAAAAAAAAAAAAAAGGGGGAGTCCAATTCAAAACTAAGTATCATTTTATACAGCAAAGTCTTGGAAAAGCAACCACACCCCATGTGCCCAAAGCATGACTCGAAGAAAAACGTACTTCGCTTCAAAGCGAGCTCTGACTCTGTAGTAAAAGTGCCTTTCCTAAATGACGTGGAGGGCGTAAAAGCGCGAGACATTTTCCTATCCAGCGTCAAATTGACAGGTAATTTTTCAGAAGCCGCGTCTTTCGTACTCATTTGCTTCGTGGCACGCATCGAATGGAGGATATATATCTAGTCTCCTTTAAAAAGTCGATTCAGACGCGTTTAGCCACTAATAAAATTTTTTTTTTTTTAGTTTTATTTTGCGGAAGAAGAAGTTGGCGGATCCTTTTCGTGAACCCTCTTTTCAGTATGCATTATTAGTATGATTAACATTATCTGCATGTGTTCAGGAATATGACAAGATTCATGAAAATGACATCATTTTGTCCAACTAGAAATTCTGGTTGATGAATCAAAAGCGCAACAAATGATCCCACCTTGTCATTTTTCCATCCACGACTACGAGCGCGATTGGTCATTGTTCAATTTCCTGAAGATTTGTTTAGGTTTGTTCAATGTTGGCAATAGTTGATTTTGAAACAAATCCTTTTTTCATCCAACTAATTGTTTCAGAATTGCGTGAATGCACTGTATATTTACTCTTTCTAGATAAAAAAGAGTTCACGTTTTCTCCCCCCTCCCCTCTTGTCTTAATCCTCAATGTAAAACTTGAAACTCGCAACGAATAATTGTGAAGCTCGTTATACATTATAATCATTCAAAGTCATACTAATGTAATAATATCGTACTTTATTATAGATACACGCATAAACATTAAGGTAATAAAGGAATGGCAGGACAGAATTTCTTTATTGTATTGAAAGATTATTAAAGGTAAGGTTAATTGTGAAGCTCGCTATACATTATAATCATTCAAGTCATACTAATGTAATAATATCGTGCTTTATTATAGATACACGCATAAACATTAAGGTAGTAAAGGAATGATAAGACAAAATATCTTTATTGTATTCTCTGAACATAGTTCGATTATTAACAGGTAAGTGTTAATGTTTAAGCAGGTGAGTGTTTTTTTTTTCAATTTTTAATCTCTAAATGAACCTTTTAATTTTATTTTAGACAGATTATTAATTTTTTTCCTGTTGAAATCATTTTCTATCACTTATCTTCTGTTATTTTTATAATATATAAAACCTTTATGGCACCAAAGTTTAATAGAAAATATGGGTAAATGAGTCATTCATTTGATATTTACTATTGCAATGTAAAATATATATTTATAATAAGAACAAATATTTAAAAATAAAAAATTTCAAGAAAATATCTTATTATTTTTTTATTCACACCCAATTTTTTATCTTTTATTTTTTTTAGTGATGCACGATAAAATTTTAATTATGTGTTTTGCCAAACGTGATGCTTTTGGTTTGAATTAAAAAAAAATAGTCATTAATTATAAAGTCTATTTGAATTCAGAAAGTTATGGTAAATATTTTATGTAATTTCACCACTCACGTGACTTCTACATGCACAAATCTGCGTAAATGCGAAATTACTTCAAAAAGGCGGAGGAGAAATAGAGAAACCCTAGAAAGAAAGGACTTGAGAAATAGAGAGACCGGCAATAGGCTCCTGTTTTGTTTTGTGAATTAAGAGGATTTTCTATTCTTTCTGATGTTCTTCCGACAATTAAAGAGGGTGACATAACCTTGTTATTATTACATGCTTCTTCACGAACGACTAGAGAAGTACAATTTTTATATCATCTTGATTGATGCACGAACATTCAACCCAAAGGAACTGAAGTAGGAAATGGGGCTGTTTAGAGAATGAGCTAGGCCTATACAACATCACAATAAAAGTATATAAGATCCCGGACATGACAGCAATCCTTTGCATTGGGTGTGTGTATCCATATATGATTAAAAAGGCTGCTTGCTGCTGCTTCTTAGGCCTTACCCATTTGACATAGTCCGCTCTGGTTCCATTGTCCCTTACAACACACTCAAACAGTCCATATTTATCGTTTAGCCCCAGGAACATATTCCCCTTTCTTACATGTGCGGATACTTTTGCAATTTATTTTGAAGGGTAAATTTTACTCCTCAAATACCGTTAATTTTAAAAATTATCTAACATTGACTTAGCCACCCAGCCTTTGGTCAAGTGGTTAACTGAGGTGATAGCAAGCGGTTCGAGTCCTACGCGACTTAAAAGTCTCTCTCAAATATTCTTAATTCAGGGGAGTTAATTTGTAGTGTTTTCTCTTCAATTACACATCTAGATAAGTGCTAATTATTTATCTAATTTTAAGTATGAGTAATTGTTACCAGTTTATCTAATTAACTGATAAAATATTAATACTCAAAAGAAAAAAAATACTAATATTGACTTATTTTTCACAACACGAAGGATGTACTTGATACACTAGATTGCATTATATTAGTTATATTGTAATATAATGTATTACATTAGGGTGTATTAAATTATAATATAATTTCATATTTGATGGAGTATGGACTGTCTTATATACAATAATATTTATTTTATTAATTTATATTAATATTAAATATATTCATAGTTAAATATTTATTATTAGTTATTTTAAATTAATTATTATATAATTTATTTTTATATTAAATATACATTAAATTATTATAATATAAAAATAAAATTAAATATTATTGAATAATATAAAATTAAATTACAAATTATTTTATTTATTATAACGTTAAAAAAAAAAAATTAAGCAAACACAGAGTCTCGCTTGGGTTTGCATAATAAGAAAGTTGATGCAGCCCAAAACACGAAACATATCTCATTCGAAGTGCCAAATACATGATATGAATTATTCTTCCGTAAAATTTCAGTTATATGATTGGTTTTTAATAATTTCACTTATATGATTAGTTTTTAATAAATTAAAAAAATAAAAATAATTAAATTTTAATCATATATTAACACTAAAAATTAAAAGATAAATGGTATAATATCTTTAAAAATTTAAGATATTTTAAATTATTTAAAAATCATAATTTATTCATTCTATTCTCATAAAATAGGTTAAAAATTTTAATATAATTATAAATTCTTATATAAATATATTTTATATAAATTAATATAAAATAATTTAATTATTTAAATTAAATATTTTTTAATATACATAATTTATTTTTATTTAATTAATAAATTAATATTAAATTAATTTATATAAAAATTTGTGTCTAATTATCACTCACTCGTTACTAATTTTGTAAAGTTAAAAAATTATAAGATTAAAATATTAAAAATAAAATATTATAAGATTTAGATATTTAAAATGAGTAAAGATTTAATGCGGGGGCAAAAAAGCAGTAATGATATTCCTTACTTGACTTTTGATTTAAGACATGCCGTCCGTCAGCTTTCATTTTTCTTTTTCAATGTTGCCTGCCATCATTACTCATCATTACTCATTAGATTAACGCTTGATGAAAATAATTTATTCTTTTTCCGTCTAACAATTTTCTATGCCTTCTTCGTTCTTTATGATTGTTTTTCTTCTTGGTTTTGTCTTCTTTGGTCTTCTTCTTCTTACTTTTTTACCGTTCATCTGCAGCAGCAGAAGCAGGTAATAGGCAGCGGTCGACGGCGACAACAATGGCAGCAGCGTCGGAAGGATCTGCTCCCGTATCGTGATGGCACGACGTTTTCGCGCGGCTGGTACCTTCCCTTTTCTCCTTCTTCTCTCCCAATCATCTAAAACCTTGTTTCTGTAAAACCCATATAAAGATTTTCTTTTCTGATATTGACAAAATCCTTAAATCTTTAGCTGGTGGGTTATGATTTGGTTAAAGTTTATTTCTGAGAATCAAGGTTATATTTTAGAGAAAAAAAAATTTGATACCGTGTGCTCCAATTTTGAAGCAAAATCCAGGGAAGGATAGAAAATATTATAAGGATTTGATATTAAGGAACATATTGGAGATGGCCTGGAGGAACTAGTTTAAGAGATTTGCTTTTCATGATGATGATCATCGAAATCCGATTTTAACTTTTGACAGTCAAAACTAATGGAAAGATAACGAGATTTGGGGTAAATTAATGTTTTTTGTATTTTTAGGATAGATTAAAAATAGTCACATTTGGTAGACGCAATTCAAAATTTACACATACTTTTATTTAGCTCGCGCCCTTTAGAGCTAAGACTTTAGCTTCGACCGATATTTGCCAGTTAACTCACTTCTCACAATCTTGACGTAACACTATATAACAAGTTCATGAATAAAGAAACGGGACGAAATCCAAAATGGCAGCAATATAAGTTTATTTTTGCCTTTGGCATACAAAGAGTTACTGTTGGAGCCACATGGCCTATGACGACTTGTCTCATAATCCAAGTGGCTAATCCCGTACATCAGCAATGGTCCAGGTCAAATCATTCTCAAAAATCCAATGACAAACTTCGATCCGTCCTGGACTTGAACCTAAAGCCAAGAAAGCTCCATGAGTTGGGCTCCAAGCAGAAGTATCCAAGTGACAGATGGCGACACCGTGATTGATTCTGGCCATGGTTTTAGGTTCCAAAATATCAGCTTCATAAACCCGCACTTTTGGAACAGAGTGGCAGTAATAAAGCAAATATGGGTAGAGGCTTTGATGGCATGAGGCAGATTTGGTGACTTTACCGCCGTTGATCCCCTTGACCGTTCCGATCGTGATGTCTTGCTTTGACCCCTTAACGTTCTCGGTTGTATGGAGTGCTACGTTGTTTCCAAGTACCGAAGTGGCAAAGTCAATCATGTCCTCTGCTGAGCCAACGCAGCGTTTGGTCTCGCCCTTGCTTGGTGTCCGCTCGCAGTCGCTCAAGGCATCCTTAATTATACTCTCCATTGTGGAATTATCACTGGCGTGGAATATTTCTTTTAGTCGGTTCACTTTGGAGCTCGTAAAAGGCAAGAGGGAAACAATAGAGCGTGGCAGAAACGATCTTTGAGGCATTCTATCTCTAATGTCAGGCATTGGCATCAAAGTTCCGTTCTTGAGCATGGACTCGCGGAAGAACTTGCCCGGCTCCACCCATCTATTTACCAGACTGCCACGACTAGGCTTAGGAACGGGGGTCGCCTCGGAGTAGTTGGCAAAAGTTACACCGGATTTGGCATAATCTTTGAACTTGGTATAAGCTGATCCGTAAGTCTTGAAATCAATTTGATTTTGATGTCCTTCGGAGTTCTGTCCGTAACGAGTAAAATCGTGGGGACGTGCAGATATGGATGTTCCGTAAGCTGCAAAATTAACCTTCTGGGAGGCTTTGGAACTCTCCGCGTACGTTTTAAAATAATCAGAAGCAATAAAAGTATTTAAATTGTACTCCTTAAAACTCTCAACCCCAGCGTTGCCCCCATTTCCATAGCTCTTGAAGAACTCGATTGGGAAAGCCCCATCAGCCCCGTAAGACTTGAAAGTGTCATATGCGCCGCCGTGAGCTGCCTCGCTATAGGATCTAAAGTGGGTCTCCATGGAATTTGTGTTGCGTAAATATGCTTTAAACTCATTGCGTGCTCCCTCCCCGTTATTCCCGTAACTCGAGAACGACTCTTTTCCAACATTGCCATTGTTAGAGTAAGTGGAGAAAGACTGGGCCCTACGGTTGCCTTGATTCGAGTAAGTGGTGAACTGGCTGAAACCCAAGTCGTTGTTACCAGGGTTGTAAGTGGTGAAATCGCCAGCGCCACCAGTAGCGCTGGATCCATATTTGTCAAACCTTTGATTTATAAATTGACCTTGAGATGAGTAACTGTTGAACTTATCATTGTGAGAAATGGATTCACCGCTGTATCGATGGAAGGACAGGTTAGGGACAGGTTCACCGTCTGAGTAGTTCTTGAACGAATCGATTCCACCCACTTTTCCGGAGCCGTAATTGGTGAAGTTCTTATTGTTGTAAACCGCAAAGTCGGAGTCGGTGTCATGTCTACTACTCGGGGATAAATCGGGGAAACAGAAAAGGTTTGCTGATGAGCAGAAGGATGGGAGTGCTGCAGACAGGGTCCCTTGCTCGGCGAGTTTGGCAAATCTGGACGAGTCGACGGCGTTTAGTGGCGACGCTTCTGAGAGAAGAAAGGGTGATTTTGGTAGACTGTTGTGGATGGTTTTGTCCCAGTATCTCATCAGGTAAGCTTTCGGTGTAAATGGGTTTTCTTTGGCGTTCAGGTCATGACCGACTGCACCTGCTGCCAATTCCAATCCAACCTGCATGCCAAAAAATAAATAAGTATACAATTAGATTAAATAGCCACCCATCTAATCTCTTTCTATTGTTATGTTTGCACCTTTTTTTTTTTTTAAATGTTTAGTTAAAGATTAAAGTAATTAAATTAATAAAAACGGTAACTGCTTACACAAATTACGTACACTGATAAATGAGAGCACAATCATGAACAAGAGGGAGTGTAAGGAGCACACGGACTTAAGTTGTTGATGCATTGCGAATTACTTTGTTCTTCTTCAAGAAAGCTGAAGAACGTTACTGGAATGGTTGAATTCATACGCACAGACACACATGCTACTCCAGAGAGCAAGAGATGTTGGTGGTGGTCCGCGTCTGTAATCAATTAACCATTCATTCTTAAATTGTTTGGGCTCCCAGCTGCCCGAGCTCACTAACAGACGGGTTAGCTCCACAAATTTGAATTTCTGCCTCTGCCTCCTACAATTTGCTATTTCTTTTCATTTATAGAAAATCACGTTTTATTAAAATAATTATAGATCACAATTTTTTCATTTTATTATATTCTTTTTCGGGGATCCTCTAATGCAATCTCTTCAGAGAAATTAACTTCGATCAATGCAAAATCACGTGGATAATAATAAGAATTTTAGAACGTAATGGGCACGCGCATGGATTCTGACTCATTGAGATGGAAAGGGGATAGGGTGCAGCGCATTAGGGCGAGATGTTCCCACGCGATATATCTGATAAAACGGTTTTTAAAGTTTCAAATTAAGATTAAACTTTTTGCAATAAAATGATTAAGAATTGCTTACACAGATTAATTATTAGGAAGGAGCTGATAAGAGACCGTACGAACCTCAGTGTGAAAGTGCCAAGGTGTCGCCTGTTCTTATATCATATGGGCTACCTCAATAATAAGAGCACCTTCTTACATTTTCAACAAGCTCTTTAAGTGATATTTTAATTATTATTTAAAGAGTTATATGTCAATAATAAAAATTTTAATTTTTTTAAATGAGATTGTTTTTCTTTTTACCCTCTTCGATATTAATGAGTGACTCCTTGCTTTTTCAATTATTATTATTATTTTATTTTTTATGTCAATATTATTGAAAATAAAGAATTATTATAAGTATTTTTTAAAAAAGGTTTTAATTAAAATAATATAAATTTATTTTTATTTAAAAAATCTTTTAGAATAGATCTCATTTTAAACTGATTTATTTGTTACATAGATAAACAAATAAGTATTTGAAGAATAAAATTAGTAAAGTTCTTTAGAGATACTTTTTAATTACAATAAGGAGGTATTAAGGTAAGATGCCTGATTAATATGGGAGCCTGTCTTTTGGTGTGTTAGGTAAGTCCTTTTAGTTAGACTCACTAATTCTGATGTAGCACATTTTTTAAAAATAAAAAATTAGTAAGGGCTTATTTGTTTTTATATATGAAGTCCAAATTTAATTTAGTTTAACATGGCTTAATTTTAGTTCATTTATTTTTTTATCTAATGTTTTATCATAAGATATTTTCATCTTAATGGAAAAAGTAAAAACTCCTAACTTTTATTTTAATGATAAAATGCTAGAATAGAAAATTAATTATTTCACAAAGGATTTTTTTTTTGTTATTATTAACTATAGCATACTTTGGATGTCAGTCATATTGTAATTTCTCTTGATTCAACTTTTATTTGGTATTAAGTACTTAACATACATTCAATTTGAATTTTAAGCAAATTCTTTTCTTATTACATCATAATCTTTTTATGTATAAATATTAAGTTAAACTGTAAAAAATAATGTTATCAAACTTGTTTTTTCATAAATTACTTATTAGATGCCTTCTTATGAATATTTATAACATTCAAAAAACTACTATACTAGATAACACCTTAAATATATATCTATCTAAATTTTCAGATATATATAACACTTTAAGGATATAAGTGTAAAAATACTAAATCTAAGATGTTTTAAGTTTATAAAAGTTTATAAAAATAAATAATTTACCACTTAAACTTAGATTAAAAAAATAAACATATTATTTAGATACATATATTTAGACTCATTTATACTTCAATAACATTTAAAGCCCATTTAAATTTGAGGGAGAAAAAAATAAGAGAGAGAGAGAGAGAGAGAGAGAGGCCACTATCTATATCTTATTATTAGATCCATCACATGCAAAGTTTGTGTCTAATTTTTTTGTTCCCTGGCCTCGGAGGAGGAGTGAGCTCTAAAAATTAGACCTTCTGAACCTTTGACCTCAACATTTTTCTATTTTGTGTACTTTTTTTCCCCCTTTCCTTCTCAAGAAAAAAGGCATGTGTTCACCTCATAAAACAGCTAACGTTACTCTCTTTAAGCTTCAAAAATTGTAACAACTAGAACTTTCATAAAAACCGTCTATAAAAACAAATAGAACGTGTTAATATATATAGCCATTATAAATTCATCGTATTTCTTCATATCTTGTTCTCCAATCTCCGACATATACTATAATCCAATTAATAATTTAAAACTTCCACTTGATAGTAAACTTTGAAATGAACCAACGCAAAATCACATGAGGACATCAAACCCGAATGGCAGAAGAATGAAAGCTGCATGGGTATTGCATTATGAACAATATATCTTTTATTTATTTTAAATAAATGAATAAATTATTTGAGAATCCAGATCGATTTGAACACATGCACTTATATTATATAGCACTATAGACGTTATGAATTCATTGAATTTTAGCCTCTGTTTTTTACTTTTAAATTTTTGGTATTTTTTTTTTTTAGATGAAGCAATTAGATCCATTTCGAGACTTGTTTTTCTACCCGGGTTTTTTCATGCAACTTCGGAAAACTATCTGTCAAATGCTTGTTTTATTTATTGTAGTCATGTTTTATTTTACATCTCATATTTCTCTTGCTGCAGCCAATGGTGTAGTGAGGTAATCATATCAGTGGGAGCAAAATTTATCAGTGTACGAAAGAAAAAAAATTATCATCCTACTTCTTTGTTTTTATTATCTTATAGGTATTTCCCTTTACCATTCTTAAGAAACCAAAACTTTAAGAGAAGTTAGTCAAATCACAAAGATTGAATACCTCATATAAATTTTAAATATATTTTTAATAATAAATTTAATTTTAATTAATTTTTAACATAAAGTTGCATATTTGGCCAATTGGATCCGATTGTTTTTAATAGATTCAATTGGGTTTTGGGGCATTTATATCATGCAACTGTACTAATAACTTATAATTTAGTGAGATTTGTGTGATTTTAAAATAAGTTTTCTACTTGAATTTGTATTTAATTAATTAAATGGATGTAAATTTATATTTTATAATTTGGCCTAACTAGATAAAACATGTCATCTGAAGATTTTGGACTACCGTGGGGCAGCCAGCTGCTTCCTTAATGTTGCTTACATTATGCGGATGGGAAACGAAAGAGTGTTGTTTTTAACACCCCTTCAAGATCACGAGCAAACCCCTCTACTAGAGAAACTACACCCTGACGACAATTTAGTCTAATTAGATTGTCTATTTTTTTCCTATTCAAATTTTCCAGACCAAAAAAAAAAAAAAAACAATCGTAATAATCTAATTTTCTTCCTCCTTGCCTATTAAAATTATTTCAAATAAGGGAAGGCTTTTAAACTAAAATTTTTTTAGTAGTTTATATTAAGATAAAAATGTGTCTATTTAAATTAATTATTGGCATTCAAATCCATCTCACTTAGAATATGATTAGAGAAGTAAAGGTAGCACAATTAGACACAATTTATCCTTAAATGTGATTTTCTGGGGAAAGAGGTTTAATCCTGATTTAGGGGTGCTAAAAGCACTAGCCAAGATGGAAGCAAGAACATGAAAACGGAATAGAGGATGGAGCCCATGGCCTGGGGATGTTTGTGGCCCACTTTGAAAGATGGGATTGCACAGACATCTCATTTGGGCTTTGAAATTGTTTCATTATGTAGCAACTAACAACATGGCGCTCCTGTTAGACTTATTGAAGTCGGACCAATTAATTTTTTATGTTTTTAAAATTGTCCCTAATTATTCCATAAATAAAGTTGCCCCCAATGAAGCTCATGATTTCTTTAATGCTTTGAAAATTTTCTCTTCAATTTGGACTGAGTTTCTGGCTGCGTGAGAGGATATTTTGATATATCGTGAATCATTTATTAGAATATTTAATTCTTAGCTAAAATAATTAGATATTTTTGGTATTGAATATTTGTTAAGAGGCTTTAATAACTCAACATATAAAATGAATCTGTTTATCGGGTTATGTCAGGTAATCATAGAATAAAAAATACTTTGATAACCTAGACCTGCTGAGATAATAGAGATAATATTATTAATTAGAGGTTTCTTAACTCAAAGAGCATGTATGTTAAAGCAACCCAAAAAAAAAAAAAACGCTTTGATATACTCAATCATACTGACCGGTCCCGCTTGCCAAAGCGTCTAATGAAAAACGAAGAACCCAACAGAAACATAAAAACAAAAGTAAAGGAGTACAATGTAAATAAAAAAAAAAAAGGGAGAGAAGAAAAGAAAAGAAAAGAAATACAAAGTAAAAGAAGAAGAAGAAGACTGATAAAGAAGATGCGACTTTACAAAGTAAAAGAAGAAGAGTACATCCTAAAAGAAGATGACAGCAGAGTTAAAAAGAACCCATGCAGATGCCACTTTATAAATAGGACATTAAAGCGTGTTTTTTTTTTTCTGGGTAATAAAGAAAAAATTCAAATTTATCAACTCAAATAGTCCAATTATGTATATTTGCCGTTATTATTTCGACGAGTTTTAGTATTTTTAGTTTTATGCTTGTGGTAGAGCTTTTAGATTTAAGAGAGAGAGGGGGGAAAAAAAGCTTTTATATCCTTTCTTTGATTTTTCTTTACTTGATTAACATATGATGCAACAATTATGATAGACGATCAATTAAGTGGGGTTAAAAAATCACATTTTTATTTACCAATACTTGTTTTAAAATGACATACAACGTTTGATGTTTTGGCAGAAGAGAATGTGATTTTTTTTTTCTCATTAATTTACTGGTAATTCCTTTCATCAGTGCCAAAAGTTTGTCTTCTTGATACCAATATTGTGAAGAATAACGAGAGCGATCAAAGTATTCACGACATTCTGCCTCGAATCTCTGAATTACATGAAGGAAAATGAGCCATTAATGATTAACCTTGCCAAAAACTTATATAATTACTCGATAAAGTGCATGGTATTATTGTTTATAATTTCATTCTCCACCTAAATTCTTCATATTAATAATTATGGCAAAAAGATCCGTTAATTCAATTAGTTAATATCTCCTTTAATAGGTATCGTTATAACCATGCATACTGTATAATTAATTATGGCTCCATAACTATGTTGCGTAAATTTCTGACGAATGATTAAAACAAGAAATAATTGCGGAAACTAATGGGGATCGGTCAGCAACCTCTTAGAAATATGCTCATTTTTCAATCAATGCCTTCTTTTCTCCTGCCCCAGTCTTTAAGTTCTCTTTCCACCTCACTTCTTTTCACTTATTTTGTCAGATCTTTAATGTACAATCTTTTACTTTCAACTTACGAAGAAAAAATTAACCATCTTAATTTCTTCCTGAATTACGACTTTTGCTAGTCTTTATTCTGTCCCCCAAATCATAAACCTGGGTTTATAAATGGGTTCCATAATTATGTTAGGTTCCCAGAAATATTATCATGACCATCCTTATTATCTTCGGATTCGAACTCTTTCTCTTTATCATCGTCTTCCTTGTTGTCATTTTTGTTGTCGTGGCGAAAGAATGGACTGGAAGGACCAAAGGTGAGATCGGTGAGAACAAGACCGTTATTTGCACACAATGGAACAATGGATATGAAGATGAGGGTGATAATGGAGAAGAGTTAATTAATTATGAATAAGACTGAGATGAAGGAAGTAATTAAAAGCCCCAATGTCGGTAGAGTCAATGTGGCTTTAAAAATTATTAGTTGATGCTCTAAGATGCTCTAAAAGGCTCAATGGGTCTCAATATAACTTAGAGAAGAGAAGAGCCGCGATGAGTGAACGAGGGTAGAGCCAATGAGGAGACAGCAAAAATTATTAACGAATTTTTAGTATTAATGACAATGACTCTCAACAATTGATTAGCTTGAAATTTAAAAATTATTAGTTGATGTACAAATAAAAGTATTTTTAGGGGGCTGCGGATCCGCCCTTTCTTTCAGACCGCAACTAGTTTAAACTAACAAACAAAAGTATTAAGTTAGCACTTTATATGAAGATTGATGTATTACGTATAATATATTAAAATATAATTGAAAAACCAAATATATGATAATCTCGCTTTCAACCCCTGCTCACAAATTAAGAGAATCAAATCACATATGATAATCTAGCCAGTGGCGCTTTGCTTTTCTCTTTTCCAAAGGCAATGGACGGCATTTCATATATATAATTTAAGCCATGTGGGAAGAACGAGAAGTAAAAAGCTTCGCTCTTCACTGCCAGTCACATTAAAAGATGATTCTTGTCTTGATAATTAGAGCCAAAACAGAATGCTGATCTTTAGACCCATTGATTATTGAAATAGAGATTTTCTATAAGCAAATACATATATTTTAGTAATAAGCTATCCAACTTTTTAAAGTTAGAAGTGTCGGATAAAGAAAACCAACAGAAATATGAAAATGAAAGATAGGGATAAAGTAAAAGAAGAAGAATACATGATGAAGAGGGGGAAAGCGAAGTTGTTGACGCCACTTTGTACGGAGGACTTGGTATTATTGATCTAATTTGGGTGTGGGTTTGTTTTTTTTTTTTTTTTTAATTAAATGATTTTTGAGTTGTCAAAATTTAAAAGAAAACTAAGGTCAGTTACTGCCTGGCTACTGTATTAATAAAGTTGAGGTCTGGAGTGGTGTGGACAAATATCTTAATATGTCATCATATATTATTATTAAATTTTATATAATATACATAATGATATGTAATTAGATAATGGTACGATGATCTTTTAGTTTGGGTTTGAATTGACATCGAACAAATGCTAAAAAGATAGTAAGCTCAAAGTTATACGAATGTGATGAGTTGCTTTCGCTCTTTCTTTAGACAGAGTTGATAAAGTGGTAGATATGACAGTATTGAATCCTTCTTCACCCAAAATTTTAATATTATGGCTAACAATCACTGTCTAATAATATATTTTTGTTCAATTTGTGATATCTTTAGGTGACCATAATTAATGAGAAACATCATGCCTGCTGAAAAAGGTGGGTCATGTAGAAAATATTAAAGTAAGAAACAAAGAAAATAAGGACAAGCGTGTTGAACTTAATCATACAAACATGCATGTTGAGCTGGAAGCAAATCGCATGGCTAGCTTAATACAACTTGCATCCAAACAGTGAATTAAAACGGCTAGCTAACCCATACGATCAACAATGGTCCAAGTCAAATCATTCTCGAAAATCCAATGACAAACTTCGATCCGCCCCGGACCCGAACCCAAAGCCAAGAATGCTCCATGGCTCTGGCTCCAAGCAGACGTATCGATGTGACAGATAGCAACACCATGATTGATTTTAGCCTTGGTTTTGGGATCCAATATATCAGCCTCGTACACCCTCACTTTTGGAACGGAGTGGCAGTAGTATAGCAAATACGGAAACAAGCTTTGGTGACAAGATACAGATTGGGTGACATTGCCACCGTTGATTCCCTTCACTGATCCGACCATAACGTTCTGCTTTGACCCCTGCACGTTCTGAGTTGTACGAGGAGCCACGCTCTTTCCGAGTACTGAGGTGGCGAAGTCAATCATATCCTCGGCTGAGCCAACACACCGTTTGGTCTCGCCCTTGCTTGGTGGCCGATCACACTCGCCCAACGCATCCTTGATTATGCTCTCCATGCTAGAATTTTCACTTGCATGGAATATTTCCTTGAGTACGTTCACTTCGGAACTCGAAAATGGTAATTTGGAAACGATAGCCCGGGGCAGAAACGACCTTTGAGGCATTTTATCTCGAATGTCAGGCATTGGCATCACAGATCCCGTCTTCAGCATAGACTCGCGGAAGAATTTGCCCGGCTCTACCCATTTATTGTTATTTTTATTCACCGAACTGCCACTGGCTGATCTGGAGCCGCTTTTACTGTAGCCAGCAAAAGTTACACCGGTTTTGGCATAGTCTTTAAAACTGCGATTGGGTCCATAAATTTTGAACCCGATTTTTTGTCCGTCCGCATTCTCCCCGTATCCAGAGAACCGATGCGAAACACCGTTGAAATCCTGCTGGTAATTTGCGAAATTGACCTTCTCAGTATTGGAACTCTTGGCGTATGATTTGAAGTTATTTGCACCTACATTGGACTGCGGGTTGTAGCTAGTAAAACTCTCAATCCCAGAATTGCCGCCATCTCCGTAGCTCTTAAAATTCTGCTCCGGCACGTTCCCGTCACTCCCGTACGACTTGAACGTGTCGTTTGCTGCGTTACCCGCCTCTCCATACGATGTGAAGTTGCTCTGTATCACATTCGACTCCTTCGCGTAAGAAGAGAAGTCGTTGGGTGACCCGTTTCCGTTCTTCCCGTAACTCGAGAACGACTCCCCGCCTGAGTTGGTGTTTTCGGTGTAGCTCGAGAACGTTTGAGCCCTGCCGTTACCGGCATCCGAATACGAAGTGAATCTGAGGTTCGGGACGTTGACTTCTCTGTTATAATTCTTGAAATCACCAGCCCCGCCAGTGGCGCCGGTTCCGTATGTGTTGAAGCTGTCGTCAACAACGTTGCTATGAGAGGCGTAAGCGGAGAATTTTTCATTGTGACCCGCCGAGTCACGGCTGTATCGGCGGAATGAGTCCACTTGGACGTTTCCGTCCTCCGAGTAGTTCTTAAAGGAGTTGACTCCACCGAGTCCACCGGTGCCGTAATTGGTGAAGTTCTTGTTTTGGTAAACAGCGAAGTTGGAGTCGGCGCCCTGTTTTTCGAGACTCGGCGATAAGTCGGGGAAGCAGAAGAGTTTAGCGGAGGAGCAAAAGGACTGGAGGACTGAGGAGAGGGTTTTCTGCTCGGCGAGTTTGGAATAAGTCGCCGTTTGGACGGCGTTCAATGGGGAGGCTTTTGAGAGAAGAAAGTGTGGTTTTGGTGAATTTTTGTTCACGGTTTTGTCCCAGTATCGCATCAGATAAGCTTTTGGTGAGAATGGGTTTTGTTTGCCTTTTAACACGTTGCCGGAAGTATCGGCGCCGTCTGCCAACGTAACCTTAACCTGCATTAATTAATGCAACATGAACCATCGTTATTTGTTTTAAGAAAATATCGGCATTTATTAAACAATTAAAGATTAAGTTCAGAACTAAACTTAAGAGATGCTTACACTTGATAGGAGAAATGAATAAGGCAGAATGAAGAAGAAGAAGAAGAGAGAAAGGAGAGACCCCATGGGCTTAGGTTTTGTATACATCGTTATTTCTTCCAACTAAGACGAAGAAGAATGTTTGTCGGTTGGCTGCTTTGTTTGTAGGCTCAATTTAAAGAACTTCGAGGGGTTTTACTTTCATTTACTTTTTTTTTTTTCTGTTACTTTGATATAAAATAAATATAGAATAGCGTACATCCTAAAAAATTTTATTTTAAACATTTATATTAAATAATATCATATTTATTAATTGAACAATAAGATAATATATTTAATTTTATATCTTGTGAAAAATTATTAATTATTTAATAAATGACACATCAATTACCGTATAATTTAAGATGAAATTTAAGATAAAAATTAAAAATCTCCACCATTGATCATAAATATATAATTGATGCAGGTCTTTTTACTATCAATCGTTTCATTAGATTATTTCAATATTTATGATTTTTTTTCCAACAAATCAGACCTCTAGAAGTAAGTTTTTGCTTCTCAATTCGAAGAGAATCTAAAATACCACGTCAGTCATTCATTGTACAAAAAATTATATCATATTTTCAATTATTTTGAAATTTACAAAATAAGTTGGTACCTAAAAAGAAAATGCTACAAATATCATTGGTGTATAGATTAATTATCCTCAATAATATATTTAGGGATCTGCAAAAATCTGGTGGACTCGAAATATTCGATCAAATGCAGGTTATTTCAATTCGGTCAAATCTCCACAGGTTGAGGGAATATTTTGTTTTCTTAATAGGCTAGTTTCGTAATCCTGATTCAGGATCAGATGATTTAACTACGCTCACTTACATCAACCTTTTTAATATAGGGATATTAGTAAAAAATTTCAGTAATTTAATTATTTTATATTCTCTATTTTTATTAACTATCATATTAGATATATATTTAAATATTTTATTTTTATTATAACTGTGATTTAATTTTTTATTTGAGTTAATTTGAGATAATAAATAAGTCTTGTCACCTTTATAAGCTTTAACTGCTATGATAAAAGATAGAACCAAAGATGTCAACTGCTAAACAAGTCTCATTTTAATTTTTTTTTTTCCCTCCTCTAAAACTAAAGTAAAACAAAGAATTTCAGTCTTCAAATTTTCTCAACAACAATAACAACAACAGCGACAACAACAACTCGCCTAATGAATAATGAATTTAATACTAAATTTTGTGAAGATAATTTTTTTAGGGTCAAAACTATGAAGATTACAGAGATATTTATTATGATAACATTAAGAGTAATGATAAAATTATAAATTTTTGTATAAATTATTATATTATAAATTTATTAATTAAATAAAAATATAATAAAATTAAAATAAATGACGTGGATCATGAAGCGGTTAATCAGTCAATTGAATTATACAATTTAATCTCTTTCCTCTGTATCTAATTAACATCGACCACGTGGTTTGTTAATCCAACTGCGGAAAGATAGGTTTTGGAAAACATCAAAAAGCTTTATCACAAACAAAGAAAAATATGTCACGTTTTTCGTGCACGTTGTGTGTTCATCAATTGACAAGACACTTTTAGAAGTTTATCTAAACGTGAATGGAGACGAAATGCTCCCTTGTGTTATGAATCATAATGTATCAGCTTCTTCACAAATTTACATAATTTGGACAGGACAACATCAACTCTTTACTGGGAACTGCCTTCAGAATTTATTGTAACTTTATAATAGCTGTATTAGTTTGACACTTTATAAATCATGTTCTCTGCAGGTCAGCTAGCCAGCTTGAGTTATAGCATGCTAAACGAAGTTCTTGCTTGAGAACTTGAAAGTCGCTAATGAATTCACTAAAAAGGAAAAAAGAATTGACATATTTAATGTGTCGGCAGAAGAGAACACGATTCTGTTTCTTATTTGTTGGTCAATTTTCTTCTCATCAGTACCAGAAGGTTTTCACTATGCATGGCTAATTTTAACGTAGAGGCAATCAAGACATATTAAGTAGTCATCACATGGAGCTATCTCTTCAGTCTCTTCTCTAAATCACATAAAAGGACAAAACCCATTTTACTTTAGGTCACTGGATGCCATTAACAATGATGAATGAACAAAGTCATGGTAAAACCATGAAAGTTTTTTTATTTTGAGTAGATTTTGAGAAATTGTTTTTTTTTTCAAAGAAAAAATTAAAGATACTGAAGAAAGTCATAATGACCTAGCTACAAGACTCTGTAGTTTTGTAGTGTTTACTAATTATTTCATCTTTTTTTCCCCCTTACATCATAGAGCATATAGTGTTATAGTTAATTTCGTTCCCTTCTATTTAATTTTTCTATTTTATAGGAGTCCTCTTTATTACATGCTACATCAATCTATGAACATGTTATGATATAGATCATTAGGAAAAATACATCAACCCACTCACCATAGTTCAATACAAAAAAACACAATGCTTTTTTTTTTTTTAACTAAATTTTGACATCTTTCTCTTTATTCTTTCCTGGCTCATCAATGCTCTTAATTAATTCAGTTCTACTTGTTGGCATGGTATCTAATTAGCTAAAAAAATTGATGTTTTAGGACTTGTTTGGTAATAAGATTGGGTAACTATAGCTTAAAAAGTATAGCATTTAAACTGTTTAGTAAACACTAGTTATTACAACTTCAAAATTAAGTTAATTTAATTTACTATTTGTATGATAGAAAACCTATAATACTTTATTATTTTTATCAAAATTATTATTCAAATGTCATATATACTAAACATTATTAGCTTTTATTTTATAATTATAATTTGTTTTTACAGCAACACCTCAATACTAAATAGAAATTTAGAGTTACTTGACAATAAGGGTATTCTTCAATTATGAAAAAAAAAATATTTAAAATGATCCTAGAGTTAGATGTAGATTTGCCGTAGATGTTGCATGGTTATGGTCCCATAAAAATCTTACATTAGCTTCTGATGTGATTACACTGGAATCGTTAACAGGACCAAGGCTCTCAATTAATATGCTTAACCAACAAAAAAATAATTTGTTTAATCAACACATCTATTCTAATTTCTCCTCACCTTAGATAACATCGAACATCTTTAGTGGATCTTAGTTTCGACAAATGATACGAGCAATATAATTATTAGTTGTCACTAATGGACACGGTCAGCGGCGACTTTGATGCAAAGGATTAACATGGTCAGTCATATGAATGATTCATAGAAAGAAACGTGATATATATAATCCAAATGACATGCAAATATAGGTTTTAATTTTCACAAGAGAGCTTTTTGTCCGCAGTAATTTTTTGTCATTAATGACGTCACCCGTCTAGAAAGTTTTTAGCATTTTTAAATAATTGTTGCTTATTTATTCACGGTATGCCATATGATCATTTGTATTATTATGACTGGTTTAAGCATAAACGTAAGGTAATACTTTAGGAGCGCTCAAAAATTTTTCACCGACAAACATGTAAGTAGATTTGAGAGTGATTGCTTTCGCCATCAAGTCTCAACATATTCAACAGTATAAACAATTATTATTGTCCGGTATTCCATTTGTTGTATGATTCACAAATTCCAAAGTACCCAATAAAAAAGGAGATTAATTTAAAACTAACCATATAATAGTGTAAAATAAAAGACAATCAATTATCTCCAATGGAGACTGTTGGGTATGTGTTTCAGTGAGAGCATGCTGAAACTGATTGAGTGCAAATTACGAGTGTTGTAATTGAGACTGCGACTTGTGTGGGGCAGTAGCTTTAATTATAAGGCATTGTATTATTGTTTCCCACGTTTTCTACATCATTTTCGAAATGTTATTTATGGTTTTCCCCCCTCGTTGATTGAATGAGATTTGGAAAATGCACATGTACTGATATCTATTCATCATTTTTATATATATACACGCACATATATATGATTTTAATCTGGTGTGGATATTTGTATCTTTTTTTTTATATGAACACATTTTAAAATTATATGGTTTTAAAAAGTTAATTTTTAATTCTTTAAAATTTGTATGGTTTTAAAATATATCTACATAATAAAAAATATAGACGCTCGTACTTAAATGTATATATATATATATATATATATTCTAAATGTCAAAATACACTGGTGTCTTAGGTTCAAAATATATTAAAAACTATATATTAAAATGAATAGCATTATTTTGAATACGCACTTAAATAAAATTAACAGGTCGCAATATAAAGAATCACATGACAACTTATATAAAGACAAAAAAAATTACTAATTTAATTTGGAGACGTGACAATAAGTGACATGTGGTAACTAACAAAATAATCAGTCAAACGCTCGAGTACAAATAAAAATAATTACAAATCTAATAGTGTAAAGAAATCAAGAGAATAAATGGCAGAAACTGAGATCTAAAATCAAATATGCCTCTAAGTCTGCTCTCTTTAATCTATCAATAGACCAAAAAGATTAAGAAAAGATATTCACCATAAAATAATATGCAAGATAATTGCAAAGCAGATATATTATTGCTTGCTTTCCTTAAGTAACGATTACAGTCTCTAACTTATATATAAAGAGAAGGTATCAACTAGGAAAAAATAAAATTATAAAAGTTTAGGAATCTTCTACCTATAAAAGATTTTAGACTGATTAAATTGTGGAATTTTGTGACCGTTCGAGAGCTTGTCAAAAGTCCTTGAGTAAGCAACTTGTCATTGAAGAGCCGTTGATGATTGATGATTTATTGGTATCGATGAGTGAATCCTATCATCACTCATCTCACCTACTCCAAATTAAAAATAAAAAATAAGATGAACCCCAGTTATGAAGAAGCATATGGTTCTTCTTCTTAGATATGTTGATCACTACAACATTATCGATAGAGATCAAAGAAATTCACATATCATAATGATCACTTTCCATTAGCACTGGCAGTGCTTTGCTCTTTTTTATTCTTTTTAAAAGGCAGTGGACCACATTTCGTGTCTATAAACCATGTGAGGAAAATTATGTAAACTATATATGGTTGATCTGTTTTACTAAGTTCCGGGGCCAGCCACCCCGTTATGATACTTCTTGTTTTGATATAATATCGAAAACAGAATGCGGATTCGAGTACTTCAGTGGAGACTTATGTTCAATTCTGTTCATTCCCAGTATTTGTCTGCCATTTTTTTTTCTTTTATTTTGCAAAAAGATGCAACTTGTTTGACTCCCAACAACTCCAAGAATTACCCATTATGTTAATAGAGATATACTCTACCAAACTAAAATTTACAAATAATCTAGAGAAAGAATTATTTAATCTGCATGAAAGTTTCGATTAAGCAAAGTGTAACAATCTGTTTTTCAAGAACACGAACTCCCTTGCACAGGTCATATTCACACTACCCTCCCTTCGTTGTATACATGAGTACTGCGACCTGTAACGCTAGAGATATATAATTAATTTTATGACCATGTTTATGTAGTGCTGGATCATATAAATAAAGCACTAGTTTCTGACATATTGCTGCATCATTTTCTTGTAATAAGGACATGCGTGTTACTGTTAGCTAGCTGTATCAATGTGAAGGATGTTTCTTGATGTCAGATCAAAGGTTCCATCAGTTGCTAACCTTCATGTGCCTCCACATGAAGTGATACTACTTATATATATAAAAGACAATGTCATTATTTAACTTGTTTAAGTGTGATTTATGCTTAAATTTGGAAAGATCTACCAACTCCAAGACTTTTTTCCCACATAATCACGTTGTATTAGTGTTTGTTTTGTTGCCTGCTGCAGACTATCTCAGTGAAGTATTGTCGTTTGTGAAAGAGGGGAAAAAAAAAAAAAAAAAAGAGGGGAAGCCCACCATTTTCAGCACTTTGATTAATTACTCTTTTCAAGACAGCGCTATTTGTAAACAATATTATCTAGTTTCAGTTGATGAATTAATATTTCAAGCAAAGCCATGGTATCAGAAGAAATTCGTCATTTTCTGTGAAGTAATTGGCACCAGAACCTTGGATAAAATCATTTTATATTATATATGACTAACCATAAAGCAAGTGCTTTTCTTAGCTAGCTCTCTGTATGTATATATCCATTCTAGAAACTACTGCAATGTCAAAGATACTACACTAATTGTGTTACTACGTGTGTGTTGCAAAAACTTTGCCCTAAAATAAAATAAGTTGAAAAACGAAGGTTAGCTGTGCTCAAAATTAATAAGCATGGTATATTACATTGTTGTTACTGTTATTATTATTATTATTGATGATATCATGGTGACGTTTTGCAGACGGCAGGAGATAGTAGTACAGCGAAAGCTTCTTATCGTGGCATCTTTCCAGTATTTTCGGTTTTGAGATATCGATTTCCTTCTTTACAAAAAGGCATGTGAAATCATTAAAAAGAATATTGCGTTTCTGTCCTTTTTAAATCAAATTTCCTTTTTTCTCTTTACTTTGATTCCACAAAGCGCAGTGGTCTCACAAGCCAGCTGATTTTATGCATGAATAAAGAAAAGATGAATAACTTACACCAGAGATTTATCAACTTATAAAATGTGTCCGAGTTGGGCGTTTTGATCATGTTCAACAAATAATGTTATATTACGAGGTCTCTTTTCAGTGGATAGCTGCCATTAACAAACCCTTCTAAGATTTGCTATTAAAGAAAGTGAAATCTTCTGCTTTCTAATGCTATCTTTATTGAAGAGAAATAAAATTTTCTGATGGAAGTTATAAGGATGATTGTAGTGTTTTTCATCATGAAGAATTCTTTTGGCACTGGATAATGGTTTGCTGACTCGGATGCATACTTGAATTAGAATTTCCAAAGGTGAATGGGCGCTGGTATCTTTAATTAAGTATTGGCAAGTAACTCAAGCATTTGATCGACATTATGAGTACTTATTCCGCACTTTTAAAGGCCCACAAATGCAATGATTCAAGATAATGGAGCCTTCATAAACAAGAGAGCCAGCCAATGGTCATGAATCATGATGTATGAGCATTTGAGCTTCCACTATAAGCTCAGAATAGACAACGCAAGCAGTGTAGGCACCATGCATTAAATCAAACGAGAGCACCTAGTTTTGAACAAATATTACAATTACTCAAGCGGGAATTATAACAATGGAATCACACGCCAAAATACCAACTCACAGCTAAATTCTAATTAATGACATTGCCGAAATACTATTTAGCCATAATTAGCAGAAGTTAATTTTTATTCCATTTAACTGGGGAAAGCTGAGTTAACATTCATTTTATCAGTGAAAGTATTATCTCTTGAGCATGAACATCCTATCCAAGGACAATAAAAGCAGGAAAACAGATGAAGCATCATTCAAACATATATAGATAGATTCAGAAATCGCCGTGTCTTCTTCTTAACCTGTAACCCAAAAAAAAAAAAATTATATATATGGAGTAGACTCAATCATGGAGCGTCGTTGTTAGGATGATTGCGTATTCAGTTCCCTACAAGCATTCCCTACTGAGCATACATTCGCATGACGTCCATCGAACGCAATACAGATTATATATATCTTGCTTTGTTTGTACTTGTTTTATTTTGTTGATGCAAAGCCAGTCCTGTGAGTGGTCCTTCCAGTATCGTTTTGGAGGCATGACAATGGAAGACAAGCCTGATAGCCGCTAGTGTTGAGACAAACATGGTGGAAAGAGTAGGTCAAACAGCACCCACAAGAGAAAAAATGATCTTTATTCTTTCATTGCATAGGTGGATAACCTCCATCGATGCTTTCAATTTCACTTTGGGAACTGTCTTTTTGTCCTGCTAAAACCACCCACTCCAAAAATCCCTTCAGTTTTAGTGCAGGACCATACTAGGCCAAGCCCCACTTTTCTTCGCGTCCATATGTTTGCCCACATCCTTAATTTCCAATCTGATCAGTTTCACCGGTTGTCTAATGATGCTATGGTTACGCAGATTCCAGAGACAGCTGGGATTTTGAGTTGAGACGATCAGATTTTAACACAGCATAACACAGCATACCGTGCTTCGACTTTGCTACTGCAGAGGGTAAATTCCTATACGTGAAGGCAATGTCCTTCAACCAATTTTAAGATTTGCGCTTCGACTTTGAATAAACCATGGGACTTGACCTGCATTGTGGCTTTTCCCCCTAATCTGTTTCTACCGGCAGCCTCTGCTATCATCAATTAACAATTGTTGTCCACTCATCTACAATCATAATTTCATTTCGTGGCTCCAACATGTGAATCTTCAAGCTAACCATTAAACATTACATAAAACATAGGTTTTTTCCCATATCCCTCAAACACTGTGTCAATGTCAAAGTGCTCCGGATTACCAAAGAGCACATTCACACGCGTGACTTGGCCAATAAACCATATATTGGACAGATTAAGCAGGCCAAAACCACACTTATATATAATAACATACATTTCACGATATTAATACTCCAAGTATAATCTAGTAGCCAAAGAACATTTGAGTTCCAAAAATAAATAGGTCGCAAACAAACCAAAGACAGTTCTAAATGCCAGCTGCTTTAACTTATCAACTTTAGTGCCATCACCATCTGTTTGGAGGTCCAATCAAAAGGTTCTACTGGATCTGCCAGAACGGTGGAAAGCATTTTGGGTAGTAATAGCTTCCAGATTTCTTCTTCCTAAAGGCAACACAGTTTTGGACAGGAGATGCCGCATAAACGACAGTACTATGACATGCTGGATTTCTTTTTATTCTTGGGTCACAATGTAGTTGTAAGTGAACACTGTCCAGAAATTCACTCTTCTACAACATTCACAAGCTCATATTCAATCAAAGAGAGGTTGTTATCTTCCTTCACTGTGAAATTGGCAGGCTCTGCAACTTCAACACGACCCCACTTGTCTACAGCAAGTCTCATTGATCCTTTAAACATGTCAATTTTTGCATTGCGCAGAATCACAGTAGTACCCTCTTTCATCAGGTCCACTAAGCAACAACAAGCAAACATTGATTAGAACTGGATTCATAATTTAAAAGAACTACCATAAGTTTGACAGTGTTTCTGATGAAAGCAAGATGCAAATACAATTCCACTGGTAGACCTAGATGACCATTGCTCATGACTGAATAAACTTAGTATATAAGCCATTTGGATGAGTCCAGTTGCAGTTCTCTCTGTCGGGTCTAGACAGCCAACACCTTTTATGATTTAGGGTAAGTGCAAAGCATTAGCTTCAAGGTCTGAAATTCACATAAACAATCATAACACCATCAAACAATCATAAAACTGTTCAACTATGCAAATTTTGATACCATTTTACTATCCTGCTTAATGATAAAACTAGCATACCATTATTCTTGTCCCATTAATGATAAAACTAGCATACCATTATTCTTGTCCCATCCCTGAATTTATGACCTTGAATATAAGCTGCACTATCCAATCTACCGGAAACACTTATTGTCTTATCTCATGGCCAATGGTTATTTACAACAAAATTTGAAGTGTTCATTCTCATACATGAATCACTAATGGAACTTCCAAACAAGAGTTCACATGTGGCATCATGTCTAGGAAAGAACAAAGAAAAAGAAATAATCAACACACTCATGAGTTGGAACACACAGATGATGAATGCTGCAGTAGCAAAACAACACAAATTCCAAAATAAATCCACAAAAAATTATAACATGTCTGCAGCTCTGCATGAATATGTCTCTGCATGAATATGTACCTTGATCATTTCTAGCAGTAAAGATAATCATTCCTGTTTCATCACCAACCAAGCATTCGGCAATTCGCATCTGACGTACTTGCGTTCCATCACCACGACCCTTCTGCAATACCATCTTTGTACTCACGACCTTAACTGTGAGAGTGTGCCCACTAGTACCCGGGCGTAGCTGATCAACCTTGGTAAAAACTGGTTTCCTCAATCCTGATTTTGATTCTGCCATTTCCAGCAAAGCTACAAAACCTAACCAATAAAATGCTTCAGTGGTGCAACTCAAAACAAACCCAAAGAGGTTTGACAATAAAAGTGGGCCAAAGATTTTGTAAATCAGTTCCAACCAATCAATACAAAAGCTAAGTGAATTCATTGCAGCAAACACCATCTACATACAATTATTTAATGGAATTTGGCTTGATAATCTATTTTATTCGTTCCTATTAGTGAAAAGCTATTAATTACAGTTATTTAAAGATAAGCATCGATGCTTTAAGGGTTTTAAGATTTCTATATGTTAAATTACAGTATAAAGCATATACAGACGCTAAAGTTTTATTAAGGCATATAGTTTATGAGTTGTATGAAATCAGTTTCACTTGCCGTAACATCCAAAAGATGCTTTATCTTTCATTAACTAGGTTTCAACATAAATGAAATATATCTCAACTAATCCAGCAGCTCGCTGGGTCAATAATGCACAGAAGGGAGAGACACACAAAAATGGATCCCACTAAGCTCTCCATTAACTCATCTAAGTTAAACAAAAATGTGGGAAAGTGAACCAAGTTTAATATCTGAATCTTAATACACACTCTCATTTTGTCCTGATATTGAGCAAATAGTTTTTTCTGGAACACAAAAAGAGGGGAAAAAAAGGGCTTTGGAACTTTTAGTATCTGAATCTTTGTCACAAATCACATTCTTTTGTCCATAAGACCATATTTCACGAAAACAACTTCAAAAAATTTATTCCATGATCTCAATGTAAGACTCTTCAAACAAAATTCTGATTGAACCCACGTAAACCTATACTTAATGAGTTGAATTTTTGAACTTTTGAAAAACGATAATGTTGAGACATTAAACATTCCAATTTCTTCCCTTCACCGAATTTCTTATCATCCAGATTCTGCGCACCCAAAGACCAAATGTGGGACCTTTGATGACAAATAAATACAAAAACGACAAATAAATACAAAAACATTCTCATAGCAACATTTGATCGATTCATCTACATTGTAAATCGCAATCTATGATCTTCAAAAAAAAGTAAAAAATCCTTTAACTCTATCCATTTATTTGATACTCCAACGGTCAAATAAATAGATCAGACAACAAAATTGCATAAAAATTAACGGAGAGTCACCCCAAAAAAGAAAAAAAGGCCAACATTTTCAAACAAATCAACAATCAATAAAACAAAAATAAAAAACATAATCTTCATTAACCAAATCGAGAGGGAGGGTTTTCGCGAACCTGAGCTGCGACACGAAATAATTTGAGAATTGAATGAAGAGACACAGTCCAGAGAGAGTTGGAGATCTAGTTGTTTGAGAAGCCAGCCGTCAGAGTCGGCTTTAGATGGAAAGAGTGAGTTTATCATTCAATACGGACCGCTGATCTTCAGATTACCCCGAAACTTATCTTTACCCTACACGTGGCCGGTTTGATTAACTTTTACTTTCACTGCTCAATGACGTCGTTGTACTTTCCCCGAAGAAGACAATGACGTTGTCGTGTACTAACTGATATGATTGAATTCAATATATGCCGTCGATCTTTCAATAACTTGATTGTAATCTTACCCTACACGTGGGTGGTAGAGCATCATAATTACTTAAGAGCAACGACAGCGTTTAAGTAACTGATATGAGTGATGGATTGATAAGTTTCGACATGTGGCGCGAGGCGAGACAACTTCAAAGCTAAGACGACAGAACTGGTGAGATTGCTGATTGCGTTACAATTTACATACATAAGAAAGATGTGATAAGCATAATGAGCAGTTGGTAAGAACTACAACGTACAGCTGCAACAAATGGAGACCACTCTTGCTCCTACTGCTCCAAAACTCACAATCTTTCATTCTATCTCCTCCACTAGATTAAATCCATTTTCTCGAAAATTTTCCGTCAGTTTCTCCAGAAACAAAAACAGAAAAAAAGTAACCAGCCTTAAGCAAGGTTCATTTTCTTACCTTCCTTTGAGAGTTCAAGCAAGTGCATCACAAGCTGCAGCATCATCCACTGAGGCTGAGGCCACTAAAGTAGGAACTGTTCCAAGTGAAATGAAGGCTTGGCTGTATGGGGAATATGGATGCGTTGATGTTTTGAAGTTTGATGAGACAGTGACAGTGCCTCAGGTGAAGGAGAATCAAGTGTTGATCAAAGTTGTTGCTGCTGCCCTTAATCCTGTTGACGGGAAGAGAAGGCAGGGCAAGTTCAAGGCCACTGATTCTCCTCTCCCGGTATATTTTCATTTTGATTGTTGTTAATTTCATTAATTTTTTAATATAAATTTATTAGACTCCATATGTGTGTGTGTGTAGGGGGAGAGGGGGGGGGGGAATGCATTATACTTTGTTCTTTTTATTATTTTTCTGAATGGATGGAGAATGAATAATTGTTTGAATTTGTAATCATTTTTCACACTGGAAATTCCACAAAAGAATTTTAGTAATTTATACCTGATGAAAATTTAGAAAGTTTAAAATGGGTGGTATTATTACTATTTATCCAAAAAAAAAAAAGAATGATATATATATAGAGAGAGAGAGACACATAATGTGTCTGATGGGTGATGGCCTTGGATCCATTTTCTTTGAATTTTGAAAGAAATATAGCTATATGATATAAATGATTACGCATTAGTTTTGCAGACTGATTTAACATTTCATGTAAAATTGGGCTTCAGTAGGATGACAAGTTGAGATTGAAGAAATGCTTACCATTGGCCAATTATAGCATAATTAAGTGTTCTTCTTGAACAATTTTTTTTTTTTTAAATAGACTGTTCCAGGCTATGATGTTGCTGGTGTAGTGGTAAACGTTGGCACTCAAGTGAAGGAATTTAAGGAGGGGGATGAAGTATACGGGAACATAAATGAGAAAGCTTTGGAAGGACCGAAACAGTTTGGCTCTTTGGGTGAGTACACCGCAGTTGAAGGGAAGTTACTGGCCCCAAAACCTAAGAATTTGGACTTTGTTCAGGCTGCTGGCCTTCCGCTTGCTATCGAGACAGCCTATGAGGGCCTAGAAAGGACGGGTTTCTCTGTGGGTAAATCTATTCTTGTTTTGAATGGTTCTGGTGGCGTTGGAAGCTTGGTTATTCAGGTACATTATAGCCATTTAGAACCCCCCCCGGGGGGCGATGTTATGCGCCTAAAATTTGACCAATAAATATTGTGGTGCCACGTAAATATCAGAAATTTCGTTGGAAAGATGGCTTCTTCTCTTGGTTACCAGTATTCCTTTTTAATTTGATGAGGATGCAGTTTCCAATTTTTCCTTGACTAAAATATAGACTGAACTGCATCAACTCATTTATGCAAGATACTTTCATAATGTTTATTCCCTCATTTTGTGTTCTTGTTACTTGTTTATTAACAATGAGGCTCAAGCACAGTCACTGCTGTTTATGCTAGAAAATTTCTAATTATCAGCCTGCTTTGTCAAATTTCTGTGTTCTTACACCGAACATTATAGTTAATTACTTGAAGAGAAAGTTCTTTTGATGAATTTGGTCCTTTAATCTTTGGTCTTACTCTAGCTTCATTTCCACTCATCCTGTGGTAAGTCTCCTCGTTGTTAGTAAAATCCTAAGATAATAATACTTGGATGTTTGAGGTACAGCAGCCATGCCATGTATTTAAGTTAATTTGGAAATAATGTGCAAATGAAGACAAAGCCTAGATGACTGGGAACTGAAAGAAAACTGATGCTGCTAACTTTAGAACTATGAACAAGGAATTTTTTTTTGTTTTTTTGGGTCTATATGCTTTCTTGAACTTATAGATTTTCTATACACTTTATTGAATTTATGTAATATTTTCTTGTTTATGCAGCTGGCGAAGCAAGTATTTGGTGCTTCAAGAGTTGCAGCAACTTCAAGTACCAGGAACTTGGAGTTTTTGAAGAGTTTGGGTGCTGATTTGGCTATTGATTACACCAAAGAGAACTTTGAAGATTTACCAGAAAAATTTGACGTAGTCTATGATGCTATTGGTAAGATTTTGTACTAATTGTTAGTTTTTGGTGGCCAAATGGCTTATCTGCCATCACTATAGATCCTCAAAAGTCACAGCAGGACTGGTATGTCTTCAGTTGTCAGTGGTTTCTACTTCCTGCCTCTGTCTCATAAGATCGCACATGTTTCTCCTAGGGCTTGATTTTTAGAGTCAGCTAATGGAAATTTTTTCCCTTTGATGCTAAAACAACAGGGCAGTGTGATAGAGCAGTAAAGGCCATCAAAGAAGGGGGCACCGTGGTAGCCCTAACTGGTGCTGTTACACCTCCTGGCTTCAGATTTGTAGTCACATCAGATGGAGAAGTTTTGAAGAAACTAAATCCATATCTAGAGAGTGGAAAGGTGAAGCCTATCGTAGACCCCAAGGGGCCATTCCCGTTCAGCCAAGTTGTTGAAGCTTTCTCCTACCTTGAAACCAACAAAGCCACTGGAAAAGTAGTTATACATCCGATTCCATGACAAGGAAGGGAGGCTGTTTTGTCATTTGTAATTGTCAGTTGGATTGTTATGAGGTCTTGTATCTTCTATTCTCATCCTTTTTGATTGAGGGCAGTAGCTTAATAAGAAAAAGTGATTATATATTGTATATGATAATAATCACAACACTCTCTCATTCTTATTTCTCTCTCTCTTCCTTGTGTTACGTCATGCATAAACCTGAAACCATCCTAGGTAAATCTTTTGTAGAAGTTCATTTGTTTGATGTTGCGGGGATCGTTCAAAGTTTTAATGCTTGTAGCTGAAGTCAAGAATTTATAACGGGCGTATATCATGCCCGGGTGCCTCTGTCACTGTGCATCTGGTACAAGCGCATACCTGGTATTGTTGGTCCTCTAAGCGAGATTCGGCAGCTTAAATGCAGTTTACTGCATGCGTACTGCTTCACCGGGCTATGATGATTCCAAATTCAAGCTGCATGTTGGCATTGCAGGTTGAGACAAAAGTATATATTCATTCTCACTAGTGCAATTGAACTTCAGCCACAAGTTACACAAACACTTTCACCGCATTTGCTGCAACTCTTGGATTAAAGATTAGCTGTGCTGACTATACAGCCGCATGCTCAGCTTACGTGTACAATAATGAACAGCTGAGCTGGGTTTACTATTAGTATCAGTCAAGCTCCATTAAGTGAATAAAACAATTAAACATGCCAGTACGCGAGGACCTGCGTATAAGAGCATGATAGTTACAATGAGTTTTGTAACATAGCAATTGATACTGCTACATTTGATGCACATGTAAAACATTTATTAATCTGCTCAAAAGTCACCAATAAAACACAACAATTAATTATGATTATTAAGGGTTTATGTACATAACAAAATAGAGATAGAAGAGAAATGGGAGAGAAAATGACGTCTAACTAACAGACAAGTGGTTAACGGACATAATTCCCCATTACTAATGTTAAGTTCAAGCACATCTATCAACCCTCATTACATTGTCATAAACACTGGCGAAAGCTGACAAGCTTGCCACATAAGTGAATTCCTACCCATACTTGCAGTTACAGAGCCTTTTCCGAAGACAGTCTAATCCAGAGCGCCTACTTCCAAAGTCGAAACACACACACGATCTCTCTCTGTCACTCTCACTGAGCAAACAAAACATGAAAGCAGAGAATGAATACAAGAAACGGCTATGGACACAGGAAGAGGACAGGATTCTGCTTGAATACATAAGGATCCATGGAAGGGGGCAGTGGAATCGCATGCATAAGGTGACAGGTAATTACAAGTGATCGGTGCAACACTACGTCGAGTCTTTACCCATTAAACTTTTAAATGGAAGATTAATTCTAATTACTAAATTTGTTTGGGAGTAGGCTTGAAGAGGTGTGGTAAGAGCTGCAGGTTAAGGTGGTTGAGTTATCTGAGACCCAGTGTGAAGCATGGAGAATTTCACTGAAGAAGAAGAAACCTCATTATAAGACTTCACGATCTCCTTGGAAACAGGTTCTGTTTATATAATTCTGTGTTTTTAGTTATATATTTTGTTATTGTTCTGAACAAGAAGCCTCAGTGATAGAACAATATCGCACTACCATTCGCATTTGCCAGCAGATTTTTTTTTTCAAAAATAATTTTCATCTCTAACAGAAACACACAAACGTGTGTGTCTATATATATATATATATATAACTTTTTAATTAAAGATCTCGATTTTAATAAAATTAAAATAATGCATTTAAGTTTGTATTTTTTTTAAATCAATCCTTAACTTTATTAAAATTAAAAATCCAATATCTATGCATGTATGTATTTTGTACTATGAAATCTCTCACATGAACTGATAATCTAATGAAGAAGCTGCACTCATTAGGAGGAAATTTTACTCCATCCAATAACAAGACTTCTGAGAAAGAAAGTACATCCTGGTTTTTGTGGGTTCCCGAGAAATTTTATTGGAGGTACCATGCCAACCCCCCCATATAATAAGCAATAATATTTTGTCATATAAATTTATGTTTAAATAAAAAAAAAAAAAACTAGAAACATAGTTGATTACATTGAATGATAATACACGTCATTCGATTATTATCATCTCTGATAATAGAAGATGACAATGGACAAACTCATGATAACCTGAACTTTGACCATCTTCAAAGTAGTGAAATGGCCTTGGATCAAGAACCTGGTGACGGTGAGAAGTCTAATGAAGAAGCAGAATCAATAAACTATCACCGCAATGAATCTCTTCCGTTACCAACTGACAATGATTTCTTCAATTTGTGTAGCCCAATATTACTGGAATTTCTAGAGGGGTGACCACTCGATCTAATTTGGCATAATAATTGGTTTCGATCGTTTCTTAGTATTCAAAACGAGACACTAATAAATTAGCGATTGCAATTTCTCTGTTCAAAACTTCTAAGGTGTTAGCATTATTATTTTAAATCATTCATTTTTGTTTTGTGTCACACTTCACAGCCAATTTGCAAGTATCACAGCATTTTAAAGCTGCTCAACTTAGGCTACTTCAGTATCATAGCATCACAGAACCATCAGATTCTGATCACAATTGGTCATTATTGAATATGAGTGATCGACGAAGAAGCAAATTTCATTAAAACTTGAACAAAGGAAAACACGGTACATTATTTGAGCCAATTACAAGAAGCTAAAATGCTTATTTGCTCTTGAGGACATATACAAGCACAAACACACACTACAAGATGAGCTGGTTTAATGTGAAAATTCATCAAAGCTCGGGTATCATGCATCAGGAGCTCAGACACATACAGAAGGTAAAATGTTGAAGTCAAGATCCCAAAGCTCAAATTTTCCATTGACGAAATCATAATGTGCTCCCTTCAACGCCAGGGTGTTCTTCACCACGCTCTCTCTCACAAAGGGGTATGTCAATAGGTTTCCAAGAGAAACATTCACAGCCTCCTGCGTTAGAGTCAGATATAAGCTGTTAACACAATTAATTGGAACTTACCGATGGTAGCCAGCTTATACATATGATGCCGTGATGCATAATGCATTCAGCATTAACTTCCCCAGATAAAAATGATTAAACTCTTACAATATATATTTTGAAATGATTTCAATTAGATCTTCAATAAACTATCTATTAGTTTTTAATTTGTCACTCTGTGTTCGTTAACTGTTCCTTCTCTCAATTCTCATGCTAACAAGATTCAGCCTTGTACTACGTGCCACATGGCTAATTAGCTACTGCAATAGCAAGCCAGGCGGCAGTTTTTGAGCATTTCAAAATATTTTAGTTTATTTTATTTTATTTTTTTCTTATTTACATGTGAAACCACTGCTCACGAAACAAAAATTAAATAATAGCATAAGTGTGGTACAGAATGTAACTTGCCTTTTCACAGTTTTTGCATTGCTCCTCAAAACTCAAATCATTGCGTTCTTTTTTCACCTTGGACTTGGCAGATGAACAGATTTTGACCCACTCTTCTATGAAATCACTGAAAGTTCAATAGATAAAAACAACTGTTGGTAATTCCACTAATTCATTCATATTAATTGGTGCCTATCCAAAAGAGATGTCATTGCATACACGTCGTTGTAGTGCGCGAAATTCACATGGGCTAGCCCTAGCTGCTTTAAAAGTAATCCTAACCTCTTTTGTCAGGAAAATTTTGGAAAAGCACTTTTGACTTTACTAACAAATAGTTTGGTAAGCTGAGCATGAAAGAAAAGCTAAGAGCCAAGAACTCAACTAGGCATTGTCTTTAATTATTTGATTTATTGGATGCCTCCAAGAATATGGGACCACCTCATGAATATAACAACTCCATTCTCTTTGTTATTACATCCGGCTAAATTGCTAGAAATTAAAATTAATCTGAAAGATCTTAAGAATACATAACAATGAGTGTATACATATGCTTTAATCATATTGAAAGTTTATCCTTATTTATGTAATTATTCTCATATCATTCGACGAACTATGAGAATTTAATAGTGCTCAACGACAAAAGCATATATATATAAGTATTACCTCGCGGTGGTCCCATCATCAGGGATAGACATGAGACCCTTTATACCACCACAGCAACTGTGTCCAATGACTACAATATTCTCCACCTGATGAAGTAATTAACATTCTTTTTTTCAACTTCAGTTCTTCAAAAGAAGGAATAACTGAAAGAAAAAGGAGCACGAATATTCACACGGTAGTGCGCATGGCATTATATAAGTGCGAGCACCTTTCAATGCTTCATTTCATTATCAATTGTAGAGTTAAGCTAAATATATATACACACACACGTATCATTTTGGGTGGGTATTGAATTATTTTATCAGTTGATAATGTAAAGTTCCAAAAATATCAAAACCTAAAGAATCCTTTTAGGTTAATTAGTCGTGATCCCAAAATGGAGCGTGTGGGGCATCAGGCATGCTTGCCTTGTGACCAGACATCACGCTGCCTGCACCACAGCCACCGACTAAATTAAGAAGCGAAATTTTCATTTTTTTAAGAGAGACGACATTGTTATTTATTATCTTAAAAGAACAGAAGTCAAACATGGATTAAAAATGGTCGAATGTTATGAAAATTTACTATTAAATTTCACCTTCAGATGTAGCACCGCATATTCAATGGCTGCACCTACTCCAGAGTATTTTTTCTGGAAGGACCAAGGCCAGCTCGTCAATTAACAAAACAGATAATACTCAAAAAACCTAACGCAAATAAAAATAAAATAAAAATGCTTAGCCAGCTGTTTTGAGACCTGGTCAAATGGAGGGACCATATTGGCAATGTTTCGAACCATAAACGCCTCTCCCGGTTGAAAATTGAGGATATGCGATGGACATACTCGAGAGTCTGAGCATGCAAATACCAGAAACTGCAGTTATCAACAAAACTAACTTCAGTTAGCAAATAGCCAACCCCATTCTCACTGAATTAATTAATCAATAGCCGGAGAGTTTGGGCATCCTTCGTTTTGGTGCACATTTTAAATAGTCTAATCCTAAAGGCATGCGTCTTATTGCATGGTCAACGACTCAACCACCCCAATGCTTTACCAAAAGGAAACACAAGAATCAATTGGAACCAACTCAGCAGCTCTGACGGTAAGCTAATATAATATTTGATCAATGTAAGAGGATAGTATTAAAATGAAAGCTTAACTTAACACAAAAGGAAGGATCAAGGATGATAAAATAGTACATAAATAAAATCAGATTCGCTGAGGCGTCAAAGACAATGGGACAGAAATGCCAAACCGTTACCGATCACAATTAAAAGTGGCCAACCTACCTTGGGGCTTTGGCCTTTGGCCAGCGCACCGTACAAATCGGGATTCTTCCTGAAAAAAGCAAGGCAAAGCATCAGTAATCACATCCATTGGCTGACCACTTTCTGAAAAAGTTGCGTACACGTGGCGAAAATCTACAAGGCTTAACCACGTCAGTTGCCAATCAAACACAGACTCTCCGTTTACTCGCGAGATGTTTCCTTAGTTTTACCTATTGCCCCCCGGTAAGCGAACGTCAATGAAAAGGGCAGTTACGGTAATTTAAGTGAGAGTTCAAAAAGTGACACCCCATATTCGCAAAAGAAGGTTCCAGTAGAGTCCTTCAAAAAGTTTGATGTACGTGTATTTATTTTTATGAACGTACTCGTATTTCTCTGCCTTAAATTGAATGAACCCGGTTTTCATCCTCTCGACCGGGTCAATGTTCTTCGAACCGGCCGCTTCTAAGTCGGCCGTTATCTGCTTGATTTTCGCAGCGGCGAGTCCTTCGAGGTCACTCTTCTCCCTGAATTAAAAGAGGACAGATCAGAGCCGTCCACTAAGAACACCAAAAGACGTCAACGTGGGTCCCAGCTCTACGGATAACGGTGGATGATCCACGCGTCAGGCATGGAGTGACGTGCGCAAAAAGAAAATGACGAGAAGGGGAAGAATTAGCCATTGAGAAAATGTAAAGAAAACACAGTAACCTGAGAAGCTTGGTCAGTCCTGCAATGGCATCCTCGTACGCGTCGTTTGCCATGTCTTCTTTCTGCTAATTTCAAATTTTAAGACAACGAAACATCTATCAATACATCTTTTCACTCTCAGAAATGAAACCACGCAATTTGATAAACAAATTCAAAAAAACAACTCACTGGAGATGCAACAGTGATATATAACAATTGACGAAGATTTCTTCTTATTGAGGAGGACGAGGAGAGAGATTAGAAGAGTAAAGAAGACGACTAATAGCGATAGCGAATGTGAACGAGATCAAAAGCCAAACAGTTTATATATGAGGTTCTGAGCTGAATCGTGATCGATATACGAGAATCTCTAGAAATCAACCTTATTTAATCTCTTCGGGATTCTGCCGACTTCAACTTGCTCGCTTCTTTTCACGAACTCGAACCAGTATTGTAAGAGTTGTAAAACGTACCACACGATGGGCGTATTTATATTGGAGTATTTGACCAGTTTATAACAAAGTTGTTCATATACGAAATCAATCGTGTGATTCAAAAGCCATAATTTGAACCCTTCTTCTATCCTAAACTAATGTTAAACCACAATTAGTTCCATGTATAAACAACTTTATTATAAATTGGTCAAAACACTCCAATATAAATATGCCCATTGATAAGAAAACGCGTAGACTCGACACTTGTACATGTGTCACTCTGCGCGTGTTTGATGTGGTATTTAGGTAACTTAACCATGGATGATTGCTGGATGGCGAAATTTTGAGCAATATCGCCGTTAAATTTGCGATGGCAATTACTATTATAAAATTTACGTGAATAAAAAAATTAAATTATTAAACTTATCCATAACTCGTAATAAATTTTATCTTAAAAAATTTCACCTGTTGTGGATTTTAATAATTAACAAACCAACTTGTATTCTGCAACAGATTTTTTTACAGAGTTTTGTTATTTAAAATTGTAAATACTAAAAAAATATTTTTAATAATACATAAAAATTAAATTATAGAATTCAAACTGTAAATTTATAATAATAACCTAAAAATTCACATAAAATACTCAATTTTATATTTTATTAATGTAAATAAAAAAATAAAATTTCAACATTAAAATAAATATACAAAATATAATTAATCTAATATAAAATATTTCTATCATAAGCAAATCATCATCACTAAGACTAATGCCTTGTTCCATCTTTTAATCAATATATGAGTACCATCAATAATATTAACAAGTAAATTTTGTACAATTATTGTTAAGAATTAATGAAACAAATACAAACCTAATTTTAATAAGCAATCGTTAAGTTCAAGTCGCTAAAGTAAAACAAATAAAAATCGATCAATTGAAATAGAATATTAGTAATATTAAATTTAAAACTATAAAATTTTTAGTTATTAAAATATTATTATTATTATTATTATTTGTGTGGGGGGAATGCATTGAGATGGGTTGAGTTTAGAAATTAAGAACTTTAGCTTACATATATTTATGATCAATTTTTTTAATGTAATTTTTATAATTAGAATTAAAAATATAAATAATTCAAATAAAGAATGCAGGTTAGCAGATACAACTATTTAATGAAATTTTTTTCAATACCAAATCTACTTACAACAAGTTTCAGTTTATAATATTGTACGGTTGGTTTATAGATTGGCGGGAATTTTGCCATTCCTATACTCAAATCCACATGAATGGACTTTCGCACATGAACATTTTCGTTTCACACGTTTTAATATCATAAATAAAAGCAATAAACGAAGCATCAAAAACCTCCAAAATATTTTATGTTCTAGTTTCTATTGACTATTTTATATTTTGATTAACCAAAAAAATCAATAAAACACACCAACCGAAGGATTTCATGACCTTCCGCTCGAGCGAGGAAATAGAGGGCAAAAAACAAATAAGAGACAAGTTAGCATACGGCGTACTAATAAAGTAGCCACCGGAAGTCACGGTGGGCGCAAGTCATCAATTGGGCCGATGTGTGCGGAAGCAAGAGCAACGTGGTGGGGCATGTGAGTGTTGACGTTTGTGAGGCTCTCATTATTAAATATGCTAACAAATTTATTTTTTTAAAAATAAAAATAAAAAAGGAAAAGAAACTAATAAAAGTGTTTAAAAAAAAAGAAAGAAAAGGAAATTGTGATTCTTCGCTTTGCGTCCGTTTCGTTACGTTAAGTCTGAAAAAGAGGTGCCAGTTAAGAGTTTAATGCAATTTATTAAGGGGAAAATATGAGAGGTTGAAATTACGCACAAAGCATGCCTTATTGTTACTTTCGCTTTCATAGTTTTAATTCAGACAAATCCTCTTGCTCTTGTTATCCGCCCTAGTCCGTAGTCACACACGAAGAATAAAACAAATAGCATAACGGCCAATATGGAAAGTAATGGAATGCAGCAAGCGGATTTAAGATCCTTTTATGGACTAGAATTAGTATCTAGGAGGTAAGAATAAGACGGATGGTTAACTACGAATAATTTTTTTAATAAGATTTCTCATTTAATTAAAATTAGAATAAGGTAAAAGATTAAAAAAATATTAATTTTGGTGTAATTTTTTTAACTATACATGAAATTCGTGTTTTTTATCTTTTAAAGTAACCCTCAATCCTTATTCAAATAAAATTATGATTTCCTAATTAGGAAATGTCTAACTAAATATTTGGTACTAATTTACTAGACGAAATAAAGTATTTATAAATATTTTAGTTATTGTGTGTTATAATCAAGTTGAAGCATAACGTTTCAAACATATCCTAAATAAATATAATAAGTGATATAAAAACTTCAACAAAGATTGAAGTGGAATAGAAAAATTAAAGAAACTATTAACATTCAATCAATGTTAGGCCTAAACAGAAAAAATAATAATAAAAATCAATGTTAACAGTAGGTAAAAAATCATTGCCCCTCGAAAAATTTAACTGAATTGCGATTCGATTTAAAAAAAGAAAAAAGAAAAAAGAGAGAGATGTTTTTATATAAAAGAAAACTAAAATTAAAAATTAAAAAAAGAACCACAAAAATCAAACTGAACCAAGAATCAAACTCCTGCCCAGAATGATCGGTGTCAGAATTAAACTGACCCGTGCTCCACACTCAACGGAATGAAGTATTTTTCATTTGTGAAGCATTTATAAAACGTTTCGTAACAATGTAGGGCCTCGTGATGTAACTTGTACATAGAATTTATAGTGCATCGATGTGCCCTAATGAAATATAACGATGGATGGACGTGGCGTGAAACATCGAGGACAAATGATAACGCTAAAGGAAAGGGGGAAAAAAGGAAAAAAAGAAAAAGAAAAAATTTTAAATGGATATTGCATCATATGAGATATGACCCCGTCATTATTAATTGGACGAGATAAATAAAAATAGGGGCCCTGAATATCAAATTTACAAATTCGACTAAGACGACTTTTTACCGCAAAATATAGGATACGACCTGGCGAGAAAGCAAGCCCCCCAGATAAGTAGAGTACAAGGATGGGTGCATAACATATTATTCAAGAAATTTTCAACGTGGTGGCCAAAATGCATGTGAGTCACTCCGTATGGGCTTGACTCTAGAAATGTGATTCCAAAAGTCGAAAAAAGAAAATCTTCCGGAAGATAGTTTCAGTTTCTTGACCTCCAAAAGGCATGTGCGTCACTCAATGCAAATGAGGCAGCAGGCCTCAAATATTTTTATAATGATTACGACATAATTGAAATTTTCAGTTGCATTGCGTCCGTTTTTGATACCATTATATATTTATTAACCGCGTAGAAATAGATAGAACTGCACCGAATGAAACAGTACCGAGAGATCTTACCGCTACCGGGCTCTTTCTTACACAACACAGCATCATACACTTGCCAAATTTTGTAGTCATGTTTCACTTTGGTTCTAATTCCCCTCTGTTTAACAGAACAAAACTAAACAGATTAATTACTAATAAGCGGTATTATTCACAAGCAACCAACTGTTAAATTGACTTTCTTAATATTCATCCGGCCAGAATGGCTACTGATCGACTTTCTCAGTGTGATTATTTTAGGGTTTGGCGACGACACATCACCTTAACGAGTCTCTTGAGGAAACAGAAGAGTCAAAAAACGCCTCATTATGTCTTAAATTTAGATGTTTTCGTTGTCAAATAATACGCAATTAAGCGAACATATAAATCGGATAACAAATAGAAATGCGCTTTTATATTTCAAACAAAATGATAATGGCTCTTGCGAGTGCTCGTGGGTCATGAACAAAATTAAGTCTCGAGTGACACAAAGTGGGTGGGGAGAGAGAGAGAGATTACGTACCTACCAGAGTGTGGGAGCCGAAAGTAGCTTTGTTTGAATGCCGGAACTGGACTTTGATTTCCCCAAGAGCTGTTGTAAAACAAAATGGAGTAGGAAAAACTTTTGGAGTTAGCTTTTTAGTTGGGATGGGGGAGGACCAAAAGTTGGAATCATCGTCATTCGTAGAGGAAGCAAAATGCTGCTGCAATCTGAAATCATAACCATCCATTTTTGGGGAATAAAAATAATCACATAAAATGAGAGGGTCCCAATACAAGCATCCATCAAGCACTCGATAAAAGGATAAAGAAAGCGAAGGGTGTGTCAACAGGGGCTTTTAACTTTGAGAGGGGAATCTTTTGCTTCCAATCTTCATGATATATCCAAATGACAACGGTGAATTAAATTACACTTGCCTTATCGAGATCAAGTCCAAACAAAACTCAAAACCAGCGCCTTACAATTTATTCAAGGTGGCTCCAGAGTACTGAATGAGCCAGATTTTTAAGCTACTCATTACGCAAGTTGTTTTTTAATCCTAATCCAATTGATTGTATCCATATATATAGAAACCACCTCCAAGATCAGTGACAAACCCGTTCTCCCTTCATCATTTGCACATGTGGGTAACATTTTCTGCCGAATTATTTGATGTTATCAAAAAATGGTAGTATAATATTTTCGATGCATCAATTTAGTTTTGGAAAAGTATTTGGTTATTGGTGAACTCCCATGCCCTCATTAGATTGATTTTACCGTACAAATAAAAATAAAAATAAAAAAAAACTTTTGTCGTCTAGCACAAATTGAAAAACATGAAAAAAGTTTGGGCAACGTTGATCTGGGCCTCTAATTCGAAGTCCAGCAGAAAGGCCTGATTGGCCATGCCAGCACGATATTCAGGCCCATTATGTTTCGACTAAAAGTTATTCTCACTCTTTCACGCTATAACTTTATTGGCAGTTGATCATCGGTTTTTCCAAGCGGATGGAGTCCGCGCCTTCTCCAAATATCTTAAACGAAAACAATGCAGCCACCCGGGCCATGGCCGAGCGGTTGTACTGCTATCCTCACATTTAAGTCCTCGTAAAAATATCATAAACTTAATTCTTTCTTAATTATATGTTATAATTGAATGGTATGTTATAATTGAATGGAGGTAACTTTTCTCTTACTAAATGTAAATAGAATAGATATCATTCGAATACCTTATTTACAAAATATGCATGTAATGAGCGTCCCTTCAATACCTCTCTTACTAAATATAAATAGAATAGGCGTCCTTCGAATACCTCTATTAGTAAATGTGAATAGAGTAGGTATTCCTTAAATATTATTTGGTAAGGGAGGAGATGTCTTTCAAATATTAATCCCTCAAATATTAGTGAAGGTTAAAATTTAAATAATATTTTATAAGTAATATTAATCTGAATCTGATTGTCATAATTAGTATAAAAAAAAAAGACTACAATACAACAACTCTAGATCAAATTTTCGTTTGCTTATTATACTTTGATCCGTTTATATATTCATTCAGATCATATTTAAGTTTTTCTTAATATTATATTTAGTTATGTTTTCTCTCTCTCGTTTCTTTTCAAATAATAATAAGAAAGCTCTATCTTTTTTTCCCTATTGCCAAAATTTATCCAACTTTAAGCATTCACATTCTTTCTTCAATCAACTAATTTCTTGCTCATCCAGCCATATGATGAATTGTTTAAATAATTCTATGAGCTTGTTCCATGTGTTATTCATGGAATCATGGTGATCGACTAAGATGATCAAAGTTCATGTTTTAACTTTATTTCATTGCATTTTTTTTCTTTTTTTTGGTGATACTTCAATTATCACTATTTGAAGGGATAAATTTTCAGTTCAAGACGATATATAAGGGTAGGGAATGCATATTATGAATCCCTTTTCTTTTTTTTATGCGCATGGTAATTTATCGCTTCTATTGTTGAGGAATGTGTTAAAACTTAGTTTGAAAATGGAATATTCCAGAGCTGGGAAGGACAATGGGTGAGGATGGCCAAAATTCTGGACCAACGTAGGAGGAGTTAGTGCGAATGGCTGTAATTTTCTGTCAGTTGCAATGGTTAGAAACGCTCCAGTCCTCCATAGGCTCTTCATTTCTTGAGAACAGACAAAGAGGGGCCTCACCAAGGAGGAGATAGATGAAGCCTTTGATCGTGTTCCTGTAAGCATATTGTTTCTTTTGATTTGCTCTAAGTTTTTAGCGCACAACTCAAACTATCGTGCTACTCGGGCTAATGCAGGATCGGCCTTAAAATGTTACAACTGGACAGACTCGTACCTCAATTCCAGGTAAGATTATATAAGAAAGGTTTCTAATTAGCATTGATGATCCAGAAGTTACGTTTTAAAGCCATCACATGGCGATGACCATGGCTTCTTACTAAGATAGATTGTAGTCACATTTTGAGCACTAGAAGTTGATCATTGCTTTACTCCCTTTAAACTTGGAATATCATTGCATGTCTGCCCAGAATCTAAAGAGATGTACAGTCAATCACAAATGTTCAGCAATGAGCCACAGCACTAGCAACATCTCCACCATCTTGGTTTACAGTACACATGCTTTTTTTTTTTTAACCACCAGTCATAGAGTTAGATGCCTCGGTTGTTTTTTGTCCAATAGTATTGATATGGCTTTATATTCAATTTCATGGTCTGTTTAGAAAGTTACTCTGCCCAGGTTGAAGTCTTGGGTTCAGAAGGTCGTTTTAGAAGAACACAATGGCTCTGCAAGGAAATCAAAACCAACCTTGTTTGAGGAAGTGACAGCAGCCGCCAAGTCAGCCAGTACCACAGCCGCTGATTTAGCAAAAGCTAGCATGGGGAAATCGAGCTAAAAAAACAAAGGTGTTTTCATTTGAAATGGATTTGATCTGTTAATTTCAATTTCTATCTTCTGCAACTGGCATCTATTGCTCTCTATACCAATCACAACCTTTTGGTTGAATTTTCTTTGTGAATTATCCCATCCTTGCTATTTATTTATTAAGTTAACATATAATTATACTTAATTTATTATTTCTCATTGAGGTTTAGGTGACAAAAAAGTTTGGGCTAGTCCAATCTCAATCTAATTTAAATTCATAAGTTTTAAACTTAACTTGCATGTTTTTTATTTAAATATGGACTCAAAAAATTTAAATTCCACATATATTAGGCTTAATAAAGATTTAACAAAAAGGTTTAAACTTAGTCTCGATTTTTTATAAATAAAAAATAAATTTAATTTAAATAAAAAATTTAAAATATTAAATTAGTATAATTTTTTATATTAATATTTGTTATTAATTATATTATGTTATTAATATTTTATATAATAGATTATTATTTTATTATGTATTATATAATTATTTTTAATTTAAATATTTTTATTTAATTTAAAAAATTATTTTATAATTAATAAAATTTCAAATCCAATTCAAGCCCAACCCAAACCGTCAAGAACCAGCCTTAGTCCATAAATTATCATCTCTAATTCTACTTTGAGGCTTTAGTGAAACATTTGGACATCGAAGTAGCAGAAACAAGGTCAATAATTCATGTAATTCAGAAGCTGGTGGGCACTAGAGAGGCTGCTCCATCATCATATAAAAAGTTAGAAAAATGCGACCAGCCCGCATTTAGAAACGGTAGGTTGTGAAATTGTTGGTCAGTTTTTGCTAGTTCTATTCTTCCTTCTTGTCCTTTTTTTTTTTTTTGCCCTCCGTTTGCCTTGACATTGATAACTTCATAAGTCCACATGTTATCTGTTAATTTCAATTTCTATCTTCCATTGCTCTCTATACCAATCACAACCTTTTGGTTGAATTTTCTTTGTGAATTATCTCATCCTTGCTATTTATTTATTAGGTTAACATATAATTATACTTAATTTATTCTTTCTTATCGAGGTTAAGAGTGGTAAAAAAGTCTGAACTTGTCCAAGTCCAGTCCAATCTAAGCCTGTGAGCTTTAAGTTTAACTCGCATGTGTTGGAGATATAAGTTCAAAAAATGTAAAGTCCACGTACGTTGGGCTTAGATAAAGGCTTAACAAAAAAATTCAGACTTAACCAAGATTTTTATTTTATAAATAAAAAATAATTTTAATTTAAATAAAAAAATTAAAAATATTAAATTAGTATAATTTTTATATTACCATTTGTTATTAATTATATTGTATTACTAATATTTTATATATTAAATTATTATTTTATTATATTTTATATAACTATGTTTAATTTAAATATTTTTTTACTTAATTTAAAAAATTATTAATAAAATCTCAAACCTGATTTAAGTTCGGCCCAAACTACCTAGACCCGGTCCAAGTCCACAAATTGCCGTAACTGATCGAGGCAATACTTTGAGGCCTTAGTGAAACATTCGGACATCTGAGCAGTAAAATCGAGGTCAATAAATTCATGTAATTCAGAAACTGGTGGGCACTTGAGAGGCTGCTCCATCATCATACAAAAAGCTAGAAAAATGCGATCAGCCCACATTTGGCAACGGTAGGTTGTGAAATTGTTTAATTAAACGAAATTGTTGGTCAGTTTTTTGCTAGCTCTATTCTTCCTTCTTGTCCTTTTTTTTTTTTTTTGCCCTCCGTTTGCCTTGACATTGATAACTTCATAAGTCCACATGTTATGGACATACTTTTTTCGGGTTTATCCTTGCATGGGTAACATGTATTAAATTTTAACCAGAGCAAAACCTTTTTTTGTCTTTATTTTTCTCCTCTTATGGTTCTTACCATTGATAAAAGTCGGGAATGAATAGAAACACTATTTCGTATCTTTGAAATTCTGGTAGCATTTTCGTTGATTCTATCATGTGTAGTTTGTTAACTTATTCATATCAAACTTTTGGTGTTCTGAGATGTCACCATTCTTCCATAATAGATGCTTTTCCGATACCTAACATATGTTTTGGTGCAATCAGGACCGAATAATACACCCGAAAATGGATCTGGCGTTGACAGCAAAGTAGCTATGAACTCTCTTGGAAGTTTAGCAGAAAAAAGGAGAATGTCATACTTAAAGTGCCCATTATCACAAATCTGTGCTTTTTCTCACATATTTCTTTCTTTTCATTCAGAAAGCTAAAATAAATGGCACGTCCAACTTTGACGGCTCAGGTTGGTTCTTGATTTAATGTTCATTGTTATTATTTCCACATATTCTGCTAAATCTGCTTGTTATTATCACAATTGCATCTCTTTGACCTTGTTAGCTACCTAGCTTCCTCATCACCTGCAACTGTGGAGTCTTCTGTTGGTCAGCATTTGAATTCCCATATGGATGTAATTGCTTTAATGAGTTTCGTTCACCATACGGTGGTGATATGCTGCATTTTTTTTTTTTCTCAGAGCTTTCACATGTTACTTTATTCTTTTCGGCCGGGAGAAATCAAACTCAGTTTTAGAAAATGGCTGTATGAATGAGAATTGACAATGTGGCTTGAGCCAACTCATTTATCTATTTCCTTTCATTCTGAGAATTATGCATAATCTTCATCTTTTGCTGTTCCCAGATTATGGCTATAATACAAAGAAGGGAGGCACCTCACCTCCTGGCATAAAAGTACGACTGATCCCTCTAGTTTCTGAAATTTAAACTCGATTTTTTAGCTGGATTGACATTAATGCCACTTTCTTTGGTATTGATTTCAGGAGATAAATGATTCACCTCCAAACTAACCCAACATTTCTCATCTTTATAGATGGAAGGTGAGAGTTATGTGATGTAGCACGTTATTCAATTGCAGAGATGCTGAGCAGCGGCACCTCAACATGGAAGATAGATATTTTTATTAAGCCGCTAAATTGAAATTTTTGGTTATATGCTTCTGACTTCGTTTGTTTCTTTGCTTGATGAACGGCCTTGGGAGGTTGCTCGCGCCAACAACAATGATGCCTATGCACAGGACTGAGGGTCTACCTCCCAGTTGAGTGGCGACAAAGTGGTGCCCCGGTGACATCGTAAAAATAGCGGAGTAACAGAACCAACATATGGGAAGAGCACATACTTTTATAATGAAATGACTAAAGACATTCCAGTCCATAATTCACGGGTACCACTACCACCCCAGCCATCATAGCCATTGGTTTATGAAAGACCGGGTGATGAGCGATTGACCCGCACTTGAAAATTGAACTAATGAGTTGCAAAAGATCAGCAAAATATCAGTCAGTCGTGGAATGGAGTTTAACAATTGGCGCAGAGTCCAAATCGAGCAAAATTCAGGAAGAAATTGTTTTAGGTTTGTCAGAGTAATTGGTGCGGGATGACAATGACCCAAGTTGCCTGTGGCCTGTGGCCTTGTGGGGGTGATACTAGACACGAGATGCCAATTTCTGTATGTTAAAATGTCGATGAACAAACTGGAATTAGTCTATCAAATACAGAAATTAACTGCTAAAGAAAACGTAGCATTTATGCTTTTATCGTGGCAGCGGCAACTGAGATGAACCAAGATTTGTGTTTAGAGTTGGTAAAAAAATCTACTAATGAATCTCATTAACGAAATTCAAACTTTCGATTTAAAATCCTCTTATACCCTTCTAGATCCACCCTTTATCTAGCAAAATGTATAACGGGCTTGGTGTTGGTGCATGACAGAAAAGCACAAAATTGTAGCGTGAAGGTATTTGGGAGTGGGTTGGAATGATTTCGGGTCGAATTAGCGCCAACCCGGATCATTTACCAAACCGAGGTACCGAAACCCTTCGTTATGGAAATGCTCAAATCTCGACCATTCATTCAAAGTTTGAGAAAGCAGCTTCGTACGGGGACAATCAGGCAGCCTTTTTTACCGCCTGCTTCGAGCTCTCCTCGCATATTAAAACCATTTGATTCAAAAAAGAAACTGAAAGTTTTGAAAACGATTTTTTTTTTTTTCGAGAGAGAGAGAGGAGAGAGAAAGGGGGTGTTGATAAAAGTTAAGAAAAGGTTTTTTGAGTTGCAGGAACTGTATAAAAGGTGCTCGTACCCGATCCCTGCCCATTTTCTGCTGCAGCAAAAAGCACATGATTAAGAGACCGACCAAACAAGTCTTTCTGTCTTTGTCAAGTAAGCAGTTATTTCTTTAAGCTATTTGTTCTTATCAGTTTGTGTTTGTCAACAATACGCAGTTAGCAGATGCTTCAGGTATGAGACTTTTGAAACCTTCATACGAATTTGTTTTTTTATTAATCTTTCGCAAGCAAAAGATCTAACGATTTTCAATCTTTGTTCTGCTGGGTTTTAGTTTGATTCTTGTTGTTATTGGTTCATATTTTCCTGTTGTAGTAGTTTGTTTTTCTTCTCCGTCTTGTATCACATCCTGTATTTTAAAGTAATGTGTCCTTTCTGCGTAGTAGTTCAGAATGAGCGAAATATGTAATCGATTTTGATTTTTATATATATATTCAGAGAAAAAAAAGTCAATTGATGCGGCTCATTTGCTTTTCTGGTTATCGGCCGCTTTGTTAGCTCAGGGGTTTTTCTCAGGTGACGTAGTGTTTTTTTCGTTATGCAGCCTTAAGGACCATCAATGAAGAATTCGCCGGCTTGCTAACTTTCTGTATTCAGTTGATTCTACAAGTAATTGATCCGCATATGAAAATCTATCTCCAATGTCCCACCAGACAATAAGCGAACGGCCGTGTGCTGGCCATGTCACTGCTCATGCTGTTACTCTGTCTTTTCCTTCTCCTGTACTCTCCTTGACAGCGAAAGCACCTCAAGGTGCGCTTGTTACTCATGTTTCTGTTGCTGATTCTGGTAATCAATCGAACACTGAGCCATCAATGTCTAATGCCCTGCAAGATGTACATATAGTAAGAACTCAAGAACTGCTCTCTCTGCGCTTTCTCTCTCTGTCTCTCTGTCTCTCTCTCTTTTTTTTTTTTTTTTGGGGGGGGGGTGGGGTGGGGGGTGTGGGGCCATATTAAAAGGTTCTATTTCTCATAAGGCTTAGTATCATCCTCAGCATTTTTTTTTTCATTCTTTGAAAAATACCTCAGCTCCCAATGTTCCATGCCAGACCAGTGTTATTTTAGAAACTTCAAAAATTAATGGTTGATGAGTTGATTGTCATTTTCTTTTTATCAGTCAGCTCAGTTGATGGAAGATTTTCTTGAACTTGCAAAAGAAAACACAGATAAGGATCTGGAAACCTGTGGTGTTCTTGGTGCTTTTCTAGTAAGTAGTAATATTCATTCTCCGTTTAATGCTTTGAAACTAAAATTTCATTTGTTAGAGTTCTGAAACTAAACATAAGTGTTTAGGTTGAATATAACTTAACTTCATTTCAAAGCCAGTTTCATGTATTTGCCTTTTGTTCGAATCCTCTGATTGTCTTAACTGAAGAGTAACAAGCTGTGTCGGTGTTAGATGTTATACTTGGTGCACTTGAGAGGATTTGTTATTCACTTGATGCCCTTTTCCCCCTTCTATGTAACCAGGAAAATGGGACCTTTTATGTGACCACTTTGATTATACCCAAACAGGATTCAACTTCCAGTTCTGTAAGTCTCCGAGAGCCTTTTACTTATCTAGATAGAGAGGAGTTTATCACCATTGCTTTTAATGGCCGATTCTTTATTGTGCTGGCTGCTAATGTTGTGATACTGACAGTGTCAAGCTCTAAATGAGGAGGATGTTTTTGCCATACAAAATGAAAGATCTCTTTTTCCTGTGGGATGGATTCACGTATGCCCTCATTTCAGTAATATTTTTCATTTTCAATCCTATTTCTTTTCCTATTTGAAGATTTTTATTTCTTTTTATTTTCATAAAGGCTGTCACTTAAATTTTTTGTACCTATTTTCAGACACATCCATCTCAGAGTTGTTTCATGTCTTCAGTAGATCTGCACACCCACTACTCATATCAGGTAGTTTACCTCATTGTTGATGTTGTTATGACCGAAGATTAAGGAATTTTATTTTCTTCGCATATCATATACTGAATGTTTAGTGGAGAAAACTATTAACCTGGATGTTATGATGGAAGTAACATTTAATGTGCAGCGTAGTTTGTAGGTAGTTGTACGTTAAAGCAGCAGCTTTTGGAATGGAGTTTCTATCATTTAGTCAGCAGACTATATACTGTTTCATGTTTGAGCAGGCATCATTCACATTGTGGCAGCCATTTGATGTCCATTACAAGAGTGACTTATTCTATCTTTTAACTTATAGATTGGATCTTGGGAGTTGAGGCAATCCCCTTACTGCTTATTCAGGGATAATAATCTGATTTTTTTTGGGGTCCAAACTGGGTCGGACATACTTGTGAGAGAGATTAGAGCCAGTTTACCTGAGATGCTATGCCAAGTTGCTCATTAATTAAGTTTTGAATCATTCAATTCATAAACAAGGATAAACAAGCATGCAAAAATTCTAGAATTTTCAAATTTGACCATTTTTGTTCTTGTACCGCATCTTCTTTGACAATTTTGCGCATAATTGAGTTTCATGTTAACATTCAAGCCAAACATAAATAATCAACTGTAAAATGAAGATGCAGGTTTAAAAACAATTAATTATAGAAACTTTGGTGGTTGAGTTGCTTACTAATATTGGGAATGGTGTTAAATAATTGTCAACTTGTTTCTTATAAGATAATGTATTTGATTTCACAGTTTGATATTTTAGTCTTTTTCCTATTTGTTCATCAGATGATGGTACCCGAGGCTTTTGCCATTGTCTTGGCTCCCACTGATTCCTCAAGGTGTGCAACTCTTACACTGCTGTACCATCGCTTGTTAAGTTGGTTTCTAAAAGTTTTTTTTTACTTGATACAATGCATGTGTCTTCAGTATTTGGTTGACCGCACGTCCTTTATCATTCTTCATCTCTGTCAAGGCCTAGTCACGGAATGAAGACCAAAAAGTGCTTTTATTTTGCGCCACTCTAAAATATTGCTTGCTTAGCCTTTCCTCTGAGCTTTCATGCCTTAAAACAATGCATTAAATAAAGATTTATGTCATTACCTACAAATGCCATAATCTGACACAAGACTTGGATGTTTCTATTGTTATCTTTTCATGTCAAACAGCATAACATATACTCTTGATCATTCATTTACATGCAAATCTTGCAAGGCTCAGGAAGATAGTCACATATTTAGTAAATCATTTTTGAGCTCTTTAGACTAAATTTTTATACGTGCATGTCTTGTAGAAGCTATGGCATATTTCGGCTAACTGAACCCAGTGGAATGAGTGTACTGAAAGAGTGTCAAGAGATGGGATTTCATCCTCACAAAGAACCAGATGATGGGAGCTCTATTTATGAGCACTGTTCTCATGTCTACACAAATTCAAATCTGAGGTTTGAAATCTTTGACTTGCGCTGACTCATTGCCCTTGTGTCAACAAATGTGGACATGCAAGGAAGAAGGTTACAAGTGAGGAAGTGATAAAGTTGCACCAGACAATAAAATTTTGCTCGCAAATTGATGTGATACTGTAACAACCCAATGAATAACTTGAAAAGGAATAGTGCTTAAAAAATATGTGATTAATACTTCCAGTTAGTTATGCTTGTTGTACCTCATTGCATTACAATTAATTGTACCATAAACAATGCTGATGTAAAAGCTCCAAAATTGATATTGCTTTGTTTGAGTATATATGGATATTGTAAATACATCTGATCGCCATTATAACCTAGAGTAGTGCTGTCTTCAACAAGGTATTAGTTTAATTGTTCTGCTTGATTGCATTATGATTGCCTCATGACCCACTGCGGGCTGCATGGGGGTGCAATGAAGTCAGTCGCCGACTTTTTGGATTTTAGCTTCTGATTTGAAGACATAATGCGGGTGGGTGTGGATATATCTGCATGTTACCTGAGTTATTGTGGCTGTTGTCTGTGACCATGGGCACTGAATTTTTTAGGAACAGTGCAGCAGGGTAAAGATCCGTAACAATTTAGGACTAGATGATGAACATTTGTGCTTTTAAACAAGTGTAAGTATTTGCTGTAGAGCAGAGCAGTTACGCCCGAATAGATTCGAATTGGCAAGTCTTTCGTTTAGCTGCATCCATTGGCCTGAAGTCCCTTTACCTGGAAATTTCACATCATTTTCCAAAGTCGCTCTCCTCTCTCTTGCCATAAAATTCTTGAGGAGAAAGTAACTTCTTAGACATACTTCTCGATCACAATCATTTGATAGCACCCACATTTTCAAACAAGCTTTTACACATGATAAGCTACGACTGGAGAAGTTTCTTGGAAAATGAAAAATATGAGCTTTTACACATGGTGAGCATGTTTGGATGTGACGTGACCACCTCGTAATTTCAGAGAATGGCAAGTGGGGTTCATCCGTTTCAAAACTTTCTTTTTCTTGCGTCTCTTTCGTGGTAAGCTGTTGGGGATGGGCCGAATCCGTAGCCTGACCATCCTCAAGGGTCTGGGCTCGTCAAATCATTTCACCCTTGAAAATTACTTCTAAGTTCTAACCACCCCCAGGAATCTCTCTCTCTCCCTCTCTCTCTCTAACTTAAAAAGAGTTTTTTTTTTTTTTTTTTGAGAAGCTTAAAAAGAGTTTTTGAATTCAATACAAACAATTTTTTTTAATCGATTTTATGGTCTTCCAATACCTCTTGAAACATTCTTCTCTTCTGGATAAAAACCTCTTAGAAGCATTGAATTGAATTGGGAGTACTGATAAACGTATGAACCAGTCAAAACACCAACAATCTATAATTTAAAAGTGCTGTATTTGCATGCAAGTGGGACCTTCATTTTATTGATCATTAGCAAGCCCAAGATTTTCCAACTTAAAAACAATAATTAAACAAATTTAATCCAACACCATCACGTTGATCTTGGATTCACTGATTTACAAAAGATCCTCATCTTTCCGAGGATTTACAATTAAATCCCAAAAAACATTAAAAAAGAACCCAAAAAAAAAAAGAATTCGCTACTCTTGTAATTACAGGCAGACAATCAACCAAAGAAAATGTTCAAAAAGGATGAACATTTCTGCTAATGCCATTAACGTTAGTGAAGAACCCAACCACATCTTGCCTGTACGGTGCATACGACCTACGCTTGTCACCTTCTCTATTCCTCACATAATACTTCTCGTACGCAGATGTCACCGTTTCAGCCTTCAACCGCCTATTACCCGACACTTTTACCGTTTTCTCACCCTTACTCGTTTTTTGGCCCGGTGTCGTTTTCGTCCCCGTTGGCTTTTCGCTTGACTTATCAGGCCGTTTACTAGATTTCTCTCCCGTGTCACTTTCACGCGTATTGTTATCGTTATTGCTGTTGTTGTTGTTATTCAAGAAAACAAACGCGTCTCTGCCGTCGCTGCTGCTTCGGAGAAGTCCTCGAAATCTCCAAAGCTTGGAGAATCCAGTTGAGTTGCTCTTCTTACAAGGCTCCGGTGAAGCTTCCTTCACCGTCTTATTACCAGATGACCACTCGCAGAACGGCCCCACAGGCTCTTCTTCTTCCAGCTCAGACCGTTCTTCAACAAACAACTTCCTCAACGGAGGTCTCAGAGACTTCTTCTGCTTCGAATCATCATTCCCTTCACCCTCACCACTACGGTAGAGTAAGGTTTGGTCGAAAACCGGAAATATCGGCCTGATCTGGCCGTCAACAAATGCGTCGTCCGCCGAAACCGGCGACTGAACCGAGTTCGCGCACGCGAAAGTGAAATCTTCAGCGTTTTCACCGTGTTCTTGTTCCAGTTTCGGTGCATGCCCTTCTTCGGGAACGTTCAGTTTTAACTTTTCCCAGAAATCTGCCGATATTTCGGTGTTCTGCTCACTAGAAGCCGATGCTTGCATTGTTTTAAGAGGGTTTGATACTTTGATTTGATGGGAGAGACAGAGTCAGATATGTTGAGCTTTCACGTACGAAGAGTGATTGTTACCCCCTTTATTGCTTCTTATATGGTGATGGTAGTGGTACGAAGCATACGCAAAGCGCGTCAGCGGCCGAAATACTGGCAGTTCCGGTTTCTTGCTCTAGTTTGTTTTGGACCTTTCAAATTTTACGTGGTGCTTTCATTTATAATGAAAGAAAATTAAAAAAAAAACACACACACACAGACACAAGCGCGTTTGTGGGGCTCACACTAGAACTCTAGAAACAGTGTCCGCTTTCCACGTGTCAGCGGGTCCCCTCTAGAAGCCCTATGATACCTTTCGATCGTCAGCTCTGTGGGGTCAACGCTCGATTATTTACTTTATATTGGAAGTCTTAGGTCAATAATCAAAATGCTTTATCCACTGCTTGTGAGCCCTTTTATTTATCTATAGAATTAGATACACACATCACGGCGTGATGCAAAATGGAATTGCTGTTTCGGAGAGCAAGTAAGTGAGACCAACTTTCAATTAATTATGTGAAGGAATTTAAACGATTATGATTTTGGAAAAACGATACAACAGAAGTATCATAAATCTTGTGGTAGCTAGACGGCCAACTAATTTGTTTTATGGGTTTTCCTTAAAGGGGCCATTAATAGCTCTGTCACTGCGGGCAGCTGCTTGTGTGCTGTATAATTAATGAGTGACGGTCGATGAGCGAAGAGGATGGATCAATATAAGATTTAATTTGATTTTTATTTTTTTCATTTTATCAACTCACTTTCAAACAATGCCATTTACTTGTCTTGCAATGTTCTGTGCTCATTTGTTGGGTACCAAGCCTTGCATGGGTTGAGGCATTGGATCAAGCTCGCACTTGGAGTTTATTTACGTAGATGTTTTCCCATATTTTTGTGGAGTAAATTATCTTACTTTGAAGTATGAAATACATGTTGGGATAAGAAAATTTTTAGTGAAAACCATCACATATAATATAAAAATTAATAATAAAATAAACGAAAACATACTTGAATTCATAATGTTAAATAATTTTTTAGAATTATGTAGTTGATCTTTTAGATTTACACATTTTCATAGAGAGTTTTTAAATTCTTTATGCGCTCTTTTTATCTTTGATAATAGGACATAAAAAAGAACATAAAGAATACGTGTGATATACCGATCATAACTACTGATATAAATAATATTTTTCTATTATCACTAAGTATTCCTAATTTTATCCATCATATAGTTAAAATATTATTAAATTTCTATACATTAAAAGTCTACATCCTATTAGATGCATTAGACCTCATAATATTGAAAACTTTAATAAATCACTTTTAATTAGGCTTAACTAACATGACAAATACATAATTATTTATATATAAATCTAATATCAAATTAAGGATCCAACATTATTAGATTAAGAATCTAACAAAGTATTTATTTGAATTTAAGGTAAGAGAGGCATAAAACTCAAAAAATTCGAACACAAATAGTTAAATAAAATTATTCGAAATTACTTGCTCACATCTCTTAGAGGCATAATAATTAAAAGAGAAAGGTTGTCGAGTTGCCGCAAAGGAACAATAATGATAAAGACAATGCTAGTAATGGCCTTGTGCTGTGGAAGCAACGAAACAATAATGCTTGAGAGATGGAAACTGTTGGGTTTGTGGTCATGGGGCAATGGACGGATTTGTTATGTATAATTTTAAATACATGTTGCCGTGCTGGAGGGTTTTATACATAGGCATATTGCTATCTTTACTTAAAAAAAAAAAAAAGAAGCCAAAATCTGTCCTCCCGCTCGTCATTAAAAAAAGAAAAAAGAAAATGCCATTTCAATTTTTTTTTCTCATATTATTTTCACCTTTTATCCGCTATTCCAAATTTAAAGTAAAAGTGATGTTTGCAATGGAGTTGAACAAGAAGAACACAAATGAATACACACGCGCGCGCATATATATATATATATATATATATATAAAATGATGCTTCCTATAGAGCATAAAATTTATGTTAAGAATGTTCTTGCCAAATAACTACATTTTGCTTTGTAGCTTTATCGTGTGTATAAGACAAGCTCATTGGCTCATTGCTACAAATTGGCTAATGAGTGTGTTATTTTGTTGGACTGCTTACTTATTCGATTGGACTGCTTGGCCCTAGTTAATTAGTAGAATGTTTTTTTACATAATTTTATTTAGGTTTTTATTTGGCTAAAAAACCAAGTACAAATTATAAAATGTAAGAATTAAATAAATTATTTTGGACTTCACCACCTCTCAACTTTTTAAAAAATTAACAATAGCTCCACAATTTGTGTTATTTTCATAAAATTTTCCCTATTTTTTATTGTGAGATTAATTCAATATTAAAGCGGGATGCATAATTAATTGTATTTTACCACTAATTGCGAACTTTTCGAGTCCCTAAATCTTTTGTAATTAATAATATTTAAAATTCGAGAAGCCAAACGGTTGGTTTGAAGTGAAACGTTGAAGACAACGTGGTACGATTAATTTAATTTATTATTAGCAGCTAAACTCCGACCAATTTTCAGACCAAGTAATTCTCATATTCATCATGAATTGACCCGGTCAACCTTGAATAAGAAGAATTCTTCGATGGAACTTTCAAAGTGACGTCGTTGACAAATCGGACACTTGATGCGTTAAAGCAACAAGATGGAAAGTGCCGAACGCACATTGAGATTGAATTGGGGGAGAAACAGAAATTCAGCGGCCTAAATTGGGTGGATATTTTTCGCATTAATCATTTCACCATTGGCGGTCAAAGCAAAGGGTATTATTGATTGGGCGATGACATGACCCTATCAAGTCTAACGAAATTCATATTATCGCAGCCATTCACCTAACCTTGCCCGCAAAGAAAAGGCAAAACACAACGAGATAGTAAAGTAACCCAGAAACTTCCGAAGTTTTTAAAACCCAACGCTTGGATTGGGCTCCCAACCCCTTTAGCCCAAGTTAAAAATAAAACTGCCGGCCCATGATGAGTAGCGATGTATATGATCGCACTAGCTCTAACTTTTTAAATTAACCCCACTTACTCCTAGGTTCCCTGGTCTTGATCCTTCTCCACCATGACAGTCAATGCCACCAGTACTCACCATAACGTAAGCTACAGAAACCGTACTTTATTTTCCATTCCAAAGTTGCTGCATAACATCAAATTTTAACTGGTTATCACCAGGCCAGTGCATTTACTAAAAAGCTATTTGAAGTTAAAGAGAAGTTCCAAACTTAAAAAATACAGCATCCATCAAAGTACGTTTACATATACCATGTCACGTCAGGGTATGGCCCCAGCTAACTGGCAAACAATACGTGTTAACTGTTAAGCAAGCGACATCTTCATGTTCATTCATACACAATTCATACCTCGTCCTTAACGAGTACAAAAGTATTAATATTGCTGCTACCAACATGCTTTCAGCCCTTGATACAGCGACTTGACTCAGATTTTGGATGATTTTCGTTGCGCATCTCATGAGATCAAAAAGAAGGGGAAATGAAATTAAAATGGGAGAATACAGGTGGCATGCGCTTTCTCGAAAGTTGAAAATCATTTACGTATCTCATGATCAGATCCATTTTTGAAGTACGTAGCTCATTTATGGCAGTTTAGATACAACAGGGTAGAATTTCATTTCAAAGGGCAAATTCTACAGAAATAGCCACCGTTGTTCCATGTAAGGTTGTCAAAAAATTTTGTGACTCTAATTTGTAAATAAATTGGGTGCGAATGATTATTATTCAAAAAGTGGGAGTTCCCAGTACTGCCCTTTACAAATTGCAATATCACTGGCAGCAGAGCACGCACACAATTAGTTTAAAGCTCAGAATAACGAATACCGGAGATTAAGCATATCATTGTTCAACTTCTCAGGTATGAGATTCTTATGGCATCGACTCGGTGGTTTTAGATATAGCTAAATCGACAAATAGAAGACAGGTGTTTGAATTTGTCTCCACGTCTTCAAACATCAGAATTTTGCAATCATGTTTAAAGTGGGCTTCTGATATTGAAAGTGGAGCCTTTGTTGGTCAAGGTATATCGCTACAGCTGGGAATTGGAATTTCAATAATAGCTCAAGTTTCACAATTTATAAGTGCCCACTGACGGTGGAACAAACATGGAAAATCCTTCTTAAAAACTAAACTGTAGATCATTTGCCCTAAAACAAATTCGCCTTTCTCTTTGGATTCTCTATTAGTCTTTGAGACTCGAGTGTAAAACAAGCCAATGTACACTTCTTCAACCATTAGTTACCACGACACCAGTAATCGGCATCAGCTATATCCCTTCTTGTTCCATTCGACAGTTGGCACTTCTGCTGCCGCTAGCATTTCTTGCCGAACGTATCTGCAGAACATCTAATTCTAATTAGAAATTGCCAAATCAGGCATTGGACGATTAGAATTGCAGTGCTTGGAGACGAGGATGGAAATAAAAACTGAAACATTGACCAAGCAGTCAGCAACACAAAATGTCCTCGATATCATGATTTTGGTGTTATGCTTATGTGTAACTAACTATAGGAATCATCCAATCTGAAGGTCACTTTCAACAACTTCTATTTTAAGTCCCTTACTCCGAAGATAAAGTACTTGCTGCCTAAGTTTCTTCAGTGTCAGATAACAATAACAACAACAACAACAACAACAACAACAACAATAATAATAATAATAAAATATGTAGGCCATTCAAATATTTTGTGCAAAAAAAGTAAAAAGTTGCGGCCATACACATGCCTCAGACGCCCAAGAATATCTATATCCAAGTATAATATGATTTCAACAGTGAAATTGACCTCTTAAATACTTAGTCTATATGGTACAGCTGGGACATTTAAGCCCAGCTGTGAAAGCTATTTAAAGAGAATTGAAAATTGGAAACCAGTACATATCATCTCTGTAAAATGTGTTGAGAAAGTAACAACTTGTATGCAGTCATACCTCGTTCATATAAAGTTTTGATACTGCATAGAGCAACTTGTCCCCGGTTACTTGCTTCAGATTCATTACAAATTGTTGCGACATTATCTTTCGATTCTGTGATTAAAATAAAAATAAAATATACAAAATTTACACAGATCATCATTATAATAAAAAAATAGTAATAAAAAATAAGGGAAAATGAAGTAATTGTGCGAGGCATAAGTGATGATATTAAAATAAAAGTACTTACTTGAAGCTCATTGAAGTATTTCACAATCAGAGCCATTTTAGAGGGATGCAGAAACCTTGAAAGTATAGCCATTAAAGTTTGAATCCCCTTCCATGGTGAAGTCGTTTTGATTGTATTTGCTTGTGGTTTTTCATGTAGACAAACGTAACAAAGTTCAATATCGCTCACTGAAGCAGGGCATCACACATCAAAACCAAAAGTTTCAAACGGAAACTATGTAGTTGCTTACCGCTGAAGCAAATAACCCTGAAACTGACGATGTAGTCTACAAAGACGTGAGAATTCATGTAACAACTCCACACCGTATACCTACTAGGCTTACACAGATTGTCCGCACCGGAGTCAAATTCCAAAGAAGATGGATGAAATTGCTTGGAGCCTCGAGGAATCACTTCCATCTTTCCCAGTATTACTCGGCATAATAATATATGCCTCAACCCCTTTTCATCCAACTCTGATGAAAGCACACTGTAAGATTGTGAGACTACATCAGAAATGTAAGTGAAGAGAATTGGAACATCAATTCCAAACATACCCTTTGTAATATAGAAAAGTTAGACTGGCGGTCAAGTTTCTTTTATTTTTCTTTCCTTTCTTCCCAAGGAATCAAACAAGAAAACCGAGAGCATTCGAGAATCAGAAATTACAAATCCCTCAAAGAATCATACTAGCAAAAACAACAATAATTTGAGAAGTGAAATTTACCCGTTAATGGAAGAGCCAATAGGAAAAAATTGAACCCCAAAACCATGCATTGGGCCGAGTTTACGAGCTCCATCGCCACCGCACTGACTAAATCCATGGCACACAATATCATTAATCTCGTCCCTGCAAGCACCAAACCAAGCAGGCCTAACATTAGCATCACCGCCACATTTCTCTGCCACAGCGTCGGCAAAAATCTTGAAAGAATCCAGACGAGCTCTTGCTGTCAAACTAGAACACGAGTTCTTGTGTATGGCAGCAATTCTTGTGTCAATGGCTAGCGGGCCCATGCCAGATAGAAAGCATTTCTCGACAAGGGAGTGGTTCGTGTCGCCTTCTTCAATCTTGACCATTCCATTGTTCGCAAAAAACCCGAATGTATCAAAAGCAGAGCTGCACTCATCACTGACGGTACCGCCGTCTGAGATTTCGTCGTATTTTATCGTAATTGAAACTTGTTCTTGATTATTAACTTGTTCCATATTTCTCTGAAACATGAAGCACGTGCATAAGTAACATAATAACAACAATAATAATAAAATTTATCAAATTATAAACAAGATTCACAAAACTTAAGGAACAAGAAAGCCGGAGAAATAACTTAATAAATAAACAATTCAAAAGAAAGAAGAGATTGAAAGAGAGGAAGAGAAACCTCTTGAAGTTCGATGGGTGTTAAGAACTTGTTTAGACGTATGAATTCGACAGCATAACTGCTTGGAGAAGAAAGCAAAGAAACCAAAAATGAAGTTGTTTATATATACGTGTCATGTGAGGATTTACGAAAGTAGAAAATTATAAATTAAAAACGGCCAATTTTGGTGGTGGGTTTTTATGGCGGTTTAGAGACGGACCGCTTTCGTGCCGCATCGTCTAACAAGGGAGATCAAGTTATTCTTGGCCGTGTCCAATTTTTTTTTTTTTTTCCATTTTTGAGTCAAAGACGCAATTACTGAAATAGCCATTAATGTTCCAGTTATTATTTATTTTTATTTCATTGAATTGAAGGGTGATTTTAGGTACTTGGTTAAGAAGTTGATGATCTGGTCTCGGATCGCGTAACCGAAGGCTGTGTTTTGTGCACTTGATTTATATTACTTTCGAGTCAAGTAATTAAATATTAAGGTGGTATGGCATGGGACATGAGTCCACAAAATTAATTTAAAGACTGTTTCTAGTTTGATGGACTTAATCGACTTTTCCTCAGTTACTATTTTGGGTTTTTTAATTCCTCGTGTTCAATAATTTTTCTGAATAATTTTTGATAAACTCCAGCAAATCTTAAGACCAGTGGAGAAATCATATTTTTATGAATAATTATATAGTTATAAAATATAATTTTTTTATATAAATTGATGTGGCATTAACTTATTAGTTAAATAAAAATATAAAATAATAAAAATAAATTATATGAACTAAGAAATATTTAATCTAACCAATTAAGTCATGTCACATAAGTTTGTGCAGAAATTTATAACTGTATCATTATTATATTATTTATTTATTTATTTTTCTTTTTGCGAATATGCTCACTCTCGAAAATCTCAAATCAAAACAATTATTTTTAATTCTATCTTTGGTCAAATTTGAGCTTTTTCTTTCCACTATCCTTTATTTGCAGTAGTTACCCTTCATCAATGCATGCTTCAATTAGTGGTCGGAGGATTTAGATTTGCCAAATGATACACAAAATAATAATTTTAATATCACAGAGAAGTCCATAAAAAAATTTAAAAAAAATATTGATATAAATTGTACTCGCCAATGCATCATGATTAAAATGTCATAATTTTAATAATGTACAACGTATACATTACTCATTCAAATGAAGTTGATATGAATGCTAAAGGGATAGCTTGCTTAATTTGATCTCTTTATCAGGGGTTCATTAGAACATATTTCTTTAGTGAATTATTTGTATGGATGAGATTGATTTGATTAAAAGAGACTAAGATGGATTTGATTGAAAGAGTCTTCTTATCTATTTGATCTATCAAAACACGTTAGTGCAAACAAAATCTAACAACAAACTAATGTGAATGAGATTAAGGTAAAACAATCGTCAAACCCGCAAGATCTGTTTTAATAGATAATTAAACCCTATCATTTGAAAAGAGACAATAAATCTTATTATTTCAAATTTTGACATCTAACTCTATCCATTATTGAATTTAATATATTTGAATGTGTATATATATATATACACACACACACTAATCTTAGCGCATAATATCTTCAACTATATCATAATATTATATATGATCTATCAATAAACCCTGTTGCATTTATTTTTGTCCAACTAGATGAAATTTATGAATTTTAGAAGTTCATTTTTGAATCAATGAGGTTTAAACGTTTATTAACGATTCGTTAAGGGTTTTCTTTTTCCATGAGATTTTTAATTCAATTTCGCTGTCCGAACTCTATTAGCTCTCAATTATCGACTATTTTGCAAAAACGGAGAATCTGTTCAAATGTTGCAACCAGAAATATCCACAAACAGGAATTGCTGGGCCTGAGTAGGGATGTCAGAAAAGCCCGCCTGGCCCGGATCCGGCCCGGACCCGGTCAATTCCGTCTGGGTTTTAACCCGGACCGGATAAAGAAAAAACCAGATCCGAGTATAAAAAATCTAAACCGGACAGGACATTTCGGATCCGGACATAATATAAAAAATTCAAGCCCTGGACCGGATTATAATTAAAAAATTAAAATAAAATAAAATCGTAATAAATTACATTCAAAGTCAAACACTCAAAAACTACCCTTACGGCTTTACAAGTTACAAACAAAACCAAACCCTCAGACATAATTTTACTCGCCACTCTCGCCACATCTCCAAACGCCCATAGATCTACCGATCTCGAACTCCATCAAGATCGGTCGGTCTCGGACTCTCAACTACTCTATCTCCACTTCTCGGCGATCTTTGATTTGTCTCCGCTCTGCTACTCTCGGCGCTTGCTCGGTTGCTTGATGCTGCAACGCCTTCACTTGATTTCGCCAATCTCCTCAAAGGTTTGCTTTTGTGTTGGAATTGAGTTGATCAATTTTGTTTCTTTCTGGATTATATTGCTTTGTTGACCACTTTTGTTGCTTCTTGTGCTTGGCTGCTTTTTCTTTTACTTTATTTTTTAGTTTATAATATACATATTGTGCTGGTGAAGTGAACGATTGCTTTTCCTTTTACTTTATTTTTTAGTTTATAGTATACATATTGTGCTGGTGAAGTGAACGATTGTGCATTTGCAAGAATATAATATTGTGCTAATTGCCTAATTCGGATTTGTAATTCAGTTTAATAGTAAGGTTTGTATGTTGCGTCAAAAGTTATAAAATATTATTGATCTCGTTATTTTAAATATTTTCTATCATAAAATCTGTAATTATAATTTTGTTATTTAATTAATTATGTGTACTAGAGAGAATATCTATATGATTATTTTTTAACATCTCTATTATTATTATTATTATTATTATTTTGTGGTGTCGTTATTATTGTTGTTGTTGTTATTATTATTATTATTATTATTTGGTGTTATATTTTTTTAATTATATTTACTTTGTTCCTTTTTTGGATGAAATGTTACTGAGTTAATTTTTTATAATAATAAAATATTGTAATACAACAATAAATAGACTAATAGAGCTTATTTCTTATGATAAATTATGGGAGTTGATTTTTTAATATTTAATTTTTTAATATCAAATATGGAATTTGTTTGCACAAGTTTTTGGCGCAAAATTTTTGACAAACTCTTTATTTTCTTTGGTATAAAGTTGAACTACTTGAGTGCAATGTCAGATAACATAGAAATTAATTCATCGAGTGCCCCAATTTTATCTTGTAATGTCGAAGATAAAATTGATAATGATGATGAGGTTGAGGAAATTTCGGTGTCAACAGGGAATGATAATAAGAGAAAGCAAGAAATCAGAAAAAAGAAAAAAACTTCTGATGCTTGGGAGCACTTTACAAAAATAATGGTTAATGGAGAACAAAAGGCAAAGTGCATGCATTGTAGTGCGATTTTAAAAGCAAAATACCAATCGGGGACTACAACTTTGAATAGGCATGTGGCATCTTGTTTTAAAAAACATCAACCGAATATAGATGAAGCACTTCAAAGAAGTCTTAAGGTGATTAAAAGAGAGGATGGAACTTGTGGCATTAGTTATGGTAGTTTTGATCAAAATATTTTACGGAGTTTGATAGCAAGAATGGTTATAATGCATGAGCTTCCACTTAGATTTGTAGAATATATAGGCTTTCGAGAAATGATGGCACATGCTAATCCAGTGATTAAGCTTATGAGTAGAAATACTTTGAAGAGTGAGGTGTTGAAGTTATATCAAATCGAGAAGGTTAAGACTTTGCATTTATTGGAGAAAAATCATGGTAGAGTGGCCATTACGACGGATTTATGGACAGCTAGTAATCAAAAAAAGGGATATATGGTTGTGACAGCCCATTTCATTGACAACTCTTGGAAATTGCATAGTCGAATTTTAAGGTAATTTGTCTATAAATTTTTAGTGGCTTAATTTCACTTTTAAGATTTAGATTACTTATATTATTTTAAGTTTATGTATTTAATATTAATATTTAAATATTTTACAGGTTTATCTATGTTCCAAGCCCTCATACTGCTGATGCCCTTGCAAATGAATTAGTACAATGTCTATTGGATTGGAACGTGGATAGAAAGTTATCCTCAATAACATTGGATAATTGCAACACTAATGATGCGATGGTGGAGAAGTTGCTGTTAAGGTTTGATACCAATACCTTAATTTCTAGAAGTAAATTTTTTCACATGAGATGTACTGCTCATATCTTGAACTTGGTTGTGCGGGATGGGTTGAGAGTTATAGAAAATGGGGTTGGAAAGATTAGAGATAGTGTGAGTTATTGGACACAAACACCAAAAAGACATGAAACTTTTGAGCCTGCTAGACAATTACAAATTAATTGTAAAAAAATTTGAAATTGGATTGTCCTACTTAATGAATTCTACTTATGCCATGCTTGAAGTAGCATTGATGTATAGAAGTGTTTTTTCTCGATTGCAACAACGTGAGCCTCAGTATAAGAGCTTACCAAGTGAAGAGGAGTGGGATTTGGCAATTATGATGGTTGAGCATTTGAAATCATTTTACATGTTAACAGAGATGTTTTCGGGTACAAAATACCCAACTGCTAATTTGTTCTTTCCATTGATATGCAAAATGAAATTGTCAATTAATATGTGGCGCTCAGCTGATAACCCTGCTATTAGGATTATGGCTCATAAAATGACTGAAAAATTTGATAAATATTGGAATGATATTCATCCGATGTTAGTTTCCATTGTTGTCTTTTGGACCCAAGATATAAGATGATGTTAATTGATTTTTATTTCCCAAAGATATATGGTACTACAGCAAATGAGAATATTGAGCGTGCACATATTCTTTGTCATGATTTAGTGAAAGAATATGAATCAAAGGCAGTGGTTGTGAGTAGTAGTCAAAATATTGGATCAGAAAGTTCTCGTTTTGAATCTTATTCGAATTCAAATAAGTATTGGGATGTAGATGAGTTTGAAACATTTCGAAGTCAAAATAAGCGTGCTAAGGTAACTAAGTCAGAGTTGGATAGGTATTTAGATGAGGAATTATTGGATGCCACTCCGAACTTTGATATTTTAGCCTTTTGGAACATGCACACAGGCCAATATCCTATTTTAGCTGAGTTAGCTAAGGATATTTTAGCCATTCCAGGTATCCACTTTGTTGCCTCCGAGTTAGCTTTTAGTCTTTGGAAGGTTTTTAAGTCCGCATCGAATAAACTTCTTCCCGACACTTTGGAAGCATTAATGTGTGCTTAATTGGATTTGGGCTTCTATTTCTGGAGGTATAAAGTTATTTAAATTATATTTTAATAGTATTTGTTTGCTTAAAATGCTTTGAATCTTATGATGCTAATTTTGTTGTTAGGTGGAGTTCCGGAAGATGAGCTTTTTATCACAGAGGAGATAATTTATGATGATGATGATGATGGTTTAGCAACATGACATAAACTTTTTTTATGAAGAGGTATTTTCAATTTATTGGATGATAAGTTTTTGGGTATATAATTCAATTTCTTGTTAAATATAGTTGCTTGGCTATCATCAACAATGCTTGGAGTTCCATCAAGAATATAGTTGTGGCTATTGTATTGTTTAATGATTATATATGTGCTCCAGAAATGTGAATATGGTTGATATATCTTTTTTTTTTGCTTAATTATTTCACCAAGTCTGACTTTTTTCTCTAATAATTATTGGCACAAGGTTGGAGATGCATCACACAAGATTTCAAGCGATCTTGAACACATATCCAAGAAATTTATGCCAAAATGATGATGTCTTTAGCTGGTGGTGGTGGTTTTCAACATGACATAATTTTTCTTTATTAGATATGAATTTGTTATTTATTTATCATGAGTATTTGAAAACTTTTGTTATGAATTAATTTTTAAGTTATTGAATATTTTAGAATTTTTATATGTTATATTAGTAATTGATAAACTTATAATATATTAGATGTTATTTTGATTTATTTATTGATTATTATGTTGTTGAATTTAAATTTTTTTGATATAAATAGAATGAATATAGGTTAAAAATTTTGTGTTTCTTTAAAAAAAATATAGGTTAGAAATTATATGAGGAAAATAATAAAATAATAAATTTTATTTTTATTTTTTTAGAGATTTAGATATGTAAAAAAATATTTAATATTTGATTTATATATTTTTAAGAATAAACATTATGAATTAATAATTTTATTATATTAGTTATCAAAAAATTCATAAATATTAAGAACTAATATTTTTGAGTTAACCGGGTTTAAAAACCCGGCTTAAAAAACCCGGGTCCGGAGTGGTGCCGGGTTCGATCCGGCCCGCACTAAAAATTTCGGGTTTAAACAAACAGGTCCCGGACAATACCAAATCCGGCCCGGACCCGGCTTTTGTCAAGCCTAGGCCTGAGTAGATAGGATAATAATAATAATAATAATAATAATAATAATAATAATAATAATAATAATAATCTGATGTGGCAAAATCGGAGCGGGCAATGGGCCTGGTATAGTTTTACCCGAAAGAACAAGGTGATGGTTTTGTTGCGCGGTAACCCGAAACTTTAGGAGAGAGATGCAGATACGAATGAAAATAAGAAAGATGGGTAGTTAATTAACGGAAATCGTGCGTGCGTATTACAGAAATGACGAAGAGAGAGACGAGACGACAATGACTTATAAACCGAAAACAAAACACCAGAGCTTCAGAAATTTTCGGAAGTTGCTGTTTTGTACTAACAAAGCCTATCTCCATACGCGCACGGTTTGGAAGCAGATTTTTTTTTTCCTTTTCTTTTCGTTTTTGCTTTCATTGTCTGGAAAGGGGTCGCTCCTTCTTGCAAGATTAGCTTCTCACCCCATTTCTTAGTACTATCCAAAGGTTCCCATTTTGTTTCTCCTCTGTGATTCTTTCAAAAAGTTTGGTTACCTTTTTGCATTTTGCATCTCCAATTGGAAAAATTATAGGGTAACCGAATTGGCTGAAGAAATACAATCAATTGCAATAGAATTACAAAGAGGAGGAACAAAATTGAGTTTTAAAAGAGAAAATAATAACAATAAAGAAAGGAAAAATAAATAATAAAGAGCAGTAGAGGTGAAGAAGAATTGTGACAAAATTAGGAGAATAATGGCAAACTCGGCGGAAACGCCGGGTCCTCCAGCAGCAAATAATGCATCGTCAGGAGCAGGGGAGAGGAATGAAGAGGCAGAGACACCGCCTGCCCCCGCAGAGAAAGCTGAAACGCCTGAAAAGAAGGTGACCCCTCCCCCTGCTAATACTAATAATGGTGGCGGAGGCAATAACACAACCACCCCAGATGCCTCTCCTCCGCCTGCCTCTCCCCCACCGGCGTCGCCACCGCCTGCTTCGCCCCCACCTGCAGCTTCACCCCCACCAGGTTCACCTCCTCCAGCCTCACCACCCCCGGCTTCGGGCTCAGCTTCGCCACCACCAGCTTCACCACCACCAATACAGTCAGAATCACAATCATCGCCACCACCTGGTGCAGGTGGTGCTTCCCCTCCTCCTGAACAATCTAAGAATTCGCCCCCCGCTCCACCTCGTCAAGCATCTCCTCCCCCTGCTTCTCCTCCTCCTGGTATTCAATCCAATCAAGGAAATCCAGTGCCCTCAAATGGTACCACTGATTCCCTAGACACGAAATGGGCTCCGCCATCAAATCCTGGTTCTCCTCCATCCCCTTCAACATCTCATTCTGGAACCCCATCCACGCCAAATGAGAATTCTTCACCAAACGCACTTAGCCCTCCTTCAAATTCCAAGTCTCCCACTTCAAAATCATCACCTGAAGGATCATCCTCATCCTCACATTCTCACAGCAAGAAGGCGCCTACTTCCAGTTCGGGGCACTCCAGTGATTCAACAAAAGGGAGTTCAAGTAATGATGATCAGGCTATCATTGGTGCAACAGCAGCAGGTGTGGTTCTCATTGTATTAATTGCCATCTTTTTTTTGGCAAGGGGACGGAGAAGGAGACGAGATGCATATGCTAGCCATTACATGCCTCCTCCCAACAATTTTAATGAAAAAACAGGTTTTTTTTTTAAATTTATTTTTTTGCGTGTTCTCATTGTATGTAATATTTTATGGATTTAACTTTTATTAATAATTTTTCTCATGTAGATACATATTACTATACTCAGAATTACCAAATTGGAAATTCTGGTCCCGTAGACACCTATTATGGCTCGCAAACACCGCAGATGCACAGCTACGGGAGTCAAAGAGGGGTTGGGTACCATGGTGGGGGACCAGACTCTGGTGTTTTAGGTGGTTCTAAGTCCTTTTTTACCTATGAAGAGTTAATGGAAATAACAAATGGATTTGCTCGGGAAAATGTTATTGGCGAGGGAGGCTTTGGTTGTGTTTATAAGGGAAATCTACCGGATGGGAAAGTGGTGGCTGTCAAGCAACTCAAGTCCGGCAGTGGGCAGGGGGAGAGAGAGTTCAGGGCTGAAGTTGAGATTATCAGTCGTGTTCATCATCGACATTTGGTCTCTTTGGTGGGCTATTGCATTTCCGAGAAAAACAGATTGCTTATCTACGAATTCGTTCCAAATAACAATCTGGAGCATCATTTGCACGGTAAGATTACTTTTAGAAATTTTCTCATATCAGCTTGATTTTATGTTCCAATATCACTAACTCAGTTATTGATTTGTGTTATCAGGTAAAGGACGGCCGGTATTAGAATGGTCCAAAAGAGTTAAAATTGCTCTCGGTGCAGCTAAGGGTTTGGCATATTTACATGAAGATTGTATGTATCCCTTCGTGCTTTCTCATCTCTAATATCGTGCAGGTTGCCTGAAGAACTTACTATAGAATACTGCAATGTCTCTTGGTGGTGAATTCATTGATGACTGATGGTTCATCGGTGGACACCATTCTGAGAGATTACTCTGGTTTATTTTTTAATCTGCAAGTTACATGACGTGATATGTTTTCCTTTTTAGTGAAAGCATCAAATGAAATGTATACGATTTCTTCTTGTTGCGTGAAATGTATCGTCATCGTTAAGTTTTTTTTTTTTTTTTAATTTACTTTTCAAAGTTTAAATTGGAATTATTGTCAGTTAAATTAAAGCATATATTCGAATAACCGAAACTGCCTTATTGTTATCTGATTTATATGTAGGTCATCCAAAGATTATTCACAGGGACATTAAATCAGCAAACATTCTCTTGGACGATGAGTTCGAAGCACAGGTTACTGATTGCCAGTTTGTTTTAATAATCCTTTCTTCTTCTCTGCTGCTACACGACATGGCTTTAATATGAGAATTGCTTCAAAAACAGGTGGCAGACTTTGGACTTGCCAAACTGAACGACACTACTCAGACTCACGTATCAACTAGGGTCATGGGGACATTTGGGTAGGTTTAAATTGTATAGAACAGCAGAGTTCTTTTGCAAATTAGAGTTGTTCACTTGTTCTGTTCAGCTCCTATACTTCTCGCATCCTTATCAGTTTTTGAGGTCCTTGGAAATATTAGAAGTCTTAATACAAGCACTTCGAATGGATAACTTGCTTGGAGTTTTTATTTTTTAAGTTGTCCCAAAATAGTTTCAAGTTCAAAGAAAAGGACCTTCTTTTGGAAGGGAAGAAGAAAGATGTTGATAACTTCTTAAGAGAATAGTCCTTACAGCAGCATTTTTGTAATATCTTAGCTACAAATATTTGGGTCTGATCATGCATCAATCTCGATTTGGCTTTCAGGTATTTGGCACCAGAGTATGCATCAAGTGGAAAATTGACTGATAGATCAGATGTATTCTCATTTGGAGTTGTGCTGCTGGAGCTTATAACAGGGCGTAAGCCAGTTGATCCAACTCAGCCTTTAGGGGATGAGAGTTTGGTTGAATGGGTATGGATTAACTTCAAAAAAATTCCATCTTGTTTTCTTATGGCATGCTTGCTTCTCTGTGAACAATTTGTTGGTGCGATTTTGGCAGGCGCGACCGGTCCTTGTTGGTGCCATTGAAACTGGTGACTTGAGTGAAATAGTTGATCCACGACTTGAAAAGCACTATGTGGAGAGTGAAATGTTTAGAATGATTGAGGCAGCTGCTGCATGTGTTCGCCATTCAGCTCCAAAGCGTCCCCGCATGGTTCAGGTAATATCATCAGTCTCCATTTGATCTGTTTTTGTTTCAGCTGGTCTTATTTTCAGTATTGGAATGGAGGGTTTTAGGGTCGAAGAATGGAATTTTTTGTTTATTGTCTTTTAGGTGGTGAGGGCATTGGACAGTGAAGGAGAAATGTCTGATCTCAGCAATGGAGTGAAATATGGTCAGAGCACCGTTTATGATTCTGGGCAATACAATCAAGACATAATGATGTTCCGGAAGATGGCACTTGGCCTCGGGGACAGCTCTGACTTGAGCGGGGACTACACTTCCAGAGATGCATCCCGTGGACACTCGGGTTCATTTATCTCTCAAGGGACTTCGAGCGAGTTCACAAGTGGTGATTCAGAAACTCGAGCCATGAACCAACATTATAGTGAGCAGAGACACAGCGGCGGTCAAGGCCGCTATGGTCATCGGTTTTAGCCTAAAGGAGTTTTCCTGAATATGTCTGCTGGCTAGATTCTTCTTCACATTTTATCTTACCGTACTGGGAAAGGCCTTATCTCACTGGTAACATATGTTTGACCTGATCCAAAACTCATTAGCGTGTAAACAAAATTAACTTTTATGTGAAAATAGTGATGCATTCTTTAGTTCCCTCGATTGATTTAGCAGATAATGGGGAAGCTTGTAAAGTGAGTTTTATTCTTGTTTTCTTTTTGAAGCGATTAAATACGTTTCCATTATAGCAAATGTTTCTGTTTTGGTGTGCATAGTTATCACAAAGTTCTGACTATTATGTTAAGTTTGAGCTCATAGCAAAATAAGCTCATTTATTTTACACTTCTCGTATTCATTTTACTTTCTTTTTCAAGCCCTAGTATCCCCCTAACTAGTAATGTCATTTCAGAATGAGTTTTCCCTGAAGTTTCGAGCAAATGAAGGGATAGTGACAAACAAGACCAGTGGTTGATATTATGCCATTTTTGAAACCAACAAAGAGGAGGGAAAAAACTACCAGGTTCATATTTTCAACAGCTAAAAGTTAAGTCATATTCAAACAAGCTTGGTTTTGGATGCTTGGTGAAGGAGAAAAATGTCAATTTAGATTGAATGGAGCTCTCTACTTTATATCGGTTGAACCCTTCTTTATCTAAGATTGGAAAACTGTATCAGCTTCCTTTCCTGCTTTGCACTTCATATCTGCTGCATTACCCTGTTAGCTCCATCAACGTCTCTCTTAATTGCTTCGGTCGAATGTTTTCCTTATGTGCCTAACAGGGAAATTAAAGAGTTACTATGTATTAGAACAAAAAAGTAATGAACTAAGTTTAAGATCAGTCATTCTGTTTTGTTCCATTTTTCAGCAATTGTCATAACATAATACTATACGAGCATCCAAGGAGTATCTTCAGCATTTTCTCATTTTTCACTACATGTTGTCATTTAGTTTTTGTGAAAGCTCCAGTGGAGCAAGCACCTTGTTAACTCCCACTTCAATACCACGATTTCTTGCTATTGAATCTTACCTGAACCCTGAGAACGTTCAGCACCTTGCCATTGAATGTGGTAACATTGGCATCTATCACTTGAAGCTCCAGAGAATTTATAGCCTCCATCAACCTCACAAATCCACCTCGCTCATGCTCACACGACAGCTTAATTAAGAAATCTCTGTCGTCAATCTGGTTAACTTCTACTTGCACCTAGGGAAATATTCCACGTGGAAATTGCTGAGAATTTGATGGGGGGCTGCTAAATTATATAATTCATAGTCTTTCTTTTTTCATAAATAAGAATTGAAAAGTCGCAGCTAAATTAGAGGTTCTGCTGGTATATTCTGTACCTCTGATTTTCTCTTTTCACCACAGGCTGGGAAACTTTTATTGTGCTCATTAGCAGGCAAGTATGTGGTGCCCGTGCTTCCATGTATCTCATCCAATTTGAATGATTTCATTTCTTCATAATCCTTCTCATAGTCCTCATTTTTATTTTCCTTTAGTTCATCCTGGAGTTTATCCACCTCCTGCAGCAACTCCTTAATATATTCAGCTGCATCTCCTAGAATAGCAGCTCTATCCATCTACAAGAATGCATCAACAAAATTGCCATGAAAAATAAATAATAACTGAAATCAAATATGCTATCGTAGTATTTGAAAAATAGGTAATGTTAACCTTGGATATCTTTGGGACTAGAGCGCGCAAAGCAAAGAGCCCATCTTTTAGCTTGTTCCTCCTGTTCCTTTCTGTAATAAGATTCTTGGCCCTTCCCACCCCCCGTCTTTCTCCCACTTCTCCCTTGAGCACATGGTCTTTGTACTTAGGTCTTTTGGCGTGGGAATTTCCAACTGGCTGCATCAGAGGCACATTTTGAACAATGTAGCCATAATTTGAATCAAATGACGGATGCTCAATTGAAGGATTTGAACCACTGGATGATCCCTCATTGTAAGGGTGGGTGTTAAATTGGGTTATGGCAGAAAGAACTTGGGTACTCTGAACGAATGTTAACAACTGAAGTGGAGATGGAAACTTTTGTAGGTTCTCTTTGAGCAAAATATCAAGACATTGTTCATCTAGGCTCACACCAGAATAGCTTCCTGCAGGTACAACACTTTGTTCCATAGATGTGTTACACTGAGCTAGGACTAACTCTATGATATTCTGATCTTCTGATATCTGAAAAAGGCACATTGTCTTGTCATTGACGGATAAACACTTGATCACATTGTTGAAATGAAACAAAAATCTGAATAAATCTTACATGCTTTGCGGCAAAGAGTTCAATAAGACCACCAAAAACAGGAATTAGAACTCGAGTGGAAATTGATTGCTGTAAAGAAATAACATTCACCAAAGTCAAAACAGAATGAATCATCACATGGAGCATTAGTTTGGGTAGTGCAGACAATAAAGTAAGATGCACGTAATTCTTTCTAATTAATTGACAACAATGCAGACTTAGCAGGGGTCTTTCAGAAATAATGTGTTAAAGCTCATAGAATTGGATTTTAGGCCTTTGCCTCTCTTTCTAACGGAGCTGGCTTGGCCAGAGATTCAGTCTCATCAATCTATGAATGAAAAACACCGCAAAAAATCAACTTAAGCTTGACAACTCAGTCAATGGTTTTGATAATTTCCAATTGAAGGACTTAATAAATAGTAACTCATCTTACTTTCTAATCAGGCCATGTTGTGCGGACCCAAGTTATGATTGTTATAATGAAAGAGTCGGGTAGAAAGAAATGCTCACATGTGAAGCATTCGAGTCTGAGGAATTGGCATGGCTAATCCACTTGGGCTGGTTTGTAATTACCACCTCTCCGTGAATTCTGAATGTTTCATTCAAATACGAAATCTTTCTAAACAATCAACAAACACGTAGAGAACTGAGAAACTGAGAGAAAATGGAACATACCCAGAATAAAGATCCATAAAAGGAGGTAACTGGGCGAGAGCCTCACATGCCTTGGTCCTCACAGAATGCTTCAAGTGAGCATCCCTGCATAAAGAAAACTGCTGCTCTTCCCCACTTTCTTCTTTGACTTTAATGTGCTCAAAAAAACCACCAACACCACCACTACAACAGCAACCCAACCATTCAATAAACCTGCAAAACCATTCAAAACATTAGTTTAATTTTGTTCACGCCCAAAGATTGAATACTAAATACTGCAAAACAAGTACAAAAAACCAATATGGGAAGTGTTCCCATCCCCCCCCCCCCCGGGGGGCCCGGCCATTTAGCGTAAAATGAAGTACCTTGAAGGATCATCGCCTAACTTCCACACTACACAATAATCCCAAGCCTTTGAATCAACAAAGGGTCTTAGCCACTCAACTGCTTTCTCCAACTCTCTCATATTTCCTCTCTCTTCGGAGCTTTAATTGCTCTGGGTTTCTTTATATGGAGTGTAAATTTGTAGTAACAACGATATTTTTATTTGATGCATTCCTCAATTTATCAATCTTTTGTTTCTTTCTCTACAAGACCAATTTAACTAACTTTGTCTGGTTAAGACTGTGAGTATCAGCTTAATCAGTACAAAATCTGCAGCGACAGCCAGGAATCTGATAGCTGCAGGGAGCTATGCTGCAGAAAACGGTCATCGCATGGTTCCAATTTGCTTTAGTGAAATGCTGATAGCTACCCCTAACTGCTTGCAAATCATCAAATTTCATTGTTTCATTAAATAAGGAATAAGCGCTCGTTACTCCCCTTGTATGTGGATTTTACACGCGCTCCGATGGTCCAAAATAATGCCAGTAATTTTGGTATTTTCCGAGATGTTTTTGGCTTAATTTTATTTTTTTCTTCTTTTAAAAGAATTTAGTTTTGCCTGTTTTCTTTTCTCTTTTTTTTTTCCCCCTAAAATTACATTTAAAAGTGCCGTCCTGAACATTGTCTCCAATTGCGCGTGGAGGTAAAATTGCTTGTTCCAAAGATAGGAATATCAAAGAAAAGGGATATATTCAATACGGTGCACTTTGCCTTTCCAAAACGGTACTACATAGTCGTATGTACATGCATCAAAGCTGCACAAATTTCTGCAAGAGGAAAAATCAAAGGGCCAGCATTCAATTATTCATCAAAATTGTTGAGTTGTACACAGTAAAACTAAATATATACATGTACAACATGAAGGTATAATATTTTTAATGCAATTGCTTTCTTTTATCTTTTGTTCCAAAAACGAAACTAATTTTTCGAGGGGAAAAAAAAAATCGATTGCAGGTCCAATGGCAAGTACTTGCCAGACGAAGATTAATTTTGTGGAATCATTGGATGATGTAGATTTTGATGGGGAAATTTGATATGCCATGCAGATCGGCTCATGCCAAGCAGGAAAGTAGGGCCCTTAATATTGTGCATCACAATCTTGCTATACCTTATGTCAAATAAGATAATTCTGTTTAGATACGTTTAATTACACAATTCAAGCTGCTGCCGCTACAAATTAAAAAAAAAAAAAAAACCTGAGAAGTGGAGAAGAATTAAAAGAGAATATGGTTTCTTGAAACATGTTTACGCATGTAGTTGTTGAATCATGCGCTGTCCTTGGGCTCTCCGAAGTTAACAAGCTTGGGTGCAAATCCGATGTCTCCATTATTAAACTGCTTGAAGCCTCTGCTTTCACCATTGCCAGCAGGTTTTGAAGCAGCAATATTCTTATCAAACCCAAACTCCAGTTCCGTATTTCCTCTTTCTCTGGGGCGAAAGCTGGGGTTTCTTTCGGGATCTGGCCCGAATTCCAGGTCCCTTCGAGCTCCAGGCTTCTCTTTTGGACGAATTTGCTTTGAAGGCTTCTCTTTGTGACTGTGAGAGCGGTGGTGGCGCCTGTTGCAAAGGCGTCCAAGACAGCAAGCTATTGCTGATATAACAATAATAACAGCCAGGACTATGAAAACTGTCCCAAATGATCCATTTGAGTGGGATGACGAAGAAACTGCTGGCGGCTGCCCTGTTACAGTGTTTGGATATACCAAACCGGGCTGCTGCGGTTGCTGCAACGAAGACATGGACTTGTCGTAGTTGGTTAAGAGAAGAGGAGAAACGCTGAAGCCTGATGGCTTTATTAGTAGTTATAGGCTTCTGCAGCTCTTTTTCTTTGAGTGCAGAAAAAGGAGACTTTGGGCAAAACTCATGAAACAAGCAAGAATAATGTTATGGCTTGTGAATGTTAGGAGAGGGAATGCGTTTAAGTTATAATGGGTTCCAATTTTCAAATATGGTTTTTTATTATTATTATTATTTTTCAATTCAATAAAGAAGCTAGGTTCTTTTAATAAAGAAACAAACTAAAGATATTCTTTTGTGTTTTTTACTGCAGAAGATGGGGCATTTGCACCTGGCTTTGCTTTGTTTGGAGAGAAAGGAAGATTTTGGAGCCTTTTGACACGCTTAATCTTATTTCTTCAATAAAAAACCAGTGGTTTAATTAGGTGCAAATTATAAGGCACTTAGCATCTAATCATTGGAATGGAATAACCTCCGGTGCAATTCATGCATACAATCATACAAGTCTTCATATGCATTCATACACTGTGCTGTCACTACTGCGTTAATTGTTATGGCCTCTTAAAATCTTCATTGCGACAGCGCAGCCTGGAAAGTGTCACATCCAAATAATGTCGTGAGTGCGAATTGAAGACCTTGTGGGGCATATGCATGCATAAGCTTTTCCTCAAATTTTGATTAGACCCTATGGAAATTTGGTCCAATTTGTAAGGCTTGAAGCAAATCTGGAAAAGAGAAGAAAATATGGATTCAACTTAGGGATCCGTGTATCAAATATCAGGCTCCATTTTCCCATGCACAAGCTTATCTGCTGCTTAATGGAGGGGTCGGCTTCTTCTTGATCGTGTCATCTTTATTCCTTTCTTTAACAAAGAAGATTCCACTAGAGTGGACTGAGCTCGATGATACATCTTTTGATGACTAGAGAAAGATCATTTAAAACAATCAATACCCAATTAACTATAAAAGAACAGGATGTCAAAATTAGGATCAACTGAGAAAGTTCTTGGCATACACACCTACCGCCAATGTGTACAGACAAAAGATATGCAGCAATATGTAGGACTGTGTGTCTTCCTTTTTTCCTCTTCTTTTTGACAATATTTGGAACCAGGATTTACCTTAACCCATTTCAATTCAAATTACCTCAGGAACTAATATATCCTGAGGACAATCTGAACTCGCTAATCTTGCTTGTTATCTTGAGGATGAAGAGTGAGATTTAGGCACTCAAAGTTGGTGGGAGAGTATTGAACATGGTCCGTGGTGCAATTTCTGCCCTCTTCGAAGGTATCTAAACTTTTTAAGTGAAAATATGTAGAAAAACATGTCATTTATAGTTAATCGAAAAAACTGTAGTGTAACAAAGAAAGAAATCTATTTGATCTTATGTATGTTCGTGGGTTACAAGACTTCATAGTCCTTGTTGATGAGTTGTTGCTACGAACAGTACACAGCTCAATTTCGCTCACACCAGAAGCTAATATAGTTATAGAGTTGAAACAAGGATGTAATTGTATGTTTTTAAGAAGATATTACGGTTTGTACTTTTTCTCATGCAGGATAGGATAGCTAGGATTGATCTAAAGTGAAAAATGACCTTTACTTTCAGTTGTTCACTTGATTGGTATGCGAGAGTTTGTTTGTGCCATCTGTAATATACTATAGACATTGTGAAACCACCTGAATTTCCCATGCTGAGCCTGAGGAAACCTGTAGGTCGTGAAAATGAGAAAGCATAAGCCCTGTTTCTGGAGGCAAAGGACTTTCGATGGGCCGAGCGAAGGGAACCCCAACATCCCACCAGAAGTGTTTTTTTCTTTTTCTTTTTTTTTTTAAAGGCACAAAAAGAGCTTCAACCTAGATTCAACCGAAATCAAACAATAACTTGGAACTCACATATTACCTGCTATATACCATCAAATTCAAACATAAATTTATAAAAGCCACTCAAACTCAACACATGAGATTCAAAGTCCATCATAGCTCTTGCACAAATTTCAGGTCTGACAATTCAAGATTCAATGTTAATTTTCCTATTGCCCCTCTTCTTTCTTCACTCTCCAACAGGTACATTATGTAAGTCACTCATGATTTCTCCTACGCTCTCACACTAACCCAATTAATTTCTCTGCTTGTAGTGGCTACACCGATTGGAATATGTTATGGCCGTGTTGCAGACAACCTTCCACCACCATCTGACGTCATCAGCCTTCTCACATCCAATGGCATTTCAAATGTACGCGTGTTTAATCCTGACCCGTTAACTCTAAAATCATTTTCAGGCACCGGAACCAACCTCATTATTGGCGTGCCTAACGAAATCCTCCCTTCCCTAGCAGCAGGGAGCCCCACATTCTCCCTCGAATGGCTTCAATCCAATATTTTTTATCACGTCCCCTCCAACCAAATCCGCTACCTTGCCGTTGGCAATGAAGTCCTTTCTAAAGATCCATATTACTCTCCCTTTGTAGTACCTGCCATGACAAATCTTTATCAGGCTTTACAAACCCTTAACCTTGCAAATTCTGTGAAGCTATCTTCACCACAAGCAGCTTCAGTTCTCTCAGCATCATACCCTCCATCCTCGGGAACATTCGATCCTTACGTTGTCTCCAACATAGTTCCTCTCCTTCATTTCTTATGTGATACTAACTCACCTTTCATGGTTAATGTGTATCCATACTTAAGCTACACTGGCAGCTCAGAAAACATTTCCTTAGACTATGCACTATTTAAAAGTGACAAGGCCGTGCTTCAAGATGGTGCGTTTGCTTATAGTAATCTCTTTGATGCAAGCATTGATGCTTTCATTTATGCAATAGAGAAAGAAGGGTTTGTTGGGGTTCCTTTGGTGGTAACGGAGACAGGGTGGCCGACGAGCGGCGGCGCAGAGGCCAGCGTGGAAAATGCATTGGCGTATAATGAGAATGTGGTGAGAAGGGCACTGGCTGGCGTTGGGACACCAAGGAGGCCCGGACAAGGCGTTGAAGTTTTCTTGTTCGATCTTTTTGATGAGGATGGCAAGAGTGGAGAGGAATATGAGAAGCATTTCGGGATTTTCGGACTTGATGGATCCAAAATTTATGATATTAGATTTAACTGAGATTAACGAATGTATTGCTGCCACATAATTAGAATTTTTGTCCATCGCATTAACAGCGTTACAACTTACAAGAGGTTGTTTTCATGTGGAATTTCTCAGGAAGTGTTCTTGGAAATTTCTTGTGATGTTTTTGTCAACGCAACTTTGATTTTCGGCAGCACTGAGTGTGAAAGGATAATTACAGCATAAAAGTAGTTGATTCCTCCTGGCCAATGGTCTGAAGGACAGAACTACAAAAGTGATTCGACAACCTTTTTTAAAAAAAATAAAAAGAACGACAAAGAAAATCAGAGAATATTATTAATCCGACCATACGGTGAGTTAATTGAAAACTGTTGGAGCTTCTTACAGATATTTTTTGTCATCGACGAATGATTATGAGCTTATCCAAAAGGAATAAATAAATTAGTGTTATTTAGAAAAACAGTTTTTGTAACTCAAGGCAGTGGGGCTGGTGGGGGGACATGGCGGGCGAGGCTAACGGGGAACTGTTAGTTGGACCAATAAGCAGCTGACAGGCCGACCCGACGACGGCCCACTTTGTTCCTTGGCATCTCTTAGTCGCTAAGAGAAGAAAAAGAATCATCTAGAAAAATCTAGTCAGAGCATCGCTGATTGTCCGCGTCATCCTTTGGGGGAGGGGAAGAAAAAAAAAAGTCGAAAAATTAAACGGACAAACTTCACATTCACTTCGTTCAGTAAAGTGGGCTTCTACTCTTTTAAAATCAAAATCAAGGAAGAGTGAGTGATTACTGCGAACAATAACAACGAGGAGAAAAAGAAATGAACATGAACGGAGCAAATTCTCACGACATTCAATCCCTCCTCTATTCTTCGGCGAGGGATTTTCTAATTCGCAACAACGGTGATCAGGTACTTGCTTTGCTTTAGGGCGTTTTACTGTTTTTCTATTTTATACTTGCGGCGAAATTTTTGCTTATAATTTCTGGGTTTGGTGGGCCCCTCTGCTGAATTACGCTAAACTTAGAAATTTTTATGGGCAATTTGTGATATTTTGTTTTCCGCCATATGTATTTTGTTTTGCTCAAGTCGAGAAAGCATTCAAGCTTTCTTGATTGGAGTGTGTGTGTGTGTGAATTAGTAGCAGTTGCACAAGCCTGCCATGATGTATTCAGTTGAACAAAATTTGGGGAATGTAAAAAAATGGCAAATCAGATGTCTGAGTGATTATAATTACCAAGCAAAATTGATGAAAACTTTCCAACTATCTACTTGTGCCTGTGACTTATTTGACCTTTGTGATGGAAATAATGAAAATTCATGAATGGTTACTAAGGGTGGTGAAGTTTGCATAATGACTGGTAGGGTCTGAATTTTAATTTTTCTGAAGAGTTCCCTTGTTCGAACTGTGTCTAGCCGAGCGTTTTAGATGGTTGAATTGTCGTTATTCACTGTATTTAGTTTTACACACATATTTTCAAAATTTGCAGGTTAAAATTGACAGCTTGAAGGGAAAGAAGATTGGGCTGTATTTTTCGGCATCATGGTGTGGCCCATGTCAGCGGTTCACACCAATTTTAGCAGAGGTGTATAATGAACTCTCTCGCCAAGGTGATTTTGAGGTCATTTTTGTCTCGGGCGATGAAGATGATGAGGCATTTAAAGGGTACTTCTCGAAGATGCCATGGCTTGCAGTTCCATTTTCTGATTCTGAGACACGTGATAAGTTGGATGAGTTGTTCAAGGTGATGGGAATTCCTCACCTTGTGATTCTGGATGAAAATGGGAAAGTTTTAAGTGATGGTGGAGTTGAAATCATTCGAGAGTATGGAGTTGAAGGGTACCCTTTTACGGTAGAAAGGATCAAAGAAATGAAGGAGCAAGAGGAAAGAGCCAAAAGGGAACAGTCACTAAGATCTGTCTTGACCTCCCACTCTCGTGACTTTGTTGTTTCATCTGATGGAAAAAAGGTATTTTATGATGATGTTGCTTGTTAATTGAAATATGCTTATGGCTTTTCTTATCTTCTTGAATTGTGCCTTGAAATGTCTTATTGGTTGCCTGATCTGAATTTTGTTCTTTGTATTTTATACAAGATATCTGTCTCAGAACTTGAAGGGAAGACTGTTGGTCTTTATTTCTCAATGTCTTCATATAAGTCAAGTGCTGAATTTACTCCGAGGCTTGTGGAGGTATATGAGAAACTGAAAGGAAAAGGGGAGAGCTTCGAGATTGTTTTGATCTCACTTGATGATGAGGAAGAATCTTTTAAGCGAGACTTAGGAAGCATGCCTTGGCTAGCTTTGCCCTTCAAGGACAAGAGCCGTGAGAAGCTGGCTCGGTATTTTGAGCTTTCCACCCTTCCCACTCTGGTGATCATAGGGCAAGATGGGAAAACTCTCCATTCCAATGTTGCTGAAGCCATTGAAGAACATGGAGTTGGTGCATTTCCTTTCACCCCTGAAAAGTTTGCAGAGCTTGCTGAAATAGAGAGAGCAAAAGAGGAATCACAGACACTGGAGTCGGTTTTGGTCTCTGGGGATCTGGATTTTGTCATTGGAAAGAATGGGTGCAAGGTATGATACCTAAATTTCTGGATTCAGCTAACTTTAAAATCTCCTTTTAGCTGTGTGTTCATGTTTCATTGACTACTGTAACCATGCATGGATTCATCAATTGGATTTGTTATTCTAACTGTGAGTTTCGCCACTATGCAAACAAACAGTAAGCCACCAAAAAGCAAGCAAAAGAAAAAGCTCCCAACCATCCAACTACCTCCTAAAAAAATCTCTCTAACTGATGACTTCTACTACTGTTTTCAGGTTCCAGTGTCTGATTTAGTGGGGAAGACCATCCTCCTGTACTTTTCAGCGCATTGGTGTCCTCCATGCCGCGCTTTTCTTCCAAAGCTTATTGAAGCATACAAGAAAATTAAGGAAAGGAATGGATCATTGGAAGTGGTTTTCATCTCTAGTGACAGAGACCAGACATCCTTCGATGAATTCTTTAAAGGAATGCCATGGCTGGCTCTTCCCTTTGGTGATGCAAGGAAGGCATACTTGAGTCGCAAATTCAAGGTCTATGGCATTCCTATGCTAGTTGCTATTGGACCATCAGGTCGAACTATCACAAAAGAAGCCAGGGATATGGTTGCTCTCCATGGAGCTGATGCTTATCCTTTTACTGAAGAGCGTATGAAGGAGATTGATGGGCAATACAATGAGATGGCAAAGGGTTGGCCTGAGAAGATGAAGCATGCATTGCATGAACATGAACTCGTGCTTGGTCGCTGTGGGGTTTACAGTTGCGATGGATGCGATGAGGAAGGACATGTATGGGCATTCAGTTGCGACGAGTGTGACTTTTGTCTTCATCCGAATTGTGCCTTGGGAGAGGACAAAGGAACCAAAGATGACAAACCAGAACAACAAAATCCCTCCAAAGAAGGATGGCGTTGTGATGGGGGAGTCTGTTACAAAGCTTGATACACTAGTCTTTCAATACTGAGAAGAACTGTGGTCATTTCATATTCATCTTGCCTTTATCGCTTTGGATTATGTTATTCATGAATGGTTTATATGTAATAGTACTGTAAGCTGTCAAGTACGTAAGAGTAGTACGATGGCGTGAATTATATGTAATAGCAGTGTAAGTGGTGAAGTACAGTGTAATACGATGGCGTGAAATATGTGTGCCTTTTGGGTGCTTCTGGTATCAAATTATATGATATGCTGCAATGCTTACATATTTTTATGGAATTGGCAGCAATCGAGCAAATTTTATTACCTTGTTAAAATAAATCTGTTTTGAGCTGTAAGTTGGGGTGGCAGCAGGTTGCATTGAGTTCGTGGCTTCACCGATAAAACAAGAACTTAAGATGGCCTCAGTGGTCTCGAACCCATTCGAGGTTCGGGGATCTCTTGTTGCTGCTGCAAATGTACTAGTAAATGTTGACACATGAACACGGGTTTAAAAAGCTGAATATGACAATTGAAGAACCTGACAAGCATAATGGAAATGCTTTCCTTGACAAGTTCTAAAAATAAAATGAGGGGAGGTATGGTTGTAGTTACAAAATTTCTTGTTAAATCACAAGAGGCCTGCAAAGATGATTTTAAAACCAATAATAATAATAATAATAAATCCCATAATGAATATTTGAGCTATTCTATGTGATCAAAATCATCACCAGCTTCGTCCGAAACTAGATCAAAAGATCATTGCATCCCTTAAAGAGTGTCGATCCCGATGAATGAATTCGTTAAGATACTTTTTTGAGTCATGGCAGACAGCCATTACTTTGGGCTCAATGGGTCTAATATTAATATTATGCTACCTCTTGTACTCCATTATCAGTGTTCCTAGCCGTGGAGCATTGGATGCAAATTTCTTTATCGAACACATCAACTTAAGATCAACAGAAATCAAAGTACTTGTTAACTAGTAACTCGCCAGTCACCAGGATGTATAATTCTCGCCAACCTATATTCGTCACTTGGTGGCACTGAGTCCAATATGATATCAATTGAATGCTCTAAATGCCAAGCTAGACGCCACTTCCTGTGAAATCAATTGAGATTATTCGTTTACAACAAATGCACCAAATGCAAAGGGATGAAACTGGAAGTTGGAGATTAATGAAGCTCTTGTGATATATTGAGTTTAAACAAGCTTATACAACTTCTTGTGGACTAAACTGTAAACTGCTGCAGCTGCTTGGTAACAAGGCAAATCAGGTATCAAGCGTCAGGCAAACTCAGTAGCAAACTGAAGCAAAACTAAAGTTTTGGTAAACATATAGGAAATAAACTAATAAAAGAAAATTTTAAGAAGTAAATAATCAATCACTGCAACAATGGACACAATTCAGCTGCTTTTTCCCTCCTTATCAAATGCAAAAAAGTTTTCCAAGGGGACATGCATAAAAACGACACAACATCGTATTATTAGAACTATTTACGTCGTGTCGGTTTGAGGTCATGTACCTCCGATATATAAATTTGGAAACGACATAACGTCTATGACGTTTCGGGTTAAGTTTCTTTAAACTGTGGATCCAATGTGGTCTCGAATGGAAAGCGGTGCAGCAGTGTGATTGATCCAGTTCCAGTAGAAGTTGGCGATGATATTGGTCACGGAGACTTGCTCTCGATCTTTTGTGCTTCAATATTCAATATCAAGCTCTATATACAGCAATTTAAACCCAGAGGCAACCATGGCAAGATGCACAAAACTGCATGTATTTTGTAGCATAGTTAATTTCTGATTTATTGAGTGCAATAATTACTGTAGATGACAAGAAGAGAAGTCAAATATTCCTATAATATAATTTGGATTGAACAATAAATAACAAGCTTTCCTCTGCACTTTAATTTATAGCCCATGCAAAGCTTAAACAATTCAGTAAAAACGAAAGGTACGTTGAAGCTTACTGCAACTTAGAGGTCTTCTTCAATAAATATGAGCTATAAATTACGACACCACTAGCACCAAATTTAACATTTTTGGCTTGTCAAATTTAATAATTTGGTCACTTTCAACTACTTGTCAAAGTTCTCGGCCACCTCCAATTTGAATTCAAATGGTGCCTTCTAAATTGACTTTCCAACTCCTTTTTTTTAATCAATTTTCAATAATCTCTAACTTAATTTTAAAAAAATCCAAAACTGTTACTACAAAGTATTATTTTCACCAATAGTCATAATTCTCAACACATAAAGTTATCATATTCTATCACTAAGAGTGTATCATTCAAAATCAACTATTATAAAAATTTTATATCGACACATGTCGAAATATCTTGCTAAAATTTATGGTGCAGTTTCTATGTTGCCTTTCTTAAAAGTTCGTCACCCATTAACATAAATTCCACTACACAGTCTACATTAACGCCAACCATGCCGTGTGTGCAAGTATCGTGGACCTCGCTATTAGTAACTCGTTCTCTTTTATGGCAACTTTGAGATTTACATGCCAAAAGAACTAACCTGATCTCTTATAAAAAGAAATTTACTATTTGTGAGAATATCAGTATCTCATCTACTGATCATAGAGCAATTTGCCAACCTGTTCCGCTTTTTTGACAAGTTTCTTAAGGTGCTAAAATTGCCCACAATTTAAATCCTTGTACATGCCAATTGGACATACCTTTAACTAGAGTTCTCCACAACCCAAAAAGTATTCTCCCATTAATTTTTTAACAACATTAAACTCTACCTAGTTTGGAAGAACACTAGTTGCTGACATATATGCTTTACAAATCAGTCTTTGGTCTTCATTACAAACTATTTAGATTGATTGTCACTGCTTTACATGAACAATACCGTGCACGTAAACAGTACTTGACATTAATATTTCAACTATTGATTCTGATATCACTATTAAAAAATTGAGCTTCCTTCTAAGATCACTCCAAGTAATTTGTAAAGCAATAAATTTACATAAAAATTAAATAGAGAATATATCAATCACGTAACATAAGATTAACGTGAAAAACTTTAAATTTGAAAAAAAAATGCAGTTGTTGTCACAAGACAACTAAAGAAAAATATTTATTATATGAAAAATTTCTATAATCACACTCTCAAAAATAATTTTCTCTTACCCAAGTCCCAAATATATAATCCTGAGAAATAAACTCGTAATATCTATATTAAAAAATTAAATACTCCTAGAATTAGTAATCTTTTAGTGAACCATTAAGATCAAGTTCTCCTCTTAACTATAAGTAACCCAAGGAAAGGTGATTCTATGGTCTCTATAATTTCATTTTGGATTGCTTCTTACCAAAACTTGGATTGAAGAATAGATAACAAGCTCTCCTCTATAATCCAATTTATAGCCCATGCAAAGCTTAAAGAATTTAATATTTGTGGGCTATAAATTATAGTACCACAGCTCCAAATTCAACATTTTTAACTTGTTAAATTCAATATTTTAGCCACTTCCAATTGCTTGTCAAAGTTCCAGACCACCTCCAATTTGAATTCAAATGGTATTTTCCAAATTGACTCTTCAACTCTTTTTTTTTTTAAAATTAATTTTCAACAAATTCTAGGCTTTCAACTTTATATATAACCATAAACAATGTCTACATAAGCTCCGCAACCATTCACTAGTCGTTATAAGCTCTTGTAGACTAAATTGGCAACAGCTGGGAATCAAGCATCAGCCAAACTCAGAAGCAAACTGAAGTGAAATTCTATTTCTGGTCCCAATTCAATTACTTTTCCCATGCTTATCATATGTGGAAAAGTATTCCAAGGGGACGACAGGTTGTCTACTTACCAACAACATGATGACATTCGTTTATTAAAAACACAGACGACATGTTGATTCACGGTTGTAACAAATATACAACACATAATTTGTATGTTTCTCATATTAATAAAACGACGGTACATCCTATTTATCAATTGATAAACGACGTGATGGCTACGAGTTTTTCTTTTTAGAGCATTAACGTTCTCAATTAGTTACTTTCTCTATGTCATGCTTTTCTTCCCAAGCTTATTAAAGCATACAAGAAGATTAAAGAAATGAATGAACCATTTGAAGTGATTTTTTATCTCTAGCAAGTGACAGAGACCAAACTACTTGTATTGACTGAAAATGTGAAGCTTGCTTTACAATTTATTTTCCTTTATGCTTTATTGTTGTTGTTCTTCTTTAGATTTTCTTATACTCTAATACTCTTTCTAAATGCTTTTTCTTAGGAAGTTATGCCCCTTCAAATAGCTTATGAAGTTTGATGTGCTAATAACATGTACGACTTTCAGTGTCATTACACTTGTTGATTGTGATAAACTGTAAACATTGTGTTTGCTATTTTAAATAAATGTCATGGTTGGCTCTTCCCTTTGGTGATGCAAGGAGTGCATTCTTGAGTGATAAATTCAAGGGTTATAGCATTCTTATGCTAATTGATACTGGACCATCCGATGGAGCTTAAAAGCCAAGGATATGATTGCGATTTCTGTTGAATAAAAAATACAATAGGCCCATATATATTTATTCCTAATCAAATTCATAAAGTAGTGGAGTAAGCTATTTAGAATAAACCTCTTATGTGACAAGAGTCCAAAACCTAAAAGGTTTCAAGATTTAAAAGTTCAAAAGATTTTAAGGTTCTAGAATCTTATCATAACATAAACACCTAAAATAAAACCACTTAGGTGGTGAAGTCTCAAAACCTTAAACACTCTGAGATATTAAGTTCTTATCTTAAAACAAACTACTCAAGATAAACATTTTAGATGGCAAGGCTTTAAAGTGCAAAAGATTTCAAAGTCTAAGATTCAAAAAATTCTGAAATCTTAGGCATTTATCTTAAAATAAACTATCTACAGTAATCTTTCTAAATTTTAGTGTTCCTATCATCTCAAAGTTTTGGTAAAAACAACTTAAAGTTAAAAAAACTTATTCTTTTTATCTGTAGATAAGCTTGTTTATTCATTTGTCAATCAACATTAACACAATCAAACAAGTGTCATCAGATATCACAAAAATAATAACATTATCATCAAAGTAATAAGGACTCAAGTTGAATCAATTTTGTCTGAAAATATATCTTCCATTCTCATTAGAAGGTAAGAAAAATAAATTTAAGAGGGAAAATGCTAACTTTTCTCTCTGATTTTTTCTCTTTAAATTTATATTTCAAAATAGTAAGTGACTGATTTAATTAATGAAGTGTTTAAACTAGTAAAATTGGCCCTTTGATCTTTTTTTTTTTTTTGTGCTTGTATAATATTATTGAATAAGAACATTTTCATTTCCTATTGAAGTAGTTCAGGGGAGAAGATAACTCAAAAGTTAAACTCATCATTATCAGATTCAACAAAAAAAAGAACTCCAATCCTTAAGAAGTGTCCTCAATCGGAGATTTACTTAGTAAGTTGGGATAAAATTTGTACTCACAGAGTCCATACTTATCCTTTTACTGAAGAGCGTACGAAGGAGATTGACGGGCAATTCACTGAGAGGCAAAGGCGAAGTACGCACTGCACGAGCATGAACTCGTGCTTGATCGTAATGAGGAAGGATGTGCGCGTGGCCATTCAGCTATGATGAGTGCGACTTTTTTTCTCCATATCATGCGTGCCTTGGGAGAGGACAATGGAACCAATGCGTGAAGAATTAATGTGATCATGATAATGATATCATTCATGGGTTAGAAACTCTTCTTTGTTTCTCATCTAATGAATCAATTTTTTCACAATTGCAGGCTTCCACCTCCATTAGCAAATAACACTCTTCAAGATGCAAACAATCAATTACTGTACCAACGGTCCCAATTCAGTCGGTTTTCCCATTATTAACAACAAATACGGAAAAGTTTGGCAGGGGAACGGCAGGTCGTCTACCAACCAACGACGTTACATCACATTACTAATTTTAAGACGACTCGTCGGTCTAATAATTAGAAAAATATACCTCTTACGCTTGTCGTGTCCAGAAAACGACAACGCATTCGAAAAAAACGACATAATGGCTATAAGTTTTTGGGTTGAATTTATTTTAGACGATGATTGTAAATTTCCAGTCGGGGGATGGCCCAAAAACATCACAGTTGCAGAATTACATTAACACCCCCTGCGGACCAGCGGATGAGAGTGGCCGTCGAGTATCCCTAATGTTTCTGGGGATGTGTGCCAACCGGGAGCAAGCACTTAGAAGCACCTTCTTCCAGCTGCGATTTTTGCACTTCCCGTACTTTCGCGACCATGTGCATGACGTGTTAGCTTACTTCTGAATTGATTTTTCGAACAGAAAACAAAAGGCAACTAAAATAAGAAGAAAGATAGATGTTAATGTCCCATTGCTAGCTAAAACTTCGAGCTCAGTTCTAAAGTTCTAATTAGATAGAAAATCTTTTTCTGGGATGCATATTTTTCCAACTTTATCCAATCTTTAACCGTGAGCGAATCTTTTTTGGTCTGATTCTATGGTCGAAACATTTAGTATGGTTTATACAGTTGGGTGGATGAGTCTTTTATCTTTTTGGGTATCTATTTCTTCAGTTTCTAAAAGTGATGAGATCTTTCACTTCTGAGTGAGTTGACCTACTGGTTATCTTGCTCTCTGTCTCTTCGTATTCTTTTCTTTCTCTTTACTTTTTCATTATTATTCTTTTACATAAATTTTAGCGCATAGTGTGTTATTGATCTGTGATGAAGTAATTGTTTCATTTTCGTTCCAAACATTTATATTTCCAATTTCTTTAGTTCTTTATTCGTGTACTCGGATTGCGTAATTTCTAAAATAATATCATAGTTGGGTGCTTTCTTGAGATTGATTTACTGAACTTCTTAGATTGCTTACAAGACTGTGCATGAGATTTAAGCGCAGTGATTATAGAGTAACATCAATTGCCTTGAAGGTATAGGTATTCAATTTCGTGTCTGGACTTCTACATGGCTTTAATTTTGTGCATTGACCTGTACATGGCTTTGGCTAAACATTGCTTTCTTGGTAGCAATTCAGTGCTTTTTTTTTTTTCCCTACCAACTATCTATAAGTCAGCATTTTGAAAAATGTGGAAGGTTGCTTTGAATACTTTTCATAAGCAGATGTTTGGAGCTTATCCGCATGGTGTTTAACGACAGAACGGCATTTCTGTTTGGTAAAATAATAGAAAAGTCTTTCAAAAGAACATAGAAAACAGACTTACATTTACAAAAGATTTCAGGTTCTAATGGGTGAGAAGGAAGAAACCAAGAATAGCATTGATGTTCACAAAAATAAGATAAACAGCACCCCAAAGGTGTTTGATCCAGCAATTTCTTCATTTTTTGTGCAGTTGCCTCAAAAGATTCAGAATTATCTTAAGGTCAGTATTGTAGAAACCTTCAATGGCTGTTGGTTTTTCTTATTGAAGCTTTATAGTTAATAAAAACCCCTTCCGTTGTAGGCACCACTCAAAGGATTAACTAAAGATAATGAGAGGTCAAGTACACTGAGCTCTGACCTGGGAGAGGGAAAAGGGTCACCTACTGCTTTGGAGGTTGATATGGAAAGACAACTGCAGCATTGGAGAGAAAATCCTACATGGACTGACCAACCTCCAGTAATTAAGGTAAGGAACAGTTCAGTATTTTCAATAACAGTGTTCCATTTCTTGAGGAAGAGTTGAGCGTTTCAATAACTGCATGTCATTTCTTGGACCATCTTATAGAGTTGATTGCTCTCCAGGATATCTATCCTGACGCCAAGCGGCAGCATTCAATTTGACTCTAACATTACTCTTTAATAGGTTAGTGTACCTAAAGGTTCCCTTTGTAACCTCAATGTAAAGGTCAATGTTGGGTTGCCTCCAGATGCTGTATATAATATCGTGACTGACCCAGATAACAGGAGGGTTTTCAAGAATATTAAGGTACATTGTATCTTCTATTCCACCAATTCTTTCAGGGCTTGATCAGTACCGCCTCATTATGTCATCAGATATGATCTGTCTGGTGTTGATCTTATTGCATCTCAGTAGCTTCTATTTCAACATAACAAGATTATTGCCTTCCTCAGGAGGTTTTATCCAGAAGAGTTTTGATCGATGAAGGGCATAGACAGATTGTTGAAGTGGAGCAAGCAGCTTTATGGAAATTCCTTTGGTGGTCAGGGATCATGTCAGTTCACGTTTTAGTTGATCAGGACAGACGAGATTACTCAGTGAGGACTTACTATTGTTTATTTCTTTTTCCTTACATATTACTGATTCCATGTTCCATTTTACCAAGTGCTTGATGGATCTCCTTTAAAACATGTTTCTTATCTGTTATTTATTGCTTGCTTAGTTCCTTTATGATGATTGTTTGACAGATGAAATTCAAGCAAGTGAAAACAGGATTCATGAAAAGATTTGAAGGCTGTTGGGTGATAGAACCTTTATTTGTTGATGAAAAGCTCTGCTTTCCATTTCAGCCTAGGACATGGGAAGATTACCATTCATGTACCGGAGGCAAAGGCAGGATTGCATCTGCTGTGAGCTTGGAGCAACTGATTCAGCCTGCCATTGTTCCTCCACCTCCCATTTCCTGGTACCTTAGAGGAATTACTGCTAGAACTACTGAGATGCTGATTCATGATCTTCTTGCTGAAGCTGCCAGAATCAGGGGAAGTTTTGACCCTGGAAAGTCGAATGGAAGGCTTGAAGTACATCAGGAATCAAAAGATTTACACCAAATTGATCAAATTTCTGATATCAAAGAAAGATGGGCCTTCCGGAGGAGACTTGCTAAGCAATATCTCAAGAGGTTCTTTGATGAACCATCTCAGTAGTTTTGTAAGAATTCTTGACCTCCATCCATGTTCCATTGCACTGCTCTATATATATATACATATATATATATATATAACAAAAATATCCGGCACTAGTACCATTCTTTTCTTGTTATTTCCCTGCTGGCAGCATTCAGCCAGTTTATTGAATTGAGCAGGCCTTTGCGCAGACTTTCTTCCAGCTTTTGCTAGTGTGGTAATGTGAAAAAGGAAAAACTCAAAAGAAAGTAGAGAAATTGAAAGCACGAAAGCACAATAGATGTGTAAGGACATTTCTAGATTCAGCTTGTGGTTATATTTTTCTGTAGGACTGGATAAAGGTTTATCTTATTTTAGACAGCAACATCACAACATTGGAATTTCAGTGATACCAGTGCCGTTAACTTTGCATTTTGCCCTGATAAACAAGGATGAAACGTATTTCACTTAAATTTAATTGTTCACAAGAAACTGCTTTTTGAACAATTAAGTTACAAAAGGTACTGGTACAAATAAAACAAGAAAATCTAGTATTGTTACAACAGATCTTGTTTCATCAACTCCATTATTTCTTTATTGTTTTCCAGCTTTGCTTATCCATCTTAACTATTGACCTAGGATGTTTCAACTATGTTACAAATACTGTGAACTCTATGATTATAGCTTCGCAAAGGAGTGCAAGCTGGTCACTAAGAAAAATTAGCAGGTCTTGCCATATCCAAGTCCAGGAGTATTTTCTTCTGCAGAAGCTAAGCTGCAAAGGCTAAACCAAAATCTATACTTTCATTGTCATTCAAATCCTCATTTACCAGGCAACAATTTTTTTTTCCTGCATAGGTCTCGCTGACTGCAAATTGTTGCACTAATTGATGGGTCTTCAAGCCACCAAGACCATGCTTTTCATAGCTCACGAATGCACCTAATGCTCCAAGAAACCCTTCATGACGCAAGAACATTGCCTTTGCCTCTCCTTTAGACCTGAAAATAGAGAGGATGAAGAAAATATTATTAGTGAAAGCTATGTGAGATATGGATGCTAAAAAATAAAAATGAAGCAGCAGATATTTGACAAATTTCCAAGGCATTTGAACCGAAGGCTGGGGGAAAAATGCAGGAAGAGCAATAAATTAAATAAATAAACCGCCACAATGAACTTAACTTCAGTTATGTCAATAAGGTTAAAACTATTTATGATTTCAAAGAATAATCGTTGTTGTTTATTGTGATGGGTGATAATCTAGGGTTTGTCTGATAATTTGAGACGGTAGTTAAAGAAAATAAGTTTGGCTGGGAATATTCAAAACAGCTAATAGATACAATTCTAAATATTAGTTTAGAATGCAAAGATACTAAAATGTTATTTTTGTTGTTCTCTTTAAGATAGCAATTGAATGACATCCAAGAACACAGGATTGTAACCAACTTTTATTTACTAAAAAAAAAAAGAGTGAAGAAAAGAAAAGAAAATCGATTATGAATCAAATGCCACTAAGTTCACAAGAACCAATTTACAAAAGTAGTAACCTTTTCCTTTCGGTTGCTCAATTTCTAAAAGTGATGTTATATTTTGAAATACTTATCGGATATCTAGATTGAATGGGTTATTAACTCCAGTTGAAGCACCAAGCAGAATTATTAAGAATGCTCCCAGAACATGCAGGAGCAGTGGAAAAAAAAAAAACACAATTTGAGGCATGAAATGAAGAACTAGCTCCAAATAATTACCAGAAACTAACTGCAACAGAAATTGTGTCCATGGTATATGCATGACCTCGAATGAAAAATCCAGCAAAAAATATCCGCTTGAGCCCAAATCGAAGAGCATTCAAGTAAGAAATCTGGGACAAAAAGATGTTACTGTTAAGATGGAATTAATCATAAGAATATATATATATATATATACCCACCAAAAAAAAAAAAAAAAAGGAAAGTTTGATAGAGTGACATTTAATTCTCTCCTGATTAAGCCAGCTAGTTTACAAGCATAGCCATAAAAATAAAAAGCCAAATATATGTACAAATATGTCTACTGACTCCCTCGTAGAATGGAAAGAGAAAATGTCCTAACCACCATGCACAATCTAGATCTTCTGATTCTGGAACAGACTTGTATGTTTTAGAGCACCTAAATTCAGACTGAAATTGGAGTACCAGAAAGAAGAGTGGAAGGTTTACAATATGATAGATAGATGTGACTCGAAGAAAAAAGAAGCAGAAAAACTTTTTCCATCCATAAAATGTATATTCACTGTCTGCTTTACTATTCTTATAAAATATGCTTTGATGTCTAAGGTCACCTATTGATTTTTGCTGAGAATCAGGGTGAGATAAATTTTAATAAATAAAGAAATATCTCTGAGATGGGTGTCGGCTCTGCTCTGATAACCAAACTGGTTAAATGATGACAAAACTATTCCAGAATAATGACAAAGTAGTGGGTTGGGGCTGCTTAATGGGACCTTCAATTATTACGACACTAAAAAATGTTACTCTTTGTTCTCCTCTAAGCGCACTTCGAACAGATAACATCGGCTTCATGATCTATGTAATTAATGAATTGTGTAAAAGAAAACTGTCTCATAGCAACCAACCTGCCCAATATTATTTGAAATCATTCTTAAAAGGGACCGGGCTACATCTTCAGGTTTGTAATCTTTAAGTTCTTTATTATCAGAGATAGCCTTACCAAAGCTAGAAGCAATGGCTGTTGATCTAAGACCAATCTGTCATCATTTGAAAAGAAATTAGAAAATACAACTGAAAATAAGAAAACAGTGCAGTAAACCATTTTAAGATGGGAAACAAATATAATAAATAGAAAGTTTTCTTCACGGATTAAGAGTAGAACTGCTGCTGCTACTCAGACACTTCAAAGATATTTACACAAACATAGAAACCCAGAAAAAGAGGACCCATTACCTTTGAGTACTCTAACCCACCATAAATGTCCCCGACAAGCATATCTATAACTCTATTGTTTCCCTGATGGCTTAATTCCAACAACTCATCAAAACTGAGAAAGAAAAAAACAAGTGTTTCACTAAAGTAAAACACAAACAAAAAATAATAAAATAAACAAATAATCACTAGATTAGGATCATAAATAAAAATAATCACCTCTTGCAATTTGTTAAAAGCCTTCCCAAACCCCAAAAGGTACCACCACCAACACTTGTTCCACTAATTCGCTCAAATTTGCCATCACCATCCACCTACACAGGCACAGGACTGACAGTCAATAAAAAATTTAGAGAGGCTTATTAGTTAGGTTCAAACTTGTATATAATCAAATTACCTTAATCATGCTAACACCAGAGCCAATATTAACAAGAAGATAAGGGTATAAATCATTCTGGTCAATCTGCAAAAATTCCTTCTGACCGTCCGCATAGGTAAAAGCTTCTTGATGAACTGCCTAATCACAGAACCAAAGCACAGGAAAAATTTTAGTAAGGAAGAAAGCAAATGAATTAAAACACTAGACGCAATAGAATAACCAAAATAATAATAACAATGAAACTACAGGTAGAAGATAAAGAGAAATCCGTGGATGGTCCACAACATTTTGTTCATAAAGGTCCATAGACAAGAGGCTATTTACGAGACGGCTTCACATTATAGCACTAAATGAAGAGATGGCTACACATTATAGTACTAAATAAAGAGATTCCACAGTGTTCATATAATTATATGCATTTGCTATCAGTATCCTACCTTCAGCAGAAAATTAGCACCAGCCACAAGACAGTCCATCTCATCTTCCTTATCAAGAACAACACCGAGCTTTTCTTTGATGAGATCCGCAAATTTGTAAGCCCCACCACCTGTGGCCTATTCACATGTGCTAAATAGTTAACAGAACTCAACTAAGAGCTGCCATGACCAAAAACCCAGATTATTACATCATAAGCAAAAATTCTAAGCAATTCTTGGATGCTCGAGTCAATTTTTAGAACAATATATGAACTAAGAGTAGCAGTAGAGAAGCAAAAATTTAGATTGTCTGAAAAATGAGTATGTAGCGTGAATTTCAGATTTGAGGAAGAATAAAAATTGAATGAAAGTGCAGTTCAGAAAGACCAATAATAACTATTCACTTCAATTGTAATCTAAAGGCAAAAATGCGTAGGTTTTATCTAGAATATACACTTTCTTTGAGATCATGGTGTTCCAGCAGTCAATGATTAATTTATACCTTAATAATGGTCTTGTCACTGGCAGAAGCATCATGATGCCGGAAACCTGGATTCATATTTATTTGTAAGCAAATGAAAAGAACATATATGTCCTCAAAAGCATATTGACTGCTAAAGTTAGTTCTAATGATCTAATTGGAATTTGCTCCTCACAATCATACGTTAGCTTTTATCTAATGAAAGACCAATTTGTATGGATAAGGAATTACTACAATAGGAGTTTGAGATTTTGATATCATGCGTTTAAATGATGCAGTGGATTAAACAAGCAGCTAGTCCGGTTTTTAAACAAAATCCACCTCAAGCAAATTAGGTACCATGATACTATCTTTAAAGGCCAGTTGAGCTCAGATCAAGCTCCAATTCAGCAGCTCAAGCTTCAGACAAAGTAAACCAATAATTACTCTGCCTATTGCATACATGTTCAGTTAAATGCCTTGAGATTTGAGATTTGCTTAAACTAATATTTTCAACTTGAATATTAAGGTGGGGTAGAAACACATAATATAATAGAATATGATATACACATCCATATACATACCGCCAAGGTGAAGGTTCTTGGAACGAATAAACTCTAAGCAATCATTTATTTTGCTGGTTTCAAATTTCGCAAAACGAAGCCTCCCTTCGAGAACAGGATCACTTTTTTCACCGTTGTCATCTACGGAGTTACCACTACCGTTACTTCTCAAAAAATACACTACCTTTATTAATGAACCTGTCAGATTCGCCGTTTTGAAAAATTCGTTAATTAACCGAACACAAATTATAGAGCTATTACCATATAAAATGAACAAACAACAAATTATTAAATAAACACAGATTCGACCGATATTTAAGAAAGAGAAAAGGTCGAATGAAGATCACCTCCAATGTCCAGAGCCAAATGAGATATCTGACTTTCGGATTCGTCTCCGTTAAAATTTTCTTGACTTGCAGGCTTCTTTTCGTCCATTTTAGCATTGAAGTTTTGTGAATTGAACTAGGTCAACTTGATTGATTTGCAAGAGCTGATTAGCTGAAGCCTAAACAAATTAATTAAATAAATCAATAAATTAAAAGCAAAAGGCGCGCGGCAGCTCTTTCACCTAACCCATCACTACACACAACACCAGCGAATTAGGCTGATCCTTATCCGAGATGACGGGAATAATTTAGGCAAACAGTAAACACGATGATCGCGCCACTTGCGCCGTCGCGCGCGTTGCTTCTCCTGATTATTGCAAAAAACGTAAAAAATTGAATCATCAAAACGATTCATTTTCATTCCCTACATCACTCAGCATTTGCCGCGTCACCATGGAATAGTAAACCTGTTGCTGTTAAACAAAGATTTTTTTTAAAAAAATCAAAAGACAGCGAGTTTAGAATAAATATGATAGAGTAATACAATATTGACGTATTTGCAATGCATAATTTCACTATATTAATACGTCTGAAATACATAATTTATATTCTTATTGACTTGATATTTTATGTATCACCTTTTTATTAGATTTTAAAATTAATATGTTAATAGTTAATAATAAAATTGATTAATGTCGAAGATGTAGCAATCGTTAGTAAGGCGTGGCTCATTTAAATTATGTATTTAAAGTATTTAAATCATATAAGTTTAGTGTTATTATTGAAAATACCTTGATGTTGTCGATGTACTCTTCCATTAATTTTTTTTTTTAACTTATGTCAACGTCCTAGACAAATAGACCTTAACATGTTATAGTATTTTAGTAAATAATTATTAAAATATTAAAAGTCCATTTGGTATTGAGATTTCGTGACATACAATATGTAAAATTAATAATTGAGTCTATGATATTACCATAACTACTTGGTACATGTTATTTTATTCAAATTTTATATATTATATTATGAACTGCGTCATATTTTATCACATTATTTTTATTAAATTTTTTTGCGTGAATCTATGTTATTTAAAAAAAATGTCTAGCTAATTTATTAGATTTGCTTTAAACAAATGTTTTTTTTTTAAGGTAATAACATGCATTAAAAGGGTGAAGAATGGACTAACAATGCATTATTGATAGGCGCAAATACAAAACCACATCCAGCTTAACACTATAAATTAGGCCAATGGCTAACTACAAAACATAACTATGAGCACTACAAAGATCTATTACTGAAAGGAGAATAAAAAACTCCACACATTAATTTTTCATAAATAATTAAAGGAATTTCACAGGACTAGCCTGCCCACTTAAGCTATTGTAGGTGAAAATTTCCTTCAATTTTTTTCTTCTTTAAAATTTATCAAACACATATATAATGAAACAACACTTTAGTGATAAAATTTATCAAACACATATACTTTGTTTTTAAAACTTATAGTAATTATAAATTTTAATTTTATAAATTTGAGGATATTTTGGTTAGATCACACTATCTGTTTCTTAGAATCACAAGAAAGAGTGAAGCTCCTAATACCCATGAAAAGGCTTTCGAAATCCCTTTTTAATTTTATTTCCTAAAATTCTCCCACTTCAATTTCTAGACTTGATTCCCTTTTAATAAAATGCCAACACATTTTCTTTCAAATAATTTTTTTTAAGAACTCTAATATTTGTATATATAGTAATAAAAAAATTTAAATAAAATTCAAAAATCCAAATAATTAAACCTTAACCAATTTTTCAGTTAAAATTTTTTTAAAAAAGTTAAATTTTATTATTTAAAATATATTGTTTATGAATATAGATTGACATATAATTACATACTATCAGATTATATTGTTATAAATGTTTTTTTTAAAAAATCAATTATATAAGTGGTTAATTGAATTTCTATTAAAAAAGAGTTAATATTGTCTCAGGCTATTTGTGTAATTTCATTAAAAAGGAGTTTTATAAAGATTTTAGAGGGGTGTTAATAGCTTTACTCTTAAAGCAATCGAGAAAGCATCATGAGTTGGGATATTGGCACCACTTAAAACTTTCTATATATATAACAATGAATATTCACAACAAAAATAAAATTTGGGTGCAATGTGTGGTAATTAACTTGAAAGTTCTTTGAAAATTATTTATAGTGGGACAAAATTTTATCTTTTTCCCCATGGTGTTTCATCCTATTTTCGTTGCTATGTTTATTACAAGACTTATTACAAAGAGTTTTGTTTTTCCATTGGATTTATAATTTTTTTTTAAAAAGACATACATCTATTGGAAAAAAAAGACTAAAGAAAGAGGATAAAAATAAAACAGCGGAGTTATTTTTATTTGTATTTATTTTTACATATAATTATCATGGGACGGGGGCTTCATGAGTTTCGTGTAGGGGTGCAAATAGTGCAGCTCATGCAAAACGGGTCTGAAAGGCCTACGGCCCAGAACTAGAAAGCGTTAACTTTGCAAGAAAATAAACGGAAAGGCTACAGAAGGGAAAAAAAAAATTCAAAAATATGGGGGAGTAAAAGTATTGATACCTTCCGCAGGTGCGCGGGAGAGTGAATTTTGTATTTTCGTTCTATTCCACCAGGTCTTCAGAAAAAAATGGAAGTTTCTTCTGTTCAAAGGCTCTGTTTACATGTGAGTAGTTGAGTAATCTTCAAGATAGCATCTAGTTTCTCATAACAAATTAACCACTGCTGATTACAATTGGTTGCTTTCAGTGAATTCCACATCTGATAATTGCGATTCAAGTATTAACATTATTTTCTGAAATTTAAATTTGCAGTTAATTTCAGCTGCATTTCAAAGATGCCGCGTATCTGAAGATCTTTGCCGATTATCAGTTGTTCTTAAACGTTCTTCGGATTCTGATTCTTCAACCGTTCTAATTTCAAGTAATTAATCTCTTCCTCTCAACATAATTAATTACATCTCATATTTAACTTCAATGTTTGAGAGACATATACAATAATGGTGCCGTCTTCATTGGATTTTAAGAAGCTGAAACGATGTAGTTTTGTACTTTTTATTTATTTATCTTTTCGACTGTAATTTGGTTGTTTAAACCAGAATGTTGCATCTTTTAATGTATAATCTTATTCTTATGCAATAAGATGAAATAACAGTTAGAGAACTAAAATGCAAAACCTCTCTCATTTTCCTTGGCGCAGTATCAGATACAGGTATTGGTACCAGTTTGGAGGAGTTTCGCTGTCTAAAATTCTCTAGGGAGGTTTTTGATGCTGAAAAATGGGGTAAGTTTGCGATCACAGCTTTATAAGTGCTAGAAAATACTCGATTATTGTTAAATTGTCGTCCAAAATCATATGAATCTACTATTTGACGTCTAATTTATGTTGCAGATGGAGTGCTTAATGTCCAAACAACTAGTAAGCTTCATTATTCTGTGGTAACATTGCTTTGATTTTATAGATATTTTTGGTATTCTTCCTTGTGCCCCTATTGAGCTTGCTTATGAAGTGTGAGCGCACAAGCATGCAGATGCTGTGCTAATCAGCTCAACATTTATGAAGTTTTGCCATGATTCATGCTGTTTGATTGTACTAAGTGTTCAGCGACTACAGAAAAATTAATTTGGTTTCTGACATTCTTTTACATTCTTCGTCAGCATTTTCTTTCAGCATTACTAACATCTTTTTCCTGTGATTGCAGACACTGGTGATGATGAGATATATCATTACCATTTAAATCTAAGAGAGAGCAATTCTGCTAGAAGGCTGACTAGGCTGCCTTCAAACCCCAAGAATGGAGCGAAATTCAGGCATGCCTTTCACTTAGACTTCCCATGGTGCTGTTTGGATTATCCATCTCAAATTGTTTGTTTAATCTTTCTGTAGTGGGACTGAAATATCTTTGTCCATTTCTGAAAGCATTGATGTTTTACTGGCAGAGGTCATTCGCTTCTGTCAAAAGGTTGGTCAGCTCCACTCTATAAAATGTATTGGCTTGTGTCATTCAAAGCAAACTATAAATCTAAAAAAAGTGGTGCACTGAAAATTTGCCAAGCCACTAATTGCTTGACCTTTGAACTTCATAAATAAAACACCTAATGAGTGGTACTAACAGGAGTATGCATTGGTGAACTACCAAATTCATCCACTTCAGAGAATTGCTCAATTCTGCAAAGCACTGATGAACCCTCTTTGTTGCATTATTCACATTTAGTCTGCAATATTTATCTGTAACCATAAATTTCTTGCAATACCGATTTTCCAGTATATACCAAGCTTCATTTGATATGAGATTATTTCAGAATGAGAGCTCTCAAAATCTTGATTAAAATAATTTATTGATGATTCATTTGTTCTCTTATCCGTTTTCCCTAAATTTTATTGTTTTTGCAGATACTTATATTAAAGATCCCTGTAAGTTCAACTTTCAACTCTAATGCTGTTGATGGCTTTTGTTTTGAAATCTGTAGTTTATATATTTAAAATATACATATCTGATTTTGCTCTTCAAAAGTTGGACGTTATATTAATGTTAGGTAGAGAAATAAGACATGATATTGCACTGTGAACTTGAGCAGCTGCAATTTACATTTTTCTTGATTCAGAATGTTGCAATTGAGCTGTTAGCTGAAGATGGAGGTGTTCCTGGATCACAATATAGAAAAGTTTTCATAGCAAATGAGTGCAATCCTGTACCTGTTTCAGCCTCAAATGTTGAAAGATTGAAGTCAGGCTTTGAAGACTATGTTGTCAAGCATGGAAATAGTTCACATAGAAAATGTGACTCTTGCTTCCCAAATTGGTATGATTATCCTCAACTCATGTTATCTTCCTGTTATTCTAGAAGAAACTACATCAATTCAGAAGTTAATAAGATGGTCTGGGACGGTCGCATAATGTAAGATCTCATCTACAGAAAATGTGTTCTCTCATTCAATATTTATGTGCTAGTATCAATTTTCTATCCTACTCTAGTACTTGATCAGCTATGTATGTGCATTTACGGAGTTAGGGTGCTTCCCTTTTTGTTTCCTTCAGTGAACATATGTTATTTAGAAAACAATTTGTTTAAATACAAGTTCAGTAGTTAGGCCAAAGTATTAAAACATAAGATAAAGAACTTAATTTGACTGCTGAAAAGCCATTCTTCTTGATATTTATTCTATTATGATGTTTGCAATCAGAGATGAACAGCATTTGTTTATTTCCCCTTAATTTCGATCAGAAGTTTTCTCGTGCAACAACTATGAGGTGAATTATTGGATCTGTTAGGGAACATCTGAAGGTTGGAATCGGACGGGCATGCCTCGCAGAAAGTCATAGGAGTGCTGGACTACAGATAGAAGTAGTAATAATAGTCAGTGAAATATCAGAGATGAGTCCTTGCTTCAGATCATTCAGTGCTGAAACTGAGGTTTACATAGTTTTTCTACTTTTTTATTCGCAATTATCTTGTTAAAGAATATGTCTCATTTATATTTCAGTAAATATGAGTTGATATGGTGATATATGTGTGGTTATAGACAACATCGATGTCCACTTGTTTGTAATACTACATGCTGAAAGTCGCATATTAGAATTTTCTAGGGAAAGTTAAGTAACTGTAAGGGTGTTTGTGGAACATATTAAAGTACTGTTCTGGTTAACTTAATGCCAAGAACATGTTTGGTGAATTCACTGTGGTGCATTACAAGGGACGACAATGCACCTAAAAGGCACATTACACAGACCTGAGGTTAAGGCGTTTGTCTCGATTGAGGCAAATATTTTATTTAGATAATTATTTTACTATTAAATAATAATATAATAAATAAAATATAAAAATAAAATACATGATAGTATTATTTTACTTAATATATTATGCTCTATTATATTGTTTTAGAATATTATATTTATATATTAATAATTATTTAATAATTAACTGTGTATAATTAATAATAAATTTAAATAAATATTAATATAGTATAATGTAAAATTGATATAGTATAGTCTAACATCAAACACTGTATAATATTATTATAATATAATATAATACAATACAATATAATGTGATACACATATATTAAACAGTATAATATAATATAATACAACACAATACTATACAATACAATACCATACTATGCAATGTAGCAAACGCCCTCTAAATTATGTTAGCTCATGTTGATACTTGGTCTCAGTTAACAATGTGATTAGAAAAATGAGTTATCAGACCCGTAAAATATGTGGTTTTATCTATGCGGTCTAAGTAAATTACTTTTGTTTGGAACTTGTTCATTGGCAATCCATCTTATTCAAAAAGGTGAAAATTTGAGAAGTCACTGGTTGTGTGCATCTTATTTTATCTGTAATTTATCGGATGACCTGACCATATTCCTTTCCAGGTTTTGTATTTTAAAGATTTCTCGCCTTGTTCAATCACCCAATCATCTCTTGCTGCATTAACTAATATTGACTGGAAGAGTTATGGGTTGGTGTTGAAGAGCATTGCAGTTCAAGGAGACTACACAGCACTAGAATGGGAAAACTTACCTCCAAATGCTCAGATTGATATGGTCCTCCACTGCTACCATAAGCAATATCAATTTACACCACTTGGGCAAAAGACTCGATCAAACCGGAATCTCATAAAGAAGGCAGCTAAACTTGCTTTGGATGATTTGAAGGAGCAACATGCAGGAGCATTTCTAAGTACACATGCCCTCAAGGTATCTCTTTCAACTGTTGACCCTTGAGGAAAAACAAAAATTCAGAAAGATGTTAAAACTTCGGTAATACTGTGGCCTCCGCGGTTCCAATAGAATACAAGTGTTAGTTCATAACCTCTTTGGTAATTGGGATCACACCGTGTCTCTGTTGTTAGACATTCCTACCTTCTAGGAACTGGACATCACATAGGAGGATGATCAATGGTATAATTTGGCACAATTTGAAGTCTGTAAAATAGGGCCTTTTCGTATATGGAAGAAATTAATATGATGATTGATTGATCAGGACCAGGCATCTTCAGACTGATCTATTTCATTTATGTCCCTATTTTAGATATGCAGTTATGCCCCTGACCTTGCAAGAACAATTGCCGGCCTCATCTTGTCATCTAATGACCCAGAGTTCCAAGAAGAATGCTTCTCTATTATTGGATTGGAGTCTCAAAATATTAGAAGTGAAATTGTCGAAGATTGTATTGAGCAAAAGATTATTTCAGTCATACAGATGAATGATGGAAAGCCCCTAAGAAGCAAAGAGGGCGCGTCATCATTTCTTTTCGGAGATGAACGCCTCCAGGAACCAAACATCCAGGAAGAGGAATATGATGCAGGTGAACATGTGTTTAGTTCCTTGGATTTTTAAATTGATTTTTGTGTTCCTGTAAATTTTTCTGAAACTTTTACAATCCCTTGAAATTAAAATTTCTTGGTTCAAGGTTGGGTACTTAGATTATGCAAAGTTTAAAATCCTCGAAGCCGTTTAACATTCTAGAAATACTCGCTTGAATTTGATTCCACTGAACAGGAGGAACTGTACTGAACTTTACCATGGACTGGAAGGTCTGGCTTAATGTTTTGACGTTAAATAACGTTTTCCTTTTGGGACTTTGCATAATCCAGAACGTTCGATGGGTATTGGGTAGGTCCATTGTGGAATCCAAATCTGTCACAGAACAAGAATCCAATAGGGGTCGATTTTGGGACGACGCTGATGGTCGTAAGCCACATAAGATTTAAGAGAAAGAAAGGGTAAAAAAAAAAAAAAAGAAAAAGAACAGAGTTCTTTAAAAATTGAAGTCTCCCGATTCATACAGCTATTTTAGTATAATTTCATGCATATGCATGCCGATACTGTAATAAATGTTTTGTGAAGCTCACGGTGACAAATTAGCTTACTTTTATATATATATATATATTAAGAGAAATTAGCTTACTTTTAGAATAATATATACACTCTCATATATGCTTTAACATTTATGTGAATATCATCATAGTTTAACAACAGTCGTATGCATAACCTGTAGCTCTGGCAACCAGGAAAATAAGGCCAAAAGTCACCTAGAAAAGTATATATAACCATAAAAAAGAAAAAGAAAAATAAAACTATAGCTAGGAATGCACACCAACTTCAAACACACTCAAGGACTTTTCAGGCAGCAGATGGAGCTGGAATGTATGAAATGGCAGGCTCGGCCATGGGTGCAATAATCTTTGACTTCGAAAATGTTTCCTCTTCTGGAGCACTAGGGTTTTGAACAGCCTCGAAATCAAGGGATTCATCATTGTATATATCCCACCATTTTGCCACCAACATCTTGACGTCCTCTCTGTCCATGTTAACTTCCTTGCCTGTAAACCTCCATGGCTTTGACCCCTATTGACCAGAAAAATAGAAATGTTAATTAAAAGAGTTTTTTTTTTTTAATTTTTGGGGAGGAAAAAAAAAGACAACTAATATAAAATTGCCGAACTACAAAGACCAAAGAGTACTCACTGCGGCACAGTAGTGAACCGCTTTCACTTTCTCAAGCTGCACGTTCTCTGGGTGGCGCCATAGCATGGCTACAACGAGGTTGTAGCCCAGAGGGATGGGTTTGTACGTCTTTTGGAAGAACATATTCAAGAAATCCTATCATGGTGCATCAGAAAACGAACAAAAGTTAGAAATAGTAATATTTGTTGATAAATTATTTGCAAGCACTTTCCTTTTCTTTTATTGGAGCCTGCAACTTGTTACTTTTTTTCCTAAATTTATGGTGCGTGTAATGATGATTTCTTAACTTTAAACCTAAATAATATCAAAATTATTGATTATTTTCTCATTATTATCATCGCAAGAAAAGAAAATTAAACTAACTTGCTCAGCAAATGGTGTTGGTGGGGTGATCTTGAGAGTCTCGAGAAGATTCTGGTAAGTCCAACGGCTAGGCTCAAACACAAACATCCCAGCATTGAAGTACAATGGGGGAGGCGATCCCATCTCAGCTGGCCATGTCACTTTATCTGGGCACTGCTGGCAATACCCAATTGAGTATTGCGGCGAACTGCTCCATGTCTTCTCACAAAAGCAGTCCATTACAGCATAGAAGAACCCGCCTGGCAAGTCAAACAAATGGTCTATATTCTCAAACACCTGAATATCAGCATCCAGGTAAATCATCTTGTTGTACTCCTCAAACTGTAAAACAAACAAAAGAGCATGTTAATATCGTGTGATGAGAATTGTCTGCATGTGTGTGTGTGTGTGTGTGTGTGTGTTTGTGCGTGTGTGGCCGCGTGTTTGCATGGCATATAAGTGGGTTACGTGCATGTGGATGTGAATCGTTGAATATTTTCATGCAGCAACACGGGTGATAAGATATTGAGTTTTACATACATTCCATATACGGAGCTTAGAGTAGTTGATCACATAGTAGGCCATGGCAAATTGAATCTGGTTCTCCGGAGGATAAATAGGTTCGATTTCACGAGTGATGCAACCCTGAGCCCGTAAGACCCCACGGTGTTCTTCAGGCACATCAGGCAAAATTGCGACCACTAGGGGGTATGCACTCTGGGACTTTCTCAAACCCTTGGCCAAACCAACCACCCCTTTAACATAGTCGCCACTACCAGCTAAAAATGTGACAAAGGCTCTTTTAGAATAGCCCGTGCTAGAAATCTTTCCATTTCCTGAAAAGACTTCTTCAGCCACTCCGGGGGCCATTTAAGTTAATTTTGTAAGGCTTTAATTTGCTGATGATGTTTTGAGAAAGCTTAGAAGATTGGTGTCGAGGATTTTTACGAAAGTAACCCAGCAACACTTAGGATGCTACCTTACTGGTCTTTTGTTCCCGAGGCAACAATGGCGGACTTGGCCTCCTTAAATAGATTTCAAAATGAGGACCAAAATGCAAGCTAAATGAAACTCAAATGCAACTCCTTGTTGTCCCTCTCAATCTTTTTTTTTTTTTTTTAAATATAACTTTTATTCAAGTCTAGGTCGGTATGAATTAAAATGAATGAACATCATTTGTTCCACAATCCACCACTCATCTAGCCTCATCATTAGAATGGACGGTTAAGATATGATAGGTACTGTGGTCATAGCCATCTGGAACTTGGAAATGGACAAATGTCATTATGTTATATTTCATTTATATGCTTAGAAACTATATACATATATATGTATATATATGAGATTCAAATTTCAATATTTATAATAAAGATATCCATATTGAAGAATTATTATATATATAGGCATCAAGTGAGAGTCATTTTCTAACTTTGTGTAAAATATTAACAGGAAATGTAGGAATATGTATCTGGCTAGAATGCCCTTCGTTATAACGAGGGATTAAGGATGTGAGATTAAAATGATGAAGAGAAATAACATCTTAAATGTGTATGCATTACTGTTAATAAAAGCATTTGTTATAACAGTTAACATTAGATTCTCAATTCTTGTTTCTTAAAGAAGTTACGGCTGAAAATGGTCCCGAACAATGATTCCTCATGGCCTCCTATACGGTTTTAGAATCATAAAACACTCACAACATAAGCATCTGGGTTGCATGTGGTAACGTTTCAATTGGGTCTCATCTCTCCGTTATCTGAATTAAGATTTTTTCTTGATCTAATCCCTCTTAAATTTTAAAAATCTTTCGGCATGTATTATATAATAATAAGGAGATGCCTAAGTTACATTAATTGTAACTTACAACACTCATATAAACAGTGAGTACGTGGGATTCATTCACTGTTTATGTGAGTGTTGTAAGTTATAATTAATTTAACTTAGTATTATTCTAATAATAATAATATATGGACAAGATTTAATTTTTTTATTTTTTATTTATTGAATACTAATTAATATGTAAATTTTTTCTGAAGAAGTGCAGGTCGGTTTGCTTTTAGAACTGCACCATATCTAACATCAAGAATTGTTTTTGTAGACACTACTTTAAAAACGATAGCACATGCACCGTTTGATTTCTTTCACCATTGCATATGATTATCAATTGAGAATTACTATTCTGTCATTGTAATGTTTCCTTCCTTTCTAACTTTCTCTTGCTTTTGCTTTAGAGATTATATATTATTTACTCCACCAGATAGAGCGTCCCTTTGGATATGGATGTTTTGGGCTCCACAGAATCCATTTCATATATCTAGGTTCTTTTTTTCCGTTTAATCTTCTTAACCTTTTCCTTTCAAACTTTCGTAAAGGCTACAGAGACATTAGCATATTAATTATAAAGAGATCCCCCGAAATATGAGTTCATTGGTCTTCAAATGCTAATTAAATTAAATCCAGTAACTGGCATCCTTTTTCTTTATTTCACTTTGACTGTAGATGAAAGTAGCATTTTCTGTTTTGGCTGTTGCAAGGAAAATAATCGTACCTATCAAACCTTAGTAGTTAAGTAAGAGACAAAATCGTGATCCTGGCAGAGAAAATCCTCTTTTTCATTGAATAAGATGAGAGACGTCATGTTAGTTATCTCGGTAGATGGTGTCACATATGATATCTCTGCAATTAATCAAAATCAAAGATGTGAAGCTTGTGATATACACAGCAAAATAACAATAAAAGCAGTAGTTATCTCTCAAGATATATTTTATTGGATTAAGTCGCCTAAAGTTTCTAGTACTATCAAATTCTTATAGAAATATATATATTAAGGTACTTTTTCTCTTGGTTCAACATATGTTTATAATGAGATAGCATTAATTAACTAGATATATGCGTCACAGGTGACGTTTGAATGAAGATCAACAATCACGATAATCATGACAGACTTAGGAGAAAATAATTATATGTAATGAAAAGTGAAAGAGAAAAGGATTTTTCTGTAACAAATGAAGGAATAAATTTCTGAAAGAAAGTTATAAGTTTTTCAATTAGATGGTCATCATCATGGTCGATGTTGATACGTAGCTGAATGCAGACAGTTATCTATTTAATTACATAATGGAGCAAGCTAGGAAGAAAGCAAGTTGATTTATTTCTCATGATTTATATCAATAAGGAATAAAGAAAAGCGAAAATAACTTTCCATAATCAATGTCTCTTCCTTTATGCCTCAATCAATGCACGCAAGCTTGTCTAAGGAGTGAGTAAGGAGAGTCACAAGGGCACTGCTCTTAGTCAAAAGCTTAAAAGATAGAGAGAGGACATATACAAAACAAAAGAAAAATACCAACTCCGGCAATCACTTAATTAGTTTTTAATTTTAACGGGAATCAGACGCGTTCATGGAGTTCATGACCGATGTGTGCACCCTCTGTCAACTCCGATGCACATGAAATTATACGAGAAAATTTAGAATATATGAGGTGTACCATATTAATCATATAATAAGTAAATAACATGTATATATTATTTTGAATGCAAATCATGCGAGTTATAATTATATTATATTTACTTATTTAGGTCATGCATACATCAATTCGTTGTAATTTCACGCCGAAAAAAGATTCGTAGGACCATAACTTAATTTAAACATGTCCCCAGAAATTTCCGAAACAATCTCCTAGGAATTCTTTATACCTTGGTGAAGGGAATGAGCTTTCCGCAGATTCAGCTACAACGAACACGGGGATTCCATAGAGATATGTTTTCTTGGAGTCATTTTCCAAAGCAGAGCACATTGGCGAAACTTCGGCGAATGAGGCGTGGCCACGAAGAGGACTTGAGGGAAGGAAACTTGCAAACCGAATTATTACGTGGCATCGCTTTATTTGTTTGGAAGTGTGGCAAAGTGGAACCTGATGCTTTCACCTTTGGGAGTTCGCATCTTGTGTCCAACATTTCTGTCGTTTATCATGCCGGTGGAGAAGAATGCAAGCGGAAAAAGCCAGTTCAATCAGTGGACTGGACGAATAATCAAACTTGATTTGGAATATTTTTGCGAAGAATTTAGTCTACTTTGTTAAGGGAAATGCAGTTTCTATAATTTAGGTCAGTTTATTCACGACATTTTTTAAGTCAATTTAACGTTACTTATTTCAATCGTAATTTTTCATTCGTCTAGATATGTTATGTTTGCCTATGTAAAAGCACCAGTAAGATAAAATTTCATTGCACTAGAATAGATCTTTTTTGAAAAAAAAAAAAGGAAAAAGAAAGAAAAGAAAAGAAATCTAATGTTCTTCAAGATGCCAAATGCCAAGAGATGGGGCCAATGCAAAGTAATTTTGATGAAGTAGGAATCTACAACGTTATTACGATAGATGATTTTGTTCCTTGAGCTGGCGTTAAAGGAGAATCTATGTTTTCTTTCTCTGTTGAAATTTGTAATTTTTTTTAATTTAATAGCATTTTCAGTTTAACAACAATAAGATTATGATAAATTCGTATTTAATTTCTCTTTTTCATTTTCAGTTTATCATTGTTACATAAAAATTCGTATTTATGGTAAGGGATTAGAAAAAAGATTATGATAAATAAAATAAAGACTAATAATAATATAAAATAATTAATAGACTCAATCATGTATGAACAACGATTTTTTAATAAAAAAAGAAGATACATACATACATACATACATATATATATATATATATTTTTTTTATTTTATACATACATACATACATATATATTTAGACATTATGGAATATGGTGGCGGGTGGCCCAAATAGATATTATACGTATATATGGTTAGAGAGTGCCGCAGGTCTTCATCGTGTTGCGTGTGCGGGTGTGTCGCAGGATGCGAGTTAAAGGGGCATAACAAGAATGGTGTGGACTGTGATCATTTCATTATATGGTTCAATCAGTACTGTTTTACAAACTGAAATAATTATCACGATATTTTCCCCATAATCACTTATATCTTTGATTATATAAAACTGGCCTGCAAAAGTGGGGTTAAGCATTGAGAGAATGTCGTGATTTTACAAGCTTATTAGTAGTAGTAGTAAGAAAGAAAATCATTAGAGTTTTGTTCTAATGTCGTGTGGATATTTCGGTTCAATTTGGCAATGGACTATTTTTAATTTGGTAGCTTTTCCTAAGAAGGGTTCCAAACCACAGAGACTGAAGAAAGTGACCCAGATATAGGGATTTGAGGTGGAGACGCTGCCTGTCCATAGCAACCTCATTTAACCCTTCCTTTTTGTCCTCCCCAAAAACTCAAGTAGTGGGTTGGCAACATATGGTTGGTAATATATGATAAACAGAAAATTCAAGATGTGTGTAGGAAAACGAAACCACCAATTGAGGTTCAGCCTATCAATCTTAAGAAAATGGAAGCATCTCAGTGGTGCACTTCTCTTTGGATGGAAATGGAATATATATTAGTCCTCCCAATGGAATTAAAATTAATAATACTCTAGCCTCTTTGTCCTCCTGGAACCCCGCCAAATTAAAATAATTTAAAATTATTCTTTGTCCAACTTGCTTCATGAAAACTAGAAAAGCACTGGTCCAAGCTTAAGCAAGACTAAAAAACAGCTAGCACCAGCAGCGTTCACCTTGTGTTTTCTGGTCCTTTCAAATGTGTCCGGGTCCGTCGGCACTTGAGAGACGATTATTTTAATTAATTAGTGATTTCTCCGTTTGCTCAAATGATATATCTCAACTAAATTCTTGTTGATTTCCTCCCAAAAAAAAAAAAAAAATCACTGATAAAGCAATCTGCAAAATCATCGACCGCGTACACCAATCCAAACGACAGCTTATTTAGTAGCAGATAAAACAATTTGCAATTTTTATAGTAGTATGCATAAGGAAATTTAACAGCGAAAGCATGTCCCGGCGTGCACCCTCAGAACAAAAAGATAAAAAATCAATTTCAGTACAACGATTTCTGCAAAGATTGCTAAGGAAGAATTTGCTTTCGAGCAAAAGTTTTTTCCGCCGAACAGAAACAGAGATACGAAAGCACTTGTCAAAAGCGACGAGAGCTTAAAGTGCAGAAGCCATCATAGGAACACAATGTCAAAAAAAAAAAAAAAAAGCCAACAATTTCAAATAAGAGCGGTGAACCAAATTAGTTTCAATTACAGATATTTAAACCCAGCCAAAAACCTTGAAGTACATGTATCCAACCAACAATTCTTCTATTACAATGTAGTTGTAAAGATCCTAGGGCCAAAACAACATGACAACCCAACCGTCTCAAACCAAAAGGGCTAAAAAAGAAAAAAAAAATAGATAATATTCACCCCTGCATCCAGAATTGCTAGTCCGCAAAAAGATCTTAACAGCTTCAGGCCTGCAATTTGAGCATACAGGAAAATTCAGAACAGGCAAACTCAAAGGGAAAAAAAAGGCACGAATAATACATGGATTTACTATCACAAAGTGAATGCATAATCAGTTAAAACTTGTATGCCAAAAGGGGATGAAAATCAAAAGAAAGCAAACCAAAAACTGGACAAAATAAAATTTGTTTTCGTGAGATATTTTTTCATAAAACCAATCTGGCAAACTGGCAAGCATAACAGGCCATATACAAAGAGCCGGGCATGCTAGAGACTCAACTTCCAACATATCATATAATTGGGAAGTTTCCAAGACAGCTCATCTCGGTACTCACACATTTTGTAGGAAATACTTGAAAATGATGCATTCTCACCTTGTTAGCAATGTTGTTGGAGAGCCACTCCAGACCTTCATACAGTCCCTCACCAGAAGTTGCACAGGTGCTCTGGATGTACCTGGAATAAAAGAGAAGCATATAAAACCCCATTATAAGCATGAGAATAAAGAAAATAAAAACAAAAATGACAGTAGTCAGAATCTTACCAGTGGCGCTGCCTGAGGGAGTGGAGGCCAAGCTTATCAGTAATCTCAGCAGCATTCATTGCATTTGGAAGATCCTGTTTGTTAGCAAATACAAGCAACACTGCATCTCGCAGCTCATCCTGAAACCAATAAGCTTAAGTTTAGCTTACCATGAGAATATTTGAATTTAAAATGAAAAGTGTTTTACTGCTTGCTTAGCTGGTAGATTCTTTTCATGTTAGCCAGGAGGCCAGGGAAAGAAGAGAGGGGGGGGGGGGGAGTGGTGAAGACCATCAACAGCTAAGAACAAGATATACACAATTCACAGAAAACATATTTTCTACAATAGCACATAGTTTCTGATCATATGAAAGAGTAAGGTAATTTGACAAACTTCAAGATTAGCCAAAATTTTCAACCAAAACAACATAGTTAGAAGGAACCATACTAAATATGGGCGCTTGATTTACTAATTAATGGTTTTTATTTGTGCCTTTTCACATGCATTTCATAAAATCTGAAACAAAATGTTCCACCAGTACACCACAGTGAAATTTCTCTTCAGCTACATGAAGCACCCAGTGCAATCTAAACCGTAATAATAATAACGAGAGACAGAAAGAAGTCCCGAAAATAAATTAACCAGCAACTAACATACCTCATTCAACATCCTATGCAATTCATCCCTTGCTTCTACAATACGGTCTCTGTCATTGCTATCCACAACAAAAATGAGACCTTGAGTGTTCTGGAAATAATGCCTCCACAAGGGACGAATCTGTATGAGAGAAAAAAAAAACATCAAGGTTAAGCTATTGCTGAGTAAAAGGTCTCACGAGCGAAGTCTTAATAATGAATTTTAAAGAAATATGATAGGCCAGTTTCACAAACTTCACAACTTTCAAATAACCACTAAACATTAAACAGTAAGAATTTTTGAAATGCTTACCTTGTCCTGGCCACCAACATCCCACACAGTGAAACTGATGTTCTTATATTCAACCGTCTCCACATTAAACCCTGTAGATAAACAAACATTCAAACAATTACAACCTTGAATAGCTAAGTGAAATCACAAATGATATGCTTAATTGTGCATGCATATCTTCTTAAACAGTGAGAAGCTGTTGATGTATCCTTCAACTGTCTGTATTTCAATTGTTATGCACTCAGATTTCATGGTCCTTGGTATCTATAACTTCTACGATTGTCTAAAAACACAAACTTCTCAATCCAATAAATCATATGGTAATGTGATGGTAAATCTAATATTGAACCAAGAAAGAACACAACAATGTGCCACTGGGCCTGTCACTTTGTGGTGGCATGAGTTCAAGCCCATATGGAGGGCACCTTACAAATCCTATCCAAATTTTTGGAAAGGAGTAGATATACCTCCTCAAATCATAGAAGTAGATGTATCTCCCTGTCTATAGTGGGAACAAGTCAAGACTCTATTAGACATTGATTCCCCAGGTGTGTTCAGCAGACCTCTTGGCCGAAGTATCACCATATGTATTTCAACTCCTACCAGACCCAAGATTTGTAATATATATCTGTAGATGTGAGATTGTAACAAATTTAAAAAAAAAACACACACACACACTCTCTCTCGACGACAACAACATGCCTACCCCCAGATGAAGCTTTGCTTTGTGATCTACCTTCTTTGCATGAAATTTATATTCACGCATGTATGAATAACATAAATATGTCACAATCTTAAAAATTCAAATTGAAGCAAATTCAAAAATAAAAACAGGAAAAATAAAAGCAAACAGAGGTAAAAGCAATCATTGAAAACCAAATATCAAGTTTTAGCAAGCGTAGATAGCTCATGACACTGGAACAGGTAAGTCCTAATTGCTTGGCTGAAAACTAATTACCAAACATCCATTTGGAAAAATTCTGAGGTTACATAATCAAAAACCACAGAAGAAAGGAGAGGCCAGAAAATGTATTTTAAAGTTATCTGATGGAGCCATGATATAAGCACCTCCTAGATGATACAGTGGCGACAATCTAAATCCCAGTAAACTCCTACTCAAGTGAGAATAACAAGCTATCTAAACAAAGACAGAAATAAGAAAATCAAGCAATTGAATAAACTAAATTGAGCTAAAGAGACTCACCGATAGTAGGAATTGTGGTGACAATCTCTCCAAGCTTGAGCTTGTACAAGATGGTGGTCTTACCAGCAGCATCAAGACCAACCATTAGAATTCGCATCTCTTTCTTGGCAAAGAGCCGGCTGAACAGCTTTGTGAAAGTCAGCCCCATTCTTCCCGGCAGGGAATCACTATGTATCATAACATCAATGCATTAATCAATCAATAAATATCAAACTCATCAAAAGAAAAACTAAAGCTATATTAAAACAAATTCGACATAATAAAATAAAAAAAAATCAATAAACGCGTGATCTAAGATAAGGCAGATCCGGCGGCAAAATGAATGACGTCAGCTAAAACACTTCCGGGATCAACTTATTAGCAACGAAATTCATATCGCTCAGCTAGATCTAAACGATTTAATCATGAGATCAACAGATCAACGTTGAAACCAAACAATCCAATCATTAGCTATAAATCTAATATAGAGAGTCCGAAATCGAATCATTAATCACAACAGATCTCGAATTTCTCAGAATTTCAATAGGCGACTCTCATCACCTTTGAATTATGAAATACAATAACATGCAAAACAAAACCTCGAGAGCGGGCAACACAGAACTAGCTTAAGAGCCGAATTTGTTCATAAATGGCTCTAACAAAATGATTAGGAAGTTTGAAATCCGAGATTCGAATTTACCTTCAGAGAACGCGAGAGAGAGGGGAGGAGGGTGGAGAACGAAGCTTATTGGCTCAGGAATAACGCGGAAATATGGGGTGAGAAACGTGAAGCGGAGAGATATATAAAGCAGGGAGCCGCGGCACCTGAATTGTTTAAAATAACGGAAATGCCCCTAGTTTCCGTGTAAATGTTAGTTGTAGCATACGTTATCAGGCCCAATAAATCTCTGCCACGTCACTAGTGAATTGTGAGGCAGATCTAGGCGGGAAACATCATGGTAGATAAACTCAAAGCAAGCCAATGGAAAAGTGCGAGGTAATGGAAAAATTTTGCTACTGTGACCATAAAGGTCTTTGATGGTTCGAATTCAAAGTCAATTTTGGGGAAGGGAGCAAAATAAATGAGAAAAATGGAAGGCGGGCGCAAAGTGGAGGAAAAAGTTATATCTGTCAACCATCGGCCACAGAAGCTCGCGTATGGCATTTTGACCTTTTTTTTCTTAAATAAGGATTTAAAAAAAAAAGTGGGTGCACTGTATTAACTTTATAAATTATAATTATAAAATAAAAATTAATATATTATAATAAATTTAATTTTATAATTTTTTTGTTATATAAATAATAAATTAAATAATTTTAAATTTTAAATTATAATAATTAATATATTAAAAATATTTTAATATTATAAAATTTAAATTATAATTGTTAGACCTCAATATAACTATTAATAGGACATAAGTAAATGAATAAATTAAAATTTTTGTTGCGTCAATATAGTAAAGAAAAACCTTACATAATATGCGTAAATAGTCAATTTTCAAACTCTTTTCAAGATCTCCTGACGTTATTAGTTAGAGTACTTATTTTTTTAAGATGTTTAGCAATTCCCTTATATATATTATAGTATTATCACCTATTATCACATGCATGTCACAATAGAATAAAAGAGTATATTTGTAATTGAAGAAAAATTAATATTGGAAAATAAGAAATGATAATATTTGGGATCAAGCGAACAATTAGAAAAAATTTAAAAATATTTGAGAACAAGCAAACAATCAGAAAAATTTTAAAATCCAGATCATATCTAGAAAGAACTCAATATCTTCTGGACATAGACGATTTATTTTCCTCTTTTGAGTTAATCAGGTATCAAATGCCGACCACTGGCTGTCCAGCATATACATACGATAACATACGGTAACAAAGGGAATGTTTTCAGAAGAATCCATGATATAATAACGCGTAAATCGCAACAACTGCAATCGACCGGCGGCTGCTGAGAACCAAAATTTTCCGCTGATTGGGCTTTTCTTGACTGTCTTGATCTTGAAATCGAAAAATCTCCAACTTGTCAGGGTCCGTTCACCATTGTTTTCCCGCAGGTGTTTCCATGAAATAAAATATGAGAATGAAAACGCAAGCTGGCTGCCAAACAAAGAACTAAGGAAACAATAACGTCGCACATGTACAAGTGAAGTTAGCTTCTATGAAACTGTCAAATATTTAAAAAATAAAAAAATCGAGTCTGGCGATGCTGAGATAATTGTTATTCGCTGAAAGTTAATTGGAATACAGATCAAATGATACAGCCAAGAATTATTATATACAAACTTTTTACAACTTTGTTAATTTTCTATTCTACCGAAGGTGTCTGTCTTCTATCCGTCATAGGCACTGTCAATCTCAAATGAGGAGAACAACGTCAATCTGAAATAAGGAGAAAGAAAAAACCAGAATACATGCATTCATGTATGTAATATGTAGAATAGAGCCGGTTCCGGATGACAAGTGAAAATCCAAACAGAAACAGCACATCCAAAGAACAGAACCCAACATTACCAGACTGTGCAAAAAGCTTAAACTTAACACCTAATTTGGTTCTGAGATCAGCGCCAGTATTGAGCCCACCGATGTATGGTCTCAACCATTTGAGGGAACAAAGCACTAACACTCTCATTTATAAGATCCTGGAAGAAGTGTACACAGGCCTCATCGTCCAAGTCCAACCGAAACTTCTCTTGAAGCTATTGACGGGGCACCAACACAAAATCCCAGTCATATAAAAACACAAAGATGTGTAAACATGGGTTACAATTTACAAATGAAAAGCTGATACCTTAAGGATGCCTTTCTCAGGATCAGAAGCTATGTCAGGAATGTTCGAACCCGCCATCAGATGAAACAGATTTAAAATAAGGTTACTAGATTTTCGGAGGATGTTGTATGCTTCACAACAGTAGGACTTGAACCTTGTATAGTATTGGCTGCAAGGAAGGAGTAAGCCATTTTTATGAAATGTCAATTAATGCGCGCATATTTTATATATGTATATATAATCCAGAAACAAGGACTTAAGAGAAGCTATCTTTTCCACACACACAAAAGAGAGAGAGAGAGAGAGGGGAAAACCTTTCTGCTCCTCCCATAGCCTCAACCATTTCTTTGCACAGCTTCATTGGAGGGGGAAATGGCTTGGGATCTCGCCCAAGAATATAACCAAAATCCACATGGAAAAGACGCCCATCATCCCTAAGAAGAAGGTTGTCTAGGTGCCTGCCTTTCAGAAATGCAGTTCAGCTTGAAAAATTCAGAGAAAGTCCTATGCAATAGGGAATTAGAAAACCAGACACTACATGAAGCAGATGGTAATCCCTCAGATAAAATGTGACAGTCTGGGGTAATAAGAGCTTAGATGCAACATTCAACCTCCATGTATAGCAACATTGTACATGGTATAGGCTTAATTGACATAACCTACTGACTAAAAATAAGATATCTAGTCTAGACAGAGTTAACTTTTGACCCCACTATGGGCACGCATACTTAAGAGTTAGGTAAGTTTAGTTACAAAGAGATGCAAACAACCACATATGGAAACATTTTGCTTAGACGAAAAAGGAGACATTTCAGAAACTACTAACAAAAGTCTTTTATTTGATTCATTCAGTGTCGTCCATCGCCTAGAGGAATGAAGTTCAGATATGCTTCTGTCCTCAATAATCAAATAATAATAATAATAGTAGTAGTAACAAGAAGAAGAATAGCATGGCTCATATGAGTGCAAAATTTAAGAACTTTGGCTTCATTGCACTCCCACTTCCCCGTGAAAATGTAAAATATAATTGCTAATAAACTTGGTAAGTAGACATTTAGATAATTGCAATAAACAAATCCAAAATTTACCTGTCTCCGATACCTAGTATATATGTGATAACAGAGTAGCCAGCACAGCTTTTTATAAATGTTTCCAGACAGGTAGCTGTAATCCCAAAAGATCCGTGTTCATCAGGATGAAACTTCTGCAAATAGCTTATAATGCTACGATGCTCTGACAGAATCTGGATGTGGAAACAAACGGCGAACTAATCATTTCTTAGTTGTATATTTCAAAAGCTAGATAAAGTTATCCTGTTCATTACTGTGACTGCAATTGTGACAATAAATTGGAACAAGAAAAATAGACTAAAATTCCCAAAGCAAAACCAGTAAATAAGGAATAGGAGAAAAAGAATGCAAAATATTGAATACGGTTATGCATCAGCTTTACAGCACATTCAATAACTCATTTCACATTGACTATCCTCATGATAGAACTTAAAAATGCTCTCTTTCCATAAATCATGAAACAACAAAAATTCAGTTAAAATTTTACTGATCGCAGCAGATCAACAGCACAACAAATATTAATAGACTGACTAAAGATTTCAATTGGGTTCTTGTGCGAAGGGCCCACTTTGTATTTACATCAATTTATCAGCTACAATAAAGTTAGTAATGATTTGTCAATCAATCATTTATTAAAAAAAAATGAACAGAAATTGTATGCAGTAATGCACTTTTCCAATCAAGGAAGCCATCTTTCAAATGACAGAATACCTGTGCTAAAGAACGAGATGGTATGAACTCCAACAAGCCCTCATCTTGTCCGGTTGCAAGCACCTTATATGGAGTTAAGTGCAAGTCAAGATTTTCCAGCTTGAGCAAACGATCCATGAGTGACACCATTTGTACCACCTACAGCAACCACACATCAAAGATATGACTGATTTCGAAGATTTGTCACCTTCTGTACAACATAGATGAACGCTTTCTTTGGAGAGACGGGAAAAATGAAAGGAGAAAGGGACTGGAAAATGAAAGAAGTGGCAGGAAAATGTGTAAGGATGTTTGTAGATTTTGTTCCAGGCAGCAGTAGAAATGTAACAGTTTACCAATTGATCTTGACGAATATCATCACCCTTCTTAAAAATCATCTTGCAAGTTCCACCGCTGGCCGTTCTAAAAGTCAAACGCAAAGGATGCAATGCACTTTTGAATATAGATGACTCTGATGGCACAATCCCAGTGATGAGAATGTTCGGAGCCAATGGTGATCGTATTGGCTGAAAAGACAACATAAAGAAAATAGAAAAGACACTTTAGCATTAGAAATGAATGGACAAGAAATTTTAGCATTAGAAATGAAAAGACACCTTAAGAGAAAAATTTAGCCTGCTAAACAGACAAGAAAGTTCAAATAAAAAACTACCTCTTCAAAATAAGTAAGTTCACTAAGGAGACCAGAAAGAAGCTGTCTAAGTTTTTCAATTTTCTTCTGGGTATTGCCTCGTACATTTCCAACATCTCTCATTATAGAACACAATTGGGCAGTCAGTTCAGTCTGACGCACCAAGCTCTGCCACAATTTATACCCATCTTCTCTATCCACACAAGGTGTCAACTGTTACATGGAAGATGTGATCACTGAACTATAGAGTTAAAATCCAATACCAATCATATTTTTATTTATATGATTCCACCATCCAGATGAGTCTAGATGCTAGCCCTAATTGTGAGACAGAAATGCAGCAAAAGAAAAACATAAGTAAACAAACACCCATTTCCTTCAAGATTGTCCAAGCATCTCAATAGTTTTTAAAGAGCAGATAGAAAAACAAGAAAAATATCAAATGCCAAAGTTTTCTAAAGAGTTGAAATTTATCTTTGAAATCCAGATGAAAAGACACATATGAGGTAAAAATCTTTCGCATCAATGTATACCACTATATACAACTGTTTAAGTAATAAATAATTAAGAAATCAAACCTTCATCATACTTTCTTCCAAGATCTCATGCGTAGAATAAAACCGTTTGGCATGTACAGGATCATGAAACTCCACAGAAACATACCACCGGAGAAAGCTAGCCAACTCAATATTGCATGATGCTGTAAAAGTTCAAAGTATATACTCTCAGAAACCATCAGATTAATTGAAAAATAGATAAAATGCAACCTAAATGATGTAAAGAAGAATGCATGCGCGCATGTGCACACACATGCATGTAAAAAAAAAAAAAAAAAAAAATTCTTGTAAAGTGCCTACACCGCTGTACAAGAAACTGAGAAAGGCGAGATTTATCAGAGCGCTCAAACCGAAGAGCCTGAACCAATTGCAGTAAGTAACACTGGAGTTCATCATCATCAGCTCTTTCCAGAATACGAACAGCATAAGCACGAACCTGTTAAAAAGGGATTACAATCAAGCATTATTCAATTTTTATGATAAAGCAATTCTTTCTATAAAGAACATGAAAAATGGTTTTACAGAAGTAACTACGCACCCTTAACTGACTTCTTCCCATATAAAGAAGCCATAGCTATATAAAGCAATTTTTTGCATACAATAATAAAGGAGGCAGTAAAAACACCAAATTTATCATAAGAATAAACCTACCTCTTCACTTTCAAAGACAGGAGAAAGAAGCTCCAATGCATCACAGACATCAATCATTTCCCACCTACCCATGAGTTCTAGTGCTTGCTTTGCTTCCTGCAATTGCATTGGCATAGCGAACTTCAGAAATAACAATTATTGAGCAACAACATTAACTATAAATTGGATTAAGCAAGACAATTGAACCAGAAAAAGATGGCATATCAAAAATGAAAATGTACAACAACTATCACAAGCATCGCTTCAGGTTAAGCTTAGAAATAGATCTACTAATGAGCCGTTATGCTAAGTCCCAATTAATAGGACCATAAGCTAATAGTTATAAGAAAACAAGAACGGACTACGGACCTGAACATCACTCCATTCAACACTTCGGAGAAACTTTGTAAGAGCCCTCTTCTCAGACATTAATGAGAATCGGAATTTCCAAAGGAGCTGTTTTTCATCTCCACTCAAAGTCCTTGTCGGTGGATATTTTAGAATTCGTTGTATTGACCTTAAAATCAAGAAGTAGGCATAATGATACAGTTCTCAGGCCTAAGAAACCAATAAATCAAAAGAATAGAACAATAACAACAAACATACACACACACGCACATACACAGAGAGAAAACACTTTGTTACAGAATCCTAAGCTTACTTCCGTTCAGCATTGCTTGGTTTAAGGTCCCTGTCAATAATGCCACGGGTTAAACTCCTCGCCAGCTTTAGTTGCTTGTGCTCAGAGGGATTTATCTTTCCCACTTCTGGGTCCCACACAATTACAAGTTCATTGGTTGAAGTTATAGGAGCTGGTAATAAGAAATTTGCTCCTGAATCCTACATGTCAAACATAAGAAAATCGCCACCACAAATATTATTCCAGTCGGCAACATGAAATTAATTTGAATTACCCTAATTTGTGCATAATTAACAATTCCTATCACCATACTCAAAATAAACATCTAACATAACGAACCGATGCCAACTGAAAAGGGAAAAATAATTTTTTTGATCTAGTATCGGAATCCAACTTTTGAACTAGCGGAGATACAACAATCGCCGATGATACTCAAACTGAGTTAAGCTACAAGAAATGACTAGGTACAACAGGTCAGCCTGAGACATGAATTCATATCACTATTATAGATGGTTACTGGTTAGCACTTCCATCGAAATATTGTATACATAAATGGCCAACTTATTAAGTCGTGAGGGGAATGAATCGCTACGAAAGAACTCAAATCCATGGTATAACTCCTATACAAAGACAGAAAACAGTAATTTCAACAGGAATCTGCCAAAACTACACATATTTGTTGACTTTCATAGCTGACTCATATAATGACCATATAAGATCTCAGAAGCAAACAAAAACCAAGTAAATGTAGAAGAAAAATATTAGGAAAGAAAATCAAAATTATGCTGCTATATGAACCGATAAAAAATTGTATGATTGCAGCTGAGGACTACCTGAAAGACAACTCGGTGGTCAAACCTAGAAAAATCAACAACCAGATATAAATAAGAATTGCCATTTCGAAAGTTTTCTTGCTCTTTGATTTTCTCCAAAGCTTTGAATGTGAGACGGTCTAGCCAATCAACACGCTGAATCTGTTCCTTTTCATACTTATTTATAAGCTTTTCCAAACGCTCCAACTCCCCACGCTCATTCTTAGGGACCTATTGAGGGTAAAATAGCGCATGGATCAGGAAACCAGCAATGTTAATAAAAAAGAAATAAGATGGAACCTTCAACATAATAAACTTCTTTATTGATTGATAACTGGGAACCTTTCCAGGTGTGGAGGTAGTTAATGATCCATCAGCCTCTTTCCCTGGCCAAAGCCTAAGCTTTTGCCTCCCAGTTTTGAGTTGCATCTTGCTATTAAATAGAAGTATGGTTGCCCCACCAACCAATCCCTCATCTTTCCCACATGAAACATCCCAAACCTGAATTTAGGACATGAAGCACAAATAATTTCTCAGCTCCTAGGATCTGAAAAGTGTCACAGTTAAAGCAAATAACTGCAATTGCTAACTCACAGTTAAAGCAAGCTGTGAATGTGCAGTTAAGTCCCTGTATTTAGTACTCAATGTAATAGGCTCATTCCAGCAATACATTGGTCCCATAGATTCCAACCTTGTACCAAAAAGACAGATTTATATATGGGAATATTGCACCAATTTTTATTTTTTAACTGCCTAAGAAAACTTAAAATTCAAGTATGAAAGAAATCATAAGTTGTGAAACCTCGTTCTCATTGGAAGGCCAAATGGCGCACCATCAATGTACAATGCACACTCAACATATAGCTCCGGTCTTCTCTCCTCTGTGGTGGAATTAATTCCAGAACAAGCATTGACTTTAGTGTCAAACATTACAGCATTATTAGAGAATTGCCGATTCACGAAAAAATCTCAATTCCAATTAAAAAAAAAGAGTATTTGTCACTAATTTCTCCAAAAATTGCACTAATACTCCGCTTAAGGCTTAATTGAGACAATTTCGAAGCAAACGTTGCACTAATGCAAAAAACTAAGCCAATAAGAGAAGTTAAATGGCTTATTTAGTCTAATTAAGCGGAAACTAAAAGTGATACCTGAATTTGGGGACTTTATTGAAGGTAAAGTTCCTTCCAATCTTTCGACGCGAAAAGTTACCGGAAGATTGATGTCGCAAGACAAGAAGAATCTAAACTCGTTTCCGCTCATCGCTTCTTTTTGGCTCTCACAAGCTGCGAATTATCATAATCTAGGGTTTCTCAAATGGATTGCTAAAATGTTAAGAGTATTGATAGTCGCGTTAAAGTTTCAGGCGAGTTGGCGTGGAAAACACACAAACTGCGACGATGAAGATGAACTGGTATTGCATATTTACCCCCAAAAAAATAAAAAAGTATGAACGAACTGGTTTTTATTTATTTATTTATTTTTGATGAGACGAACTCGCATTTACGGAAGGAAGGAATGCCACTGGAGATTTAAATAGAAGTGCCACGTTTGCATGTACATTGGGCCCAGTCCTCTATATTCGTTGACTACGTGATTGATCTGACCTGTCTTCATGATACGAGTAATTAATCAAGGGCGAAATGCTACGATCTCACTTTCATTAAATTACTAATGGGGGCTCTGACTCTGAGCGACCAGAATTTTTTCATACTGTTGGTGTTGGTAGAAGCCATGAATTGAATGCTCCGTAAGCTCGTCAGGATTGGAATAGGATTGATCTATTACGTGTCAAATTGAAGCTCTTAGCCGAACTAAAGTTTCTAAAATCTGTTATTCAGAGGTTGGCTGGTCTCTTTAACACCTGAAAACGCGCAGCTCATAAGAAGAATCAGGTCTGCATCCCACAAATAAAATACAAACACAACGTTTTATCTCAAATTATCCCCCTCCATTATTTCTTGACATTGGTGAAGAGAGAATGGTCACAGAAGCAGCACCTGCCAGAAATGTTTATGCTGTTGGTTAAAATTAAGCTAAGAGACAGCGAGCACTAAGGTCGTCGAGGAAATTTCGAGAAGTCCGGGCGTCTGCGTTCCACAAATGCTGTCTTCCCCTCACTACCTTCCTCGGTGCCATAAAATATGAGGGTGGCATCTCCGCCAAGTGCCTACATGCAGAATAAAAAAGCACATAAGCAACGCAGTTTGGTATACATGCGTTGCAATTGTCTTCATAAAGGGTGATTTGGACGACATTCACGAGTTCTACAACAGTTTAGCCATTTGGCGTCAACAGATTGCAAACCATAAAGACACTATACTTATTTACGAATTGAATGTACCTGGAGTCCAGCATGGCCATCGTCAACTGCATTTAGAGCTGATTTGAGCACTCTAATAGCAGTCGGACTGTTCCTTAGGATCTCTCGACTCCATTTAATTGTTTCTTGCTCTAACTTCTCTAGCTGAAAAATAGGAAAACGGGTGAAGTGACAGCAAGGGGAAAAGAGGGGAAGTAAGAGGATTCTGGTGAGCTTGGCATTTTGTTAAGGACGTGAAGTATGCTACATATAAACTCACTGGTACAACAGTGTTCACAAGTCCCATTTTCTCTGCCTCCTCAGAAGTGTAAAACCTTGCTAAAAACCACATTTCACGTGCTCTTTTGGGCCCCACCTGTGAAATAAAAAATCATTCGTATTGAGTTTCCCAGAAGTGAATGCCAAAAGATATAGAAGGTACTAAAGTATCAAGCATACCATAGATACTGTTGTATGGTGCTTACCAAACGTGACATAATGGAGCTTCCATAACCTGCATCAAAGCTTCCAACCTGCCTTTTGCACAGAAAGATGAGTGTTTGAAATGGGAATATTATAAAGAGCAGTTAGCCAGGAACTCATAAACAGGACAATATGGCATTGCTAGTGACCAGTTTCCAGAGATCCTGGATATGTTCGATCAATTCTGCCGCAGCATTTTTAAGTTAAAAACTAATAAACACCAAGGGAATGAGGTAAGAGAGATAGACGAGCACCTTAGGACCAGTTTGGCCAAAAATTGCATTATCTGCTGCAATGGTAAGATCACAAACCATGTGCAACACATGTCCTCCTCCAACAGCATAACCTGCAACCTGGTTTGGGGTAGATGATACGACAAACAACAAAGCACAATGAATAAACAATTTTAAACCGATCACACTCTTATAGACTTGAGTCTCCATCAAGGAAACTGTAAACCAACTCACATGTATCTTCAGACTACTTAAGAGTTTAATGCTTTACCAATTTAAGCATTATTTCCAACATCTTTTATTCACACACAACCTTACAACAGAGAATCCATGAGATCATCTACATGCAGAATTAAGGAAGGTGTACCATTGCTATTACTGGCTTGGGAAGACGCCGAATCTGAACCTGCATCAAGATAAGAGATTAAGTAATATAAATGAACAATTAAATGCACAAGTATAGACACATATGCAGCTGAAGATGGTTCCAGTGGATATCAATCACAAATAACTGATAAAAGGCTGAAAATTACTAATTATTTGGCATTGCATCAACACTCAAATATGAATGATGAGTATGGACCAGCAAAGGAAAGGAGTCCAAGGGGAATCTTCCACCAAATTTTGGTTTAGAACAAGACTCTATAGGTAGCAAGCACATGTTCCTGTAAGTAAGCCTTTGAGGGGCACACTGTAGAGACAATACCTGCAAATCTAAGACATTAAGACGGCCAAAATTTTCATAATCAGCATAACCATCTCTGGTTCTCAATGCCTGGTCACCACCACTACAAAATGCCTTGGTTCCCTACAACAACATGTTGCAAACAAAGAGGATATCAATGCAAACCATCCATCAAAAAATATTTACAAGCTTACTTCTGGAAAATATTCTGGACTATACTGTCATTGATATCTGGAAGGCATATTAAAAAAAAAAAAAATCTCAGTTTACTTCTCAAATAAAGAGGAGGCCATTAGTTCCAATTTCCAAAGTCAGATTTTCCCTTATGATAACATTTTCAAAGGCTTGTATCAGAAAATGAATGTCTAAGTCTATTCAGAGTAATAGACAAACCATTAATGCAGAAATACAAAGGAATCAAGGATAAAAGACAAGAAAAATAAACAGAGACCTTTTAGCATTAACTATATGCATGGACATCACATCTAGTAGGTGCAAAAAATGATGCAGAGGTATGTTTGGGGACTAAGGTAGGCAGGTGGCCCTAACCCCTGAACAATAAGAATATTTTACGGATCATAAGAGAACATGAATTCAATGATAGCAAACAGTAAAAGAATTACACGCCATGGAACTCTGAAAACACATGTCCTGCACACACACACACACACACATACATATACCTTGCCGGTAAGAATAATGACTCCCACAGAACTATCATCTCTAGCATCATTAAACGCACGAATGAGCTCCTTAACTGTATGTGGCCTAAACGCGTTTCTTCTCTCCGGCCTATTAATCGTAATCTAAATTAAACAATCAAACCCAAAAAAAAAAAAAGGTTAAATTAATTAATAAACAACATTTTCTATCACTGCATACGGGTTAAGTCGCAAGTAACTAATGACTACCTTAGTAGTAGTAACTTACCTTGGCTATACCTTCACCGACAGCTTTTTCATAAATAATGTCGGTGAATTCCATGCCAGACTCATCACATGCAATTCTCCAAACGACATCGTGGCTAGGCAGTTCACCGTGTATCCGGTGATAGCTATCATTCATCGAGGCATTATTTAACCCGATGAAACCGGTATTCGAATCCGAACTGATGACCGGAATAAGATGGTTGGCAACAGCAGTCATTCTTCTCCTCGAGGAATCAATTTGCAGCGCCATTGGAGTTTGAAAGGTCGGTGAGAAGCTCTTCACTCTGACTAATGCTTTACTAAATTATTGCATGCAAAATTTCGTTTGAATATTTAAGCTTTAAAATGGTACAGAGGGATCATTTTGAACATGTTAAGAGACGAGTATCGTTATTTTGACTTTTAGTGCAGCCATCGCCCATCAGATAAGATAAGGCGGACCTAACAGTTGTGTCCGTGCGGGTGCATGAACCGTTATCTTTGAGTGATGATTGAAACGGTGCGTTTGGTAGAAGTGTGAAATAAAGCTACTGTATTATGTTTGCCATTGTCCATTGTGCTTAAAATTTATTACAAGTGATTCTTTGTTATTCCGAAATCAACAAAAAACATAGAAAGCTGCAAAAGAAATTTTAGTAAGTTTTTAATTAAATTTTTGTAGACGTGGAACTCTATTAAGATCCTCAGTCATTTTGCTGTTCCCACCAAAAAAAAATTCTATAGTAAAATTAATTAGTTAGAGGTATAATTTGAATTTTATTCAATAATTTGAAAAAAAGTGAGGTGAGTTTATTATGGACTTCTTGAAGTGAGCTTCCATGCCCCTCTCTTTTTTTCTTTTTTTTTTTAAATGCCCCTTGCTGCTGAACATGAAGTACTACACTATAATCGGATTGTGTTACGCTATTGGCACCCCTTTATTTCTCTTATAAAATTTCTATTCTCCTGTAAGCATAATAATCTCTATTCTCATGTATATATAATTTTATTCTCCATATTTTTAATTGTATTAAAAATTAAAACTTATCTAATCGAACCTACCTATTGTTTTGCTCTCTCTTTCTTTTTACATCGCATATATTTTAAATCTACAAAAATTTATAAATAAAAAGGAAAGTCAATTAAAAGAGTAAGAATGTGATTAAAAATAAATTTTATTCGCTTACTTATAATTTATTTTGGTAGCAAATGATTTTGCGAAGTTTTTATAAATTATTAACTTTTATGGTCATATGAGCAGACAATCAAAGTACGTGCCCATTTTATTTTATTTTTTCGAAATTAAATTGCGCTCATTTAGATTCCTTGAGATTTTGCCTAGAACATCAATAGACCAACATTTGCGCATTACCAGTATTATCGTGTAAAAGACTATAATTAAAATTAAAAATCCTCTATTGAGCAGCGACTGCGACGCTGTTAATGCCGGGGAAACCGGCGGATACTCGTCTGTTTGTATTGTATTTGCGTGAAGAGGACTATACACCTAGTCCTGATCCATGATCCAGCGTCTGGACTGTGGAAGCTTCTGAAGCAGGCCTCTCTGTGGAGTAGCCAGGTGAGAATTATATGTTTCGCTTTAATTAAATTTCTTTTTTTAGGAAAAAAAAATGGTTATTCCTGAAGATCGAATACATTTTCGCTTTTTTGATTTTATTACTTGGATCAGTGGATGTGGCAGCCAACCTACAAGCTCCCTTTGATCCTGTAGCCATGTTGTTATTACTCTTCATACTTCATTTATGCTTGCGTCGATTTTCGGCCATTTGATCAATCTGATACTTAGGATATTTTCATTGATGGGGATAGTGTAACTTGGATATTTAAATTGTAGAGAAAAGGTGATGATTTTTGAAATTACATAGTTCACAGATAGAGAGATGTATTTTTAGCAAATCAAGCACTCGTATATTAGCTCACAATCTGACAATCAAGACAATCAGCCACAGCATGGCAACCAATGCCGATATCAATACTGGTATATACCCACCCTCACACAATGAAAACCAATCTATTGAAGGAAGAATTTCTATAAGCTAAGAGCTGCCTAAATTAATATACACATTCACATTCAGAACCTAATGAACTAATGGTGTGATAGGGGTCAGCAAATCGTGCCTACCACTCAAATGGATACACCAGAAGTCACCTTAGGCTGAGATTGAAAATAATGCATCTGGATTGAACTGAGGCCTACTGCTTGGTAGTTTTCCTGTCTGTAAACAGCCGATCGGGGGCTGATTGGGGTGGTTGACACACCAAATGTCTGCCCATCAGTCGCCTTAGGCTAAGCTTAAAAGCATGCATCTGGACTGGACTGAGGCCTATTACTTGATGGTTTGCCCATCTGTAAACAAGCGATCGGGGGGTGAGTTGGAGTGGTGGACTCACCAAATGTCTGCCAGCAGTAGGGATCATACATGTGGTAGCGTTCTTGCACTGGTTTTAGCTCTATAACAGATAGAGTTACATCTACACATGGTAGGCTGTCACTGCAGGCAAAGTGTACAGGTTTTACTGTGTACGTTCCTTTAACTCTTTCATAGGTGATTCCTGATAGAGCCACAGCTGATGTTTGGTTCTTGCATTTACTTTTGTCACAATAGAATTGGTCAATCACGATTGGAAGTTGGACCTCAGAAACTTGAATGTTTGAGAAAAGCACCCCCTGCACAGAGCCTGATCCACCCTGCAGATGTGAAATTTTAAATTGTGAGAAAAAGGTGCTTGTACGCATCAAGTGCAGGAAAAGCTCTAGGTTTAGCTGAATGACTTGGAGATGTTGTCCGCTAAAGGAGATGGGAAAGGAAATTCAGTTATTGGAATTCTCCATGTGATCAATGCTCCAAAAAATAGTTAGATTTTATAGCAAACAGAGAACACATCTCTAACTCTTTCAGATTCTTTAAAAACTTGTTACAAATCTTGCAATTATGTCTAGAAGTGCTTGGAAAAATATTTTAAATGACTTCAAATAAGATGATGAAAATCTAGTTGACTTATTACTACGTTTCTGCCCTTCTTGATGATTTAAATCCTAATCCATTATTTAAGACATCACTGCAAGTCAATGCAAGTCACTAAATTTGCTCTGTTTTGTATGTGATTGTTAATCTATCTCATCACTCTACCTCAGTTCTGAGCACAATATGGGTAGTCTTTTACATTCATTGTTTTTTATTAAGTTAGTTCTATACTGAATTATAACATTGGGTTCCAGATGGTATCATTACCTGCCAAGTCTTGATTCTGACTCCATTCATTGTGTTATGCATCATGACATCTCGGACAGTAATGTTTGAGACACATGCTTTGGTGTTATCTTTTCCCAGACTTCCAATGCTGATTCCATGTCCTGGACCACAGTTGACATTATGTACGTATACATTTGAGCATCCAGTCTGAATAGAAACACAGTCGTCTCCTGTAAAAGTCATCACATTTTAAAAGCTTAGCATCAATGCAACATATGCACCTGTTTCAACATTAGTCATTTATATTAAAGAAATCAGCTTTAATTTAGCTTAAAGCTAATTTTCAATCCTGCCAACCATGTACCCTATTTATATGTTAAACTAAACCCCCAATTTTTAAGTAAGCACTCGACTGAATATTAAAATCTTCATTAAGTGTAGTACCAGGTTTATGGACCTTTTTTACATTCATTTCTATGTTGTATGCCTTCTAGTTAGGCCTTTATTTCAGTCAACAAGACAAAGAAGATGGGCAGAAGATTATGTTGCTAAGTGAAGACAAATGCAAGTTGAAAGGATACAACAAAAGATGTGTTTTTTGTTGCCTGTGGGGTTCAAACCTCATCCTAAATTGGTCCATCCCTTGACAAGTTCAGGTATGACAGGCGTAGAATAACTAATGGATAAATTTTTGGAATTTTGAAGATTGCTTCTTGGCATGTGTTGGAGTATAAGGTTACGAGGTGTGGATAAGATTGTGCAGTGAATTTTAAGGGACCTGCATCAAGGCATGTTGCTTATGCAACACCCTCTTTCTCTTATTTCTGTTGGGTAAGTGGATATGACAGTGCTGTCAAGTGTTCCATAATAACCTCAATTTGACCCTGCAGGTCTTCTTGTTTGTTGAGATTCAAGCTTGACCTGCAGCTCATCATGTGGAGGTAGTTAAATTTGGTTTATATGGCAACACAATTCATTTATGAGCAATGTAATTACCGCATGCAAGATTGGAAGTATGAATCAGCACATCATTGGAGTTTTGCAGGTGAATTCCATCTGTGTTGGGACTATCGCCGGGTGATGAAACGCTCACATCATGTACCACAACTCCAATGCAATTATCAAACTTGAGATGGCATTGAGGACTGTTTTGAATTGTTATTCCGGTAACTGTAACATTAAAGCTCCCGTAGAACCTCAAAGCCTGTTACATAATAATACATGACGTTAGAGGACTGCATAGCCATGAATTTCAATTTCAATTTTTGTAATGATTAAGTGGTCCTTACCGTTGGCTTGATGCTTGGCATTTTCCCAGATAGTTCACTTCTTATCTGCCACAGAATTTGAAGGAGAAACAAGAAGAGTTGCCGATATCAAAATTCGACTCACAGGGAAAAATTAACAGACTGATGAGGGTAACTAAATTACCGGCATCGGTGGCTTGTCTGGTAATGTGTTGTTGTGTAATGGGATGATGAGCTTTGATTCATCATCTATAGGATCATCATAAGGATAGTCTTGCCACCATACCGAACCTCTTCCATCAATGATACCTTTTCCCTGAATTGTAATTCCTTTCAGCTTTGTGAAGTCAAGCCACCATAACAATCCTCTACCCCAGTCTTTGGAACTTGTAGGAGCAATTATTGTTCCATCCAGCTGATAATGATTTTAAAATTTCATTAGAAAGTTCCTTAATTGATGAAATGTATCCTTCAAATTTTTCATTTTGCTTGTTTCATAAATTTACCTGAAATATAATGTTTGCTTGGCAGTATGGGCCAGAGAACGAGATGGGTCCTACCAGGAATACGGATTCTGCAGGAACCATCATACTTGATGCTTCAACTTTACAAGCAGCTGCCCATGCAGCCTCAAATGCCTGCATCAATTTCAATCGCGTGATTGAATTGTAATTTTCTTACTGCCATCTACTTTTGAAAAATAGGTGTTATTTTTGAAAAATAAAAATGCAGCAACAATAACTATATTCATAGGATAACAGTCGGTGTTGGTTGTGTGCTGAAAAAAACTGTAAGCAATTATTGATGGAATCGTGACCGAACTGTTGTAACGAGAATCATTTTTTTCTCTTCTTTCTGAGAGGGCCCACGCTGTTAATTCTATTGTCCTTTTCACTGTATTTGTTGCTGTTATTTGTTTTCACGGACGTATATTTTACCTCAGCTTTGTGCCAATAGCATTGCGACACCAGAAGCAGGGCTGCAGTCCTGTTAACTCTATTTGTCACCATTGAAGGGAGATTAAAAAAATTAGCACGATTTGAAATTAGCGATTTTGAGCATTATGTTTTTCGGTGACACTAGAAGTAGAATCTTGTTGCATCACCTGTCGATTGCATTATAACAAATAATGTGCCGGTATATTATTATTTGAAAACGTTAAGGTTTTAAAAGAATGAGAATTAATTAATTAATGTGGCTCCTCCGTTCGTGAGAATTACGTTTGCTTTGAATGAAAAAGATATAAAAACACGTTTCTTATGGATGCAACGATTGAGAAGAATGACATCCCATGTCACCTAATTAAAGAGTGTTCATAAGAGTTTATAAAGAGAAGAGAAGAAAGGGGGGGGGGGGGGGAGAGAGAATGGGGCTGTTATTTTTTAAAAGAGTTATCCAAATATATACTAACAAGGGGTATTGAACGTAAACGAATTACCTTAGTGTCATCACTAACTCCATTGCCCTTAGCGCCAAAATCCTTCACGTTAAAGACAGAAGAATGGTGGCTGTCGGGGCCTTTTGACGGGCTCGGCTGTGGGACATCCTTTACAGGCTTATTAGGCACCGCCGGAGGCAACGGAGGAGACTTGTTATGAGACGGCGCCTTTGGCTTGGGTTTTGGTTTTCGTTTTGGTTTGCCATTGTGATAATTGTGGCGACCACCTTTTTGATGGCTATTTGCTTTATTACTTTTCTTGAACAGAGAAACTGAATTGCTGCTTCTGCTGTGCCTCCAATGCCTCCCTCTTCTTGCATTGCAAGTCTCAAAACTTGCAGACCAAACAAGAAATGCAATCGAGAGTACGAATGCTAGGCTTCTGAAACTCATCCCTCTCATCATTCTTAGAGAAAGAGATAGCTAGAAAGAAAGACACAGAGAGACACACACAGTGAGAGAGAGAGAGAGAGAGAGCTTGAACTGTAATTTTAATTAGTTAGCCAAGAAAAGTTAAGTGTCTTTATATAGGGAGGGCAATGAGCCTCATGAGAGTTAACAGTTATCATCAAAGATTGCTTTAAATAATGCAAAGGCATTTATGTTTCATATTTCTCATAATTCTCTCCCTTATTCTGCATTATTAATGATTTCATATCCCTTTTCTGTGGATTCTTATTGGAATTAAATTTAGGTCGTCTACAATAACTATAGGTCCCATTTTTGCCACATGTAAGAAATTTTGCTGCATGTGACTCACTCCAGTTGTTTAAACAAACAAGTTTCGAATTCACCAGTCAATAATATTATCAAAATATTCCAAAGCCATATACTATACAAACCGTTGCAAGCCAAAGCAACCATACATTTTTGTATATTTTATCGAATTTTCTTGCTTCGCAACAGTTATGTCATGCATTTCGTGAAATGCCGGGTACTTACGTTACATATTGATATTTACTTACTTATCTAGAAAATGGTAAGAGATTACAAACTGAAATTTGTATTTCGCAAAATTAATTTACTCTGGTTTTATGCATCTATCTGTTTGTTTATTAATGGATGCAAATTACAGTGCAAGACACATATGGGTGAGAATCATCATATTGAAAAGTTGCTTTGCTGTTCCCTTGCGTCCACAATTTTGTGAGTTGGGTATAAATATTTTAATGAACATGTAGTATATGGAAAAGCCAAAAAGGAACACGTGAGTGGGTCTATATTGTGTCAAGGGGCACTGATTATAACAGCTCTTTATGGTCACATGCGACGTTCACGGGCTTAAAGTTCTGTGCTCTGTCTTCATCACAATAACCCGTAACTATGGCTTACAAATTCTGAAGGGTTTCTCTTCTTCCATAAATTCTTTTCCAATTTCAAAACGACCCAACAAATCTGAGAGACAGTACTGAAACCTGAAACGTACTGCAGATCAAAATGAAACCCAAAAAAAGGTACGGCTGATAATAATGAAAAAAAGAAAAGAAAAAGAAAAAGAAATACATACGCCCATAGTTTTGAGACGTTTAATTTGATGGGTATGTTGCTGATAATTTGTTTTGACGAATGGCAGTTAAGAGAAGTACAACTGTACAAATAGCCAAGTAGATAGCGTCCAAGCTAACAATAATTTATTTCACACTGGTGAGGGTAAAAAAAAGAATGCTCCTCTTGGAGTCACATGCTTAATCCCTGTGAAGAGAACAAGCTTTTAAAAAAATAAATAATATAACCCGCAAGAAGAGAAAAGGAAAGATTGCGCTTTGTGATAAATCATTGTACATACGGGCTCCTGCTGCGATAGAATCATATCGCCATTAGCTTTATTGGATCCATTTTCTTAGAAAATTTTCAGCTAAAATTTTGATATGACCCCTCCGTGATTGAAGGACCATATATAATGGAGTAAGTCATACAGTATAGCTCTGTTTAAAATCTTAAGTTTTCTATGTTCCCAGTGTGATTGCCACAGGATACTTGAGTGTGTTACAAAGAATTTTAAAGGTCTTTGACAATATAGCAGCCCACACATCTAGCTCATATTTAAAAGTTGATGACTGTCTCAAGCCTCGTCACTATATATATAGACCGATTTTTGTAACTAATCATGTTGTCAGATGATGAGTTAGTGTGGATTCTCCCATAAATAAATTAACCTAGTTCGGATATATATTCCACATAAAAAGCTCATGAACAACTCATGCTCAAATGCTGGCAAACATAAGAAATAAGAAATAAGAATTAATTGCCTCAAGTTTAGATTATTAGCTCAATAACTATTCTCAGCAAATACGAAATATTTTTTTTTTCACTTCACGAGAGAAGCTGCATTACAATATTCAATAGTTTAAGTATGTGGTACGTGGTGGTTCGTTACTTCCTTATATACTCTTGTCCCAAAATAAAATTTTCAGAAACCCCCCAACAAGAAGATAGGGTTGGTTCAGGAACCATAACTCACTTTCATGAGCCAACAAAGTTTATCTTGCAGTCTCTGACCTCTTGCTCTAGTCACTTTCCCTCTAGAATTCCCCATTACCCACCCCCTTCTCATTCATGCGCTAGGCTCCACTGCTTGCGTTGCCAAATTTATGGGATATTCGAATTGAGTACGAAAACATAACCAACAATATTAGAAACCCCAATAGCTGGTCTCAACTGAGCCCCGACTGTTATATATATATCATTAATCCATTACTTAGCGGATAATAAATTTTATAACTGACAAAATTCCTGAACTTTTGCTCAAACCTTTATGCTTATATAAAATATCAGCTCTATTTATTAAAGTTAATTAATACAGATGAGGTGTGTTATTCTATATTGTGCATGCTCAAGTATTTCAGTAAGAAAAATACGTGCAAGACTGACAACATAAAAAGCCACACATGTGACGAACAGTCGTTGTATGATTGAATTAATTAACTTGTGAATCACAAGCTTTTTTTCGTTTTTCTTTTTTTTTTTTGGGGGGGGGGGGGCTAAATTTTAAGTCCCAATAATAATTTAATTAGGCAACAGTTAAATAATTCATTAATCGCAAATTGCACGTATATATTAATTATTATGTGCATGAAATAGACTTTAGATTTGATGAAGTTTGGAGCCTTGGGGGAGTAGCAGTGGGAGTGTAGGACCTTCGAAGCCGTCTTTTTGTGAAGCTCGTGAACTTCGAATCTTCTCGTGAACTCCATTAGGGCTGGGGTTTTAATTAATTTCTTCTCTTCTGTCTCTCTCTCTGCTCCATCATCACCATCATTATTATTATTCACTTTTGTGATTCATTTTTCTGCCACCAACCAAGGCATCAACCTTCATGTTTTCTATTAACTAATCAACATGTGCAGCTTCACCAGCCCGCGTCAAACTGATAAAGTGGGAATTATTTCATTCTTTTTAGGGTTTCATGTACAAGTTGTAAATAGGAAAGTTGCCCACAAATTGTATGCACTCATTTGATTATTATGACTAATTAACTACGAGACGATCAAATTTAACTTGATTTCCTCTTAAAGAATTAATTAACGTTAAACTATAATATCGGCTGGATTTTTGTCATATTCATTGTCTTTCCTCATCATTACCTCGCGACTAAATCAAATCTTTCATGTATATAGATTGACTGTTTAATAATAAAGCAGCGAAAGCATTACATCATTCATGATTTCATTATATTTTACAATTGAATTATGTCAGTTAAATAAAGATAATTTCCAACGGATAAAAGAAATAAAAAATGAAGTGATTATTTTAATTCGATTCCAACTTAATTTCCCGCTGTATTTAGATGCTCTTCTGGCTGCTAACACGCAACGTAATCATATTTTAGAGAATAAATTAAGTTCAGCAATAAATTTATTAAGATGATTAATGATACCCACGAAATCAACATTAATGCTTCTTAATTAATTAGACAAGTGCACACGTTTGAGTGCTTTTTATGTGCTTTAGACCCAAATTGGCAAATTTTGTCGAGTTTTAGATAAAACTTTAAAATATTATTATATGATCAGCTGCGGTATCCAGCATTATTGTGCATTTCTATTAATTGATCATGCTAAAAACATTCTAAAAAAGCATCTTAACAATATGTTGTAATTTATCCAATTTTTGTTTCTCGAAAGAAAAGATAAAAAGAGGAAGAGGAAAAAGAAAGAGAATCACGACCCTACCTGTACTCCAATCACCACCATTAATCAACTTTCCATTTCCTTTTCCCAAAAAAGAAAAAAAATCAACTTTCCATTTCAGCATAAAAGTGCAAATTTAGATCTGATTCTTCAAATTGCAATCACTTCTCTTAGATCATGCTTCGGCCTTTAATTAAAAAAGAAAAGTTAAAATGGTCAAAAAAATATGAGGGGCCGCCCCGGGGGGGGGGGTGCGGTCACGATTCATTCTAGAACTCAAATTGGAGCTACAAGAATTTAATTAATAAAATTTTCAATACGCAGAAAACAATGCATGGACTGAGTTTTGATCATAAGCTTTTCTTATTGTTCTTGCTGCTGACTTTCTGGTTTGTGAATTTGTTGTTGTGCATGTGAATCACTGAGTTTTATCTTTTCAGCTATTAATATTGTGCTTCGGCTTCTGCTTCTTTCTCTCTCTCTCTCTGTCACTCTATCTCTGTCGATCTTGTTTCTTAAATTTAGTGAAGGACAAAACCCAAAAGCGCTTCTGTCCCCAGCTTTTTGTTTGTATTACAATTTACAAGACCATTGATTCATCGCCTGAAAAAGAGCTAGCCACCACGCATCCAAGGCAATGTCACGGATCATTTTGAGCCCCTAAAGATTTGCTTATCATTATTTTATTTTCTGGGGACAAAAGTGCAACATCTCATTCACAGACCTTTGTTTTTTTTTTTTTTTTTAAATTCCTCTAATATAACTCGGCCTTTATCGCAAGTAATTAATGCCAGCCGCTGCTGTTACATAATCATTTTCCCACCAATCCCCTCTAAAACAGGCCAGCACATAGTTTTTTAAATAAAGACATTTCATTGATCGTACGATCTTGCTGACTGGTAGACTGAGACAATATTAATTATTGATCTCTCAATTTTTTTCACCAACTTGTAATTTGATTTGGCAACTCGGAATGTTCTTTGCTTGTACAAACATTACGTACGATGATGCGTCACCAAAATGGCTGCTGTAAAAAATGAACAAGGTTGCATTATTTACACTAAATGATTGTCTTGTCATTCACACCATTGGCCATCAAGTACCCTCCGTGAAGTTCCCGGCACGTTATTACTATTGTTCACGAGCTTTAATTACACAGCCAGCGAGATTTGTTTATTTTATTAAAACAAATGGAAAACAGGACGATGATAATCAACCCGTCGCTTCCTTCTATGAACTTTACTGATTCAAATCCAGGAGGGTAACTTCACAAGAAATGTGGCTTAAAGAGAGGACATATCTAGCCTTTTGGTCATAGAGTTTATTATTAATCACTGGACACAAAGCACCCACCAGACCCCAAAAGTTTGATCCCGTAAATAATTTGATTCTTATTATTTCAAATATTGGTAAGTAAACCCTATTGTTTTATAAGTAATTAAGTATCTTAACCGACAGAATTCACTCATTAGAGAGTTTTTAAACGTTCATTTATTAAATAATAGAGATGTAAATGAAACAGTGTGGAATGCGGACGTGTTTCTTCTCCTGCTAATTAACTAGAGAAAATCATATTAAAAATGTCTCTGTCTTGTAATTTGCAGTTGTCTTTGTCTCTCTCTCTCTCTCTCTTAATCCTTCCATTTCATTTCGTTCCCACCAAAGATAAAGGTGACGAGGTGGCGTCTACCCATCAAATAATTGATAAAGAAATTAGCATAGCATTGTCAAAAATTTTAAAAATCAAATTGTCATCCATGATTGAATTAATATACCAGCTGGCGCGTATATACTATATATTACGTATTAAATAATGGGATTGTGTTGCAATCTGAAAACGAATTGAGTAGTGACAACATAAAAAAAAAAAAAAAACCACTTTCATATTTCTTTTATCTTTCTTCAAGCATACGTGTAACGAAATCAATGTTGTATTGTAAATATGTTAATGTGTATACGTTGGACAACAATGTCGTTTAATGTAACATATACCAACAAAATGTTGTGCACTTGTCACTCTAAAAAGGGATCGAGAAACTTTACAGATAAGTCATTTGTTCTTCTAAGCAACCCTTATCTATTTATTTATTTATTTTAGGTAAAAATCTTTTAGTTACTAGCCTAATTTAGCCAATCACATTATAGGCACGGAGTATCGTCAGCATTTCGATTTGAATCTCTAATCGTTCCCATTAAAAAAAAAAAAAGAAAAAAGAAAAAATATTGGTTGGTTATGATAGGCACTAGCATTTTCTCGCATGCATGTACTGTTTCATCTCATTATTAGTTTTTTTATTTCCAATTTTCATTTTACGAAATCCTAATTAGAATTCAATCTTGACGTGAGTGTAATAATTATATTAAAACAACGCATCTTGTACTTGACTGGACACAAAAAATTATGTATTTACAACTCAGTGGCATTAGGCTGCCTGGCCCGATTTCGATCTTTTTTTTGTTTTTGTTTTTGGGTTGCACTGTTAGCAAGCCTCTAAAGAGGTTTTATTAGGGCTTCAGAGGGTGCCAGTGGCTCAACTCTCTTTTCTTTTCTTTTTTTTAAATTTTTTCCCCAAAAAAACATCGATCCGGTTTAATCTCATTCTAAGTTTTAAACGCTTTCCATAACCAAGAGATAGGATTTATTAAGTTCTATGAATTAGTTTTATTCAATTTTGCTCTTCAATATCAATTGTATTGCAACAAAGATACAAGGCTTTCCATTCGGTGTGTGTGTGTATATATCTAAATATAACATATAAACATCCTCAATATCCCATAAAAATTTAACTCGGTCACCTCAATCCTCCACCAAGAAACCTATACTAGTATGCTCTACGGTCCAGTTTCGTACCCGATCAATATACTATATTACTATGACGTAATTATTTAAGGGCGTATAGGTGGCAAGTCAGAGCTCAGTGTGAACAATTTCATTTCTTGATGGTTCTGTGAGCTTAGCATCTTTATCGTTGGAGGTTAAGCAGTCTGCTGAAGGATGCACAATGCCGTACCCGAAACCTTGAGCAGAGTTGCAGTAGGTCTCTACTGTACCATCTTTCTTCTCTAAGTTGACATTGGTCAAGACTATGTCACTGCAGGGGACGGTGTCGCTGCAGGCAAATTTCATTGCTTTTGAGCTCTTTGTAGTCCCACTAATGTTCCGGTACATGATCTGGCTTATGTTCACAGCAGATGTCTAGCAAAATACCAGAGAGGATTAATCGTTTACAACCTTCACAGAATTGAGACTCCATGTTTCAACGACAGAAAGGGAACCGGATAATGTACCTGATTCTGACAGGCTTTTGGGGAGTCACAGTAGAACTGGTCAATGATAATGGGGTTTGAAACTTCTTCCATCCTCACATTTTCAAATCGTACCCCGCGAACATAACCAGAACCTCCCTGGACCATAGATTCAAAAAGAAAGGATTCACGTCACTTTCAAAAGAAAGAGTAAAACTAATTGGAGCTTAGAATGAATTCTATGTTTCAACACGTAAGCCATACTGGTGTTATCTGTCAAATACTGACCCATAAATATAGATAATGGCTCTCATACAGTTGATAGAAAATGCACTCGATGCCAAAAATTGGCTAAGCACAAATGTTGCTTCTTAATACCGAAACAAACGTTGTTTCAAAGTCTTGAAAAAACATTCAAACACTTTGTTAGCAATTTGGAGCGTTAATGAATACTTGTAGTTAAGTATACAGTAGAAAGACCCTTTCCAGGTTTCAATCACATAGTCAATTTAAACTTTTCCTAATGTCCCTCCTAAAGTAGCTAAACTGGTGCTGCCAGTGTTACTATATCAGATCTACATGATTTACTCATGTTATGAAGTACTACCTGCCAAGTCTTAATCCTGAGGCCATTAGTAGTTTCCCGGAGGTATGCTGTATCCAAGACCACTTTTGTAACTATGCCTATCGAGTTGTCCTTTCCGAGGCTTCCAATACTAAGAACCAGAATGAATTTCACATCAGAAAAAAGAGCAGTATTGGCAAAATCAGTTTCAGTTTTTCCATATTTCACAAAATCGAATGGTGTTCTACTAGTTCCACAGTGTACTTTTATGGACTGGAATATAGACTAAGATCAACAATCTGTTGACATAGTGCAAAAAATTAACTAGATATACCTGATTCCATGTCCGGGTCCACAAAATACTCTCTTCATCTTGATCGCAGAGCTACCATTGACAATTGAGATGCAATCATCCCCTAAATATCAAATGCAGAATCACTATCAAACACAACCTGTCAATATGCTGCCCTACCATATCAATGTGCATGCTACATTGCACATTTTTATGCAGAAAATCTCAGATTTCTATGGTAGGCACAACTTCAGCAATTTTTTGGATTTTGTCAATATTTGGCTTTCATTGTCCCATTATTGGTTTGAACTCGAGAAACTACAATGAGGTTAACAAAATTAAAGAAATATATAAAAAGGATGAGGCATTTGAACCTGTTCCAATTTTGCAGTCTTGGAGAACAACATTGGTGGACTCAGTAATGTGAATTCCATCTGTGTTTGGACTGTCTTCTGGGGCTGAGACTAGCACTTGATATATTCTCACAGATTCAGATCTGGAAATGACAAAATTCATCTGTTGGCTGTTCTGAATGGTAAGGCCTTTGACCTTTACAGCCGAGCTTGAATCTATAGTTAATGCCTGTAAAAAAAAACTCTACGTCAAATCTCAATAATGAGAATAATTTGGGGTTTTAATCCAAAAATGCATTTTATGAATTTTTTTCTGGATATCACTACTATAATGGGGGGGGGGGGTAAGGTGCTCACCGTCGGTGCCCCTCTGCAAGGCTGTAAACAAGCAAGAAGAAAAGAAAGATACGTGTCAAAAGTTTACTTTTTCGAATTGAATTACGTGGAACGGAAGAAATATGTGAATTTAGAATAATTACATTTGACTTATTCTTTTTGCAAGATGATGCCCACCATTTACTGCCGGAACCATCAATGACTCCTGAACCCTGGAAGAGGACCCCATTCAGCTTAGAAAAATCAAGCCAGATTCTTGCCAACTTCGGATCCCAATTATCAGGTTCAGCTGGTGCAACTATTGTTCCATCAATCTGAATGGTGATAATATTAGTTAGGCTGACATTGATGGTATAGAGTATTATCAACACAATTATTAGTAGAGAGACAAATCATGAGAGCAACAAAACTATAACTAAAATTATCTAAATGCTGTTTATAGTTTGATGTTGGCATCTATTGAAGATTACCTGAATGACTAACTTATCAGCACATGGCCCCTTGAATCTTGTTGCATTAACTAAATAATGGCGTCCTGCAGGAACCAAGAAGACTGATTTTCGAGTAGAGCAGGCAGTGATCCACGCATTGAGGAAAGCCTGACGATAGCAAAGAACACAACAAGAACGACCAAGTTACAAAAACTAGGAAGAAGCAAATTACCAAAATCTAATCAAAAAAACAATTAGGACAAGAGTAAAAGTCATAATTTGATAGCGTCATGGTTAAATTCATCATTAGACCTGCTCATTAAGTGACACAACCATCATTTAAATAAACCAAACTTTGATTTCCACATTAGTAAATATTGCATCATGTCATTTGTGCTGTTCAAAACAACTTTTTCCTCCCTAAAGCAAAAAGTATTCAACAACATGAGTGTACCTGGGTATCATCAGAAACTCCATCTCCAGCAGCTCCAAAGCTATCCACATTTACTAGAACCTTGCCACCTCTTCCACTTGTCCATGATGGCTCTTCAAAAAGTTCCACCTCATTCTCTTCTTGTATGTCCAGGTTTTCAAGCTCCCCAAGCATGGCAAAATTGTCATATACCATTTTTCCTGCAACTGCATGAGCCACTATCAGCAAACCGAAAAACAAAATCATGAAGAATTCATCCATATTTTGTCTGTTCTGGCTGTTCCACAAGATTGGTTAGATTTGTATAAATCCACTGAAGAGATTGGATTTTAATTTATAAGTGCGTATTAGTTTTGGAAATGAAGGGATTTGTGGCCTATATGGCTTGGCTTAAAAGTAGATGAAGGTGCTACATTTTCTACATGCCCACACTTGAAGTACAAGGGAAATTCTTTTTGAAGTTTTTTGCTTTACTCTTAAACCAGTGTACAAAATGTTAACCAGTCAATGTGTTCATGGATTCTGTCTTGGTATGTGCTCTCTGCAGCCCTCATATAAATGGATGATGAGCGTGTATGCAAAGGAAAATCTTTCTGGGCAATCTGTGTTTTTATAAATTAGTTATTTACTTATATTGAGTGCACCTATCTAACAATACATTAAACCTCCATAAGAAACAGAAAAAAAAAAAAAAAAGGTCAAAGGATTAGTTAGACCAAATGATGCAGAAGGAAAACAGATCCCACTAGCTGCTTCCACTTTCCATGCATGGTAATGCTAAGGCTTAAAGGAAAAGAAATCTCTCAATTGTATATTGTAGAGTTGGTAACCTTCACAGATGGGGCTCAGCCAGTGAGCCTATCAAAGGCACAGCAGAAAAATCATATATGTGGCCTCAGCTTTTGCAGTCAATATCCTTGAATAGGTAAATGGAATAAAAATCCATTGCTAGTGGCAACTATTTACTTCAATTAAACTATGACCAATCTCCCTCCTCAGCTTCCTTGCCAAAGCAGTCTCCCTAATTTTCATTGACACTTCAAATTCCCCTATTTCAGAGTAAAAGTTTGACACTTGCCAATAAACTGCAAAATCCACTGGCTGAAGCTCCATCAAAATATTTGCTACTCTTCTTCCAATAATTTCATTGCCATGAACCCTGCAACTTCGCAGCAATGAGCTCCACATCACACAATCACCCCCTCCTGGTGTCTGTTGCAGCAACTCTTCAGCCTTGTCCAGAATACCGGCACGGCCTAACATATCAATCATGCATGAATAATGCTGCCTGTCCGCATCAATGCCGTAAACAGATTTCATAGAATTAAACACCAGTTGTCCTTCGTTGACCATTCCTGAGTGATTGCACCCAGCAAGCACACAGAGAAATGTCACTTTATCAGGCATCAGACCATTTTGGATCATTACTTCCAGCATGTCAAGAGCTTCTCTTCCCCTTCCATTTCGAGAATATCCATTGATTATTGATGTGAAACAGACAACATTTGGAGAAGGAATTTTCTCGAAAACTTGGCGAGAAAGTTCAACATGACCACATCTCGAATATGCATCCATTAAAGAACATGACACAGCAATATTAAATTCAAAACCTGACTTCATTGCACAACAGTGCAGCAGTCTGCAACTACTTAGATTTGCGGAAGCAGACACTGATAATGCTTTCAGTGTTGTGGACAAAGTAACCTCATCAAGTCCAATTCCTTCATCAACCATGAAACCAAACATCTCAACTGTATCCTCGATGTTCCCAGAGTGCAATAAAGATGTCATTAGTGAGTTACAACACTCCAATGATCTCTCAGGAACAGACTCAGCTACAGCAACAGAACTCTTAGTGACATTGCACTTCCCATACATATCAATCAAAGCAGATTGAACATGGACACTCCCATGATCAAAACCCAGTTTTGCAACATAACCGTGAATCTGCTTCCCGAAAAATACATTGCTGGTCCTACTAGCGAAATTCAAGAACCCCACAAAAGAACGTATGGACGGGCTCTTTCCGCAAAGCTGCATCCTAAGAAACAATTCAAGAGCATCAAATATTAAACTATAATCAGCGTAAATTGAAACAATTGAATTCCACGAAATAACATCATCCACCGGAATGAAATCAAATGATTTCTTCGCATCAATTAAACTCCCACAAGCAGAATAAAAATCCACTAAGGCATTCACCACAAATATATTCGCATCCACCCATCCTAGCTTAATCACGTGAGAATGCAACTGCTTCCCTTCATCAAGTAAGGTCCCATTACTGCACCCGCGAATCGTATAACAAAAGCTAAGCCCATTGGGCTCCACGCCTTCAGCTTTCATTTTATTAGACATTCTCAACACTTCGTCTGGTCGGCTCAGTTCGCAAAAAGCTCGTAACATCAAATTCCATGTGGCCAAGTTTCTCTCAGGCAATTCGCCAAACAAGTTCAAAGCTTCAACAGTGGGTCCCATTCGCATGTATAAATCAACAAGCGAGCTTCCTATATACAAATTCAATCCAAACCCTCGTGAAAGAACCCTACAATGAATCTGAATTCCTTCTGTATAAAACCCACCATTGCTACAAACACTTAAAACAGAAGAAAACGTCGATGCACTTTCTCTGATCCCAAGCGAAACCATGTCATCGTAAAGATAAAGAGCCTGTTTTGGGTGTCCGAATTTCCCGTAACCCGATATTAGCAAGTTGTATGTTACCACGTGACGAGCCGGCATTTCATCAAACAGTTTTTCAGCAGAGTTTAAATGCCCAGACTTTAGGTAATTATCGATTTTACGGTTACTGGAGTATAAATTCAGCTGAGGATTGGGTTGACAGTATGAATCTAATAGCAGAGAGGAGGTTAGTGGATCTATTGACGTGCACGGTGGTGCCAAGGTTGTTATAGTACGGACACGAGGCAATAATTTAGTGCTTAACATCGAGCTTTTAAAGCGCAAATGGAGGAATATTCTAAATATAACACTACTAAATTATATAATCATTTGAACACTATTAAATTATAGAGTATCCTCTAAATATATATATATATATCTATATATATATATATATATATATATATATATATATATATATATATATATATATATATTTTTTTTTTTTTTCCATTCTTTTTCTTCAAGGCAACTCCAAGCTGGTCGGCCAAAGCAAACAAAATCACACCGGCAGTTCATAACATTCTATAAAACGAAAATGAGGTCATGAAAAATAAATGAACAAATTGAAAATAATCAACATCCTCCCCACATTAAACTATCTCCATATAAGCAAGTCATTTAGTCCCATGGCAAAGATAACTACTCTGTAAGTGCCCATCTCTCTAACAAGAAGTCAGTCCTAGGCAGCTGGACGTAAAGTAAATTATTATTTCATAATCATATTGATAAAGTTGTTTCATTACATACCAACACAAGAGGAGACAGATAAAAATTCAAATAATCATATATTTTAACATGTTGATGCAACGGCCTCAAAGAGGGTGGCTACAAATTGCATCTGAGTGTCTTCATCAATTGTTGAGAAGAGAGGAACATGGACAAACAGAGACTTGTGACCCTTCTGCTCTGCAGACCGAAGTGAGTGGTAGTAGACATAATTGCAAACGAAACGGCCTGCATCGTCAGATACAACCACATCAAAGCCCTTCTTCTTCAAGAACTTCAGGATTGCCTCAGTGGATAGAGAAGTCTTCAGGAAACAGAAGATGAAAATGTTAAACAACGAATAGAGAACCGGCGAAAGGACAGAGAATCCAAAATGTCACATACTTATGTCTTAACAGTAAGTTTATAAGATTATTTATACTATAATCCCCAAAAAAAAAAAAAAAAAAACCAATCTCATACATGGAAATTGTGAGGAGAGTAGTGGAGGAAGGTTGCTCTCAGATTACCTGTCTTGACCGGGAAATTCCTCCATCCTCGAGGGCTACTGGAAGTTGCTGGAAAAAGAAAATTCAGTGTAAAAAATATGAAAGGCAATTTTATATTCAAGTCCCAGAAGTGTTTTACATTTTTTTCATGTAAAGGGGTTTGTTTCACAATAGGAATATATGAGAGGTATAATAACATACATATATTCTGGATTCAAAAGGCTACTGTATAAGTTATAGTCTCCATCTTCCGCAGAGGGAATGGAGTAACTGAAAGGGCTCCTTTGCAAACAATGTAATCCAGGAAGGAAAAAAAGGTTAGGGATCTTGGCCAAAAGAGTTCAAGAGAAGTGCTATTTTGATGGAAGAAAAAGCAAATTTACCTGCGGTTGCCATCCCAGTTGGTCTGGACAGCGGAATGTGGCTTCATTCACTGCTTGCCGCTCTAAGGCAAACTTTGATGACCCACTATTTACCCCCAAATGAATCTGAAAAAGCAAAAAAATTTAGGTCTTCGCAGACACACTATTTAATCCAAAAATGAAAAGGTGAATTCATGACCTGACATTTTTGTGATTGGCAATTTTATTGCATATATGAATTCAATGCAATTGATCCAGAGCACACTGTCATGCACCTCACATTGGGGAGCTAGCCTGTAGGGCCCAGTGCCTCCCAATGAGTGTGCTGTAGCATGCTAAATCAGTTCTCATGAGTTCAAATACTTTAAAGCCAAGTCCCAGAGGATACAAGCAGCCAATATAGCAAAAATATAAAGTATACAGACAACAGCAACCGTTGAAGGTCGGCTGTAGTGAAAAAACGATAATGAAAAGGAGCAAGCAGCAATAACAAAGCAAATACAAGAGGGGTGGGGGGAGGGTGGGAATTGGAGCAATGATTGACTAAAAAACAACCAGAAATTTAAGGGATACAACTACCCTTATATTTAGATTATGCACGAAGCATGTACTAATATGATTTTTAAAAGTTTGCCAGGCTTTTCTATGTCCAATTTGCATGAAATTTTCTGGTCAGCCTCAAAACTGAGTGATAGTGAGGTGTCCTGAGAAGTCTCATGGATTCTTATTTCCTTTTGAATTAGGCCTCAACAGCTGCGTTATATATAGAGTTGGTGTCCCAATTCACAGGTCTAAACATGGCTGCTCTTAGGAAACTAATTAACCATTCAAAAAAAAAAAAAGTGAGAATTTCATTTCCCATGTTACATATAAATTCCAAAATATTAGAAATTTTTAAAACTAAATGAAGCTGCATAACAAAGCTAACCCAGATAACTTGTTCACTGTTTGCATTTGTTCGAGATATGCCTGATTCCAAGGTCTTCAAAAGTATGGGAAGTGCACCATCTCCAGCTGTCTCCAGCACAGTGCAAATGCCTAAAGTAACACCAGCTGGCAGACCTCTTCTTTCAATATAAGCCTTTAGATTGTTAACTACAGTCTCTGTAGGGTTTTCGGCAACCCCTTGAAACTTCTTAAATCCAGTTATATGTATGGTTACAGCCTTTGGCCCTTCAGATCCCATCTCCTCACTTTGCAGATGGATGCAGTTCCCAATTGTCAAGATGACACTGCTGGTAGATCTTTCCTAGGCAATGCACTGAACCCCAACCTTCTGAAAACAGCAAAATAAAGCAAGAAGGAACTATTACTATGTTTCCTGTACAACACACAGAAGCACCCATTCACCAGGTACAAGTTTGTCAAGACTGCTGAATACAAAACTTTGAGAACTGACCCTCAGATAAAGAACAAAACTAAAAACTAGCCCCTAGCTGAGAAGGATGATTAAAAGAAACAGTCTCATAAACTTTGTTCTTTTTTTTTTGCACTATGCAGTGACCCTGTAAACCCTCACCCCGAGTGCATGCATGTGTTCCCACACACAAAAAATAATAATAATAAGGGAAGAGTTCCATGAAAATTGACATGCAAGAGGAAAAAAGTGCAGCCAACAGAGATTTGATTCAAACAGAGGGGAGTGAATTTGACAATAACCCTCAAAGAGATGGTGGCATATTTACCCAGTTAGATAGAGTACCTTCTTCAAATTAGCAACACCGTTAAAATCTTTTCTAAAGGTCAAAGGTCAACACACTACTAGATTATGTAATACCATAGTTATTCTTTAGCTGAACTAGCCTTAAGAAAAATGGAATCTGTCGTATGGTTGGATGAATTTCCGGCTGATGTGTTGTATCTGTTCTCTTGCTAATTCAATGAAAGGATTACTTTCTTGAAAAAGAAAAGAAGAAGAAAAATTCCCTGCCTCACAAGTAGTCACCACATTTTAAAGCCAAATGATTTTTCTTTACCCTCATTACCCTTCCTAAGGGAACCTTTTGATCTCTACAGAAGTCAAACAGAGGCTACCATCAAGAATTTAAAGGAGAGCGTAAGCATGAAATAGAAACTCCAATTGTTTCAATTTTAATATTCCCCAATCAATCATTACGTGAACCATGAAACCAAGTTATTCAATAAGTTTGATTCTTGCGGCAGAAAGCAAATAAGCCGAATCTTCAAAATCAAAAGGAAAAAAAAAAAGTGGAAAAAAAAAGAAAGGAATCTTGCATCTTTTAAATAGATTCTTACTATTTTAATTGTCTAGTCTTTTACTTGGAATTGAAAGCAATTAGGATTGGATAAGTACCTGGTAATTCCGCCGGCTATGGTGCGGCAACAAGTGCAAGAGTGCAAGTTTCCTTTCCGTCTCTCTTATTGGATGTTACGCGGAAGCGTTAATGGAACGCCCTCCCCGATTTATTTAGCATGAAAACCACCGCGGTTTTGTCTTATTCGGACACTCAATTATATGACAACCGCCGCCAATCTGGCAGCGGTGAGATTCCTCGTTATCCGATTGACCATGACACTGTTCGCTCCGAAACGTGGCATTAAATCATTTGGTTTGCTTTAATTTTGTTGAAAGTCAAAATAGCAAATTATGTATTGGGTTTTTAATTTTCAAACCCCATTTGTTTTATGTATTAAAAAAAAAACCATTTGCTTTACGCTATATTAACTTTAAAATAAAAAAAATTACTATTTCATAAAAAGATAAAAAAAAGATCAAAGTTTGGGATCCATCGTGGTGAGGATTTGAGCGACCGGTTTTACGGTGTGAAGAGGGGGGAAAAGGCGCCAAAATCTTGCAAGTTAGCATTCCTACTGGCCATTTATTATAATTTGTAACGGAGAAGAACGGCGACATTTCATTGCTAGGGTTTGGAAGCAGAGCATGCCTCGATACAAAGACGAGCCCCCTGCAGTTCGCGTATACACCGTCTGCGACGAATCTAGGTCTTCATCTTGGTCCCAAAGAAGCAAGATCATTTTCGATAATTTCTTTGTTTGAATTCACTCTTAGTTTTTATTTCTTCAGGTACTTGATTGTTAGGAACGTTCCGTCTTTAGGTTGCGGGGATGATTTGTTGAAATTGTTTGCTACTTATGGAGACATTGAAGAGTAAGTAAGCTTTTAACCTTTCTTTTGTCTCTTTATTTTTGTGTACAATTACATCAACTTTTTACGTTAGTTAACTAATAATAATAATTATTATTATTTTAGGTGTAAACCAATGGATGCAGAAGACTGTGATCCATTTACTGATGTTTATCTTATCAAATTTCGCCTGTTCAGCAATGCCAGGTGAATTTATTATTAATTTGATTCTGATCTTTTGTAATTTATGTTGTAGGTTCATTAATCAGTGTTTCTGATTTTGAATATTTGTGTTTGCCTTGAAAAACGTGGTAGATTTGCAAAAAAAAGGTTAGACGAGTTTGTTTTCCTTGGCAATAGACTGAAGGTTTCATATGCTTCTCAGTTTGAGAGTCTTGCTGATACCAAAGATAAGTTGGAAACTAGAAGAAAGGAAGTTCTAGCCAGATTGAATTGTGAGTACTTTTTTTTTTTCCCCCCAACTCGCTATTATGTGTGAGGCATGTGGTGGGAATATTTGTGTTAAAATTAATTGCTTGTGCTGATTTGTAGCTCACGTGTAATAATTTATTTATGTCAGCTGGAAGATCAAAAGGGCCTAACATTCATAGTTCAGTTGATTTAGGCGAACCTTCATTGGTCACACCTCCCTTGCAATCTAACCTGGTATCTGAGCAGATCACTTCTTGGCAAAGGTTGTGCAAATTTTTTTTTTTTTTCATTTTAATAAAGCCATATAAATTTGTTGTTGTGATGGTACATCTGATTGTCTTTCCTCTATGTAGGGCCTCTAGTGAATCACAACATATTTCTCACATTAATGAGTTTCCCATCACAAGGATTTCCTCTGACAAGGCATGTTACTAATCTTTTTTTCCTTTCCTTGCCATGCCTTCTTGAAAGCAGAATCAGTGCGCAATACAGCCAATAGCTGCTGTATCTTTCATAAATCGATGTAGCAATTAATCATGGTTGCACTTAGGAACTTGGGGTTGTGATTTTGGTAATTGCCAGCATAAGCCTGAGCTTAAAAATTCAGTGCACAACTCAGTTCGACTTTACTGTTACTAAACCCCAAGTGGGTTGACTTGGGTCAGATTGGTCAGTTCACCATTGGGTGCATGGTTGCTATTCTTGAGTACCTTATGTGCAATGTCAGTTCTTTTTTTGGATTTCACTATCGTGTCTTAGTCACCATTGTTCCCTTAAGAATGTTGTGAAGAACTATAATTGAAATTTCTATGCCGTGAAAGCATAAGAGAAGCAGCTTACTGATCTTCAATTGGGGCGGATTAATTGTACTCTCTAATGCTTAATCCCTGCTAAATTCCACCTACATTTAGATTGATATTTTCATGCATTTGTTAGACAATTAAAAATTGTTCCTCTAGGTAGGATTTCTCACCTTTAAGTTAAATGTTTGGCTCAATGTTCGCGTTTTATAGAAACACAGTCACTTGGAACATTTGTGGGCATTTATTAGGCCCAGTATAGTTTTAATATTACTTGACATGTTCTTGTTAATTATTTGAACTTTATCATGCTAAGTGGTGGAAGACTGGAAGTTGATAGATGTCTGATTTCCCTGGATTAACAATTTTGTATTCTACTGTAATTCCATCCCAGGATTATTTTGCCTCTCAATCAATGAATCAGACAGTTCGATTGGTCAGGGAGAAGCTCGATAAGGTGATAAGCCTTTGTGGCTTCATTTTCCCTCCCAGAAATTAGCTAATGTTCTATAAAATTTATTCTCTATCTTCTCTCTTCTTCTTTTAGATTGAATCTAGTACCGAGCATCTACAAGCTGGACCAGCATCAAAGAAACCAAGAATTGACAATAGAAGAAGAATCTAATAAATTTTGGAGAATGAAGAAACTCAGCTGGATGCACAAATTGGATTTTCCAGTTTCACCTTTTGTAACAATCATTATGTTGCTCCTCCTCCTGGTCAATGACACATCACTTCACCTGGCGCCTGTAAACTGTGGCCATCAGATCTTAATTCTTGATGACCACAGATTTTTACTCTTTTAATTTTTTTTTTCCTTTTTTCTTTTTAATGTTGAATCCATGTAAAAATTTCATGCTTCTTGTCCTTTGTTGGAACAATATCCAACAATGTGTAGCATGTAACCTTGATCAATATAAATCTTATTTGTTTTATTAGTATTTGGAAGAGGACCATGAATCAACAAAGTTTGATCAATATAAAGTTTGCCTGTTTTCCTGAATTTGCATGGCGGTTTGGTTAATTGAGGAAGAGCATAAACTAGTCGCCACTGCAGGAAGTCTAGGCTCTGAGTGTGAGGTCACCCGCACCCACTACAAAAGCAGCTAAATTGCACAACGAAAATGAGCACTTCTTATCTCCATCAGATGGAAAGAATAGGACCAAAGCGTGACCCGAGCAAATTTTTAAACAAAGCCCAACATTTTACCTCCTGACCATATGCAAAATCAAAGCTAAAGTACGATGGCATACACCAAAGAAAATTATGCAATTCCATCTTTTTGGCAAAGGCTGATTACTGAGCATAAGACTCAATATTTCAACAAAGAAAACCCCAACTGACACACAGGAAGGGCACAGGTAACTTTTCATTTTTGGGTAATTTGCTTTATAGTTTAGCACAAGTGCACCTGGACACTAGCATTTTTCACAAACTGGCAGACTGGACAAAGAGCGACTAACACGTCACAATCTTTACATAAACACAGATGCCTACAAGGCATCAACAAGACAGAGGCCTCCTTTGCCTTGCATGCTCTGCAGATCATCTGATGATTCCGGGAGATGGGTTTTCCACGCCCACTCGGAACGGTCAGATAGTTGTTAGGGTCGATGTATGAGGCAGCATCATCAACTTCACTGTCTCCAAATCCTTCCTTCCCTTGGTCAGCACCCTGTGAAATTGCCTGCTGTAGGTTGCTCTTCAGTAAATTAACCACAGACTCATTGTACTTAGCCCTGTAGTGCCAATTCTGAGCTTCAGCAGCCATTTGCTTTATTCTCTCAATCAGTTCCCTGTTCTTGCGGTTCATGTTTTCTATCTCCATGTCCTTCTCCTGCAGTTTTTTGGCAAGACCTTTTTCAATAGCTGAAAGGAATGAAGCCATGTGTCTCTGCTTCATGTCCCGAACCCCCTTTGCTAAGTATTCTTCCTGTTCAAAAAGAGTAATAAAGATGAAGATGAATTTGAAGACTCCTAACAATACCAATATGTCATTACAATAAACAAATATGCAATTACGTGATCACTGAGTTCAACATTCTATGGGGTATGGAAATCGAGAAGATTCTACCAGTCCTAGTCATCTCAGTAATCCTGGAATCCCAGGTTTCAGATGGTGCATAATCAAGCATCAGATCATATGATACGTACCAAGAAAAAATGTACAGAGAAAAAATTTGATATAGACGCAAAGCAATGGAATGTCCTGCAAAAGCAATTGTAGGTAAGCTTAGAGACCATAGGTACCTGAACTTTGATATATTGATCAAATTCTTCTTTCTGCCGATCAAGCTCAGTCCTAACATTGTCACCAAGAGACAAGATGATTGGTGGTGCTGCAGTCATACTTCCACTTGCAGAAGTTACAGATGAGGTGCGTTCATCATCATCATAGGATAGCCTTAACCCTGTAGATACAGGATTGGGATTTGGAATGCTTGCTGAGCGGTCAGCTTCATCTTGACAGATGTTTGAATTCAAAGAGATCTGCAGCTTTTGCTGCCTGGAGAAATCTTCGGTTTCCCTGCCACATTTGTTAGGCCGAAGCATGGGATGGATATGCTCATTCCCAAAATAATTGACAGGATCAATGCTACACCCAGCCGGTACTGAAACAAGGATAGGATATTACAATCAGTTCAAAACAACTAAACGTGCAACTCTCTGAGAGATTTAATTTTCATGATTCATTTTTCTTTTTGCAGACAAAATAGCTTTCATAGGAAGAAAGAATGAGGCAGAGTATTGAATAGAGAAATATAAAGGAAAATAATGAAGCAAACAAATGGTAAAAATGAACATGTTAATTGAATGAGAAACGAGCTTACAGTTTCCAAACAACTGAAGCTGATTTGATGCATTATTCTGATACTGAAAACGATTCTCATCCAGGAAAACTGGAAGAACAGGATTGCCATTATTGCCTCCCAACATTTTACAACAATAGGGCTAATTATGCTAAATATACAGCAGTTAGAAATGTCGTTATATTCACCTGCATAAAAATTGAAGTGTAAGTTATAGCAGGATTACGGAACCTCTGGGGAATTCCTGTGCTAGCGAAGTTTTAGTTTTTTGGTTAACATGAAAGACATCTAGCTATGACATTAGAAGTTTATGAAAACACATATTTATGGAACTCTGATCCCAAGGGAAACTCAGTTCATATAACTGGAAAACAATAACTCACTTCTCATTAAAATGCATACTACTTTCTAACAAAATGATTAGAAGGATTATTAATAAGTTTCAGTATTTCAGAAGCAGAAAACATAGGATACAAGATTCATAACAAGGATGAGAACTGGCAATACGAATACCGGTTTAGAATATTCTTGCAGTATGTGCACAATCTAACTGACAAAATATGGCATAAGCTTGAGAATCAAAGCATTTAGTTATTAGCACGTGTCAACAAAATCAGGATGGACAACATTCTAATTGCAGCATAATCTCCCATCGATTCTCAATGAATTAAACACAATTTAGCTTCCATTTTTTCACAATATATTCATAAAAAACACCACATGATTAATCAATCAAGTCTGGTAAGCACATGAATGCACACAAGCCCGTATCTAGTTAAAAATTAACGGCCTTTAAAGACCACTCCAAAGATAGAAGCAGAACATCAAAAATTATCATCAGCCCGTACAGCTTTTAGAACATTTAGATAAACTGAACCAAAAGGAGAAAGTGACATAAATCTATTTAGATCATTAAAACCCACATACAGAACTGCCAAACAGATAGATTTTCAGTATAAATAGTAAATGCAAACCATGCAAGGCAGAAAAAATACAAATACTAATAAATGTTTTTGGAAACTTGATAAAAGAGAAGTGATTATAATCAAAAGAAATATTCAACCAGGAGATTAAGAAACATAAGCATCTGAAAACCCAGATACCCAACTTAAGATGTTAGTGCAGGGGAAATGAAGAGGGATACATGGATTGCAACCAAAAATTTATTTTAAAAATTTTTTATACAAACAATTATGGTCATCATCAAATCAAGATGATAAGAGATTATCAAGAATCCCCCCCCCCCCAAAAAAAAAAAAAACCATATTTGACCAGTTATAAAGAAAAAACCGAGAAAGTAGAAAGCAAAAAAATCACTAAAAGCTAATAGATCAAGAGAAGAGATTAGACTAACCCGCATCATGAAGACAAGCATCAAATAAAAACATAAAAGAACAGCCTTTTACCTGTGCAAGACGCAGACTATTTGATACACTTCAAGAAAACAACCACTGCCCAAGATCCTGTAGCATCATGACAAACAACAACAACAACAAGATGAAACCCAGAGAAAAAAAAAACTTTTTTGATCATCTAAACTGATTAAAATCCATAAACAAAACAAAAGAAAGCCCAAAAGAGAAAACCCAGTTGAGAACAAACACCTGAAAATGCAATCAGAGAGAGCAAGCGATCATCTAGGATCTAAAAGTCATATGAAAATGAAGCGGATGAGGATGAGTGGTAACGTAAATGAATCTTTAAATGAGTGAGAGGAGAAAAAAGAAAAAGAAAAAAAAAAGGAGGGGGTTTAGGACAGAGAGAAGGTGCTGTGGGAGTGGGGGTAAATAACTGAAACTAAATGAATGAATGAATGAATCGGTGGTGGGGATGGTGGTGTCGATACTGATGACAGACTCTTAAGTTGGGGTTACGCAAATTGGTGTGGTTTCTTTTTGTTTTTGTTTGCTTTTGGTTAATGGTTTGTTTACCTATTAATTAATTAAGTAATTAATTAATTATAATTAATTAATTAATTTGTTTGTTGATGATTCCAGTGTAAGAACAACTGAACAGTACCAAGGGAGTGTTTAACTGTGAAATTGCTTGCGGTGCAGTGTGTTGGATTTTGTAATTTGTAAAACGTCCGGTTTAAGTTTAACAGTGTGGGGGTGGAGCCCACTATATAGAGAAAAAGAAATGGGCGGTTTCCGCTTTCGTTTCTTGGTTTCTGCTTGATAACTGTTGTTTCATGTAACCTGCACTCCACCATCATCCGTTACCAACATTCTAGATTTTCCTTTTGGCTTTTTTGCTCTCAAAAATTTATTACGCTTAATTTACCTCCTTTATTTCCCCGTCGTATTTATTATCCAAGGGCAACCCTTAGCAACTTTTTTTTTTTTTTTTTTGGGGAGGAAAAAAAAAACCAAACTATCACCTAATTCAAAAAATAAAATAAAAATAAAAATAAAAAGAAGACACTAAATTATTAACAATCATGTGAAATAATCAAAAAACTTTTATCCTATTATGTTGACCAGATTAGCATAACTTCTTCATCTACTGATAAACAATCCCCCTCTGCCGTCTCAACCTTTGCTCTTGTAAGCATTCTCCCTTCCCTGGTTTTTAAGCTCACTAAACTCTAAAGTAAGCGGAATGTTGGGCCGTTAGACCGGACAAATGAACCTGAATGACATTCTTTCCCTACCTATAATTGAGTTTCGCTAACCTACCAAGCAGGTAAAAACAAGTCCACCGAAAGGTATCCCACCCCCCCCCCCCCCTTTTTCCCTCCCAAAAAAGAAAAAAAAGAAACTAATGCATTTAGTCTGTGAAACCCCAATTACTAAGTCAAACAAACAAACAAGAAGCGAGGGGTTATTAAAATCAAACCGAATCAACCCAGTCAGTTTGAGAAAATTTTCCAATTGATCTTTAATCAAAAAACGAGCTACGAATTCATTCCAACTGATTGGTTGCTCTCTCTCTCTCTCTTGTGAGTTTTGATTTTTTTTTTTTAATCACAAAGGTGGACCCTTCCTAAACTTAAAACGGGCGAAATATACCAGCAACAAATGATTACCAAAATTTAATTTTTTTTTATTAGGAAAAAAAAAAACAAAATTGGAATTACCAAACTAAGAATCATACGCAAATGTGAATGAGCTGAGATGCCGTGGTGGTCGGTACGAGGCTCATTCAACGAGAATTTAATATGAAAGCGGGAAAAGAGAGTGCGCTCGGTTCGCAGACCGCTTCTTCTCCGTCTGTGGGTCCCATTGGGCCCCACGCCTCAGTGTTGTAGTTGGCGGGTAAATTTTGGCGGGTGAGCAAAACGACGAGGCATTGATGGCCCCTTGTCTCACGGAATTGGCTAACCACCCTCCGCAACCAAAACTCAACTCAAATGATGCTGCTGCATTTATAATAATAAATATAAACAAATTTATTAAATCAACCCCATGTTCTTGTATGGTTCATGATTATCAAGATCGCGTCGGATTCTCCGTAAATCACACGGTGGCAGTGCAGACTCCAGTGACGTGCCAGATTTTATGATATGATCAATGTATACATTGCACGCTGGCTGAATCAATCATCGAGCCGTGTCATATCAATTGCGGAATTTTCAAGTTTTGTTGAATTTTTTTTTTTTTCCTTGTAATTGAATGGCGTAGCGTCGGAAGCGAGCTGTATATAATATCGAAGTTCAATGAATGAGGAATGGTTTCGATCGTGGAAGATTGCAGTTTGATAATTAATTATATATTTGGAGAGGATTACTTACAACTGTTATGAGGTGCATCCTTTTATTTAAATTGTATTTATTATAAAATTTATGATTAATTTAAGTATATAAAAGGACTGCACCTTATAATATGTATTATTTATGTGAGAGATTATATTTTACAATGATAATAAGATAATCAAAATTTTATATTTTTATTATTAAAGAGTTTACGTCACAATATTGTGATGAAATTATTTCAAATTGTATTTATAATTTTTATTTTCATTGCCGAGCTAATATTGTATAATTTTCTATTTTAACTTTTAGGATTCCCTCAAAATAAATTTTTTTACCAAAATTAACTAAAGAAAAATCACTCATCAATTGAAAACATTAAAAACAAGAGGAATGAGTTTTATTGAGTTTATTTAATCATAAATTATATGTTCATTAAAGGAAATTTATATTTTTTATTTTCTATAATAATATTTCTACAAGTTAATTGAGTGAAATTGTTTATTTTGATATGGATGAAGCTGAACATAATATATACATGTTCTTATATTATTAGACACATATACGATATGTCAATCAAATAAATATAATTTTGAATCATTTACATACTTTGTGTAGTTTTAAATTTTATCCTTTACTTATACCTCAAAGATTATTTCAAGTTGATTTTAAGTAGAGGTAGAGGGACATATAATCACCTTATCTTACAATAGCCTTGAAAAATATTTAAAGACTAGTTTTTTAAAATTTAATTTTGAGAATAAGTTTTATCCCTAACAAAATATTGTGGGTATTAAATAAAGCTAAAACTATAATTATTCAATTAAAATACAAATAAATGAATATATTCGATATCCAATATTTTAATGAGTTTTTATTTTACTGGTAAAAGCTCATTTAATCCATATATTGTGATGTTAGTACTTATTTAATTCCTGTATTTTTAATAATACCTCAAAACACCCTTAATATTAAATTATTAGTACCTTTATCATAATTTTTTGTTATTTTTGACTTAATTTTATAATATTACCCTCTTACAATAATTTTTTTGGATATTAATAAAAAAATTAATCACTAATTCAATCTAATAAATGAAATAGAAACAAAATGAATACTTATTACTTTTTTGGAATACTCAGTTGAGGAGTTAGTTTTTTTACTAATGTCCCAAAAAAATTAGTAATTTAATTCTTTTACAATATTATTTTTTTGGGTATACTTAAGCTTTCATAAAAATTAAAATATACACTCATTTTATTTTTAATTTATTTTGATAATTTAAATTTTTTAATTAATTTTATAAAGAAAGAAACATTATTGTAAGAGGATAATACTGTAAAAGCAAGCTAAAAGAAATAAAAAATAATGGTAGATATGTCAATAGTTGAAGTGCAAAGATGCTTTGAGCTATTTTTAAAAATATAAGAACTAAACAGACACTAACTTTAAAATATAAAGATTAAATGAGTTTTGACCCTTATTTTATACTTGCAATTTTTTTAAAAATCATTTTCAATAATCCTTGCATTAATTTACTCACTTTGTTGTTTATTCATAAGTTTTAGGTCAAATCTATAAAATATAAACTTTATTTTATACTTAATATTAATTTGTAAGTTTTTGTTATATATATAAGTTTTTATTTTGCTCACTAGTAAGAAACCAGTTTACTGTTATTATATTATTTTACTTATTTTATCTTTTATCTACAAGTCTCTTGTTTTATTTTTCAAATTTTATATTTTATTTTATAATTAGTATTTATTTATTGACTTTATGTTGTTTTTGCAAGCTTTTACTTTCTTCATCAATAATACATCAATTTATCAATTTTATATTAATTTACTTGTCTTACTTTTTATTTACAAGTTTTATGTTCTATTTTTAAAATTTATATTTTAGTTTAATTTAATATTAATTTATTAATTTTATATTACATTTATATTTTAGTAAGACACCAATTTTCGTATTTTATCTTTTATAACTCTTACATTCCCTTCCTATAATTTATGTTTTATCTTACAATTAATGTTCATTTACTAGTTTTATGTTATATTTATACGCTTTTATTTTATTTACAATAATCCATTAACTTTACCAATTCTATATTAATTTACTTATTTTATCCTCTACAGGTCTTATGTTTTATTTCTAAAATTTATATTTTATTTTATAGTTAGGTGGGATTTTTTTCATCTAAAATGTGAATAAGTCTTAATTTTTCTAAAGTTTAAATGGATTTAAATATAAATATTTGAATGACATGCTTATTTTTTTATTATCTCAATCTAAGTAACATTTTGTTTATTTTTATAAATAAAAATATCTTAAATATAGTTATTTAATATTTATGTCCTTACAAAACAAAATAAAAAAGATTAGTTTTATCATTTAGAAAATAAATATATTTTATAGAGATTTTTTAAAATATAATATTTACTTCTTATTCAAACTTTTTTTATTGAGAAAAAAGTTATAAAAATTTATTATTTTATTCCAATGTAAATATATAAAATTTACATATAAATTACAAAAAATAAACAAATAAAATTTTTTAAAAAATCTCAAATTTATAAAGTTTTAAATTTCAGACACTTAACAAATAATATGTTAATATTAATTTATAAATTTTATGTTGAATTTATAAATTTTATATTTTATTTACATAATTTTTAAGTCTTATGTCTATTAGTGTTAGGTTCAATTGAATGATTGAAAGATATTTAAATAATTTTCAATGTAATATAAATTTCTCCTTGTATGTATGTTGAAACCGACCAAATCCATTCTCATTTTTTATCGAATAAAAATTTAAATAATAGAAGATTAAAAAAAAAAGTAGCAGTCAATGTCAATGCGCGTGCAAGATATGATCAAAATTTTGTTTGAATTAGAACACGTGTTAACACTTCGAATTTTTGTAAAAGTAAGCTGTATTCTAAAGTAAGCTATAGCACTTCGGATTCTTGCGGCAATTTCTCACACCCCTTGGCCCGTGTCCGCCCGGGTATAGGCAACCAGATCGAAAAATCCGCGTTTTTAAGCGGATCGAAGAGTCGGGCTTCTGCATGAACGCCAGCTCGTTTTTACGGGCCGGCATCCAATCGATCCATGGGTATTTTAGTCAGAACGAATATACTATTGTCCACGTATCACAATTATAATTTTATATTTTGTGGTCAGTTTTCTAAAGGCGGCCAGGCCAGTTTAGCATAAACTCAGACACAGGTTGAAACCCTGTACCTCTCCACGGCTTCCTCTAGAGTGACAAACGACTCGCAGTCTCGCAGACGAATAGAAGAGAATAGAAGAGAATAGAGGAGAGAAAGAGGCGACTGGAAAGTAAGACTGAAGCAAGATGATAATCCCCGTTCGTTGCTTCACTTGCGGCAAGGTAATTTCTCATTAACGATAGAGACTATTTTTGTCTTCATGGATGGTTCTAGGGTTTCTTTTTTCTTTTTTTAATTTTTAATTTTGGTTTGATTATTCTGATCTCAGGTTATCGGGAACAAATGGGACACCTATCTTGACCTTCTACAGGCTGATTATCCTGAAGGGTAATTCTCTGCTATATATTTTTTAAATTCCTTGACTATTTGAACAATTGTAGCCCGTAGACCATTGTTAATCTTCTACGTTTCTTGCAATCTGGCCTTTCTTGCTCTTCTTTTGAGAGGTTTTTGACAGATTTTCCTCTTCTCTCTCTTTCTCTCTCTCTCTCTCTCTCTCTAAGCCACTCTGATTTAGTGCAGGTTGTGAATTGTGTGTTTGGGAATTAGGAATTGCAAGCTTGAATGTGCTAAGATTATTGGTCTTATTTTTATTTTTATTTTTTAATATTTGCGCATTACTCTTTTGTTGGCTGGTTCACTGATGTGTAAATTTGGACATCCGTGGACCCGTAAGCACAATGTAGACGTATGTGTGATTTATTTGAAATTTGATCCTGTAATCTGTAGAGTTGTATGCTTTTGCCATGTGATTTCTGGCAACTATTTGTTTGTTTGAATGTGAATGAATGTTAGTCTTTGTATTTGATTTATGGTGGACTAACAAACTTTTACTGGTATAAAAGATTATTTTCAACAACATAAGCACTTTTTTTGTATAGAGTTTTGCTTATGACTGTTTGGCATGCAGAGATGCACTTGATGCCTTGGGATTGGTCCGCTATTGCTGTAGGCGAATGCTTATGACTCATGTTGACCTCATTGAAAAGCTTCTTAACTACAACAGTAATCTTTCTTGCACTTTGTCTTCCTCTTTCTCTCTGTTGATGTGTCTTTCATGGTTGTGACTATTCCTGAGTTGTTTATTTCCACTGATTTTTGACTTGTTGCAGCATTGGATAAGTCTGACACCAGCTGAGGAAGCCTATGGATTGACCTGAAGTTGGCTTTGTTCGTATTGCCTGTGGCATCTGCATGTCAACTTCCATACTGTAATGTTTATGTCAGCACTTGCCGTTTTGTTTAGTACTGAGGAATATTAGGTATCAAAAGCATTAAAGACTTAACTCTTTCTCAAGTCATAGATAAGTTGGTGTCTGTATCATGGTTTGTTATACATAATGAACCTAAATTGGCAGCTGCATGTCAAGTGTGTGAGATTGTTTTAGTTGTTTGAATTTGTTTTCCTTGATAGATATGGCCGAATCGTTACCTGAGCCAGTATCATGGTCACTTCTTTACTCATTTGTGATGCCAATGCAATAGTAAGAGGGTTTTGTAGTTGTTTCTGACTAAAGCATAGGTAGGGCTAAAAGGGTTTGCTTAAGTAGGTACAGAACGAAGAGGAGACTATTTTGTTAAGTGGGTCTTGGTCTGGTGCAGGTGACAAGTGAGTGGTTGCTCGAGCAAATTGCTTTAGCAGACAAGCACATGGTGGTTTGGCAAATATCTTCAATTTTAAACATGACCCTAGTGGTTGATTCCTTGAGATTATTCATCTTGATTTTTGATAACTCACACGATTATGGATCATGTTGCTTTTGGCCATTTTCTGGGTTGTGACTGGATAGGCAGCCATTTTACACGATGACGCAATGTATTTTTCTTCTTTTTGAGTCCTTAATCGGTCAGCCGAGTTTATATCTTCATTTGCAAATGCAAAACCAAGTACTGGTACGTCTACAAATTAAAGTTGCAGAAAAATCAAGAGAATAAGATTAGATTGCGGATTCCAGAGCGATCATGAAATAGAGGCTAATATACGTTGCAACACAATAATTCTTTTTAAATAAAAAAAATTGACTTTAGACAGGACTTGTGTGCGCGCGCTGTGTGACTATTTATTCTGTCAATAAAAAATCTTCTTCCAGCAACACGCATGACTAAATCTACTGTGTATGCTCCATCGAAAATTTAAAAAATGAGGGTCAAAGGTCAAAAAACTTGTCAAGATTTATTTTAGAATTTGTGAGCAACGCGCGCACAATTGTAGGGTTGAGAAGTGGAGAAGAAACAGAACTATAGAGGCACTGGTGCTTAATGGTGATGAGTCGATTAAGCTGAATCTTTCCGTAGCAGATTCGGGATAAGGACGAATGAATAGAAAGAGTCTTGTCATGTACTCATGTTTTGTCCCATAACTTTCTCCAGGGTGGGTTAATGTAGCACTGTTTACCGGCCCGTGTTTATGTCGCCACCAAACTGAGGCTTTCGCTTCATAATTTATACTTATATGGTAGGCTTGTTAATGTTGGTCGGTCCTTCTCACCTGATAGGTTTTCAAGCAGTTAGAGGTTAATCAGTTCCCTTCTTCTTTTTTTTTTTTTTGGTTTCTGGTGCATTAAAGAAGGATGGGGCTATGTTTGAACCCTACCCAAATACTGTGTACACTCATTTTTCATTGAAATTTTTATTACAAAATTACCCTCAACTTAAATTTCTATTAGAGCCTACATTACACGTCTTGTAGCGTGTTTGTAAAGGTTCTTCCGCAATTGTTCTTTTTTTTTTTTGTTTGGAGATACATTAAATATCTACCATTGCTCACTTTGATGACATCAACTAAATTAAATTGTCTTTGATAAATAAAATCAGACACTCACTTACTTTGATATAAATTAAACTTCTATTGAGTTCCAAGGAAAAAATTCCTTGCATATTTACATAAAAGTTAAGAGTTTTATCATATATTATATCAGTGTTTCATAATTGGTTTGAGAATTGAGAGTTTCAATTTTGGGGAAAAAAAAAAAAGAGGAAAACTACCGTTGCAACAGGCCCAGGATTTAGTTAGAAAACCTTAGTAATCACGAAGCCTTAACAATAGAAATCGCTAAAAGAAAGCTGAATAACAGATAGTTAATGAGGCTATAGAGGGTGAAAAGGAAAATTTTAAAATTTGATATGTAATGAAGGTATAGAGAGTGAAAAGTCAAATTAAAAAATTGGATTTATTGAATATTATGATGAATTCAAATAGTCTTACCCATAATAAAAGACGTGAGAATTTTCATATAATCAACCAAAAAGAGTGAATTATGATTTGACAACCAAAAGATTTATTAACCTAAAATTAAATTGCCTAAAATTTTATTTCTTCTTAGGCTAAGAAACTGTATTTGTCAGTATTAGTGTCCTTAGCCTTGGAACCTGAAATAAATTTTTAGGCAATTAATCTTACAACCAACTAAAAGAGTTGGCTAATAAACGCTTAATGCTAAACTTTGAAATCTTTCAAGATCTTTCGTATTTAACATGAATTACACGCTTATTATACCTTCGTCGGAAAATCAGATAGGATATAATGATTGGACGTCGTTCTTCGGCAATTGTGGTGATGAGGCCAATGTGATCATCTCATTCCATCAATAGAAAAATTGGTGTCTCTCCAGTTTTCAAATTAAAACCAAGACGTGCGGCTTGTGTTTTGTATGCGAAAGATCTATATTTCATTATTCATCAAATGCTCACCGGTGCTTTAATAACCAAATCGGATTGTTGTTTTTGTACTATACAAGAACTTTATAAAGTTAACTCATACTCCAAAATTTTGTTCAAACTCATACTCCCAAATTTTGTTCAACCAAATTGAAATTAAATGGTGCGAAAGTCCATTCGACAGTTAAATCAACTATTAGGTGTGTGAATCTTAACTCATACTTAAAAATTAGTTCATAAGTTGAGAATTACTCTAAATTTATTAATGTGAGCCCTAATTATAATATGTAGAAACTCATTTATAGGTTAACTCATGTTAAAAAAGAGTTATGAAATTTTAATCTCAAACAATATGGCGTCATAACTAACTATCATTTATTGAGTGATATATAATTGACTTTTATACCATTGTTAAAGAGATAATTTCGTACTGCACAAACGAACCATGCATCTTGCACCACGTCATTTGGATACAAATTTTGTTCCCTAATTTTATAATCATATATATATATATATATTACAAAAGAGGTACCTAATGAACGAGGGACAAGGGTTATTATATACTCAATTAGCTTAAATAAGAGCTATATTTGGCACTTGGTGGACACACCAACCATCAAGGGTAAGGGACCACTAAATATTGAAGGTGGCTGAAGAATGTAGGACCGGCCACGTACCGGAAGCAAATGGGCGTATGTGTGCAGCCAAGGGTGCGTTGTTGCTCGAATGGCTGCGGGGATGTCATCGTCGAAAAATAAATAAATAAGCAAAAAGATTTAGCAACCTCTTCAAAAAATTATCGACCTCTTATCTCCTCGAGATGAGGTGAATCTATCGTTTGGATTTCTTGTGCTTTTTTGGCCCTTCACTTGGATATCTGTGGATAACAAGCAGTGCTCTCTCTTGAATTACGTACTCACTCCCAGTATTAATTTCCTCTCGTACAACTATTCTCTAAATATCTCCTTCTTCCTTTCACTTTTAATCATTTGTTTGCATTCTTCTTTTGCTCTCTTTCTGTTTCCTTGACTTCCTTCTTTTGTTCTATTTGTTTTGTTTGTTTTCCACTCCTATAGTATAATCATCAACCCTGAAGAGAGCAATATGTATCTTAACCACCATTTCTTTCCTTGCTTGCATTGCCACCCACATAGCTACATTAGAATGGTTAGTTATATAGATATATATATTTTAACTAGCTTGGCTACTAGTCTTTAAAAAATTGCATGTGTATTAAGTATACCCCGTTATATATGTACTTAATTTTAACCAACACTTAAATCACTCATACATGGTTTTTGCGTGGAAATTAATTAAAACAGGTTCAGCATCTTATAGAGAGGTGCTTGCTCCTTCACATGAGCCGAGACCAGTGCATCAAGGCACTAGCAGAGCACGCCAGTATTCGCCCACTTGTCACACTTACAGGTATATAACTATTTATCGATATTTCTGCACATACCATATACATACACCATAAACACTGAACACATTAACATGAAAATTTAAGTACAATAAGTCTATTTTAGTTGGTTAATTCATTTGCAAACTTAGTGGAGGGCATCATGTTTGCAGTATGGAGGGAGCTACAGAAGGAGAACAAGGACTTCTTTCGGGCATATTTTCATTCTATTTCTCCAAGGCCTTACATGAGTAAGACCTCATCTTGTTTTGTTAACTTAATTTAACTTCACGAGCTGCTAATTACTCTGTAAAACTTTAACGAATTCATTTAATTTGTTGATTCGAATGACGTTATATATTTGAAGCTTTTTGTAATTATTATTATTATTATTATTATTATTATTATTGATGAGAGTGTGCATTTAAATCCCTTTTCCATGGAGTAGGGAGGTCTATCGATCAAAGGGCACCGAGATTCACAAGAAGGAAACAATGGATGTGAATGAAACCAGTTGGGATTCCTGAATGATGATCGAAGTAAAGGATCGATCATAGAACAAAAATGAAGATGTGATATATAACTAGAGAATGATTTCTTTTCTTTTTTTATTTTTAAAGGGTAAGCCCATGATATTTAGTTAGTTATCGATTAGTTCACTGTAAACCGATCGATCCATATTTACTAGAAGCTTTTGCATAGTGACGGTAAATACATGTACTGCTATCATTGTAATATGTTTTTCGTCTCTTATTTCATAGTTATACGGTGGATTCTAAACTCTTGAGTACACACACACACACACACACACACACACACACACATCATTGACCATAAATCCATAAACCCAATCAACTAAGAAACGTTTATGATCAAATAAATACAAGATAGTTTAGCACGATATTTATTTAACTAAAATAAATTTTAACCATTAACAAAGAGCTCTTTGAAAGCTGAAGTTTCTTTTTTGTCAGTGGAACTCTTCTCCTACTACTAGAAGTGAAATATTCAAACCTCATTTCCAAGAACATCTTCCTCAAAAAGTCAAATGATTTAAACCCTAAAAGAGATACAATACTTTCTTTTTATATCAGGTGACTTGATTTTATGCGAAGTCGATCGTTTTCACTCACAGCTTGTACTTTGCCCTGAAGGAATGCCTTGGAGATTTTCTTTCGCGGAAACCATTGCCTTGTACATGAACCTGAAAAGTTTTACGAACAGAAAAGTCAAGCTCCCATTTCAGTGACATATAATAAAGTTATTACCATATATACAAAATTACAAATACATGGCCCTCATAAATTTCACTACGCGAGTGGTTGAACTCCAAGAAAGTGACCTGCGTTTTAAATTCAATGATATTGATAAAGACCCTGTGTTATTTACCATGTTCTTTCTAATCATGGTTAAGTTTGGTAACTTTTATCTCTAACCCTCATAAGATTAGTTTGTATTATCAATTGACTTGGTCATCTCATCGTCATGAACTGGATTTAATTAACTCAAATTCATAATTTTGAGGGTGATAGGTTTGTATTAACAAAATGTTTGGAAACATGTAGCCTTTGAGTCCTAACCATACAAACATGTAGCCTTTGAGTCCTAACTATACATCACCATTCTTTAGGAAATACGTTCGAAAACTGAACCTGAAATTCAAGATATGGTCGTATTAATTGATGATCATCTACATAATACGCCCATGTGCGTTTAAGGCACACATTATGTTTATAAGTTTTCCAAAATGGAGGGTTGTGATTTGATAGGTGAAACCCTATCGTCCCATCACCTTGTAAAATCATATCATCAGATTGTGTGAACAAATAATTTGATTATCATATAACTATAACAAACGGTCAAAGCGTGATTATTTTTCGTACCCGAAAGGCAGTTTAAAAAGTGAATCAGTCCATGTTGCAGCTTGTCACGGTTTCCAAACTAAAAATAAATAAAAATATATATACTTACCCGATCGGTAGCTTCAAAGTTCCAAGCTCGCTTTTCCTCTTCTTGGCCGCCGCAGATTTCTCCATCTCCTTTGTGCTGAATTGGAGGAAATTGGGCCCACTGAGAGTTGTCAAATACGACCAGACTTTAAGCTCATAATTGAAAAAAGCCCTTCACTCATTCAATGTCACTGCCCCTTTCTTTTAATTAATCAAATTGTTGATATTTTCGGATGCTGGCCAATAAAATTAAAGCATGCGTGTTACTCGTGTTGGTTTCTAGTGGCCTTACATTTTTGGCAGCAGTGCTGAAGGCTTCCTTGTGAGCCATGTTTGGGTTTTCGGTCTTTAACCTTCTGATTTCTTCCCTGCAGGGGCAGCCATGAAAATCAATGATCAGGAACTATACAAACGGCATAGATATACTTATATTTTGTAATACAAGTTACAATATTACTTGATGAAACGGTTATAAGCTGATGGAGCTCTTTGTCTCTTCTCAGGAGCTGTGACAAGATCACAACAGAATTAAATATCAGTTAATTGTAAGCATATATGAGCTTTATAAATCAAATAATTTCATCCATAGCTTAATTAATTACAAGATTGGCACGCATATATACGTTTGTTAACGACGTGATTGATCACACTGCCAATGTCTTCTTCTTCTTCATTGTCAGAAGAGGTCAAAATCGAAGGGCTAAATCTGTTGAAGGCCTTCTGATCAGCTTGCGCTTCTTCCTTACGAAATTCTTCTTTAGGCTATACGTAGAGAAGAAAGGACCTCAAAGACATTGAAGGGTAACTTTGAATTTTTGTTACAAGCCAATTTATTGGCATGAGCCATATCAAAGACAGCAAACATACATACACATACAACTATATTTAATTATTCTTGGTCTTTGATTTGATTTAAGTAAATATAGTTAAAATCTAGTTTAACACACACGTATATATACCTCATCATCATGGCTAAAAGAAGCTAGAAGATGGAGAGGAAAAAATGAAGCTTTCACCATGTTAACTGAGAGGAGGCTTGTGCAGTGGCCACATCTCACTGTCACCACCATTGACATGCTGCTACATGGGACACTCACCTGCATATTTCCAAAAGCAAACCACAGATAATTTTACAGAACCGACAAGTTGGTACATAAATGAAATGATACAATATTAATTAGTCACCAGCAAAATGGTAGCGCAGAAACCACATTGCACATAGCATATTTGTTCAGGGAGATCAAACAGATGGTTGAGTGCAGACATGCCGTGTTTTGCTTGATGACGACGATCGGTTAATTACTTGTCTGAAAGATCAAAACGGAGAGAGAGAGAAAGAGAGAGAAAAAGGGCCACCAACAAAAGACAATGAGAGAAGAAGGGTGTGGATCTTGTCATTGAACAGAGATTTATAGATGTTAAGAGTAGAGTACGTACATGACTTAATAATAATAATGGATCATTTAGATCTTTGCACAAATCTCCTCCTAATTATCCCAAAATGGACTCCACTTATTGTTGTCATTTACCCAGAACAACAACTACTTCTTGATTTGAGAATGTTTTGGGCTCTGCTAACTCCAACGAGTGAACGAAGTTAATTATTTACCCTTTCGTACACTAAAATGATGAAAATTGTCAAACACTTGGGGGTTTGCAAAAATTTCAATGCTGAAAGACAGCAAGTGAAGAAAAGGACTGGTGCCTATTTGTTTCATGTGTTGTTTTCCGACTCATTTACTCCACCTATCTCTTTGAGCCCTCTATTTCTCACATGAAAGTGAAAGTGCAGTAAGTTTTTACCATTTTGGAGGAGTGGGGAAACTTCTAGAAAGGTGTATAGAGAAGGCAAAGTGGCATCTTAGGATTTGTCTTTACTGAAACGGAGTAAAAGTAATTGACCATATGAGATCTCTGTTCATGTTTATTTTTCACTTTGGAGCTCACTGGCTCTTAATGCAAGCATCTACCTTTTCCAATTTTCATTGCCTCTGTTTGTTGACTCTTTTATTAAGTCTTAGCCTTTACCCATGTGCATGCACGTGAAAACAAGCCAAATTTCCCAGCCTCCCCATGCTTGAAAAACTCAAAAATGACACTTAGATGAGGATGTACTGTATAATGCAACTATGACTAAATTGCACAATAGCCTACATCTTGAAGAGACTGAGAGTAATGATTGTGTTGATTCCATATTACTGAACATAATAGCACAAAAGTACACCAACGTAATCTCAATTGCCTATGCAATAAACTGCTTGATTAAGTGTTATAACCAACGTGGCCGATCCCCGCTGGTGCCGGTGTTGTCCTATATGTGTAGAAGGGACCAGCTGGTAGCCTGGTACCAAGAAGGACCACTTACAGTGAATTTTAATTTTTTGATAGGAAAGATAGTTGTGACCGGTCCGGTTGGGAGGTATCAGAATATGCTGACAAATTTTACCATACATTATTAGTAAGCTTTCACATTATATTCTATTGACTCAAATTTCCCCTTGAACTCGACCCAGTTGTCAATTGTAATTTCATCAGCTAAGGCTTGTGGTTCAAGGCCTGTTATGGTCCTAATAAAGTTGCGGTATGATTCTGAAGAACACGAATGATAAGATGTAACCTATGTTTGAGGAAAGAGGAAGATTTAATTTCCCATAATATTGAGTAATCTTCACAATACCCATAGTACTAATTAAGTATACATGTAACTATCATGAGTGGTCTTCAGCCCAAAGGCTGATAGAGAGGTGACCATAACGGCACCATAAGGGTGTCGCTTCGATGCCCATGTTTCGGCGTTTGGATTTGGATACTGATAAGAGGATGTCAGAACAACACCATAGAGGTGCCATTTCTATTGCCCCCCCTCTGTCAGCATTGGGGCTGGATATCATTTTCAAACGATTATACTGTTCTTTTCTAGTGTAATTAAGGCAGCATCCGGTTGTAGATTTTTTAAGAAACAATTGTAGTGAAATAGGAGCTCTAATTGTTAAAGAGAAAGTTTATGAGACTCTCAGATGAAAGTTATTTCTAATTTGTTTATGGGTATCCAAAAAAACCCGTCTGATTGTTAAACAACATCACTAACTATTACATAACAATAATTTCCTGTCACTTGTAGTTGTAGAGAGCTTAATTTTGTCAGTATACAGCTTAGAGATTTAGCAACTGAGCCGCCAAGTGTAAAAGACAAACCATGCTTCAGTTGTCATAAAGAAAGCAAGACAACCTTATGTAGTAAAAGAGTGATGCCACTCTTGTAAACTTGGTTACATAAAATTTGTATTAAAACTGTGTGGCATATTCCTTGTGCAATGTCATCGAAATGCTGCGTTAGTACCCATATAATTTCTTTTGTCTTTTGTTTCATTCGTTGCCTCACACACCAACTGGTTTAATGGCAACGGTAGAACCTTGCCCACCGTTTTGCTAGCCACACAGGCACCCTCAAGCTGGGAGAATTTTTATATAAAAGTTAAAAATGAAAATATACTTAAATTGAGTTAACTAAAAGATTGTTTATTAAATGTATGAAATTTAAAATTTTATTATTTTTAATTTTTAAAAATTTTATTTATTTATTTTTTTATAGTGTATAATTAGTTTTTAGTTATTTATATCTAGACTAAAAAAAATAAACTTTTGTAATTCAGGTAAAATTATTTAAGCCTATCAAATTTCTTTTTACATCCATTTTAAAAATCTAAAATCTCAAAATTACCATTCAATAATCTCTCTCCCTCGTTTTCTTACAATTATTATTTTATCTTTAAACCAAACACTCAAGTTCTCTCTCTTTTGAATTTATTTTTTTTTTATCTTTCTTAATATATTGTAATCTCTATTTCATATTTCTATAAATAAAGATTTTTTTCTCTTAATGTCTATTAACTTTTCTGTTTAGTAAAAAATAATTTCATGATATTCACTAACTTTCATAGTCAATGAAAATTTATTGATATTCATTTTTAAATGGTCAGCTTTTGTTCTTTTTAATTAGTAATATCAATTATCTACAAATAAAAACACATACTTGAATGAATTGAGAAGAAAGAGCAAAAAAAGGGTTAACTAAATAATTTTTAAATATTATTTAGATAATATAATTTTTAATTAAAAAAATAGAGGGCAAAAAAAAAGCTGAAAGTTCAAATAACCTCATACTTGTGACTTTTATTCGAATAAAAAACAATTGGATAAAATAATATTATACATAAAAATTATTTATATAAAAATAAATTTATTTTTAAATTATAAAATCCTATCTTTTTAATTTTAATTTGCAAGAACATAAATGTACACTATGTTTAAAATGTTCTTTATTTATAAAAATACACAAGATAGCTCTAATATTTAAATATTAAAAAAAGAAAACAAATATTTTAGTCATTCAAACTTTAAGAAAATTCAAAATTTCTCAAATTTTAAAAACATTTAAACCCATTCATATTTCCAACAATAAATAAATAAATAGAATGCTATCTAAATGTTTGTACGAAATTGAGCCAAAAGCACTCGACTTGGGACAACCGAACAAGGAGCAAACTCCGAAAGTTTCAAACAGAAAATCGCAATTGTCCTCTATTATTCAAAAGTGTCTCTCCAAATCTTACTCCAGCGTTTGATATTGAGAACCCCCCTTTAATCCATTGAAATTAAGAAGACTTCTCGAGAGTGCCTAATTAATGTGTAACCCACCATTCGTCATCTGTTGAATAGATGGAGAGTAGCAAACTAGAAGGTAAATCCTACGTTACCGCTTGTGGTAAGGTAGCAGGATCCAAACTAGAAATGCTAATACCTCAAGTCTACTGCTTAAAAACAAACAGGAAGCTCGGGTCATATCCCCCTTACCAAAACTTTTTTAAGGGTGAACTATGGAAAGTTTAATGAAAAAGAAGATAATGGTCTAGCTTTCTTTAGGTGATGTAAGCACCAGTAGAGCAGTCCAGGTGCAGCAGTTGTGCCGCCACGGCCAAACACAATTGCTCACCCATCCTATAAATTAGCTTAACATTCACTATTGCCTGCTCGCAGATGCCTGTCAGGCAGGCTAGAGAGGCCATTGACTCCCGCAGTTGAGGGTTGTTTTATAATTTTTTTTCTGATGAGTGTTCTTCTATAAAATTTTCCTGATTAGCAAAGATAGGGTGGTTTGTAAATACATCCTCAATTAACTGATTAAGAAGCATGTAACATCAGCCTTTACATCGATATCATGACAAAATATCATCCCCAAATATGATGGGAAAATGAACATCCACCGTCCAGAGTTGAAAGCAACCAACTAAATGGCTATCAAATCTAATACAAACTGTGGATCAACAAAGCCACTTCCAACAGAGCTAAAGAATAACCTGTGAGTGCACAGTAGGGAATGTAGCACACATGATCCATGAGGGCACACCAAACACCGACAGTCGAGAATAATACACTTAAAGCAACTCAAAAATACCTAAAATCCATGTGGATCTCAAGCTACGAACACTGCAACTAGGCCAAATTCAACACTAGGAAAGCAATCATACATGATCTTTCATTGTCATTATCTTAATCTACTAATCATAGGTATATTGAGAAATTGTATCTCTGCAACATAATAACCAAAATATATCAAAACATTTAAAACTGGTATTTGTCCAAATTATGCTTCCCAAATTTGTCCTGAACTGAACAACTCATCAGGATAGCAGGCAACATGGTATATCAATACTCCTAATTAAGCATTCTATTACTAATTCTCAAATTGCAAATGAAAGCCAGCTCTAACTCTAGTAAGGCAAGCAGAAGCTCAAGAATAAAGATCAGTTTGGGTCATACATTAAAAAAGCTGATTTTGAAAGCTGCCAGCCACTGGGCTACCTGCTATAGAACCCAAGTCTAAGGAATGAAGGTAGTCCTTGATAGCTCAGACATTTCCTCAGAGATGATTATGCAGCAGCCAATAAAAGCATAAAGCATGAGAATGATTATCATAATATCATTCATCCATTAGATGTGTGAGAATGTAAAATTCTTTTATTGGGAAAAAAAAGGCAATATCAAAGCAATAACATCAATAATTAGCATAAATGAGAGCATAAAACATTTCCAGAAAAGAACATATAGCTGCCTCTAGCTAATCCATCTCTGAAGAAAAAAGGGGAAAACTAAAGAGATTTCCAATAACTCTTTCCCCAAACATACTCATAACTACCTTTCAACATTTCTCTCAACCAGTTTTGAGAGGAGAAAAAAACTGTACATTATCAATTCAAACTCCCAACGTAATTTACACATCCAACTAAATTAAAAACAGATTCTAAGTACTCTTGGGTAAAACTTCTGACCCACGCACAGAGTTCCTAATAGGCGTTAGGCCTTTAATAGTTCATATGTAGAATAGCACTCCTACACGAAAATCGATTGCTACTGAATTACCACCCCACACTACTCAAATCATAGACAATATCCCATCCAATTAACAAAATAGATCAATGCATTCAATCAAGAATCAATAACATCAATTATATAACAAGCTAAACAAGTATAAATCATAACAGATTCATCAATTAAAATTTAAAACACATAACCATTCAATAAAAACGGTCCAGCAAACAAGTATATAGTCAAACAAAATTACGAAAGCGTCATAATTTTTGAACCACAAAAACCATAGTAATCAATACTAATTAAAAATAGCAAAACAAACACCTAATCTCAATCAATCACCGCCGGCCTTCTGGTAAACATAGGTGAGCCCACACTTGCCGCAGTAGTGCCTGTCAAAGTGGTTAGCCATGAAGGTGCCGGCCCCGCACTCAGCATTCGGACACTCCTTCCTCAGCCTCTGGACCTTTCCAGAATCATCAACCTTGTAAAACTGCAAGACGGCGAGCTTGACCTTCTTCTTCTTGTGCTTGATCTTTTTGGGCTTGGTGTAGGTCTTCTTCTTACGCTTCTTCGCACCACCACGGAGGCGGAGAACGAGGTGAAGTGTTGACTCCTTCTGGATATTGTAGTCGGCCAGGGTTCTGCCGTCCTCGAGCTGCTTTCCGGCAAAGATGAGCCGCTGTTGGTCCGGTGGGATACCCTCCTTGTCCTGGATCTTAGCCTTGACATTGTCGATGGTGTCCGATGATTCGACCTCGAGGGTTATGGTCTTTCCCGTTAGGGTTTTCACGAAGATCTGCATGGCTGCAGATGAGGAGAGACCCGGCAAATTCACTGAAATGAAAGATTGAGAAATATTTGCTGCGTGGGGGCACTTATATAGTGTCTCTTTAGGGTTTTAGATTTTGGAGAAGTGGGCTGCTGTAATGTTCGTGCCGGCATGAGGACCGTTGGATGATAGGTGCGGAAAGTGCTAAGTGATGGAGATACTGACACGTGGATTACTAAGGGAACACCGTAGTGTTTCCGTGAAGAACTGAGCCCAACCCATTCGGTGGGGATTTTTGCGGATCAGTCCAAAACATCACTCGGGCTCTGCAGGCCCGACACTTGTGATTTTCACTTTTAGCTTGTGGCAATAATGTTGAATAGGCAACGGTGTCGTTTACGCGAAACTCAAAATATCAACGGAAAAACCTGGCAAGTGAGTTGGCTCCCTCTGCTCTCATCCTCAGCTGGAAACTGAAGCTGAACTTCAAATGCCAATTCTAGCTTCGCTACCAGACGGTAGCCTCTTCTCATGCCTTCCGTCAACTCCACCACCAAGGGACCCCTGGTTGCCGCCACCCTCCACGTCACCACCCATGCCCGTCCCTAAATATCCCCCAAAAGAACAAAAACCGAAATCTAAACCCAATCCGGCCTTCAAGCTCCCTCACCGTCATACACGCTACCACAAGCCCGTCAGTGGGGAAGTCATCGCATCAGATGGCGACCGCAGCGTTACCATCGGTGAGTCTGGCGTATCCTATCGGCTACCGGGGGCTCCATTCGAGTTCCAATACAGTTACACAGAGACTCCACAGGCTAAACCCCTGGCAATCCGCGAACCGGCTTTCTTGCCTTTCGGTCCACCCACGATGCCGCGGCCTTGGACCGGAAAACAACCGTTGAAGAAGTCGAAGAAAAAAATCCCGCTCTTTGACTCGTTTAACCCCCCGCCGCCCGGCAAAAAGGGCGTGAAACACGTGGAAGTGCCGGGGCCGTTTCCGTTCGGGAAGTATCCAGAAGAAGGGAAGACGAGAGAGGAGATTCTCGGCGAGCCGTTGAAGAGGTGGGAAATTAGCATGCTTGTTAAGCCTCTTTTGAAGGATAATCGTCAAGTTAACCTTGGAAGAGACGGATTGACGCATAATATGCTGGAGCTGATACACTCTCACTGGAAGCGGCGTCGTGTCATCAAAATTAAATGCAAAGGTGTTCCTACTGTCGATATGGATAATGTTTGCCGCCGTCTTGAGGTATTATATATTGATTATTTGCTAGTTTGCTTAATGTATGGTATGCTATGCTGTCAGTTTTAGTAATCATTTATGAGATAAGCTCTTATGCTGTCTTCTCTCAAGTTTATATTTTAATGCCAGGAAAAAACAGGGGGGAAGATCATTTTTCGAGTTGGTGGTGTAGTTTATCTTTTCCGGGGCAGGAACTATAACTATCGCACTCGTCCTCAGTATCCGCTGATGCTGTGGAAACCAGCTGCTCCTGTTTACCCAAAGCTTATCCAAGAAGCCCCTGAAGGATTGACAAAACATGAAGCCAATGAGTTGCGGAGGAAAGGGAAATCCCTACTGCCTATTTGTAAATTAGGTGAGCAGTCCACATTTAGTTCTTTTAAGTGATCTAATTTTTGCAAGGATTGTGTATACTCATTTAATTACTGCACCTTGTTTATTATCTTCGTTCTTGGCAGTAAAGAAAGTGAATTCTTGGAAGCACTTGGATGTCCTAAAATAGTCATATTATTTTGTTGTTTAAGAGGGTGATGTCATTGATAATCCATATATTATTCCATATAATCTTCTTCCCTTATATTTTTACATGTACAAGAAGTTAGAATTAAGTTACCTCTTGTGTAAATTATTCCCAAGTTGTAAATTTTGCATTCAAAATCGTGCTCTGCACGAGATGGTTTGAATTGATTGATTGTTCACTCTTGACAGTTAGCTTTCCAATTCTATTTTTACTGGGCACATAGCCTGTGAATTAATTTGTAACATCTGATGTGTATACACCTTTTATGTGTTACGTCAATTCCTAAATTTATTTCATGTTGATGGATTTGCTTGCCTTTGCCATGAATTCAGCTTGTTCTTTAGTTTGATGTTACTTGTGCATGTGCTTTCTGAATGAATTTTATGTGCATTATTTTGTTTCATCTTAAAATTTCTTGCACTTGTGATATTAAATAATGATTTTCTTTTTGCACGTTACAGCAAAAAATGGAGTGTACCTTACCCTGGTGAGAGATGTTAGGAATGCTTTTGAAGGAAGTCCATTGGTGAAGGTTAACTGCAAAGGGATGCATGCAAGCGATTACAAGAAGTTGGGTGCCAAGCTTAAGGTCTGTGTACAATTTCTGTATATCTATGTTCCTACACTGGACATGCACCATGGTTCATGCCTCATTGTATGACAGATCTGCACTCGTGAAATTTAAAAAGAAATATTAAATGGCACTAAAAGGAATGACAAATATTTGCAGCTACTCATACCGGGGTAGAATAATTATCAAATTTGTTTGGAGTTGCTTTAAATTTTGAATTTTTTACACTTTCGTAAGTAGTTTGGGTATCGTGTTCTGTTTCTTCAACCCTTTCCTCTTCATTTTTGGTCAGGAACTGGTTCCCTGCGTGCTATTATCTTTTGACGACGAACAGATATTGATGTGGCGAGGAAAAGATTGGAAACCAATGTATCCAGAACCTCCTTCATTTTCAAATCCTGGTGACCCTGACATTGCTGGAGATGTGGATGGTTCAGGTATGCATTTAAGAGCTGGAAGATTGGAATTGTCTTTCAAAGAAAATTGAAATTTCTATAAAAACTTCATTTGAATAGCCATTAGCCTTTCCATGATTCAGATTGGGAGGCACTTGATTTTTGCCGATATAAGTCATGCCACTATAGGTCTTTTAGCAGTGTATGTAATTCCCAAGTGTCCTTTTGGAGGTTTAATTGCTGAACAGAAAGACTGTAAGTTGCAATTAGATAACAGTTAGTGTGCATCTTATGTGGGGTCCAACATTCTTACTGTCATAAATGGCGTTGGTAGATCTCATATGGACAAATGGATTTGTCTGACTGATTATTGAGGTGAATTTCAAACAAGATGGAAGCTTCTGCCAAGCATTGGAATTCATGAAAGGGAAACTAGGAAATTGCTGGTTGGAAAGTTAAAATATCCCATATCAAATATTGCAGCAGAAGCTGTTTCCTGGAAATTTGATGCCCTAGAGTTACATTATATCAACTATGACTATTTATTAAACCAGCGAGCTACTCATTTGCAATCTCTCCTGTTTGTACCTTTTGTGGGTTTAAATTACAAATTGGAGGATTAGATTAATGTAATTACTTACCATTAAGTACTTACCATTAAGAAAAGGTTGGAAAGTCAGGATATTTCATTGTATTTTAGGATTGGCAGTGACAAGTGGTCAGTTACCCTTCTTTTCTTTCTTTTTTTTTATATTATTATAAATAAGAGGACTGATAGACATGACATTTCTGCTCTATGTTCTGGCCAGCTGGTTAATTATATTTTTACTTGAGTGGTGATTAATTATATTCTGTCACAATTAGTTTTTCATCAATTTTCCATTATACTTTTCAGGGATGCCTAGTGATGACCCTAGCCAAGGAACCATCAGATCAAGTCCTAAGATGATATCCCTTTGGAAGCGCGCAATTGAATCAACCAAGGCATTGGTGCTGGATGAGATTAATCTTGGTCCTGATGATCTTTTGAAGAAGGTTGAAGAATTTGAGGGTATTTCACAGGCTGCAGAGCACTCCTATCCAGCGTTAGTTTTGTCAAGGGAGGACAGTGCCGGTAGTTCAATGGCGGAGTATGAAGATGGTTCTCAAAGTGAGAATTACGACGAAGATGAATTTTATCCTGAGGATGACTTCAATGATGATGATCAATTTTATGATAGTGACTCGTCTGATGTTGTCCCATTAGGGTCATTACCTGTTGATCATATAGCAGAGAGGCTCCAGCAGAAATGAAATTCAAAGTAAAGAAAGATCATTTGCACTCCTTTGGGCTCGAGATCTCATTTGGATTGGTAAATAAATGGGTACAAAGAAATGTAATTTTATCTCAAAAAAATAATTGTAAACTGATGTGACAGGATGGGTCCCATTCTTCTTGTTCCAGGAGTCTTGTGCTTGTTGATGTGGGTTTCATCAGGAGCCGTGTAAAATCTTGGGCCTTCATTTTACTCGTAAGATGTACAGTTGTAATCCATTAATGTCACGTGGCTAATCGATAATATTTAGTTGATTTGTTCTTTCTATATCTACTTTGAGTGGCTAAGACGAATATGCGAGCATATCGTACATGTTCCGTAAAGGTTTGAATTATCGTGGCACATGAGCTTAATTGAGAGAATGAATGTAAATGCAGCCATTTCATATACTGATATTTTCAGTAGATTTATTTGCTGCTTGTAAATGAAATGAGAAAACTTCTCACGCTGTTTCTTTGCAAACATGCTTACTCCTCTTTTGTTGGGTGTTTAACAGTAATAGAATGAGGGGTAATCATTTTCATCATTCATCTTGTCGCTGTCCCTACTTTGACAAACTAAAGTCGTAAGGCAGCAAGCAACTGGTCCGCTCTAGAAACTTAGCTAATTAAAATATCAATAAAAAATGAAATAAAAAGTAGAAAAATACTCATGGAAATAGTGTGTTCTTTTTTTTTCTCCCCTCTGTTATGGTGGTCATATTCTTCTATTGAAGTTTGCTTTATCTTGTTTACCAATTAATATTATTAGGTGAGCATTTCAAAGACAATAATACCCCAGATAGACGTCACTGTGACTACACGCTACCCTGTTACATCTCTCTCCCCCTTTCTGGGTTGGATACAGTCACACTCAGAGGAAGAAGAAGGAAAGCATCTTCTTTTAATAACGGGGAGGAAGAACCGTTCATCTGGGCTTGATCACGTGTACCAAACTGTAAGTAATGAACTTACCCTTTTTCTTACAAATTGACACTTTTGCTCAGTTTAATGTGATTGTAGCTTTATTGGGTCCTAAACCCATCTAAGTAAGCCTCTCAGTTGAATTCATTTGTATCTATCAAGATGCCTATACAACTACTCTTTGTTATGTTATTTGTTCTTTGCATGCTTTTTAACTGTTCTGCTTGGATAACTACACACACACACACACATGTATCCATAGAATTGAAGTTTTTTCAATGGGGTTCCATTTCAAGAATGGTGGTGCTTGGATTGAGTTCTTTTACTGTGAACAAGTCTTGAATGAACTAGTTCAATTTTACATTACTGTGAACAAGATTTGAATGAACTAGTTTAATACTATATTCTTTTTCCAAACGATAAGATAAATCAATATTTTAAGGATTTTAGTTAATAGCCCATTAAATCTTTTTGCTGGTTCACAGTTTTTATTCTTCTCATCAAGCAGTTGTATCTTGTTTGTAAAATAATTTTCTACTTTTTATTGTTTTTATCCCTTTTTCTTTGCTACAATCAATTTCATCTACTTATCGTTCACTGTGATAATTTTTTTTCACTTTTTTTTTGGGGGGGGGGGTGTTGTCGGGGAAAGCGTTACTACTGGAATTCATCTGCATATTAGCATAAAGTGTCAGTTGTGGTTCAACATTGAGCCTGGGGATATAAATTTGAAAATACAATGACTGTAGGAGTTGGTAAAAGTAATATTTTGGGTTTCTTAACAGCATCCTCGAAGCATACTTGGCAGCCAGTTATGACTGCGGATACAACCACATTAAGTTATTGGTTGAATTGGAGGTGTTTCCTCTGTGCTCTATGGATCTTAGTCACCATGGTTACAGCGTCAATTATAATATGGAAATTTGAAGGGTCCAGGAAATCAGAATCTGCAAGGAGAGAAAATCAGCAAGAAACAGTTGGGACTTTGTATGAGGATGAAGCTTGGAACACATGTCTCAAAGGAATCCATCCTGCTTGGTTGCTTGCTTTCAGAGTGTTTGCTTTTGTAGTTCTTGTTGCATTGATCACTACCAATTTTCTTACTTCTGGAGGTGGTATATTTTACTTCTATACTCAGTAAGTCATCTATTATTTTGTAATTTTATTTTGCGCACTCTATTTTTGCAGTTTTATGTTGCACACTAAACATACTTCAGGAAACCTGTTTTAAGGATTTTTTTCCTATGAAGAGGGTGTTCTGAAGAGCCAGAAACATGGACATATATTGTTAATATTGTAGTCAGCATATTTTTGCTTTATCTGCTTTAATTTTTACTGGATTTGTGATCTGCAAGAGGTCTTTGAGTACCCACTGAACTGACAAGAAGAGAGAGGAAGAAATTTATATTCCCTGAATGCATGTTTCTGATTATTTTACTTCTCTTGTCCTGAACAGGTGGACATTTACTCTGGTAACAGTCTGTTTTGGGGTATGTCTCGCTTCATGTCTATCAGTGCACTGTGATAATATGTTAGTGATGAAGTTTTGAATGGATTTGGTTTTCACTAAATCTGCCTGTCCAAGAATAGTATAAATAATCGGTATCCAGTTCCACGGATAATTTGTCAATTTCAGCATAATAACCATCAATCTGTTAGTGTGCAATATCTTCACTTGGTTTCTGACTAGCGGCGGCACCTTACGTTTCAAATCACATGAATGTCACTGTAAATAAATTGCTAATTCTCTTAGATTTTGTGTTGTAGCTTGCTTCTTCACTTTCCATCTATGGATTATGCCACGGGTGTGATCATCGGCACTTAGATGCGGAGCGAGGCACCTACGTACCTCCCACACTCAGGGAAACTGCAGACATATCCGATGTATCTAAAAGCTCCAATACCCATGAAGAATGTCACCCTCGTAGGACTGCTGGTGCATTGGGTTATGTCTTTCAGATTGTTTTTCAGGCAAGTTTTTTTCCTAAGAATGTGGTATCTTTATATGCAATAACTCATAAGGAGGTAAAGTACTTGCCACTTTTGTTAATAGGCCAAAAGACAAGTTATAAGAACTTTCCTTGCAAATTTTAGGCATAGTCAAAATCTACTGGAGTTTGGTTTGTGTCCAAATCAGACAAATATAATGTAATAAAATCATTTTGATTCCATAGAAAAGTAGCTCCTTGATTAAATAGTATTTTTGAGCCGTTCTAGCCTTAATTTGTTATTAAATAAACAAGTACTGAGGAAATATTTCAGGATGAACTTGTATGAGGTTCTCATGAATGAAATTTAAGATAAACAAGTTACTTGGTAAAGTAATGGGTGCTCTGTCCGAACCTATGACCTAGTACATGCTCGTGGTGCAGCCAACATTTCAGTGAGTTATTTTGCTTGTCGTTAGAGGTTGGGGATTTGCTAATTTGGGTCATATTAACTGTTTAAGCATCCTTAATATAGTGCTGTCTGGTTTTTGAATATTTACCAAATAATTCTGGTCACATTATTGGCTGAAATTGCCCTTCTGCTGGAAGAAGCATGTTTTTATTGGTTTTATATCAGTATTTTGTATGTGTACTTACAAGAGTTTGTTTCCATTTTTTGATGAATAGATGAGTGCTGGAGCTGTGATGCTTACCGATTCTGTATTTTGGCTCATTATTTATCCATTTTTAACATCATCAGATTTCAGACTGGATTTTGTAAGTACTACTTGCTTATTGTCCAACTTGTTTATTTACTTCCCTCTATTGACCTCTATATTCAACTATATAGTGAGTCAAATCCCTCAATAGAAATTGACTTTTTAATAGTGCAAGTTACTATAAAGATTTAGCATCATTTGAGATCAGCCTGTGTTTAACTTGAAAGAAGATTGTGGGTCACAGGATGGTTTAGGGAACTAGCTGACAGTAGCTATAAAATTTCAACCACACTGCAAATGCATGAAGTAACCTCGAATATAGTCCCTTCAAGGAAGATTTGTGATTGAACATGGAGATGGTTTTTGATGTGACTAGTCTGTTTTAGAACTCCCATAAGCATGTATCTTTTAGATGTTTAATTATTTCTATGCAATCTTATAATTTTCCTCCGGTTGTTGAACCAGTGAAGACCGTTGTAGAGGATTTGCTTAATCGTGTGTGTTGTACCATTTAGAAGACATCTTACTTCATTTTCCTACTCTAGTTAATTGATTTTGGCTAGGAAAGAAGGGCATAGAAAACCTAGCAGGACTATTCATATATTGGAGCCATTGTTCTCTTTATTCTTACAAGATGAATTGAATTGCTTTTCTCTCGCATAGAAGTCCCTTCATTTGATAACTGTTCTAACCTTCCAATTGCAGCTCATTGTTTGTATGCATTCAGTCAATGCCGTTTTCCTTATTGGAGACACAATTTTAAATTGTTTGGTACGTTGATAATTTTTGCCTTTTGATGTCCTGTTCTCTTCTAAGCATTTTTCTGATTAATGAAACCTTCTCTTTCAGCGGTTCCCTCTCTTTCGAATTGCCTATTTTATTTTGTGGACTGTTACCTTTGTCATTTTCCAGTGGATCATTCATGCTTGTGTTTCAATTTGGTAATGTATTTCCTGAAGTTATTGTCTTATTTACATTAAAGAAAATTATGCAATGGCTCGTACTAAAGACCCCCTTTTTTAACAGGTGGCCTTATCCATTTCTTGACTTGTCATCCCCATTTGCTCCCGTATGGTATGTAAATAACCACTACTGACAGCATTATATACTGATTTATGACCCTAGGTATGATTTTTATGATATGCCTTCTCTCATCTCTCGAACATCCATCATAAAAGAAGATTAAGAAAATAAATCTCAATTTGTTACTAACCCATGCATGTCACTTTTTATTGCCAAACATTTGCTACAGTGATCAAGAGACGAATTTCACAATAGGGCAAAACAAGAATGCATATTATTTTCCGTGTCTGAAGGAAATGTTATTTTCGGTGCTTTGCCATGTTGATATGTAGTTGACATGGATTCTTTAATGAAAAGGATTAAAAGAAATGCAGCACCTCTACATTCATTAAACAGGAGACTGTTTTAGTGGTTCAATGATTGAAGATTGGATGAATGCATAAATAAATAAATAAATAAATTCTACAAAATACTAAATACTTACCCAACCGGTTTGCCATGATGGGCAGGTATTTTGGTGTAGGGTTGATGCATCTCCCATGCTACGGCATTTTTGCTCTACTAATTAGGCTGAAACACTTTTGGCTGTCAAGATCATTCCCAGAGGCTTATCGATGTCTGAAATGAGAGATCTTAGTCAAACCATCTCTTTTGGGAGAAACAAATAAATCAAACCTTTCCCATATTTGATGGATTGCTGACCATGGCTGTGAAGTTTGTAATTCTTAGGGGCAGGTATAGCACTGATACTTGCATCAGTATTATTAATTCAATTCATGCAAGACAATTGATGAATGAAGCATGTTCAACGTCTTCCTTTGCAGCTGTGTTCATTTAGTTTCTTTTTCTCATTTCGGTAAATACGTACTCGTGAATTATTACAGAGGTTATAGTTTCTTTCAGCCACTCTATGACTAAATATGAGGTAATGATGTTGGTAATCAAATCTTAACCATCAAATATTCTTTGACACGTGCCCAAGATTTTCAAAGTCACAGAAACGCTTCGATAAGGAAAGAAAGCAAAAATCTGTTTGTTAACTAGTTAGTTCTCCAGGGATGGAGTTTTTTGGCAATTATCGTAGATACAAAAGTATATCAATTACCAATCAATGGAATTACACTGGGCAATGTCTATTTATAACACTCACTGTTTAAGCAAAATCCACCGACAAAACACTAATACATACTAGAATGCACTCCACCACTTTTTCTTTGTTTCCACCACTTCCCTTGGATTTCTCTGCTTCCTCGGCCTTTTGCAACAATCATGAGGCTATACCCAAGCCAGCTGTAATGCAAAAAGCCCATAAATATCATGGATTGGAACTACCGCCTAGGACTTCACCTGTTCCCTGATAAACTGCTCCACCTGAGATATTTCGCCAGTCAAACCAGAAGCTTCAGCCACAGTAACTTTGTTATGGCACTGAGAAAATGAGAACGCCTGTCCTGGTATCCCAAGAGTAAAGTCATTTGTCACATCAGCCTCTGATACTGCACTTCTAGATGCTCGCAACTTGTCACTGTAAAATGATTAAAGGAAATGAATTAAAAAAACAATTAAATCAGAGCTTCAAGATACCAAATTTATTTAATGCTTCAGTGATCACATTTTTCAGCATATATGTCGTAATAACAAATATCATAGAGTTACCCAACATGCCACGAGTACATATGTCATTTAATGATCATATATATATGCATGTCATTTTGAGGGACAAAATATTTTATGCAGGTTGTTAGCTGCAAATATGCAAATACAAACTAATTAATTTAGATCCCACCAAACACTTGGACGGAAATTGGTACCAAAGTAATTAGCCACAAACATCAAACACCCAGAAAGAGATATACTTGGAAGTCATACATTTCCTTCTCCATTTGCTTCCGAATGAACTCCTTGGTATGAGCTGTCACTTTGTCCGACTTGTTACAACAGATGAGAACTGGAATTTTCTTTTTGACAACAGTTGAGTTTGTCAAAATATCATACAGGTACCTGTTGCACAAAAACCATCAAAGAATTAGTATCTTTGCGGACAGCATGTTGTCCTGTAAAAGTATGTATTGGATGTGTGCACATAGCAACATCCCAAAGCTGCATTATAAGGCCTTGTAATTACTCAGAAGCTGCAGAACAGTTTGGTAGGAATTCCAAGGCATCCACAATGAATACTATGCCGGCTGCTCGAGGCAAAAACTCATCTAGTTTGGGTCGGAGACGAGAATGACCAGGAACATCAACAAGGTGAACAGGATTTATTTTCCCCTTCTGTCAAGGATATAAAAATTGCCGTTCAATTCTTGTTAGAGAAGATGAAGCATAATTTGAGAATAATGAAATTTATACACCATGAACTTTTTAATGCCCTTATCTCTGTATATATAAGAGTAGACCAATTAGGATACATCACCTTAGTGCTTTCAGAATGTAGCACAAAAGTGTCCTCATTTGGTTCCATTGATGTAACAGTACCCTGGTGAGATGAACCATCCCGAAGCTAACACAAAAATACATGTCATGACAGTTAGATTATCATCTGTAAGACACCCAGGTGGCGGTCACAAGTGGGAAACCATATCAATTTTATAATTGTGAAATAGAAGAATAATCATTGCAATGGCAGATAAGCAGTTTTTTACAAACTAGAAAGAAAGAGATAATAAGAATCAGGGAGAAGACAACAGATCTAGTAATCCACACCATACACTCAGACCAATATTCTAAAAATTCTGCAATGAAAAGTTTCCAGTCAATTAACAAAATCTTGATTCATATGCATTTAAGGGTCTAAGCTACATCCATGCTTAGAACCTAAACCTTGGGACACCTAACCTCTCATATGAAAAAAATGCTGCAAAGCCAGTTAACAGAAGGGCCATGTTGTGGAATTCAGCCAAATCTAGAGTGTCCTAAATCAAGCCTCAGTAACTCTATTCAAGATTCAACGGCCAACTCAACATCTACGTCTCACACGTGGACCAGAAAATTCAATACCACATCACCAACTTAACCAACAAAGATTAATTTTCCCACAGCAATCAATATCGGAAAACAAAAACTTTTTCAGATAAGAAACATTAGAGAAAAATGCAAAGAGATAAACGCATTTAAATTTGACATTTGACACTCATACATCAATTGCATCTTTCTTTTCAGTTCCTGTTCGATTTCACTGCACATATGTATTTACTGTAGGTATTTTCCTGTTCTTACTCTATCAAAAATAATTAGGCAATATCTCCCAATGGAGGTCCAATGACTAGTAACAAGAGACCTCAGACAGGAAACCAACGAGAATGCATACCTTTGTACGCTTACCTTAAAAGACTAAAAGATCAAGATTAGAAAATTCTAATAACAAAGAATGCAAGTTAGCTTTCCTAAACAATAGCAAACCTCACTGCTAAGGAGTTCATTCATGTAAAAACACAAACAATAAGGAATAATTCAAACACCCGCACCTAGCTCCATTATCAGATTTTCCAAAAGTAGCTGAGAGGAAAAGAGAATCAACTACACATACTTGATAGAACAGAACAGTTTTCCCACTCCCGCTTAAGCCAGCAAGTACAATGGTCGTAGATTTCTTGCGTCTGAACACTTGGACTGCAAGGCAAACAAGCCATTGAGCACATTAACATCCAAGATATTCCAGACTATCCATTTTAATTCTCCTCTTTTAAATAATATTAAAAAAAAACATTGTGCAAGCAGCTGACCCCAACGGAGAAGAAAAAAGTTTATGCAATGATCACACAAAAATAAAAATAAAAGATGGTTTTGGAAAATTCGTTGCTTAATCGGAGAATGCAAACAAAGAATCATAATTGATCCAAGGTGAGCGCAGTTGGAGAATTGAAATGAAATTATAAATCCCTAAAGAACAGTGGAACCATAATTTTGAAAAAAGGAAGCGATTACGGAGAATAAAGTGAGTGATGTGAACGGGACTCACGTAGTAAGAGAAGAGCGGTGGTTAGGAGCAAAACGGCACAGGCGATGTAGAGTTGAGTTGGGGGAATTTGGTTGATAAATTCAATTCCACGATTCAGCCACTCCTCTAATTCCTTCTTCCACTGCTCCATCCCTTCTGGTAACTTCCACATTACGAACGATAATATACGCAACGCTCCGTCACACTCACAGATTCAAAATCCTACACACTTACTTGCCTGTCAGAACCAACTGAAGACAAACGGGGTTTAATTTGAAGCGATAGCCCAAACAGAAGTTAACGCTCTGTGCTGTTCAAATGTAACCTAAATAGGACATATATATTGAGAGACCATAATACCCTCTGAAGTTAAACAAACACACCCACAGCAACAACTTGCAGAGAACACGAGTAATAGTGCCCGCTTTGAGACATTATGGGCTTTACATCCTTAAACGTGGCCCATTATCTCACGACAGAGATCATCCTGGGCTTTTGATTGCCTTTCCTCGGATGGCGAACTTAATAATGTTCTCACTTTGGTGGCCCGGGTTATCAGAGAACTCTGAGAGTCCGTATAATAAGGGGAATCCACCCGCACGTCTGTTGATTCGGGCGGGAGGGCATATATGTAATTTTTTCTAAATATTAGCAAGGCTAGTTATATTTTTTTTTAACATATAAAAAAATAAACACCTGTTAGTTGGTATATATTTTAAATTTAAATTCTTAATAGATCTTATATTGTAAATATATAAATTTTAACTCATAAAAAAATATCACGTAAATTTAATATATTCTAAACGCTTTTAATAATCACGTCTCTTCCCTTAATTTTAAACATACTCTTACTCTTGTGTTCTCAAATTAAGAGGGATAGATTATACTATCTTTAAGCGTAGTCACCCTTCGTTTTCTTCAAATTCAAATATTTACTTGTTATTAGTATTAGACCCTACTTTATCAATGAAAGCTTCAAGCTTATGCTCTTTAGTTGAATTGGTAATTTTCTTAATGAATCGCTAATCTTAAGTTCTCCTCTTAACTATGAGTAACCTCATAAATTCTTATTCTTTTTTTTGGGGACGGGGGGTTGAACTAAAATAAATCATAATCTCATTTATCTCACATAAAATACATCGTCGTTTCATTTTTTTCACAAATAATAGTAAACTTGGGAAGGTGATCGTTTATTGACCAAGAAAAATACAAATGAGCGCGGGCCAAACTTCTTCAAAAAAAGATATTGTAGGTGCCGAACTTTGAATCTTTTCGTTTCAATGGAGGTGTGCCAACAACATTTTGATTCACATCGTGTGTTGTTGCGGGTATGCGCTTGTGGAGCACCTCTCTCAAAACAAATAAATACCAATATTGGAAGATCCGCTACTTTAGTCGTGGTATATCTACCTTTTACTCGACGTCAAGATTCGGAAATCGTCTGCATTAAATTAAATGAATATAGTCTTTTTTTAAGTCTCACTTTGTCAGCAATACAATAAAACCGATCGGGAGGATCCCACTTTCATCCCTTGCTGAATTTGTTTTCGTCACTTGGATCAATAATGATAAATTTCATCCGTAATACTAAACTAATAACAATATATATATTAAATACCTCTTTAAATTAAAATTAGTTAATATATTTGTTAAAACATCAAATGTATATTTTAACAAAATGGCAGACATGTATTAAAAATTCAGTGAGTTTCTATGTTTTAAAAATAATTGATGTGAGGTACCAAATTGTCATTTCCCAAGCTAAAATAAATTATAAAAATAATAAGCCAGTTGAAGAAATAAATATTTTGCTAAATTTATTTTTGTTAATTATTTTAGTTGATTATCGCATTCATTTTATTGTTACATGCATGAAAATAACCCATTTTATTGTTATTTATTAATATATTATTTTTACAACCTAATAAATGAATGATACATGAAATACCATGATAGCTGAAATACATAATAATTCCGTAATTTATTAAAATACCATCAACCCCTTTATCATTTAATGAAATATCAATCCCGCAACACTGGAAACAATCGAGTATTACTTGAACAAAACAAATAGTATAATAATAGAAAGGGTGCAAATCTTCATATAGGTTATTCTTACTTGTCAATCTTTAACGATAAAAGCCCAATTATCTAAGTCAATATCGTAAAGAAAGGGTATGTTTAGCGTTAATTCATATTTGAGTAGGATAAAATTATTAGAACATCAAAATTCTTTAAAACAATATTTAACATAACTGTATTTATAAGTTTCGAATAAAAAATCTTAATTAAGTTAAAACATACTCATATTAACTTATTTAAATACTTGTTAATTTTATATAGATTGATTCCACTATTTTTAGTGAGTACAAGAGTCTACATTATTTTGTATGCATTAAAATAAGATCGATAGTTAAGTATCACCTATAATCGATAGTTGTCGTCGACAATGTATACTACAGACTGTCATTGCTTTCGTTAAAATTTTGTTGACATCTGTTGACATCATATTTAATATTGTTAACATCTTTTTTTGGAATTCTCTGTGATAATACTAAAATTATTAGCAACAAAACTTCTGTTTATTACAGATATATAATTAAAGAAGTTGCTATTTTATAATTGTTGTAAAGTATAATTTCTTACATAAATAATATATATTATAAAATAAATTATACCTTACAGTAAAGTAGCCTTTCCCTATAATTAAAATTCTAAAATTCAGACGACGGAAACCCGCGCTTTCCATGCACAGAAATTAAATGATAAAAATAAATAAATTCACGCAACGCAGATGACGGAAGACACACGCTGTCCTTAATACGAGGCCAGATGCCGCTCTATGTCATCTGCTTCGAACAAAGACAACGAAACTCAAACCAGCACAACCAATTTGTAACACGAAAAAGGTTCCTACGTTTGGACGGTTGGGGGAAAAAATGAAGAAAGGCTCGCTCCACATCAGACAAAAAGTAAGTAAAATCAACGGTGATCCATACGTCCTCCACTGTACATAAATTGTTGTTTACCCGGCGTTACGCTTACTTGACCAGATCCACAATAAACATGATATTTTATGAACAGGTAGATGGGTGCCCGCACCGCACGTGTCGTTCTGTGTATAGGTAGTTTGCTAATTCGCTCCCGCTCAAGTGCCCAAACTACCACTCGCATCCGACTCGTTTTCCGGATTTCTTTTAAAAATTTATTAAAATTTTTTTAAAAAATAATGTTATTGTTGCTATAAATACTCGAAGAAGTTCGCATCTAACACCAAATCAACATTCAAGTTTCAAACGTTGTGTTCTACGCTTCCTACCTGCTCAGAAAAAAAGATATCTGTTGCGCTGTCGTTTTTGCGTTATTTCGAAAGGTATTTTCGTTTAGTTAATTTGAGATCTGGTTTGCTCTGAAATTGATTTGAATATGATCTTGCAATGTGATTCTGTAAGACTTGTCGTTTTGGTGAACGACAGGTCTGAGAAATGGCACGCAAGAAGATCAGAGAGTATGATTCGAAGAGATTGTTGAAGGAGCACTTCCGGAGGCTCTCTGGCCGCGAGTTGCCTATCAAATCCGCTCAAGTGAGTGCAGTTTAATGGCTTCTCGACTCACGGATGTTTTTTGATTGACTTTGAGCTTGTGTTGTGCACTCGTTGTAATGTGTTGCTTTTAAGTTTCGAATCTTGTTGAGTTCCTAGAATTTTTGAGGATATTGTGTCTATATCCATGATTTAGATTTTAACTTAAGCTGTTTCTTTATTTGCCTGCATGATTCAGTTTCACGTAGAGATTTATTAAAATCTCTTATAGGAAGCTAGATCCATTTGGAGTAAGAGCATCTCTACATGTTGTTCTTCTATCATTTAGGTCTAGTTAAAAGAATTAGTAAAATCTTGGATTGATAGTTTGTGTCATGGTAGTTGTGACTATGCTGTTTTATATATTGAGTTTCAATGGTGTGTTTTTGTCCTTTAGGTTACCGAGTCAACTAATTTCGATGAGCTGGCAGAAAAAGAACCCTGGCTTACATCAGGTAAACTAGTTGTGAAACCCGACATGTTGTTTGGAAAGCGTGGGAAGAGTGGTTTGGTTGCTTTAAATCTGGATTTAGCCCAAGCTGCTTCTTTTGTGAAAGAGCACCTTGGGAAAGAGGTATACTTCTGCTGGAATCATGTTTTTCGTGATGTTTTCCCCTTTCAGCTAAGACTTTTTGTTTGTGTTGTTACCTCTTCATGACATTAAAGCATTGAGCTTACACTTTACTATCTTGTTTTCCAGGTGGAGATGAGTGGGAGTAAAGGACCCATAACAACATTCATAATTGAACCTTTCATCCCACACAATGAGGAGTTTTACCTTAATATTGTCTCCGAACGACTCGGATGCAGCGTAAGCTTTTCTGAATGTGGAGGAATTGAAATTGAGGAGAACTGGGACAAGGTATTTAGGAATGTTACTTTTTTTTTTCAATTAGCTATATTATGTTTTGTCTTTTCTCTCCTGCATTACCTTCCAGAATCATAATATTAGGATGGCATTATCTTTTGTCCAGGTTAAGACTATCTTTGTCCCAACAGGTGTGCGCCTTGCCTCTGAAACCTCTGCTCCACTTGTTGCAACCCTTCCCTTGGAGGTAATTGATCTAGCTGGCTATTTCTGCTCCTTGGTTATCCTTTCCTGAACTTTAAGCCCTTAATGCTGCTTTATTCACCCGCTCTTCCCCCAAATAGCATTAGACAAACAATTACGTATAATGAGTTTTCTTAGCTATTTAGCCATAACAGGAGCAAGTATTAAAGGAATAAGTATTATACGGTAACATGATTCATGTTACCCATTGTGATTCCAAAAATATTACTTGTCGAAAAGAAGACCCCCTTTGTATATAAGTCCCTTTGATCAAAAGGTCTTTCCAATTTCTCTCCAATATTTATAAGCCCAAAATAAAAAGAAAATCAGTTCCTGATGTAGCATAGTGCACCATCAATGTAATATATCATACATACTTTTCAATCACTTAACTCATTACCACCGAAAGCTGTTTATTCTTTGTTGACACTTAAATAATTTTAGGATATATTTTGAAATAAGTAACATGAATTATGCTTGTGTAACCAGATCAAAGGAGAAATTCAGGAGTTCATTAAATCAGTTTTCACTCTTTTTCAAGGTACTTTATAGATCTTTGACAAGTTTATGGTATTCAGAATCTGCAATGATAAATATATTCATTGCTAAAATTGGCCATTAACTTCCCAAGTTTGTATCTGCCAGATCTTGACTTCACTTTCCTAGAGATGAATCCTTTCACATTGGTTGATAGAAAGCCATATCCATTGGATATGAGAGGAGAGCTGGACGACACTGCTGCTTTCAAGAACTTCAAAAAGTATATTCTTTTCCATTAGTATTGCCCACAAAAAATGCTTGGTACTAACTAGTGTATTTAACATTCGCCTTGTCACATTTGGTATCCTCTAATGACACTTTGCTTTTGGCAGGTGGGGCCATATTGAATTTCCCTTGCCGTTTGGAAGAGCAATGAGTGCTACAGAAAGCTTTATACATGATCTAGATGAGAAGGTACCACAGCTTGATATATGCCCAACTGACCTATACATGAAATCTGCTCTCTATTTTGATCATTTTGTTTCAAGGAAAATTTTGAGTCATATATATTAAGTTTTCTCCTTTCTTTCTGGTTAAAAATGTTATCCAAGTCTACCCAAATCCATAATTGAGTATTGAGAATTATGTTAACTGTATAGATTTCGTCCAAATATCTGCTTGTCTGTGGTTCTAGTTTCTATTGTCTGAATTTTCATCATTGAATAATCTTTGCTGATTTGCTTGTGTGTTCCTTTATAACAACTCTATAAACTGCAATATTTTTCTTTTAATAGCTTCATCCTGTGAACCGTACATAATGTTTATAAGCTTTTCTATATTTTGCTTGCAGACAAGTGCGTCTTTGAAATTCACAGTTTTGAACCCAAAAGGAAGAATCTGGACTATGGTAGCCGGAGGAGGAGCAAGTGTCATCTATGCTGATACGGTATGGGTTCTCACTCTACTAAGGGGAGAGGACTAAAGTTTCTGTTAACACCGAGTGTTTTCTCATTCCAATAGCTTTTGATTTGTTTATGAATGATTATTGCTGAGTCAGGTTGGAGATCTTGGCTATGCCTCAGAGCTTGGTAACTATGCAGAATACAGTGGAGCACCCAATGAGGAGGAGGTCTTGCAGTATGCCAGAGTTGTAATTGATGTATGGACATCTCCTCTTGATTTTTAGTTTTGTAGTAATATATAGTACTCTACAAGTGGCACTTCATGTGACCGACTAATGCTATCTGTTGCTTACTTAGCGAATGCTTAAATAGGAAAGAAATAAAAGGCTGCCAAATGTTAAATGAACATTTGGAACATACTTTAAGTTGTTTAATCAGACACCTTCTTTGCTGTGCAACTAAACCACATAATTGTGGTGCAGTGTGCAGCTGCAGATCCTGATGGTCGTAAGAGAGCCCTTGTGATTGGAGGAGGAATAGCTAATTTCACTGATGTTGCAGCCACATTCAATGGCATAATCCGAGCCCTGAAGGAGAAGGTAGATTGCTGGGCTTAATTTCCTCATTGCTTTCATTTTTGACGTGGAAAATTCACTCTGTAGTTTTTATTGCTTAGGAGTCAAAGCTTAAAGCGGCAAGAATGCATCTATATGTGAGGAGAGGAGGTCCTAATTACCAGAGGGGCCTTGCGAAAATGCGAGCACTTGCAGAGGAAATTGGCCTTCCGATTGAGGTACACTTGACCTAAAATTTTCAGAACATATCATCTTTACTTTTGACTGAAAAATGAAAATAGCCTCTGAGATTTATTTCATGTTTGTGTGTTCTCTTCTTTACAGGTTTATGGCCCAGAAGCAACCATGACTGGCATATGCAAACAGGCTATTGAGTGCATTAGCGCCGCTGCCTGAGTTATCAACTCTTTCTTCAATGCTTCACATTCACTCCATAGTCATTTGCAAATTTCTAGTATCAATCATCATTACTTTGTACCATTTTCGATGTAGCAGATACCTCAGAATGTCAGAATGTAATGCTAGTTCAAAATATGGTTGATGAGGATGAAAACTGATCTCTGTCTGTAGTGTCACCATAATAAAAGACTCTGTCTGTAGTGTCACCATAATAAAAGATTAAAGAGCTCCTAACATCTTGGTCTTCATGTCTGAACACAAATGTTTGTGGTCTGTTTACTTATTTACATGCCTTGCAAGCCCCGTCGGGTTTATCTTTTCACAAATCACAGCTGGCTCGTGGCACGTGGTTTTTTGATGGAAACAGCGCAACCTTTATGATGAAACGCATAACGCATACGTTACTTAATCGTAAACGAGAATTCATTAGACAACACCGGTTTATTCATGAATCACACGGCCCCGGCGGTCCTATGCTGTAATCGACATTAGTACCGACTGCAACTCTTTATAATTTATTACTGCTAGTATAATATAAACGACGTGTCTTCGCCTTTTTGTATGTGAACTGAACTCTCCTTCCTCATCTTATGTTCACAATGAGGCCCACTATTATGTGCGTTCTTCATTTACCCTTTTTTTTCCCTTTCCCTTCGATGATGAAAATAAATTTCTGTAACAAGTATATAGGAGGCAACAACAGGTGCAACTAGCGTCCTCCCACTTTGATCCAGTAGCATTGCAATGGTAGAAGCAAAGGGCTAGGCACTTGGGTAAAGTTAAAAGAGTCTAGAGGACCATAACTCAAAATTTGGGCACCCCGAATTTGACCGAAGTAGACAATTATCATAATAGCCGATCTAGGGAAGTGTGAACTACTTTTAGAACTAGCAAAAGACTAATCAGAATATTTTTGATTGATTGTTATATTGAGGTTTTTGTGAATACAATTCGTATAGATGGAAAAATATATGAAAACCCAGCTCTTGATATCCTGTCTTTGGACTTGCTCGACTTGCGGAAAATTTAAACCTAAAGGAAGGAAATTCAGTCCAAGTTTGCAGGATTTCAACCAAAGCAATCGAACTCCATCAACATTTCAAATTTTGATTCCAAGCGGAGTTAACAAGCACGAGAAATTATTTGTGATGGTACTCACGGCTGCTGAAAGACCTCAAATATCATTATCTTTTTTCCCTTTTTTTTTTTTTGGGCCATAAATTAGGGGAACCTATCAGAGTTATAGATATTTTTCCAATGTCCATCGTTAGCATTCTACTTTTTCTTTTTTTTAGCCACGAAAACATGCGTCCAGCCCCACAAATCAATTTCAAAATCAAACCGAGAAATGGGCTCTTCTCTACCTTGCTGTCTCTCTGTCTATTCTCAATCATCAATCGCAATAATACTAGCCATGAGTTCTGAGAGATAAGAATGATCGGGACTAATAATCATTTCATTTATTTATTTATTTTATATTCATAGTATTATAATTTAAATACTTCATCTAATAACTGAGTGACACGTAACGTAACGTTAAAATTTAAATTAAAACTCAAATATTTGGATCCTCGCGTTACCGATTGTAATATTGCCGTCAAGTCCAACTGCGGATTCTGTTCACTCCCAAAGTAACGGCGGTAAATTTGACTCCTGCTGAACTGCAGGGGCAATTAAGTATTGAACTCTGACGGTCTCACCCTTATACTGACGGGAAAATCTCTCGTAAGTGATTTTCTCTGTAATTATATCACATTATACAAATCTCGTTTGTCGCCCAGGCCGTAAGTTGAAGCATGACTCGACATCATCGTCGCATTCCGGACAGCCTGTCTTCCTAAGATGACCGCCGAGGAAGAATTCCAGGAGGGAGTAGAAAAAAAGAATCCAAACATAAAGTTAAAAGTCGGTCAGTGGGGGGGACAGGCAGCCTGTTAATCTTGTAAAGCGCACCAGACGACTTTTTTGAGTGCATCACCGTCTAGTGTCCGCGTCCCCGGCCAAGTCCAAATCGATTCCACGTCACGTGCCAACAACACCACACAAAGCAGATAAGGAGATATTAAAGTGAACTCACCAACCCTTGTGGGTCCGTCGACTGCAATTATTGTGGCCCAAAAATTTTCGAATTATTTGACCTGCCTCCCAATTTCGAAATTAAGCCTTATGTCAAGGGCAAATTCAATAGTGGTCCAAAATTCGCACAGTTGGATCACACGTATGACCTGCTGAAAGCGACAGTTTAACCAAAATGGGCGCGATGCCCTCAGACGCTACGTATGCAGCATTAAAATATTATTCGCACGTGATATTACACGTAAAGTTGCGTACGAAAGATAATAAATATTTTACTAGATTAATTTTTTTTTATTCATGTGCCAGTGTGAACTCATTTTTATTTATCACTCTGTAATTTTGTGCGTAAACATCATTTTTGTTGGATTGATACAAAATAGGAGAACAAAATTATGTGTTTATCAATATATAATTCACCTCAAATATCATAAGAGGAACTGTCATGTGATTTGATTAAATCTAAAATAAAATAGATAAATCAAAATTTAGTAGAGTATGTTTCTCACGTTTATTCTTGATAAATAATTTAGTAGAGTTATTTTTATATAAGATTTTGGGATTCCTTTTGCAAAAGATTAATGTCGGTTTGCAGTGACGTCGTAGTTCAGTTTCCACGAATATATGATGCATTTGCTTAATGTAGTCAATTTTTTTTTTTTTATTCAAGCGGTATACTACTAGTACTTCAATAATTTGACGACATAATAAAATGAAGGCCGGAGCTTACTGTAAAGAAAGGGTCCACCAATGTTATTTATACATATGGGGTCTGTGCTATCCCATTTTTTGTATTTTCTATCAAATCGACCCATAGATCTGACCCAAGAATAGTAAGAAGGAGGTCGAGCTACACCTTACGCCTTTTACGGAAATAATTCCGTGAGACCCACACGAAACTATTGTTGTTAAGGTGTAGCAAGCTACCCCCTAAGTAAATTTTAATAAGAGGTCTAAGGAAGTCTCTGTTTTTCATATAAATTTAAGCTAACAAAAAATTTTGAACTTTTGATAAATAAGTCTAAAATATTACGGTATTAAATGACTCTGACAATTAAAGAGTACTTACTCTTAGATTCCATTTAGAATTATTTTTTTAGATGCTTAAAAATAAATTTAAAAAGTTAAAAATTAATTTTGATATTTAATAATTTTTTTAAAAATAACTATTGGTAAACCGTCTCATTCTACAGTAAATTTTAAAAAGTAAAAAATTAATAATTTCTTAAAATATAATTTTCATAAATATTTTTACACTCAATATAATTTTATATATATCTTTATGCATATTATAAAAATCTAAAATCATCCTTAATATTTAAAAATAAGATTATTAAATTTAAAAAAGATTACTATTATTGTCAATTACAATGATTGTAGAGTAATCGCCTGAAAAGAAAATAAATAAATAAAAGATAAGGTAATTAAGGGGCTGTTCTTTTATAAGTTAATGACTTGGTTGACTTATTTTCAATCAATCATGTCATTAAGTTAAATTATTTTTTCAATTTAATAAAAAAATTATTCATTAAATTATTATGCTAATTTTTGTAGTTTTTTTTTTAAATTTTAAATGTGTGATGACATTATTTAAAATTCTCTTATCTGATTAATTTATTTTTATCCTTACCAAACTGAAATAATAAAATAAATCATATTGATCAATATATATATGATATAATTATTTAAATTATGTCACGTTAGTTTGTAGTAAAATAATTATTATTTTTTAAAACTTTTTTTCCTAACACCTTGACCCCACTCCCACTTTCATCGCCTAAACAAAAAATTTATTAAAACTTCACTTTCAAAATTGGTGAAGGGGAAAATTGATTTTTATGCACAATTTAAACATTTAGCATTGATCGTTTTCACTACAAGAGGTGATCAAATCAACTCTTTTTATTATTATTTTCTAAATGAATACTCCCAATTCAAGAGCATAAATAAGTATGCGTTATCTACTTATTTGACTTTAAAACTTTCCTTTATACTATGAATAAATATATATAAATAAGAATAATATCATATAAATATTAACTCAAAGTCGTTATATGATGAGTAATACGCTCACACAACGGCATAACATTATACAAAAGGTGAGCAAGTATTAATTTTTCTTTTCCATCTAATCAAAAGAAAAATCAATCCTATCTAAATAAATAAATCCTGTACGTCCTTGTTCAGTTTATTTTCATAACAATAAATAAGTAAAAAGTTTTAAAATATATTTAAAATATATAACCAACAATAACATAATATTATACAAAAGGTAAATAGGTATTAAATTTTCTTTCCCATCTCATCGAAAGAAAAATTAATTCTATTTAAATAAATAAACTGTGTTTGTGCTTTTTCAGCCTATTTTCATGAAAATATATAAGTAAAAAATTTTAAAATATATTTATCATAGTCATATAATAAATAACTGATACTATCGGTATTTTTTTTTGGTAAGATCATCGCACTGACGATTATATTAAATTCGATGCACATATTAATTAATTATATTTTCTTTAATTTACTGTCGAATTTTTCCACGCCGCGCCGCGCCGCGCCCCCCTATATAAAGTCAAGGATGAATGAAGAGGATCAGCTGAAACCAGGAATACAATCGAAAATGGATAAACAAGAAGCAGCCCCAGAAGGTGATGGTAAAAGTAAGACTGACAATAATAGGACTGTCGACGGAGACATCTTAGAGTCCATACTGTCGCACGTGCCACTCATCGACCTCGCCTCTGCTTGTCACGTGTCCAGATCATGGAGCCGCGCCGTCTTCTGTTCTCTCCGTCACGTCAACAAAATCAAGCCTTGGCTGCTGCTCCATACGCAGTCGCAGAGAACGACGGCCCCCTACCCCACAACCGTGCACGCTTACGATGCCCGGTCCGGCGCGTGGATCGAAATCATTAACAATCAACTCTCGTCCCTCGACTTCCTCCTCCGCTCCTCCCATTCCACGCTTCTCTACACCCTCTCGCCTTCCAAGTTCTCCTTCTCCTTTGACCCCCTCCATCTCACCTGGCACCACGCGGACGCCCCTCGCGTGTGGAGGACCGACCCCGTCGTCGCCTTGGTCGGAGACAAAGTCGTCGTCGCCGGCGGTTCCTGCGACTTCGAAGACGACCCGCTGGCCGTCGAGATGTACAGCCTCGACACTCGCACGTGGGAAATCTGCCAAAGCATGCCAGCCGTTCTCAAAGACTCGGCTGCCTCAACCTGGCTGTCGGTTGCAGTAAATTCTCGTCAACTTTACGTCACTGAGAAGTGCTCGGGCGTTACGTTCTCATTCGACCCCACTACTAAGGGGTGGTCTGGACCGCTCCATATACGTCCATTTGATCGCGAGAAGAAGGTATTTTATTCCGTCATCACGTCCGCAAACGACCGTCTGATTGCGGTGGGGCTCACTGGGGACGCTGAGGACGTCGAAAGTTTAAAGATATGGCAGGTAAATATAAAAGGCGAGTCATTGGAAGAGTTGAAGGAAATGGGTGAAATGCCAAAAGAGCTTTTGGATAAGCTGAAGGGGAATGACGAGATCTGTAGTGGCAGTGGAAGTGGAAGCGCTTCTCTAACAAGTGTGAGTGTAACGTCGATGGGAGATTCAGTGTACTTGCACAATCCGTCAAATTCCCAAGCGTTGGTGCTCTGCGAGATTGGTGAATGCGGCGATGACGAGTGTAAATGGAGTGAAATAAAGAATGTGGTGGTGGATGAGGAGGATGTTAAAATGAAGGGCAGGCTAGTTTTGACGTGTTCAAGTGTCGGCATCGGAGATTTGCAGCGGGCTTTGCGGGATGAGAATCCAAGATTTGTATACTTCAAACGAATTCAATGACTTCTTCGGAGTCCCCCACATCTCACGTATTGCAAACTTCTTCTTCTTTTTTTTTTTTTTTTGGTTTTTAAAATTTTTGCTCTGTTTTTATATTTCAGATTTAATATGTTGGGTGGCTTACGTACGCAAGGCTTTTTAGTCTTTTAGTATGTTTAGTCTAGGATCGCTTGCGTTTATTTTTATTGATCGAAAGATGTGCCTTTCTATATCTCCTAGCGTTTGATATTTGCGGTAATCTAAAATTTTCAAAGCATGCATGATCTGACCCATGATTTGTGGCAATCACATGCGCCGCTGGTGTTATGAAAACATTTTGGAATTGGTTTTAAAGTAATTGGGGTGTTTTCAATTTCCTCTTTTTTATTAATTGCTTTGATATCTCTCTCAAATTTGCTCCGTAGTCCCTCTTCTAAACTCTTTACGTTTGGGAAATTCCAAATTTCTAATTTCCATATTCATACATACATACATACATGAATGTTTGATGTCGAAGAATTAATTGAGATTGTATTTTTGTGGCGTATGATTGTTCATGAGCATTTGGTATCCACTGCTGCACTATAAGTTTCTAGGGAAAAACTATGGTTAAAATTTGACGTAAGAACTTTACGATATTGTCCTTATATTGATAATTGCATCAAAGAATTGGTATTGTAATTTTTTGGCATTTGTAATTTCTGGCATATGATTGTTCATGAGTATTTCACATCCATTGCTGCATTGTAAGTTTCCGGACAGAACTAAGGTTAAAATTGACCTAAAAATTTTACTATGTTGTTCTTATATTGATAATCGCATCAATAAGAACAAGTTAAAAATCTTGTGCCTATACCACGTTCTTTTTTAATTTTTTCTTGCGGACAGTTGCTAGAATCTACTAGAGATAAGGTTACAAACTCAAGTTGTCTGTTATGATAAATTAGACAAAATAGAAAGAAATAAGGATAAAATGAGTTACTCTGGAGGAAATTTATATTTTTAAAAATATTATAAGCACTTTGAGGGATTAACTCTTGTGTTGTTTGGTTTGAAAAGAAAAAGAGAAAATAAGAGGGGGGTAGTAATGATGAGAGCAGAATAGTGCGAAAATAAATTTCGTTTGCTCCGTTTGAGTTTTGACTTTTGACATAGAATTTTGAGGGGAACAGAAATTAGAAAAATTTTAACTTATAATTTATTGTAAGTTATAATTTTTATAATTTATTGTAAGTTATAATTTTTATAAAGATACGTGAGACTCATAACTATTACGGTGAGTCTTACGTTATTTTTATGAGATCTACATCTTATAGCAGCTCTTTAGAAATTAAATACTTTTGAGTTATTTCAACTTGCCCCCAAATAGTTAGATATTTTTCACTGCTGACTCAAATGTCTTGACAATTTCAACCACACTCTAATTTCTGTTAATTTGACAGTTGTTTCTAACATAGTTGTTTGATATTTAGTTAAATGTCAGAAATGCCCCTTATCTTGAATTGAAAAGAATTAAATGACATAAAATGCTAATCCAATAATTGATATTTACCTTAAAAACTTTAATGAAAAGTAATTGTACAATAATCCCGTCAATTAACTTATTAAGTAAATTTAATTTTTCATGATCAAATAATATCTAAGGTATGAACTTTTGAATTTGCTCCTTGATTGTTAGAATAAATGGTCAAATCAATGGATTTGGGAGGCATCGTGCAACGAGTCAAAACATTTGGGAGCGGTGGAAAATATCAATACATTCAGGGGCAGGGGGCAATTAACCCGATGTTTTTTACTCGGGCAAGTTTACCATTTGAGTCCTGGCGTTAAATTTTCAATATTTATTAGTAAATATAAAAAATAATTAAACTATAAATTAATTTAATCTATAAAATAAACTAATAATAAATCATTTAGTTTTATATGATATGTTTGTAATTAACTCATTGTTATTTTACAATCAATTAAACTAACACTCATAACTAATTATATTTAATTCAAATTAGTTTCAAAATATATGACTATCGAGTACAATTAATATATTGGCCAGCGTTAAATATTTATTGGCGAACTTCGTGGAATCGTAGACCGGCTCACAATGACGCCATTGGTAATGGTTGTGATATAGCGACGCGAGCTACGGCGAAATTCCAGCCACTGTTTCCGATGATGATCTGGCAATTGCACTGCACTGCACTGGATTTTTTTTTTTTAAAAAATAGTTTTATCATATTAATTTAATAAAATAAATATAAATTATTTGCATTAAATTGTTTCAATTATTAATTAAATCTGAAGCTTATTCGAAATTAATTTTATATAGAGGATACCATTGGTATTTTTAACATTATAATAAGAGAGGAATTTAAGATTCTTACTCATTGACGAAAATACAATTCCTCAATTTGATGAAAGTTGAACTTCAATGGTTCAAAAGTGGGGGGAAAAAATATATTAAAATTATTTTTCTCCCCGCACGCCTCTGCCCACAACTGAACGTGGGTTTATAGCTGCCCATAAAGTTCTGGGGACTCTCCATTATTGATGACGTTGCTAGTTTAAATAGACTAATGTAAGCACAACAACTAGTGCAAAATTCAACCCCAATTGAACCTCCTTTTAGTTCGAAACTCCTTTGATTTCAATTTATGATTACTGAGGAAGTGGCCGTATCGATGAGGTCCAAATGCCGGCGCGGATGCTCCTTGACTCAGATTTTAGAAGGGGTCTTGTTATGACCTCGTCAGTAAAGCAACAATTTGTTGCTCCTCACCAACCCCGAAGCCCAAGCGTAGGGCCATAATCTTTGGAAAGCCCATTGCTTTCTTTGTCGTCGGGGCTGGCAATTAAGCAGCCCAGTTCCATTGCGTAGAATCTTTGTTTTTTTTCAAACTTCTGACTTCTTAAAGATATGGTAGCTGAAAATTTTTGTTGATATATGAATTAAAAGAATATATTTATTAAAAAAAAAGTAAAAAAATGGTGGAGATGATATTTTACAGATATTGTAGTTGGAAGTGTCCAGTGTGAGGTATGACTGACGCTTGTGGAGGGTATAATAAACATTTCAAATCTTTTCCAATAAATCATATGGGCGTTGTGAACAAAAAAAGTATTATAAGACTGCAAGATGAGCAAAGCAATTATGGAGGACAAATTGTAGTTCGCCACATGCTTAAATTAGTTACAGGAATCGAATTAAAAAAAAAAAGGATTGAATAATATAATATGAACAAAGAATGGAATATTGAAATGGAATAATGATCCAAGTTGGTTTAGGGTTGGTGGTCCGCCAAAATGAGAAATCGTCACTTGAAAACAAAAGGGTCCACTTAAAATAGAACAAATGCCAAAAAATCATGGACCCATATGAAATCATCTCCACAAATTGGGAAAAAAAAACAAAACAAATAGTTGTTACTTGTGTACTTTCCACTATTCCATTTCCTTTGCTTCGCTTCATCAAAAAATCAAACACATGCAGGTTCTCAGTCTGGTCGGGCTAATCCGAAATCGAACGAACCCACCTTCGAATTCATTTGCACAATTCAAAGACTGCTTTTTTAAAAAGGAAAAAGGTAACTTCAAAAAAGGGGCATAATCACTCTATGTAGCATCTGATTTTAGATGTTGGTCCAATAAGGATGGGACACATCACCAAGATGAGTACAAATATGTTTTATTATTATTTTATTGAACATCAATCAGTCTGATGTCCTAGGGGTTGGCGCTGCGTGGCCCCTCTTAACACTTCCTGCGCTTGATTACCTTTTTTCTTTTTTCGGGTTTCTGCAACGGTTGATCAAAGCTTACACTTCATAGATCGCGCATAGATTGACGATCTTGCTAGCCACTCTGAAAATTTGCCGGGAGATACGGTTGCAGAAACACTGCTGAATCACAGGAGTATCACTTTTTTTTTTTGGTAAATATTATATTACGCATATAATTTAAAAATCAATTAAAAAATAAAAACACAAATTCATTTAGGAGATACTCTCTGTGTCAATATATTACAAGGAAATTCTTAAATTATATTTAATTGTAATTTACTCTTTTCGTATATTTATATCTGTATGGTGAAACTTACATGACTTATCTGTTGAGAAGAGTATGTTATATGAAATGAAACTTAATATTTGTCGAATTATAATTAATGCCATTGGCTTAGTGCATTGCTATTAAATGAAACTCTAAAGTGTGTGTATATATATCCTTCTCTAATGCATATGTTTATATCTTTTAAAATAAGAATTTTTTATATACACTATATGATGTATAAAGTGAATTTATATTTTAAATTATACTAATATATATCTAATATGATATTTTTTTAATAATTTATTTAAATATATATTTTTCTTATCTTTTAATTTATTACTTCCTTTAATAAATTATGAATATCTCATTTAAACATTATATATATATATATATATGTATAGAGAGAGAGAGAGTATATAGTGTGTGTACACACACATATATATAGAGATAAACTTTGTTAAGTTACAATTTCTATAACTTACAACCTCCTTAATATTATATATACTGTTTACACAATTTTAAAAAAACTGTAAATTACATAACTTAAAGCTCTCCTATAAATATTATTATCAGCGGACATCATTAATTAAAGTGGAATATTCCCATCAATGACTCAACACTGACTCGTTTGCGAATTCCTTCTTTGTTTTCTTTTCCCCCCCTAAAAGGGGTTCATCATTCATTTGCAACTTCAAGTAAAATAAATTTAAGCAACTCAAATCTTACATGAGAAGGGAGAAAAAAAAATCAAAACAAAAACAACTCAACTCATTTATTATTACGGTTAGCTAAAGTTATAAATAAACAACCATACTCTATATGCAATCATGCAAGTTCCCCCCGGTTCAATGAAAAAAAAAAGAGTAAATAAATAATGTTGCAAACTAAAACAATAACAAATTAATTTAAATAGGTGAAGGGGTCTGTTAGATATAATGGGGCATTTAATTTCACTTTCGCTCACCTTAAAGCGACCAACATGCCCATTGAAATTTGGGTAATCTCGTGCGTAGTGATTGGAATTCTCTGCTTTTGAATATAAAGAAATAATGAATTAATAAATATTATCAAGCGTATTACAACATAATGCATAAACAAGTTACGAGTTGGAGAATATTCAGCTCTCCCGTAGCGACAAAAATACCCTTGGTTTTGGGTTTCCACGTCATAGGCTTTAACAGCACATCAAGGCATCATCCTAATTATTTTATTGCTAGTTAATTAACACATTAATTAACCCAAAGCCGTTTCGTTTTGCTCACTAGTCCCTCTCGCGCAGTACCATTTTGCACAAAGGTGGCATTTCATTAATCGCAACCAGATTGTGTTCCTTGACTTTCTCTGTTCGCATCCTGATCATTTATTAGCTTCCTTCTTTGGTAATATTTTTCCCAAAAATAGTTTCTTATAAAATTAGTTTAATTAAAATTATACATATATGTATGATGTTATTCTAATTAACCTAAGTTTTTTTTTTTACATTGCAAATTCTCACATATTCATTGACTTTGTTTAATCCAATGGTTGATTTAAGACCATTAAATGCAATTTTTTTTAAAAAAAACTTTGAATATATAGCTTACAATAATAGGAAAATGAGACATTACTTAAATAGGATTGTTAAGACAAAACCTGCATGTGCTTAGACTCGTAACATATTAACGTTCATCTAAAAAAAGAAAAAAATTGAAAGAAGACATGTACGAAAAAACACGATGAAACTTAAAAATCGATGCACACGTGTAAGAAGAGAAGTGAATTAATCGTTGGAATAATGGGTGGTTTCCCAAATTAATATATATATTTTAGAATTTTTTTTTTGGTGCAATTCATTCATATTTTGTCAACGAATCAAATTAATTGGTGGACTAATACGAGAGCCTGAATCGAGTGGTCCTGTAGTCGTATCCCTGTAAAGAGAAAAGGGTCACTTTCTGTAAATGAACTTGAATCAAAAGTTACTTTTTGCTATTGAGACGTGAATGGCATTTTGTTTTATTGACCAATCGGCAAATATCAAATGAAATTATTATTATTATTATTATTATATTTATTTTATTTTTGTGAAAAAGCAAAAAGAGAGAGAGAGAGAGAGAGAGAGAGAGAGAGGGAGAAAATGATGAAATACCGGGATTGTCCATGCGGGCAAGACATGCGGCATGTGTCCCGGTGGGCGCATTTAGAGATTCTTTCTCACGGTATCCAATAAAGAATAAGCAAGGGTACAAAAACATGGCACGCACCTCCACAGATCTCTCTTTTTTAATTATTAAAATTATATTTAGTTAAACAAATTCTCGCTTCCGTTTATTCAAGCGCATACCAATAGAATCTCTCTTTTTTTTTTTTGGTGGGTTAGGGGGGGGGGGGGGGAACTGAGTAGAAGAAGACCAATGGAGATTTACTAGTTACCATCCCACTCACTAGCTCCACCCTAGCTTTGTTGAAATTTGGGTTCGTATTCAAGTTATGTCACCAGAGTCAAGAATCAACCAAGATTTATTAGTATTTATGTTTGATATAATGCGATATTTTGTATAGCTATGTTTGTATGCTAATTTTATGATGTTAATAAAGCAATGGGGCCATCGAATGATCACTGTTATTGGTCTGGCAATTTTGCATTATTGTTGGATCCGGCGCATCTTAGCACAACAAACAGGCCTATTGGTCCAAAGTCTAACTAACCACGCCTGACCGGTCCGCGACTTAGGTGGCCCTATCTAATTGGTTGGAAGTTGTTTTTTTTTTATTTTTAATGGTATTTATATAAATATTCGTTTGTACCAGACTGAATCGACACGTGCCTTCTAACAGAAGGCAAAAAATAGAAAAATAATATTTAAAAATCTTGCATTCTCATAAAAACTTTTAATATGAATTCTTTTTTATTATCAATTAAATTGATCATAATCCACTCGATTTTTTTTAATCGAATTGGCTTAAAACTTCTTAGCAAATCATATTTATGTACCATTACATAATCCACTTCCCATGAAAATATAATTAGCGTTAATACGAAACTGTTTAAATATCCGGCGCATGTTAGCACCGTGGGACCTTGTCGCGGGAACTTTAACAGAACTTAATAATTTTTTTTTGTTGGGGGGAGTAAAAAAAAAAAAAAAAAAAGGTGGAGGGAGAAATGAAAGGCGAAAGCAAACAAAAGGCAAGACAATCAAAGCACGTGACCTGCCAAACAAACAAGTTACTGCAGCAAATTTTTCTTTTTGCAAAAATCGACGATAGACGACATCCCATTGTTCCTCTCTGATCAATGCCTCACGCCCCTCGTCAGTCCAATCACTCATTTTAATTATTTTAATTCATTTACGTTTACACTTCAATGTAATGTAATTGCAGAGGAAGAAAAAAAATGTTTTCTTTCTTTTTTTTTTCCCCCTCGTTTCCCATTAGTTACCGAGTGTATGGTTGCATTCTTGCATCTGTATCTGTGTTATTTTAGCCTTTTGCTTTTGCCTTTGCGTGTGTTGGTTCTTTGTTTTCTGTACTGAAGTGAGTTTCGTTTTACCTGCTTTTGTTTTTGTTTTTGTTTTTTTTTTTTTTAAATGTTGCCTTTTCGTGTTTAAACTTTAAAACTAGAAAAGCAAAGAAGATAATGAGAGAAGTGGAATCAACAGCAGAGTAAGAAAGAGCAATAAGTAAAGATAGAAAGCAAACAACACAGTCGCACAACCCACATGGAAATTGTGGGGATCACCCCAAAAACCATTTAGTAAATCAAACTCAGATCTCTAGGATCTCAGAATTTCAGGCTTGATGATACCTGTTTCTTTCTCGAGAAAATTCACTTTCTTTTGCTCTTTGTCTCGGCTCTCATAGTGCCTTATTCTATTTTGGTTCCTTCGTTCTCCCAAACCTCTCTCTCTCTGTCTCTCTCTGTTTTATCTCCACTGGAAATATTCAAGACACTGTTTTTATCAACTGGGGGTCTGTTGTTTCCCATTTTTGAAGAGTACGTGATAAAAAAGTTCTTTTTTTGTCTTGTAAGTGGGTTCTGATTCTGAGAGGGACCTTTTCGTTTTGGATAAGGCAAAGCAAAGAAAGGCATTTGACAGTTCACTTCATGTGAGAATGGCTACCGATAATATTTGTGGATGCAAAGTGATGTTACTCGACTGAAAATAGATTATGGAAATGAAGAGTTACAAGTTTTGGGAGGTGGGGTTTTTGGTTTTGGCATTGATGGATATTTGTTATGCTACTCTTTCTCCTGCTGGTATTAACTATGAAGGTTAGTTTTTCATTTTTGTTTCCCTTCTTTTGACACCCATTATTTTGTTTGAAGTTGAACTTTTTTTGTTCTTTTATGAGTAAATGCTTGGTTGCTCTGCAAGACTATCTGAGCTTCTTAAATGTCCTCATAATGATGTCTTATTATTACTCGTATTTAGTAACCACAACCTTTTCTTTAGTTTGACACTGTTATGGCTGATTAAACATGTTTATGTTATGGTAAAGAAGCTAAGTTCCTCTGTTTCTTAATTGTTTTCCATTTAAATTGGAGCAGTGGTAGCTCTAGTGGCCGTTAAAAACAATCTACGTGACCCTTACAATGTTCTGGAGAATTGGGATATAACTTCCGTGGATCCTTGTAGCTGGAGGATGATTACTTGTTCAACAGATGGCTATGTTTCTGCACTGTAAGCTGTTCGAATCTCCTTGTATCACAATTCTTCCGCATCTTATATGAGGCAATTTCTCACTGGTGTGTCCTTGCTTTAAACAGGGGACTTCCTAGTCAGAGCTTATCTGGGACCTTATCGCCGTGGATTGGAAACCTCACCAACTTGCAATCAGTGTAAGTAATTACCTCCGTGCTTCTTGTTTTGGTTTTAAATTCATCAGTTTTATCACTTTGATATTTGTAGTTTCCTAGTGAATTTTCAGTTTGCTCACCTACTGCAAAGCCAATTTAACTGATGTATTGCTCATCCTTTGCATAAACGTGTAGATTACTGCAGAACAATGCAATTTCAGGTCCTATTCCTGCTTCACTTGGGAAGTTGGAGAATCTTCAGACCCTTGATCTCTCCAACAATGCGTTTACGGGTGAAATACCTGATTCATTGGGGGACCTTGGAAATCTGAATTATTTGTAAGTTTCAGAATCCTTACGCAGCTTTTCATCTTGCATCCTTAATTAGCATCAACTTTGTTCATCTTTCACATACTGTTCATGCTTGGTGTTGATTCTAATTCCTACATGCCCTATGTTGTTGGCTGAGCAAGTCAGGCGGTTGAACAATAATAGCCTTACAGGATCGTGCCCCGCGTCCTTGTCCAAGATCGAAAGTCTTACTCTAGTGTATGTATGATTAACTTCTTGACATGATTACTTCCTAGTTTTGCTGGAAATGAAGTTTATTTCATTGTTACTTCGGTATATATATATATATCTTAATTCATTGCTGAAGGTTAATTGTGCTTGTAGGGACCTTTCCTATAATAATCTAAGTGGTTCTTTACCTAAAATATCAGCCAGAACATTCAAGTAAGCCATTCTTTCCTTGTTCCAAAACTTATTTGTTCTTTCTACAGGTTGTTGTATTAAGAGGTTCTATTATTCTGATTCTCGCTATATTCTTCAGAGTTACAGGAAATCCTTTAATTTGCGGACCAAAAGTGACCAATAATTGTTCTGCTGTCTTTCCAGAACCTCTTTCCCTTCCGCCAAACGGTCTTAAAGGTTTCTGCTATATAGCGTATCTAGGGTTATTTGATTTTTCACAATATTCTACTCTACAACCTTCTGATGAAATATTTAAACTGCTGGGTCTGTGATTTTGTAGATCAATCAGACTCTGGGACAAAAAGCCATCGTGTGGCTGTTGCTTTTGGCGCAAGCTTTGGTGCTGCTTTTTTCGTCATAACTGTTGTTGGCTTACTTGTTTGGTTGCGTTACAGACACAATCAGCAGATTTTCTTTGATGTCAATGGTTAGTTTTTCTCTCTTTATTTTGCTTTGCTACATGATTAATGATTACATTCTCACAGCACTTTTATGGCCACACACACATGCACATACAATATACTGCCAAATATGTCATTCATGTTTAGAATCTTTAAGTACAACAAGAAATAGATTCCTGATTCCCACATTCTAAACAGAGTGAATAGCTAACACTTATCAGACCTGCTGTAATATATAATCAAGTTTGATAGTGAGTGTGCAGAGCCACGTACACCCTTTTGGGTTTGGTTCACTAGGAAAGATGATTATAACCCAATAGAAAAGCTTCTGTAGCTATTTGTAAATTCTCATGGATTTATGGCTGTTTTCACAAGTGGGTTATTGCTAAAATCCTGGACAGGAGCCTAAGTAGTTATGCAAGCAGAAATGATGTAGCCCCCTTTGAATGCAGATCCCCCGTTGGGTGGTTAGCTGGGAATGTTATTGGTACTATATTTGTCAAAGAAATTGAGAATTTTTTCAAAACACTAGGATCTTTGATATATATTCTATTATTTGCTAAATATTATTAATTATTATAAGTCCTTGTATGTTGTTGGAACTTTTTAAGTAGTTATCCTCTGTTTTAAAATTAATTTATGTTTGAACGGAGCTGTAAATGACTTGAAGACTAGGAGACTAAGTAAATGGTTGCTTAATTAAAGTCTACAAAGTTGCTAAAATGAGTGAAGAAAGGTTGCCTTGCAGATCAAGTTCAGTTGTCAAATCTTGGATTGTGAGATTATCTCCATCTCCCTTATTATTGGAACAAAAGTGGACTTCGAAGTTTGAACATAGTTAATATGCATAAGCATCGAATTATCCACTCTCCATTAACAGGAGCCTCAATTATCCCTGCTTTCTAGTCCATGACATTTTAAATTCTACATTATAATATAATTATTTAGTTGCATTGCTATAAACTATTTTTTGTCATCCACTTATCCATGCTTTCTAATCGACTATGTGTTTTGTGGCAGATCAATATGATCCAGAAGTGTCTTTGGGTCATTTGAAAAGGTATACATTTAAGGAGCTCCGGGCTGCAACTAGCAATTTCAGCTCAAAAAATATTCTAGGAAGAGGTGGATTTGGGATTGTATACAAGGGATGCTTTAGTGATGGAGCTTTGGTGGCTGTTAAAAGGCTGAAGGACTATAATATAGCTGGGGGTGAAGTCCAATTTCAGACAGAAGTAGAGACGATAAGTTTAGCCGTCCACCGGAATCTTCTCAGGCTCTGTGGATTCTGCTCTACTGAAAACGAAAGGCTTCTTGTTTATCCCTATATGCCAAATGGGAGTGTAGCATCAAGATTAAGAGGTTAGTTTGCTAACTCATACAAAATTTAACTTGGGTAGGTTATTAAACAAACTTAGCAGTTTCAGAAAAGCTCTGGCTATCTCCTTTATATGAAAACAAGCTTTCAAAAATGTTCATAATCACTAACTTCGTAAATGAATCATCGTTCTTAAATTTCTAAAAACGGATTTTGCTTATGCTTCTTTGAAGTCCTAGAGGATAATTTGGCATAGTAACCATTAATTTATCTTTGTTAGCTCCATTTTCGGATGGTGAAAACCCTTTCATGCATAAAATTGCAAGCAGATAGTTATTCAAATTTTGTTGCTTGAAAGTAAAGGTGATGATTATACAGAACAATTTTGAAATTTATTAGGTAATTCCATGATCTAATGCCTTCCCTACACTCTAAAGTAATGAGATCTGCTGTGGGTTGCAGATCACATTCATGGTCGACCAGCTTTAGATTGGGCAAGACGGAAAAGGATTGCCTTGGGTACAGCAAGGGGTCTGCTTTATTTACATGAACAATGTGACCCCAAAATTATCCATCGTGATGTCAAGGCAGCCAACATTTTGCTGGATGAAGATTTCGAGGCAGTTGTCGGAGATTTTGGATTGGCAAAGCTTTTGGATCACAGGGATTCCCATGTAACCACGGCTGTGCGCGGCACTGTTGGCCATATTGCTCCAGAGTATTTGTCAACGGGTCAGTCTTCAGAAAAGACGGATGTATTTGGGTTTGGGATCTTGCTACTTGAACTAATCACAGGTCAGAGAGCGTTGGATTTTGGACGAGCAGCAAACCAGAGAGGTGTGATGCTCGATTGGGTATGTTCTCATATTCTCTCTAATCAATCGAGTTTGGATATGGTTTTAAATCTTCTCTCACGATTCTGTTTTAACTTATATAATTAATTTAGGTAAAGAAGCTCCATCAGGAAGGAAAGCTGAGCCAAATGGTGGATAAAGATCTGAAGGGAAATTTTGACAGGATCGAACTGGAAGAAATGGTTCAGGTGGCCCTTCTATGTACTCAATTTAACCCTTTGCACCGCCCAAAAATGTCTGAAGTATTAAAGATGTTGGAAGGAGACGGTTTAGCCGAGAAATGGGAGGCATCGCAGAAGATCGAGACACCAAGGTGCCGGACTTATGAAAAAAGATACTCAGATTTTATAGAAGAATCTTCACTTGTGATAGAGGCGATGGAGCTTTCTGGTCCTAGGTGATTCTTACCGTTCTATTATATACCGCACCACTCATGCTTTGAGCCTTCATGTGAAAAAGATTATGACATTGCTGTTGATAGCCGTTGCATGCCAACATGCCATGTATTCATCTGTAAAAAGTTAAAAAAGGAAATTCATGTATAAGCTTCTTGTTCTTCGTTGGGAAATTAATCCAGTTGATTTGAGTTTCTTGTCACAAAATTTTGGTGTGTGCTAGATATACAAATACGTAGTCTGTCCAGAAAGGATCCTTTGTATAGTTGTTATCTTTCCTGCGCAAGCTTGTTGCTTAGGCTTAAAGAGAATATCTCGACAGGCATAGCTCTTTTTTGTTGATTTCTTGGAGGACCTATGATTGATTGCCAGGCCGCTGATATGTTGATGAAACAAATTTCAGAAAAGATTTGAGTTTTAACGTTACTTTTAGGCCATTTTATTCTCGAGCCCCTCAAATTCACAGTGCCTATTTGACATTTCCTATACGAGTGTGATGATTTTTAACGGCCTAATTTTAATAATCAACGTATTGGAGATATTTCATGCACTTTCTTTTTGCGTTATGGCCATGATTTATTAACTTTTGATTTTTTTTTTTTGAAAAGTTCAATTCCTTTTCATGGTATTTGTCTAAGAGATCTACAAACATAATGCTGGCATTAAACGCAAGATTTCCTCCAATCACGACTACAAATTGTAGAAGGTGCTGGAAGCATCGTCTACTTCGTTTATGGGGTCCGCCGACCCGCCGACCGTCGTCCGCGCAAATTTACACTTAACTGCGTTAGATTTCGCCTTCTCGGATCGGGCAACCTGCGGCCCCACGAAGGGTATGGGCGAATTTCAGGTGTTATCAAAAGAGCGTGCTCGTGTCGACGAAATTATAACTGTCAGTAAGTCGTCCCACCAATAACTGGATTTTACCAAGGGTCAGGCAATCAACGGACCCACATGCTCGGCGCGCGCACTTTCATTTTTATGTTGAAACGTCGGCACCTGCCGCGGGCACGTCCCAACTTCGTATTCTGGCTGTTGTAATGGCTATGGTGACACCACGTGTCCGTGAAGCCGCGTATGCTTTTGACAGTTAGTGGAGAACCGCATGTTACTCCGGAAGTGACGAATGTGCCCCCTTTATATCTGCATAACCGCGTCAATTATTGATCCCCTTAGAGAAGAGTAGATTAGAAAGCAACCTGTACATAATAATAATTCCCATGATAATAGTGAGATTAGTTTGTCATCCTTGGGGGTGGAGACGGATTCATTTCAAGTTATTCAATTTATTTCATACATGTATCGTACAGGAACAGGGTTATCTTAAATTATTTCAAAGGTACAAATGTTAATTTTAACGCAGTAGAATTTTTAAAATCGGTGTATTTTAAGATATTGTAATCGTGTTGTTTATGTATTAGCCAAGTTTGTTTTTTTAAGTGCTGTAGATCTTTCATTTAGTTAGAGGATGATTCAAATCTTTTAAAATCTTATCTTTGATTTAATATCTGAAATACAACACTTGTTTTTATTTTAAGAAAAAATTAAGAAAGACAAATATTAATTGATTTTGATTAAATTACATTTAACATAACTTACGTTAGATACAATAATAATGTACGGTATTAAAACTAAACAACTTAATTATCTTATCACATACTCTAGTTGTATTCAACAAACGCGTTGTACTATAGTAATTATATTGTGTCACGGTATATTGTAATAAAAATTTACTAAACTGTGATTTATGTTTAATGTAGTAAGAAATATATTATATAAATATTATTAGTTTAATTTTAACATGAATATAAAATAAAATTTTCTAAATTTATTACTATTTTAGGATGAAATTATTTAATTTTTTGAGATTAAGTATTAAATAATTATTTTTTTGATTTGATAATCTATTATTCTTAGATAATAAATAATAGAATATTATATTATAATCTATTTCTATATATTAGTTATTCTACTATATTATAGCATATTATAACATAGTATAATTTAATGTTAAATTGTAAAAATACAGTACTATATAATTATAAAATATAAATTTATTTTTATTTATGAATTAATAAATAATTTTATATAATGAAAGTATTATCATTTAATGAAAAAATTAATATTTACGCGGCGAGTGATTCTATGCTAATTGCTTTTCAGGCTTCCAGTAACTGTCTGCTTATCCCAGATTATAATTTTGCTTTCCAGGGTGTGAAATGGAAGAAGATTTGAAGGGCGGCTTGCTTTGTGCATCATCACTCAATTTCTCTGTGCCAGGAGACAACCGGGAAACTTTAGTAAATTCACGGCTGTGAGATTTTCCTTTCACTCTTTTTACCCTGTGAAGGAATCCAACTTCTATTTCCAACACCGTCACTAGTTCAATTTTAGTAACTACTTTCAACACAAAACGAACGCAGCACAGTCACTCCATTTTCTTTCATTGTAATAATCTCCCAAAAGCTAAGCAACAAACACTTTTAAAATCCTTTTCTCCTCAAAACTTCACATTTTGCACCCAACTCTCACTTGGATCCCAACGCCCCTTCACATTTTTCTCGGCTCATTCTGTGTTTGGAGGAGTCACGATTGTTTTGTTAATTATTAATGCATGCCTTTTAACAGAGATTAGCGAGCAATAATGGAGTCGAGAAAAGTTGCGTTTACGGAACAGCTTCTATCTCCGAGAAGAAAGGTAGTCTCTGGATTTGGTTTGGGTGTTGCGGCTACTGTCATTGTGTTTGTTGTGCTTTTGCTTAGCAACTCTCTGAAGGCTCCTGCTGTTTCTCCTTTGTTTCAAGGATTTAATCTTGTTAGAGTTATTAATAACAATTCTTCTCGTGTTATTTCTTGGCCTTTCTCATTTACACCTGCTGTATCAAATGATACTAGTGTTAGTGTTAGTGGCGGCAGGCAAGCGGACAGCTCCGTTGATTTGGTGGGAAAATCCCAAGACGCAAACGTGTCTAATGAAATTGCCCATTTGGGTAATTTGACTCAGAAGGCTGAAGTTGGAAGCATTCTAGCAGCAAATGCTTCAGCTGTTTCTGGAAATGGAAACTCTTTGGATTCGAGCGCTGACAAAGTAAATTTTTCTCAGACTGTTAACAATGGAAGCTTCGGTGTTGAGGCAGGACAGAGTTGTCGGAATTGTAGCCTTGTTGTCAAAGGAGATGTGAATTCGAAGGAGATTAATAGGAGTCAATTTGTGAATAATACTAGTTATGTGAATAGCAAGGTTCCTGATCATAACAATGTGAGTAATTTGTCAGGAGACGGTGGAAGTTTGAATGACTCAAATAATAAGATCACAAATCCTCGTTATGATTCTGAACCTACAGAGACACATGGCAGTTCTTATGACAAATGTAATATATTTGATGGTAGATGGGTGAAGGATGACTCTAAGCCATATTATCCACCAGGTTCATGTCCTTATATTGATAGGGATTTTGATTGTCACCTTAACAGGAGACCTGACGATGGATTTGTTAAGTGGAAGTGGCAGCCAAATGGGTGCGACATCCCAAGGTGTAACCTCTTTTTGTTCTTTCTCATTTTTCCAGCGTACACATTGTTTGATTATGAATTTAGAAAACAATATCAGGGTTCAAGGATTTTATTCTACTTGAGTGCACTCATTATATTATCACACAATGATTCTACAGTCAATGAAAGTGGTTGAAGAGTTTTAATTGAACAAAATTTTGAAATTAGTTAGTGTTATTTAATTGTTGATCAGGTTGTTGAGGTGGCGAGGAGTATGAATTGGGTTCCATTTCTGTTTGCCTTTAGTTGTATATTTACCTTGTTAAGATTCTGTCATAAAAAAACTTTGAATCAGATTAAATTCATGTCACTTGTGAGTATGATTTTATCTCCATGTTTAATCATAATAATGGGTTGGTATGTATGATTATTCGATTATGTGCCAGCCTCTTTGTGTGATACCTTGTGGTTTGAGTTAATGTGTGTGTGTGTGTGTGTGAACACACACATCCGAATTTTAATTATTTGTTATTTCTTATCCAGTTTGAATGCAACTGATTTTTTGGAGAGATTAAGAGGCAAGAAATTGGTTTTTGTGGGAGATTCACTGAATCGGAACATGTGGGAGTCTCTGGTGTGCATCCTCCGCCATAGCATCAGGAACAAGAAAAGAGTCTATGAGATATCCGGAAGGAGGGAATTTAAAAAGAAAGGTTTCTATGCTTTCAGATTTGAGGTGAGTTTCAGGAGAATCCTTCATTTATGGTTAGAATAATTTTCCTTTTTCTATTTTTTCTTCGTATGCATCTCTCAAGCGGGCAATTTTCATATTATTGTAGGACTACAATTGTACTGTGGACTTTGTTAGTTCTCCATTTCTTGTTAGAGAATCCTCTTTTACTGGCAGAAATGGAACATTTGAGACACTAAGACTGGATTTGATGGACCATACGACCTCAATGTATCAGGATGCTGATGTCATCATCTTCAATACAGGTCACTGGTGGACTCATGAGAAAACTTCCAGAGGGTGAGTGCCTTCAGACTATAGCACTGCTTGCTTTCATAATGTCTTCACTTTGCATTCTGGTATTACAAAATGTTGAGCCCATGGATTGAGTTAAATAATGCTGTTGTTTGAAAGAAAATGATTGGGATGGAAATGAAAGTTGTGTTTACCTTTCTTTAGAATTTTCTGCATGTCATGTTTTTCTTTCATTTGACAATATGCTGTGCTAATCAAGTAACTCAATCTGTTTCCTTTTCCTCTTCCTTTTTGGCATTTTGTGGCCTTGCAGAGAAGATTATTACCAAGAAGGAAAGTTTGTGCACCCAAGACTAAAAGTGCTAGAAGCTTATAAGAGAGCCCTCACCACTTGGGCTAGATGGGTTGACAAGAATGTTGATCGCAATCGAACTAAGGTTTTCTTCAGAGGATATTCAGTCACCCATTTTAAGTATGGCACTTTCTTCCCATTTTGCTTTGTTGCACTTGTGTTTGAAGACCATGCATACTTTCCAATGCTTTTTTCTTCCTAGATGTGTTTGTTCTGTAAAATGTTTAAGCTGATCTAAATTGGAAACTAATCTCTATGAGCTTGCCTCCCGTCTCTGTGGATTCCACAAAGGATCTTATTGTTGAATAAACAATTAATTATGGCTATCGTGCAGTTTTCCCTAAAATAATTGTTCACTTAAAATTGAGTGGCTTCTTCAATGCTGTACACATGAGTTCCCTGGAACTTGGCATTTCTTGCTGCAATGATACCTCTGAGGTACTTAAATTTGGCATTAAAAAGAAAAAAAGAAATGGAGCTAAGTTGATGCTGCAATGGTTTCTTTGATATTTTCTGTTTAACAAAAAGGAAGTTGGGAATCTTGAGCATAACATGATATGAATACATCATTGTTATGTTTTCTGTTTTTTTTCTGTTTTTCGTAAAAAGAGTCGTGTATATGTAAACAGAGTAGCCATAGGGGGCATTCTCTTGTGTCCTAGTCCATTTTGTATTAACTGACTCTGAGTGTTTGATGTGATCACAGAGGAGGGCAGTGGAACTCAGGAGGGCAGTGTCACAAGGAAACTGAGCCCATCTTCAATGTAACTTTCTTAGCTAAGTACCCTTCAAAGATGAGAGCTCTGGAGTACGTGCTTCCAGAAATGAAAACTCCAGTAGTATATCTCAACATCAGTAGGCTTACAGATTTCAGAAAAGACGGACATCCTTCTATATACCGGATGGAATACAACAACGATCAGGAACGAATTGCAGCTGTAAATGTTCAAGACTGCAGCCACTGGTGCTTACCTGGAGTGCCAGATACTTGGAATGAATTGTTATATGTTTCACTTTTAAAGACTGGAAGGGAATCTTGGAAAAGCTGACCAGATCTATAGACAATTAAATTTTTATTTTCTTTATTTTCCCAAGCCTATTCACATCTTTTCTGAGTTGTTCAGCTACAATCAGAATAGCACGTTGACTTTCTGCAAAACAGGCAGGTGTAGAGCTGCAAATCAACTTGTATATGTACACTTCAAATTACAGAAGAGAGGTGTGAAGTTTCCCATTTGTTTGATCGAATAGTTAACCAGAGATTCTGGGCTGTTCTCTCAAGTTGCAATTCCATTTTGGAGCTAAAAATATTTATTTCTACTAGAATTAGCTGAAAGCAAGGTTGGAGGCTTAGGATAGTGTTAAAATAGCGGTTATGCAATCGTTAATTCTGTGTGATGGCCAAAAAATGAGTAAATTGCTTGTACTGTACTGCTCTTGCTTGCACAATGTTTTGCTTGTTTCAAAATGGACGTATTCTTGCTCACGGACAGCACAGCAGCCGCCTTCGAAGAGCACAAAATTGTAAAAATTTTCGTATGTACGGCCTAAACCGCTATACCCGAATATCTGGAGCTGGAAATCTAAAAATTTCTCAGATCCTCTGAACCTTTCCCTGTCAAAGTGATTTGGATCGAGGGTTAACGCCCCAGCTAACAATAAATTCAGCATTAATCAACCCTATTTCAAAACACAAAAACACGTGGAAACATTAACCAACCATACGCCGGCCTTCAGGCACATAAGTACACGAATATAATAGCGAGTGACGGAAATGAGCAGGAAAAGATTATTACATCACCATGTTATTATCAACTTGAATTGCAGAAACTCATCAGTTAAACAATCAACTTGCTCATCTTCTGCAGCTTATACATAACACACACTAACACAACTTTTTTATTCCATACTCATGCAAGAACTACAGGAATCATCCAAAACAGAGAAAAAGTAAAAAATATATATATATATATAACAAGATTCAATAGCCGAGCCCATTGCCGTTTCGTGACTTGCCGGTTTGCCATGCATTAGCCAAAAAGCCGCTGATAGATTTTAATGCTGCTGCTGTTTCAGTGGCTAACAGAGAGCTAAAAGACTGAAGCACGGACAAACTGTTGAATTCTGGAGGAGAAGGGTCATGGGAATATATCCCTCTCCATGAACTTGATGCTTCTTTCTAAGAGCCATGAAGCGCTTCCTGCCAAAGCACTTCCATGCCTATCAAAATTGATAGGATTGGTTCATATGATATCAAATATCCAATGAGGCTCTTAACAAAGCTAAGTGGGGAAGTTAACACTCTATAGTCATTGGCTTTAAGTAGCTGTTGAACGGTGATCTGCAGTAGAAAAATAAATAAATGAAAGAACTGCATAAATCACTATACAGAACACCCACTTTATTTTTTCTACAAAATCTCACCATTAAAAAGTTGCTAAGTTGTGGTCGAAAAGTGTTTAATAATTAGAGCTTGTCCCCTTTAGATGACTCTCTTGCCCTTCACCTAATAACTAACCATTTTCAGCAACTATGCCTGCCAATTTACATGAATCCTGTACTTTGGAGCTGTTGTTACGCATATATACGTGCACAAAACTGGCTTCATTTGCTCATGAACCGATGACCACTAAGGCTACTGTACCGTACTGGGTTCGCTAACAGATGACTCCAAAACCCACACTTGCTTTTAACAGTATGAATATCTTGAATGTATTCGTCGAGTATGAAGGGACATTATTGTCAATATCCGGAAAGAGATCGGCAGGCACCCCACTCTTGTTGGTGTAATAACTTTTTAATTGTTGGACTCTTGTTACTTTTTTCGTTGCATCATCAGTGGATCCACTAATTCATACTCATCTCCAACGATTTTTCAACCCCGAAATCCTTCTGATTGTCCACTAATCCCATTCTTTAATGGCAGCCAACCCAGCTTAATCGGTTTTAGCTAGCCGTTGACAGTTGTATTGGGCTTACAAGTTACAACTAATAAAATAACATAAGCCAGTTAGCTCTCCTAGATGAAGCCAAAACATTGTTCAAGTTCAATCAAGCTAATATGGCTGAACTCTCCTTCATTGCTTTATTCATGATCCTAAAAGGCGAGTTTACACTGTTCCCATTATCTGCAGGAAATGAAAGCGTGTCATCACTTCATTGGCTACGTGTTTTGAAGTGGAAAAGTTTCACTTCAGTTCATGGCTGGATCATACAAATTACACTGTCAATATCTTTTAGCCTTCTTATAAAGTATAATTAAAGACTCTTTAGTAGATTTTTTGCTACAGGCGGAAGGGAGGTGGCTTCCCCCTTAGAAACGCATCCAATTACAAACACTCGTGACTCGACTATCCACTCATGCTTTAAGTTATTTATTATTTGTCTTTGCTTTGCTGCAAAAACAAACAGATTACGTTCACTTTAATGTACAAGGCTTTTTTTTCTCTCTCTCTCTCTCTCTCTCTCTCTCTCTCACCACCCCCCCCCCCCCCCGAGAGTGTTTTACTTTGCTGATATGTTATATTTAATTTTTGATCTTATAATTGTCGGTTTAGACAAACATAATCATATCGTAGTGGTAAAGATTAAATGATTAACCATAACCATTACTCTAAAAGATAAATCCACTTTGGGTGAGTTGAGGAAATATGAAATGATGACTGAAGAGACTTAAAATGACTTAAAATAGTATTTCCTGATTTATGACCCTTTTTGTTGTCTTCAAATTAATAAAAAATTTTCAACCAACTTCCAGGTCTCGCTTAAAATGCGAACTAGTTAAAATTTCAATTAATGAGTTGCTCAATGGTTCATGTCCGACTAGTTTTATCTGAACCGAGTGAAATATTAAGATGCCAAGTAATCTCATATTTCAATCTTCTGGACTTGTAACTTATCATCATGCTATGATTCTAAATAAAAGCGGACAACTTATATGAACAGTTTTATAGCTTTGATATTACTTGGTGTGTAATGTCACTTTGATCGCAGAAACAACCCATCTTCACTTTACGTCGATCAAAAACTTTTATCCCCCGATTACCAGTACTACACAACAAGGCGTTTACAGAGAGTCTAAATACATCTGCAGCAGGATTCAAGGAATTATTAGCTAAATTTAGACACGTACACCAGTTGGAGCAGGCACTACTCCCACTCTATGGATTATACTATTCACACGTGGAGTGAGAGAGTCTTGCTTAGAGGTGAGTTAACCATGCAGCTAAAGGATGGCTTGGCTTTAAATAAAGTTGAGCTCAGAAGTACGTAGATGAATTTGACTTGAGTTAGCTCCACTGATATCTTAACAGTGGGGGTGAAAAAAAATTATATTTTGATGCTTTAATTTCATTTTTCAAAGAGACTTAATATGGAGTCGAGTCTGTCTCTGATCAGTGTCCATTAATTGAATTGACAAGGTGAGATCAATAGTTCAAGCTTTTCAGTTGCAAAGAGACAGCTTCTAACACCCATCAATTATCTTTTTAAAACTCCTCTCCTAATTACACTCTTATTTTAACGCTAAAAATAATCTCTATTTAAATTGACAGTCTTTTTATTGAGTCTTCAATTTTTAGCAATTTTAACTCACTACAAAAATTATTCTGCTGTGACAGAAACCAATAAATAAATAAACATAGATATTCTTTTGCAATCTTCTGACCTCACCGTCCCTTCACATAAATAATTTTGTGGGTGATAAGTTTTTTAAATTGTGTTACCTCTATCCTTCTATTCAAGCTTTGCCTCCCTACAAAACGGAAAAATGCTAGCTTCCCAATAGTAAATATAATGAATCTTTAAAAAAAAAAAGATAAAGATACAATGGATTATTTTAAATTTTAGTAAGTTAATTGAGTAGATAAGAATCATAAATGGAAAAAATATTAAAATAATAGATTGATGTAAAATCTAAAGAGTTTGCAACAACTGATATTAAAAGAAAATAATACATCCCAGTTTAAGTAACAGAGATGAAAGAGATAAAGGGAGAAATATAAATTTATATTTGTTATTGAATGTAACTTTAATTAAATAGGAATATTATCAGTGATGAATATGGAGAGGGTGTTTACAAACACCACTCAATCGGGAAATCTGCAATTCATAATTTGGCCTGGCCCAATCATAACCATATCTATCTTGGGTTTGTAGACTATCTCTCTTCTTTTAAGGCTTTTTTTCCTAACATTCATATTGGGGCCGAAAAAAGGAAAAAAGACAAGAAAAGGACTTTTATCCTATATTATTATATAAAATTTGACTTCCCAAAAGAATAAATTAATCAGAGCACAAGACACGAAGCCCCATTTTAAAATAAAAGATTATACTCTGCTAATTATTTAATTATATCTTGTATTAGGTCAAAAGATGTGCGATTGTCGCTGTCTTTGCCTCACCTAATTAATAATTAAAATCATAAGCGACGAAGACAAAATTCTCACACGTACCAACACCCTCCAAGTTTATTTTTGATACTGCCATTTTTGTCTCCCAAGATTGCTATAGAAAAGGTTATCTTTCGCTCATAAATGGCTACGAGCATCTTTTGTCTTTTGACTATAAACACTTTCTTTCGTCCGAACTTTGACAAACTTTCTCATGTCCATTAACGTTAACTAAATTGCTTTAAATAAGCGAGTACATATAAATTACCAAATAACGTGGAAGAAAATTATAACCCAGCGTTGTCGAGATTAGAACTCATTAAGGATGGCAAAATGTAGGACTGACTTTCGTCATTCTCTACCGGCTAAGCCAATATAAGTTAATTAAATTACTAATTAATCAAATTTGTTTAAATGTATAATCATAGTTACTTAAATGTATAACATGATTACGAACTTTATCATACATGGATTCTATTGTATTTTCTTTTTATTTGATATGAATTTACTAATTCAATTTGTTATTTTCATTGAAACCCATCAAAATCAAATTATTTTTTTTTAAATTGGCTCATTTAGATCAATGAAATTATACTTTTGAGCAAACCTCTTCTTTTTTTTTTTTTACAAAAAATAATTAATGCATGTAATAACGTTGGTATCATTGAAATCAATTAAACCTGTGGATGCAAAATTTGCTCAATGTACAATAATTGATTTTTATGTTCTGAACTTTGCGCACACACATAACTTTTATGGGTAATTTTCTTTTTGAGGCGAAGGTCTCTGATCACATGATTTCTTTTAATTAATTAAACAATCGTCAAGGAGAGCCAACGAGCTAGTGATAACTGTTTAGGGTTAGGTCAGTACTTTTTTTATTCAATTTATAAAGATATAATTTTTGGGGTGAGATGGATAATATTTTGATCCTCTTTTTCCTTTTACGGAGCCCGTGGTCTTTATATATGGTACTTATGTCAATTAGAGGGGCTATATGTAACAATTGACATTAGAGTGGCTATATAGAACAAATCTTTTGATAAATGTCAATCAAGGCTTCTACATGAAAATACACATCCATAAATATTAAAACTTATCCATAATAAGTATTTTTTTAATAGTTATAATGTATCTTTCGTTTATTTACCCTTTGGTGAACTTAGGCTTATTTGCAACCCTTATGTTAGTTCTTTATGAAAAAAAATGATTTTCAACATTTTATTTATAGGTTCATTTTACAGAATATTTTAGTTTGTAAATTCATTCCATAGTACGTAATTTATTTGGAAACTTTTTAAGTATCTAGATTATTCTGGTAAAAAATAGATATAAGTCATTTTTATGTCCTTGTGGTTTTTTTCATATTTGTCCTTATGCAATTTACTTAAATTATTTTATAAGTGTTAGGTCATTCTTGTAAAGAACAAACTTACGGGTCATTTTTTATAAAAGTTTTATTGAAAGCAAATTATATTTTTTTCTTTTAAACTCCATTAACCAAATTATTTAGAATACCTTTTTGGCATGTTTAGTTTAAAGAAATATAAGGAGAGGAGATGAGAGAAAAAGTAAAAGGAAAAAAAATGAATTCCTTATTCATCAAAATAAAGATGATGAAATTAATCTTTTTTTTACTCATTTTCTCTCTCTTTTTTCTTTTTTTTCTCTCCTCTGCTAACATTTCTTCCAACGAAACTAGACTTTAAATAGTTTGGTCACTCTTATAGAGAATTGATTTAGATCATTTTTTAAGTACACTCTTAACTGTTTTGTCAAAAACTCATCTTTTATGCATTTTATTTGTAGTTTTAAAGTACATAGGTTATTCTTTATGTCTTTGTAAAATTATGTGTCTGACGATTTATTGAAACTGCATTCTTTGGACTATTTGCTTATAATTATTTTCTAACTATCTAGATTATTTATTGTAAAGAATTGACTTAGGTCATTTTTTTAATAAAATTATACCTTTAACGCTTTGTCTAAGTGTTGCCCTTTAGGCATTTTGCTTAAGGAAGCTATTAAGTTACAATTGCTGTAACTTAACAAAATCTTTCGCTTAAAAGTATTTTCTAAATAGTTAAAGTCATTCTTTTTAAAAAATCAAATTAGATCATTATTTGTAGAACTTATCCTTTAGCACTTTGTAAAGGTTTAACAACTAATCCTTTGATATTTTACTTAAAAATATTTTTTGAGTACCTCAATTATTTCTTGTAAAAAATAGTTATGAGTCATTCTTTAAAGAAGTACACTTGTGGTCAAATCCCATATTAGTCTATGAAAAATTGAAGGAAACCTCGACTTTGTAATCAAACACTAAGAAACTCTAATTTTTTGATATACAAGTTATTCTTTATAAAAAATAAACTTGGATCTTTTTCGTTAAATCACAATATTAAACATTTTTATCGTATCTTTCTTTTTAAATATCTTACTTAGAATTATAAGTACTAATAGACTTAAGTCAATTGATGTGAAAAAAATATTGTTGGCCAGTACTTTTTGAGCTTTTGGACATTTCTTAATTTAGCACAATAAAATAGTTGAGAGTGATTGCGTAAAATGAGATGAAGAAAGAAACTAAAGAACCCATACGCTTTATACATATTAAAAAATGCTTTTTTTTTTTTGTAATCTGGCAATAAAAAGAAAGAGTAAAGATAAAAAGATAAATAAAAATATTTTAATTGAGCCTTTGACCATTCACTTGAAAGTTAAGATTTCATCCAATCAGCTACAGAATCAACCATTGAAAAAAAAAAAAATCTCCAGCAATCCTCTTGATTGCCAGGCCAAAGTCAAAGAGCTTGCAGACCGCAGAAGATCAGCATTTTGCCTGATAGTTGCTTTTTGAGTTGAAAAAATTTTCAAAAAGCGAAAAAAGGTATCATTATTAAATTAAATACATGGCACTCAACAATGAAGCAAATCGCGGCGTCTGGAATTGCACAACTTTGCATTAAGCTATGATTTGGGAGATGGTCGGCTACTACAAGCATTTTTACGTGGCCTAATAAGCCGATTGATTCAAAACATGTCCAAATTTTCAACGCAAGCACAAACATGTTGTCGGCTTGAGATATCTTTAATCTCATGATTAATTAGCTAGATTTCTTAAAACTTTCCAGGGTTTTTGCCTTTTTTTTGGAAATAAACGTGGCTTAAGATCAATCGTGATATGTGCTGAAAGCTAAATGACAAAGTCAGGTGGAACCTCGTTTCAACCAAAAAAAAAAGGTCAGTTGGAACCTCTGCATTTATCTCATCTCATTGGGTATCTCTTGAAAATGACTTTGTTCCATTTCAAGTAAATGGTTGGTGCCGCGTATATATGTTTGACTCATAATTATCAATTAACTTTCTCGAAATGCACCATTTAATAAGATTGTGGTGCTGTGAAGGGTTAACTTTTTGTCAAGCTTACTCGTTCTGACTAAATGACGATTAATTTGAAAAACCCGAAATTAAAAATGCCTTAGATTGATCACGAATCGGTATTCGATCGCCAGATACAAATCATATCGAAAAGGAAGGAATGAAATTGAATGGATTTGGTACGATGAAATTTCATTAAAGCGAAAGCTTGTCGGGGGCGTTTATGTGATCAAATAAAGCATTAAGAGACATGAGCAACATGGACCGCATGATGCTTTTGCTTTCGCAAGGCACAGGCAGCAACCTTCAGATTATTTCGTGCTCTGCAAAATTGATTCCAACGATATATGTATGTATACGATAGAATACAAATAAGCACACGTGCACTTGTGACGCTAACACTAGCTATAGCCTATAAGCAGGCCTCGCGAAGCTGCCAGAAGAGTGCAACAGTTTAAATCAAATTAAAATTAATCATGTTAATTAGAGTACTTTCTTAATTTGTTCATTTAATTACAGTCCCTAAATTGGATTCTCCGTGATAACATATTTAATAAACCACACACGTACATTAGTCCTATCTGGGGTTGGCTTCTTTTTAGAAATTATGCGCGTATGTGTTTGCCAATTAATCAAAGCTACTCACGAAACTTTTTGAAAACTATAAAGAGCTACTAATTTAGTGGGCTGTTGCCTGTTGGTGTTACGTTACTGACTCTTGTGGCATTTGAATATCTATAAATATTGAAGCAAAAGTGTAGCCTCCTGAGAACCAAAATAGCCACCATATCAATTGGATCTGCCGCTTCTCATTAACCCTCTTTCCCACTCTGCTCGCTGTAAACTGCAAAGTGCAGCGTGTGGTTTTGACCCAACCCTCTGATGAACTTGCAAATAAGCTAAAACTTCAGCGAATATATCAGCAGCACAGCTAGCAGTAAGGCAATAAAGTTCATTGGCTGCTTTCCCTGGTACGTTTTAAACTTGTCACTGTTAATTATGTCGCTGGGATACTTACTCTGTGTGTGTGTTTAGAACCTTTGATTGGTCTTGACAAGAGTGCATTTGTGTGGTTCGAGGATAATCTAACGGTAGATTGAAAATATAGAGTAGTACAGTCAAACTGTCATGCCCTTATGGGTCAAAACTATTGTTTTTTCCAATGGGAAAGAGCTTTTGATTTTGCTTTTGACAGTTAATTTGCACCAAAATGACACCCAAGAAAAAATTTGATCAGTCAATCAATCAATCAATCAATCATATCAAATCAATAAGACCACAAACAGTTGCTTACAAGCAAAGAGAAACAATGCCCCAGGTCACCAGCCACCAAGCAATCTGCAGAGAAAAATTTTTCAAAGCTCGCTCGTATTGCACGAACTGGTGGTGGTGCAGGTTCTGGCACAGGCCAGTGGGGCACAGGTTAATAACTTGGCCCGATTGTAAATGTTTAATTAGTCAAATTGAACTTCCCACGGCCGAGTAAACTTTAAAGAACATAATTTGGTCGTGGGGTTTGATGATTGTCATTGATATTGCATTATATATGATACGTTAGTAAACAAACCAATGATAGTATGATAGAACATTATCCCGGTCTAATCATTGCTCTTCTAATATTTTAATAGACTTGATTGAATGATTTTTGTTAAGAGTGTCTTCCTCTTGGTTGCCTAATTAAAAAATTATTAAAAAGGAGGGAGAGAATTTGTTTTAGAATGCTGAAGATCATAGCACAGCATGAAACATGATCATGTTAATCAATTTTGACATAAAAATGTGCAATTGATCGATTTAATCCATTACTTTAATGCCCAATTCCCGATTCTTTTGGATTTTATACTAAGAAAAGCTTGCAAATTAATCTTTTGGATTTTATAATAAGAAAAGCTTACAAATTAATCTACACGATTTGTTATATGATTTTCATATGAAAAATTATATAGCCATAAATTCTTATATAGATTTATTTTGTATAAATTGATATAATATTAATTTATTGATTAAATAAAAATATAAAATAATTAAAATAAATTAAGTAGACTAATAGATATTTACTCTAATCAATTAAATCATATCATATTAATTTATATCAAAAAAATTATATAAGAGATTATAACTATATTATTATTATTTTCATATTAATTTATGCATTAGATTAAAAAAAAACTCTGATCTCAATCTATTAGATTTAAAATAGGTTATTTCTTTTTTTTTTGGTGTTAAATTACGTTAATTAGAAAATACAATAAAGTCACTCGGTCTTTGGCCATGTGATAGAGTTGCTATTGTGAGGGAAGCGATTCAAAACCCCACAAAAAATTATGGGATTATAATTCCTTCTCAATTATAACAAAAAATTAATAAAGATAATATTTTTTATCTCGAAATAACAATAGAGTTAGCGTCTCTGAAATATTAAAAAAGGTGAATATTTAAGTTAATTCTAAAAAATATTTAACTATTATAAATATATTAATATTAATCTCGTGTAATATAATTTATAATTTAGGCATTAGTCCTCAACCCAAAAAAAAAAAACAAAAGAGTCCAAACAAACAATCTAAAACCAAATAAACAATTCATACTCATGGTGATTGGATCTAGAAGAATTCTTAAATAAAACAAAATAATCAACAAATAAACTCTCTTACCCACAAAGCACTCAAACTCCTAAGCTCAAGTATAAGAGTTGAGACAAAGAAGTGTTTACCAACTTAATAAAGAAATTGTTAAATAGTTTAATTTCCTTTAATTAATAATAAATATAGAGGTGAGTAGAATAAAATTGATTCTCAAATTTATGATTGATTCAATTTTTTTCACGGTAGGAACTTATAAGTATTTTATGTCACGTTTTTTTATGTGATAGTAAATGATTTTGATTTAAATATTTTTATATTTTTATCTATTTCACTTGAGCACTCACCTAAATTGCACATAAGAAATCAACATAAGAGAAACTCGACAATCAAATTGCGTCCAATAGCCCTGTGTAGCATATAATTAGTCACAGCAACTTTACCGAACACTTGTTTTATTTTTTCCCCAAAATATACACTCGAGTCATGAATAAGGCAGTGACTAATTCGAAAATTTATCAACGATATGTCGGCACATGGCGTTTAAGAAATCAACGAAAAATTAATTAGCCAATTAAGTGCGATAACTCACTTATTTTTGCCATGACCTTCATTTAGCGGTAAGCGTTGGACGACTAAACAATAACAACGGATACTTCTTCTCAATAAAGATGAAACCATTAGTTCACGGTGGTGACAATTGAGAAATAACAAATTTAAAACTCTCACAATATAAAAATATATATTTCAGAAGACTCTTGCTTAAAGGTCAATTGATGAGGGCCCTCGTACAATGTAGTTTTTGGTAGAGAAATAACCCATTTTTTAATTAATTTTTTAACAATATTTTTTTAACATAAACAATAGAGAAATAGCAAATTTAAAACTCTCACAATATAAAAATATATATTTCAGAAGACTCTTGCTTAAAGGTCAATTGATGAGGGTCCTCGTACAATGTAGTTTTTAATAGAGAAATAACCCATTTTTTAATTGATTTTTGAAAAATAGTTTTTTTTTAACATAGCACACTCGGTCCAACTAATTCTAACGATGATAATTTAATTTTAAGCCTATGTTTTTATATTTTATTCAACATCGTTAGGGATAAATTAAAAATTTAATTGAGACCAAAAAAATGTTTGGTTTAATTTTAAAATTTATTTCCTAAAAAAATTAAAGCTTGCAGAGGCAGCTGCCCCATGCTGGTCTCTATGTGGCTCTGCTGCTGGCGAGAAGCCTCGAAGTGGATAATTTCCTTTATATGGTATAGATATCTTCTCAAAATTTATGGAGTAAATTTTTCTGTCCGTAACGCATTACAAATATACGACGTGTCTAGACTCCCAGTAAATTTTAGATTGAAATATACCCGTAGATATTATAATAAAAAAATGATATATTAAATTTTCTTATAATTTTATATAGGAATGAGTGTGGTCATCACTAGTTGTGGGTTTATCATTACTAAATTCACATATACAAAAGTTCTAAATTAAAAAACCTCCCTTGCAACACCCATTCACTGTAGATTTTAACAATTATCACTCACAACTCGCAGTAATTTTTTTTTTGTAAGTTTTATCATTTAAAACCACAAATATAAAAAGAATACTTATGATAATATAAAAATTTAAATTATATAATTCAAGCTATAATTTTATAACAATACCCTAAAAATCTACATATAATATTAAATTATTAATTTTATCAATGTAAATAAGAAATTAAAAATTTAATATTAAAATAAATACACAAAATATTTATGTTGTAGGCATATTATTATCACTAATATTAATGTATTACTCCATCTTTTAATTAGTATACAAGTGTTATCAATTAAATAATAAATTTTGTACAACTAACTATTGTTAATAATTAATGAAACAAATCAGAGTCCGATTTCAGTGAGTATTCATTAGATTCAATTCATTCAAGTAAAGCAAACAAAAATAAACTATTAAAATAGAGTATCAATAATATTAAACTCAAAAATTATAAATTTATAGTTATTAAAAACTTATTGTATCTCTTTCGATACATATATAAGTATATTAATTTTTTAAATTCTAAATTTATACAATCAAGTCAATGGGCTTATGGCCCGTTGTCATGAGTTCCAATATTATTGAGCGTATAAGTTTAATTTTTATCATTATTAAGGCTCACTTTACTTGTAATAGAAATTTATTTAGCTCTTTATGTAAAGAATAACATAGAATTCTAATTGTAATATTCCAGAAAAAAAAACTTATACAATCAAATTAACCGATCATAATTCAAATTGCCACCCCCATAACTCGAGATTACGTAAGCCCACTTGCTTAATTTTTTTATATTTATCAAAAAACAAAAAGAAGACTTGCGTAAACTATTATTTATTCTATGCTTTTGGCATCTTACAGCATGTGAGTCCCACACGTGATTATGTCCACCAATAGTGTTATACTTTGGGTTGGAGAATAACGGGTAGGGCGCGTGGGGTTACAACACGATTTTATTAAATTTTCACCGTATGATCGAAGTACAATTTTATTTATCTACAGCCTAGATTGCTTAACGTTTTGCGTTTTCTTCTTTAGTAGGTCTGGTAGAAAAGTCGTAGCGTTAGATAGGCGATGGGATAGTTCATCATTTACTGCTTTTAAGTTTCCTTTTTTCTTTTTTCTTTTTTTTTTTTAAATTGGGACAGTATTTAGTGTTTACGGGAAAATTTACGCCTGGCGTGTGGCTACTGGGCTGCTTGCCTTGCGAAATTACAAAAATCATTTTAATCTGGCCCGGGGGAAACACACTTCATCTTTCAATTTAATCCACGAACCAGATATGATTAAAACTAGTGTCAGGCCTATTAGATAGCTAGAACCAGAATTTGTGTCAGCCACGGCATGAAGATGTGGCTAGTCTATAGGTAGCGAACTCGTTTTCGCGAACCTTAAAAAAAAAAATTATTTTCCAGTGCGATGTTTTTGTTTTAATACTAATTACATATCAAATTATTAAATTACACAAATAATTATAATTATTAATAGAATAAATATTATATTAATATTTATAATTAAATAAATATTATTAAAATTTATATTATTATATTAATTTTTTAAAATACAGACATTTAATTTTTATAAAAAATAATATCTCTATTCTACTTATATTTTATAAAAGATAAAAATTTATAAATTAATTTTACATAATTATTTATATAATTTAAAGAAATCAAATTTATATAAACTCAAACTTCTACTTTTATAATTTTTTTTAATTTTAAAAATAATAATTTACTATTAAACGAAATTCAGGTGGCCTATAAAATGCCTTAGGCCTCACTTTCCACGATTCAATGTGCCACCAATTCACGTTCCAGTTGGGGGGCGGGGGTGACAAAAGGCCACTGAAAATTTACTATGTTCCCCATAATTTTTTTTGAAACATTGATAGTCGGATAGAGATCTAAGGATATTTAGAATGAATATACAGGGAAAAAGCTATAAAATTTTATCATGTCACTATACAAGTTTTCAGTTACATACCCTACTGCTATTTAGAGAATACGTCTACATGAATGTTCTGTTCACATCTAATAATAGGAAAGAAATGAATCCCAACACGGCAATACCAATAATGTTGGAGTTGGGACTCTCTGAACTGCCACACGCAGTGGAAATTTTCAATAACCGTTGATTGGCATGTATGATAATTAGAAGAGTTATGGCCATTGTTGGCAACCCAAAAAAAAGAAAAGAAAAAGAGTAAGACTTGACTTCAAAGGTGGCCTCAGTCAAATTGATCTTTGATAGGCGTTTCTTTCTATTGTTCATATTTTACCAGATTAATTTCGAAACGAATGTCTCGAGAGCCCTATAACAACCTTAACAATCGCTTTTAGAAAGCTTTGAACCCACCAACCAAAGACGTACAGCAAGATGCAAGAAAAGCTTACCTTGAAGCAATAGAAAAATAGTTTAAGATAACATTTGATTGGGCTGGAGGAGGCATTGCCATACACTGTTACTAGGTCTGGGAAACGTAAGTTACGTAGGCCTCCTCGGCTTGAGTGGAGGATATTAATCAATATATATATACATATATATGTATATGTATATGTATATGTGTGTGTATACATGTGTGCGTATACATGTGTGCGTATATATACATCTAAAAGGACAGAGAAAAGTGAATAGGAATCGAGTTAGTATTTGGCACTGATTTCTTTTTTCATGCTCATATATCTTATTCACAGCTAATTTAAGTTAAGAGATGTTTTAGTTTATTTACGAAGTTTTGAAATTTTATAAAGTATGTTTGCTCACTTTTATCGATTTAAATCGCTTATAAAATGACCTAGAATCATTATGCTAATTTGGGTTTTGCTACAATTAGCAAACTTATTATATGAGAAATCCTTACTATCTCTTTTTTTCTTCTTTTTTTTTAAGTTAAAATTACCTCCTTTCATTATGGTTAGTTTTTGACAATCTTCATAATTATATTAATTAAGATGACGAATATATTCTCAGAATCTTATTTTAATAGCAGTTTAGTGGATGTGTATACTTCAAATAACAAAACAATGATCCTACCCTATACCGACAGAATTTAATAACCTAGCATAGCTTAAAAATTTACGTACAATACAATTGAAATCTTCCTCGTATTTACAAATAAAAATATACAAAGAAGAATAATTGTTTGCTGAAAACTTGAACTCATTCATTTCAGCGTGGGAAAGGAGTGTTTACCCTAATGATTATTAACCAAAGAGCTTCGATATGACGATTTCTTTATTTGTTCTCTCTATACCATTAGGCAGATAAAACAACACCAATCATCATATTTTATTCATCAAAGAAGCTGGGAAAGTAGAACAAGGAATTAATTCTTATAAAAAACATTAAGAGGAGTGGTGTTTTATGTACGCAAGTTGGGTAATGGTGCCTTACCTGTTTGTCATAAATGAGACATCCATTAAAAAAAAAAAAAAAAAGCCCAACTCGTGTGGTACATGACTTAGCGTAGACTTGCGGGACTTTTCTTTAATCTTTCGCTTACTAGTTACTGATAATCTATTACAATAAAATATAATTAACCAATCCGATCTTCATATTCATAATTATTAAAAACACAAACCCAAGGAAATGAAAAACATAAGTAGAGAACAAAAGAGCCGCAGCTTGCAGCTATAGAGGGGCTCGCAGCTTCGGTACAGCATTTGGTTCTCGGTTTTTTTGCCAAAAATCACAGTCCCCAAGACCACTATCAGTTCTTCTTTGTCACTCCAATTCCAGCAAATCCAATCTTTCAGATAAAAACAATCAAAAGGAAAAAAACAATATTATTATTGTTATTATTAGCCATTGTACGTGTTAGCAAGTGTTGCTACCCTTTGGCTCTAACCGCAACCCCATATCATATTAGCAGCTGTAAGCAGCTTCAGCGGTAATCATTTAGCTGTTCGTGTTGTTTTTGTTCAATTCTTGGTAGAAGAACAATCCATCCATATTCATGGATGAAATGTGCGGCTTTAACTCGAGTGGTGATAAGGGCAGCTGCTGGGAGAATCTGGTATTTCCTACTTCGCATGAACATGAGTACTCGAGCAGTCCTCTTGTTTACCCAGGTCGGATTCCCACGTTCGGATCCGATGAGTTACTATCTGCTGCTGCGTCTGCAATATCTGAAGCTGCCGCTCCAATTAGTAGTACTCCTCCTCCTCATCCTCACGAGATTCAACTACCAGAAGTGGAAGATGTGGCCACTGTCATCAAAGCCAAAATCGCTTCACACCCATGTTACCCAAGACTCCTTGAAGCCTATATAGATTGCCAGAAGGTGAAATAAATAATTTCTTTTTTCTTAAAACAAAGAGTACGCTTTTATCTTGTTACATAGTCGGGTGCAAAACAGGCTGGTAATTGCTCAATGGATTAAAGTTATTCATTTTATGTGTCAGTGAGTACTGCAGGAGTTAGCTGGCTAGCTAGAAGAGGAAAATTGAAGTACTCTTTTCTTTTGCTTTGTGCTTTTAATTCCCAACCTAATGAATGAATGAATAAGCGTTTAATTATTTTCTGATGGTTAACAGAAACTTTTCTGTTTCACACAACAGTTTCAGTTTGCTCGGACTTTGAGCTTTTTACCTGCGTGCTTTGTGGAGGATTTTTTTCTTCTTTTTTCTTTTCTTTTCTCTCTCTCTTTTTTTCTGTTCATTTATTTTTCTTTTCTGGTTTCCATGTCTTTGATCTCCAAGATCCAAGATTTTTCTTTTTTTTCTTTGCTTGTGCCTTGTGTAAAATGCCCAACATTTTTTTTTCTTTCCTTCGGAAAATAGTTTTTGGCGGTGAAGAAAGTTAATTTTGAGTTAACTTATGCTGTGAAATGAAGCTTCATGTTTGCTTATTACTTGGATGCTTATTTATTTTTCTCTTTTTACATTTTTGTGGTTCTAGGTAGGAGCTCCTCCGGAAATAGCTTATCTGTTAGATGAAATTCGGCGAGAGAAGGATCTTTATAGACGAGACATGGTGCCCACATGCTTTGGGGCCGATCCTGAGCTTGACGAATTCATGGTTTAACATTTTTTTTAATCTTCATATAAATTATCCGAGTTTTGTTGTCTCTAAATATTGTTTCTGTGCTTTTCTATTTCAAGGAAACTTACTGTGACATGTTGGCGAAGTATAAATCTGATCTCGCTAGGCCTTTTGATGAAGCGACCACCTTTTTGAACAAAGTTGAATTGCAGCTTCGCAATCTCTGCACCTCCGCCTCCGTTAGAAGCCTTTCTGGTCAGACTCTCTCTCTTTCTCTCTCCCTCCCCCCCTCTCCCCTTCTTCTCTCTCTTAATTCTCAAGTTTTAATGGTGGTTTGTTTTAAAAGAAACCTCCCTTTATTCACACAGATAAAGACTCATTGTTTTTTGCGCTCTATACAGTATGGTTTTTATTATTTTTACTCTGCGGGGGTGGCATTACACCGACACAGCTTACACAAATGTATGCCTAAAACCGAAAGAAACAATCACATCGCTGAGACCAGCAGGCAAATTTCTTGTGTCTTTGTGCCTGTGATCATGGCTCACCCTAGCATAGCGACAAAGTACCATTGCTGCCGTGGCTAGTCTAAGGTTAAATGTATATCATTTGAGTTTGCAAAGGCATTTAAAAAAACAACAAAACCCTAGAGATGAATGAAAGAGACTCCTAGTCTTAGATTAGTGACTACTTCTCTCTCCACCTTCATTGCGTGGTTTATTTTGTCTATGGTTCCAGTGGTTATGATTGCATATATCTTATTATTATCTCTCTTTCTTGTTTATACATGAAAGGGCAAGCATAAATTGGTCAAGGTTTCTGCAGTAATGGACCTTGTAACAGTGTTTTTCTTTTTGGCCTTCATGATCTTGTTTCTTGTGTTTGTTTTCTTTAATTCGCTGTTCTCTTTGCTTGAAAGTTAAAACTTTGTATTGAGAGAATCTGATTTTGACGTTTCAGAGTTCAGTGATGACATAGTAAATAGTTTTTTTGATTGTTTGAATAGCGTGACCTTGGGTTTTTTCTTTCTTTAAAACACAAAATTGCTGAAGAAGTCTAGGTGAAAGCTTATTAGGGTAACAAATTCTCTTCTTAACTTACCAAGTTTAGTATTTACAGATTAATGTGAGTAAGTATATCTTTCTCATTCTTTGGCTTGTTCAGCATAAAATATGTCATGCTTTTAACATGGGAACTTGGTGTGAAATTCGTACAATTTACTGCCTTTTCAGTCTGATTGTAGATTTTTTTTTTAGAATGCTTGGTTTGGTTTGGATAACTTATTCAACTCCTCTCATGAACTTGAAAAGTTATAATGTCAGTCAAGTTAAGATGAGTCTTCTTGAAATTTGTTTTAAGTGGAAAAGCAAATATATTTTCATTTGTTGATAATTTTTTTAATTTGCTTTATTGTGAGGTCTTTGTCTTTGAAGAAATAGGGTTTGGCTCTCATGCAATAGGAGAGTTAATTGTCATTGCCTAATAATTTGGAAGAAAAATATTATTTTGACAGCCCGATAGATGGTATGCTAACATGTATGAATCTTAAATCTAACTTGACAAATCCTTCTAAAAAATTGACCAAGAAGTTCTAATAAAATGATAACCTTGTGGTCTTGTGTTGAAAGGAATTTGAACTGAAATCATTCTATGCATCAGGCTTAAAATTCATTAGGTAGATGCTTCCTGAAAGGTTAAGATTTGACCGTAAATAAGGACCTGAAATCTTTTCGTTCTTAATATCAAACATAATTTTTGCTGCAATGGAATTAAAGTTAGCAAGTTCAGTTGATGGCATTTCTTTTTTCTTTCTATTTGAAACTAATTAAAGAAAAAATTTTGATTCATGTACTGGATCAGCTTGTATGCTTTAAATCTGTCTTACATAAAATAAATAGGCAGTGTCAAACTTAAGAGCACAGCGTCGGCCTGTAATGATGTCTGATCCTTGCTTTAAAGGATTCAAGTTCCAACATAGATGTAGTGGTAGATGAGAAATGGCATTGGGAATTGTCTGAGGCTGACTGCTTTGTCTGCCGCTAAGGTACTATAGACTCTTAAATCTTCTTGAAATTTGTTTTGAATTTAGATTGGTAATTAAATAGTTAATTATGCTAAGTAGATATAGTTGTTCTTTAACATCTAGCATTCTCATCATCCACCACTCTAGATTTGCATGCACATCTTTCTTATCACATGATCTCAGATCACGGTGGCTTTTCTAAATAAAGAACATGTTTTGGTGTTTAACAGTATGTTGATGAGTGCTGCCTTTTGGTTTTCTTAAAATTTGAATCTTTTCTTAAAGTCTATGCAGCTGTCTGTTCATTATATATATGATAGCTGAGAACAAGTTAGGCTTATTACAAATCACATTTGTTGATTATGCTTTTGCTTTACTAGTTCCTTTAAGGAGTATAAGATGTTACTTTGTGTAAAATGTAACATGGATTTGTTCCTTTTTAGCAAATGACATGTCAGAGAGAAGCTGCTGTTGTTTCCATTTGCTACGGAGTGGAAGTCGTGCAAATGGCATGGGCATAGCAGCCTTTCATATGATTAATTGTTGTTGTTGTTTGCATAAAAAAATAGTTGCAGATCACAGTCCTCTGGCTGGTAATGGTTTGCAGATATAGTTTTCAGTTTGAAAGTACACATTACCTTTTAGGTGATCAAAGTTCTTAACATTTTTAATTAGTCTAATATTCTCTTTATTTTCTCCTGTGTTTAAGTGGGTTCACCTTAAAAATCTTTTGCCCAATGAAGATTTTATATTTAACTTAATTAAAGGAGAAAAGGCTTCTAAGATTCTTTAGGCATGTCGCCATTGCAGATATCCACTTGGGATAAATTCGTGTGGTCGGATTAAGGTGTCTGTATGTGCTAGGGCCAGGCTGCAATTTGTACTTCTTGATTTGGTTCCGTCCATGTAATCCTTTTGCATCTTTGCTGGCCTCTGATCATTTTGTTTATTAATAATGTTTCTGTATTCTTGGATAATTTAGTGGTGCTTGTTCTTAACTATTGTTTCTGTTAGCTCATGCTTATCATTTTAGTTCCAGATCGTTACGGGTGGATTGTTGGTATCTTTAAGTTAGAAAAAAGCACATGGTAGTTTACTTCATTTTTGCCTAGTAATCCTGCATGGCATATGCAATGCCTATGTTTTATTTGATACCCCTTTTTGTTTTTATTTTGTTTCATGGAGACTTTGATCTTAAATGTTAAGCAATGTTGTCATTTCATTTTAAATTTTAAATTAAAATTTATGCCACTTCCATTAGTGACTTTCAACAAAAACATTGTATAAATGGAAAGAGTTTAGGATATCCAATTTTATGAAATTGTCATATTCGGTTAGCATATAATGATGGTACAGCAAGCCGTTGTGTTTTTTCACATGTTTGCTCTTTAGATTTAATGTTGTTAATTACTTCCGCATGTAGAAACTTGGCCTCTAGATCAGTATGTTGATACATAAGCCATTGTTGCTTTGGATGAATTGAAGCTTCTTGGCCGGATTTCTAGCTGAAAATTTAATTTCTTCTGAAGATGCAATTAGTTGGCTGTGTCTATGCTCAGTTGGCACGTGTCACTCTTCCAAACGTGGAGGGAAGTGATTCAAGTCGCCATTTTGGCACTCCAGTGTCTGCCTCCTAGTAATGTAGTGAGGGTTAGTTCATCCCCTAAAATATAGTGGCGGTAGATACATAAATTCATTATGAATATAGAAACCAGGCAGCATTCTAACATATGAATGAGCTAGTTGGTCATTTTAGGAGGTCTATGATTACAAAAAAATCAGTAATAATAAAAAAAAAGTCATGGGTGCATCATAAAAATAGCTCAGAGTCTGTTAGACCTCGGCTGTGACATTTATAACGTCAGGGTATTTATTTTTGGTTTTCTCAGTGCCTAGCTTGTATCGAATAAGGTTTTATTAGATTGGTTTCTCTTTTCCAGAAGGGGCTGGCTCGATGTTTTCAGAATAACATGGGTTTTGGCTGAACAAGTTTCAGAGGAAAAGTCTGGAATTTGCCGAGCCTTTGACCAGATTTTGAAGGGGCAGACCAGTAAAAGCATTGATTAATAATAATAATAATATAATAAAGTGACTTTTTAATTTAGGGGGATTCCCGGGTAGAGCGGGTGGCCGGACTTCACATGGACTCCCGCAGTTCACGCTGAGGTTCAGCATTCTTAGACGAAGTAAAAATTCATAGACTTCATTTATTGATTCGTTCATTCACCGCGCCAGTCTTTACAGACGGTAGAGGAGCTTACTGCTTTGGTGCCTGTGATTTGTCCCTGTTTTTTATTGGTGGGTGGGTCTTATGCTTTTTATTATGGCCACTCACACGTGTCTGATCACTGCTCAGTATGGGGTGGGGTCCCTCCAGTTTATTCATAGCACTGGTCTCTTTTTGGTTCAATTTGCCCATCACCCTGCTTTCCTTGGCCCACCCATTCCCTCTTTATAGATCTTGTTGCTGTACCCCTTTCGCTGTTCATTCCCGATTCTGTACAGAGCTTTCCTAATATTATTGGAGAGATTAACCTTAGATTAATTTTATTATCAGACAGTTTAAGTTTATACATATTTTTATTATTTTTAAATCATGTTTATTTAACTAATACTCGAGTATATATCATTTCTATCTATATTTATTTGCTGGAAAGATATCTACGAGATTCAACTGTCCAATTAGGAGAATATTCTTCCCTTTTTGTTGGGACTCAAGCCTGCTGGTGCCCTTGATGATGGGCTTAGGTTTAATGAGCTAGTTATTGTATTTGTATCTAATCTGGACAAATATTAGTGAACAATATGCCCTACGAAGACGAGATGAGAGTTGAAGCCAATACTCGGTATCCCAAAATTCAAATAACTTGAGAAAGTCATTTGGTTCATTTGATTAATGTGGTGGTGGTTGGGTCATAGCATGTCTAGGTTCTGGGAGTCTACCGTCTATGCCGGGCACCGTCAATTATCTTGGGTTACAGTTATGGGTTAGTCATGGAAAACAAAGAAGATAAAATATTGTTATTACTATTGTAATTGCGAGATTTGCTGGGGTATGGAGACAGGTGGTGGGGACGTGGGGTACATTAGGCGGGCCCTATGGTTGGTCTGTGATTGGAGCGCGGCTTGCGGGCGTTATTAATGTTGCAAGCAGTGCTCTTCTTCTGCATCTAAAGTTTCTGCGTCATGGCCGTGCCGTCGTCATGTCAACACAGTGTCTCGACTGACAATCGACATTACTACTCACTGGGCTTTCTGCGCCCCATTCGCCACATCAGTTCCTTTTTTTTCGTATTTTTTTTACGGTCTTCACTGATCTCTGACCTTTGGCCTTCGATTTTTTATGGGTCCCGGTCCCTCCACTTTTATTAGCCATTCTGCCCCCTATTATTCTGTCCCTCCATCTTTTACTTTTCATTTTTTGTCGTTGTTGTGTGATGTGTGTGTATCTATCTTTTGCCACTTGGCTTAGCTTTGTGATCCTTTTTTTTTTTTTTGCCCCCCCATTTCCTTTGTGATCGATTTAACTATCTTCTATTTGTGTAGAGTCTTTCAATTTATTATTCTCTGTGAGCGGTGCACGGGAGTGAAATCTTTCAATGCCAGTAAATATTTTATTTCATAGACCAATTTGAATTAGTATTTTTTCCTTCATTGATAATTGACATATGCACGCGTAAATATATTTATATATTGTTAAAAAGAATAATCTGGACTTATTTGAGAACAAGTTGAAGAATTAATAAATTTTATCTGGGCAGAGGACGGTGGTGCGTCGTCGGACGAGGAGTATAGTGGTGGGGAGACTGAGGTGCAAGATGCAGAAGCAAGGGATGAAGATCGACATCTTAAAGATAAGCTTTTACGTAAGTTTGGCAGTCACATTGGTTCCTTGAAGCTGGAGTTCTCGAAGAAGAAGAAGAAAGGAAAGCTGCCCAAAGAATCACGGCAAACACTACTTGACTGGTGGAATGCTCACTATAAATGGCCATACCCAACGGTAAATCTATATGCTTTAAATTGGTCTTGAATCTTTCTTCTTGCTGTAAGGCCGCCCGGTGCCTGCAAGTGCGTCATTGGAGGTTCTTTTCAGTATGCTTATATTATCCCATTTGAGTTGTGAAGCTTCACATAATTTTGATCCCGTCGTATTTGCAGGAAGCTGATAAGCTTCAATTGGCTGAATCAACGGGACTAGATCAGAAGCAAATCAATAACTGGTTTATAAATCAACGGAAGCGTCACTGGAAACCATCGGAGAACATGCACCTTGCCGTAATGGATAACCTTTCTGGGCCATTGTTTACCGACGATTGAAATTGCAATGTGCATGTAAATTCCCAATTGCATCATTCTGGTAAACTAACGCTTGTGTTGGCTTCTTCTTGTATATTTCTAATATGGGAACTTTACATGATACTGAAAATGCACATTTCATCATTTAAAGCGGAAAATTCTCTCATTTCGGTCAGTGCACGTACTTTCTCAATTGATCAACATTCATGGTGAAATTGTTACGTTTTTAGTTTGGATGCATGGTCATGACAAGTGTAAGATCATAGGCCGCCATCGGTTTCACCGACAATTTTGATTAATCAAGGAGATAGTTGATGTTACCTGCGATGCTAGTCGTAAACAGAACAAAGAAAATTTGGAATATTTCTACTTCCTACTTTATGTCTTTCCGTTTAGCACTTCGCTGGTATCCAGTAGCAGCATTGATCGTTTATATAAATACAATGCTGGAATGTTCTGTCTGTCTCCTAATAAATAAAAAGAGATTCTACATAACTTCTACCTTCGGCCACAAAGATGCGGATTAGAAATCTAGAATGTGTGAACTAAATCTAATTATGTTAAGAAAAAGCAAGCAAATAACCTACTTTACGGAACCGGAAAAGAGTACAAGGAAACGAATGAGGTTCTAATAAATTTAAATTCAGATATGCTTACAAATTTTTGTGCGGTTCTCTCTTTCGAAGGGGGAGAAAAAACCACAGAGTTTGTCTATCTGTTCATTAATAAAGAATCGAACACCAAGATGCCGCTCCTCCATCAGAAAAGCCAACCTTTGAAAATCTGATTCTTGGTTATCTAAAATATCGGGCTAGGATTCCTAATCCAATTATTTGTGTCACGATCAACAACTTTATACTCTAATCTAATTGAAAGCTTAGAGTTGAAACTTTAATTATATCAAAAGCAAGGGAGGGGATACAACTTGCATACCCACGGTTCCATCACAATCATGGCTTCTGGAAATGGTGGAAGCAGCCGTTGAAAGTTGAATCTTCCTTCCATTATTGCTCCTTTTAACATAACACTAAAGTGTATTCAGTCATATTCAAATGAGTCAGTACTAATGATTCACTCTACATAAAATAGTATAGGTATGTTCGAATTTGTGAAGATAAATTTTTGTTTAGTTTTTATATTTAAAATTAAGTATTTGTTTAGCCTTTATATTTTAAACAATATCTCAAAATATTCTTATAGTTAAATATATTATATTTTTATACCTATTTTTCTTTGATTATATAGTAATACCCTTGATAATATTCTTGACATTAATAATTTTTTAATGAAAAGATAATTAGCAAATTAACCAATAAATATCGATATGAAAGAACTCGTAATCTTTCATACTCGTGCAACGATCTTGCTAACAATTTATTTATAAATAAATTAATATCCACGTACTTATAACAGTACTTAATATCCTTATAACTATTTTAGTAATAGTTATTTCATAAAAAAAGTATTTATCAAATTAATCTTAAACATAAAATATTAACGTTAAAATTTTATGTTATTTTTAAGATTAATTTCATAAATTAATAATTTTTTTTCTTTTCATTTATATCCTCAAAAAGATAAGAATATTGTTACAATTTTATTATTGTAAAAAGAAAGAAAAAAATAGGAGTACGAGTATAATATATTTAATAACAATAATATGTTAATATTTTTTTCAAAATATAAAGATTGAACAGACTTAAATCAATGTGGAGAGACTAAACAAGCATTTAGTCTATTTGTGGAGAGATTGAAATCCGGGGCCTCGGGTGTTAGCCAATAATGCACATATTTTTTCAATTACATAAATTAAAATTGTATAAAAGACGGGCTAGCCTTTGGTTCTGCACAGACCGGACTGCGCCCATAATTGATTGGAATGGTCCAGCCTAGTACGGGTAAGGCGAGGAGGTAACATCAACTCCAATGGGCCAATCACATGTGGCCCTAATATAATACAATACTACATAATATTGGCATTTGGCGGTGAAGGGGAAGCAGATAGAGTGAAGCGTGAGGTGAGAGGGATGGCTTTGCTTCAGCTTTGTCTTCCATTTTCGTCAACAAGCAGAAGCCAGTTCGGGTTCAGTTACGGGGGTGTTCGATGCTCCAGCGAGCGACAGGAGCTTTTCGGCCGCATTGCTCCTGTCTACGATAACGTCAGCTAACCTCACTCCCCTTTTCTTTTTCCTTGTTTGCAACAATTAATTATATGTTATGTTTTTCTTTGAAGTTACAGTTGAATGATCTGTTGACTTTCGGTCAGCATCGAATATGGAAACGAATGGCTGTTTCCTGGAGTGGGTATATACATCTATTATCCGTAACCCCTATTCTTCTTCATTTTTTGTTGTTGTTACTATAATTGTTTGTTGCTTTATATATATATATATATATATATATTTATTTATTTATGTGAATATTGGGTTTTTGGGACAGTGCAAAGACTGGAGACAATGTGTTGGACGTGTGTTGCGGAAGTGGGGATTTGTCATTTCTTTTGTCCGAGCAAGTTGGGTCTCCGGGCAAGGTTTCTCTTCTCTGGAAATCTTTTATTTCTTTTAATCCTCTGGTGGAGATGGAAATGCATTATATAGAAACACTTGTTTTCTTTTCTAGTGAATCATGCATTTTGCATATTCTTGTTTACTCTATAATCGGTTTCTGATTTATCTTTTTCGGATCGTGATTTGCAGGTGATAGGTCTTGATTTCTCCAAGGACCTATTGTCAATGGCTTCATCTAGGCAAGACTTAGTTTCAAAGGCTTGCTACAAGAATATAGAGTGAGCATTGGTAAATCCAGTTGTTAAAGACATTCAATCACCCTTTTTATAACTTCTTGATATAAGAAAAAACGTATTTCATTCCCATTTTTCTTTGAGTTGATAATTGCATCTGGAACTTCAAAATTTTATGTCTGTTAGTAGTATCTGGTTTTGGAAGCTCTCCAAAGGAAGTAATTTTCTGCTTGCATCTAGGTGGGTAGAAGGTGATGCTCTTGATTTGCCTTTTTCTGATTGCATCTTTGATGCGATTACCATGGGCTATGGACTACGAAATGTGGTAGATAAACGTAAAGCTTTACAGGAGAGTTTCCGAGTTCTAAAACCAGGTATTGTCTGGTCTCGCACTGTACATGAAGTTAAAAAAAAAAAAAATTATGCAATTAAAACAGTTGCATGATCAAAATTTTCCATTCTGCATTGGATGTTCAGGCTCTAGAATTTCGATCCTTGATTTCAATAAAAGCACTCAACCATTTACTACCGCAATTCAGGTACTCAATAAAAATGACCTTGATGACACATGCCCTTTAAAATGTTGATTTTCACTCTCTTTCTGATTTGAGATGGTAATTTATGGTCTATCTTTTACATTTATAATTGAATGTTCTTATTCAAATAATTTCGTTTGATTTTTATGGTGGTTGGATATAGTGCTCTTCTAGTTGTATATCAGCTGCGAACATTTCAAGTTATTTGTTTATTCTTTTTTTCATTCTTCCCCACAAGGAATGGATGATCGACAATGTTGTAGTGCCAGTGGCATCTGGCTATGCTCTTGCTAAGGAGTACCAATATCTGAAGAGTTCTATCAGAGAATTTTTAACCGGTTGGTAGCCTATCACTAAACTTATGGTGGAATATGAATGCTTTTATTTGATTGGTCATAAAATAATCAGTCGATGCAAACACTTTGTTGGCAATAAGACTCAAATAGAAATCCTCTGATTATTAAAATACATAGGGTATTTAATAGCATTTCTTTTGGTGGAAACCCAACACTTCAAGTTTCAAGAAGTTCTCTTGAAACTTTAAAAATTGTTTGCTGTAAACTTTCTTGTCAATTATAGTACATTGTTTGTCAATTGGATCAATCAATGAGCATCCAGTTTGTTCCATTGCCAGTATGATTTCCCTTCTATCTGCTTACAGTTGTGTTCTTCTGATGCAGGGAAGGAGTTGGAGAAACTTGCTCTGGAAATAGGATTTTCTAGAGCCAAACATTACGAAATAAGTGGGGGTCTAATGGGCAACTTGGTAGCCACACGGTAGATATATGTCCTGTTTGGCATTCTCCAGTAGGTTGAAGAAGAAGCTCTCGTTTCTCTTTTATTTTCCAAAGGTTACAAGCCTGCAATTGTTTAAGATTCCCAAATGTTAAAGCGTGTTAATGCTGAATTTACACTATTAGGTTTGCTTTCCCCAATTCTCCAACTATTTTGCACGAAAGAATAATTTGATTGAATGTTTTGTCCTCATTTGTTTTCAGTCGTTCCTACTCAAAACATAGATACAATTAAGAGGATCACATTAATAAGAACCATCAAGTTTCATAGTGAAGGTTATCAAAATTCGTCACCAATCCAATTCATGATAATTCAACAATGAAGTGACAGAGAATTATACATGATTCCTTAGAAGATTCTGGATATATCCTGCAATTCTTGAAAGATTTTGTGGATTGAGCTCGAATGTGTGCCTCCAAAAGACACTCGGACAGTCAACTTAGTTGAGAATTGTTTGGGTATGAATGTCTTTTGACTTTACTACGAAAATTGGCCAAATGATCATTTCTTAACACATAAGCTGTTATTTATGGGAGATGTGAGATAGGCGGAAACGTTTATTTTAAATTTGAGTTTTGGCTATTCGTTCCTTTTGTTTAATTTGGGTTCGTTAGATTTGATAAGCTTTTTTGTTTGTATTTGAATTTTCGGTACGTGGTTTCGTTGGTAATCACGTGTTACCGCTAATCAATGTTTTAAGGTTTGATTGTTGTTTGTTTCCTCCTAGTCTATCGTATAGATCATTTAATGGGTATCGACTTCCGTTATCCGTATCCGTCATTGATTTCTTAATTCAAAATCAACATAAATCGTGCTTTACATTCATTTTTAATTTGGGACCAATGTAGAATATACCTATTGTTCGAATTAATGCCTATTATTAGAGTTAATAATTTTTAAGAGTCACATGGTGCAATATAAGTGATTATGTTTTTTTGGCATTCACACCTGGCAGCTTTCTGGCATTTACACCTAGCAGCTGAAATTGTCTGGCAATGTTCTGAAAATAATAATAATAATAATAAATTAACGAATGAATCCCTCGTGCTAAATTATCATCTATATCCTATTTAAGGTGAAAATGATTAGTACGAGGATCGGACTCTACCATGGAAAGGTAAAGTAGTTGTCCCGAACTAACACTCATCTTTTTCATCCAGCGCATCAAGTGTTGGATGAGCGAACGCTCATAGCAACAAAATTGAGATTACCAGTCGCAGCACAAACTTACAATGGTTTACATTTTCTTTACTAAAGTGATAGGCTTGAAAATTGGCAAACCCTCAATAAATATATACAAATCCTCTGATGCCAATAATTAATTAACAATCCCTCCAATTCCCAATCACACGTCCATGGACGCTGAGTGCCACCATACGGCCACCAAGATGCTTCCCAACGCCTTGGTATATATTATCTGAGATATCTGCAGGCTTCACTTTTAAGATCAATCTGGTGCGCTTGAAGTTCCTTCTATCTTTGTTCTTTAGGTCATCTAGGGTACAGAGAGCTGTTGGACACGCTGGCAACTGATGCTAAAGCACCAGAATTCATGGGACAACAAGGGTCGTAGCAACTGTCATGAAGTTCCATGGTTCTTTCATCTATAAATGGGGGACTTGTGGGTCCAGGAAGTTGTTCTTCTGTTGTTAGCATTTGCAGCACTCTGGACATTGTTGGCCGCAATGATGGACTTTCTTGAGTGCATAAAAGACCTACATGTATCACTCTTAAAACTTCGTTCTTAACATCGCTGTCATGATAGTCGTGCAACATGAGATTCTTGTCAAAGAGTTCTTCCATGGTCCCAGCTTGAAAATGCTTCCATGTCTTGAAAAGCAAACGAATTATATAATGGTTTATTTAGTGATATATATATATATATATATATATATATATATATATAGAGTAGTTTTCTAGTTAGTAATCTTAATATGTGGGAAACATCTATAAAAATTTTAAAATCGTGAGATTTTAAAGGCTTAAAATTTGAAACGCTTAAACAGCATGTTTTATACGCTTTCCTGGATGGTCCCATACTTTAAATTTTCATATTTGAACATTTATATATATGTATGTATGTATGTATGCATGTCTGTATGTATGCATATGAAGTTTCTTCAACTTACAATTGTGAGTAGACTATCTGTGTATTCTGAATTTTTGCTTCTGTTGTTTCGTCTTCCAGTAACTATCTCCAGCAAAAGCACACCAAAGCTATAGACATCTGCCTTTTCAGTCAACTGGCCATGGGCTAGGTACTCTGGAGCCATGTATCCTCTGAGAAATCATGAAAGAAAATTATAGATTGCTTTAACATATGTGGATATGAGGAAACTGACTGTTCTTTGTTAGTGACTTCATACTTACAAAGTTCCTGCTATGGCTGTGCTTATGTGACTCTTATCTTCTTCGAAAGATCTGGCCAACCCAAAATCGGCAATTTTAGCTCGTAGTCTAGAATCCAACAAGATATTACTTGCTTTTATATCTCTGTGAATGATTCTGATCTTGGACTGCTCATGAAGGTAGACTAAACCTTCTACAGTTCCCAGAATAATTTCATATCTCTTCTCCCAGGTCAGTGTTTTGGCTTTGGCCGAATCTGTCATGTCGCAATTAACCGCGTTATGATTATAAATAGTCTACAGCTATCATGTCGTATGTGATAGAGCTAGTAAAAACTTAGATGAACTACAAATACAGAGGAATTGTGGTTCAAGGCTATGCCTATTTGCAGAATCATCCGTAACTCTCAAAATTTACACTCGATGGTTTAGTAATTACCAAAGATGAAGCGATCAAGGCTCTGGTTAGGCAGGAACTCATAGACAAGTAGGCTTTCGGGTCCAGAACAACTGCATCCCAGCAATCTAACCAGATTTTTGTGTTCCACACTGCTTATAATGTTAACTTCATTGTAGAAATTTGCTGCTCTATGTCTGTTGTTAAAGAAAAGTCTCTTGACAGCAATTTCTCTTCCATCAGGCAGAACTCCCTGTGATGATTTTCATTATTTGCAAGAATCTAAACAAATATAAGTGGAAGACGAAGTGACATAGGGGATAAGCAACCTGATAAACAGTTCCAAATCCTCCTTGGCCAAGCTTGTTGGCTTCATCAAAAGATCCTGTAGCCTTCTCAAGTGTAGAGTACTTGAAGTTCAGGCTACTATCATGAAGCGTTTTCACCAAATTTTCTGCATCATTTGAGCCTAGAAGGACCAAACAACGGCACTAGAGAATATGAGGAAAAATTAAGAGGCAACTAGTTGTGCATTATAATGCTGCAGTATCCTCCTACAGGTTCCAATATTTGGAACATAAACATTTAGGAGCTATAGGAAGTTTTTTGAGTTATATGCATTGGAGTATAAGAAATCCATAGGACCAACAATCCAACATTTTCTGATCAAATGGCAGAGACCCCGTAAGCAACAATCTTCCAGAATGCATTTGATTTTGGATGTGGAAAATAAATTTCTTACCCCTCCTTTTCCTCTGTATGGATCTTTGCTTCCAAATATGAGTTCCAATAACTACTCCAACCGCTAAAACCAGCAAGGCACTGACTAATGAAACTACTGTAGCTATAATCATCCCTGAAAAAATTTCATTGTATACAAATCCATGATCAGGCTAGATTATCTACATAAGAAGGTAAACTCCTGTGACCAGCACAGATGATCTAAATCTATGAAGTTAATAGTCTAATAACCAATTACACTGTGACTCAATTTTACAATGTAGCCAAAGATATGGAATCCTATTACCTCTTGATCTTCCTTTTCCCGGCTCCTTGTTTAGGAAATCTTTATCCGAGTACCTCACAAAACATCCAGTATTCAGTGCTCGCCCCTCTGACCAAGGCAGGCACCCCAATATAGATGCGGATGCATTCCCCAAGCATGCCTCACAAGAACTAGAATTCAAGGTCTTCCAACAATTGGCCAATACATAAGCGGACTTATTTGCTGAACCTGAAACTTGCTCTTGGACTCTGGCATAGCCTCCATTGCTTGGTGCAGAAGCAATTGCACGCATCACAGCCTTCCGAATTGATTCTTGAAAGCTCAAGTTCTTTCTTGTCCCATTCCCACAAACTGCTCTGTCTTCAGGCCCTTCATACTCCCTGAAGAAGCTATAATTCTCGGATCTCATGAAGCATCCATCAAGGAAAATGCGACCCCCATTGTAAGGGTAGCATTGGGGTAGCAGTGTGCGTGCCTCAGCATAGCATAACACACAGTCTAGTAATGAGAGGTCCCCATAACATTGTGCGAGGCCATAGTTAATGTCCAGTCCTGAGCCGGTTACTGCCAATCCGAAACCAGATGTTCGCATTTGATCACTTATGTTCTCCATTGTAGCAACAAAATTTGGCACAAAAATGCTTGAGTTGTGCTCCAGTTGGTGCCCACAACTAATATTCACAGTGTGAACTCTCGGATCACCCGCTACTCTAACTAACATCAATAGAGATCCCACGAGGAACAAGAATGCTTTCTTCATTTTAGTTTTTTGGAGCGACTTTGAATTTGTATAAAACTCTCTCAAATCTTGCTTATGAATGAACCCAGAAAGAAAATCACAATGAGAGAAAAGAACTAGTTTTTGAATATTCTTCTAATAAATAGAATAGGAAACAAGAGAGAATTGAGAAACAAATCAGGTAAAAGAAGGAAAAGGGAAAATGAAGTTTGAAGATTAAAGAAAAGTTTGTTGCAGAAGAAGAAGAGACAAAGTTGGTCAGGCCATCATCATGACAAATGCCGGGTGAGTTTCTGACACCTCAGGCTCAGCGGCTCCTTACTCAAATGGCATACAGAAGTCAATTGGCCAACCCTGCAAGGTGTGGCTAATCCCAAAATTTCACTCACAAGGAAATTTCGTCACCGGTTTCTCAAATCTGAACAAAAGGGCTCCTGGTTGTTTGTTCATTTTCCGCTGATACAAGTGAAAAGTCAAAAAGGCATAATCTGGAAACTGCCTGGATTACTTACATGAAGTCTTCTATTTCACACTTCAACAAGAACAACTGACTTCGGATTGTTTCCTATGGTTCAAAAATGACTGTCATAACCCACCCCACCACCTTTCTGTCCTCTACTATTATTATTCTCATTAAAAAAAAAAGAAAATACTTGAAAGGACCCATAAACGTTTGATGAAATTTTGGTAAAAAGGTGTCTCTGGTAAAATGTCGTCTTCGATTATCTCCGCAAACCACCCCACCAAGTACAACCCAGCCGACCCTCTTTAATTGAGTTAATTATATAAGGGGCATGGGCTCCACCCAGAGGTTGCGGCTGTCACCAACATACAGCCGAGACATTATTGCACCAAACCCAGCTCCGGACTTTGATTTAACTAAACTTCACGGAAACTAGAAGCTTTTGTAGCGCCATTCATTTCTAGACAGCTATCCCTTGATACACTCCTAGCTGTGACAATCTGGGTCTGGAATTTTTTTTTCGAACCGAAATAAAAATGTTTTAATTTGGAAAAATTAATTTCATAAATAAATAGTCAAATTCGTGTTGTAGGTGGTGCAAATTTCGTCACAATTTATCAAATAATAATTTCAATTAAAGATAATCTTTTAGAAAAAGAAAAACAGATATTATATTACTGATATTATATATTTTTTAAGTTAAAATGACAGGTCAATAAATTAAGTGAATAAATTAATTTATTCATTTATTGAATAAATTGAAGTCGAACCTTGGTCTTATGATTTATTTAATAGTCAAATTTTTACCTAATTCATTGAAAATCCTGATTACCGCTCCTCGAATACACGCATGCAATTTCGGCCAAGCGGTCTAGTTAATTTATTCTTTCAGTTATCCAGTACTAAAAACGTGTTCAGCTCCCTAACAATCGTTCTATAAAGAACAAGCTTTTATGCAAGATCCCATTGATACAAGAGTAAGAACCCAACACGAAGATGAGCCAATGAAAGTCCATGCGAAATGGGACCGAGATTCATTTCTAGATATGAATTTCTCCTAAGTAAAGATGATTATAAGATAATTAAGAAAATAAAAACAATTATATATATATATATTTAGAAGATTTTAAAATATGAGAAAGATAAAAAAAAAGGTTTAATAGTATTATAAAATAAAATTTTAAAACTATACAAATTTAAAACTTTTTCAAATGTTTCGGAACTTTAAAATTTTAAATATAAATGTATGTCTAATACTAAATAATATATTAAAAGTCTCAAATCTCTTAAATTACAAGTTTATAACAAAATTGAACTTAAAGAAATCACGAGTTTATTCCTTATCTTATTCAACTAGTAAAATAAATAGATTTCTAACATTACTGTTAAGCACACCTCTCAATAAGAATCTTAATCTATAAAAAATAATGATAAAGGTAAGCCTTCAACTCAATAAATAAAATCATTCATAACAAATTAGGTCTACCATTACAAAAAAATATTACAAGCTATTTTTTTTTTAGTAAAACATATATTATAATTCGTAACTTTTCTTAAAGCAGCATATTATGATAATAAATTCACAATAACTTTAGAATATCAAAAGCACATAAATCATTAAAATCGATCATATAACTTGTACCCAAATAATAAGAAGTCAGCGCATGTCACATAATATCACCTATAATCCCAGTTACTATATTAGAACATCATCATAATTAGAATATTGTATGCATACTCAGAATATAAATTTAGTACTAGTCTAGAACTTATATGTATCGTATGATACGATTTAGAATCAAAATTAGAATAACTATGGACAGTAAGCCAAAATATTTAAATACACATTGTACTATATGTGATATTTTGCGGTACGTCTACCCTCAAAAGGAGGCCTCTCTATGGTCTCAAGAAGTGGCCTTCATACAATCATAAATAATTAAAATCATATATAGGTAGAAAATATTCATATCATGTTCATAAAAGTCCATAATAATAATTTAGGCTTACAAGATATTTTATACATAAAATCATAAATGGTGATTATGTAATACAATAAACTACATATATAAAAGCATTTATAAAATTTTATTAGAATCATAAAAATAACATAATTTTTAGATTTGAAAATATTTATACAAACTAATTTTGTTATGAAAAACAAAGACTTTGGAAAAACTATAAAAACACTTATACTTATAATAGTATCAAAATAACTATATTTATCCAGTATATTAGGAATAAAGTTACTTACCTTGATTTTCTAAATTGGTTTAATACACTTAAAAGTCCCTCAAAGCCTCAAATACCTTAAACAAAATACAAGATACAACTATTAATAACTTATTCTAAGAATATAGTTTTCTATTCATACCCAAACTATTCTGGTTCTTAAAATTTTAATTATTAATTTAGAAGTCATAATGACATAATATTTTATAGAACTATTCTAGACATCTGTGGGTATCAATTGTAAAATTTTCAAAAAGATCTTAAATAAAAAACATTTTTAAAACTAATTATTTCATGACAAATCTGAAATTATTTCACTGTATTTTTAACTGAACAAAGTGAGTTTTGAGAATTTCATAAAATCATAACAAATCAAAAAATTATGAAATTAAAAATGTGAATACTAGACACATATATCAATGTCTAAGTAAAATTTTAGAATTTTTATACTTCGTTTGGTAGTGCAAATAATTTTATGATTCTAGTTGTTTTGCTAGAATCACAACTTTTTAGTGTAGTAGTGTCTGTTTTGAAATTACATATAATATTGAAAAAGAAATCAAGTTTGATGAAACAAAATTTATTCAAGAAGCACTACGTGTTTGGTTTCTAAAAATATAAATTTCTTAGGAAATCATTGAAAAAATAGATGTTTAAGATTTGAGATACAATTATTGTCCGAAATTGTCTAATGTGCCTAATGCATTAGGAATTGATAGTGACGACTCAATAATAAATTAGAACCTTAAATAGAATCTAAATATACTCTAAATCATGAATTACCGTAAGAAATAATCTATAATCATGCCAATTCAAAATTCTAATTAGAGTGATAAGAAAGATTATGGAGAATTGAGAGAAAAAACTTACAAAATTACTTTGATTCTCTTCTTAAACCAAGGTTTGAATCTTAGGATTTGATATAAGCATTATGAGCAGCAAAGAAGAAAAAATAAGTGTTGTACACTTAGGGTTATGAAAGAGGGAAAAGTATGTATTTATGAGAGTTTTAAGAAACTTTATTGGATTTAAAAAAATTATCTTATGAATAACCCTAATTATAATTTTAATATCCTTATTAACAAAGATAATTATGATATTGTAAATTCTAATAAAACAAAAAAATAAATAAAGGAAAGTTGTGCGTTACATTGAGAATTACTCACAAATCACAAATGCTCGTTTGTAATAAATTATAAGGATAACAGCATGTTCGAAAGTTGCTAGTTAATATTAAGTTAATATTTGCATGTTGCAGATTTTTCACTTTTTCCAATAAGCTGAAGTTAGCAGCTGGTTGTTATATAAGCTAATTCTCAAACAAGCAACTTCGGTGTCAACAATTAACTATAGCCGCTGCAGAGACTGCTTCTGTTGCTGTTATTGGCAATATACATACACGTGTATGTATGAAAGTTTATTCGAACTTGAGGATGCTTTTCTTGTTTCTTATGTGAAAGAAATTGGAAGCCACAGCCAAAGCTGAAAATGATTTGCAGATGCAATGCTAGTAAAATAGCCTATCTTTTTCGCTTGATTCCACTAAGACTTCTCTGTTTCTATTTTTAATATCGTAAGCAATAGAACTGTCAAATAAGGCCAGCCAACTGCGTGCAGATGCAGACGCTTCCAAGGAAAAAAAATGTAGGTGTAAATCGGAGTATTATACATAACTGAATCAATCAAGCAGTACAGATCCTTTCAGTGCAAGATTTAAAAAAAAAATTGAGATGATTTACATAAACTATTTAGCTCAATCAAGTTATCAAAAGATTTTAGGATAATATAAACGATCGGGTTGTGTTCAAAGAGTTGGGATTGTATGGCTGACTCGCTTTGTATCCCACGAGATTAAGAAGGGTCACAAGGGGACCATAACTGACAGCTTGCAGCATCATTAATGGAGAACGCTCAACTTTGAATTCCTTTTTAACGTGAAAAAGGATATTGAAGCAGTTCAGAGAACTAATCATGTCAGGAATAGCACAGTTTTCGTTGTCAACAAGTTTAGTACCAAGTAAGAACGTACAGAATATTCTAGAGGAAAAGGTTCATGAAGGGTCATCTAGGCTCGATACAACTATGTGTCTTGCTGATCCCTAATGACTGCCAGTAAGACTCACTTAGAATTGGAAGTTGAAGGAGTACCCACTGAGCTAATTTCAGAGCCATTAGGATTGAGAAATGGGGGGTGTTTGGCTGTGGGATTTTGTGATTACCTGTGAGCATTTTCACAACTATTGAGATTGCTGGTCGGAATTCTGCAGAAGCTTGTCACATAGTAGGCCTATCTGAACCAAACGCGATGGTTCCTCCGCTTGAAAATTACCCTCTAGGGATGGATCGACAGCTTCATGCAGCCGTCCCTTTACATAAAGATCCCAGACCTTATAACAAGAAAGATGAAAGTTTCGGTAAGTTTGAAGGCTTGGAACGAGAAAATACTTACCACTAGAAAATGACCTATGTTAGACATGCCAAGTTAAAAGAATCACCGTGTGCAGGATTGAGTGAATAGATTGATCCTCTTCCAACATATGACTTCAATAACAACTCCAAAACTATAAACATCTGCCTTCTCTTTCAGCTTGCCACGAACAACGTACTCCGGGACCATGTAACCCCTGTCATGAATTCAGAATCTAAACTTTTTGGCAGAAGGGAAAGGAAAATGACTTCTTCACACTGCAATTTTAGAAAAATGCAAAACTAGTAACATTCCGTGAAAGAGAAAGGAGAAGCTAAAATATTTGGTTTAGCGAAAAAGGTATTATAATTTATCAAACTCACCTGACTCATAACATAAATGAAAACCCAGGTGACAGGGAACTAAGTTTTTTGGTGCCAAATCTAGTAGGTGTTGACATAATCTCAACGCAAAGCAACTGATGCGAATTGTCCAAATTATGTTAATTTGTCTAATTAGAAAGGAGGTGCAGATAGTTTTCCTATATTACATTGATGATAACAATTGAAATATTGTAGAACATGAATGCTAATGAGGATAATCAACAGAACTCTGAACTTACAGAGTGCCAGCAAGGGTAGCACTGATGTGAGTATTATCTTCTGGAAACAATCTCGCAAGTCCAGAATCAGTAATCTTTGCTGTGAATTCTTCATCAAGTAGTAGTTGCTAAGCTTTAAATCTCTATGTATGATTCTCAACGTGGATTCCTCATGAAGATAGGCCAAACCCTCTGCCGCACCTAATATGATCTTGTATCTCACTTCCCACCTACGGCCTCGCCCCCGGGCAAAGTTCCTTAATTTACAAAATGAAATGCTCCAAATGAACTCTGCATGTAAAGACATGATTCTCTTCGTGGAGAACTAGAGGCAAAATTATATAATACTTTATAAACTGAACCTGATCCTCCTTGTCCCAGCTTATTGGATTCATGCAAGTAATTTGTAGCCTTTTCAAGAGTTTCATATGAGAAATTGAGCTTGGATTTATTGACAGCAACCCATAAAGCTCCTAGTTGCTTCCGCTCTTTAACAGATGTTACATAAATGAGGGTGTCAACAATGGAGCTAAAACTCCCAAAAGCTTGAATATATAGATTTAAAATCAGAGACCAGATCTCAAATACATACCTCTTCTCTTCTGCGAGAGTTTTCTTCTAACAAAGAAAGCAACCAATGCGAAGACCAGCAGGAGAGCCACGGCAGATGTTGCAAGGATGACGGCTAGTTTGCCATCTCCTGGAAAATATTGACATAATATTATGTCATTCAAGTATATCCGGCACAGAAGCGAACTACAAAATATTTCACGGATAGGATGCACAATTTCTAGAGAAAATATAAAGCTTCAACCATTTGATTTGGGAAAAAAATAAAAAAAAAAAGAACCTGCAATTGTGAATAAATTATACATATTCCAGGAAACACAGAGCCAAAAAATATCAAATTGACATTCACATACCTTGTTACAAGAAACAAAACAACGTCTACAAATCTAAACAAATTAGGACTTAGTTCTGTGGGTATATGAATTGAACATCTTAATTTCACTTTCAGCAGCAGGTTTCTTTTATATATAACCTTTGAATATGAACTCAAAGAGGAAGGACATACACTTGTCAAAATGATAGCCCGAAAAAGGGAGGAAAAAAAATAGAAAAAGGCAAAATCAAATTCACCTCCATTCCCTGGAACTGGATCAGGCCCTGAACTGTTATAAAACCTTTGAGTTGATACCTCAAGTAACATCCAGAATTCAACACCCGCCCTTCTTCTTTTTGGGTACAAGAAGCAATCCTAGACACTGCAATCTCCAATCAATATTCACAGGCACTTCCATTAACAAACTCCCAACACTGAGCCAACCCATGAACCGAAACATTCCTTGTACCGAAAGTCATAGACCCAACAAAGAATCCATCATTTTTAACAGCTCGCACACCCAAATTCCTCGGCAACTCAATAGAATTAGCCCCAAAAACAATATTGTTCCCGCCAAAATCCTTACTCCCGCAAACAGTTCTGTCTTGTGAACTCAAAGATTCGTTAAAGAAATCATAATCATCGTACCTTAAGTAGCATCCATCATAAAAGACTCTGCCACCTCGTGTAGCTAACTGGAAAGGGAGGCATTTCAGGACCTGGGTTTTGCACTGAGCAAAACAGAGGTTACAATCATTTGAAGAAATATCTTTCATGCACTCACCAAATGCATATACTGATGCAGTCCCTGTTCCATTTACAACAGCTGCGTATCTTTGTCTTGCTATAAGTGGAGTCACCATGTCCACGGCTGCTAAGAAGTTGGTTATAAAAGTTTGGCGCAGTGATGATGAAGCAGTCCTGTTGGTGCATATTAGAGCTGCCCGTGCAGCTCTTGGATCACAAAGCAAAGGCTTTGCAAAGACAGAGATGGAGAGAAGTAGTATAAAGAGACGACAATTACTCATTAACAGAAGATGAGTTAATTAAAGTGGTGTGTGTTTGGTTACTTGGCTTGGAACTTGAACGAGGAAAAATTATGGACAATGAAATTGAAAACGAGAAAGAAAAATATGGACTCGGGCTGGGGCTTCCGTATCTCATTGGGCATTGCAGAGAAGGATTAGACAGTCATTGATCAAGTGTTGAGCGGATGTGTTTCTGTGAGAGTGAGTCCGAATGCAAGCGTGTGATTCTGTGGTTTGGCGGTTACGTGAGGTATTTTGAGGTTCATGCGAAAGTGGGTCTGCAGTGGCTTATAGTCAAAGAGTTCAAGTAACGGGAGTTACCGAGCAGGAACAGTGACATTGCAGTGGCTTAAAAAATAAAGGAATGAGAATTTGATTGACAAATTCAGTCTCATTACCAACCTATTACTGAGTGCATGGGAAAGGATAGGCAACCTGTGCGAAAGTGGGCAGGATGTCTTAATGCTAAGTCGCAAACGAAGAGTTCAAAACAAGATGAAACTCGAGAGCACATAAACACGGGAAATTGATCGGCATTTCGGATGTCGACTATATGAATCCAGCACCCACAGACCCCAGACACTGACCTCTTTTTTTTTTTTTTTTCTGTAGGACGTCTGGGAAGACAGACATTAATGCCCGAAGGATATGTTTGGCGGGCTACGCCGAGCTGGTATATACTGGGTTATTTTATGTGCGCCGTATTTAATGAGCACAAGGATCCGGATAAATATGGCCAATTAGTCACTTTCCAGAGCCAAAATGAGGCCCTCACTCCTGTGTCTCCCGTATTCTTCTTCTTTTAAATTATTTATTAAATGATTAATAATATTTAATTATATCCGGTAATCTATTGTTGCCACCAGTAGCATGTACCAACTGACTGGATGAAAAAACCCCAAGCAGGAGGGATGTAAGAGTATCTGTATCCGCATATGCATTAATATTTTTGCATCCAGATCCATTAAAAAAACAATTGTAGATTCAGTTGCAGATAATATTTATATGGATTGTGGACAAATATTTCGAATACTTGGATCTGTATAAATTAAAGTATAATTATTTAAAATTTAATAATTTATTTAATAATATTAAATAAAATCTCATTATAATTTAACAATTAACAATTCAATATTAAAAATAACATGCAATAACATAAATTGATAAATAAAAGTACCACAACATAAATAATAATATAAATTCAAGTTTAACACCATCAAAAATCCATAAATAAAATTATAAAAACACTAAATCCACAAGAAAATTATGTAGATCTTAATATATTTTATAATTTAATTTAACTTGTTTATTTTTTAATTAATCCTATTATATTTTTTGTTTAATCCGAATCTAATAGATTCTAAATTTCAGGATTCAAACTCGGATTTTTTAATATGCCGATATAAATCTTTTTTTAAGATATGGATATTTTAGATCTTTATAAATCTGAACCAGACCAATTTATTTTTATAATCCCTACTGCTGACCACTACCATTCGCCATCAACTACTGCATTCAAAATTTTTTCTTAATCTTTTGATGTCAAATTTAGTATCGTTAGAATCATTTTATCTGATTCTACTCAATGGCACTAATATCTCTGGCGACAGAGCTTCCGTTAATCGTAAGGTTGTGGTTGAAATTTTAAATGTATATACATGACGAACAAGAGCTTCTCGACTGGCATTATCATTACCTTTCTCTACAGCTCCAAAAGAGAATTCTAAAATTTAACTTAAATGAATAAAAATTATTAATTTTCAGGGTGGTTGGTGGGGGCACGTGGTGGCTGCGAATGGTCGTTAATTCTTTTGATAAACCAAAATTTAATAATTTAATTTTATTGATAATATAAAAAAATATTGCAATGCATATTGTAATCTCTATCATACCAAATATAATACTCTGTCAAATATATCAAACGTTACTTAATATATACAGTCCAATTTCATTCAGTTTAATATAGTGTGGCGTACTAAACGCAGCACTGACACTAAATAGTGCTGGGCCGCCGTTGCTAGATTTAGAAATTTAAAAACTTGGACCGGACTTTGTCAAGATAAGCCTAAATTCATTAATTTTGTAAAAGTTTAAATCCTTTTAAAGTCCATCTAACTTTGGCAGGCCTGGACCGGATCCGGGTCCGTCCTGAACTTTAATTAAATTTTAAATAAAATTTTAAATTAAATTATTTACAAACAAATTTGTAATGTCCAGAACTGCGTACGGGCACCATAATAAATTAATAATGTCTCATTTACAAGTAAATTTGCAATGTCCAAATTAGGAAGAACAGTATACATTTTCAACAGCATAATATTCTTCAACATTTTCCAACAACCAACCTATATTCTTCAGAGCTCAACCTCACAATACTCTTCAGTGAATTAACGAATTACAATAAAAAAAAAAAATTGGAAGCTTAATTGAGCCATTGAGGTGGAGACGTGGAGTACCGGAATTTGAGTGGTTGTGGCTTGCTGGACGCTTGTTGGGTGGCTGACTGGCTAGATGGTGGGTCAGTTGGAAGCTTGCTGGACGCTTGCTGGGTGGCTGGACGGTGGGTCACTGCGGTAGCGGCGCACAGGAGAAGATGGATGTGCAGTGTGCTGGATGATGGTTGCTGGAGCTGGGTGGTGGGTCGCGAATGGTGCTGCTGGAGCCTGGATGCTCGCTGCTGGCTGGACGCTGGGCTATTGGCTGTCGGCGATGAGAACAATGGGAGGCACTACGACGACGATAAAAATTCGTTCAAAGCTAATATCCATTTAGTCATGGTAGTTTTACAAATACTTCAAAACATTTATATAATTAAATTAATGATACTTTTGCATTATTTTTTATTTATTTTTATAATATAACCTCTTATAATATAATGTTTTTTTTTTAGGATATTTAATAAAATCAAATTATTAATTTATTTTTAAAAAATTAAAATAAAAAAGTACATATTAATTTTTGTGGAAGCTTATGTCAAAACAAAAACTAATGATGTAAAATAATTAAATTACAAAATTTTTATAAAAATAATACATTAACTTCTCAATGTTTCACAAAAATTAATATTTATTATTTTTATTTTTTTTTTGTGGTTCAATAAGTAATTTAATTTTTATATTTGTGTCTAAAAAAAATTATTGTGATAAGATAATATTATAAAAGTAAGTTAAAAGAAACAAAGTATAACGATAGATGTGTTAATAGCTTAATAATAGGGATGTTTTATGATATTTTTAAATGATAGAAATATTTTGAAATATTTTTAAAAATACATGCATTAAACATACACTAATCTTAAAGTATAGAGATTAAATAAATTTTTGCTTTACCCTTTATCTCTGTGATTAAGAAAAATTTACCTCCCAATTGTTTACGGGTCTAATGAAATATGACAATGATGTTGTTTTATATCTTCACCAATTTAAAAAAAAAGAAGCAAGTTGTTTTCCTTTTCAATTTATATATATAATATTAAATATAATTCTTCTATTATCATAATTAAAAATTTATTCAGATGAGCTTTGATGAGTACAACTTATAAAATTAGGATTACACATAGAAAAAAAAAATCTACTTATACTTAACACTAATGGGAAACAAAATTCTTCTTAAAAGTGGGCAAAAATTGGTTTGGTCTTTTAAGTTGATGTTTTTAGAATTGAATTGAGTGTTTGTTTGGTATAACTTATTTAATTATCATAAATATTTATTTAATTTGATAAGCTCTTATTATAATTTTTGTTATTATTTGATTATTTTTCTACTAGAACTTTTAAAGTTTAAATAGGTTATTTTATCTCTACTTGCAAAAGCTAAAATTTTGAGTTTTTAAGAATAGAGGTTGAATTTTTTTTAAATGTTAAAATATCTAAAATATCCTCTACTTATTTCACAGTCTTGTTTTATTCTTTTTTATAATATAACTTTAAAAAGTTTGTCTATTAAAGTAATTTCATAAATTTTTAATGAAAGATCTTATTGACGACCAAACAATTAAAGTTTTTTGAGTAAAAACTCTACTTGAAAAGTTGTATTAAACGGAACCTAAATCAAATCAATTCAGTTCAAGAAGTTATGAACCAAATATCAACCAATTTTAGGAACTAAACTTAACCAATCTAAATTATTTTGATTCAATTTATAAGTTCGATTTTACATGATTTGTTCACGAATTTATTTTTTTTTCATATTAGCCAAATTTTTATACTTTTCACCGAAATTAAATTTTTTTAGTCTAATTTAACTATAATCATTAACCATTAATATTTTTAATTAAAAAATACTAATAAAAAAATACTATTACACACACACATGTATTTATGTAAGTATAGGTATATTGATTTTTTATTTTATTTTAACACTAAATCGATCTATTTTCAATTTGGTTTACGTAAAAATAAAAAAAAATCAATCAATTGACATTTCCTGAATCATTGGCTTTTGATTGAGTGAATCAAACCGAATTGAACTGTTATATTTTGGTTAAGTCGGTGCAATTTGTTCAGAATCGAACCAAATACTTACCCCGACTTCTTCTCATAAAGTTGGGAATTTTCAAATTTAAGAAAACAATATATTTTCGCCGACCACTACCGCCTCAAATAAAAATTCAAATCATGCTTGTGAGTAAAAGGAGACAAAGCACCGCCCAAACTGGGTTGCTCCCACGGCAAATATAAAAATACATATATGGCGAAATGCTGGCCCTCGGCGACGGCGTGCTTGCAAGCTTGCTAGAAGAGAACAAGAGAACAAACAAAATTAAGTTGCATCCTCAACATGCCCTCTTGTTGTGTGATGCCCCCTGCCCCGACGCATATAATCATTCACTAGCAAGGTTATTTTTATTTTGTTAAAATAAAGATGTTATTAATAAATAAAGAAATATAAAATTTAATAATAATAAGAGATAAAAAATATATATAATTTTTAATATATTAAAATTTATATTTTTTATATTTTAATAATATTCTCATTAAAAAAAATATACACACTCATAACTATTGATCTAATTTAATATTTTATACTTTATTAAAATTTAAAAAAATATTAATTTATATAATTTAATATTATAATATTATCATATTATTGAAACATATAATTTAATAACTTTCCCGATCTTAACCAAGTGCATGATTTTTAACTAAAACATTTTTAATGTAGATATCACTTGATGACCTCTATATAAATACAAAACCACCTCTCTCTCTCTCTCCTTTTTTCTCCATTTTATCTTTACGTTTCTTTCACATATGAACGTGTTAGCCATAATTTCCACCAGGGGCCTAAGGCCACCCATTAGAATGCTAGTTATATAGGAGCCCTCAGCATCTGTCAACTTGAAAAAACTGCCACAGCTTTATCACTTCCATGAAATGGGGCTTCTTATTGACAGAATGATCAGGTTTTGGTTCTCATGAGCTTGTTTATCCAACTGTGTTCTCAGCAGTTGGGTACGTACACCATAGTATAACTTCATTTTTTGATGAATTAATAATTTTAATAAGAATAATAATTTTTATTAGTTTCATGTTGTATTAGGAAAATGCTTGTGTATTTCATCAGCAATTGTTGTATTTAATGTGCAATAAGAGAAAGAGATTGACTTAATATATTAACTGTACATACATACATACATACATATGTAAGTTATCCTGTAATCATTATCCAACTGAAAATTTATTAAGTGACTATCAAATTAGAAACATACTATATAGTTTTACAGAATAATTACACTCTTATACTACCTCTATACTTTATAAAAATTTCAACTATAAATGTGATTATTTATAAATTAATAATCATTAATTTATCAATACAATAATATTCACTGAATCAATAAATTTTTCATAATCTCAAGACCAATAATTTCTCGAAGTTTTACTACATATATTCCCATCATTCTTCTAATTTAGCATTAAATTAGAAAATTAAAAAAAAAATTGATGTTTTCAGGAGGTACTCTTTCATTAATGTGTTAAATACTTGTGTCATATGCATTTAAAAAATGCATGTGAAACGCAATAATTCTATTAGACTCAATACTTTCTCATTAAATTAAGCATCGTATAGAGAGAGAGAGAGAGAGAGAGAGAGAGGGGATGCAATGAAAGTGAATGATCGAGTGTCCCAACTCTAATTTGTCTGGGACTTAAAACCTAGGAACACATACTTCCGTTTTGGGGTTTCCTTTCTGGACATTATTAATGCTGTATATTAACGAATAAAGTGATTAATAGCTGACCTTTTGTGAGGCAGGGCATTCGATTTCTTGATTAATTTAATGCAACTTGCTTTAAAGGCTCTTTTAGGGATGAAGGTTTGAATATAGTAAGTTAGTGCGCTAATTAGTCTGCTGATTGAATTAGGACAGGCGTCTACTATCTTTTCCAGTGCATGAACAACCATTCATGTTAAAATAACTCGGTCGGACACCTATATCATCACACTTAGATTTAGGTATTTAGTTTCTTAAATTTTGTTATGGGGGTCGGTTAAGAAAATTATCCAAACCTTATCCCAATAATACAAGCTTTTCCCTCCCTCAAATTAGCTTCCACTTTTTGGCTCCATGCGCATGCTTACGTGCTGGCCTTTTTTTTTTTTTTTTTTTTTTTTAATCTTTGGTATCATAGTGGATGATTGATGATATATAAGACAATCCTAAACAATTTATTAAAAAAAAAAATCGCCATTGTTAATTAAAATGCTTCATTTTCATTTGTACACAGATATGCGTTTCATCTTTCACTAAATCATCTTCATAAGAGGCCGATTACCTCATGACTAGTGAGGAAATAATTTAAAAAAATAAAGAGAAAATTACTTGAGTTACTAACTACCTATAACCCATAAAATTTTAAATTACACATCTTGGCGCGTTATGTAATTTAGAACATGGTAAATCATTTTTTCTTGATCTATCACGTTTATTCTTATATTATAACGTTGTAGTTAAACTACTCCAATGAAAGTCTATAATTATTTTAAGAATGGTAAAATATTTATTAAATAATTGATGTGATACTAATACACCGTCTAATTATCAAATGAACTGATAAAATAAAGACACACATAAGTTAGGGATATGAAATTTATAGCAGCCACTAAAACTTTAGAAAACTATTGTTGCTATGGTAAAATATTTATTAAATAATTGATATTACACTAATACAATGACTAATTGTCAAATGACTTGATAAGATAACGATGCACATTAACTTTGGAAAGCTATGGTTGCTCTCATTTTGATCACTTGTAACAAACAACATAACAGCCACACTCTCTAAATGGGAATGGTCAAAATGGTCTTTTGAAGTGTCCACTAAAACTTTCAAAGGAAGCTGTAGCTGCACCATGCCGGTAAAGGTAACCTGGGGCCAGGGCATTAACCTAATTTTTATATAATTTCTATATTCACCACAAGTCCACAACTACAAATAAAAATGTGCATGCCATCGCTACTTTATTTCTCTATGTAACTGTCTATATATAACAACTTCACTTTTCTGCTACGATCGAACAAACTAAACTAAGCTCACCTGAAAACTTCCATTCAGAATTCCCTGATCTGGTTGAGATAGAATTGAGATGAAGAGAAACGATAAATCATCTCTTCTATTTGTTCTGATTTTTCTGCTGATTGTATCGGTCACATTTTCTATAATGTCGGTCGAGGCAAGAAAGCATCACACCAAGAAAAGCAAGCCCCGCCCTCGAAAGCATCAGAAAGATAAGCGTGGCCCCGAGCCTGATTCAAGATTTCCATCACCCGCACCGGCACCTCTTCCTCATTATGGTTCTCATAACCGGACGAGGTCGAGTATTTTCGATGTTTTGTCATTTGGGGCTAAGGGAGATGGAGTTTCTGATGATACAAAGGTCTATCAAACAACGTTATCTGCGAAATAAGATATATAATTTTTTTTTTTTTTGAGTGTGTGCAAATAATTGTCTTGAGAAATCATTACATTGTCAATATAACTAAACTGCAGGCACTTCTAGCAGCATGGAAAGCTGCATGCAGGGTGGCTGGGGCTACAGTGGAAATTCCATCGGAGTTCAAGTTCTTCATCAAGCCCATAACTCTTCAAGGTCCATGCATGCCTAATCTTGTTCTTCAGGTTTGCTTTCTCTTCTTTTTAGCTCATCTCACTGATTCTCGAACAGCATTTCATACCATTATTTGTTAAATTAAACCAAAAAAAAATGAAAAAGGACAGGAATGAGTATATTAATTCCTATAATTAATAATTAGTTGTCAGTTTTTATCTTATAATATCCTTTTGACACAGTTAGTTTGCATAACACTAACAAACAAAACTAATGGAAGTGGAATTCCAACAGATTGATGGCACCATTTTGGCACCTCCAAAAGTAGGTTCATGGCCAAAATCTAGTTTGTTCCAATGGGTAAATTTCAAATGGCTCCATAACTTCACCATTCAAGGTAATGGAATTGTTGATGCTCAGGGCTTTGAATGGTGGGGCGGCTCTCAAAGTAACTCCATTCTGGTTAGTGTATTAATGATATCATATATAGTTCTTTCAAACTGAATTATATAAGTTAATTTTTTTCGTATAGTATAATTAATAGCAGCTATACTTTGTTACATCGTATTGGCAGAAGAAATCCAAACACATTCCAGAAATGAAACCAACGGTAAGGATTTCCCTCATTAGTTAGAATTAATTACTAGAATTTATGATCATCGTAGTTACGTAGACTGCTCCAAATTAATATTGCATTTGCATTACAATTGAAGGCATTAAGATTCTATGCAAGCTATAATGTCACAGTTCGAGATATCAAGATCAACAATAGTCCCCTGTGCCATCTAAAATTTGACAGCTCCGGTGGGATCAAGGTTAAAAATATTCATATTTCTTCTCCAGAAAATAGCCCAAATACCGACGGCATTCATCTTCAAAACACAAAAGACGTAGAAATTCAGCATTGTGATATTGCATGCGGTAAGAAATTAAAACTAAGAACTAGCTATATATGATATATCTATACACGCACACACACACACCCCCCGAACTTTATATACAGTATAAACCTCGCTGATTGCCTATTACGTGTGGTTGTGACTATTTCAATAATTAAGTAGAGAATCGATGGTGCATGGCACGTTGGTATTGCAGACAAAAAGTAATCTGCTGCTGGGAAATATGATTGGTTTTCGAGAATTCTTTTTTGAATAACATAACTGTCATTAAACTAACTTTTGACGGCAAGCATGAACAGAAGCACTTTAGAGCAACTTTTTCTCCTGGGCTCTGTGGGTCAAGTATCAGTGATTAACTGTGATTCCTAGACCAAAGAGAAATAAAAAATAAAACAAAACAAAGGAAATATGATACCAGCGAGCGCACATCAGCTACATCGCTATAGATTTGGTAATATTGCTTTTGAATATTAATAACCCTGGGTTGGGTGCTCTTTTTGAATAGGAGATGACTGTGTATCAATACAAACTGGATGCTCAAACGTTCACATCCATCACATTAATTGTGGCCCCGGTCATGGTATAAGGTAAGCAAGATATTAAATCTGATTCGGCGCACCACATCGCGCATGTGATCATGACTCTGATTCAAGACGCATGCAGTATTATGTATATGGCATTAAGCAAAAGATAGTCATTATTATTATTATTATTTTCCGAAGGTGGTGCCTGTTAATTTAATTTTCTTTCTTATTACAATAAACAACCACAGTTTAGGAGGACTAGGGAAAGACAAGAGCGTTGCTTGTGTCTCCGATATTGTTGTGGGGAAAATTTCCTTGCAAAATACTCTAGCTGGGGTCAGAATAAAGACGTGGCAGGTACTAAATTTTGAATACATAAATTAATGCTTAATTTTAAATATTAATTATAAACTGTAGACTTTAGCACTGGGTTCCAATAGTACTAGTGTTTCAATTAATTCACAGGGCGGCGATGGATCCGTCAAGAACGTTTCATTTTCCAACATTCAAGTCTCCGATGTTAAGGTTCCTATAATAATTGACCAATACTATTGTGACAAGCATTTATGCAACAACCAAACAGGAGCTGTGGCAATATCCGGTGTTGAATTCAATCAGATAATTGGAACATATTCAGTGCAGCCAATTCATCTGGCATGTAGTAACAGCGTCCCATGCTCTGATGTTGATCTAATCGACATTCAATTGAAACCCTCCTCAAAATATCAAAGTTTTCAACAGGCCATGTGTTGGAACTCCTACGGAAAATCACAAGCTCCTTTGGTTCCTTCAAGCATAGACTATTGTTTGAGAAGGGATAGTGGTTTGGTAAAAAGAATTGCAAGATCTCACGAGCACATGTGTTAGGATCAGTTTAGTAACGCTGTAACCTTTGAAAATAATTACTATTAGTTATGCTGTATAAATAATTAATTTTGAAAAAAATTAATTATATATTTAGTAAAATTTACTTTCATAAGTACTGTAGTTTTAAAAACAATCATTTAATAAATCTTACTATTAAACTATTGTACTTATGTAAACGACTGAAATAGGCATAAAAAATTTATTTACATATTTTTATTAACATGTATAAAAAATATTTTTTTATTTGTTTGTGTGTGTATAATAATTGTTAACTAAAATAAATATTTTATATTATTGATTTTATTTTTTATTTTGTTATCTCAGTATAATTGGTAATAATAATAACCTCTTTAAAGTTAATGACTTTGATTCCTAATTAACAAGGATGGTTTTAGATTTTTGTAATACACACACACAGAGGAGGATATACCTGAAATTGTATTAAGTATAAAGACTTATTTGAGGTTACTTTTAGGAGACATAAAAGTGATTTTAAAAAATTAAAAGTTAATTTTAGTGTTTGATAAATTTTTTAATAAGTGACTTTCGGTAAAATCATCACCATCTTATAAAAAATTAAAAAGTTGAAACCTTTCAAAATTTAATTTTGAAAATTGGTTTTATATATTATAAAAATCTAAAATTATCTTTGTTAACTAGGAAATAAAATTATTAACTTTAAAGAGATTATTATTATTACCCATTATATTAAGGTAATAAAAAAATAATAATATAAAATATTTATTTAGTTATCAATTATTATATATACGCTACAAAAAATAATTTATATACATTTATAGAAACGAGTAAATAAATTTTATTCAATATTATGTCCAACACTTACAACACTTTAATAGTAATATTTATCAAACAACTGCTTTTAAAAATAAATTTATTGAACATATAGCGTACCTAACTGTGATTATATTAAAAGCCATAGCATTACTAAATTAGCCTTAAAACTGATGTTCAATATCAAAATTTCAAAAACTACTATTTTTTTTACTTTTTGATTTTTTTATAAAATTGAATGATTTTACCAAAAATAATTTCTAAAATAATTTATTAAATATTACAATTACTTGTAAAAATCACTTTTAAACTTTTCAAAAATAATCTCAAATTATCCTTAATATAAATGTTTTAGGGCGTGATCATGATGACTGTACTGTGGGATTTTTCTTTTTAATTCCTTTTACCCCTTACGAGTGAGTTGTGTGCTTGTGGCAACTGCTTTCCATCTGCAAACCCCGTCTTGTTTTTTTTTTTTTTTGTTTTTTTTTTTTACTGTGGCATGGTGATGGTTCGTTGTAGTTTTAACTTTTAGATATGTAGTGCAAGTAACTAATTTTTAACTACACAAAAAATATATATAGTTATTTTTTTTTTCTCTAGAGCATTCCTCCGAGCATAATCCTGTAATTAACGACCTTAATTAACTAGAAGGACTAAAGGCATCTGTAAAACCACATCAGAGATCCACGTCTTTCCATCATCCCAAGATTTCTTGTACACAGGTGAATCCATTATCCTCGTATATTTAAGCAATATTCTTTTCCAGTAAAGTATTCATGATCAGCCTGCACTAACTCTGAGAGAATTGTTCGCAGGTTATATAAGCTAATTATTTAATTAATAAGTATTTATCCATGGTAGTTGATCATGTTGAAACTAAGTGTATCAGCGGTCAATATTGCGTGTTTGTAAAAGAGAGAGGCGTTTCAATTTGCAACCCTTCTCTTTCCTGAAAGAATAAAAGAAAGCACGATGTAGGTTAGTGGAGACCCAAAACCAGAGTCGTGGGGGAGCACAGTCAACCGCTTCTCTTGAGAGAGAAATGGCAAGGGCAAAAAGTTTCAGATAAAGTTGACGACACTAGTCACTAGGCCTTCCTTTCTGTTCACTCAATGAATGGGCTGTGACAAAGCTGTAAATATATGGGAGATGTGCCACCATAGCACGTGCATAATATGTGCTTCAATTGGTTTATTTATTAAATTCCGTTGAAACTTGAGATGCTATTTTTTTTTTAAATATAGGAATGAAGGAGGAAATTAATTACCATTATAATATTTAAGTATTTAAATAAGATTTATACACTATAATTATGTGCAGTGTAAATTATACTAATCGTAACTTTAAGTTCTCCTTATATTTAATTTATGGATCTTGATGGTCATCATCAATAAGCCGAAATAAGCAGCATTTGTAATTGGAGGATCCGAATAGACCAAACACGTAGATCTCTCCGGCCCGTTTCGGTTGGACCCACTTCTGGTTCGGGTGACTTTTCGTTTCTGCAATGAATTGGTGGCTTTAGCAAGATGGAAGGTGCTTGATGAAATTTCTGCAGGTGGCGAACTAGTGGTGGTGCTGGCACCGCCCAATATACACACCCCTTGAGGGAATCTCAGTGCATGCCCTTGCGGCCTCGCCTCTATTCATTTTAACAAGCAAGACAAAGCTCTAGGTGTGGGTCGTCAACCTCTCCGAATATTCATCCCATTGAGAATCCTATCTAATGAAAATTTAATTTCTGTTTTTCAGAGTTAATACAAAAACTTAATACAATAATAATAAAGGATAAAAATGATATGGGTCACATAGATAAGGTCGTACTTATCTTTGATTCTAATAAAAATTAGATTTTCTTTATAAAAAAAATTGGGACTACGGGCATCCTTTATTAATTTCATAAAACTTTTATTATAATACAATTATATTTAGACATATGTATACAATTAAAATTAACCGTACTAAAATTGTTTTCTCTCTTCAATTGTTTTGCTTGCAGAGTATGAATTTTTTTTGTCCCTGTGATTTTTCTTTTAAATACTGCAATATTCTTTCTTTCTTTCTTTCTTTTTTTTTTTCATGTCTCTAGAGTTAAATAATTCTCCAAAAGACTGAACTTTCAGTGAAACCATCTTTTAAAGGCTATAATATACTTTATATTATATCATTGGACGAATGAACATTTAAAGGAAAGAAAAAAGTTAACAAAGCTCTCAGTTTAAGAGTAATTCTAATAAAATATTATAATAAACATAGAAACCAAATTAGATAAAATTTTATACCACAAAAAATAATTTTAAATGGTTCTCAAACTATTTGTTGTACCCATATTTTGCAGTTGTAATGAAATTTTAATATACCTATAAAATATTCGTTACTTTCCAAGATGTAGGGTATTTCTCACTTTTTTCTTTTAGATTTTTTTTAATTAGAAATTAAACAATAGAGAAAGTTTGAAGGAAAAAAGTACATATATCAAAACTACAGAAAAATTTTAAGAGTGAGTAATTTATTAGAAATTGAAGGACTTATAAATGAAAAAGGGTATTTCTGATATTAAATGAAGTTTGTTTCGAAAAGGGGTTTCAGTAGGCAAGCGCTATTTATGTATAATTTAGGCAATAATTATGGAGTTACCGTCAATAATCCACTCATCTTCAATTTTCCCTTTTTAGTAATGCTATTCAATATTTTAGGTCATTCAATTTTTTTTCCCTTCTTTTCATTATGGTTCCTTAACTTCCAATTTATAGGACCAACTCACCTACTACTGTCATTAAAGGGGGGAAAGAAAAAAAAAAGATTGAATCGGCTGTTTCTCAGGTAAAAATTATTCCTTCCTATTCGAGTCACAAATTTTGTCATTTGATTGCATCAATTTTTTGACTCATGCAAACTGTATCAAATCTTGACCAACATCGTTTTGTAGTTTCTTCGATGATAATATTTATACAAGTGTGTCGTGATATGTTTTATTAAATACGATGCAATTTTTGTCTAACCTACCCAATTTTGACACAACTTCTTGCCTTTTTTTCCCCTTCTTTTTTTATTATTTTTTGAAAGTTTGTAATCTACTATGGTGAAATGCTATATTCCATTTCAAGACAAACAGAAAACATGGCTTGCCTTGCTTCTGTGTGCTTGGAAGCTAAGACTTGCACGCAAGCGTTCGCAATCAATGGGTGCAAAATTCTATCGACGGTTTCCATCTTTTTAACTTGATGCCAATGGAGATGGTAAGTCTTGATGAACTTCAATAATTTCAGTGTTTCTTTTATGACGGTATTGCTACGGATCCTTTGTCGTGGCGAATTTTACTAAATATGATAAAACTTTTATCTTGCCGGCCGATCTTCAACACAACTTGGTTAACGTTTCTCGTTTGAAGCTGATTTTAAAGTACTTTAGTTAAATGTTGTATTCCATCCATTTCAAGACAACATGCCTGTTTGGCTTTTGTATTCACGAGTTGTAAGATGTTTTTGACCGTTTCTATATTTTTTAATTTGAGAGAGGTTGGTAATCCTAGTGATAATATTTAAGAACTAAGATATCGGCATACATGTAGATTACAAGGAGACAAAAGAGCCCCCAGTTTTAAACATATCTTAGTGCTGTGAGGAGATTTTCCCAGCACTCAGACAGATTATGATGACCAATAAATTGATAGACTAAAACTCGAAAGTTGCAGTCGCTTTAAGGGACATTACGTCTGAGCTAATAGCTAGTGACCAGAGGCTTGGAGCAGAAGTTAAACTTGATTAGGGGGAATAGTTGTAGAGTTCACTCTTGATCTTCCCCTTTCACTCCTGCTATTGTCGGCAAATTTCAAACTTGATTGATGGAAGCCCTTGTCCTTCTCCCTCGAATTCCATTCCGATAAGTAATAGTCTTCTTCAGTAGCAATATTTTTGGATGGACCACAGAACATTCCGCCCCATTGCGGGAAGTAAATTAGCATAATTGGGAGTGTGCAGCAAATGATCATCACACCCATGAGAGTAATCCCTGTTTCTTTGGAGTATTTGGATCCTTTGAAGAAAATAAGCTGAGTCAGGACTGCTCCTACATTTCCCCCACCTCCTGTCATTCCAGATATTACCCCCAGTGACCTGAAAATATATGCATTAATTGTGTCAATATCAACATCCACATCAGTATTGCGTAGCTTATGGACTGGGATTTATTTCATTATATATCTTGGTTAACGTTTACAATTATAATTAATTAAGATCCTATCAGTTGACATCACGTGGTTAGCTAGCTTCTCGTGCCTCTAAATTCAATTTTAACCTTACTCTCCTGTTTCTCTTCTCTTTCATTGGTCATTCATCAAAATGAGTTAGGGTCTTTAGCTGGTGATCAGTGGCACCAATACCGTCACTGTATCATATTTGACTAAGACTTTGAAAAATTCGTTGGCTGCCACAGTAATTCCTGTAGCGTTGAATTTTTCTCACCTCCGAGAGATGAAAGGAACTACTCCAAACGTAAGCCCGCAAGCAGCTTGGACAAACACGGAGAAGATGATCATCACTATAATGGATGCAGTCAAAGATCCCACCTGCCCCAGAATAACACAAAATACACCTCCTAAGGTTTGCACAACCCACAAAGCCCAAAGCCTTCCCCTCATCCCAAACCTTTTTGCCGTTATATCCGATATCATTCCTCCAGCAGGCCGAGAAACGATATTTGCTAACCCGAAACTAGCTGCAATCATTCCTGCAGTGTGAAGTTCCAGATTGAATCTATCGTAGAAATATTCTGCGATTATGTTGTCGACGGTTAGCTCCACTCCGAAACAGTATCCATAAGTCAATGCCAAAATCCACCCTCTGTAGTTTGTTGCCCCGTGATAAAACACCCGTGAGAATTCATCCTTTTGTTTGTCTCCGGACTTCTGTAACCCGTCGAAGTTTCCATCAGGCAAATCCTGGCCGAAGATCAAGACTGCAAATGCTGCTAGAGTTTGAAACAGGGCAGGAATGAAAAATGCAATTCTCCAAGCGGTGAATTTGATGGCACCAATGTCTCGGATGACACCAAACACAAGGGGCATGATGAGTTGTGTTGCGCCACCACCAAGATTGCCCCAGCCACCTGCAACGCCGTTAGCTGTGCCAACTACTGGACCTGAAAACATTGAACTCATCCAGAACTGAGTGGAGACGAAGGTGGCGAGAGAGAAGCCCGTGAAGAAGCGTAAAAGGAGGAAGGAGATGGGCGAGGAGGCGATGGAAGTGAAGTAAACTGCGGGTGCTGTGATGAGGATGAGTGAAGCAGAGGCAAGACGGGGACCAAATAAGTCGCAAGCACTTCCCATGGCAATACGAGCAAAGACCGCACCCGAGACTGATGCAATTCCTGCATTTCCGATGTCAGTTGCTGTGAGGTTCAGGTTGTCTCGGATGATGGGAAGGAGCGGAGGAGCTGCGAAAGTCGATACGAAACAAGAAAAGAATGACACCCAAGACAGATGAAATGCCCTCATGTGGGGTGCCGCTGTTGACAATACCCGGAACTCGGTGGCCTTGTGCTCTGAGTCCACTGGAAGATCAAATTTCCGAGGCTCATCAGTGTCTCTTCTAATACTATTCATGTCTTGCCCTTCCACTTCCATATTGTATCCGCAATGTCTTGAACTTGAAGAGATATTTTCCAGGGGCGCTGAGAAATAAAAGTTGCCTCCTGTTTCTTAATTTTGTTGGAATGAAGATAGGAACTAAGTGGCGTCCTTGGCACAACTTATATAGTACCGAAGCTTCTCATTTTTATGCATAAACTAATACAAGCTATTAATAATAACACGAATAGACTAGTACTTTTTTCTTAATGAAATTAACAATCTGTAATAAATGCATAAATGGTAGAATGCTATTGAGATGTTTTACAGCCGATACAGTAGTTTCGATATACATGACATTTTCTCCTTACTGTCAGTTATTATTCTTCTTATTATTATTATTATTATTATTTTCATTTACAGCAAATCGCGGTTGGTATGTATTTTGAGTGTTGGCAAATTTCTAAGTCTTCAAAAGCTGTGACTTGGAGAATTGTGTAGATGACTAATGCCCCTTTTTTGCGTAAAAAGGACAAGTTGAAATTTCGGAAAAGTTTCACGTCCGCCAAGCCGATATTGCATGAACTTCAAAGCTTGTTGTTGCAGGAAAGCGAAATAAATCGACCAAGTTGCACGAGGCACTCAGTCATTGACTTTGGGATTTAATTTTGATTTGCCACTACCAAGCCATTAAATCATAGAATATTCACCATTTCTTGACTTTTGGCAAGAGATTCTACTTTGAACTTTCTACCTCATCGTGAAAAGACTTTTGGCACCCCGATTGGAACTTGTCAATCTCAAAATGTTGCGAGTTTGTAATTATGAATGGAAATGCCCGGGCCCTGTCCAGTGAATTATGAATTGTGACGACTGATGAACAAGGCAGGCGGATTCATTGGTTGTGTGGACTTCTGGTCGAGTCGGGTGGGTAGCGTGCCCAGGGCATTTAAGACCGACCAATAATGGTGGTTAAAAGATTCTTAGACTGGTTGTTATTATTATTTAATGGTGAACACAGAATCTGCTTTCTCAGTAAGCACAGACTCTGTTACTATTATTATTTAATGAAGAACATGGACTCTATTGGACAACTCTCGATCAGAATATTCATTGCCAACGTAAAATTTTTGGGTGTTCCTCAATTTTTTTATTTTATTTTATTCACTTCTTGTGATGTGTGAGTAAATACTAAGGAAAATCTTAAGTTACAACAGTAACTTACATCTATATACAGCCACAATATTTGAATGAGATTTATATACGGTAATTGTGTGTGGTATAAGTTATAATTAACTGTAACTTAGAGGTGTCTAATAGTAAATAGATGAGGAGTGATATTGCAAACATTATCTTCGTTATCAATTAAAAAAGTGTCTAATTATATTAAAATAATTATAAAATAAAACATCCCTTCATAATTATAAAATTATAATTATAATAATTTTTTATTATTTATCACTTTGCGTGTGAGCTAAAATTCATGTTACACCATAAATTAACTTCAACATAGTTATAATAATTAAAAAAATTATTATGAACTTTAGTCTACTCTTATTTATCACTTTGTGTATGTAGCTGAAATTCGTGCTACACCATAAAAAAAATTATCACTTTATATGTGTGGCTAAAATTAGTACTACACCACAAATTAACTTCAACAAAGTCATAATAATTAAAAAAATTATGGGTGAACTTTAGTCAACCCCTATTTAGAATTGAAGTATCAATTTATTCCCATTTTATCATTAAGATGGAAAAAAAAAAGATCTTCAACATGCCCTCCATTTTTCGTCATATTCATTACTATGAAAAAAAAAGATATATTATAGTTTTCGTATTTTTAAAGAATAAGTTTAATTTAATTTTTTTCTTTTTATAATTCGGTTCTAAAAATCAAATCCAACCGAAACTGCATGCCCATCCCCTACAACCAAATAATAGTCCATTTCTTAAAATAATTTTTTTATTTATTAAATGTAAATGAGATTCTATACAGTGATTTCTTGGACTACTCAAAGTTTAAGAATTATCCTTGACCAAATTAACTTACTTGTATTACACAAAGTTTAAGAAGTATCCTTGACCAAGATAGCTTACTGAGAAGAACATAGAGGTCTTGCTCTATTTTCTAGTTTGGCTGAATCTCAAACTTCACTTTCTTAGTGAATTGATTATTGATTGGTTCTATAACGCCACTTATCATGTTTTTTAATTATGAAAATTTGACTTTTATTAAGATACACATATGGCTCTTTAACCATAATCAATAAGGAAATTAAATTTATAATATGATTATTTTTTCAAATCTAATAGGGTTTCTTAAGACTTCTATAAATATATATTTTTTCTTATTTCATAACCTTAAGTCTACGATATTTATTTCTTCTTATTTGTTGCTCATAACTCTCTTATCAAACCTTAGTATTCAATGCCTTTAAAAGTGTAAATTATTTTGTTACAAGATTAACCTTTATGGACTTATTTATAAATTATTATTATAATAGATTTTTATGTTACAAGTCTAAACTATTATTGTGGATATTTATGAATATAATACGAAAGTTTTGTCTCATGTATGATTTTAAGTTATATTTTGGCTCATTGTCTATAGTTATTCTGATTATACTTCTGATCATATCATACGATACATATAAGTTATATAAGTTCTAGACCAGTACTAGGTATATGTTCTAAGTGTGCACACGATATTCTAATTATAATTATGTTCTGGCGGGGTCACAGGGACTATAGGTGACACTATGTGATATGAGCCAACCTCTTATTATTTGTGTATAAGTTATATGATTTTTTTTTGTGATTTATGTACTTATGATATTATGAAATTATTATGAATTTATTATAGTAATATGTCGTTTTAAGAAAAGTTATGAATTATATTAAATGTTTTATTAAAAAGACAAGGCTTGCAATATTTTTGGTAACGAAAAGTTTAGTTTGTTAGGAATTATTTTACTTACCGAATTGACGGTTCATCCCTCATCATTACTTTTACAGATTAAGTTTCTTATTGAGAGGTCTGTTTAGTGTTGGAGTTAAAGATTTAATTCATTTTGCTAGTTTAATAAGAGGGGGAATGAACTCATGACTTCTTTAAGTTTATTTTTGTTAGGGATTTGTAATTTGAGAGATTTGAGACTTTTATATATTTATGTCTTTAGGAACTATTATTATTTAGTACTAGACATAAGAATTTATGGTTTTAATTGAATAAATATTTAGAGTATAAGTAAATGTATAAGTAAATTTGGAGCATGACAGGTTCGTAAATTCTTTTAACTGATGAGGATAGGTTCAGGAATTGCCTACTTGCCTAGTTGTATTAACACTATTAAACATTAAAGTTTTTTGAAAAGAATGGCGAACAACAAGGGGAATAATGTTTTTTTTGCCAAGGCTTGTGAGCAATTTGCATAATTGAACGCTAGTTAAGTATCATACATGTTAGGGAAGAAGACAGAGAGTTTTAATTTCATGGCTCTCAAGGGAACATGACGACGCAAATGACACAAAATGATAAATCCTTAATATGTTTTTCTCATATATAGTCGATTGGTTTCATTTTTCTTGTAATATCACTATTGGCAGCCATCTCTTCACAAGCAGTCTCTTTTACAGTACTTTTACGGCTACATTTGTTCACCATCAGTCACTATTTTTGTTCAACAATTGACTATCCCTGCCTAATAGAACTATACATACAAGCCATAATTGTTAATTTGAACCGTAGGACTTGGGAGATCCTGATGCTTCTACAGGTGTCCTCATTAGTCTTATTTTAACCTAAATTGCATTCTAACATTGTTCAAGTTCAACAAAACCACACCGTTGAGAGTGGTCATGTCGTATTAAAAAAGAGAAAGGAAAAAAGTTGGGAGTACCAAATATTTCAAAAGGTACTATAATGAATTGGATCGAAAATGACCCAACTATTACATACTTTTCTTTCTCAATCAATCCGGCTTCTGACTTCTAAGAAAATGGTTTAATTTGTAATTGGTCATTTAGAAGAAAACTCAAAGTTGGATGCCTATTTTTATGCCGGATTTTGAGTCCATAACCATAGCTAATGATTCCATATGAATTATTATTTGGTTGTTCGAAAAATCTAGCTAGCATCGATACTCTTTGAAATGGTTGACTTTGTTTTGTTTGCTAGTTTTACAGCTTTATGAAGGACGAGTGTTATGTAGGAGGCGATCAATTCCCTAGCCAATTACCACAGCAGTTATTACCGTTACAGATGATTGGACTTCAGATTCTTTTTCTTTTAAGTTTTAATCTTGATATTGGAGAAACCGAGCGGCTAAACAGCAAATACACGTCCACAAGTCTAAAGTCCTGTTTGGTGGTGTGGTTGAAGCACTCTAAAATATTCGCTAAACATTTATTTTTATTGTTTAAAAGTTAAATTACTTAAATTTTATAGTTATAAAAATAAAAAATTTATAATATTTATATTATTTTAATTTAATTTATATTTATTATGCATTATTAATTTTTATTTTATAATAAAAACTTTACCCTTGTTCCAAACAGTTTATAATATAACACAAGTGCTTTGCAGTGCGCAGGATCTCACTAGTGCGGCTTCTTCAAAATTAAACATCATAATAATAATAATAATAATAATAATAATAATAATAATAATAATAAAGAATCTGAATTTAGACACGAGAAGCACATTTGGAAGTGCGTCGCAGATGGGAAAAGCATTGCCAGAGATTGAGGAAGTGGGGCTACGTGTGCGTCTGGCGGCTTCTCAATGGGGGTGGTTGAAGCTGATTTGATATTTTGATGTCGTCAATTCCCACGATTGAGGAATGTGAATAAGATTTGTGCGTCCTTTAATTTTCTGAAAGTCAGATCATACCTTACATGGTCGAATGTATGAAAACTTCGGGCCGAAGCATTTTTTTATTGGACCCCTATTGGGTAGGTGGGTTTCAGACTTTCAAACCCTTTTGGGAATGATTTTTTATTTTTATTTTTGCTTCTTAATAATGATAATAATAAGGGGCTGCTGAGTTACGATTCATCATAACTTACGCTTCTTAGTATGTATAGTAAAATCATTATTAAAAAGTGATCAAATCTATACGTAGCTCCACTTCCTCAATCTTTGACAATACCTTTCTTTTTTATTGATTTCACTGTACATGCTGAGAGGCGTAAGTTACACGAATCGTAACTTAGCCTCTCCCTAATAATAATAAAATTCTGCTAAGTTACGTTTCGGCGTAACTTATGTCTCTCAGTGTATATAGTAAAATCAATAGTTACTTTATTATATATGCTGAGAGGCGTAAATTATGTCGAAATGTAACTTAACTTCTGCCATAATAATAATAACAATAGGAGGCAAGGCATGGCATGCACCCGTCGCTTGCATCAGTGGCATCGTTGCATGGACGACCATGACACCAATTGAATATACACCGTGCATCATTCCGGGGAGGACCACATGGATGCCTTAAAAATCTTTACGTCTTCTGTTTTTGAGTTTTACACACATACCCATGTTGCATCTACCGACTCCTGGTATGGCATGCATTTTAAAATTTTCTTTCATTTTTGTTTTTGTTGGGTCCTCCCCCGCAACTAGATATTCTCTTGTTTTATCAAATGAAATACAAGCTTAATTTATATGCTTTGTGCAATATCTTAGCTTTTATTATTTCAACGTCACAATTTTGTTTTCTTTCAACTAATATGGATCCACAGTTAAAAAAAAAAAAAGAGGAAAAAATCCATCGACCATACATTCAAGGGGAAGCATTTCACAAGCTTTGTTTTATTACATGTTGTACGTCACTCGAAGGAAACATATCACAAGCTTAATTAATTATAAAACTTAAGGCCAAAACAGCGATCATAAAGTGTCTAGCTAAGAACCTGATCGTAAACAGTATATATACAGACTAAAGATTCAGTAAATTATCGTATCCAACAGCAAAGTAAAAGAAAAAGAAAAAGAAAAAGGAGAAGAAGAAAGAAACATATATATATAAAATTTAAAAAGAACACAAAAAAGTGAAAATTAAAAGGAAATGGCTATCAAGAACTTATTGTCATTGATCTTTGTTGCAGCGGCCGTGGTGGCAGGCTGCATCCTCCTCGGCGGAAAAGCCAATGCCATAACCCCAGGACCAGCGCGTGACTTGTGTAAAGAAACGGACTATCAGCAACTGTGCAGGTCAGCAGTGAAGGGGATCACAAATCCAGAAATGGCCACAGAAGCTGCAATTAGTGCAGTGATTGCGGAAACAGTGAACGCAAAAGAAGTGACGAAGAGGCTCGGAACATCAAGGGAACTGGATACCTGCCACGACAATCTTGGTTACGCCATTGTAAGTCTGAGGACGGCCCAGAAGAATGTAAAGGAACGCGACAGAGTGTCCCTGGACAGGAACCTTGGCGCTGCTGTGAGTGATTTTGCTTCTTGTGATGACGCGTTTGCCGAAATTGGTAGACCCTCCCCTCTTGCTAATAATACTAGAACGTTGCGTCACATGACCAGCAACTGCATGGCATTGGCCACCTGGCTTGACTAGACTAGAGTAGATTAGTCAGTCAGTGGACACACAGCCACGTGTCCATCTCCATGCATCCTGCAGAGCATCATTTAATTAAGCTAATAACAGCTACGTATTGGAGGCGAGCTCAGTGAATCGTGAAACCTTCAAAGTTATTTCTCGATCTCCTAATTAATATAATTCTAGCTCACCACTATAATAATTTGACATTAATTATCACGTTTGTTTGAAGCATCTATATATCACGTAGTTATATATTTTCCTCGCTATTTAAAACATCAATCAGTCGCGGACCACAACCACATTGATCAATAATCGTTTCAAGATATTTTCTTTCTTCGCAGTCGCACTCTTTAAAATATATATCTTTAATTGGTTCTCATATGCATTCACTGTCGTTTTCATAAAATTAAGAATTTATTATTTATTTATACATTTTCTTCATCCAGCTTGATTCCATCATATGCCAACCAAACTTCTAGAAAAGTCACCAGTACTGTGTAAACATGCAATTAAAACGTTTTTTTTTTTTGGTTTTTCTAGTGATATGACTTTCAGTAGAATTATCAACTAATCATTTTTTTATTCACGATAATTCGTAAACTAGTGGAGTAATTTTTTGGTGCGAAAGTTCATTCTTTATAAAATGCAAACGAAAAAAATGTTTTGTTAAAAATAATTGCTGATCGAAGACAGAGGATCGCGAAATTCGAGACTTGTGCTTATCCGATAATTTTTATTTTCATTTTTAAGTTCACAACTCTTTAAGTAACAAGTAAAATAGTCATATTTGAGAAACGGAAGAACCAAAAGCTAAAGTTATCCAACAACGAAACCGAAGGCTTTCTCAAAGCCATTTTAATAGCTCTCTGATCTTTTTTGGGAGGCCAACTTTATCCTTTATTTCCTTAAAAGAGTAATGGTATTGGGATCGAACATACCGACCGACTGTGCAAAACGCCATTAATTTTCTCATCTCGATAATTGTTCTTCGTATATTATACTGCACTGGTTAAAAATGGAAAGTGAAATTGTGGTTGCTAGCAAGTTCGGTCTCCTCACCATTTTCCTTCTTTGAATCCACCGTATTATCGGTTCAAATCGAACGGCCTACGAACCCCATCAATCAAGCCAAAGGAAAGATCTAGATGATAAATATCCTACGTCCAAATTGTTCAAAGAGGAAGTATGCATATCACAATCTTACAGCTAGGACAAAAGAGAGATAAAGCATTGCTTGTGTGGTGGGTTAAGTGTCTGTAGTACCAAATTTGCCTTCGTTTTCATGTGTTCTGTCCAAGGCCCAAGCCTCTTTGTATCAACTTTGTCTTTTAGCTCGTGACTCTTTTTATATTTTTTTTTCTTGCAGATTTGAAAGGTAATCGATATTCAGAGATCTCTTTCGTTATCTTTACACTTCGAATAATTTCTGCTTCCAACATACCAAAAAAATGCATAATTTAAACCCCGAGAAAATAAAGTAAAAAGAGAATTAAGTTTTTTTTTTCCAGTTCGTACCAACGAGTCACCGCTTAAATAGAATATCTTGGAAACTGTTATATATAAATATGACCACGGCCCAATTATTTATAGGAATCTTGGATCTATCAACGAGTGTACGAGAGTGAATCTACAATTGCCGTGCTAGATGCCAGCATCACCGGTGCATGCCTGATCTTGGAGCAATTTTCATAAACTTCAAAATATTTTCATTTGTTGTTTAATATTTTTTTCTTGGGTAATATTTTTTTCTTAAAACCAAGAAAAAAATATTATTCAATAATGAGACGTACTCTTGATTCTAGATCTTGCTTATGTTCCAACTTGCATTTCAATAGTATACCAAAAATAGAAAAATTTAACAAAAATTGATTTTAAAAATACCCCACAAAATATCGAAAGAGAAAGGGTCAATCTCTGAAATTTATCGGAAAAACAAGGGCCATAAGGTACAAGCATGTAAATATTTGAAAAAATCACTTAAGTCTTGAACGTGAAGTTCTTCAACTCGCGAGCATTTTGCATCGTTATTTGGTGCTCTTATTACAAGGTGCCACGCGTCGTCCGCGACCGAGATAAATCGCATCAGACTGAAGCCTCGCTCCAGATTTCAGTCGCTGTTTCTTACAGACTCCGTGAATAAAACCAAAATCAAATAACAGCCAATAGCCATAGCCACCTTCTCCGCTTCGTCCATATATCTATCAAGCAGTATCTCTTCGTATATTCACATTCACTTGCCGTTTCAAGCTCTAATTACCCCGAGGTAAGTTACGAGTCTCCACTATTCAGTTCATTATTAAGCTTTCAGTTATTTCTCTGTTTGATTGCCGAGGAAATTATCTGTGTTTGAAGAATTAGAATGGTATTTATTTATGTTTACTAAGTATTTTACTTTGTTGAACTGATTTCTTCAATGTTCTATGAGCAAAATTTTCCTTCAGCTTTGCTTTATTTGACACTGTTGTATGATCCTTCGATTTTATTTATTTATTTATTTTCCGGAGCTAAGAAGTGTACTTTTTGTAGAGGAACATGAGCAATAGCATAGGCCGTAATGTACTCCAACAGAGCTGGCTTTGTTCAACGGTTTCTGAGCATCAAAGCAAGCTTCATTCTTCTGGCATTCCTGCAAACTCTTTGTTTCAATCTGTTTCTGTAAATCATCGGGCAGGGGCGGCGGCAGCACCCAAGTCACCTTTACCTACCAAGTTTTATGGGACGAGTTTGAATGCTAGAAGACCAAAGGTAGCCATGGGTACGCGTCGCCCTGTTTTCATCACTCCATGTGCTGTATTGACCACGGATCCAGCTTCTGAGGTAATTTTTCCCCTGCTGAATATTAAAAATCAGGGCATGTACTTTTCATTTTCAGATTTATTGACTGGCCTGGTTGCAAATGACTAGCGAGGATGGTCTAAGACCAAAATCCTGGAGTTTACACATGGAACGGTTACTCCTTAATAGCATTCCCAATTATTTTAAAAATTTTAACATAATGTTTCTGAAGTTGGAATGACCTAAATTTTATAAGGGTGACCTTTCCTACGATTAGAAGCATTCTGAACTTATTGAAACATTTCATGGTCTTCGTTATGCTTCATGAAATCTTTATTTACTTGTATATTCCCTCTTCTTTAGCATTCTCTAGAAGTTTTCATGAAAACAATAATTGCAACCAGCCTAGGATGAAGAGTTTTATATGTCTAGTATGTTCCAAACTTTTCTCGTACCACTTAGGTTCATACATTCCTGCTTCCCTCAGGTGCAATAAATTCTAATTAACTTTCAAAATTAGAATATTCTATTCTCACATTTCTGTTAGAGGTTTTGCATTGTGTCATGGAAAAGGCTTCTCACAATATCTTTAAACAAAGAATGTATCTTGGTAAAGAAATGAAAGCTTAGCTTGCTCGAATGCTTTGGACCAAGCATTAACTGATCTTTACATGAATCCCACAGAGGGTACTGAAATCATATTCATTTAGTTACTTTTTGAAAATGCTTGCATCATGTGTGCATCTATATTGTGTGTGAGAGCTTGCTAGAGCATATGAGTTCTTGGTTCAGATATTTCAATAGATTTGACTGACTCTTGCCTTGCAACAGCTTGCAGGAAAATTCAACCTTGATGGGAATGTTGAATTGCAGGTTCAATATTTTTATCTAACCTCAGATGCATGAAATAAGACCTTGCTGGGCTGTTCTGAATTTTGTATTTGTAGCTCATAGCAACTAATTGACTTAAAAAATTTCGTCCATGAACTTGATCAGGTTACAGTTAGTGCTCCAATTCCCGGGTCTTTGACACAAGTAAATATTGAGATCTCATATGGTAGCAATTCCTTGCTTCTGCACTGGGGTGCTATCCGTGACAAAAAGGAGTAGGTTCATATGTAGATCTGGGTGATTTATTTAATGTCATTTTCTGTTACTTTCCTATATTCAAGTCTTAAGTTTTTGTAAATTGGCCTGCCCCAGTGCTCCAACGCCTCCTTTTTTTTTTTTCTTTCCCGGTCAATAGTTCTCTCTTATGATGCTTTTTTCCTTCTGCCAGAAAGTGGGTACTTCCTTCTCGTCAGCCAGATGGAACCAAAAATTATAAGAATAGAGCCCTTAGAACTCCCTTTGTGAGCGTAAGTACATAAACTCAACCACCATCATTCATGAACTGAAAATTATTTGACTGATCCTTATACATAATTAACTGCTTATTGTTATTATTTCTATTTTAATATTCTTTTGTTTCCATAGTCTGCTTCCAAATCCTTCGTTAAAATAGAGATTGATGATCCCGCCATAGTAGCAGTAGAGTTTCTTATACTCGATGAAGCCCAGAATAAATGGTGAGCCTGTATTACATTTGTTTTTGATATGTAATAACTTGTACATGGGCTTGTTATAATGTATTTTTTCATAACTAGAATTTAAAATTTAAAAATAAAATTCTCGTCCAGGTTCAAAAACAATGGTGCAAATTTTCATGTAAAATTACCCATTAGAGAGGAGTTGATTCAAAATGTTTCAGTTCCTGAAGATCTTGTACGGACTCAAGCATATTTAAGGTGGGAAAGAAAGGGTAAACAGATTTATACTCCTGAACAAGAGAAGGTAATTGATTAATTACATATTCTCTACTCTCTTCTTAATCTTGGGTTCTTTTGCTTTTTCTACTTTTGGGTTGCTTGCTCGATTTGACACCCGTTTGGTATTTCTATAAGTTTAACTGGTTATGACTTAGTCTTGAAATCTGCTGTTCTGTCTTGCTGAAGTTAGTAAAAATAAAAGATATTCCAAGTTGCTGACCCTGTCAGTATTATTCAGTAGAATATGTATTCTCGAAGGTTAGGGAGAAGTGCAATATATATTCACGAAGGTTAGGGAGAAGTGCTATGCAACATGTGATACTCTGTCCCATTAAATGTGCTATAACACTGCTTGTACAATTTGTCTGTAACCTTATATTAACGCAAGAATTTGAGGTTCTTCACTATTTTGTTGTTGCTTATTTTAGTTTATTGCAACACCTCTATATATTATACAAACTAAATTTGCTTGGACCTCTTCTGATCTTTGTTTTCTATGTTGTCTATTCACAATGCACATTCTTCATTTTCATAGGAAGAGTATGAAGCAGCTCGCACTGAGCTGTTGGAAGAAATTGGTAGAGGTACTTCTGTGGATGACCTGCGAGCAAAGCTAACAAACAAAAATGAAAGACAAGAAATTAAGGAATCTTCTTCCCATGGAGCGAAAAATGCGATACCTGATGATCTTGTTCAAATACAATCTTATATACGGTGGGAGAGATCTGGGAAGCCCAATTACTCTGCAGAACAACAGCTTGTAAATTTACATCTCAGTTTCTCTAATTGTTTTCAGCAGCTCTTATTTTATTATAAAGTATTTACATTGTTCATTTATGGTATTAATATGGTTAAAGATGTTAGTCATTGCCTTATTGAAGTATTGATATTTTCCTAATTAGAGGGAATTTGAGGAAGCAAGAAAAGAATTGCAATCTGAACTAGAAAAAGGTATCTCTCTTGACGAAATACGGAAAAAGATTACCAAAGGGGAGATCCAGACAAAGGTCTCTGATCAACTTAAAACTAAAAAGTATTTTCGCACCGAAAGGATTCAGAGGAAGAAGAGGGACTTTATGCAGATTCTAAACAAACATGCGGCTGAACCCATGGAGAAGAAGAATATTTCAGTTGAACCAAAAGCCTTGACAGCAGTTGAACTTTTCGCCAAGGCAATTGAAGAACAGAAGGGTGATTCTATTCTCAACAAGAAAATCTACAAGCTTGCTGACAAAGAACTTCTGGTGAGATGAAGATGTTTTGCTGATATTTGCCATCCGCTCCTCCCCTCTTTCAAGGATATTTCACCTTGCAGGAAGTATTTTAATGCTTAATCTTTTCTACACATTTTCAAGGTACTTGTGGACAAGCCTGGTGGCAAGACTAAAATACACCTAGCTACTGATTTCAAAGAGCCACTCATTCTCCACTGGGCTTTGTCTAAAAAGGCTGGAGAATGGTTGGTAAGAATCTTTAAACTGTTAACTATTTACATGGTCCTTCGGAAGATGTTGAATTTCAGAATCAAATTTTTCTTCATGTAAATCATTGCCATCTTTATGTGCGTTAGTTATATAAATGTATGGATTGCAGGCTCCGCCTCCAAGTGTAATGCCTGCAGGTTCAGTTCCACTAAGTGGGGCCGTTGAAACAAAATTCGCAACTAGCTCTCTTTCAGATCAACCTTATCAGGTGTGCAATAATTTGACTTGATTTTACATGCTTAGGGACTATAAAAATTGCATTAATCAAAATGTTGGAATCAATATATTATCTGGTTTTTAAATAGTTGTCGATATCCTGAATCTATTTTTTAGGTCCAATCAATTGAGATAGCAGTTGAAGAAGACGGTTACGTTGGAATGCCATTTGTCCTTCTGTCTGATGGAAATTGGATAAAGAATAAAGGCTCTGACTTCTATGTTGACTTTAGCTATGAATCTAAGCAAGTCCACCAGGTGACCATTGATTTCTTATCATTGTAGTCTATTCTCCAATTACATGTCTCCTTCCGTGATAATTAACTTGACTTTTGTGGCTCTAAGGATGTTAGTGATGGCAAGGGTACCGCCAAAGCTTTGTTGGAGAAAATAGCAGGATTGGAAACTGAGGCACAGAAGTCCTTCATGCACCGGTCAGTAATCTGCTGGGTTTACTGACTTGAGGAAAGCTTTTGATCTAATTTGATTGCCCGGTTATATACGTTCATTAATGCACACATAATCTGTTATTCTGTTTTTGGATAACTGGCTGCCTTAAAGATAACTTTGGTTCAATAGTATTTTTAGATTTAAATTGGGTATATGTCTGTTGTCCTTATATTTGGGCCTGTTTTCAATTTGTTATTTATTACCAAAAAGATAAGGGGACTACTTTTGAAATAATAAATTCTGAAGAGGAATGAAGGGACTGATTAATCACCAAATCGTGTATCTTGAACTTGCACTAACTCAAGGTTCTTTTATTTATTTATTTATTATTTTTTTTAAGTTATCACTTTTACTGGGTAATGTTCACATAACCAACTATTTTACATTGGTTCTGATGCTTTTCAACATTGGTATGCTTGAGATGTGCAAAGTCTCGTGTATCTCTTTTGTTTGGTTTCCTCACCGTTGATGCTTTCATTGGCGGTTGAAGTTTCAACCTGATCTCTGGCTTATTAGCATATCATAAAAGGTGTAGCATCAGCTAAAAAGGCAGTAAAAAAGTGGCTCTTATTATCATACGTCTGCTTAATTAAGTACTTGTACAATGGTCTCTGTTAATAGTTTTTGTCGCCATTGTTCTTGAGCAATAAGTCGTTGCTTTTCTCCCTTCTCCTTTTAGGTTTAACATTGCGGCAGACTTGATAGAAGAAGCCAAAGAGGTTGGTGAACTGGGCTTTGCTGGGATCTTGGTGTGGATGAGGTTTATGGCTACAAGGCAGCTAATATGGAATAAAAACTACAATGTCAAACCACGGTATAGATGATACATAAACTGAGTCCAGGATTTGAATGTTTTAATTTTTGCTATGTACTCGTCACTCCTAAACTTTGGTGAGAAATTTAGCACCATAAATTGGTGGCCAAATTGGATTACTTACCCTGTTTGCCAACTAAACTCTAATCCTATCCATTATTTAATCTATTGGTCTTTTTTACTTAATTTGGGTTCTCTTCATTCCATAAGTAAGCTTCATTGTATCAATCTGATTATCACTCAAATCATCTGACAAATTAAATTTACTTATTGATCAAATTGATGCAGTGAGATCAGTAAAGCCCAGGATAGGCTTACGGACTTGCTCCAGAATGTCTACATTAGTAATCCAGAGTACAGAGAAATTGTGCGCATGATTATGTCTACTGTTGGTCGTGGGGGTGAAGGAGATGTGGGACAGCGAATTCGCGATGAAATCCTTGTTATCCAGGTCAAAATAGAACCTCTTGTTACTTATTCGTTCTTTTGTATTCCTATTTCCCCATGGCATTTGAAAGGATGGAGTTGTCTGAATTGTAAGTTATGATTTTAGAGAAACAATGATTGCAAGGGTGGAATGATGGAAGAATGGCATCAGAAGTTGCATAATAACACCAGTCCTGATGATGTTGTAATTTGTCAGGTATCAGAAATGTGCATTTGAATCTACTTCTTCAGTAGCTTTCTTTTACTAAATTTTTTATAAGAAAAAGATTCTTTGCAGGCATTGATTGATTATGTTAAAAGTGACTGGGACATCAGTGTTTACTGGAAGACCTTGAATGACAATGGCATTACGAAAGAACGTCTTCTAAGTTATGATCGTGCGATCCATTCTGAGCCGAACTTCAGAAGAGATCAGAAGGATGGTCTGTTGCGTGATCTAGGAAACTACATGAGAACCTTAAAGGTTGGTTTCCTAAACCTTTCTATACAGTTTCATATTCTTGTCAGGTTTTATATAAAATCCTGTCTTACATGAAAACTGCAGCTGGTTCATTTTCAGTCATCTCTGAGATCTTGTTGTGCTAGGCATGATATTCTAACTATATATATGGTCATGCATTATTTTCACATAAAAGATGAAGGATGTAATGCTTGACTTGATTTCTTCTTTATTGGTTATGATTGAAAAATGAATGAAAGAGTATTGAATGTCCACATATATGTGCATTTGTGATGATTGAACTGGAGTGGATAATAGTGGAGATTCCATTCTGTTTCATTCTTTGAAAGATTCCTTTTTCACCTGTGCTCTTTTGATGAACGAACTTCATTCAACTCTGTTCAGTTTTATCATAAAATTATGTAAACATAATTGACAATTGGGCCTATTTTGATTCATATCTAGGCGGTTCACTCCGGTGCAGATCTTGAGTCTGCTATCACGAATTGCTTGGGCTACAGATCTGAGGTAATGGCGGACTTAAGCTGAAATTCCCAAAAAGATGTCTTATTCTTCAAATTTGATCGGACTTGGAATTCTCTTCAGGGTCAAGGGTTCATGGTCGGGGTGCATATAAATCCTATACCGAACTTGCCATCTGGATTTCCAGTAATATCTTAGACTTTTTCTTTGCTATTTGTGATTCAAAGTGTGACCTATGTGAAACAGATTTGTCAAAAGCAACTCTAATTTGATGTTTCTTCAATATGCAGGAATTGCTCCAATTTGTCTCTGAGCATGTTGAAGATAGAAATGTAGAAGCATTGCTCGAGGTAAGTGAGATTTGATTTTGAAATTATAATTTACTATTTTCATTTATGTTCTACCATTGCATTGTTTCTGTGTCAAACTTGAACACAGGGTTTGCTGGAGGCTCGTCAAGAGATTCGGTCATTGCTGTTCAAGCACAATGATCGTCTGAAGGATCTATTATTTTTGGACATAGCCCTTGAATCTACTGTTAGGACAGCTATTGAAAGAGGATATGAAGAATTGAATGAGGCTGGACCAGAGGTAATTCTTGTCATCAGCAGGACATTTTATGCTTATTACAATCGTTAAACCTCTTTAATGTTTATGTCATTGTCATGTACTGGTTGGTGTCTCTGTACATGCATGGTTGGTGATTTTAGCTTATTTTGACTGCCCTTTTGCACACTTTGCAGAAAATCATGTACTTCATCTCTCTGATTCTTGAAAATCTCGCACTTTCGTCAGATGACAATGAGGATCTCATCTACTGTTTGAAGGTAAAATTTTCCTCTTGGAGGACTCAGGCTATTGGCCACGATTATATATTTTTGCAGTATTCTTCAGATAGGCAGAGCCACCAATTCATCCTTTTAAAACAGTTGAAAAGACAAATCTCTAGATGCTCTGTATGGTCATCTGTTAGCATATTGTGTTGATTTGTTTTTTTACATGAGAAATACTCTCTGTAATCATTTTTTGCATTACATGCTTCATGTATGCAGGGTTGGAGTAATGCTTTAAGCATGTGCAAGAGTAAAAGTGATAACTGGGCTTTATTTGCAAAATCAGTTCTTGACAGAACTCGCCTTGCACTTGCAAGCAAGGCAGACTGGTACCAGAAAGTTTTGCAACCATCTGCAGAGTATCTTGGAACACTGTTGAGTGTTGATAAGTGGGCTGTATGTCATTTCTAGCACTAAACTAGAGAAGGGAAAAAATAATCCTGCTTTGATTTTATGTTTCAGATAGCTACCTTGAGTTTCCTCTCGTTATATGAAAGAAAAGAGAAAATAATTTGGATGAATGCTTCTTCCAGGTGGACATATTTACAGAGGAAATGATCCGTGCTGGATCAGCAGCAGCTCTATCCTTACTCCTTAATCGGCTTGATCCAGTTCTTCGCAAGACAGCTAGTCTGGGAAGGTTTGTACATTATCCTTTGCCAACTCACTGACTGCTGTTGGAAACTTAAAATAGTTAAAATCAATTTTAGTTATTATAAATTGGTTATGTTGATGTTTGTGTTACATAAAAGGCATTGAAATAGGATTTTGTTGTAACATCTGCCACTTCTGAATGGCAATTTCTAACATAACTTTGCCCTGGAACAGTTGGCAGGTTATCAGCCCTGTTGAAGTTTTTGGATATGTCGCAGTTGTGGATCAGTTACTAGCTGTGCAGGATAAATCTTATGACCGGCCTACGATATTATTGGCAAGACATGTGAAAGGAGAGGAAGAAATTCCAGATGGTACAGTTGCTGTACTGACAGCGGATGCACCAGATGTTCTATCACATGTTTCAGTTCGAGCTAGAAATTGCAAAGTAATAATCTACTGTTTTGAATTTGCTTTGTGCATTTCTAGATGATAACTGTTTCTTGTGGTTGTGAAATACTACTTACAGGTTTGCTTCGCTACATGCTTTGATCCCAATATCTTGGCTGACCTACAAGCAAATGAAGGGAAAATGCTGCACCTAAAACCAACATCTGCTGATATTGCATATAGGTAATTCACATCCAACTTAATGCTGGAAATTATTATACACCATGTCATGTGCCATAGAATATTTGGAATTTAAAAATCAATGGTTCAGAATTTTCACAATTATATTTTGCTCTCCACTAGAATTCCTTATGTTGGAATAAATTAAATCTTATCTTGCTTTCTTCTTTATGCATTTTTTCAGTGTGGTGGAGGGCAGTGAGCTACAAGATTCAAGTCCGGCTAACTTGAAAGAAGAAGATGGTTCTTCATCTTCTGTAACATTAGTTAAAAAGCAGTTTGCTGGCAGATATGCTATAACATCTGATGAGTTCACTGGTGAACTGGTGAAGCTCCAAAATTACAATTATTTGTTTATTTTTCATGTTGAAGGATCTATTCGCTTTGCACTTTTCCTATTTCTCCTTTGTTGTTTCTGGATAGTACTCAAGAACTTTTTACTGCTAAGTTCCTCATGATGTAAATGCTTTGTACGGGATGATTTTCTCAGGTTGGTGCTAAATCACGTAATATTGCATATCTGAAAGGAAAAGTACCATCTTGGATTGAGATTCCAACATCAGTTGCCCTACCATTTGGAGTGTTTGAGAAGGTTCTTTCAGATGATATAAATCAGGTTATGAACGTCTCTGAAGCTTCATGAATTTTTAATGTTTTGAGTTCCATTTTCTACTGTATCTTTCATCAGAAGCTTGAATAATTCATTATCTTATGTAGGCTAACTTGTTACTTGTATTCAGCAATTAAAAATTTTGTTCAGAAATTTGCAGTTTTACCATTATATGACTCCTTTTATCATTATATAACTCCTGGACATCTTTTAAGATGATTATTGGTTGTGACATTGTACCTGCAAAAGAAATCTTTGTGCGTCTGGGTTTCAAACTCTAAACAGAACAGCAACTATTTTGTTCATAGTTTGGTTTTGGAGTTGAACACAAACATGGCAACTTTTGGATTGTAGATCTTTTAATCAGGATGGCTTAGGAAAAGATCCCTAGAACTTATGCTGGAGATGCATCTCCTAGGTTTAATAATTTTAGTGAAAAACTTACATAAGCTTTACTAGGATATTATCATGCCAAATTGCCACTATCCTAATATTTACAAAGCATTTCATTTTCAAAAAATTTATAATGCACATTTTCTGCTTCAGGGAATGTATGGTTTTCTTTGTTTGACCTGTTCTGTTTCTCTGTCTCTTCTATTATTGGCAGGCAGTGGCAGAGGAGTTGCAAATTTTGAAACAAAGGTTAGGAGAAGAAGACCATAGTGCTCTTAGGGAGATTCGGGAAACAGTTTTACAGATGAAAGCACCAATCCAGTTGGTATGCTATTTTTGTTGTTAGAGTTAGACAATTTTTCTTTTTTAAAGATATTCAATTTTTAAGATAAAATAAATTCTAGACCAGGCTATGTTTTCCCTTGAGGTATAACTGCAAAGGAAATTAGGTTGAGTACATTGTTGTCTTGGGGCAGCTTTTCCTTGATCAAGTTCTTCATTCCCCCCTCCTTACTGAAGCAAGATGAATGCTATTTGCCCCTATGTAGCATCTATTTTCATGTATAAAGTATGGTTTTAAACTCCTTGCTTAATCCCTAGGTTTCCAAAGGCCCAGGGTTAAGTAGGATTGGAGGTAAAGGATTCATGTAAGAACCCAACTACATTGTGGTTGAGACATAGTTCAGTTTGAGCAACCCCTGAGGAGTCCTCTCTATCATGTAAATCTTCCATATGATGAAGATATTGTCCAAAATCCTTTACCTGTTACGAAATTAAGTAACTATATTGTGGAAGTCTTTGGGGGTTCTTCTGGGATATTTACTTGATTTTTAACTTAGAAGCAAGAATTTGTTTCAGGTGCAAGAACTGAAGACCAAGATGAAAAGTTCTGGTATGCCTTGGCCTGGTGATGAAGGTGAGCAGCGCTGGGAACAAGCATGGATGGCTATCAAGAAGGTTAACTGCTTTGCTTGCCCAGTAGAAATAGGATATCACCACACTTTGATTGCTCTATATGTATTTCACTAATGCAGAACAGCATACTTGGCAGATAATACATTATACTCATGCTTCTTAGCAGGACTGAAGCTGGACCTTTCTCTTGTTCCTTATCTGATAGGGAGAGGAGATGCCAATGGAATTTTAGTCCATTGGCAGTCTGTTCCTTCTCTTTGGAACAAAATTTCTTATGCTCTTGTACCTCTTAAGACTGTAGCCTTAGTAGTGTGTGAAACGACATTTATTTGTTATCCTGACACTCAATTTAATTTTGATTTAACATTTAACTCAGTTACAAAATTCTATTTCTATTTATTGAGAACTCATATGCTACCTACTTGCAATCCAGGTCTGGGCTTCTAAATGGAATGAGAGAGCATTCTTCAGCACAAGGAAAGTAAAATTAGATCATGAATATCTCTGCATGGCTGTCCTGGTTCAGGAAATAATCAACGCTGATTATGCATTTGTTATACATACAACTAATCCCTCTTCAGGAGACTCATCAGAAATATATGCTGAGGTATTTTATCTTCATTTACTTTTTGAGGCATTTCCTACTGGCATTTAAATTAATTTTTAATCAGGAAAAGCATTAAATTAGTATTACCTTCTGGAGTAGGTGGTGAAGGGACTTGGAGAGACTCTAGTTGGAGCTTATCCAGGCCGTGCTTTGAGTTTTGTCTGCAAGAAAAATGATCTGAAGTCTCCTCGGGTAAAACATCTTCATTTGGTTGACCAGGGTCTTTTTATTAAGAATGAACCTGAATATAACATGAGAGCTTTTTGTGTGCCGTGGTTTCATTCATCTTTCATTACTTAGGCAGCTAATCAATCTATTGCAATTTGTACTAACAAATTTGCATGAGTTTTAGGTTTTGGGTTATCCAAGCAAGCCCATTGGGCTTTTTATAAGACGATCAATCATCTTCCGATCTGATTCCAATGGTGAAGATCTGGAAGGTTATGCTGGTGCTGGCCTTTATGATAGGTAAATTCCTTCCAAATTCTTACGCACTGGCAATCTCAGATATAGATAGCTTTTAATGTGTTTCAATTCTGCTGGCAATGGGATATCCATAAATATGCTGTGCTGTGACATCATACGATGTTAATATTTCCTTGGCAGTTTATTTTATTCGCACACGTATTTACATCAAAGGTGTTACTGAATTTTTGTTTTCCATTTGTTTTCATATGCTTCATGTTGATTTTGATATTCCCTTATTATGCAGTGTGCCAATGGATGAAGCAGAGAAAGTTGAGCTTGATTACTCTTCAGACCATCTGATCACTGATGGACACTTCCAGCAATCAATTCTCTCTTCCATTGCTCGTGCAGGATGTGAGATTGAGGAGCTATTTGGGTCTGCACAAGACATTGAAGGTGTGGTTAAGGATGGGAAAATATATGTTGTCCAGACAAGACCTCAAATGTGAGGCTGTTCTTCTTTTTCTTTTTTATTTTTCCTGATTGGGAAGCTATTGATAAAAGCATTATATCAATGAAAAAAATTAAAAAGAAATTGTAGAGGTCAAGCCAAGAAAGGATAAAAGGGGGGAGTATATTTATTTAAAAGAAAGTGAAATAAAGGAAGGTACAAAAGGGGAGAGGAATAAAGTTGCAATTGCACAGAACATGTAAAGTCACTTCGAAATTGTACACTGGATGCTTTGCTCTGTATCAGGACTACCCAATTGACCTCCTAAAGGGTCGAAATTACAAACATTTTTGCCCGTAGGCATGTAATGTTACATTTGATTGTGTAGTATTATACGCTTCATTTTAAGGGGTTGGCATATCCTATGTTGTACCCGAAATGTAATATTATAATAAAATGTTGATATAAATGTTATAACATTTGTATTAACCTATACCTCAGTGTATTTTATTGTATTATGTATTACAGGCAGAGCAGTGTTACACTGCAATGCAGAGCATAATATTACCTTAGCTTCTATGAACTATAGTCTTATACCTCCAATGGAGCATAATATTATAACATTTTGTAATAGGTTATAGTTTAATACGTTCCTACTTAAAACTTGTTTCGAGATCTTGAAAATACTTCAAAGACCTCCAAATTTCAATTCATTCTCGAAGAAGAGATGTATTTACAATCAGGGGATTATCGTTATTTTTATTTTACAAATGATCAGAGATCGAATCCCTTGGCGGTTCTTGACATCATAGAAGAGCCAAATCAATAATTTCCTTGATAATTCGGACATCCCTCTGCATTAAATCCTGAAACATTCATCCACACTTCATTTAGACGCCCAGTTTGGTGATGTGAAGAATTGTACTGAGCAACTGTGTAGGATAGCTTGTCTTCTGGAATTGATGTATTTCCTGTGGAGTGCAAATTTAAGCTATTCATGAGAGCTTCAACCTCTTTATAAATGTTGTCATCCTTAGCAAATCCAGAAAACTTCCTAACAGCAATGCAGTGACTTGTCCATTTCTCAATCTCCAAATTCAATTCAGAATTGGGCCGTGGAGGCGACTTAGCTGTGAGATAAATTTTCACGTAACATACAGAACCATTTCTAGTTGTTGGGATAATGCTTGTTAGGACTGGAGCAGTCACGGGAAATCGAGCAGAGTTGAGGTTGGCTCCATGAATGTATTGATACAACCTGTAGCATGCAAAATATGTCAAAAAAGATATAGTGATTATTATTAGTGTCAAAACAAGTTAATTGAACCAGACAATGACACATAACGAAACCTGTGAAAGCCTTGTTTTGTAGAGTTCTGGAATGAACTCCGTTGGACAGGAGCGGAGGCCCAGAAGGCTTCGCTGTAGAGTCTGATCTCAAAATCGGATTCTGAGTGAACAACTGCGTAATGCGGTGATTCGATAGCAATAGCAAAACCTGACAGTACAAGGCATACCGGCAGTACAATTGGCACCAAATGCAGCTCCATTTTGCTGCTCAACCTTCTGAATCATGAAAATAAACTGCGTCTTACTCTGGTTTATATAGGGATACATTGGTATGTGTTATGTGCAAGCAGCATCAGATTCAGATAGTAAGCTTCGTACTAGAATGAGCAAAAAGCAATCAAATAGCAACACCTGATCAAGTCCAAGTGGGATATTAGGTAAGCCAAGAGTTGATGCCAACGATAACAGAAAGAAAGATATCAATCTGATGCTTTGTTTTGTACCTTCCAAATGTCAGAGATTGCTGCAAAGAAGATCAATTTCTTGTACCCCTTTGTATTTTTAATCAAACTTTAGTGGGTTCTCAGATCATTATTTATTGCCACTTGAATCGTGCAACTAAGAATTGTATTGCCACTTCATTTTGTCAAAAGAGTGGAAGCTCACTTTGTGGGGTTGCCAAGAAAATCTGGTAATCAAGATTTAGGGAAAAAAAAAAAATTGAGTTCTATTCAATAAAATACAAGAATGAGTCAAAGATGTAGTCAGCGCGAGAATCACGGCATTCATGAAATTAATGCATTTTCTTGGCTTGGTGGGTAAACATTTGGAAGTGATTCATAAACAGTCCCGTCCATTTTCCTTCCCCCCACCCCCCCCCCCCGCCCTTTCTTCAGCTAAACACCACTCATTCTCTTTTGTTTGCAGACTAAGATTATTTCACTACAAATGAGATGCAATCCTCTCATATTGATGAATACGAGGGATGCATTTTGCTACATTGAACAAAATGTTCTCTATCAAGATGGTGTTGATATTTTCTGTACATTTGCAATCACATCCCACTAATACATAATTTATATGCATAAAAAATCCTTGTTTTTGCTTACAATTCAGTTAAATTCATAGCTTGAACAGGTAATCAATTAAATCCATATTTTCTTTTTTCTTTTTTTGCCACTTGGTTTTTTTAATCATTTTTAACTATCAAGATTGTGTCAACATAAAATTAATTTGATTATTTACTTTCATAATTTATTTGAATTTTAAGCAAACATTAAAGATTTTAATATAAATTATCATATTAATAGTAATGTAAGTAGGATTGACGGGCTTTATAATCCAATAAGAGATCATGTATCCTAGAATTTAAGAGGCACAGATTTAAGTTTTACAGCTAACAAAAAAATTATTATTAAAATTTTCTCCACTTATTAAGAGCCAAGTTAATTAAAATTTAAAATATACAAATTAACAGAATGAGGGCTTTCAAATTCTTATAAGAGTTAAGCTTCTAGTAAATACGTATTTAAAACTCTTTTGAAACCTGACTTTTTAATTAATTTTATTGTGATTTATAATAAATTAACTAAATTATAGCCATACTTTTTCAAAGGAAAAAAGAAAACTTATTATTGGATGACTTATTTCTTCGTTGATTTAAAATTATTTTGATTTTATTAAATAAAATCAATTATATCATACATTAGGATTTAGAGAGAGCTATTGTTCATAGGTTGTATAGACACTTAAGTTTAATAAATTCGTAATAATCTTTTGTGTAATTTTCTCTAGCCGTAGTTCAAAAACTAGGGTTTTATGAGGACATTAGAAGGGTCCAAAAAACGTTAATCTTTCGGTAAATCTGATGCTGGGTTGGACTAAGTCAGTTCTCAGCCGATTTTGGTCAGCAGCCGAAGAGACCATCAAATTCTAACCAACTGAGCAAACATCTTTGCATCATGTGAGTCTTGGGCAGAAGCAGGACATGAGTAGATATGATAGTACTGCATGACAGTAATGAATCAAACACACACATATAACTATGATCATCAGTCATCAGCGCCTGTAGTCTCCATAACAAGCATGATGAAGAGACTCCACTGAGATCATGTACTTGGTTTGCTCAGCATCATCATGATGATGGTGTACGAATAGAATTAGCCCATCACTGAGATTATGCCCTAGCCCTAAGCATGCATGCTACGCACCTGAAAGAAAGAAACTTAAAAAATAATCGAGTATAGAACGTTCTTTTCTAACAAAATATCACCTTCCTAAATCATGATTTTAGGCAAATATGCTCAAGGGACATTTTCCCAAAGGTATACAGTTTGATTACGTTCTCTTTTGCAAAACCCGTTTTTAGGGATTTATACTTTGATTCTATCATCAGCTAAGTAGGAAAGCTGACCACGCAAAGACAAAATCATTGCGCAACATCAATCTTCCATGCTTAAGAGAACTTTAGCTATATTCCTACTTTGCACTTTTTGAGACCCCTTTCTTATTTTAAAATATGCTAGCTACACACAAATAGAGGAAAGTGTATCAATTGATTATTAAATGACATGCGTCTTATCTTATACCATCGACTAACATACCATCTATAATTTTTTATATACTTGGTGTCCAATGGTTATAAATTTATAATTCCTGTTTTAAGTCGTAATTAAACTACTGCCATTCTTTCTCATGATTCTATTCTCTTCTTATCATGTGGGTCTGGTAATTAGCTTTACTATAACTCCACCTCTTAACCATAATCCCCCAAAGATATAGATGCTTCAATTTGATTCCATTCTGCTTCTGCCAGGAAATTTCATTATACCAATATATATATGATATTCTGATTCTATATAATTAACTTCCTTGGTTAACATTCAGAATTTCATTTCGAAAATTCTGTTTTATTTATTATTTATTATTATTATTAACCCTTCAATATCTTCTTAGCGAACAAGCAAAGCATTTTGTAAAGGATTACCCGTATCTCAACCGCCCTCGTTATTTTTTGATATGGAGTCAATGTTTTCGGATTATTTGTGTCCCCTGGGCTTAGACTTTGAACAGAACTTCAGTAGAAAAACTGGCAGTTTATCTTTTCCATTAAGTCGAGGAATGGCAACAAATACATCATTGCAAATTTGCTAAATACTTATTGGTGCGTGGTTATAAGATTAACCCAACCAGCTCAATATATTCTCTTTCACAATCTCCGTCTCAGCTTTTTTCGAGCTTCTAGGAAATTAATCCTATAAAGCTCGCCTTTGGTCTTTTGTGGGGCAATCAGCTGTACCAGAAGAAGAAATGGGTCTTTGTCATGTTGTCTCAAAGCCATTTAGGTCTTGGTCAACCTGCTTCTAAAATGACTTGCACAAAAGCACTTTTGACAACTTGGACCTCATCGAATTTTTAAATTTGGGGTTAGGGCAGGACCCATTTGGCTACATGGACTTTACATCAAAACGTGTATCTAATGGGCCGCTTCTGCCGACAAAAACACCTGTCTAAGCACCAACTTTTGAGCTTTTGCTCTGGTATTTCCTGATCAAATTATGCTCGATTTACAGTCACGATTGGCAGTACGTCTTTGCATTTTTATCTCACTAAATTAGAAAAATGAAATAAAGTGATCGATGGATCCTGTGGAGTGACTTTAAATTGATTCATTCGTTCAGCTCAATATCTAGAGTCAATGCAATCTTACAGCAATGAAATGTCAAAAAAGAAAATCTTTGGCTTCCCCTATGAAGGGTCAATTAACTACATCAAATAACTGTGTCTATGGCCCTTTCCTGAACACTTAAATATTCTTGTTTCTTTTTCCAGAAGCTTCAAGAACATCTCGTAGCTTCAAGTTGGAGACACCATCATTATACCTGGTGTAAATTTTATTCAAACTTAAGACTCTAGGTTTTGGCTAATCAAAATTAATTTAAAATCTGAATCGAATAACTTAGTTTTATTATTTTTAAAATGTCTGAATTCAAGTACAAGAAAGAAGTAGGCTTATTACTCTCACATTTGATTGTAGCTCCCGCGGAACAGTAATGATGACCGCTGCATAGGCTTCAGAATCTAGGTCTAATACTTTGAATACACTAATGGCCTCAATTTCAGCTTTTTCTTTCCCCCTTCTCTAGCTCAGGATGACGAAAAGGGGAACACTGAAATTTATTATAAAAGATAACGCCACATCGTTTCGGACGTACAGCATCAACCATCAGCCTCTCCTCAAAAGAGGTAATCATATTTTCATATGCACTTATCAAAAAATAAATAAATAAATAAAAGAAAAAGAATCTGCAAGAGATTAATCAGTTTCAGGCCAAAAGCACACTGTAATAATTCTATACGTATTAATGATGGAATATTTTAGAGTTTCATTTGGGATTATATTAAAACTGAAATGAACAACAAACAATGTTTCCACTTCATTATAGACAATATTGCGCTTTCCATTGAATATTACTCACAGTGAGACACATGCGTGCTCGACTGCACACGCATTGTCTGATCAGCACTTGATGGCTTATAAAATTTCTGCTTGGTGTCCCGTTCCACTTCATAAAGAATATCAAATGTACAAAACTAATTGCTTTTAATTAGCAGAGCTTTTCAAATGGTTAACTTCTCGATGCCTCATGAGGTAACGTCGTAAATAAATATGGGGGATTAATTCTTTGGGCTCATTTTCATTTAATTAATCAATCACCAAATATCAGACAATTAATTAGCAGCCGTTTGGGACCTTGCACGGCAGTGATGTGTGCGTAAACTCGCTAAGACATGGATGGCCCCATGCAATTTAAATACCAGCCTAATATGCAGGTTTAATTTTGTATTCTTATCATCACTCGGCTAGTTTAATTAAGTAAAAAGGAACATTGCACCAAAATTATCAGCAAAAGACAAGCTAAAATTTACTGGTTTCTAATTGAACACAGTAATTTGTCATTTATACTAGATATGCAGCTATAGGTGGTCTTGAAGAGAAGCAAAGAGAGAAGCACAGGGAAAAGCGTTGTTGCACTGAGACATGATCTCAATTATATTAACCAATTGGTTGTGTAATAAGAGTGACAGTAGCTGGTGGGCCAATAATATTATTCCTGAATATTTTCTATTTAATTTTCCTGCTGCAGAGGTGGGTGCGTCAAAGTTTTTATATACAAGTGTTATAATCCAAAATTTTAAATTATGAGAAAGTTAGTGAAAATGCATAAATTACGAGAAATTTAAAAGAAAATGTGTAAATTATATTGTTTAAATATTTTAAATTTTAAGTTTTTTAAATTTATAATTTTTTTTACTTTAAAATTATAAATTAGAAATTTATATATATATAATGCAAAGGCACTGCTGGGGAAGTGGCAGGCATCATTGCAAGTGCCCTAAAAAGAGACCTTAGTTACAATAGTGAAGAAAAGGCAGCCCCAGTTGCCCCTTGCATGGCTAGCTAGGCATGGTGAAAAGCTAAAAATTTTCTAAGGGATGATACAATTTACTTGATAAATATTGAAAGTAAGAGAGCTAGGTTGGTTGATATTCTTTTAACCCACCACGCAAAGAAAAAGTGAAAAGAATATATAATTGGCGACAGATTATCCTTTTTTTTTTTCCCTTCGGCAAACAAATCAGATTGAGCCGCTAAACAAAAACAGACGATCGACGACAACTCGTAAATGTAATGTTAAGCTCATAAGCATGCATGCATAGAGTTTGTGGATTAGGCATGCAATGAGTGCACATAACCAAGTGCGCGTGCCAGCACACACGGCAGGCTCAACTCAAAAAAAATAAATAATAAAATAAATAAAAGAATTGGCCACCACTCGCACATATAGAAAACGACAGCTCAGTAAGAATGTAACGTTTGGAAGAAACTCTATTAAGTCAAAATTTGAGACCATAGATATTGCTGATTTCTTCTCTTTCATATTTGAGAATCTTAGTGGTGGCCCACAGAACGTAACAACAACGAACCAATGTGCAACCTAAACTACTGTAGGCTCGGCGACAAGCCACAAAATCTCTTTTTGGTCAAATTATCCAAAACCCAAATTGAGTTTGCTGTTTGCAGACAAATTAAGGAAAACCCAAAGGGGGTTAGCTTTTACTTGGTTAAATTATGGGAGTCATTAAAATGGGAGATTGCTCGAGTATAAAAATTAGAGTAGCTGACACAAAGAACATCTAGGGAAGTGAGAAAGAGAAGTAACCCAAAGCAAAGAACTTCGCTAACCCAGGCCAGAATCAAGCGTAATTCCTATCTGTCCGCAGAGCCAAAGTAAAGAATATCAGAAATGAGCGACATTTTGCCCTCTTAAAATTAACACAAAAGCTAAAGTTTCAGTCCTTGTATCGGAGACTGGAAACACACCCTCTCACCTCTCTCCCTCTCCCTCTCTCTCTCTCTCTCTGTCTCCCCCTCTCTCTCACAAATTCTCTCGCTTTCATAAATTTTAAAAATATTAGGCATGATTTCATCACTACCCTAGTATTTAATCACCACACCCACATGTTTAAAACTTTAAGAAAATAGAACCCATTTATGAGTTTTTCTATTTATTTATTTAGGTCTTAGAAGTTCCAAGGTGTCAGAACATAAAACCAAGGTATTTTAGAAGAAGAAGAAGTTGAAGAGAGCTTCGGGAAATGGTGATGAGAGAGTGAATACTAAGAATTGGAGTGGCTTTAAAATGATCATTTCCTGTTGGATGGATGTGGTGGGAGTTGCGTTTCTATGTACAAAAACTAGGCATAAATGGTGTCATTTTGATCGCAGCAGAAGCAGACAGCGACAGCAACACCAATGTACAGAAACACAAACAGGTTTCCAAAAACAAACAACTATTCAAGGCAGTTTCTCAAACATGACTTCTTCTTGTCGTTGTAAGATCTCCCCAATCATTCCCATTTTTGTGTCCTATCTTCTTGTACTTTCTTCTTCGATTTGTCTTGTTCATTCTTCGGATACCGGCAAAAATCTTCATGCAAACAATCAAACAACTCTTCGCCCAGAGGAAGAGTTGCAGAAGTTGAAGTTTATTAGAGCTCATCTCAACAAAATCAATAAGCCTGCTGTGAAGACCGTTCAGGCATTTTCACTTTCTTTCTATTAAAAGAATTTCACTTTTATTTCCCATGTTTCTGCTCTGTTTTCTTGGACTTCAAATGCGTTGTCTAATATTTTCTTGTTTATTGCTGCAGAGTCCTGATGGTGATATTATAGATTGTGTAGAAACTCATTTACAGCCTGCTTTTGATCATCCTAAGTTGAAAGGACAGAGACCATTGGTAATTATATATTTTCTTTAACAAGTGAATTAATTATCATTAAGCCTCTAAACATTTCTGAAACTTTCAGGATCCACCGGCAAGACCAAATGGGCACAACCCAAGTGGTATCATCACTGACGAATTTCAGTTGTGGAGCTTCTCTGGTGAATCATGTCCAGAAGGAACAATTCCGATCAGAAGAACAACTGAACAAGACGTGTTGAGAGCTACTTCTGTCCGAAAATTTGGAAGAAAAAAGATAAGACGTGTTAGAAGGGACACAAACAGCAATGGCCATGAGGTAATTAGTGCGTCGGAGTTTTTTTTCTTGGAAAAAATAATTAATTAATTGAATAAATTTGTACTGTAACATCATTTTCTTCCCCTAGGAGTCTTGCCTCCACATTCAAATAAACAAACAACTCTAAAAAAGGTGGTCAAAGAAAATGGCACATCAGGCTTGTTAATTGTCTCCTGCTTCAGGTCTCTTTTTGAACAGGACCATTATCTTAATTTTTAAATCCGTAAAAGAATTATCAAAAGAGTTTTTTTTTTTAATGTTTTTAACTTTTCCCAGGTTTAACAGAATATATATTTGCCGCTTTTTTATGTTTTTGTTATTTTCTGATCTTTTTTTCATGAAGAGTTTAAGGTGAAATTTCATCAAAATGGACTAGAGATTGCTGTTCCACTGAATAATAAGTGTTGCAACGTCTAGTTTTCATCAATAATGAGTTCCTGAGATAAAAAGAATTAAAAAAATTTAATAGATTTTGTGTGTTGTTTTTACTTTCCTACTACGCGAAATAAGTAATTCTAGCAGCTTGGTGCTTTTTTATTTCAATCGTTAAACACAAGCAGCTTCTTGGTTTTTGTAATTACAGTGCTTCACTTATTTCAGTTGCAAAAGAATTTTTCATTAATGAATCCTCTGCAGTTCTGACTGTTTGCCGTCTTCATCTTCTTTCTTGGAAACTTTCTTATTATAGTGTGAAATTAGAGGAATCAGTGCCAAGCTAATTTTGGACTGAGCACTAAATCAACAATCATGATTTATTTTTTTAGTTTTTCGTATTTTTTATTTTTCATTTTTCTGGACTAACAACCATTCCTTCACCGTTCAACGAGGAATCACTTCAATATTAAAAACTTGTCCATTAATTTGATGCTCATCTTGGACACCATTTTAAATTTTGAAATTTGGTTAATTTACAGCATGCAGTTGGGTATGTGACTGGGGATCAATACTACGGAGCGAAAGCAAGCATAAATGTGTGGGCACCAATAGTGGTTAATCAGTATGAATTCAGCTTATCACAAATGTGGGTCATCTCTGGTTCATTTGGGGATGATCTGAACACCATTGAAGCTGGCTGGCAGGCATGTCCAACCTCCTCCTAATTCTATTAAATTTTCCCAAAAATGAGCCAACCATGTTTTCCAATATTTACTGCATCAAATTGTCAAATATTTGTTTTGTTTTTAACATTTAAAGCAGCTGCTATAATAGTGCAACTACCTCTCATTTTCATAATATATTTGTATTTATGTATAGACTGTTGTTTTATTTTCTTGGCCATGGTTGGTTGCTAAATCATTTATATTTTTGCAGGTAAGCCCAGAGCTGTATGGGGACAACTACCCCAGGTTCTTCACTTACTGGACTGTAAGCACGATCAATACAAAATTTGGCTTATTCACGTGTAAAGAATTAATAATTTAAAAAAAAAAGGAACTTGACAGTAATGCTAATTTACAGACTGATGCATATCAAGCAACTGGGTGCTACAATTTGCTCTGCTCCGGCTTTGTTCAAACTAACAATAGAATCGCAATTGGAGCTGCAATCTCACCGACATCATCATACAACGGTGGCCAATTCGATATTAGTTTGCTGATTTGGAAGGTAATGGAATTGAAATTTGGTCATGTTCCTTCTAATTATTTTGCTTGAATATGAAGTCTGAGATTGCATTGAATCATCAGTTGATGGTCTTGGTCACAAATAGAGACAAAATAAGACTGCCAGATCCAGAATTTGATTTCAGTACATATGTAAATGCAAATGTGACAGACGAATCTGAGCCGTCCGGTCTGAATGCTTTCCTTGAACCGGGGAAGTTTTTATGGGAAAAGCTCCATGCAGCCAGTGATGGAGCTGGAGCCTCACCAATTTATAAAGCTTTAGGTTAAGTACTAGACCTTCTCAAAAGTAGATAAATAAAATAAATAATCTGCTAGAGAGTAGCGAGTCGAGTCCCAAGTTAATGGCATAAGACTTGAAGACATAATTATTTTGTCAACAACCCAAGGCTTTTCTTTTTTATTCCATTTTTTCTTTTATAATTATAATGCATGGCTGTAAAATTGCACTAGCACTACAGTGTTTGTATATTGCTCTCGCGTGCACTGATAGCATCAAAAATAATACCAGTAATTTCATTATTGCTTTTCTTCTACTTTACAAGATTCTCTTCTTTTCTAAGTAAAAGAGCTTTGAGTACTGACCCCTCCTCTCTTTTTATTTTCACTTTTCATTATTCGATAAATTCTCCTCAAGCTTCCTCTATATATTTATATACACGCCCTGCAACTTAAATAATCATTAATAAAACTATTTTTAATTTCAAAAAATTTTCAGGATCCAAAGCACGGAAATTGGTGGCTTGAATTCGGATCCGGGGTACTGGTCGGGTATTGGCCGTCATTCCTGTTCACTCACCTTAGAGACCATGCAAGCATGGTGCAATTTGGCGGAGAAGTTGTGAACTCAAGGCCAAGTGGTTTCCACACATCAACGCAAATGGGCAGTGGCCACTTTGCTGGCGAAGGATTTGGCAAAGCATCGTATTTCAGAAATTTACAAGTTGTTGATTGGGACAATAACTTAATCCCATTATCAAACTTAAGAGTCTTAGCTGATCACCCCAACTGCTACGACATTCAAGGAGGTATTAACAGAGTTTGGGGCAATTATTTTTACTATGGGGGCCCTGGGAAAAATCCAAGATGTCCCTAAAGGCGAAGGCAAAAAAGTATATGGGCGGGGAGGTCATTTTCTTTTTATTAATATAATTCATTTTTTCACTTGTTGGGTGATGTGGGTTTCTTCTCGAGATCGTTTAGGGGTTATTCTTATAATTATTTTGCTTAACTAACAGGTGAAACTTGAAAGTGATCCATTAATTTATTATACCAATTTTAGGGTATGTGTGTAAATTTGGCAAAGGAAGGAATAGTGAATATATATATGTTTATGGTTTGTGATTATTGATTTATTTCATTCGCTCGCCTTCTTTTTATTTGAAAGACTTTCATTGGGGGGCCATTCAATCGAAGGCCGGGACCAGTAAATGTAAATGGCTAAAATCTAACCAATAACAACTATGATTATAATAAATGCAGTAATCCCGCACACACCTGCTCTTCATAAATGCAATGGGGTCCCCCCTAGCCCCCTGCAACATCACTACTCTCTTCTTTTTTGAGTGTTTTCGGGGAAGCTTAATGATGACTTGTAATTTCAGGCAAATTTGCAGATGTTTGTAGTGAATAAAAAGAATTATAGAGATCAGTGAATAAAGAAACTTTCCTGTACAAGTCAAGTCAAGCCTAAGATTAGTTTAATTTACAGCTAGCTCGTCACATAATTATGTTTTATTAATGGAGGAAATATAATAGACGCTGTGTTTAATTTACTTGAAGGCAAAGACTATTGGCAATTAATGGTATGCAGAGTGGAGACATGATTTAGAAATTGTCCTATTTCTAGTATGGTGTTCCCACATGAACTTCGTTCGCAATTGCATCTGTACGACTCTACATATGGATATGAATATATGATCATGATTTTGCTCACAATCTTTTCCCTTGAAGTTCACGCTAACAATATTTATTGCTCCTATAATAATAATTGCGTATAGCACGCAGCTTGTGTTTAGCAGCACTTACCGGTAACCATATTGGATCTGAAATTCTTTGCAACTCCTACTCCTTGAGATAATTGATTAACTTAGCATTTTGTTTTGCACAAACAGGCCATGTGCACTCGGGATTCCTGGATTCGAAATGAGTAGAAATAAAGAAAGAAAAAAAAAATCCCAGAATGCAAGTAAATGGCAAGAGAGATTAGAGAGTTTGAGTCAGCATATGTAAAAGATCCATCATATTTTGTAGTGAAATATTTATTTACGATGGAGTGACTCTTTTGTACGATTTATTTAATAGTTATAAATATTTATTTAATTAAATAAATTATTATTATAATTATTATTATTGTTTGGTTATTTTTTAATAAAATTTTTTAAATTTAAATAAATTATTTTACCTTTACTAATAAAAATTTAAATTATAAGTTTTTGAGAATAAAATTTAAAATTTTTTTAAATATTAAAATATCTAAAATATTATGTATTTATTTAATAATTTTATGTTAATGTTCATAATATTATTTTAAAAAAATTATTTATTAAAATAATTTTATAAATTTTTAATAAAAATTCTTATGAATAATTAAATAATTAAAAATTTTAAATAAAATTTTATTTATAAAAATTATATTTAAATAAATTCTATTTATAAAAATTATATTTAAATAAATTCTATTTAAAAAATTATATTTAAATAAATTCTATTTAAAAAATTATACAAACGGAGTCGGAAGCAAAGGCTGAAAAAGCAAGGGGTTGGATCAAATTATAAAAGAGAGTTTACATACTGAAAGGGGTTCGTGGTGTTGACTCCAGGCTCTAGCCACTGCCAATTGGTAAATGGCAAAGCATTAATTTCTAGAATTAAAATCTTAATTAAGCCAGCCAGCCAGCCAGCCAACGAACCGCCACCTATGACGAGTGATGGCTGACAACGTCTGTCAAATCAAAACATGGCAAGATTTTAAGCTGACACGTTAACGTAATGGAGGGTTTTAATCGGGTGAACTAATACCCCAACAACAATAACTCAGAACATGATATACGCTTCTTGTCCGTGATGATTTATGGAAAATTCTAATATCTGCACGGAATTTTATTAAGTTACATGTCGTAATTTATAATCTGTTCAGAAATTAGGTTAACAATATGGGAAACGCCAGCTTATGTTTATATGTACCTTATATATCTCACGATGTACAGTGTAATATACAGTGATTTCACTATATATCGTAAAACACATAATGTATTTATAAATATAAATTAAAGAAATATTTATTAATACACTGTTTATATGACTTTTAAATAAATTATAAATTACAACCGCCGTAACTTAATCATTTTCATCCACAGGAACGATGTAATTGTAATTGATCTGCAGCGTTAGTGATAGCGCACGATCAGCCAACCGTGGCGAAAGTCCTGAAACTGATTGTTCTTTCATTGCATTGGGCAGTCTCTAATGAATACTACAACTCGCACAGCAGAGAGGTAATGTCAATGCCATGGGCCATAATGCCCGAATTCACAGCTGGATAATAAACCCAGATGTTCGTTTTGATTGATTACTAATCGCCAACTTAAAGTGTACCCATTTATAAACTCGTTATTCTTTCTCGGATCTGAGAACAAAGAGAAAACAGTGACAAGCTTGCCAATGCTGAGGAGATGTCATTTAAATTTTGTACATTCTGTGTAGGGTAGACATCAAATGGATTTGAAAGGTTTCGCTCTCGTATTCATTTGGTTGAATGAAAAATTTGGTGGTCCAGAACCGAAGCAATTACGCACTCCTCAGTCGCAACCCCCCAGCTACTTTATTAATTCTAAACAACCTTGGACAACTTTATGAGTGACTTCATCAATCCCTGCCCTCTATGGTAACTAGCATAAACCTATTCAGATAAATAAGGCTCTCCATAGTACAAGCCTATTAAGAGAGATGAGTATAACAAGTCTAACGAAAAGAAAAGAAATCGTTTGGAAAACTTCCCCTTCGTGAGCTGGAAATTTGTTGTACAAAGACAAAGACGAGCTTAGGCAATAACTCTTTATACGTAAATTGTTCGGGTGATTTTCTTAGAAACCTGACTAACTCTACTCGCCTCGCTATTTCAAGCAATCCAAACAGTGCTGGCGAGCAGGGCTAGGTGAGAAGCTAGCTTTATCTGGCTTTACGAAGAAGAGACCGAGTCAAATCCACCTTCCCATCTCATCTGAAATTCTATGAATTGGTTTTTATCCATAAAGCTTATAGTTGTGTGATTTTTGAGGAGTGAGAAATGGAGTTGCATCCAACAAATCCATAACCCTAGAATATAAGGAGGATAAAGGGCAGATTTTATCCAAAAAAAAAGAAAAAAAACACTCCACCAATATCCATGGGAGGGAGGATTTTTTAAACTCTTAAAAGGCCTACCTAATCTAAGAAAAATTTGAAGATTTATCTCTTATCTTTTTTATTCTTTCTATTTTTCCAATGATCTTCCCTCCTCACCATTATTTTTTACTACTTATTCTTTACTATTTTAAGGGAATTTTCTTCCAACCTTCCCCTTTTTGGGTCCATTTTGATTGATTCTTTTTAACAAATATTCATACACCTAGTTACCCGGCGAAAATCCTTGATACTGATTTGAATATGGTAGGATTAACACTGAAAAAACTTCTAATCCCCTGACCGTTTTTCTGGTTGCAGGCACTCGCCAGGACAGGATCATTCTCGCCATTTCCTACTTGCCAACCAGATCCCTGGTCACCAACTTCTGCTCAGGTTGATAAGTCGAGGCCAGATACCATCTCCCAAAACAAATAAATTTAAATGTTGGTGTTAAAATTTGGTAGGTAGTCCACACACCGACACGACCGAATTTTGGCATCTATATATATATACTTACTGGCAACGTGCATGCAGTGTGTGGTGTGTACATAGACATCCCCATCCTGCACGTTCTAAGACGTTCAGCCTTATAATGATGGATTACAGGCAACCAAACCAAAAAAAAAAAAAAATGGAATTGAGGCTTTGAAGTCAGCTCAGCATCGACTTCCAGTGGCATTCATTCATTTATTACGCAGGCTAATGTGCATAGAATAGGCGACGCCGCCCCAAAAACCAAATCTAGCATCTGTTGGTTGAAATGATATTGCCAAACTCCAACCAATAAAATTTCATAAGAACCAAATGGTAGGAAAGAAGCATGATGTCTCTCATAAGGCCATAGGTGTAAAGCCAGTGTCTTATACCTAACATTATCTGAACCTCGCCATCCATGAAAACACTGCACTGGAAAACTGAGATTAAACAACAGAACTTGGGTATCTCTCTTTTGGGGAATGATAGCAGCCAAAAGCAGATGCCTAAACATGGCATGAGTTGCAGTAAATTATGATGTAAATACTTCCCAGGATTAAAACGATGCTCTCCAAAAACAATCACTGATCCATCAAATTAATATATCAACACAAAAAGCATGATTCAGACCTTTGAATCATGGCCATCTCAACTGCAAAATAGTATTCTACACTGCTGCATTAAATAAAAGTTCAACAGCCTATAGGTTCTATGCTCGGCATACTCCTACACTAAGAAATTCGTATTTAGTTAAGAAATACAAAAACCACATCAGCAGAGCATTCTTGGATAATCAGTTCTTTTTCCTATCAAAAGCAGAAGAAGAGCTCATGTTGTTATTGAATCACAATAGCAGCTATTAAAAATCCTTGCCATGGAGGAATTGCAATTCCAACAATAGACCTAAGGGCTAAAAAAGAGAGAGAGATCACTCCACACAAATCGCCTCAAGCAACTTTTTACTTGCCTCACTTACCTCCACTTTCTCCATCTTCAAACGCCGATGCATCACAGGGCTTGTTCTTCCAGCAGCTGCATAAGTTCTTATCAGTGATTCAAACACCTCCACCCCTAAATCATCTACAACCTTCTTCAAGATTTCCACAAAGCCTTCAGCGCCATTAACATCCTTTTCTTGCTCAAAGTGCCTCATGAAAGTCCTGATAGTCTCAGACGATGGGACCCACTTTTCACCATCCCCTCTACCAGTATCTATAGCCTTCTCCAAACAATCTACTGCCAATTTCATGTCCCCATTCTTCAAATAATAATCTGAAAATATCTCCCAGGTTTTGGCATTAGGATCAGTTCCTCTCCTGCGGGCCCTCTCCTTCAGCTCTTCAGCATTTTCTATCCTACCCTCCTTGGCATATGCTCCAATCATAGCATTTGCGACTCGGATATCATAAGTGGCACAGCCAGATTCCCATTCTTTGAAACATTTCTCAGCACCAGGTAAATCTTTCAAGTTAACCAGCACCTGTATCATATTCAGGTAGCTTATGTTTGTAGTTTTGGGAAAAGCTAGCCTCAACGAGCGCCATATTCGATAAACTTCAAACAAGTTACCTGTTCGTCCATACAATGTAATTAAAAATTGGTAAGAAGAAAGATCTTGATGTGCATTTCTATTCTCCAATTCCTTGAGCGCCCTTTCTGCCTTCTCAAACAATCCAGCTTCAACAAATATTGAAGCTAAGTTACTGAATGTTGTCCAATCAGCAGCAACCCGACCATCCCTCTTCATCTCTTCAATGACCCTCTCAGCCCCAGAAATATCATTGACCGCAGCCAGAGCCCTCATCCAGACATTGTATGTGTATGAGTCTGGCATGATACTCGACGCCTTCATTTCTCGTATAATGGCTGGTATCTTTTCTGGGTGGCCAGTCTTTGCATAGAGGGTCATGAGGCTGTTAAAAGGCATGGAGCTAAGTCCAACGTTAAGTTCCTTCATCTTTGCCAAGAGAGCTTCTGCTTTTTCAGTCATCAATTCCTTGCAGTAGCAATTCAGAAGAGAACCGTATGTAAGATGGTTCTTTGATGTTTCAGGGAGATCAACAAAATAGTTTTCTGCAGCATCAATACCTCGAACTTTGGCAACTAGATCAAGATGAATAGCTTGATCACTGACTGTCTTGTTCATACCCCTCTTTTCCATATTTTCTGATAACTGCAAATAAATAATTCAGATGGAAATGCACAGAACAAAGGGAAAAGAAAGAAATAGAATATTGAAAGGGAGGAATTTTATGCAACCAAAGAATTGTAACCGCCCCAACCTTTCCCAGACTAAACAAAAGATTACCAATGCAGGGTTTTATTTTTGTTAACAAGACAACAAACAGCAATGACCAGATGGGAGCTGACGAAGCAACTTTTAGTTTTGAGTACAACAATGCCACCATTTGGCAAAAAACAATGTTTTATTAATCGCCATCCAGAAGTGCAGGGATAGGATGGAAGTAAAATGAACATCGACATCAATAATATATGAGATGCTTACTGTCTGCATTGAATATGAACCTAAAAGCTTCCAGGCTTAGCTATATCAGAAACCAAATGCAACTTGGTCGGAGTTATGATACCATGACTGACAATTCACGCATTAAAGACAATAATCAACATTCTACATGCTAGAATTGAATCAGAAAGACAATATTACAAACTCTAGCACACTTATCTGACTGCCTATCCTGGCAACTGATGAATTAGGTGATTCATTGCATGTACCTAAACATTTTTAACCCACTGATTTTTTCAGAATCCTTTCTGCAAATCTACTTCAACTTTCTGTTCATACATTAAAACAAATCCATCACAATGCCCAAATTCCACAAATCAGATAGCCAATACACAAGTGAGACACCTAATTGCCTTTACTACTAAAATCACAAAACCCAAAAAAACTACAAATTGACCACAGGATAGAAATCTGATATTCTTCCCTACGTAAAATGAATCAAGTATCTGAATCATGAATACTGAATAGATGCATAAGAGAGAAGGGGACGGGAAACCTTGAGGGCGGGATAATAGAGCTTGCGATTGCGGAGCTTCTTGAGAGTGTCGCCGACTTCCCATTTGAAGACACGTTTTTTGCTCTTGAGAAACTGGTTCAGTTGCTGTCGAACGCTAACCTCGGAGCTTCCTTCCTTGAATAGCCTATCGTAAAGCGCTTCTTCCAAGTGCTTCTTCGACCGCTTTGCTATGTTCTTGGTCCTCCCAAACCGTTGCAGCATCGCCATTTTTCTTTTTTTAGCTTTATCTAAACTCTAAAATCTAAACCCGTGCTCTGCTCTTTTGGTGTTTTCGTGTTCATTCACTGAGTCTCGGATGGAGTGCAACAGTTTCAACCCCTGTAGGGTTTTGTCTGCGGAAGGGTGAAGGACTCAATTTGGGCCCTCACTTGAGTTGCCAATAGATATAATTGTGCCCAAAAGAATTTTCACGTCAGCCTACTACTAATTGCACCCCTCTCCCCCGCTGAACTACGGCTATCACCTTGCGAAAACTCCGTTTCTAAATACACCTCGACCTCCTTTTTACTGTTTTTATTGAGGTACCTCATAAATATTTGTACGTATACCATTAGAATAATAACATGGATCTACACTTCTAAATCTCAATTTAAGTTTCAAATAATGTAACGTTTATTTATTAAAATTTTAAAAATCTTTGCTACTAAAAATAAGATCTACTCGAACTTATAAATTTAGATTTGTAATTAAAATTTGAAGCTTCAATTTATCCTTAAACGTGAAGAACATTAATCATCATTGGATTGTCAAGTGATTTGGCATATTATGCTATTCAAACTTTCTTTCTTTAATGGTTACAGATCTCATTTATATTATAATCTGTCATCTATTAGGTTTCTAAATATATAAATTCATAATAAAGTTTGTGCAAGATATTAATTAGAAAATCTACTCCCTCCGACAATATTGAAGATGAACATACTTTTATTTAAAAAAAAAAAAAGTCAAAATCAGAAAGAGTCTCGACATTGTATAGAGCATCATGCCACCACCAGTGAGTTACAAATCCAATAAACTCAAAATCGACGTGAACAAATGGTAAAAGCTAAAGAAGCAATCGTAGGAGGGGCTTTATCACAATTAAATGCACTAGTTTCTGTATAAATATAGGAATATGGAGGTACGTTATTAAGTGGACACGCAGCACTACTAGCTGCCCGCACGTGGTTATCTCTTGTTCTGTTTATACGTTATTTGGTTTTCTAACAAAAGTAAAAGCTTGCAGCTTGCCTAACCACTCCCCCGCACATGGCACATCCATTTTTGATGCTATCGTGTACATTCAAAATTCTTTTTCAAATGTTATTGTTGTTGTGGCAGCTGAATTTATGAGTATCTAATAAGGTCGGCATGCTTGACTAGGACAATAGTTTGTAATAGTTCGGTAGAAATTGAAATAATAACCAAAAAGATTATTGATTTATCTCAGAGAATTTAAAACACACATAAACTATAGTATCGATTAGTGTAATTAATATAATACATAGATTGGACACATTGCTATAATTATTAATGCGAGAAAAAAAAACTCTTTATATATTTTTACGAGATAAATTTTATTATATAATTTAAAATATTTTATAATACATATTATTTACTTGTGTGGCGTAACATTTATTTTTACAATTGAGATAAAAAAAAACAGTTTAAATTTAGAGAACCAATGGAATTTGACCTGAGGAAAGTTTTGTAATAAATTATGCCAAAACAATGAGATCATGTTGCGCGGACCGTGAACTAACTGAGGCAACTGAAGCGAAGAAACCGATAAAAATCCATTAAAGTTTTTTGTTTGACCGCGCCGACAAAGTGCTTGCTCACATTCCCGCGTGACTTCAACGTGCCAATCCACATGGAATGTGAAAACATATTCAGGATGCGACAAAGTTCGCCAGGAGAAGGACAGCCCAATGGTTTTTATGTAAGGTGGCAATGGCTCAATATCAGTTAGGTCGTACAATAAAGACTTGTTATTTTGTTATGCGACGAAGCGCTTCCACCACCACGCACCGGTCTTTTGCCCCACAGACAGAGACCCCAACTTCGGTGAAGCTGCGTCTCGCCAATCAATTACGGATTTATGGTCCGACCAAAGTGCTGAAAGACCTTTAAAAAGTTAAAGTTTGTGGTAAAAGCCCTTTGTAGGGACACCGCCGCAGAAGAGTTTCAAGGGTGCAAACCGCAAAGGAAACCAAAACCCTTATTCGTAAACGTGTCTTATTTATTCGTGGACGTGTTTAATTGAACACATTAAAAATTTTCATGCACTTATTTAATGAAATAAATCTATTATTAAAATTAAATATTCTATAATTATCCTTCATTAATTTTTCTCCTCTAATCTCATATCCTGTAATTTAAGTATTCATTTTTATTTTCTTTTTAATTTATTTTTAACCTTTTTTAGTTTATTATGATCTTTATTTTATACTTTTTATATATAATTTTTTCTACCGATATTAATTAATATTTTTATTTGATTGATTGATAATTTTATTTTCATTTTAAATTGTGTGACTCATTTTGCCTTAATTAATGATATCAATTATTTACAGATAAAAAAAATCTTAATGGATTGATTAGAATTTGTAAAAATTGATAACATAAAGAAAAAAAGATTAATTACATGATTTAAAAAATATTTAGATAATAAAATTTTTAATTGTAAAGAGTGAATTAGTGTGTTTAAATGACCGTTATCTTTATCTATTTATTTTTTTTCCAATTTTTTCCTTTTTCCTTTTACGAGGTCTATGAAAGAAATTATAATATTTTGTTTAAGTTATTCCAGAAGTTTCTTCTTTCCTGCGGCCCACAATGAAATTCGAGGTCAATTGTGCCGAGCCGCCTAAGATTTGTCCACATTTATTCTTTCTTCATTTGTTATAATCCTAATTTTCGGTAACTTTATCAATTTACATAATTGTGTTTACCAGCGCGTTGGCGTATTGATAATGTCAAGGCACTAGAGTTTGGGGGGGACCATGTTCTCGACGCTTCCCGTTGTAGCTAAAGCCATGCACGCATCTATGGTCCCAAGCTTACTCAGCCAAATTCTGTTGGCGTGTACGCTTTTCCAAATCCCGAACAATTCGTCATACCCAACATGACATCTTTCTATGTTATCCCTCGTTCCCACCTCCCCAATTTAATTGTTTAAATTCTCTTGTGCCATCACTTCGTCGGTACCGTAAAAGGGGAAAGAACCGTGTTTAAAAAACATAATTTTTTATTAGTAACAAGTAATGACAAACACGTGACGCTGACGTCAATCAAAGGGCACGAACAAAACTATGGACCACTGTAGAGGGGCCCGTTAACATTAACTAGAAGCTAAAACGACTTGGGTTGCATGGCAAAAGCAGTCAAATCCCTTGTGCCAAAGAGCAACCAAAATGATTGTTGATTCAGCTTTGGCCGACACGGAAATGTGCCATGTGCCTCAAAACTGATATTCTAGAGGAATCAAGCACCAATCTCGAACCGACAACTGTTTCGTCAACGCGCTTAGTCATTATTGACTTTCTCGATGGTAAATTTAGATTGTAAAAAAAAAAAAATCCTCTCTTTTAACGGATTTATGTATATATTTTTTAAAAAAAAGTAGAAGAGTCAAAATTAATTTATTTTAATCTCCTTTTTATTTTTTAAATTATAACTTAGGTATTTACATAAATAAAGTTATTTAAAAATTATTTGACTTAACTCATAAAGTAAGTATCTTTATTTGTCTAGTTTTAATAAACATTATAAAAAATTATATAATTTAATGATTTTTGAGTATATTATTTGGTGATCTATCACAGAACTCATATAAAAATTAGAGAAAACTCAGGGAACAACTAAGGGAAGAAGAACATTAACGGTGTGCTTACTTTTTAAATTAAAAAATTAAAATTATTGATGGTGTTAATAATAATTCAAATCAAAATAAGTGAGATCTAACTCAAATTAAAATTAAAAAATGAGAGACTAATTTATAAGGGGAGTGGGAATCAATCTCCCATTTTTAAGATTACTGATTTTGCCCCATTAATATTTTGATATTAAAAAAAAGCTCTTTATTTAAATGAAAAATATAAATAACAAACAAAAAATCAATGCCATCCAATTTGATGATGAAGTCGACGATGACGATTTGTTATTACTGTTGATGACGATGATGATGATTTTGATTATCATTATTATTATTATTATTAAAAAATAAAATATTAATATTATTAAAAATAAGTAATAGTAATACTAATAATTTTTTAATGATAATAATCACAATAATCAAAATATATAATAATAACAATAGTTAATTAAGACTTTTGGTAATTTAAAATAATCTAACTCATTTCGTTTTTAATTCTAAAAATAGAGTAAACACATCAATAATAATAGAACTCATTTTGACTCTAATTCCTATTATTAAGATAAACAATTTATTCTACTTTTATAGTTAAAGTAAATAATTTATTCTTCATTCTGATTTTAAGTTTATTTCAATTCTTATTTATTTTGTTTACTAATTAGTTAACACACTATAAGTGCATTGGTTCTAGTTACTTAAAAATCAGCTAGGAAAATACATTTAATATGATGGCATAATCTATAGATATTTATAAAGGAAAAAAAATTAATTAATTCACATATCCACTTAAGCTTGAACTTAGGAAATAAGTGTTAGGAAGGTTGATCTTTATTACTGAAGCTACAACTTAACTTTCAAGAAAATTAAATTAAATAAAAAATAGTAAAAAATAATTTATACATAATGTCATTCAATTATTGTCTTCGACAAATCAATTTTTTATTTTGATTATATTTATAAAGAAATAAATTATATTTCTTAATTGAAGAAAATATACACACACAGATACATATATATATATATATATATATTAATTGATGCAGTTATATTTATTAAATGAAAAATTGACTTTCAATTGAATTATTATTCACGTGCACTCACACTTGGTTAAAGGCGAGTGGGTAACGTAATTTTGAAAATGAATTTAAAAAGAAATGGGTAGAGCGGATAAGGAAAATGCAGTTGGGAGTTGGCTGAATTTGGGAACCGGACAGCGCTGATCCAGCACGCTAGACCCGGAAGGAGACGCCTAGAATCGGAACGAAGGAATTCTATCGTTAATCAAATTTTTTTCGCCAAATTAAAAATCATTTTTCGTTTTATTAGGATTTATCACATTGATACCTCTCCATATTTAGTGGGACCCTGCCAGAGTTTGTACAAATTGGTGGGAGCGGTTACCACTAGGACACCTGTCAACAACCCAAACCAAAAGATTAAAACTTGAATTCTCAAAAGCCAATGAATGAACATTAAGGCTTTTCTGATTTGTTGTGTTTTGTCTTTTTCGTGTGATTCTTGAAGGTGGAAAATGAGAAATTCGTGGCAACCCATTTTAAAAGTTTGAAACAAAGAACACAGAAGAATTGAACAGAAGAAAAGAAAAGAAAAGAAAAGTAAAAAAGGCTCTCTCCTTCTGTGAGAAATATTGTATTATCATAGGAGGGTTTTGATGAGAAGACGAGTTTAGTTTTTGCTTTTCTTTTGTTATTGCAAACTTGCAATTAAGAGCCTTCTCTGTCTGCGTTTGGGATTCAAAGAAGGCTCCGGTTTGGGTGGGGAAAAAAAAAACCAAACAAACAAAGAGAAGTTTTTTATCTTTTTTCAATTCTTGGGAGAGTTCAGTTTTCACAATATGATAAGATGGTGGATATCTGCTCTGCAATTGACAGAGTTGTTTGTGAGTTCTATAGTGCATTTGTTATACGGATTTTACATTTTTAGCTCAGCTGTAGCTGGTGATCTCTCTCAGGTTTTGAATGAATATTTTTTCAAGCCGAATGTAAATGTTATTGAGGTTAAACAAGAACCGCCAAATGTACAGACAGCAAAGCCTACAATTGATGCCAATACTCCGCCTCCTATTGTTTTAGTTCATGGAATCTTTGGATTCGGCAAAGGGGTATGTCATTTGAAGTTTTCATTTTTCGTTGTCAAAATGAATGCCTTTTTTATGTTATTTTAATGTATCATTTGAATTCTTAAACTGGATTTTCTTTTATTAGAGACTGGGAGGTTTATCGTATTTTGCGGGGGCAGAAAAGAAAGATGAGAGGGTTCTTGTGCCAGATTTGGGGTCTTTAACAAGCATATATGATAGGTAGGTTGCTTGCAATTTTTTGGTTTTGAATGCTGAGATTTAGGTTCATGAATGTCGTTTCTTTTTCTGTTTCTTTGTGCTGTTACATTCTTTATTCAAGTTCCTGTTTTTATATTGGGGTTTTGGGTTTCAGGGCTCGTGAGTTGTTCTATTATTTAAAAGGTGGGCAAGTTGATTATGGTGAAGAACACAGCAAGGCTTGCGGCCACTCACAGTTTGGACGGGTTTATGAAACAGGTTGATAATCTTTCTGTTTGTTTCTTTATCTTTTTGCAATTATTAAGTTTGATGCTGAAAATATGTTTTGTTAGTCTTGAATTTTGTTTTGCACTTTTTACTGGGATGCAGGACGTTACCCTGAATGGGACGAGGACCATCCTATTCATTTTGTTGGGCACTCAGCCGGTGCTCAGGTTGTTCGCGTTTTGCAGCAAATGCTTTCTGATAAGGTTGGTCTAGCTTTTTCATGTAATCAATGCAATGGTAAATAATCTATCTTTTTTTTTGGTTATTTATTTGGTTATATCAAAGTTGTTTTTATAATGATTTTTAGGCATTCAAAGGGTATGAGAACACTTCAGAGAACTGGGTATTGAGCATCACATCCTTGTCAGGTGCATTTAATGGGACTACAAGAACGTACTTAGATGGAATGCAGTAAGTTCTATTCAAACGTTTTCCTTTATTTTAAACAACCCTTTCTAGGGGATTCCAGTTTTGAAATGTTGCAGGGAATCTCCCTCTGAGTTTAGACAGTAATTCAGTAAAATTATGGTGCAACAAATGCAGTATCTGAATGACACAAGAAAATATCCACTTACCAAGATTGATGATTTATTGCTGGAGAATGTAAAGTAGCTTAAGGCTTTAGTTGAAGCAGCAGCAACTGGAATATTGTTATTCAGTCATATACTCGTACATCAGAAATTGTTATTTGTTCCTTATACTTGAAATCTTTCCTGAATGATGCTTGGGAAATTATTAACAACTTTATTCATTGTGTCAATTTCTCCAATATCGAATTCTATTTTCTTCGACATACCAAACATGGCTGATTCAGAACATTGCTGCTGCATTTTCAAATTATCACAGACCAGAAGATGGGAGAACCATGAAACCAATATGCCTGCTTCAGCTGTGCCGCATAGGAGTGATAATATATGACTGGCTTGATATTTTTTGGCTAAAGGATTATTACAATTTTGGCTTTGATCACTTTAACATGTCGTGGAAGAAAATGGGTATTCGTGGTCTACTTGATTGCCTCATGGGTAATACAGGGCCATTTGCTTCAGGAGATTGGATTCTCCCTGACCTTACAATTCAAGGGTCTTTACAACTGAACTGCCATCTGCAAACCTTTCCGAACACATATTATTTCAGTTATGCTACCAAGCGTACCAGGAAGATTATGGGTATCACGGTACCTTCTAGTATATTTGGAATCCATCCATTGCTGTTCGTTAGAGTATTGCAAATGACCCAATGGCGTCAACCTCCAGATGTCCCTCCCCCTTACAAAGGCTACAGGTATGCTCTTTCAAACAACATATAATGTGGTATTTAGTTATATAGCTTAGATATTATCATTTTAGAAGCATAAGCACTTTTTCATTTGTTATAGCTTTAAATCCTAACCTAATCCTGTTGACTTTGAAATTATGTTTGGTTGAGTCATTTGGAATTTTTTTTTTTAATATGATGTCATATTAGGATAGATTACTACTCTTGCCTTAGATTAAATTATAGTTGTTACTCCAAGAACACTGTTCAGAAATATCTGGAATTTTAAGAATGTTTGACATTTTCTTAGTGTGGCGATTACTCTTTCCAAAATTGAGAGAGAAGCATTTGATTTTGAAATTGAACTTTAAATGAAATTATTGTTGGACAAAAATATGTTTGGGGAGTTGTAACTAGTGAATTGTATCATGACTCATGTCTTGAGGTTAATGCTTCTGCAGGGATGAGGATTGGTGGGACAATGATGGAGCGCTGAACACCATATCCATGACTCACCCTCGTCTCCCAATTGAGCATCCAAGCTGTTATGTTGTAAATGATTCCAATTGCCAACCTTTGCAACCAGGAATTTGGTTAGTTATTTTTCTTAAATCTTTATCTGCTTATTGCAGTCGCCAACAAATCATGTTAAGAATTATGAGTATTGATTTTGGTTGAGCAAAATATGGTCACTTTTAAAAAATAAATATTCAAATTAACATCCAAAGCAATTCATATCCACTCATTAAAATATGCTTTCCAAGGATTTAAACCCTTGAAACTTCAATTTTGCTCTTGTTCCAGTTTCAAACAAATCTGACTCATGAATTTTAAGGAATTTATTATATAATTTGTAAATTATTGAAGAAGTATTAATTCTTTACCTTCCAAGTCATAGATTTTGTAAAACAGATATCATATACTTGAAGGTCATATAAGATTGTGTTAGTTGCCACAAGAATTTACGTAACATTTTTGGTGGTAGAACTATGATTGTCTTGTGAGATCTTAATGACGATTTTTAGTTTTATCCAGGTACTACAAGATTGTGGAAGCTGATCATATATTCTTCATTGTGAATCGGGAAAGAGCTGGAGTTCTGTTTGATCTGATCTATGATAGCATTTTTGAACGGTGCAGAAAGCATGTATTTAGAAAGAATCTGCCAACCCTGCCCGATCAGTCCCACCATTAGCATAGGAACTGTCAGTCTCACATGTAACCTACAACCAGAAGAGAAAATTATACAATGAAGCCTTGATCTCTCCTCTCTTTTCCCTGGGATAAATGTACATGTTCACTTTGCACTTGTATATTTTTCCACCGTTTTTTTTTTTCCCCCTCGTAGCAGTTTATCTAGGTTGTAGATCTGTGAGAGCTGTCAGTGGGCCTCTTAATCTTTACATTGATTTCTTCTCATACCAAAGTAGATGGTGTATGTGGGACACGGGCATTCTTGAACATGACGAATACATAAAGATTTATTATCGCGGTGACGTGCATGACATTTTTTTTTTTTTTAAGTTATAACTTCTTGAAAACTTTCTGAAACTTTCATTTCGATATTGAGTTAAAGCCTGTGCTTATGCGTTGAAGAAAAGAGGGAACTAGAGCCTTCATTTGTGAAGGGTTGTTACACCTATTAGCCTATTACCCGCCCCAGTATCAACTTGATTATGGTAGTTATTTGAGGAAAATTGGATCACAAGGACTATTTTTATAATTTGGGTTCCACAGATAGAGTGGCATCCATTTTGCCCAACTGGCGTTAAAATTATATCACTTTATGTCATAAAGATTACAGAGGAGCTGATGCCTCTTAACGGGTGTTGCTATCTGTGATTGATCATAATTCGTAGATGAGGCATGCATTCAGTTCCAAATTATATGTTCAAATAAGTGTTAGGGAACCAAAGTGCATATATTAGATAAAGAATTAGGATTCTCTCGTGATTTGATCTTCTTCTGAATAAAAATACATGTGGATCATTAGTGATTAATAAATAAAAAAATTAAAAAATTAAATTTTATCCGTAACACTTAAAGACACATGACACAAGATCTTTAAAAGTTCATGAAAGCTCAAATCATGAGAGAATCTCGATTTATTAGATAAATGATTAGGATTCTCTTATTATTTAATCTTCTCCTGAATAAAAATATATGTGCATCATTAGTAATTAATAAATAAAAAAATTAAATTTTACTCATATACTAACACTTAAAAACACATAAAATAAGATCTTTAAAAATTCATAAAAGCTTAAATTATGAGAGGATTTCGATCTATTAAATAAATTGCTACGAATTGGTTTGTAATACAAACCAGCGTTGCTCTGATTATGAAGCCGATGCAGAAAAATCAACAAAGGTAAATTTTTTTTTTTTTTTTTTGTCTCTCCCAAAACATCTGATTAGGAGTAATTAATGAGGTCAATATAATCGTTTTGCTTGGACTGCGTTTTCTGTCGTCTGGTCACTAGGCTTCATTGTTCGTTGGGCTTGATTGTGGGCTGGCTGACATGGACTTTTAGAATTTCATGGGTTGCAGTCTGTAAGATTTTAATTTTATGGTCATGATGACCATAACTCGGGGGCAAAAGAAAAAAAAAATGACCGCGTTATAAAACAGCTTACTAAAAATTTTCTCTCTTTTTGTAGTGCCCTCAATTTATTTTCGTACAAAAACATGCTATCAAGTCATATAATTCAATAAAATTAGTTTTTAATATTATTAAATTATATAATTTTATAGTGTATTAAAAATTATCTCTATTAAACCGTACTATTTAATAACGTGTTAGTATCTCAGGTTATATATTTATAGAGAGATATCATTAACTATTAATTAGTGGTCAATAATGTCTCCGATATATTTAGAGACTTATTGTTCAAAATATATTTTTTTTCTACAAAAATAGGGGAAAAACCAAAAGTTTTGCTACTTTTGTAAATTGACTAAATTTTTAGGTCAAATTCATGAAATTCCCAAAAATATTGATACCATTACCACGACAATTATAGTATTTTTCTCAAAGCTTAGAGCACCAATAAGTTTTTCCTTAAAGTGCATTGATCAAAAGAATCATTTATAAATCCCTGATTATAATTTAATTTCTTTCTTTAAAAAAAGAAATTATAGCCGCGAAAGTCGCTTGAGTAATCACCGATGCCGCATGCATAGTGACATTGTTGGCACATGAAGTTGACGCCGACTATGTGTCACTCAATTTAGATGTGCAACACAAAGTCATGTGTGTAGCCGACCGAACTAAATTTCCCTGAATAAATTAAATGATCAGCCCAACTAATATAGCAATTATATTTATGTGTTTAAGATCAAAACGTATGTTTCTACAATTATTTATGGGTTTAAACGACAACACATGATCTCACATTCCGAAATTGCTAATTAAAAAATTCCGATAATTAGTGACTTTGACTGGCTGAGGGCAGAGAGTCAGATGATGGTTTGCTTGTCTTGAGCAATTTCTAGAGGCACAGAACACGCTAGCAGAGAGCCCATTTGTGTTTGCATATGATGTCTGCAAATGGGGCATCATATATGATATATCTCTCATGGAGAAGTTGACCGATTGACCGATATCATGTGAGATATTCAAAGGACATTTTTCCAGTTTAATAATCTGGCTAAAATAATATGTGTACAATCAATGCAGAATCATTAAATTCACTAGTAAGTTAATTATGATTTCAATTTATTTATTTATTTGTTTTGGCTAATTTCACTCTGAAAATACTTGTTTGTTTTTTGAAAATAAATATAATTGATTCATTGGCCACATCTTATATTATACAAACGATCTGATGCTATTTTATCATTGTTACATAATACACATTGTTTGTACTTATTTGTTCCTTTTAATTTTAAAATTTTCACTCCACTACCAATTTTATAATCTCATGTGTTGAGCTAAGCTTTGTACCTTTTTTTTTTTTTAAGGAAATACTGTGATTGATAGTTATTGAACAAAAATAATAATAAATTTTCAACTTTACACTGTTATAAATGCATGAACAAAAGAATATTATAAAAAGCTCAATAAAACTTAAATCAGCATTATGTGAATTCTTCTACAAGATATATTACTCAATTTAATAGGATCATATCTGAAATTTGCATATATAGATGGCCTTGCCTAACTTTGAGGTAAGGAGTGAGCCAATAAGCAATGCTTTGGGCTCCGTTTGTCATAGTTTTTCAAATATAACTTATTGAAATAGAATTTTTATTAGTAGAACTTTTAAAAGTAGAGTTTTTATAAAAAAAAATTAATTATTTAGTTGTCAATGAGATTTCTTATAAAAATATTATAAAATTATTTTAAAAAATAATTTATCTTATGATATGAATGAAATTCAAAATAAAAAATTTATAAAATATATTTTAGTTATTTTAATTAAAAAAATTCAATCTCTATTCTAAATTTTTAAAATTTGAGCTTCTACTAGTAGAGGCAAAATAACGTATTTAATCTTTAAAATCCCTATTAGAAAATAATTAACCAACAATAAAAATTTTAAAAAGAACTTATCAGATTAAATATATACACAAGACCATTAGATAAGTTATATCAAATAAATATTTAAATTGACAATTAAAAAGGTGAAGGTGAAAATATCTAGGGCCACATAATTTGTTGCATGCTTACAATTTACAAAATGTGATTTGGGAAAATAGATCAATCACTAAACACTCACTGAAGGAAGTTGAGGAGAATTCAGGAAAGGTAAACCGTCAATGATAAAAAAGCTACATAAGGAAGAACCAAGAACTAGTACACGTTTTTTTTTTTTTTCCAAGTGACCGTTATGTTATCGAACTATTATTCATTTAATTGATTGTGAAATAGTATGCGATTGAGTTTTTTTAAAGTTTATCGCGGTATCAAATTTGGTACTCATTTTATTTATTCTGAAATAGAAAGTAATAGGGATTTCGAAAGTTTATTACGGGAAAATTTATAGTGTAGGAGGGTTAACCCTATGCCAAAAGTTTAGTTCATCATAATGAAATTGGGAGTTTGGAGCAAATAGTCGACCTAATTAGGATTATAAATTGGAGTGTTAAAGTTGTTTTCATTTTTAAACTAATTGAATGTACTAAGATTTCTTCAATCTTCGAACAATGGTTTATCTACCTGTACAGTTTCAAAGTTGATCCTCTCGATGGCAATTGGCAACTAAGGGTAGAAACATTTCTTAATTTCTTTTCTATTTCTTTTTCTTATTTTCTTTTAATACTGATATAAGCAGAAAATTAACACATAAGACCACGCTTTTTTTTTTTTCCCATTTAGCATTTTGGATAAAAATGATAAAAGTAAATATGACCTTTTTATTTATGACACATAATTATGATATTGCTATAAAATATAGGAAGTATCTAAAAAAGTTTCCCTCCTTTTCTTTGTGTGTTTCCTTTAATAAATGCATGTTCACTTTCAAGTTTCTATTACTACTTTTTCATTTACGAAGTGACGTCGTTTGCATTAGTTTCGGAGTTTGACCTGGGAAAAACATACTGTTATATAAATAATATAAATCAGATAGTATCCAACAAAATCTGATGAGATTATAATACAGTTGCTAGAATCATGCACCACTCCCACTCCTTAAATCCCCCACTCATTCCCTCTATATATAACCAAGAGATAACACATCAAGCAGCCCACATTCAACTAATTGTTACTAGAGACAAGCACTTTCACTCTTTCACACATACCGAATACCACATCAAGATGGTTGGGTTTGAGACTGCTGCAGCTAACTATACTGTTACGGCTAATAACAGTCCAAAAACTCGTCTTTCATCAAGCTCCAGCATCAACCTTGATCAGTAAGTCATATATAACCAATTGTTGCCCTAGGCCACTGCATTCTCTGGGGTTTTAGTACTACTGTTTCGTTTACACACACACACACACACACGCATGCAGTTGTATTTTACGTAATGATTCATGCTCATAATTTTTATTGAACCCAATCTTGATGAGAAATTCCGTCAGCTATTCTTGACAGCTTTGGGTTGTTTCTTCGGATAAATCTTTTGATGAGATTGGAATTTTGTTATCAAATTCTTTTTTTTTTTTTTTTGGTAATGGATAAGTTTTATGTACTAGTTATAGTGATAAACAATAGGATAATTGTTGATTTAATCCTAATTAACTTTTCGTCCAAAAAAAAATATCCGAATCAACAGGGGGGATCCAATGGCGTTTGAGGCGTTTTGGAGGAAGCAGGGAGATAAGTGTACGATGGTGATCTCTGGGAGTGATTTGATGAGCTATTTAAGCGATATGGAAAATGTATGCTGGTTTCTGGTACCGGAACTCGCTGAAGCAATCAACAATCTACATCACGTGGTTGATAATGCAGTATCCGACGGTCGGCATATCGTGATCGGTACGGGCTCCACACAACTCTATCAGGCTGCACTCTACGCTCTCTCTTCTCCCGGTGGGCCCGAGCCCATCAGTGTAGTCTCCGCTGCCCCTTACTACTCGGTGAGCCAAGTGATGAAATCGCATTGTTAGATTTAATTACAGTCAACCTGAATGTTTGACTCTTTTTCCCCCAAATATGGATATATCTAGATCCTGATTAGTACGGACCTGTTTAAAGCAAAGTCAAATGACCGCGATCAATTAAAACAGTGTGCACTTCTTTGCGACATTGCCGTGTCTTGCAGAGATCGCGAGACAAGGGAACAAACATGTTTGTCAGACATACACTTAGCTAAAATGAACCAAAATTGGTATTCCATGTGTAGCATGCATGTGTTATAGATCCTAATCATTTAAACATGGCAACACATGAAGGAACCATGTTAGCTGTTGGGCAAAAATATATAAAATTAAGTTTAATTAATTACTTTCGAGTTAAACATGATCGAGATTGGGAGTTGGATGTGCCACTCTATATGAAAAGAACTCAACTAAGATGATTTTCCATTAAGTAATCATTAATCATCTCGCTATCATTCAGTTGTTAGTTATTATAGTTTAATTTAATATGGAACCATCTATAACAAATATTTATTAATTGCAGCAATATCCAGCGGAGACAAACTATCTGCGTTCAGGGCTATACAAATGGGATGGTGATGCAAACACATTTGATAAAAATGATGGAGCTTACATAGAGGTTGTTAACTCACCAAACAATCCTGATGGAACAATCAGAGAAGCTGTGTTGGCGGAGGCGAACCTATCTGCTGAAGGAAAGCTTATACATGACCTAGCCTATTACTGGCCACAATACACACCCATTACCGCTGCTGCTGATCATGATATTATGCTATTTACTCTCTCAAAATGCACTGGTCATGCTGGTTCTCGCATCGGGTGAGCATATTTATATAACATCATAATTTAGTTGTTCATATGATAGTTTCATAATCTTGTAGTTGTTGTAAATGGAAACTGACACACGGATATTTTCAGCTGGGCTCTTGTTAAGGATACAGAAGTTGCAAGAAAGATGACTAGGTTTATAGAACTTAGTAGCATAGGCGTATCAAAAGAATCCCAGCTCCGAGCTGCTAAGATTCTTGGAATCGTTAGTGACGGGTACCCTAATTTCTTCGAGTATGGCCGACGACTCATGTCTGAAAGATGGAATATGCTGCGCCAGGTCATTAGACAAAGTATGGTTTTTGGTTTGCCTGAGTACCCACTAGAATACTGCAACTTCACTGGAAAATTCACAAATTCGCATCCAGGTAATCAGTCAATCAATCAGTCAGACAATCAATCAATAACTAATAAATTGATTTGGTGTATCTTTTTATCTTGTAATTCAACAGGCTTTGTATGGTTGGAGAGCAAAGAGGATGAGGACTGTGAGAAACTTTTGAGAGCAGAAAAGATAATGGCGCGAGGCGGGAAACATTTCGGGGCTGATCCAAAGTATGCTAGGGTTAGCATGTTAAGTCGAGATGAGATCTTTAATATATTCTTGGAGAGGTTATCGTCAATCCAAGTTGGATCTATTATTAATGGAAAGCATCCGGGAAGCTGATGGCGATCCAATTTCCATCTATATATATTTGCGATAAAATGTTAATCATGATATGATCAGATTCACAAATACCATACATGGCTTTCTTATTTTGTTTTCTTTTTAGTCATTCATCTATGTAAATTTGCTCCTTCAACATCTAATCAATTTTCGGAACTTATTATGGAGGAAGGATGGAGCAAATTTATAATTTAACTCTCTAGTAATTCGAAAAAATGAAAATGCAACGTGTAGACATGGGCCATACTCGGGTAGGTATGGGCCACACTCTGATTATTCATCAAAACCCAGTTAATTTCATTATTAGGCTATGCTATTCTGTGGACCTCACTTTCGGCGACGGACCACCGTATAAACACAAGAACTCAGTGAATTTCTGTTGTTGATAACATGGAGCCAGCTATTTGAACCGCTTTAAATGTTTGCTCTAATTTTACTTGAAGATGATGACATTTTTGGGGGAGGTACGATCACCACTAGGGAATGGCAAGACAAAGTCTGACGAAGCATAATATGGTAGATTTTATTTATGTAATGTATGCATGTATATAAAGATTTCTTTCTGCCAGGTTTATCGCTGGCGCGGGTCACATTGTCAAGTGACCATACGCAACCAAGTAACAAGTCTTTATAGGAAGCACAATTGAATCTCCTATGGATAAAGTTTTATTATTAGTCTCTAAAATTATTTTCTTTTTTCTTGAAAATTCTTCGGATGGTGGGGTGGGGACGCATGTCATGGCATGGGTTAAGGGAAGCCTCAAGAACAACAAGCACCACTCGTTTAAAATCAACCAAAGGATGCTGCCAAATCCACTCTCACACCTAATTTTTTTTTTTTTTCATTCCATTCAAAAGTCCAAAAAAGAAATTTGGAAATGAACTCACTCTCATTTCTTCCCAATCTCCACAGCCACCTACTTCTCTCGCTTGTTGTTGTTGAGCACGATGAGCAATTGCTCATTCCATGGCCAAGAATCCATCTGAATAATTCCTTTAGATACTCTTCTTTCTCTTTTCCCCATCCTTTCTATCTTATCACTCTCTCCAAAATATGCCTCCCTCTTTTTGCTTATCTTCTTCAAGAAACACTGTTTCACCAGAAGCATTTCTTCTTCACCAACATCGTTCTTCCTCTTCAGCTCTTCTTCTCAAGCCAAATTTTTCTCTTCCCAGATCATCTTATTCTCTCCTGAGCCTCAAGAGCTCAAGACTCACACATAGTTTTGCTAGTATATCATCTTTTGCTGAAGCTGAAGGTGAAGAAGAACAACAAGAAGGGCTCCAAGTTCAGAAACATCATCATGATGAACCTGCAAAGACTGAAGCTGGTGATGACGACTTGCCTGGAATTGCAAAAGCCTTTCATATATCTTCAAGTACGGCCTCTGCTATTTCCATATGCATAGCCTTGGCTGCTCTTACTCTTCCTTTCTTTATGAAGTCTTTGGGTCAAGGCCTGGATATAAAGACCAAGCTTTTATCACATGCAACACTTTTATTTGGTTTTTACATGGCTTGGAATATTGGAGCCAATGATGTAGCCAATGCCATGGGGACTTCAGTGGGATCAGGTGCTTTGACACTGCGACAAGCTGTTTTGACTGCGGCTGTGCTGGAGTTTTCGGGAGCATTATTGATGGGAACCCATGTGACCAGTACAATGCAGAAGGGGATTCTTGTTGCTGGTGTATTTCAGGGAAAGGACACTCTCCTTTTTGCTGGTTTGCTCTCTTCTTTGGCTGCAGCTGGTACTTGGTTGCAGGTACATTGTTTGGGCTTCCTTTTTTTATTAGTATTTAAATCTTGGTTATGATATTGCGGATTTATTTGTGAGCTCTTTATAATATGAAATTTACTTGAGTATACAACAACCCAATTAAGCCGCAGGGTTGAGTAGGCTCCGAATAAACTTATGGAAGAGTTTAAGAATTTGTACCATCGCTACCCGAATGTCTGGTTTTGAAATGGTACTCGTGTAGTTTTTCATTCTTAGCTTCAGTAAACAGAGCTTCCAGTTACCTAAGAGTAATCAGGAGTAGTCATTTCTTCTACTGCCTTTTATACTTACGCCTCTATGACTAATACGTATTTTCAAAGGTATTGAAAGTCCAAGATTGTGTTTTTTAACAATTATTAAATGCTACCCGAAAAGTATTGAGCTTTTAGATTCCAATTACTTATTGTATTTTATAAGCAGCTTATGTATAAGTCTTAGATAATTTCTCTTATAATTCTAATAGCTCTAAAATTGAGGGCAGTTGTTCTCCTTGGCGCTTATATGCTACATTTTTTAGTTATGTTTTTCTCCACTAATGGTATCTTGTATTATTAGGTTGCATCATATTATGGTTGGCCTGTCTCTACCACACACTGTATAGTAGGATCGATGGTTGGATTTGGTCTTGTTTATGGGGGAGCTGGAGCTGTCTTTTGGAGTTCACTGGCGAGGGTGACATCATCATGGGTGATTTCACCGATACTGGGAGCAATAGTCTCATTTCTTGTCTACAAATGCATTCGTAGGGTATGTGCTTTCAATTTACATACTTGTACTGGTAACGCTCGCTGCCTTGCATCCGACATGGCTTTGCCTTGGCTTGTGAAATTTTTCACAATTTATCTGTTCGTGCCTGTGGTTTCTAAGATAAATATTATATTAGTTTAGGAGGATGATTTCATTGCTTTAGAGTTTCAGAAAATCTTGAGCCATGAGCATGTAGAAGTTACTTAGACACCATATGCTGACTCTTTTTTCAATGCTTTGCAATAATTATTTCAAACTTACCGCAACACGGCTAATCGTGATCAAATGGCAATGGCAGTTTATACGCATGATAAATTTTAGTGTACAAAATTTTCTAAATCTAACCTATATTCAGTTACAGGCATGGGGATAGGCTCTGTTTCTGTTATAAACTTTTTTGCTTTTCAGTTTGTATACAGTGCTCCAAATCCTGGACAAGCTGCGGCTGCTGCTGCTCCAATTGCTGTTTTTTTGGGTGTAACTGGAATCTCTTTTGCAGCATTTCCTCTGAGCAAGATCTTTCCTTTGGCTTTAGCCCAAGCTCTAGCATGTGGTGCTGCTGGGGCCTTCCTAGTCTACAGAATTATTCATAAACAACTCGGTCATCTACTTGTCAAATCCACCTCATCGCAACCTGAGCCCAAGGATACTAATATCCACAACAAGAATATTGGAATTTTCTCTGATATTGCAGGCCCCAAAGGTACCCAGCTGGAAATAGTTTATGGTGTTTTCGGGTATATGCAGGTACTGTCAGCCTGCTTTATGTCATTTGCCCATGGTGGAAATGATGTCTCCAATGCAATAGGTCCCTTGGCAGCTGCATTATCTATTCTTCATGGCGGTGCCAGTGGAACTGAGATTGTTATTCCTATAGATGTTCTAGCATGGGGAGGTTTTGGAATTGTTGCAGGACTGATGATGTGGGGTTATAGAGTGATAGCCACAATTGGAAAGAAGATAACAGAACTGACACCCACTAGAGGATTTGCAGCTGAGTTTGCTGCAGCTTCGGTGGTTCTATTTGCTTCAAAGCTGGGACTGCCTATCTCAGCAACGCATACTTTGGTGGGTGCAGTCATGGGAGTTGGATTTGCAAGAGGACTAAACAGTGTTAGAGCAGAAACCGTGAAAGAAATTGTGCTTTCCTGGACTGTGACAATTCCTGTTGGTGCCACCCTTGCTGTTTTCTACACCTGGATCTTGACCAAGCTTTTGTCATTTATATATTGAATAGAAGTTTAAATATTAAGAAGAAACAGTTTGATTCATGCGATTAACTAAAGCATCCATACTTTTCCCAACAAGACTCTTGTATTTTTATTACTTCCTGAGCTGACGTAGTTACCTCCTGTGTAGAAGTCACTGCATATTGAGCATGGGGAATGGCAAAACTGGCTTTTGTTCAGACTTCGGAAATTTAGGGGACAGTATCTGGTTGTCCTGCCGAGCTTGGATTAAGACCACCTGCTCTTTGAGGACTTCCCTTTTTGTGTTGAATGAAAAAATTGTTACGAAATGTTGCTCGCTGCAAATAAATTGTTCATTATTTAACAAACTGGAATTCTCGATGAATTTATTGTTACTTCTCACCAGAAAAACCATGAGATCCTTCTTGGACTGGAAGAACTGGAGTACATTCTAGAGGACAGCGCCATGAAATCGTGGCTGACAAAGAAGAGGGGAATCGGCAAAAATTCCAAAACGCAACTGGCAACTGTTATGCTACTATTTGTGTTCGTCAGAGCACAGCATCTAACTCAAACAGAGGACTTTGAAACTATCGCCACTCCAAAAATCGACGACAAAACTATCGTGACTGGGAAGGTCAATATTCATATATTTGTATTTGTTTGGCGGATGACATTTTTCCCACTTCCCTTAATGTGGACTTGAACGATGAAAATTAGAGATACTCACAGAGATGGTAAATTATAGGGTCTGGACGGAGCTATTTAAGCTTAGACCCAAGTCCATATAAAGAAATCTATAATGGCCGGACCTAATCCAGGCTTTTAAAATTATTATAAATTTGTTATAAGTTAATAATCAATAATAAATTAAATATAATAAATTAATAAATAAAAAATAAAGTGAATAACAGTTTATATAGTTATTTTTTTAACACTAAATTCTCTAATTTGAGTATTATTTTTTTTAAATTAAGACTTAAGAGAGAGTTTAATGTTATAATTTTATTTTATTTTTTAAATCATCATTAATTTATAAATTAATAAGTTTAAAATTTATTTTTTATTGTATTATTTTAATTTATAAATATATATTTAGAAAAATATAAAGGATCAAGCTTGGCCCAAGTATGTTTCCCCTTAAGCCATTATCTAGGCTTTCATTTGAAGGGTCAAGACTAATCTAAACTTTAAATATTCATCGTCTTATCCTATTCTTTATATCTCCTTTTATTTCGTAACATCTGCATATTTTTTATTTTAAAAAAGAGATATCTTAATAAGTTTAAAATTTATTTTTTATTATATTATTTTAATTTATAAATATATATTTAGAAAAATATAAAGGATCAAGCTTGGCCCAAGTATGTTTCCCCTTGAGTCATTATTTAGGCTTTCATTTGAAGGGTCAAGACTAATCTAAACTTTAAATATTCATCGTATTATCCTATTCTTTATATCTCCTTTTATTTCGTAACATCTGCATATTTTTTATTTTAAAAAAGGGATATCTTAATTATTTAGCTAACGGACACCTGGCATTTTATTTTAAAAATTTTAATTTTAAGCAAAAAGAATTATAATTTGATGGTTGTTAAGTTAATTCCAATCAATGTATTATTAAATATTTAAATTGAAAAAAAAAATCACCACTTTAACATTTACTTATCTATCCTTCATTCCTTTTAACTGATCTTGATTTAAATCTTATTCTATTATCATTTATTTTTTTAATTACGACAATATTTTATTTGGTAAGTATCTAATTTATTAAATAAATATGTAGAATAATATTATATTAGATAATCATTATGATTATTAAGTTACTAAGTGCTAATGTTTATGTTTTAGGGTTTATTTAAATTTAATTTCTTAAAACATTAACAAATAAATAAATACTTAATAATCAAATGATTTTAGTAAGCTGATACGAACATTAATATTTTATACTCAGTACTCAACCTGACAAATAAACGGATATAAAATATTATATGCATGCCCAATACTTTCTATAAACAAAAGTAAAATTACACTAAATATCCAACCCAAATTTAATAACGCTCGAAATATTTTCCCATCCCCAGACATCACTATCACCAATAGATGATAAAGCGACCAGAAGGATATATAACGTTTTATTAACAGTGTAATAACAAAAGACGGTACCTACAAGAATACACACGAGTCCTTTCAACGAAGGATTGCTGCTACCTAGAATAGACTATAGAGCAAGAAAATTATTACATTTAATTTATTTTAATGATCATATTTGTCCATTAAATCTCTCGAGCAGCCCACATTAAATCCATATATTAACAATTCAACTGGTTTGCAGAACAATGCACCAGAATACATGGATGAGAGCCGTTAAAGAAACAAATTCATGGAGACAGTTCTAGCACAGAGGTTAAGGAGGGTTCCCACTCATATCCATGGAACATCATTCTCTTAGGAAGGGGTGGTACGAAAGCCTTCTTCTTTCTAACTCCTCTTCTGCTCGGTCGTTGTACCCAACTTTCCCCAGAGATTCTTGCATCTGACGTATCTACTCCACCTTCAGAACGTCCTTGGACTTCAAATTTCTTCAGGTGCTTTCGCTTCAGTTTCTGTGCGGTTGTAGATGGAATCATGTAATATTTTTGACCAAGCAACAGCTTATCTTCTGGCCACAAAAAGGAGTCGAGAGGATTTTTGAAAACTTCAGACCGAGCAACGCACATCCCAGGATATCTTTCCATCAACTGTGACACGGGAACTGCATTTTGGTACAACTCTTCCCGCCCCCCTGCATGAACTATCCGTACGCATACATCCCTTGATTGTACGGTCATGTCCAATGTTATTGGCACTTGGCCAAATTCCTTCTTTCTTATGGAATGTTTATCCTTCTCCCTGACTAGCCCTAATGATTGACCAAAACGCTTCAGCATCGCCAGCAATTAATAAGTTGTCTGATCCAGATGTTTCATCAGAGTCAATGGCAGAGTGGCAGGAAGAGGGAGCATCATGTTAGCTTGAGGTAATTTGGATAGTATTATGCATTGTCTAATTTGGATAACCTTTTGTTTCCAGGCCGGCCGTCCTTATTCTTATTTATTGCCAAATGAAGTGGTGATGAAACCTAGGCCTAGTATACAAGCAGGTATAATTGAAGGAATATATCCTCCCTTGCTCTTCAACGATACGAACAAAGTCAGCCAAGGGATAAAGACAAGAAAAACCAGTATGTTTTAAACAATTCTTGTCGGTCTGGTCAGTTTGGCTCCGTCCCACCTCTGCATGCACATTCTTGTTCCAGTGTCATACTCCCATAGGCCTGAAAGAACCTGACGTTCCAACTTTTTTAACCTCCCACTTATCCAGTTATTGTGTAGAACAAGACAACCGTTCTTTGCACAGACTTTCCTTACATTCTTCTTCTGCCACAGGCCCAGGAATGCACCATTTGGGAAGAGGTTTCTGTTCAAGAAATGAACTGTCAAGTTTGTTTCAGGTTCTACACATCTATCATCTCCTACACGATTGGAGCCACCTGCCCCACATAAAGTGTCATAGAAGCTTGGTTGCTCAGATAGACCAGAGGTTGCTGCATGCTTCACCACTTTCTCCATAGCAGCAATAGTAGAACTATCTGAATGAGCAAAGTAGAAGCCAGAGTTCAAGCGCCTTGGTAAATTTATGGCTCCTGTCGATAGAAACAGCAGCACAAAGAATCTAAGTGTTTGATCTCTTTATTTTCCCAATTCAAAAGGCGGCGTTTTTACACATTTTCAAGACCACACACGTGGATAAATGGATATCCTAATAAATGGATAAATGGATATCCTAAAATGGTAGATAAATGGATAGAGCTTTTTACACCAAATATTAAAAGAAGAAATGAAAATAATCAAGAAGTAAATTGCATAAAAATTCAATCAGATATCCTAATAATCCAATCCTACCCGCTCTAAACAATGTCAACAATGGATAGTTATCTATAATATTGGCAAGGATGGGTAAATCACCTGTTGCTTTGTATTCATCAGATTGTGCGGCAAGAACAGAAGGCCCATAAGTGTAAAGCAATGGCAATGGATTTTTAAACCAATACACATCAACATCACTCAAAAGAACATTGTATCCCAACTTCAGTATCTGCAAAACCATTCTGGACTTCGCTTTGGTAACCCTCTGAAAGCATTTTGTTCCAAAGTGGCAATCATTAAAGCTGATGTTACTTGGAGCCGATGGGTCATTGAAAACGGGTAGGCCCTGGGACAAAATATAATCAGAAAAGTGTGGGCGAAAATCTCCCACCACAGGGTTTTGAGGGAGAATACTCAAGAAACAAGCTCAACTGAAACAATTTCCAGTTGGATTATACAAGGCAATTCCAAGCACTGAAAACCATGTGAGAATACACATATCATCATTGTACCTAAACAAACTTTATGTTCTCCTGACAGTCAAATTTAAACAATGTGAACTATTGGCTATGTAGAAAAGACAAAGTGAACTAATTTTTTAGTTTTGCAAAATGACAGTCAAATTTAAACAATGTGAACTATTGGCTCTGTAGAAAAGACAAAGTGAATTATTTTTTTCAGTTATGCAAAAGTCAGCTATACTTTTTGGTTGCTAAAACCTTTGACCTATTTAGCATGGCCCCAGCTTCCTATTTTGGCTATGATTTTGTTTATGAATGTGGTTACACATAAGATGCATTTTGTCACATGAGAAAAGGATACGAGTCATTCCAAGGTGAAAAAGAAAGTGAAAACGAATGGAAAAGATACCTGCAAGATTGAAAACTGATAGGTTTCAAAGTCTAGAGCACAAACAACAAAATTTGTGACCCTGAGGTGACGTAATCTGCATACCCAACTCATTAGCATCTCCCTATAACTATATCCAGCAACTGCAAGCACAACTGTCTTATTCTTATCAGCAGTAACTGAAAGGAGTGACTCCAAGGAAAACGGAAAATCAAGAGGTGGCAATTCCTTCAATTTATCTGTGAGAGAGCAATCTAATCTCCTGTGTAGTAATTCGAGACCACCAACACAAGCCGTAAGTTTCTTTAACCTCCAAGAATGTAATATTTGTCCCTTCCAGGAGCTCAGTCTCTCACATGCAAGTGGATAAACAATGTTTTCTGTTGTATTGACAAAAAGATATTGACCATCACACTTCACAAGATTTGCAAGACCAGAATAATTAACTCTGAGGAAGAAAGATGATCCATAGAGAGCCCCAAGGTGGGAATTGCCAACAGACTCCCAGCTTCTCCTTTCTGCACCTGAAAATTGGGACTCTTCACCTGACTGACTAGACAAATTCTCAGGATCATTAAAAAATAAATTTGAGATAGTCCAACTGGCATCAAATACAAATCTTTGTTCACATGACAGGGCCTCATTAATGACCCATTGGTTGTGAATCCCTTTTCCATACAAGAAAGGAGGAAGAACTCCATTATGTAAGGGTAGCTCCACACTGTTCCATGCCACAAGCATTCTCCCTTCACAAAGATTCCACTGTGGACTCTGATCAAGTATCTCCTGAAACTAGTCAAATGAAACAACATCAATTGACTATTTAAGTTCCTACCAATAGGCCATCAACTTTCAATCTGGATTCAATTCCTCCATACCTCCTGGGTTGTAACCATTTTCCCATCTTTTTTCAGCCAATATTTCCCATCATCACTCAAGTTAAATGGAAAGTGGGAAACATTTCGTGATGAAGCAACAAGAAGCCAGTCATTTTTGGATCCATAAGCATAATTCAGGGTGGAAATGAAGTCGGGCAAGAGAATGGTTTCTGGATCAATCAAAACAGATATGTCTGATTTAAATGATTGTGTTCTTGCTACCATAGAATGGAAGAATGGAGTACCGAGAAACCTAAAAACACCCAAACACAGAGCAGAAGGCTAATGTTTCATCAATTGATTTTCAGTTGTGAACAAAACAAGACCTAATTGAACAAAACAGATTCGAATGACTTTATAAATAAGAACAAAAGTTTACGATATTGATAAATGATAATCCGGATTGTATTCAAGATAGAACCATTAACGCTATGAAAAGTTAAAATTTGCTGAAAGAGGTAATGTTTGCTAACAGTGATAATATTCAATTGAATTTAAAGGATATTAAGAAATGATGACCATTTATTAATTACAATGGAATATTAAGCAAGTGGAAAACCAAAAGCAGCCAATTGGGAGGGGAAAAAAATGGAATGCTTACGTGAAATCGATATTGGGCTCAACAACAAGCCTGGAACTAAAATTGGCGGCAAAAGCAGCTACAGACGGGTGTTGGCTGAAGAGAATAACAGTTATATCAGGTGACAAGCCAAGCCATGACCGAATAGCAAGGCTCTGCCTAGATCCAACAAAACGAGTAAACGGTGCAGGTGCTGCAAAAATTGCAATTTTTGGATGGCTATCGATTACATCTTCGTTAAAAGCGGATAATTTGTGAGTAGCATAAATGGAGAGGCCAATTAAAATGCACCCAGACAGCCACATTGACCATAAACCCAGTTGCAACACCACCTGTAATGCAAATCAAAACAACAAAGAGCATTGAATTAATACATTTATAAAGAGTCCAAACAAGAGAGAGAATAAAAGAGGAAAAAAAACGATGAGAAAGGACCTTCGTTTTCAATTTCATTGTTGAAATGCAAATAAGAACGAAACGAAGTTCTATTCAAAAATGAAGTTGGACGCTTTCAATAAAACGAGAGCGAGAGGAGAAGTGGAACTGTAACTGAATTGGCCACAAAAAAAAAAAAGGCAGCTCTGACCTGTGGCGTGAAGTGGAGGAGCTGCCAACACATAAAGGCCACTACCATCATTCGCACCTCCTCCGAGACGGCCAAATCCAAGGGACCTGTGACATTTCGCGTCAAAAACAAGTCAGCTTTCGGTCCACTTCCACCACCACGCCACCAGTTCACTTTGCATTTGCGCCGTCGGGTCAATTGACTTTTATTTTTATTTCATTAACGACACTGGTGGGCTGAGCGCTGTGGGTATTTTTGTTTCTAGGCCCATTCGTGTATATAATTAACAAACGATTATACGAAGATAAAGACAGCAGCTGTCATGGGATCATTGCTAACGTGTAATACTCTCCTACGGTATTTAGATAATTTTTTAATATTTTAAGTCAATAATAAACTTAATTTTTTTATTTAATTTAAACAGAAAGTTTGTCGAAGAAAACTAAAGAGAAATGAACTGATATAACAAAATATATTTATATTACAGTTAAAGAGTAATTTACATAATATTTCATATAAGAAAACTCGAGAATTTATGCGCTAGTGTGTGTATGTGTGTGTACAAAATGTGGGAGCTCGCTCTTATTTATAGACAAAGGGACTGAACATGTGGACAAAGAGTGTTAATACTTAAATTTAGATTTTTACAACAGTAATTATAGAAAAGTTTATAACTCGGGTCAGGCTGAATTGATTGCTAAGCGCATTATGTTTGATTTAATTGTGTGGACAGCCCATTTCTAAGTGCATTTCACTTTTAAGAGTAACTCGCTTTGAGTGTTAAGCGCATCTGACTTTTAAGCGCACTTCAGTTCTAGACGAACTTTAAGTTCATGGACGTAAAATTAACTTCTATTTGTAGAAAATCTTGGCGGCACATGATACAGTGCTCATTTAAATATTTATGTATAAATTAAGGTAACTTATATTTTATTGATTGAATTAAAATATAAAATAATAAAAATTAATTATGTAGTCAAAAGTTATTTCATCTAATTAAATATATAATGCCACAATAATTTTTACAAAAATAATTTATGTAAAATTTATAACTATTTGATCAACTAAATAACTGAACAATTACCTTTCAACTTTTTCATGTTCGAGGTAACAACTGTTGTCAATTTAAATTGATCATTCTTAGTTCGTAACACGTGCATACCAATAATATGTCTAAATTTTGATTTTAAATCCTTCAGCTTGGAAACATCAGCTTTTTATTGTTCACACTTCGTACTACTAACAACGAACTCTGTTTCAGATGCCCCGGTTTTCCATTTGACTGCAACAGAGGGTTTATACAGTTAGTAAACCGTGCACAAGTTTCGTGCAAATAGCATGCAGAATATTTCAATCGAAATGTTAACTCCTTGAGAGCAATCTTTCAATCGAAACAACACGAGTATTGCTCATAACCTAAATCGCTTGATATTTTGACATCTTAATATTTATCAGCCACCCATAATTTGCAATTCCATCTTTCACCACCGGTGGCTGATGGAAAACCACAACAACTCAATTTCAATTTTCAAACATACGCTAAAATTTAAAAACAACGAATGAATTAAGAATCTGTGATCGCCTACTACGCGCAACTTGCCAGCCCGCACAATCACTGCCGATAGGAAACATACCACATGAGAACCGTTGCAAGCCTAAAATGACCAAACTGAGATACAGTGATAATTCTAGGGAACAAAATCAGACAAGGATACAAGCATCATCAAAAGAAGCAAAAGATACTGCCATCCTTAATTCTAAACTGAACAGAGGCCACAGAGCTTCATTAAGCACGCATTCATTTCTTGTCAAGACTCGAGAGATCACAGAAACCTACTAGGAAGCCATTGCTACACAACAGTATCACAAGTGTAATCTCCAGTTTCAAGGCACATCAAACCTTACAAATACATTCAAACAGAAGTCCTCTGCTTCAAACCTTGAATCAACCACAGAAATCCCTTTCATCATCTCTGCCTCCGCACAGGTGATCTAGATCTTGACAGCCTCCCTCTGCCAAAAATCACAAAATTAATGAACTAGGCAACATGCAAGTCTGTAATGAAATTTTAGGATTCAACACTTTCACCTGAGCTGCATATTGTTATAATGATGGTTGTGCATGTCATATGAACATTAACACAGTCTTTATCTTAAGAATACATGGTATCATACCTGCTTGTTTCAAGAGAAGAATAGGGAGAATGCCTGCGCTGAGAATGCTTGCTATGTGGTGACCGCGTAACATGTCTAGAAATGAAAACATTGATCACACTGATATGGTAAGTTAAAATATATATAATTCATGAGATGTTCAGCCTCTTGCATAGTCAAACTCAATATTCAGGCTGCCACATTTTTTTTTTCCTTTATCTTTTTAGTTTGTTTCACTACTAATAATAATGCTAGAAATCCCAATATTTGGATCCCAATTTATATCCCAGCTACAAGTGAAATTATAACTATTAAAATTGCTATTATACTATCCAATAGATGAATGCCACATCAGTTAAGGTACAAATTGGGATCCAAATGTTGAAATACCTAGTATTATTCTTTCACTAATGACATAAGAAAGATCTATATCATCAAAAGAAACCAAGTATCACAAAAGGAGATCCCACAGATCCAGAAAGTTGTTGTGGCTTGTGCATCAACCTATAACATATTGGACTTTACTAGTGCTGACCTTCTGCATTTATATTTGTCCCAACTGAGAAACAATGTATAAATTCTCAGGGAGAAGACAAAACAAACATAATGAGTTATATGCCTCTGCGCATATCAGGAAATGTCCTAAAAGTTTCTCCATTGCTTGCAATAACTGCCTACCTTATAACATTTATCAACTTAAAGACACTCCCAGGGAAAAGAATGTGCAAACTACAAGAAGACAAGAAAATATAAAAACTTGAGCAGAATGTCAACTGTAAAGTGGTTCCAAACCTATTGGGACAGACAGTAGTGCGAATTTCTCATTTAGTAAAATTTATCCGATTACAAATTGAAGCAAATATAACCACTGTTTCACACATCATCAAGAGCAGTAAATACAGAAACCATGTTGCAGAAGGAGATTTGACCACCAAATTTTTAGGGATGGGAAAATTAGAAAATTAATAACAGCAGAACATATAATCTTCAAGAGAAGGCAAAGGCCGTCCTTGTGGTGGATGTCATGAATCTTACAAATTATGTATACAAACACAAGAAATAAAAGACCAAGGAACTTTACCAAAAATGTAACAGAAAGTGCATTTAAAGGACATTTAAAGGGCTTTACCCAGATACAGCTATAAGAAACAGTTAATCCAGTAAATCCTCTTCTCAGTATCTAAGGTCAGTCCCATCTCAAGAATCAAATTGAGAGCATAAAGTAGAATTAGTGTCAACAATCAAACTATCTGCATTTGACATTGACGCTAGACGAGAATATGCATGTGAGAATGAGAAACCAAAACCACCAAAAAATATATTAACAAATAAAAGTCATCAGCTATCCTAGTGTTATATTAAATAACTAACAAGTTTCCTGAGTGGCATTAAGAACAGATGAAGTTGAAGTCAAACCATCATCTTCATCAGTCAGCGATCATCTCATATAAAACAACCTTTTTTTTCAAATAAGAACAAAAAAATGGAACTAAATTAATGGCCTATCTTAATTTTCTTTGGTGTTCCTGCAAATACGTCCTCATACAAAACAACCCCCCCCCCCCCCCAAAAAAAAAAAAAAATGTTATATAAACCACAATAGCCAGTTCAATTCCCATGGTATGTCTAAACAATCCAAATTTGACCTTTGAAGATACTTCAAATTAGGAAATGGAAATGTGAACAAAAGTTATGAACTGATGTGTCGGTTACCTTCTACTAGATCTCACAGGTGATGGCGATGAGTGGCGTTTCCTTGAATGCCACTTTCTGCAGTGCACAACAGAATATGAGATCCTCACAACATGGGGGAAAGAGAAGGGATAATAACATAGTAGATAGAAACCTTTTAGAATCATCCGATGATTGATCACTTGAATCATTGAAATGACTAACTGAGTTTTCCTTGCTGTTTCTACCCTTACTGCTAATTGAAGAAGAACGACTTTTCTTTTGCCTGTCTGGGTCACTAGTAAGTTTATGCCTTGATGTATCTTCGTCCTTTGACCGTTCTCTTTTTTTATCAATGCCTTCTTTGACGCTACCTCTTTGGTATCTGTCTGCATCTTTTCTGTCCTCCTTGACATCATCAGTGTATCTCTTCCTTGACTTGAATTCCTTAGCTTTTTCCTCAGACTTTGCACTTCCATCTCTTGTTTTATCTCTTGAGACATTTTGATCATCAGTCTTTTCCTTTCTTGAATGTCTTTCATCCAGTCTCCGACGATTTTCATCGGTCTTGTTGTGAATCCCACTACCAACCTCTGTTTCCTTACCACAGTCTTTCCCCGAAGAACTCCTTTTACTTTCATGTTGATTATTTTTAACTGATTTCATTCCAGTTTCCATATTAAGTAAACTATCATTCGTTGATATTTTCACACCGACATTTGGGTCAGGCAGTTCAATTTTCGTTTTCATTCCAGTCTTTTCTCTCAAAGTTTCATCCAACCCAGAACCATTAACACTGCTTTCATTATCCACATTACCAGAGACTGCATTGGAGGAGTATGCATGAGTATCATCTCTTTTCTCACCCAACGCACTGATATCACCAATGATATTAGTTTTGTTCAAATCCCTCCCTGAATGTGTCTCAGCTTTGTTTTGCTTTTCGGGTTTCACATGTAATCCATTCTCAGCAGCATCATGTATGTTTTCAGAATGTTTATTAATGCTGAAACTTTGAATTTCATCATCCCCATCATCGTCATCTGAGGCATAATTTGCAAGACCCAACACATCTCCAGGTGAGCTGGAACTAGTTTTTTCACTGGCACCTTCAGTTTCCGATTCCTTTGCTTTAACTGGAACAAGAACCTTTGCAGAAGCCTTAGGAGATGGGACTGACGGGGGAGGTGGTGATACTTTACAATTTGAAGTCATGTTTTTGTTGTTAACTGCAGTAGTCAAAGTCATACTATAAGAGAAAACTCTTAAAAAGGAAAAAAAAAAGTTGTTAGCATACTCAGAGATCACAATGTGCTCACCTTCAATTTCCAGATCATCTTCACTGAGAACCTTATTTGCAATTTCATCAAACAGCTCATCAGTAACCTGTCAAAGGGCAGGGGGAAAAAAATGAAAACTGTGGAATTAAAGTCACTAAAATTAGAAGAACATCAGCTATCAGGCAGTTGTAACCTTCAAAAGAACTTCGGTCAGGATGCGTTTTATTTCCTGATTAATTGCAGCAGTTCTAGCTGTTTCTACATAATCCTACATACGAGCAGAAGTTCAGGTTTAGTCCAAAGGCATAATAAGTGCATCCGAATAACTATATCATAGTAAGAAAAACTAAATCATAATCAGGTCAAGTAGATAAAGAAATAAAACCTCATCATCGTCTTCTTCTTCAGTTGACCTAGAAGAATCAATGCTTTTGCTATCGGCCTGGTCACGTTTCCCAGATGATTTATGAACAGCTTCATCCTCAATGGATTCTGGTTCCTCTTTAGTATTTTCTATTGAAGACTTTGTGATGGCAGCTTTATTCTTAATTATTTCCTCTTTAAGCCAATTGGGAACTGGAGCCTAGAAAAAGTTCCAAAAGATACAAGTGCAAATGGGTAGCTAATCTGTGAGGAATCCCTCAATAATGATCACGGAAGCATTAAAAGTCAACAAGTGTAAATAAAGTACCTTTTTGGGACGTTCGGAAATGCTAGAAACCCCATACACGTCACCTGGAAAGGCTGTTGTAGGATGAAGTGTTGCTCCTGCACCAATGCCAAAAGCACTGGCAGATGAAATTGTTGGCTGGAAGCCTGAGCCAGGAAACCTTACAAATTGATGTGCAGCAGGTCCAGGCACAGAAGCCATGGCTATGGAATGGTCATGCTGAGAAATAAAGAATACATTAGCATATTAAAAACAAGCAACTGAATCCAAAGCCACAATCATAAAACCAGAACCAAGACCTGTGAGCCTGCTGGAGGAATTGGTGGATAAGCAACACCAGGTGTGACAGGGGGCGCCCAAGAATTAACAGAAGGCACTGCTGCAACAGGGTCAATGCCTCTTACAGTTCCTGCAGACTCATGATGAGCAGCATAACTGGATTGCATGTGAAGATCCTGATCATGAGTAAACCTAGGTGCAAAATCTAAAGGCTGGTCGCTAAGAACATTTGGAGGATCAGCAGTCTGATTCCCATATGTAAATGGCTGTCCTTCCTGAGCTGAAGAAATGGGCATAGGCAAGGATCCATACATGTGCTCCTTTTGATATGCAGTCTCTTCTGTACCTGCCATCGGTATAAAGAGTCAAACTGCAGGTTGAAGAAATAAAATAAACTAAAGCTTAAGTGCATAGGAATCCAAATTGACCACTATTTGTTTGCTTTTCAGATGTTATGCAGACAAGACATATTTGATCTCTGAAGTTTCTGGGAACCAAAAGAAAGCTACAAGCGTCTACCCTTTCCTTACAGCAGCAATGGATAATCCAAAAGTATTTAGATAAACAGGCAAAATATCTCAGCAAGCAATTGATATTTCCATGTCTCCCACACACGGTAATGAGGCTATCATATATCCTCAATAAGACATCAATCAGGCATCACAGTTTCTTTTAGTGCATAGAACATCACAGAACTAGCTGGCATTAGGAGGATTGTGAGCAATTTCCATAATTTGAGGGTTTTTAAGAGACGGATCACAATTCTAATTCTGCATATCCATGCACTGGATAGAGATGGGGCATTCATGTATCACAAAACCCATAAAATGTCATTCAAAGGCAACTGACACAGCACATAGAGCAAGTAACATAAAATTATCGCACGGAGGCTGGCTCTCAAAAAATAAAAAATAAAGAAAAAAATAGTGACAACTTCATTTCACGAATGTAAGGATGCCTTTCGGCTACTTTCCAATAACCAAATCAACTTATAAAAAGGGAAAATGAATTGAGATGGTAGGATTATTCACCCTGCCCCTGCCCAAACCAAGTGGACTGAATTGAGAAAGCAAATTAAGAAGACTCAATATATGCTAAAGCTACGATGTCTGAAATGCTGAAGATCATGAACTTTATCCAAAATATAGCTCCAGCAAAGGTCGTATTGAGGACAAGTAACAACGGAAATAAAAAAATGGGGTAGTTAAAAAAGGATGAGGTCCACAGAAGCAGTTCTTGAGCACAAGCTTCACATGCAAGTTCAATATGCTAGTGAATTATTACCTGTAACAGAAGAATAACTAGAAGGTACCTCCTGCTGATTAACAGATGGACTGGAATGTGAACTTTCTTGATGAGGAAATCCAACATTTGCTTCTCCAGCTGAAGCTCCATCTCTACCAGTGTAAGGTATATGCAAATCAGGACCATACGAAGATGGCCCAGAACTCATGGCCGCATTTTCCTGTTGATAAGCCATTGGAGGCTGGTGTGGCTGTGCAGCTGGAGCTGAAAATTGCTGATAGCTGGACACTGGAATGGACTGTTGTTGAGTATCTGCATAACGATAATCAGCAGCCTGTGGATATTGGGACTGAATATGCTGATTTTCCATTGCAGCCCTTGCATTCGCCCATTCCTTAGCCCTGGCAGCCCAATCTGGCACATTGTTCTGGGCTGCCATTAGAAGAATCATAAAGGTCATTACAAATATCATTTGAAATAAAAGTCGGTGACATATATATATATATACAATGTTTTAATTTTATTATATATTTTGAGGTAGACAGAAGAGAGTGTGTGGGAAGAGCAAGAAGTAGAATAGCAAACACTCCTACATTTCAACACCAGCATGGGCGTGATGGTAACATGTATATTGGGGCCAAGAGCATTAATCATTTTAATAAACTTTCCTGGATTACTTTAGTAACAGTTGGGGTTTCACTGAAGTCCAAAGCAACCCAAGTAACGCTGACACTGATTTAGCAGGAAAATATACTACAACATACTGTGATTATTTCATCTTAAGTAACATGTTCAATCACTATTCTCCATTTTAGTCCATGTATTATGTAAAGAATAATTATTCCGCAAGTTTCAGAAAGTGCATTGCAGAGACAGAGAGAGAGTCTTTCATCCCAGTAATAAGCAGGTGTTAACAAACCAATAACTAGGAAGATATACAAATGAACTTTAATAACTTTAAAGAAATGAAAAAGTAAAGTAAGTGGCAACAAAACAGTTCACATGAAATTCGTGCTATTAACATGTAAATGGAACTACCTACCAGTGTAATCCCAGCCTTGTTGTTGATGGCTCCAGTTCGAGGTGCCCCAATCCTGCGAACATTGGTTTTATTATTAAATGAAAAGAAAAAAGGTTCGGCATTGAATAAGCACCAAAAGGAAAGAGAGGAAATTACCTGATTGGGCTGAGGGTAAGATTGGGAAATTTGGGGAGGAGGAGGAGGAGGAGGAGGTGGAGGCACGTAAGGTCGAGGAGGAAGAGGGTAGTGGTGCGCAGGATAAGGAGGGGGAGGGGGAGGAGGAGGATAAGCAGGAGAGGGGGCAGGTGGAGCCCACTGGGAAGGAGGAGGGGGCGGTGATGGAGAGTGAGACGGAGGAGGAGGAGGCTGGTACTGGAATTGGTTGGAGTACCATTGATGACCTTGCGGAGGGGCTGGCAGTCTAGGTTGCTGCTGCTGGTGAAGGTAAGGGTTGTGGTGATGATAATGATCTGCCATCGGTGGTGCCTGTTGCCCCGCTGGTGGTGGTGGTGGTGGTGGTCTCATGTACCGTTGGGACTGCTGGTATGCCTCCATGTGGTTTTAGGTCTCTCGTAGTCCCGTCCCGGATGAACGACGCTCGTTACACAAATTAGAAGGGGAATTTGTTTTCTTCCCTTTTCTTCCTATGGGGTACACAGTATTCAAGAGGATTTAATTTAATTTAAGATCATCTTCTTTCTCTCTCTTTTTTTTTCCTCCCTCTCTCTTTTTTCCTTAGTCTTTTCTTATTTTTTTAGATTTAATTAAAAAAGTTAACTTAATTTAAAATAATAATTTAATTCAACAAAAAGTTAAAAAAATTAACTCAATTATAAATAAATAAAATAAAAAATTAATTTAATTGTTAATATCAAAATTTAAAATTAAATATTAATCAATCATTTAGTAAAGATTTAGTAAAGAAAAACTACAAAGAGAAAAACAAGAAGAAGAATTTTGTACGTGAACGATAGCACAACAGATTCTAACTCTACCGAGTAGTATCTTCTGTTATATTTTATTGGTTTGTGTGGATGTTATACATAACCCAAATTTATGAATTTCGTGTAACAAATAATTTATAATTTCAGCCTATGCAAGTGATGTTTTGTGAAATTTTATTCCGGGGGAATTATCGAACGGTTTACAGATTCATCACGTACACGTCGAACATTTTACAGTACTCGTATGATATGCCGAAACATATCATAGAATAATCCTTGGTAATGTAAAACTTTTTATGACAAAGTTTACTCTATCCAGCATCTCACTCTTTTCCTCCTCCTCCTCCTCCTCCTCTTCAATGTACAATTTCTCTTTTGAAGTAAACAACTAGCATGTGCAATAATAAGGCTCACGTATACATGTCTCGATATTGTACTTTCCCGAAATTTACACCAATAAATGAATACATGACTCAAAATGAATACATGACGAATGTGCAGCATTTCCAGTTAGAAGCTTCTGGACATCTTGGCTTCCTTGCATTATCAAGATGATCAAAATGGTGGTGCAATTTTCTCGAGTCTAAATTTCCGTTGATCAGGTCAGCAGTAAAAATGTTGCTTGAACCACTCAACTGCTTGTAAATAAGCTGAAAGAAAAATAAAGAAGAGATAACCCAAACTTTGTGCCATCTTCATGCTACTGCATCCGCTTGCCTTCTAGTCAGTCGTGCATAGAGGCCTTCATTTTGCAGAAGCTCCTTGTGACTTCCCATCTGCATGATAGAAAAAAAAAAAGATGTACATAACCTACACTACAAACTGCAGAGCAGGATACACAAAAGTTGCAACAGTTGATCCATACTGGTTCAGGTGCTTCTAATAGTTTCTTAGCTAGTCCAGGGAGGCTTGCATAAGGGTGGCAAGGGAAGAGCTACGCTCAAGACTTCAATCTTTCTTGTCAGTGTAATGTAAGAAAACATCTAATCATCTTGAAAATCAGTGATATGTATTCTCTACCAGATAATAAACTAGGGAAACGGAATATGACACTAACAATTATTAACCAAGAATCAAGAAGTCGAGGATTTTGCAGTTAGTATTGCTTTGTTCATAAAGAAAACCCATGGAAAGCACTCACAGTCATGCATACAATGGTGTGGGTGTGTGTGGGTGTGTGTGTCTACCATTGACAACCACGCAAATAATGATGGAACTATCACAATGAACGGTGAGCATAAATAATGATTAGAAGTCGCAAATTAAAGGCCATAGTACAAACCTCAACAATTTGACCGCCTTCCATTACGACTATCCTATCAGCAGCTTGTATAGTGGAAAGCCTGTACAAAATGAACGATCAAACTTCGGACTCCAATTTAACACTCAAATGACAGGGTTGTGGATATTAACCTGTGTGCAATCACCAATACAGTTCTTCTCATCATTGTGTCACTTCTGACAGCACGGAGAACACCCTAGATGGAGTAGCAAATAAGTACATATAGAGACAGGAAATGAAGTAAGTGATTTGACCAGGAGACCATTACTCAATGTAACTACCTTGATATTGTGTTCACTCTCTGCATCTAGAGCACTAGTGGCTTCATCAAGGATCAAAATCGTAGGGTCCCTAAGAATGGCACGGGCAATAGCAATTCGCTGCTTCTGGCCCCCACTAAGCAAATCATCATCCACAAGTGTTTCATAACCACTGGGCAGTGACATGATGAAATCATGGGCATATGCTTGCCTGGCAGCCCATTCAATGTCCTCCTGCTTTATACCCCGGCTACATCCATATGAAATATTTGAACTGATATCCATGCGGAAAAGTTTTGGTTCCTGTCCAAGGAAAAATGGTTTTAAGTAGGAGAGATCCAAGAAAAATGGTTTTAAGGAGAAGGAAACATCATTGACTCTTTAATTGGGGAAGCCATCAATCAAAATCTGAAAGTAAAGAAGAACCTGTCCCACAAATCCAATTCTTCCCCTCAACCACTTTATGTCCAACTCTTTAATTGGGAAGCCATCAATCAAAATCTGAAATTAAAAGAGAACAATGAAAATTCAACATTTAGGAAACCACACCCTGATAATTAGTACATTAACATGGGAGTATAGAATTAATAGCTTGGCTATTGATTATGATCTCTGCATCAAGCTGAGAAAAATAGTGGGAAAATATTTCTTATTCATAGAAGTTGCAATCTTTACAATATATACCACTCAGACTAGGCTATATAAGAAGGTTCTAGGAAATTAAGAATATAAACCATACTAGGAAAGAATAAATATGTGCACCGACTTAGGGTGATTAACACTGAAATTTAATGTTACAACAACTGTAAGTGAGCAAATTGAATGTCAAGCATGTTTTAAAATCACAAAACACGAGCCTTTCCAAAAGCCAAGGTATATTTTGTACATCATAAGCAAAACAATCCAACAGAAATACATTTAAAGAAAAACTTCAATTACAACTCTTATGAAGAGAACAGATGTTCACCTACTATTTCCTGATTGTAGTATCTTTCAGCAGCTTGATTTAAAATGAAACTTTCAGAACAGATTGATAACATCCACAAGTTTCATTATATCTTCTGTTTTCATGCATAAATTGCAATACCTTGGATAAAGAAAAATAGTAGTAAAAAAATTCTACCTGACCATTTGTTGGCTCATAAAGACGGAGCAACAGATTCACCAGCGTACTCTTTCCACTACCACTAAGACCAACCTAAAAAAAAAAGCAAATGTTAAAAATAAGTTCCTATGGTCTTGGTGGCCAAGAAATAAAGTAAGTGAACAAAGTACTTACAATTGCAACAACTTCACCAGGATTCACTGACATGTTCACATGTTGCAATACAGGCACCTGTTCAAAATATATGACAAATAGTTATTGCAATGGTATCATCTAAAATTAAATTGGTCAAATTTAAATCAGCAACCAGGTCGCACTAAGTCAGGAGAAGCCATAATGACAAATCAAGTGATCTCAGTTTAAAACATGAGAAGTATGATGTTTCCCAGGTTCTTTTTCTAAAGAAAGAAATAGTATAATTGCAAGTGATTTACAATCCATTGGGAACTAATTAACTCCATTATCTGAAGACCACTATTTATTAGCTACAATCAACCGTGATCCCCTATTATTATGATATGAAAGTATACTCCAGCACTGTGTATGGAGAATTAGTGCAAAAAGGAACAAGGAAAAGCAGCTGCATATGGGGGAATATCAGACAAAAAAGGATCAAAATAAAAAAAACCAGAGGGAGTGTTATGATGTGACAAGGAGATATACCATTTCCCTTGAAGAATAACGGAAAGATACATCAACAAAATCTATCCGTCCCATCAATCTTTGCAATTTCTTTCCTGCATTCAATAACATTCAAGTCCAAAACGCTGAAAATACAATAACAAACATGGAGTAAAATTAAATAAATACAAGTGTTTATTATAGTGAAAATAATTTATCGGATAAAGCGATCAAGTTCAACTCATTATGTAATGTTTCACTGTTACAAGGTAAGCAATTTATTGATACTAATCTCTCTGAGATTGACACATCAGAGCTTAAAGCAGCAATCACCTTGAACACAGGGATCCACTAACTCTCTTCGACATTCGATTGAAGTTCACAAAATGCTAACCTTTTGATATAAACTGGTCACTAGGCATGAGATCCATTAATTGGAAGACTTTTTCACTTGCCCCAACAGACTGCATCAGAGATGATAAGTTATCTCCCACCCACCATGTTGAATATATTAGCCATTCACTGTATAATATAAACTTTGTAAGTTGCTCCGCCGTTATATTACCCCTCATAATAAACATCCCTCCAATCAGCACAGCAATAACCTACAAAACAAATGTGACAACAAAAGCATAAGTCAAACCCAACTTTACATTCACCCTAAGGTAAGAAGAAAAACAAGACTGGCACTACAAGTACCTATTATATTTGTGTCATAAACTTAAAGCATCAGGTTTTGACAAGAGATGCACTAATTTTTTAATTTGAAATGTATAAAATTGATTATTCACACTTTTTTTGCTAAGAAGGCTAACAAAATGCATTTATTAATGCCACTTTTAAGACACCAACTAATTATAAGAATTGAAAGTAAATGGCATATTCAATTGAAAGTGAGGTAGAGTATTTAGAATCCAAGGATCTGTTAAATTAGTCAACTCTATACACACACACACACACACACACACACACAGATACTGTCATGCATTGTCTCCAAGGTTGAGCCAAAGAATACCAGCATACAAATGTCAAACAGCAAAGAAAGGAATATAATATGACTGGTCAAATAATAGAGAGCCAAAGTCAGCATGAGTTTCCTCAAACTGCAATCAGGAACAAGAAACATGGTAGGTCAAGTTGAAGGCCAATAGCATGCACAAGTCAGAACATGGGGATTGAACAGGCTTCCTAGAGCCAAGCCCAGAAGACAACTTCAAGGTGCTAAACCTGAGAACCCGTGAAGTTAAGCCAGACAGACAATTTGAAGCGAATCCTTCTTTGGCAGATCTTGTGCTAATTTATACCTAATAACACTATTTTAAGACTAGCATACAAATGCAATAACACTTAAAGCAGTTAAATTAAACAACTGTAGACATTTCAATGCCAAAAGAAGTTAAATAAATCAATAGACAGACAACTGCATGAATCACTGTGCATATAGTAAAAAGATAACACAAGAGTAAGAATATCATTACCGCAATGGTTGAAAAGAAAGAAATTTATCTTAGGATTATATAGGAGAGACAAACGGCACAAGCATATTGTACAAAATGTCATTGTTATTGAGTATCTTACATAACATTTTCATGTAAAAGTTAATAATTATTCAGACATGAGCCCTCTTTAGACCGAGAACATGAGATTTTGAAGCCAATTAAAGAGAAAAACCTGAGTTGAGTGATAAAGCATATTGAAGCAGAAGTTCCAGAATCCATATGCAGCACTTTGTCGCAAACTTATATCAGCCAATTTCCCAAGCCAGTGCTTGTACCTATCAACCATAGATGGAAACATCATTAGTTACACACATGCACCTGCAGAGACATGTTTTCTTTAGTTTTATAAGTTGCATCAGCAAACGGAAAAGTGCTGACAGAAATAATATACAAAAGAAAAGGTTCAGCAGCATGCATCACCTTTTAACTTCCTGCTTTTCTGTTCCATGAACACGAATAGTTCTCATCAATGAGAATGTCTCCTGTGCGACCTACACAAATGAATACAAGTCAGATTATTTATTACAAAAAAAATTCAAGAACCTCATCTCTTGAAAAATTACAGATCATGAGTCTTGATATACTTCATTTGCTGAAGCAGTGATCTCTTGGACCAACTTTGCCGCCTTCTTCTGGTACCTACACAGAAGGATTCCATTGAAGCAGTCATCTACGTGCTCCAAGAGCAAATACATAAGTGGAAACCAGAAGCATGCTGAAATGCGCCGAAAACCTTTTTACGTTAAAAGGAAACGTGTACAGTGCACATCTCAGCAAATGCAAGATAGCTTTGTCCAAGGCTGTTGCAGAGCATTGTAATTTTTTTTCTAAGACAGTGTTTTCCATTTACTTCAAGGCATTGCCCAGTATTGAAAAGTCAATTATATTCACATATCGTTAAACAAGTCTCTAGACTTAATTAGTCGCATACTTATGTCTAAGATTTTCCTTTCTATCCTAGCCACACATCCATTGACTGTCCTCATTTCAATCAGGCATTTTACTTAAAAGAGGAAAATATGAGTGTGTACATAATCTTACAGGCCATATATCAGCATTAATCCTGCTAAAGCTGAGCATATCATCAATGTATATAATCCAAGTGGCCATGACAAAACCATTAAGTAAATCAATGCTCCAGTCCCCTGCAAAGAAACAACGGCACAAATTAGTCTTATATTACAGCATTCTCAGAATTATCGATCATTTGCTCAAAAAAAAAAAAAAAAAGACCTGAAGAACATTGCGCAATATCAAATTAAGATCATTTCCAATGACTCGTGACACTTGCTGGCAGTCTGAACCAAGCCTGCTTGTCAAATCACCAACTGTCTCTGAGTCAAAAAAGGATATATCCTACAACAGATTTACCAATAAGGTAAGTCAATTATATGCTATGATAATCCAAACAGGCATATCTTGCTTAGAGATACAAATGGAAACATATATATCAAAATTTGAATTTCAATTAGAACCTGAAGAAGAAGAGCAGAATATAATGTTTCCCTCATTCGCCTTACCTGAGAAATATTACAGGAATACAGTCAGTGCGAAAGTCATATTTGACTGACCAGGTCAAACCTAAATAAAATATCAAAAAGAAAATATGTGTGTGTGTGTGAAATGAAAATATTTCATAATGCCTTACAAGAATCATATTCGCAATGCCAAAACAGCAACCTCGTAAACCACTGAACCTCAAATAAAAAGAATAGAGTCAGCTGTTCTGTCACACTGTTCATTGAGATGAATCAACTTTCATGTATGTTATGAGAAAAGTTCATATAAAGCCCGCATGTTGCCATTGTGCATATCTCAATGAGATATAACTTGTGAAAGCAACAACAAAAGATATTCATATAAAACTATTCAGTAAATCTGGATCTATCTGAGTAAATTCATGATCCTAGCTGATCCAGAAAGAGGGCCATGACATAGTTGGCAAAGTAAAGGAGATGGGAGATCTAACCATACAAAATTTTAACCTGCATATTCCAGAAGTAACACATAGCAGAATCAACAGCCTAATGTTGCGGTGGAACACTGCAATTTCACTACTCTGTGCTGTGAAAATTGATGCTGTCAGAAAATGGGGCACGAATATCTCTGAAAGCTGTATCAGGGAACCAAAGCAGTTAGTAAATGCAATAGAACTTTAATGCATTGCCACCATCTTACCTAAAGTTCCACAAAACCAGTACCCAAAGAATTAATAAGTTCTAAAGTGAAGTAACCGCAAGTAATATTCACTCTCCAAACATCTAGTTTCGAACGGAAATTGTTTTGACTCTTGACAATGTATATCCATTTTCAAACTTCTACGCTTCTCGTCTCATAATGTCCATTTGCATAGAACTTATTTGATATTGAAACATAAGAAACAAAAAAGGAAACTAAACGCACCGCCGCGATAATTAAGGCAGAAAAAGCAGCAAAAATAATCCAACGGTCCTTAGAAACCAAGTCCCACATTTTGCCAAGCGCCCGCCACAAAGTCACCGGTTTCGCCATAATTTTAACTTCGACATCATCATCGAAGCTCCACCAGCTTCCTCCAGGGAGTATCGATTGAGTAAAACGAATCCATCTCCGAATCTTCTCATTGAAGTCAACATTGACTTCTCCATCAAAGTGCTCAAGGCTGTCGTTCTGTACTGATAATCCGTTAATTGAGGATGATTTTAGAGGATGGAAGTGACAGCATCGTTTAGAGCTGGAAGGGAACTTAGAAAGTAGAAGCCGGAGTCTGTTATCTTTCGAGAATCGCAGATTACTGCGGTAAACGCGAGGTGTTGATTTGTGGTGAAATGAAGTTAGCACGCAAGGTCGTACGTTGCTGAGTGATACAGCCATTGGAGACAAATGGTTAACGGCTATGTGTTCGGCTGCAAAGAAAATTAAGAAAATTTTTCTTGAAAAGAGAGGGGCCCGTAAGGCGCAATGTGTGGCGTGTGGAGGCGCGTGAGGATGCGTCTTACAGTAGCATTTCCGCTCTTTTTATTGGCGACTGCGAAGGGAACATAGTTCCTTGTGTTTGATTTCACACCGTTAGATTAGTCCGACGTGTTTTTCTTTTAGATTTTTGAATAGCAACGTTCTTGGTTTTTCTTCTTTTTTTTTCCCATAAAAGCTTTTTAAACCAAACGATATCGTTTCGGCTGATAGATATTGAAGGAATCGTGACGTGTTTGACATTATCAAAGCTACCGCTTCCGCCTTCCCTGAGACCACTCAAGTGATCATGCGCCGCGACAGTTCCCGAACACGACTCTAGTCTACATAGCGCCACGTTCACATAATTTCAGACAACTATGCCCACGTCATTTCGTGGCTTTTCGGTCATTTGAAGCAACCGCAAGGACATTTAAGTCTTTATGAATCATCATCATCGAGAAGTAAATATCTTCAGCAATGTGTTCCGTCAGCTGGACTCCTCTGTCATTCATATTCATTCATTCGACCTCTTTCTCTCTCCCTTGACCGCCATTATGGCCGTGGTTGTGGGAAATTTAGCTCTATTACTAGACGTGGCCTCCCCTCGGACGGTAACAACGGACCGTAAGTCTCGCCTGTTGGCTCTCGACGTCGTTTTAAACCTACCAAAGAGAGACCTGCACTTGAACTACTCTACTTCGGCCAACAAGGGTTTGGACTCAGAGGGGGACAGTTGGAACCATCGGGTGGTGACACGTGGCAAGGTGAATTCGAAGGTGAACGCTGTAGATTTCGACGCGGGTTCCAGCGACGAAGGGAATGGGAACGGAAATGGGAATGGGGATGGTGATGATGAAAGGGAGTATGATTGGGAGAAAGAGATGAGAAGGAGAGTGAAAGAGATTGAAGAGATGAGAGAGTTGGAGAAGAAAGCTGAGGAATTGCAGAGTAAAGCGGAGGAGGATGATAGTGAAAGTGAAGCTAAAGAAGAGACTGAAGAAGAGAAGAAGATGAGAGTCCGAAGAGAACTCGAAAAGGTTTCTTCTTTATGCATCAGCACTTTTGCGATTTTTTTAATCGTCCGTTTAAATTCTTGATTTGTACTTTTATTTATCTATTTACTTGTGAGAGCAGGTGGCTAAGGAACAGGCGGAGAGGAGAGCCACAGCACAATTGATGTTCGAGCTGGGACAAAAGGCTTACGGTAAGGGCATGTACGGACGAGCCATCGAGTTTCTTGAAGGCGCTCTCACTATCATTCCCAGACCAACGTTTTTTGGTGGTGAGGTTGGTTAATACCCGATTAGTGTCTCTTTGATTGCAAATGGTGTTTCTTGGAAATTTTGAGTCATAGATTTCATAGGAAACATTTGTATTTGGATTTTCAGATTCAAATATGGCTTGCTATGGCTTACGAGGCAAATAACCGCCACGCTGATTGCATTGCTCTTTATAAGCAACTGGAGAGTCAGCACCCCAGTAAAAACATCCGGCGTCAAGCTGCTGACCTTCGATATATCTTGCAAGCGCCAAAGCTTAAGATATCTCAAGAAGAGATGGTTACGATTCCACTTATTGGTTCCAGTTATGACAGGTAATTTTGCTACCCACTTGGTTCGATATTATATCCTGGTTTCCATTTTTGCTCGTGGTCTATGCTTTCATTTGTTTAATATTTAAAATGAGTAACCTTGTGGCCTTTGATTTCAATAGTTCACTATCCATCCATTGGAACATGCTGGGAAGTTGATCTGCCAGCTCATGTTCTTCTACACTAATACAAGACTTGGCTTATTCGCATACAGACATAAGATGTCTTTGAGGTTTTTTGTTTTGAGTTATCAATTTGTAATGTTTATTTGCTTCCCGGTTAATTGACTGCTGTGGCTTGAGCCCGAAACGGAGCCATATATTCATAATGACCAATGGCTTTTCTGTTTAATATTCTAGTTTGATCAACATGGTATGTTAGTCCAATGTCACTTAATTTGCTACCTTGATTGGCTCAGAATAATCAATGCCATCATTTCTTTCTCAGCCATGATTAGAGTGATGGTACTAGGCCAGTCACTTGTTCCTTCTTTGTGGTTGTGATCAATGTTGTCTGTTTGTAATTTAATTACTTAGAAAAGATAGAGAGTCTACAGGACTGTTATGTACATCTATTTTAGCTTTTATTTATTGAAGTTGCCCTACTGTTACCATGAAAAAATAGATAATTTATGTTTTCCCTTTTCTCATTTTTGGCTGACCTACATCAAGCATCCCAGGTTTTGCTAAATAAATATATTCAGCATCGTAATCTGAAATGATTTCTCATATCCATAATTGTCTACTTTATTTGAAGTGAGACCCTCCTTTATTTGACATTATTTTTGTGGAAAACAGACAAGCTAGTAGGGTTTAAAATGTAAATTTATGAGACAATAACCTATAATAATTCATTGAAAACTCATAGTTTCAAATCCCTTTATGGTTCAGGTCCATATGTTTTTCTTTCAAGCTTTGCTGCCAGTTGTAAGTTGTATTGTTATTGTTACTGCATATGGCCTCAAGAAAATGAACTAGCCAAATTCTTCAGGCTTCAATCCCTCCTTGAGTGACTTAACTTACTACCACCAATGGTTTACGGATTATTTGTGTGCCCTCATTACAGCTATGCAGTAACATGGAGTGATAAAAACAAGGACAGGGATCAGAGGGTAGGTGGATCAACAACCAACCAGCTTCCATCCTCCAGAGACTTTTTGGGGGACTTTCTAGTATGGCGACCTCCTATCGGATTGGAGAAAAACCGTGCTTTCTGGGTAGGTTTGACATTGTGGTTTGGCTTGGTTGGAGCTGCTATCCTTCTTCAAAGATGAGTCACACGTTCATCATATCCATATTGTAATTGTTTTCAGCAATGATGTGTTGGGTTGAATGTTTATATTGCCCCTGTGTTCATGTATTATTCTTTCAGAGTTATTGTGAATTCATTATACTTGTATAATCTTAGGTGCGAAGCTGAAAAATGCCTCTTGTTTCTGAGCTATGCGCTTGCACTGTCATCTTTGTGAAAAAATTGCTTGATGACAATACATCCCTTAGCATTGTTTGTTTTAGTTGTATCCATCCTTTCTTGTTTACAAATTTTTGAATTACATTTTCGTTATATGAGTGGTGTTATCTTCATTTACAAGCTTATGCAACAACTGTGCTAAGGCTTCGGTTGCCATCCTGTAGCATTGCAATCCCAGCATCATTGCATTACGAAAAGTCTTTTGGAGATTCATCAGTGTTCTGTACAAAGAGGCGCCGGATTTGGGGCTATTCTAATGATTGAAGACCATTTTCACTTTCTTTCCAATTAATGATTCTTGTCTTGGAAAATTGTAAAAATCCATTGGTATTTACCAAGTCGGTGTGTCATCTAACATGGTATCTAATTGGGGAACATAATTTTGAAGGGTTATGCATTGTTTGCGAAATTACAAATGGCTATATAAAATATCCAAGGAAGAACGTTTTTAATATTATATCTATCTAAAGCCTAAATTTAAACTATATTATGGCAACCACAGTTGCCAGTCATTGCATGTTTAGGAGATTCTTCTAAGAAGGTTTAAGAGTTCGAAAATGATGAGTAGAATTTTGAGCAAGTGTTTTTCATTTTGGGATTAAAGTGGGGAGCGAATTAAGTTGCCATTGGCTAAGAATATTTTTTGAAGTCTACAAAGTAAATTGAGGTGTAAGTTTTAATACACACACAATGAAGATTCAATGAGGTCACCAATGGTAAGACCCCAAAAAATAATAGTAATAATAATAATAATGATATATTACTGGTTAAAAATGAAACCATGGCTTGGACGGTAATTAAGCATCAGCAAGCAATATGGAAAATTTACAAAAATAATCATACATTTTTTATATTTTACACATTTAGCCCTCTTAATTTTTTCATATTATAATTAGCCAAAAAATAATTTTTTACCCTAAACTACCCTTCACATAACAAATCATCTCTAATCACACAAGAAAGAACTTTCTTGAATGGCGATCGGAGACAAGCAATTGGCGATGGCAACAACAACATCATCGACGACGGCGAAACCAACTCTATCTTAAGCGATCTATTTGCAAAACGAAAATAGGAAATTTAAAAGAGCTTAAACCTTATGTAAGCAAATTTATAAGCTCCTTAATGGTTCTAGTAAATATGATTGGCATTTTAGTAAATTTAATTGGCATTTTAGTGATTATAGGTTGTTAAAGGTATATATTGATGATATGTTATTAAATTTTAGATGATTATAGGTTGTTAAAGTTGTGAAATAAAATAAAATCTGGGTAAAATGATGTGTTATAAGTACTGAACATTAGGCATTTTATAAAATTCCTCTTAGAAAATTTATGTTAAATTTTTACCTAATGAAGGTGTGATGAGGGATTTATTAAAGTGTGTGCATTCTTTTAATATGAGTAATATGAGGTAAAAAAATTAGCTCATGTTGCACGCAGGTCGTGCATGCGTCACGGGCTTGATTTATGTGCGACCTGCGAGCGTCTCTTGGTGTGATGGGCGTGGGTGTTACACCAAGAGACGTTGCCTCTTAGTGTGACAGGCGTATTTAAGCATTTTTTAGAGTACTGTAATTACTAACTCTGACCTATCACCAATCACTCAGTGTAACTTCATCATAAATCATTCACAAGCATCGTTATTTTCTGAATTCATGACTCCAATAGCTAATGGATACAGTTAATTATTATCATTCAGATATATTGCCACGAACATGCTTTCGCAATACAGCTTCTTTAAACGAGTATTAAAGCCTGATATACTGCATGAAATCCTTGATAGAAGATCCAAGCACTAGAAAGTAGTACAAGAAATTATTATTTCCATCTAGTTCGAGGTAAGTAATTATACCCTTATTAGCTTTGGTCAAAACATGAGAGTATTTAAGAAGTAAGTTGTATGACTCTGCAAAGTTCCCTTATACTATTTTAAGACCAACCTCTTTAGCCCGATAGGCCTGTTGATATGTTAGCTGGACACCGTATTCCTGTTGCATGTCTGCTCTAATGTCATTCAAAGTGTATATTTGTTTATCCTGGATAAATTTATCTGCAATAAGATGATCAATAACCCGACTTCGTACTTGACAGACATCATTAGGCAATACTTCGTTTGAACAAATGTGTATGTTGTTAACTCTTTTCACAACCCAAGGAACAGTCTGATCATTCGAACCTTTCATTACTCGAATACTCTATTTACATGATTTTAAAGAATAGTGGGCCTCAAAACATATTGTTATAGAGTGTGCAATCTTGAAATCAAACTTATCCTACAAGGTAACTTTGTACAATTTCAATATTAACTCATTTTTTTGGGTAAATAATTTTTCCACACTAATATCAACAAAATTGCAACTTCTAATTAAGTTTGGAGCAACTAAGTTTGAAGGCAAAACTTGAGCAAGACTCACGAAAATATCAATTATTGCCCTCATCCTAAAACGGGCGATACGAGAACAGGTCAGTTGTCTCTGAGATTATTAGGAATATCATACCGATGCTCATCCTTATTATTGATAGGAATATTAGAATGATTAATGTCCCTATTACCAAATTTACTATTGGAGTTCATCTCGTATAAACTATTATACGATTTCAAAAAAGTATTATCAATTTATATGTTAGTGGTGTCATCAACAAGACCATCATTGGTGCGGAAATCATTATTATGGTATAGAGAGTAATGTCGCTCTAATGGTATCACTAATGGTATCACCTCTTCCTCAACATTCGCTAATATAATATTGTTTTCATAAATAGTGTCATTGTTTTCATGGAGTGGAGAATAACTTTGTTGTAACCACATCAATCGTGGTACTCCCTTTTCTTCAATATCGAAAAAAGATTCATTTGCTCCAAATAAAGTTTCAGTTTCTACAAATAGTTCAGGATCTTCTCCCAAAACTCGAGGCGATGTAGTAACAAATATAGGGATGCATCCATAATTGACCACATCAGCACCTATGTGCAATACAACCTTCACTATTTCATCATTAAATATGTGCATAAACAGTGAACATAAACGATAAATGGTGTTACTAGACTCAAAGTTGTCTTTATCGTCATATTATATTCGTTAGATTTATCTGTAAAACTTCATATTTCTTGCCATAAGTTGATCAAACGTACAATCTTTCTGAACTAAAAAAGTTATAGTCTTGGCATTCACATACTCCATACAACCATCTGCCAATATCTCTCAATAATTGTCGTAACATAATTGAAGCACAACTGAATTCATTAAACCTATAAAATTATTAAAAAAATAAAAGAAATAAAATTACACACTGTAAAATATGATTAAATCAATATGCATAATATTTGTAAGGATGTCGCATATCCTTTGATTATACGCTTAAGTACAAAAGGTTCTTATTTAGATAATTTTTTATTCAAACATATCACAGAATGAAGTATATAATTATAAAGTTGATTCATCTCTTCGCAAGTTTCGAAAGGTATATTATACTTCCAAAATAGACATATATAGCTCAGGTTATGACTTCCAAAAAATATCTGAAATTCAGTGAGACAAATAGTGGGATAGGTGTCTGTCTCACATAAATACAAAATGCTTATGTGAGACAGGCAGTGAGACAGGTGCCTGTCTCCATGTCTGTCTCACATAGACACCGAATAATTATGTAAGATAAGCAATGGGACAAATATCTGTCGCACATAAACACAGAATACTTATGTGCAACAAACAGTAAGACAGACACCTGTCTCACTTTTTCTGGATTTCTTTTTTTGCCCAAGTTTTTTTTTCTATAATATGATTTCTTAACTTAAATAAAGTATATTATGTTATTGACGAAAAATAATAATATTTACAGCAAAAATCACTTTAATTTCAAAATCGGTATAGTAAAAGTTTATTTTGTGTAAAAAAAATATATTAACCTAAACAAACTCTCTAATTGATGATTATATCTTCAATTATGTAATGCTTGTTTCTTAGAATTTATTGATTTATTGAGAGTGATAAAATTTTATTAAAGGTATTAAGTGTGTTAAAATTTATCTTTCATATTAAATATTATAAGAGAGATATTATTTAAAAATTTAAAAAAATTGATAGAAATAATTTCGTTTAAAATATTAATCTTTAATTAATTATGATAGAAAAAATTTTATACGGTCAAATTTATAAAATGTAAAAATTTTATAATTATTTTTATAAATTTTCCATGCAATATTCACAGACCCACTAATACATAATTGGGCCAACAAGAAGATCCAATCAAAAGCCCGTTAACATAACCAGTAAATCACACCAAAACCCTAGCCTCTTCACGACCATATAAATGCCCGATCCCCCCATCTCATCGTGTTACCACTCAACATTGACCTCGGGACCTCTTGAGGATCCGCCGAAATGACGACCCGCTTTAAGAAGAACAGGAAGAAGAGAGGCCACGTCAGCGCCGGTCATGGCCGTATCGGGAAACACAGAAAGCATCCTGGAGGTCGCGGTAACGCCGGAGGCATGCACCACCACAGAATCCTCTTCGACAAGTACCATCCGGGTTATTTTGGTAAGGTCGGTATGAGGTATTTCCACAAACTCCGCAACAAATTCCACTGCCCCATTGTCAACATCGACAAGCTCTGGTCCATGGTCCCACAAGATGTGAAAGCAAAGGCCGGCAAGGACAACGTCCCGATGATTGATGTCACTCAGTTCGGATACTTTAAGGTTTTGGGCAAAGGTGTTTTGCCGGAGAACCAGCCCGTCGTTGTCAAGGCCAAGCTCGTGTCGAAGACCGCTGAGAAGAAGATCAAGGAGGCTGGTGGCGCCGTCGTGCTCACAGCTTAGGGTTATTTTGGTAACTCCTTGTTTAGGGAATTTGTTATACTCTGGGACCTGTTTTGCTACTCAGTTAAATCGCAATTTCTTTTTTTGGGTATATCTCTTGCTTAGTGATTAAACGTGATCTGAATGGCTTATTTTATTTGACTTGTTGAATTTAAGCACTTGTTTATGGGCACTGATGTGGATTTTATTCTAGATGTTGTGTTGCTTTTCCTGATTGAGAATATGAGCTTGTTTGCCTTACACGTGCCAGTTGCATAGGCTGGAGGTGGTTTAAATTATTTCACCATTGGTGATGCTCTATAAGGATTTCTGATTTAATGGAGCTATGTTTGTTGTCCAATACTCAAGGGCTTCTTGGTCTTATTCTACACAATCTGAAATATGTTAACACTTGTAAGCTCTTAGGATCTGATGCTAGATGTTAGATGAATGGGATTTGTTTGACTCATGTGACTACCATTTGACTTGAGCACAAAATCTTAAACTTGTGTTTTGGAGTAAAAATTCTACAATGTGAGCTATGCAGACGAGCGTGTGCTGGGCTATTGTTATTACATCTTCTATTTATTTCCTGATTTTAGATTCCTACTTGCTGACTTCCATGTCTCATATTTTCTTACATGGAGTTTACTTGGTGTCCACTATGTTCTACTTCTACATATACTAGTGGTGGTGCATGTTTAATAATCTTTGTGATGGTTGCATGCAACGTAGTTACTGTCTTCACGAATTGTTATGTTGGCTTCTTTATTCAACTTGCTGCTCGCATATATGTACTTCACCAGCCATACTTTGAACTTGTTATTATGTGCTTTTTTCCAGCATTTCAAATTGTTAAATGAAAATATTGATATTCAAACAATTGACCTTAAGCAATTAGTTGGTTTTGACTGTGAGCTTCCCTAATAGTTCAGGCTTCACGTATTGTTAGGATTCTAATTCCCAATTGAGATGTAAATAAATCTTGTCTCTGGACTCAATTCTTGCCAGATTTAGATTTCCCATGAGATGGACTGGGTTTTGGCATTTAATGATTCATCACGTGTCACTGTTGTGGCCAAAACTATGGTTCTGTCTCATTGGACAAAGTTGTACTCTTAGGAATTATCTGCTCTGAAACTATGGAAGCATGAAACATGCTTGCTACCTTTAAAATAAATAAGTATTAAATCTGTTGTTGTGCTTACAAAGACTTAAGTGGAAAACAATAGGTTAAATTGAAAGTACATATGTTCTTGCTGCAGCTGGTAAGCTCTTCCCATGCCCTTATTATTTTCTTGGGCTAATATTCTGTGGCCGCCTAATGCTCTGCACAGTTTTAAAAATATACTAAAATTTTTCTTTTGCGGATTTCCACCTGAGGTTGACCCTTTTTTCACTTTCCATTAATACTGGATCAAACAAAATATTGAAAAAATTGATTATTTTACCCTTAAATATAAAAAAAGATCAGTTATTGATTATTATTTTGGATACTTTTAGAACATGGTGTTATTTTGGATGGATGAAAACAACTATAAAGATGTTTAGAGGTTTTAACTTGTTTGTTTTCTATAATTTGTGTTCAATTATAAGATGTTTTAAGTCTGGCTAGAAAAAATTAAACATTCTGCCTTTTATGTGAATGGAAGTTTTTAATTCTCTCTCATTATTAACTCTATGAAATATATTTATTTTTTATTACATAAATTATCAAAAGTTTTTAATAACTTTTGTTTGTGTTGTGTGTATTCAACTATCAATTTTTTTTAATTGTGAATGATAATTTTAAACACAATAAGATTTTAAGTGAGTATATTTTATAATAAATCTATCTCTACAAATTTGTAATTATCATTTTTAAAATAGATTTTAAATTTTATTTAATACATTAATTTTAATTCATATGATTAAACAATTTTTTATTTGCTCTCATAATCAACTAGAAAAAATTATCATGTAATATACTAAAAATAACATTATAAGGATTATATGTTAATATAAAAAATGTGGTCAATGTTTTTTCTTTCAAGTATTGCTAAGGTAACTATTACCAAATGATTTATTTTTAAAAAGTAAATAATTTAATTAAATAATTTATTTATAACTTATCACATGTTTAATAAATAAACATAATAATTATTAATATTTATAAAATTGTATATGTCAAAATATCATATTTTAAATATTTTATTTGTAAAAATTAAACTACTTAACATTAATATTTATGGATAAAAAAAAAAGAAAAACCCTTTAGATATGTACATTCGGGTCTATTAATATTTCAACTAATGTAGATTCATTTAAATTTTAGATAAAAAAGTAAATGTTATCTAATTTTTTTGTAAATTTTTTTATTGGTGGAGACAAAAAATAATGTTAAAAGTTTTTCATATTTGGTGTTATAGTTATTTTAAATGTCTTCTAGATAACTATGATTGTTTCTATTTATTGTTATTGCTGATGAATGTATGTTATTTAGGATCTATTGTATGAGTGAAATTTTTAATTTATATCCTAAATGAGCTACAAATTAATTACAGTGTTTATTTTGGTGATTTTATATCTTTAAAAGTTAATTTTATAGTTATTAGTGGTCTTAACAACCACAAAATAAATTTTTTTCAATTATTTAGATAGGATTAAATAGTTTCTTTTTACGTTTTAAGGCGAATTAATTATTTTGTTAAACTCTCGTTAACACCAAAAAAAAAAAAAAGCGATGCGTTTTGATAAAGTGAAAAAATCAGTTGGTCGGGCGAGGGAAGGCTACAGCCACAGAAAACAGTCTTTCTTCATGTGGATTCAAGCACATAAAATATTATAAATCCCAGAGATTTACCTCTTGAATCCAAATTTTCTAGAAAATCATGTAAAACTTGTTACAACTCTGGACAATCGTCCCCGACTGGTGTCATTCTTGATCATTCTTGTATAATCAATTACGCAAACAATAATTTAATCATTGCCAGATGCTTGCCATCCAGCTCCAGAGTCAACTAATTTTAACCTCCAGCTAAATAATGCTATCATCAGCGCAGGGAAAGAGGATAGTACGCGTATTTGATTACCAGCTAAAACAGCCCGAATATGATACAATAATGAAAATAATAGAATGAGCCCATCCCTCTGGCCAAGTCGCGGGGCAAGTTTGGTAACCGAATCAATAGAAGTCCCAAGAGTGAGACGAAGCTTTAGACAAAATTGGACCAATTAATTAAGAATAATCAATCAAAGTGGATTTGTTGTGCGAAGAGTGCGTTATGACCCGTGGCCGCCTGCCTGGTGGGGGCGGCTCCTCCGTTGTGGGTAAGCTTGCCATCCAGCTCCAGAGCAGGAATGCAAGTGAATGAATCCCATCCCCTAGCGAGTGAAGTTTACGCCCCTTTAGAGATAGGGGAGCAAAAAGCTCGTTCTTCAATTTTGAGATCTTTAGATTCGTAAGATCATGATAGAGTCCCCTTTCCAGCTAAATAATGCTTATTATTAGAGAAATCATCACTGTCCCGTTCTGTAACTTCCCTTCTTTCGTCTGCGTCCACGAGGCTGCTCTAGTGGCTGACAAGGGAAAGACGTTACTGGTTCCGAGCGGACTTGGATTATCGTAGAATAGCCGTCTTTGATTACCAGCTGCGAGGCGAGGGAATAATGTCTGGTTAGTACTCCCGTTACGAGAATGAAATGACGCCCCAGCTCGATTTAGACCAAGAAAATCGCACCAATAGCGGCACTGAGCGGCCGGAGATTGATTGAAAGGTGTGACCTCTCCTCCTAGCTCGATCGGAGACCAGAGCCTGGACTCGAGTAGTGCTTTGTCGTTGGCTTAAGGAAGAAGATGGATGGATATTCGCTCCCTGTGATGATCAGAATGAGGAATAGGAGAGAAGTCCGACAGTCAACGAATATGTTACGGCTAAACTTCGCCGTTCTCGGGTTGGTGACCTGCCTCTCAGTTCATTGGACATTTTCACGCTGCACATCCCCAAAGATCGAAACCATTATGAAATTCGTTCTTGAAATCTTTTTCGGCTCTGTAATTGGTAACAACCAAAAAAGAAATGGAATGTGGTTAGTTGCTCCATCACATCTCGCGGCTTATTGTTCCTCTGCCTATCATGGTTTTCCAGCCCAAAATGTTCATGCTGCAAAATTTAATACAATTATTAACCCCTAAAAAAAAGAAAAATGCATAGACCAATTTCAACATCAACTTGTATTGATCTTTTCATCATCCGAAGCTCGAATGTGCCTGCCGCCTTTGACTGGTATCTCAGTTATCTGCCCAGAATTTGCATGGCAAATATGTATTCAATACTAACGTTAAAATTAAAGATGCAAAGTTCATGGCGATCCATGATCCTTGCGCCTGAGCTTCGAATGCTTGCCCACTGAGAGTTTCGAGTGCGCGGGCTTCTCGTATATATTTATATATATGTGTATTCTTTAAGAAATTCAGGGACTTTAAATCATATTAACGTAAAGTGTTAATAAATCACTGAAGCACTTGATGACTATCCATTGCTGCCCATTTTAGTACTGAAACAAAATTGAAACTACAAGGGAAAATTAAAAGAACATACGGAAGTTCATAATAATTAATTAGGCATGCATAATTGGGGAGGGAAAATGGGAGAGCCGCAAAAGCAAGGTTCCGAAACATATTTGATTCCCTCAAGCAGCCTCTAAAGACATCTCGGAATGCCGTTTTAGTGACGAGAGAGATGACACATCGGCTGTGATCTTACTTGAATCCATAACATTTTGATGCGATACTGAATTTTTTTTTTTTTTTTTGTCCCCCAGATACAATTAATAAAGCACTTCACCTAAACCTTTTTCTGTTTAAGAAACCATGGGCCACGGAAGCGGCAGCAGCGGGCTTCATAATGTTTCGAGTCTTCTAGTTCGAGACGTTCAAGGACACAAACCCAGCGAGGCAATTGATTTGCAATTAATCCTGTACTAGCACTTCATTTTACCCGCGGGCCGTTCATTGAAAAACGATGAAAGAGCTCTCGAGGGCCTAAGCTACTGGTCTTAAATCATAAAACGAAGTTGAATTACAATCAGAATTCACTTCTAAATGGGATTGTTTTATTCCTTGTGTGCTAGCTCTTTTCAAATTTTGTTAAAAATTTGAATAGCTAACAAAATTTGAATAGCTTCACTGTACTTCCAAGATCTCTGTTTTCTTTTGGGTTTCATTTTCTGTATGCCCGCCCCACTTCCTTATTCTGTCTCCAGCAATAGCAGCCTGCACATTAATGTTATTTAGAGATCTCAGTGAAGTAAACCCTTCTACAGTTCAACGAAGAATTTCAAAATACATCAAGCTAATACTATCAATTAATATATGATATGTGCTGTTGAATATTATATAAAATTTTTCAAAATTTCTCCTATATAATACATGCCATTTCATTTGCTTATGCGGTCATGATAAAGAATGTTCCATAATTAAAATTGCACACCTCTTTGTTCCAGTTGGTCTTATAGATTATCCCAAAAATTACACAAGTCTGCAAGATTGTCCCACACAGCATTCCGCACCAAATGCCCTGAGGAAAAAAAATGAAAAAAAAAAAACATGTATCTCATTGATATAAACTAACAATCTAGCTTTAATGTTTGGCTTAAGGCCGATTGAAAAACAATCTCTAGGTGCTTTCCTTTTTCCCCCTTTGAATTTGTTACACTCTTTAGATATTACAATTTGGAGCCCATTGATAGCGTGAATTAATTCACATAATTACAATATAGACTAGAGCTCTACTTTTCATAATCTAGAAATTCTACACAAACTGCACGTGAGATCCAACCAAAATCTAGGGAGGGAGATGTATCTACTCTCAATAATATTGAGTCCCCCATCAAGAAATTAACTCCATCTAATACTACTTTGTTGGATGCCTCCATCCATCATTAGGCTATTGCTTGATGAGTAATTAACTAGGTAGATATTATAATCTGAATATTCAGTTGTCTTGTCTGTGGTGGTTCCCAGTTTGAAGCACTAGAAAATATTCATTAAAAAAAAAAAAAGAGCAGAAAATAAGAAAAAGGCATGAAGAATCACCTTGACTTCCAAGTCAACCAAGTAACCCAATATGAGACCCAGGGGAACGCCAAAGAGATAGTAACACCCAATGTTTACGTATGCAACTGTAGCTTGCCATCCAGCTCCAACTGCCACTCCTACAGAGAAGTGATCACACATTGAAGTTTTGAAATTCAAGTAACACGGTATTGCTAATAGAGCAAATGTACATACAATGCATCAATTAATGCCCTAGTTATTTACCAGAGAGGACCGGTTGGATATTGTTAATGACAATGCAGAAAGCCAGCAATGGAGTGAGATCAATGACAAGATCTATAACTTCCGGATCACTTGAAAATAAGGCCGGGTACTGGTTCCTCGCGATGATCAAGATGAGGGAGAGGGTCAAACCAATGAGAAATGAAGAAACCACAGCCACCACTAATGAAAGTTTTGCTGTTCTTGGATGAGCTGCCCCTAGTTCATTTGAAGTTCTCACACTGCACTTTTTTTTCAGACTAAATTAATTAGTTATATGAAATTTTTAAGCATGTGTGTAGAACCACGAGATTGATCAAAGAACTGGTTACGTACCTTACAGCTGCATTCATTCCAATCGACACCATATTAGTCCAACCCAAAATGTTCATGCTGCATACCAATGCAACGGTTCAAAGCAAAAAAAATATATCACAAAGGAGGACTCGTGAACAAAGCTCTAGCTAAATTAATGCATCTGCAAGTTAAAAAAAAAGAAAAGAAAAGAAAAGAAGGGAACAAATTCTCTTTGTTTCGCAAATATTCATACAAGTGAACCAGTGCAATTCTTAAGAAGAAAGTTCGCAAACTTTAGACACAAAACACAATTGTGATCTCCACATTATCCAATTCAACGAATAGCACAAATTTCTTCCAATTTCACGAAAGCCAAAAGTCACAAACAATCCACACATCTAACACTGTATGGTCATTAGATTTCGCACATTAGCAGTTAACATCTTGGGGTCATATTGAAAAATAATAAACTCCAGAAACGTCGTAAATGTTAAAAAGGAAAATCTGAGGGAGCTAAACAATTAAATTTGTATTTGAAAATAAAATATTAAATGAAGTCGGGGTTCAAACTTTCTATCATTAAGCCCAGCCTCGTTATCAAATTGGGATAATGTTATCCTATACCAACTGTATTTTATAATATTCTCACAAAATAATTATAGATTTTAGTGGGATTATTTTTTATTTACTGTACAAGAGTGGCTGTAAGATTTTGTGGCTGTATGCTAGCAATTGCCCATTATTAATTATCCAAATTGGTGCCTGTTGACTGGATGTTGACTTCTTGTTTTAACCAACCGTAATAACACCCACGAGTCTCAATGCCCGCCGCGCACGTGAATAAGACGTATATGATCATCAATCAATAGGGCTTGCAAATTTGACCACGTTATTGTCAGTTTAAATTTGTGTAAAATTTGGATTGACATAAACATGATGACCAATTTAGGCGGTTAAAATAAAAAAATTCGAACTAGACCTAAAAAATAAATGGATGACTCAACATGGATTATTAATGTGTTTAATACATATGTAACGCGATTATATTAAATATCTTACACTTATTTTACCATAAGTACACACTTTAATATCTTTAAACAATATATATTATTGATATTATAAAAGATATATGCCTACTAAAATATTACATAATTACATTGTTAAAATTTTAAATTTATTTAGAATTTTACAAAAATAGAATACTATATAAATGTTTATTCTTTACAAATAATTATATCATTAAATAGGTAAATGAGTCAAGAACTAAAATTCTAACCTAACAAAAAATCGTGTTGATTAGGAAATAATTTATTTAATAAGCGCGTCAAATTTAATAACTTAAACTCATTTATTTGTATGTCCGGTAACGTACCCTATCAACATGATTTTAAATAAATTAAGAAAATATATGGGTAGATAGAAAAAACCTTGAAGCTAAAATATAGGTAAATTAAGCTTACCATATAGACAAGCCAGCAACAGAGAGTTCCGCATTCTTTAAATATCCCGCAAAAAGTATTAACGCCATAAAATACCACGTCTCTAAGCTGCACATATTAAGAAAATATATACTCGGAATTGAAACTTGAAACCCCAGTAATTATACATATGGAATTTATTAATTAATTTGTTTTATGATTTACGAAAGACTAATTAATTAATAATAAAATTAAATAATGTAAGTAGCTAAAAAGGATTGATAGAAGGGACTCACCAGAGCATAACCGCTGATGCTAGAGATAACCTAACAAAACTCCAGAGATTGTGAAAGGCCTTCCATGAAAAACCAGACCAAGCTGGCCCACAAGCCCCACTAAAAATATAAAGCAGTCGGGTGATGTCAATGAACCACCAAGATGCATTTAGAGCCACGGCCGCACCCACCAGCCCCCATCCCACCTTCAAGATCAATAACCAACTCAAGATGGTGTGCAGCAGCAAGGCCACAGCTGCTATCACGGCCAACACCATGACCCTGCTCTGTGCCTGTAGAAACTTGGCCATGGGGAAATTCAATGAGTAAGCAAATAGTTGAGGTATCATCCACATGGCAAATGTTCCCGCTGCCTTTGATATCTCTTGGGTTTGCCCAATCAGACTTAAAATTTGTTGCGCGAATATGTACATGAACATAAGAATTAAAGCTGTTGTGATGAGAATAATCCAAGATCTTTGCATATACACCCCCAACATGCCCAACTGTCCTGCGCCGTACGCTTGCCCGCACAAAGTCTCCAGGGCGCTCCCCATCCCAAGCTGTGTGTAGCACGTTAGCGCACGTTTTTATTAGATTATCTGTAGTTCATTAATTAATTAACCAATAACGTATAATTGAAGTTTATGCACGTGAAGTTAATGATTTAAAATATCTAGCTATGTCTTATACGTGCAGAATGAAGCAAGTATTTTAATACCGCACCATGGCGCCGAACGAGAACCCGGCGATGACGGAGTTTTCGACGGAGACGGCGGCGAGGGCGAGGGTGCTGACGTGTCCGGAGAAGACCTGGGTGATGGCGCCAAGAGAGTATTGACATACGGTCATAAAGATGGCGGGACCGGCTAGGAACCATAGTTTCTTGCCTTCTTTCAAGAACTCTCTTGAGAAGTCACGGACACCGTTGATCGGAGGGATGTCATCAGCACCGGCGGTGAAGACGGCAGTGCTTACTGCGGTCAAAACCTTTCGGTTTTGCTCTTGGTCTTCCTCTTCCAATAGCGGAGAGATAAGCGGCTGGTTAGCATTTTTCTCCATCACCGGCACACAGAGATTGACCTTTCTGGATTGTGCTTTTATCAGAATCTGCTTTCTCCACGCAAGTTACCCTATAATCCTCACAGTTACGTGTTTGAATTGCGCCTGCTGAACTCTATATTCTGTAGCTCAAGTTGGTGTGGTGCTTGGTGGTCATCTCCATGTTACCAGATTTTATATGCACGTTGCAGGATTTGTGGGGACTGAAAAATACGTTGACCCTTCCCAAACACGACTTGTATTTGCCCTTAGCAAAATTAAACCACGGAGGTTTCATATCACCTGGCAAGTGACAATTGATTGTCAACTATTACCCATTTACCGTGGGAACAAGGCGACCTCTTATTTTAGTAAATTATAATTATTACAATTTATATTCACCTTTAATATTTAAGTAAAATTTATATATTATAATTACGTGAGATATAAATTATAATTAATTATAACTTAAAAGTATACTTTATCTTATTAGAATCATAAAAAGTTTATTGATCGGGCGTTCAATTATATCGACAAAACAAATGCTGAAAGTGCTGGGGATGCGGTAACCATCCTCGAGTGCCAAAATTAATAAATGCAATACGTCTATGGTGGAAGAATCAAAAGTTCGCCATACCGATACCATCTCAGAGTCTGAGCACCATTAAAATTGCTTAAATTGGTATTGGGATCCTCTTTTCTTTTTCTTTTTTCTTTTTTTTTTTTACTTTTATTTTTTCTCCTTGTAATAATGATCGTCTTGCATTTGATAAAAAGAAATATAGCATCAGACTAATACGTCTAATTAGGCATAAGATGCACGTATATATTCTCGAATCCTTGGAGATTTTGAAAATTACAAATTTTTTTATCAGTTTTACCTTAGCCACCCCACGCCGTTGGGATAAAAGGTTTATAATGATTGTCAGGTCGGCTTTGCAATTAATCCAATAAATAGTTACGGAAAACTATTTAATGCATGACGCAGTTTGATTCCATTGCATTGCCGTACCACTCCCACTTGGATGATTACGAGGTGGAGAGATAAATGGGTTAATTTTACTTTACTCTCTGGATATTTCAACAATCATCTACGACTAGCTTCCAACTTTCTTAAAACATCAGTGCGACATCCATTTTCCGCGAAATAAATGATTGATTTTGATTCATTTGTTTATGGATTTTGATTATTGATTCTGGTTTACTTTTTATTTTATTGGTTTAATTTTATTTATTTTTATTATTTTTCATAAGTTAATTGAGACTCAAATCGAGAATTAATTAAATGTTGATATCCCAAACATTTTTTTCAAAATTATTTTGAGATTGAAGTGTTCGATTTCAGCAGTACCATTCTTCAAGGCCTCCGCTCACTTTTCATCGTCGGCATCATTTTTAGTATGTCCACCCCATACCCTGATTCTGTTTTCCGCAATAGAAGCCTGCATGTTACATAGATCAGATCTCCATTCAAATAAATCTCTCCAAAACACATGTAATTAGTAGCTTCAACAAGATCGCTCACTTTTGCGGCAATTAATAAGAATATTGCATGCATATGTACCTCCTTATTCCAGTTGGTTCTATAAATCATCCCGAACAGTATAAGCGTTTGTAACACAGTTCCTGAGATCATCCCGCACCAGATCCCCTAAACACAATAATGCCAACGATACAAAACAAATCATCAGAATCAACCAACATTTTGGCACGCAAGTCTGGGCTGAACTACAATTGAAAAATCATTTCTGGGTATTTACTTCTTTAGGGTGCTTGCATAAATCCCTTTTGGACAACCAAAAAGAGGGAAGAGTGAATTACCTTGACTCCCAAGTCAACTTTGTAACCCAATATGAGACCAAGAGGAATGCCAAAGAGATAGTAACATCCAATGTTCACATAAGCAACCGCAGCTTGCCATCCTGCTCCAATGGCCACACCTACAGATCACCCACAAAATACATACACGGGTAATAGATTTTCTTTGGTGTGAAAAAGAAGTACTTGTAGAAGAATTCAAAAGCAAATTAGGTAATCAATTAATTACCAGAGAGAACGGGTTGGATATTGTTAATGACAATGCAGAGAGCCAGCAACGGTGTGAGATCAATAACAATTTCTCGGACGTTTGCATCGTTTGAAAACAACGAGGGGTACTGGTTCTTTGTGATGATCAACACCAGTGCAAGGGCAAGGCCGATCAGAAATGAAGAGATTACAGCGACCACTAAAGAGAATTTTGCAGTCCTCGGATGAGCCGCCCCTAGCTCGTTTGAAACTCTCACACTGCATCGTTCTCCGTTCGCTGACTAATTAATTAATTATATCTTGAATTGGTTGAATAAAATCGTTGAAATTATGTGGGAGCTTAATTAATTAATGATGTGTGTTTTATGCATCCAATTAATTGATTGATTACCTGATAGCCGCATTCATTCCGAAAGCCACCATAACGGCCCATCCCACAATGTTCATGCTGCAAACCCAAAGTTAATTTGTTAGAAATAGTTTTTATCATATTATGTTAAAAATAAAAGATAAAAAACCATTTCACGTAACTTGCTGAAAGGCTGAAATCTTGACTGTGTAGATTTATTCTATTTTTCATATTAGTTTTCAGTTATTGCTCTCTCTTTCTATTATTATTATTATTATTTTGTTGTAATGTTCGGCTGTATTTTGCACGTGAAGATAGCTTGGCTCAAATAGAAAAAGACACGGCATCGTCTCGTCAAAGTGTGTAAGGGACATCCAAATTCAAAGCGATAGTTTCCCTTCTTTTACAGACAATTTTTTTAATAACGAAAGAGAATTTAATGCCATCTCATTATCTCAACCTCACAAATAAACAAGGATTTAAAATATTTCAATGGATATCCCGAAAGTCTAAATTAACGATAAGAGTATTTCAAAAAGCACCATACCGCCGAGCAGAAAATGGTTTTCATTTCTCTTGTCATTATTGGTCGTAACTCACCCATGACAGTGCACATTCATAACTAAAAATACTGAACGAAAACAACAGAACATACAGAGAAAAACACTCACCAAATAGACAGAGCATCGACGGACACCTCAGCGTTCTTCAGATATCCCGCAAAGAGAATCAACGCCATAAAGTACCATACTTCCAAGCTGAAAATAAACCCGACTTAATCATAACATAATCCGCAGGGAGCATTAATAACTAGCAGTAAATATCAGATTAATTAGCTGGACAAGAAAATGAGTTGACTTCGATCTACACAGCAAGAGCACGCAAGATAAGATATTCGTAAAGCAACTGCCCTTTTTCACGAAATGTTTTATAATATAATATAATATAATATAACAGATGCCATCCATATTAGCAACAACATTAAAATATCACATCTGGTTAAAAACATATCTACCAGGACCAAGATCCAATGCAGTAATCTAATCTAATGCCTCTTTCATTTATTTATTTTTTTAAACTTTTGTGTCATATTACTATAATAACTTTTCATTGGCGAATTTATGTCATTGGGCAAAACATATTATATGCAGTGTGAATTACAAAAATAAGTTAATAATTTACATTTTTCTTTATTTTTAGTTTTAAACGAGTATATACGATGGCACGGTAACCACGAGGAGGTATGCATGTGTCGACACAATCATATGTTCGAGTTGTTTTATTTTCTTAATTTAAAAAAAAAACGCTAAGGTGTATACTGTTAAAAAAAAATCTTTAGTTCAAAAGTTATAAAATAATAATAATAATAATAATAATAGGTTAGATCACGCACGCCTTCATAGGTAGATATACACAATTTGAATTATTTTCTTCCCGGCTCCGGAAAAATGGTGTTTCAGAAAGAGTAATTACAAGAGAGAGATTCGTATACGTACCAGAGCATGACTGCTGACGCAAGAGATAACCTAACAAAAGCCCAGAGATTGTGAAAGGCCTTCCATGAAAATCCATTCCAAGCTCGACCACAAGTCCCGCTAAAAATGTAAAACAGCTGTGCAAGAACAATGAACCACCACGATGCATTTAACACCACAGCGGCGCCAACCAGACCCCACCCCAGTTCCAACATCAGTAACCAGCTGAGAAAAGTGTGGAACACCAGGGCCGAGGCCGCTATTATAGCCATGACCATCATCTTGCTCTGGGCCTGTAAAAACTTTGCGGTGGGGAAATTAACCGCATAAGCAAACAGTTGGGGTATCATCCATATGGACAAGATTCCAGCTGCCTTTGATATGGACGGGGTCTGCCCTATTAGACTCAATAGTTGCTGGGCAAATATGTATATGAACGTAAGCACTAAAGCTGTGGAGTTGAGAATGACCCACGATCTTTGCATATAGATCCCCAGCATGTCAAGCTGCCCTGCACCGTATGCTTGCCCGCATAGCGTCTCCAGCGCACTCCCCATGCCCAGCTGTGCATTTAATTAATTTCATATATCTCAAGTTCCATTCCTTTAATTTGTCAAAACAGTAAATATATAAATTCATACATGCTTCAATATATATATATATATATAATTAATTAATTGAATTTATATATGTGTGTACCATGGCGCCGAAAGAGAAGCCGGCGATGACGGAGTTCTCGACGGATACGGCCGCAAGGGCTATGGTGCTGACGTGGCCGGCAAAGACTTGAGTGATGGCTCCTAGAGAGTATTGGCAGACGGAGGTGAAGATGGCGGGGCTTGCTAGGTACCATAGTTTCTTGGATTCTTTGGAGAACTCCCTGAAGAAGTCAAAGACTCCGGTGATCGGGGGGATGTCATCGACGTCGGCGACGAATATGGCGGAAGAAGAGGTGGTAGCAGTGGTGGCGGCGGTAAGGTTTTGGCCTTGGTCTTGGCCTCCAGCACTGGAAGCGAGGAGTGCCTGCTTACAGTTGTCCATTTACTGAATGCTGTGCCTGCAAAACATTGAAAACAGACTTTATTGCTGCGTCGTCCTTTCTACTATTTGGGACTGTCCGATAGAAATGATTATGCTCGAACCTTCAAACTTGTTGTTATTATTACCGTACACAAATAAGCTGGTCCGCGGCTTGTTTTTCTGACGTCAATAATTGAACAAATTGGGCCACTAGAAAGCCCAAAAAAAAAATTTTAACGTGTTCTGCTTTAATCACTAACGTACAAAAATATGCCCTTTGAAAATTAAAGAAGAAAGATTAAAAAAAATAAGTAAAGTGGACAAAGATTGAAAGGCGTCACAAAGGTACTCCACTATTATTAAAAAAAAGAAAGTTTAATCAAATTAATGGATTTCTATATTTCATGTGGTGGCTAAGTACCAGTCTTGCAGCTAAACTATCGTGCTTTTCAGAAGATCTGTTTGATTTTGTTTTCGTTTTTTTTTTTTGTTTTGTTTTTATTCTTTTGCTTTTCAATTTTTATTTCCACTGTCATCACTCGCCATCTCCTCCTAGAAAAACAAACAAATAGGAACAGAAAAATACATGAAAACAAACTTATAATGGGACCGGACTTCTAAAATATCCGATCATTTGAAAAAGTCGCGGGACCCGAATTCGACCGCTCGAGCACCGCTTAACGATCGGAAGGTAATCCAATCCAAATTTTGTCCCACTGGGGCACTCGGCCATGGGCGTTTTCACCACGCCACTACAGTTTTGGCTCTTTTAGGTGAGGCTTTTGCCTTGACCTCAGAGTACCATTAAAATTAATGATTGTGTAATCGAACGTTTAAAATTGGGTCATACTGTTGGACCCTTTTTTTTGTGAATGTACGGTTACAAGCTTTTTCTTTAACACCAAACTTCGACCGCGCCATATCCCCAAGGATCGAACTTTCATAAATATAAATTAACTGCATAAATTGGGAGCCAGGGCAGTTCAATCTACACTGAGGTCTGAATTACTAAATCATAACTCCAATTTTGTCCCCCCTTTTTTTAATCCCCAACAAAGACTTGCATATTGCTGTTGATGTATATTTTGTAGACACTATCATCGATTCCCGGTGACCCTATTGAACATTGGGCTGATTATGACTATAACTTAATTATAAATCGAGAGCGACTTTTTGCAGACTTTTCAATTGGGTTGGATTATGTTAGAATAATTTTAAAATAAGACACTTATTTATAAATATAGAATTAAAGTTATAATAAATTTTTTATTATTTATTATTTTTTTTTGTGATTAAAATTCGCACTGCACCCGTAAATCATTTTTACTAACATAAATATAACCTTTTCAATTTTATCTAACTTGCTTCTTCAGTAGCTGCTATTATAATAAACATTTACAAGGCAAGTTCAATTCTTACAATTATAACAAATAGGAGGCCGTAGACCATAAATATACAAGAGCTGGCATCGCATGGACTGTTTGCTTTGCAACTGCGATTAAAATTGCTAAAACCATAAGACCATCCCCCAAGTTTCTCTCCCTGTTGAAGCTGAAAAACTCGGGTGTATGAAACCCACGTACCATGCCTCTCCATTGAAGTTCCAATGTGTTATGTTATATTTTTAAATTGTAAAGGTACCTTAAATAACACATATACAGTAGCCTTCTGGTTCACAGTCTTAATTTATAGAAAAAGTTAAAAAAATTAAAATTACAAAATTTAAGATGTTTAAATTACATAATTTATATATTTTTTCAAATTTCTCATTCTTTAAAATATATGGACTCTTACTATTTTCACAAAGGTTTAATTTTTAAATCTAGACCCGGGTCAATGACGTAGTAAGGTACTCCGGAAAAGTTGTTGTAAGGACTAACTAAATACAATGTACGGATGCCGGAAAGCCTTATACATTGTTTTTTTTTTTCACTCAATATTTCAGTAAACCTTATGTTACAATAATTATAACATATAACTATTTATTTCAGAATATATGAAATAAAAAATAAATTTAAGAATCTAACAATTAAAATAAATTGTTATATAATATAACTATTGTACGAAACGGATACCTCAATATTTATGATTCATATTTAATTTCGACCCAATCCATTAAATGAGTGATCGTTAATTAAAGCATTGATACATGTGGGGGGTTGGCGGTGGCACCAACTGGGGTCCCCACTTTTTATGATATTGTTTCTGTAGCAGGTGTTGCCACGTGATTTGCTTGCACTCTTAAATCAGTCGCCGTCCCATATGCGTTTTATATAAGTTACGTCGTATCTAATTGTAGGAGCCTTACATTAAATATTACCAAACCACGTCAGTCTGTTTGCCCGAAGGAGCCACATAGAGGAATTCGGAGCGTGTTAGCACAAAACAGATGCATGACACATGCATCCCAAATTTCAACGTCTGTTCTTAACCGAAGTAAAAATGGAAGACAAATAAATCATCAATGCATAACATATGAAGTACATGATAAAAATTAGACGGGTGAATTTTAAATCTAATACAAAAAAAAAAAATAGTGATACAACACAGTTCGTTTAGTAATTGAATAATTATATTGCCTAATACAATACGACACGACTTATTGTACGCGCGCACACATACATATATAATTATTATTAAGTGCAAACGTTCACACACACACATATAAGTTAAAGTATTAAATTTTGAATAAACTTTAAAACTGTAGAGTTTTAAAAACTTTTTAAAATCTTACAATTTTAAAATATATCCACATAAAAAAATACGAATGTCTATATTAAAGAAATACTATATATATAATTTTTACATAAATTATAACTTTTTTCTTAAAAAGGAAATTCAACTATTTATATATAACAAACTATAAAACTACAAACACATATTATACGATAAGAACATCTGCTAAAATGGTAAAAATAACTTACAATGATGAAATATCACACATATTAAAAGTTAAATTTACAAAGGAGGCTGCTAAATTATTATTTCAGTAACTTATAACTCTTTCACGTGCATAATAAAATTATAATGTGTAATTTTAGTGTATATATGAGAGGGCTGTAAGTTATTGATACAGTAATTTAGACTCTTCCTTCTATGAAAACAAATAATTTGAAAAGACATCAAAGTCCATTAAATATCTTATTTTTAATAGGATATATTAGAGGATAAAACGGGCTGACATTGACACACTAGAAAATTGAATACACGCAAAAAATAATCGAATTGATAGACACGCAATCTCTTTATGGTTAATAATTGTATCAAATTTAGACATTTAAATTTATTTATTCCTGTGAAATTTATGTTGAATTAATTAGTGGTTTCAAATTTTACCGCCTCTAATTTTGATTGGGCAAGTCGCCTCAGAAAATTGTTCGGCACAATTATTTCTTCCGTCCGGCGCACAAAGTTAGTCAACATAATTATCATCCACTGCCAACAATGATATTCGCAAAAGAACCAAAAGACACTTTTTATATTTCCATCGCTTTAAATATAAAATTTTTATAATATTTGAAAAAACTCAATCTCAACCCCAAAAAATATATATATTTTTTGTTTTATTCTGTTTTGTACGGATTATAAAACAAAATTTATAAGACTCAGTTAAGCTGCAGCTTACTGCACTTTGTACCTGAAATAATAAATAATTCCATAAAATCCACAATATTATTTATTATTTCAGACGCAAAATTCAGCTCCTTAACCGTTTCTAAACTTAAATTATAGTTTACTGCTTACGCTATAATCAATTTTTTTTTTGGGTCTCATTTAATTTTGTGCAATTGTCCTTCGTGGTCAGTTCAAGATTTTTTGTTTGTACTTAAAACACGACAATCGACTTTTGATTAAATAACTATAAAAAAAAAAATTATTGTTCGAAATGCATTGAATTTCGTGCCAAGCATAATTTAAGAGTTTATTAACTTCCATCATAACAATGTAAAATACATAATTATTTCATAATTGTTTAATTAAAATCTAACGATTGAAAAAAAAATTATACTCTCTTATATTTACATAGTTATTAGATTTTCATTAAATAATTATAATATAATTATGTACCCTCTATGACAATATAAGATAACAAGTGTCTATTTTTTATTATTTCTAAAAATACATCTCAAAACAACATTTTTCAAACAATAATGATTAAGGATGACAAAACCCGGACCTCAATCATTGTTATTAAGACTGAGTTTGGTATTAATTTTTAAATTAATGTTTTCTAAACTTTTTTTATAGCAATAAATAGAGGTTTTTGATGAGATACTTTTAAAATTGAGAATACATATTTATTTTATTAATAATATATGAAAATAGAAATAATGAAAATGTATTTAGTTGTTTGTTTGAAAATATAGAGCCAATGAAAGAGAATGAGAAAGATATTTATTTAAATAAATTTTTATTAACTTTAGAAAATTTGAAACTAATAAATATAGTACGATCCGTTTATTTATTTTTAGTTAAAATGAATTTATTTTTTTCTCATGATGTTGGCATTTTTTAATAAACCAAAATAATAATTAATACAAAAGAGACAATTAATGATAATTTTTTAAGAATATTTGCTAAAATTGATTAAAACTCACAAATATTTTAAAAATGTAAAACAATAGTCATGCGTCCTTTCATGGAAGCATAAAAGTTCAAAAGCTACTGAAATTTATACATTAACAGCCGACTTAACAGCACGTGGGACATTAGTCATAATGGTACCCTCTAGTAGGCCCCGTGTAAAAATAAAAATTGAAGATCACCGAAAAGATGTTTTCCACTTTTATGGGCTGAAAGTGAAAAAACGAGAATATCTCATTTCTTGAAAAGTGAAAGCAACGCAAAGTTTGTTGCTGCCAAACACGTTTTTTACTTGTGTTTTTTTGAAAACGAAAAACAGTAGTTGAATAACTGTTCAGTCGCACCTGTTTGTACATGCACCTGAAATCATCTCTTGCAGCCCAAGATCTGGGACTCTGGACCGGCATGTAGATTCAAATAAGGGAGAACGGCACCTTTCTCTTTAATTTATTATTATATTTTTTACTTATATCATCGACTGTGGACAGAGTTTATCACAACACTTCGGCCTTGTTCTCCCTAACTTTTAGGATCCGGGCAGCTACATTATGTTCCAAACAGGCTCTTAGTTACCTTTGATGTCAAAAATATCCATAGAGACGTTTATGTTAGTTAAAAAAAAAGTTATTTTATTTTGTTTAAATTTTGACATTGAAAAAAAATTAAAAAGGAGAAAAATAATAGAGAGAGTAGTATGAAATTCTATAAAAGGAAGAACGAGGAAGGAGAGCGAGAGTTTTCATCAAGTATTAAATCATGGTAATTAAACAAAAGAAATATAAATATAAAATAAATATTTAACAGTTATCAGGAAAATCGAGACCCTACACAGAATCCTTAAAAGATAAATAATTTTCTTTGGAATTATAATGATCGAATGTCAATCATCCTACAAATTACTCCCATTTACTAAAAGTGGAATCTAATGCCCACGAACTGAGTCCAGAATTTTTTATGGTAAATGATCTCATTTTCAAAAGAATATAACAATTACGGTAAATTTTTAATCACTTTTGGGATCTCCTTAATCCACACCTGATATTCGGAACTGAATAAGGCAATTTTCACTAAACCATGTGCTACTAAGTTATAAGACCTAGAAGTATAAGTCATCCTATATTAATTATTTTGGTCTATCCAAGCTTTAGTTTCACGAATTATCCAAACCAGCTCTGCTCTTCTAGAGGAAGCCTTGAGAATAAAGTTAGTAACATTATTGGAATCAGACTCTATAAGTAGGAAGAAAAAGAGCGGCACCTGCAGCCAACTTTGTACCTTCTGAAGTCGCTGAACTTTCATCAATTTCCACATCTCCCCGTTGAGGCTTCTCAGATGTTGCAGTAGCCATTACAACTCCTTGATAATTTCTTATAATGCATCCCGGGTCAGCGAAACCGCCGTCCTTGTCCATTAGCGGCATCAGTACTAAGCTTATTTTAGCAAGGAGGAGCTGGAGGGTGCCAAATATTAGGCTGAGGAGGGACAATCTGGGAAAGCCAATGTTTGACTGATTGTCAATTTCGAAACCCATTTAATTGATCAAATAAATGGGCCAAGAAACTCAAGAGCAGCCCAATTGCAAGTTCACCTTCCACAATGCGAACCAAAAAGAAATAAAGAGATAAAAATAATAACAACTTGAAAACGTCGTAGTCTCCTCATCAATTTCAACCGATGTTACTTTTAGCAGCAATATGACAATTGGAGACGAGGGATTTTTCTCCATAGTGGAACCCCAGCCGTTGAATTAACAATGTGAACCTACTTACATTAGGCCTCTATCTCCCCCATTGACGGACGATATAAACCTATAATATTGCCACCGAAAGTGATACCAGCACATTGTTTCTTCAAATAAATTTAATTTGTAATTTATTAATTAAATTTAATCAGACTTGTCTAATTTTTACTCTATGGTTTTTTTTTTCCACTTCTTCGAGTAGAGTGGTAGGTACATAATAATAATAATAATAATAATAATAATAATAATAATAATAAGGATACGCCTACGTTATAATAAGTTGTAACGTACGCGTGAGAATAACACAATACTACGAGACTTATCATAATATTATACTACTCTAATACGTATGTTATAATAAATCATAACGTAATATTTTTTAATAATAATAATAATAATAATAATAATAATATACGTAGATGAGGTGAGGTAAGGGTGTCAACAATACATAATTTGCACATTTTAATAATGTACGAAGATGAGGTGAGGTAAGGGCGTCAACAATACATAGCTTCTTATATTTTCATACTTTGCACATTTTTTTAACACTTGACATTGACGCATTTGCCAGCTGTGTGTTACGTATTTCACTAATTAACTAATGGGTCAATCTGGCACCATGACGTGTAATGTTTTCTTGCTGCTGTCCATAAGGATCATAACTTCTCATTCCTTATATTCCCCTAATACTATTTCATATTGATCCACCTAGATTTTTTTTTTCTTTTATGGGAGAAAAAATTATTTAACTTTGTATTTGTCTTTTGGACGTTATCAAAATTGCTTGTTGCTTCACAGCTGTACTTGACAGCGATGCAATTAAATTAATGTTGCCGTAATGATAGTAGTACTTCTAATCATTTAATGAGGTCGTGATTAAAATTTTAAAATTAATATCATAATTAAATACTGAATTATGTCAATAAAATATGAGGTATATAAATTTAACATAAAATTTATAAATAAATATTAAATATAAAATAAAATATAAATTATGTAAATGGAACATATAATTTATAAATAAAAAATAAAATAAGTAAATTAACATAAAAGTGGTGAATTAATACATTATTAGTAAACAAAATAAAAATTTATACATATAACATAAAATTTATAAATCAATATTAAGTATAAAATAAAATATAAATTATGATAATAAAATATAATTGTAAATAAAATATAATATAAATTAATTAATACAAAAGTTATTGAAAAATAAAAATTCATTATAATAATGATTACCTTATAGTCTAAATTTTATTTTTAATTAAAATTAGTATAATACAAGATTAAACACACACACACACACACACGTATACATACATATATATATAAATTTCATCCTATATAATATATATTTAAGTTATTTATCTTCTCGCAATAATTTAACAGTAAAATTTATCAAACACCAATAATTATTTTTAAAACGTACAATATTTTTTAAAATATAATTTATCAATTGTTTAACTGATTCTTTTCACAATTGATTTTATATATTATAACTAATAATAATTATTTTATAAATTATGACATTTCCAATCTAGCCCTTATTATTATTGAGAAAGGGTTACCTTGTAGCTATTATAAGGTAAATTTTACTATAGGTACTGTTTATGTGAGAGGTTATACATTACAGTAATTATAAGATAGCAGCCCCCTTATTATTATTATCATACATGAGAAAATATGATGTATAATTTGGATGATTCAAAAGATTTCAATCTTAAATTTAATAGTTTACAAACTCTTCACGTAATTCTCTTAATTATACGTGTATTAACAAAAAACAATTACTTTCAGTAAAATAGTATAACACAATGAGTCCCGCAAAGCTACAACAAGAGTGTGTTTGCCTCTAATAATGTGAGCAAGTCATTATAGTAAAGTGATATTTTTATTGTTTTGCATTTATTAAATAAAATAGTGTTTCTACAACAATATCTTTATATATTTTAATAGTGTTGCTTATTTCAAACTTTACTTTAGGATTTTCGTTTTATTAGTATATAACATTTACTTATTAGTTATGGGATAATATAATTAATTAATCCAATAAATAATATGTTATATCTCTATCATTTGAGATAGAATTTAGGATAAAATTTTGGGATATCATTATTATTGCTTATAAGAATTCAAAATAAATCAACAAGTTATTTCGTCCTATGAAAAAATTTGGTAATAGGTCTTCGAAATAATTCAAATTTTCAAAAAAGATTGTAGCATCAAGCCCTGACTTGTTATAATAATTCATATGTTCGTATCATATTTAAAATAATCAAAATATTCTTATGTTTTAATATTCGTTTAAGAATGCTTTTGAAAGATTAGAAGTAGTTTTAAAAGTTAAAAAAGTTAATTTTAGTATTTAATAAATTTTAAAAATTATTTTTATGAAATAATTTTATTTTACAATAAATTTAAAAAAATAATAAAAGAATAAAATTTTAAAAGTAATTAAGTTTTATATTTAATATAATTTTTTACACATTCTCACATATATTATAAAATTTTAAAATTACTACTTTTTTTTAGTAAAAAAATAAAAGTATTAAATTTAAGAAGATTATTAATATTATCAATTATATTTTGAAAACAAAATTAAAAAAGGGGTTTGTTTGTTATTGTTCCGACATGGATATCGTAGAGTATTTCGTTAGTTTGACTCGTAAATTCAACCTGTAGCTTATTTGTTTATTTTTATTTTTAAAAAAAAGGAAATAGGAAAGGGGTTGAAGAAGCGATCAATTGTCTGACGTCTCTGACAAGCGGCTGCTCCTATCACCTCCCACTCCATGAGTAGTCGTTTGTCCTTATCTAATAAGTTCGATCCAGTCCCACGCCCACCCACACGATAACACGACGACGTCTTAATTAATTGAATTACGAAACAAAACAGGCTTTCTCACTCTCTTTCACGCTAAATCCACATCCTTTCTCTCGTTATAAAAGGCCGCCCCTTAGATCTCGATTCTTCTTCAGTTTCTCTCACACTCTTTTCTTTTAGAAAGAAAGTGATTTTGAGTTTGTTGTTCCCGTGACTGTGGCTGTGCCCGTGTGTGAGTGCAAGGGGATAGTGTTAAGAGGTTACGACTTAGGAGGACGCAGAGATAATTTGCTCTGTATGTCAGTGGAATACTACTGTGATAAATTCTGCGGTGGATACGGTGCGCTTGCAAAGCCTTTACAATGGCCACAACTCAGGAAAAGACGACGCCTACTTGTTGCATTAAGGACTCCTCCAAGCCTTCCGCCGCTAAACCCGTCAAAGATTGGAAGGTTTCCGGGTCGGATCCGACCCGTAAGCGTGACTCCGTTACCACCCTCATCCGTCCCGTTGAACCCCTTCCCGATCCTTCTCCTCCTCCTAACACCATTTCCTCAAACAAAGGTTTTATTTTTATTTTTAATTTCTTGTTAATTTCTTTTGTTAGTTTTATTGATTATTCTTGATAATGATTTTGTTTGTATTTTTAATTGCTGTTTTATCGGGTGGTGATTTTTTTTCCTTTTTTTTTTTTCACTTGGGAAAGATGAAAAGCTAAACGTTCGTTGTGAAGTCAATTGAGTGAGAGAGTTAGGTCCTTATTACGGCTTTGGGCCCCAAATACTAGTTCTTAATTATTGTCCCCGTTTGTTTGTTTCTTAGGTGTTTTCTTTTTTTAATTTCTTTTGTTGACGGTATATTTTCGTTGCAACCAAACAAGACTGTATTTATGATTTCTTATCTTTACTCCTTTTTTTCCCCCCTTACGTAGGCGTAGCAGCTGACTGAGAGTAAACTGCCGTGTCATAATTCCAGAAAATCTATTATTACAAACTAAACCACTCTTTTTCTTCTATTGATTTGCTTGCACAGGAATTCCAATGATGGTGAGGGCTCAAACAAGCCATCCTTTAGACCCTTTATCTGCTGCTGAGATCTCTGTTGCAGTAGCCACTGTTCGGGCTGCTGGAGCAACCCCTGAGGTAACTTTTCCTCATATATGATGTTTATATTTTAAGTACATTACATTGTAAATGAAAAGGGGGGTGACAAGTAAATCTGATTGTCAGGTGAGAGACAGCATGCGGTTTGTGGAAGTGGTTCTGGTGGAGCCAGATAAACAAGTGGTTGCATTAGCAGATGCCTATTTCTTCCCTCCTTTTCAGCCGTCATTAATTCCCAGGACAAAAGGTGGGCCAATAATTCCTACTAAACTTCCTCCTAGACGAGCAAGACTTGTTGTTTACAACAAAAGGTCGAATGAGACAAGCGTATGGGTTGTTGAATTATCGGAGGTTCATGCTGCAACTCGAGGTGGTCACCATAGAGGAAAAGTTATTTCATCGAAAGTTGTTCCAGATGTCCAGCCTCCCATGGTATATTAGTATATATGTTTATGCATTGTTAACGTTTATTCATGGCAATCTTAAATTTAGTCAAAGTGACTGTCTGTAGTTTGTGTTTGAAGTGTCCAGATTATTATTATTATTATTATTTTGTTGTAAATAGGTGTTCTTATCTGACATAGAAGTAAATTTTTTTCTACTTAGGCACATCATGTTATATTTCTCATCTAAACAAGCTATAGTGGATGTGTGTTTCGTATTAAACATTTCCAATGTTAATCATCATTAGTGTAGATAGATGATCGCTTGATTTATGATCTAGTAATTGGGTGCATGGCATGTCCCGATAAACCCCTCGTAATATATTCGTCTTTTCAGTTCTATTCATGTTTTTGCATCATTAATGTGACTTCTTGAATTTTGTATTGCAGGATGCTGTGGAATATGCTGAATGTGAAGCTGTTGTGAAAGAGTTTCCTCCATTCCGGGAGGCAATGAAAAAGAGGGGTATTGAGGACATGGATCTTGTTATGGTGGATCCGTGGTTAGTACCATGCTGAGATTATTTCAAACTGATGTTCAGTAAAAATATGCTTTCTGTGCATTTCTTGTGCTCCTTTTAATGGTTTGTGCCCCAAATCCTCTCTTTTAGGTGTGTAGGGTATCACAGTGATGCAGATGCTCCAAGTCGCAGACTTGCTAAACCACTTATCTTCTGCAGAACTGAGAGTGACTGCCCAATTGAAAACGGTTATGCTCGTCCAGTGGAAGGAATCCATGTGCTCGTTGATATGCAGAATATGGTGGTGATCGAGTTTGAAGACCGTAGGCTTGTTCACCTACCACCAGCTGATCCATTAAGAAACTATACTGCTGGTGAAACAAGAGGAGGTGTTGATCGAAGCGATATAAAACCGCTTCAGATTGTTCAGCCTGAGGGTCCAAGCTTCCGTGTTAATGGACATTTTGTTGAATGGCAGAAGGTGCTTATTTGTGTTAATGCAAATATTGATTACTTAAAGTTTGTAAGATTCTTGTCATTTGCAAAACTTATTCGTTTTCTATTATAATTCAATTTTGGTTGGCAGTGGAATTTCCGTATTGGTTTTACTCCTAGGGAAGGTTTGATAATCTATTCTGTTGCATATGTTGATGGTAGTCGAGGTCGGAGGCCTGTAGCCCACAGGTTAAGCTTTGTTGAGATGGTGGTCCCTTATGGGGATCCAAATGATCCCCATTACAGGAAAAATGCATTCGATGCAGGGGAAGATGGGCTGGGTAAAAATGCACATTCTCTTAAGAAGGTTAAATACCTCTTTTGCTTTTTCTTGATTGTCTGAATTATCTACATATTTAACATATTCTTTTTATCTTTTGAAAAAAATTCTTCACCACATATTATATTGTTGCTTCAGGGTTGCGATTGTTTGGGCTACATCAAGTATTTTGATGCACATTTCACCAATTTTGCTGGAGGTGTTGATACAATTGAGAATTGTGTTTGTTTGCATGAAGAGGACCACGGTATCTTGTGGAAGCATCAGGATTGGAGAACAGGCTTAGCAGAAGTTCGAAGGTCTAGAAGGCTATCAGTGTCATTTATATGTACTGTGGCCAACTATGAATATGCATTTTTCTGGCACTTCTACCAGGCAAGCTAATTAATGCTTTGATTTATCTGGCATTTTGTTTGGTTGTCTAACATCAGTTTTTGTTTTCTATCTTAATTTTCCACTCTTAAATATATTGATGCCATCTTGAGTGTACAAATAAATAGTTTTGCTTCTTTTAAACATTAGATTGCCTCTAGTAATGCTACTCTCATCAAATGGTAGTACTACTTAAATCATAATGATGCAATGTTATGTTATAGGATGGGAAGATTGAAGCTGAGGTTAAGCTCACAGGAATTCTCAGCTTAGGTGCACTGCAGCCTGGAGAAGTGAGAAAATATGGCACTATTATTGCACCTGGGTTGTATGCACCCGTTCATCAACACTTCTTTGTGGCTCGTATGGACATGGCAGTTGATTGCAAGCCTGGTGAAGCTCATAATCAGGTGAAATAAAGGGATACTATATATATATATTAAGAATATTCTCAATAGGGTTTCAAATTGAGGCTTCATCAGCAGTTCTATTTCTGGCTTTAGCAAGAGCATCCATCTAACTTAAATTATTATGAGTCACATTGCGAGGATCTGAAGGCTGAGGATATTGCCTCTTTTCTTCGTTTGATAGGTCTCCGGGGTTTGTTTTGCTGGCAATTTGATCTACAAGTAGAGTTTACTATTTGATTCCCGTTTCTGGCATTGCTTTTTTATTTTATTTTATTTTATTTTTTTTAAATGGTCATTGAAGTAGCTGCCGGATTATGGACCTTTCCTGAGATCTTTGGGCCGTAGGTGCTTAATTTTATCTCTGACAATACTTGATAAGAATTGAGAGGAGAGGAGAGAAAATGAGAGTAAAAGAGGGTGGGTTTCATCTCCATTGTTTGGGAGGACTTTTTCCTCCCCTCTTCTTATCTCCTTTCATTTCTTCAAACCAAACATGGCATTAGAGGTTATCTTCTGTATTGACTAACGGTTAAAATAGTCAAGAGGATTTATTCTTCTGTATTGACTAGATATTTTGTTAATGACTTGGTTGAATCTAGTTTGGAGTTATTCATTGGCGCAAGATAATATTGTGGGTCTTATGTATCAAGTGTGCTCAATAATGAATTATATTTTTTTCTCTGGAGCATTTGTTGTTCGACTATAAAGGAAATTTATTGTCATATGTGTTAGCATGATATTGTAACAGAAATATTTTCTTATTGGTAAAGGTGGTTGAGATGAATGTTAAAGTTGAAGAACCAGGGAAGAATAATGTTCACAATAATGCATTCTATGCTGAAGAGGAACTGCTCAAGTCGGAATTGCAAGCAATGCGTGATTGTAATCCTTTAACCGCTCGTCATTGGATTGTAAGTTGTCTTCCCTTGTAATTCTTATCATTTTGTGCAAGGAGATTTGTGCTCAAAATTGCAGAACAATGTTGGTTGTAGTTCTCTGTCAGCACTGAGTAGTTTTCTAGTTCTTTAGGGTAGTTATACCGCAATTTGGATTGGTTCACATTATGATAAAGTAAATTAAATTAACATTTTATATCATTTCTTTATACCCATCATGCATTACATGGGAATTTGAAAGTAGAGTAGGGGAGTTACAGTTGGAAAAGAAAATCAAACTGCATTTAACAAAATAGTTGATCTATTATTTGATGGAATGCACATCTTTCATCTTGCAGATCAGAAACACCAGAACCGTTAACCGCACTGGACAGCTAACTGGTTATAAGTTAGTACCCGGTTCAAACTGTTTGCCATTAGCTGGCTCTGAGGCAAAATTTTTAAGACGAGCTGCTTTCTTGAAGCATAATCTTTGGGTCACTCCTTATGCACATGATGAAATGTATCCCGGAGGAGAGTTTCCCAATCAAAATCCTCGAGTTGGCGAAGGATTGGCTACTTGGGTCAAGCAAAATCGCTCTCTGGAAGAAACTGACGTAGTTCTGTGGTTAGTTGAAATTCTTTATTAAGTACACTTAGATCTTGTCTCATAGTCTGAATTTGTTGGTGGATTTCGCATGATTAATGCATACAATACATGTTATCTTTATATATTGTATATCTGCATGCCCTTTTTAAAGTGCAACTCATGTTCTAGCAATTGTGTATGGATTAATTGCTGGTGTAGCAGCCTAATACTCACCCTGGGAATGATTGTCATTTTTTTTCATTTTTTGTTTAAATGTTAATTACTCTCATTTCATCATATGATTCTGTAATGAAATTATTGCAGGTATGTATTTGGAGTGACTCACATTCCTAGACTGGAAGACTGGCCTGTCATGCCTGTGGATCGTATTGGCTTTATGCTCATGGTATGCCACACATCCTGCAGCCACATAGCTGTAATGTTTGTTTGATATTGCAAACAACCAAGGTTATGGGTTTTTAACATTTTTGACTGTTGGTTATGCAGCCACATGGGTTCTTCAATTGCTCGCCAGCAGTGGATGTCCCTCCAAGTGAAAGCGATTCGGATCTCAAGGACACTGTGATCACGGAAAAGCCCGTCCAGAATGGGCTGCTTGCCAAGCTCTGAATGTTTGTCCGAATGTTGGGCAAGTTCGTGGCTGCTTGCTCCCTCCGTTTGGTGGGTTGTTTGTTTAAAAATTTCAGTCTTTGGACGACTTCAGGGAAACTGAAGTACTATTTGAATAGACGTCGTGTGATGTTGCTACTAATTTGTTAATAAGTATTTATTTCCTTCGGGAGAAAAAAAAAATTATGATGATGATGATGATGACTGAAGTGGTAAAATATGTTTTAATAACTCATTGACAATTTGACAGTAAATCTTTGTTGCACAAAGGAGGCAGGCAAAAGGATTTATTGGACTTTTAGTTGGCTTTCAGAAAATTCTTAGTTCGCGGAAATCCAGTGCCATTATCATTTTAAGAGGTCCCTGTGGGCCACTTTGGACGCGAATTGTGATTGGCTAGTTTCCCAAGTACGAAACCTTTAGTTGTCAGAGAAGTCCTTTGGTGCTTTAGGCTTGCCTATTTATTACAGGTTCATGTCATTATAAATATGATACGTTGGAATTAATTTTTGATAAAGTATGAATTTAAGTTATAATATAAAACAATAAATAATAAAAAATTTATTATAATTTAAATTTTATAATTATAAAGAAATATTTTATTTTAGAGTTATTTTAATATAATTAGATTTAAATTATAATTATGATAATTTTAAGTATACATAACCTTTACGAGGAGTGACTAATAAATTTATATACGTAATTTCAAGTTTATTTAGTTGAGGTTTGGCATATTTTCACTTTGATAAAAAATATTAATGTATCTTCACTTTACTCCTTTCACCGTTTGTATGTCGTGTCGTATATTGTAAACGGTGAGGGTAAATGAGTAATAACTCATTTGTATTCTAAAAATAAACTTAAAAAAAAAAATGCAATGCTGAAGCCACAAGTCTTTTCTTCCACCAAATCTATCCATCAAAAAAATAAGTCTCCATCACCGAACCAAAACACACCCGTACTCCATCTCCAAAGGTTTTGAAGCTAAAGAAATCAACTGTAATCCTGTCACTTCAGCTCAGAGAATTAGATAAGAAAAGAACAGGTGATGAATCAAGGGTAACGGAATCGAGTGTCGCCTGCGGTCGGCGTTAGAGGCGGCTATCACTCAATCACGTATAAGGTTAGTATTTGAAAAAATCCTTTCCATGTTAGAAATCAGTGATTAGGCATTATATTGTTATTTAAAAATGAAAGTGGGTTTATTAGTTTGTCGAAGAATCTGCTCTGTTGCTGGTGTTGTTTGTAGATTAAAATGAAAATCGGTTGTTGGTGTGTTGCAGAAAGCTGCTCTGCTGCTGGTGTTTTTCAATTAAATAAAATAAAAATGGTTTTGTTAATATATTGAAGCCGCTGCTGGCATTGTTATTGTGACTTTATTTAGGCAATTGATGAACTTATGAGCTAATAGTATTGTCTGATCAAGTTTGTATTCTTAATAGTGGAGTTGATATCCTTAAAATTGAATTTATGATTATGAGAATATGAAAATTGAATGGCATGGTAGAGGTCTGAATTAATCACCATCGTTTATGTTTCAAAATAAAGGAATAAGTAGCATATGTAAGTACAACTGAATCAACCATCAGTTGCTATCTTGTAAGTTGATACTAGCATATTTACTTAATGGCGAGTGAAGCTATTTTATATGTATTGCTGCCGATCAAAATGTTTATGTTTGAAGTGATCTCATTTTAGGAAATGGAATGCTTCTGTGAGTTCTCTGGTAAGGGCTACATAACTAGCTCTAACAGATTCCTTCCCGTACATTAATTAGCTTAATAGTTTATTGACCTCTATCCACTGCCTATTCTCCATTTCTGTGGCAGTCTAGCTTTATGAGTGTGTGGAGTGAACTTTTGTTTGATGTTTCAGGACTTTTGATTAGAAAGTATAACATTCAATATCTTTATATCAAAGAAATGATATATGTTAATGTAGTGCCATCGGGTCTTTGTTAGCTTCTTGATTCGTGAGGATGTTTGACAACTATCTTTGACTATGATTGCCAACATATAAGGTGCTACATATTGTGTCCCAAGACTCACAACAAATTATTGTCGTAATATGGTGATTTGAATCTAAAACTTAATAGTGTCAAGAAAATAGACCCATGTTTATTTATTTTCATCTTCTGTATGCGGCTTTAAAAGACTATAATAAGTTACTTTTAGTTTTATCAATTTTTTTTTTCTTTTTTGGCTTCAGTTATTTCAATCGTTTCTTTTAACTGAGTTAATAGAGTTGTTAGGTTAAACTAAGTTCACGTTGATAAGCTATATAGTGGAGTATAGAATTGGGTACAATTTTGGGTTAAACAATTATCAACTAATTGTGCTACTTACAAATTTGGTAATTGCGCTGCTTACAGATTTGGTAATTGCAACATTGCTAAATAATTCTATTTGTCCTTTTATTTTGTTGAATTTATTGCATGTCGTATTATTTCATTTAATTATTTTCTCAATTCTTTTAGGTGAAAATTTCAGGTTCAAGACCAAGTTAATCATCCAGCAATTCAGTGAAACCAGGACAGAGTGGCCCACAGATTGTTGTTGGTGATCCAGTCATTCGGGTGCCTGCCAATCCTAGATGAGAAAACTTTCAATATGGTGCTTGATATATTTTTACATTTTGTGAATAAATGGTTTGATTCCAGTGTTTACAACTTTGAAATTCAATTAAAAGTTGAGCCGTCGTTGATTGATGAAAGAGTGTGTATAGCTTGAGAAGCTAAGGAAATACATAGGAAATTTTTTTTAATCTATTTATTTATTTGTTTTTTGTTTGGAAATGTAACAATTTATAGCTGGCAAAGTAATAGAGTTGTATTTAATTTATTAATTTTTTAAAATGATTCATAGTGTCATTGTTCTTTTCATTTCAAAAAAATTTACCCTCGACGGTAAGGCAGATGACAGCGGCGGAAATTTTGAACTTTTAGTTCTTGATTTTTGGTGAGGGGTATTTCTGTCTTTGTGGCAGTCAACAAGCAGTCAACATCCAATAATTTTTTTCCCTACCTGTCTGCCTTTAATTCGTTTGTAAACATTTAAAAAAAAATTTATTAAGTTACTGTATTACAATCTGTCCAAAAATAATATTACAGTTATTGTAATATTATTTTTATTCAGTTATAATTATTGTAAATTATAATTTATTTAAAAATAATATAAATAATATATAATAATAATAAAATTTATATAATTTTAGAGAGATTATAAATTAAAACAGGTGCTCCCTTAAAACAATTAGGTCTGGCATGAGCCCAGGTAATACAAAAGACGTGCCCCCAACACTTTTCTATACGTTATCTTTGTTTAGTAATAATTTGGTATCACCAAGGAAATGTCAAACTGAGGAAGTTATCAAATTCAAGAGACGTCCTTTTTTTGCTTTTTCAGATAAGAAATTCAAAAGACGTTGGCACGTTGGACTTTTCTAAGTGACCTTTATTATAATTTACAATCAAAGTATCTTCGGACAAAAATGAGTAACCAATCAGTGGAGTCAAGTTGGACAGTGACTAAATCTTACTTGACTATACTTTATTTTAAATACAACTTAAAAGAAAACCTTGACATGGATTCTTCCTTGTAGCTGCCATATCAAATTTATTTATTTATTTTTTGGGCGATTTCACCACACCAATCATCACTATTACATACATCATGATTATGCACCTTTAACCGCAAACTACTACTCTTATCTGCATTTCGGTGAGAATATCAAAATTGGTAAATTAATGTTTTGAAAACAAATCTAATATCCTTAACAAATAATTCGGGTCACAATTATTTATTTCTACGGCGCCATTTGAGTAATGTTATATAATTCAACGTTTAAATTTTAACTGATTTACTATTTATGAATTAAATGATAGAGTAGAATAATAACTAATTTTACATTTATCATTTAGTAAATAGATCACGTGCAGTACTAAGATCTCTAATAGTATTGGTGTAATTTTGATTAACAAAGAATTATTTATTACCACAACCCACAAATAACATACTTTTGAATTGTTATAATTTTAATTATTTTTTAAAAAATAGGGTATAAAAAAATTTTCTACTTTACAATAATCTTCCATGGAGGGGGGGGCTGTGGAAATCAAACAAAAGAATTAATTTATACATTAATAACTAACAAGCTTTCGATAAATTTTTTTTAAAAAAACTTTACAATCATTTTTCTGGGGAGAAACAAACAATAGAATTAATTTATACATTAATAACTAACAAGCTTTCGAATATGAATAAAAATAAGTAACTTCGTTTTTAAGTGAATAATCCTTTTCATCATTAAGGTTACAAATGATTTTTTTTTTTTTTTAGCTACACTATATATGAGTTGAAAACTTTTTCTTAAATAATAATAATAATAATAATAATAATAATAATAATAATAATAATAATGAATTAAAAAAAGAAAAAAAAAAAACAATTGAATGACAGTTACTTGCCCAAAGAATGGTTATCGACTCGTCTGTTGCATAGCACACGCACTTTCAGGACAATTTCCTAGAAGAAGAAACACACAAACATGCGAAGAGGAATAAAATGAACAGCAGCAATCTTACACAAGGCTTTTGACCCGCCGTGGACTGACCACCCAAAAAAAAAGACACTGCGATAATCGGAAAAGAAGAAAGTCGAGTTTTTGGGACTAATCATGTCATCTTCAATCGAAGAGAAACGAATCGAGGACGAGTTATCGTACCCGATTTTACTAGCGGAGCGAGTTCGCTCGGCGGTTGACGAGTCGGAGTCTTTCAAAGCGGAGTGTGCAGAAGTTGGAAAGCAAGTGGATCGGCTCTCGCAAATGCTCCGAACCGTGGTCCGGTTCACCACTTCGGCTCAGCCTCTCTACGAGCGTCCGATTCGCCGCGTAGTCTCGGAGGTCTCGAAGAATCTAGAACGTTCCCTAACCCTAGTCCGCAAGTGCAAGCGCCGGAGCATCTTACGACGTGTCGTTAAAATAGTCAGCGCCGCCGACTTTCGGAAGCTCTCAAACTTACTCGACGCGTCCGTCGGCGACATGAAGTGGCTTTTAAGTATATTTGACTCCGAAAACGGTGGCGCCTCGGGCGGTATTGTTCTTACCCTTCCACCTATAGCTAGTAATGACCCGATAGTATCTTGGGTTTGGTCTTATATAGCGGCCATACAAATGGGCCAATTAAGTGATCGTATCGAAGCCGCCATTGAATTGGCCTCGTTGGCTGAAGATAACGACCGCAATAAAAAGATTATAGTTGAGGAGGGCGGAGTCCCTCCGTTACTGAAATTCTTAAAAGAAACGGCGTCGTCCGAGGCTCAAATTGCAGCTACAACGGCGCTTTATAACATAGCTAACGATCAAGAGAGAGTGAGGGTTATTGTGAGTGAGCTTGGGGTTCCGACTATAGTGAATTCTTTGAGTGATTCAATTATGAAAGTTCAGATTCAGGTGGCAAGTTTGGTAGCAAGAATGGCTGAGCATGATGCATTGGCACAAGATGATTTCGCAAGGGAGAATGTGATTAGGCCACTTGTCACTCTGTTGTCTTTCGAGACATTTGTGGATGATCCGAGGACGAATGTGGGTAAGCAGAGTATTCATACTATTGTTCAGATCAATAAAGAAATGGAGAAAAATTCATTTGTTGGTTCGAATAATTATCATCCGTATTTGTTTCCAGAGAGCAGTAGTAGTAGGTCAGGCCAGAACAGGAAAGACAGAGAAAATGAGAAGCCCGAACTGAAGATTAAGTTGAAAATTGCTTGTGCTGAGGCACTGTGGATGCTTGCTAGAGGGAGTGTCGCAAATAGTAGAAGAATCTCTGAGACTAAAGGGTTACTTTGTCTGGCAAAATTGGTTGAGAAGGAACAAGGAGAGTTGCAGTTTAATTGTTTGATGACTATAATGGAAATTACAGCTGCTGCTGAATCTAATGCCGATCTTAGACGTGCAGCTTTCAAAACTAATTCGCCTGCTGCTAAAGCAGTCGTGGATCAGTTGTTGAGGGTGATTAAAGATTTAGACAGCCCCTCATTGCAAATTCCTGCTATAAAATCAATTGGTTCATTGGCTAGGACTTTCCCTGCTAGGGAGACCAGAGTGATTGGTCCTTTGGTTGCTCAGCTTAGTCATAGAAACCAAGAAGTGGCAACGGAAGCTGCTTTTGCATTGCAGAAGTTTGCTTCTCCAGATAATTTTCTTTGTATGGAGCATTCAAAGACAGTTATTGAGTTCAATGCTGTACCATCTTTGATGAGGCTGTTAAGGGGTAGTGATCGCACACAATTTCACGGATTGGTCCTGCTCTGCTATCTTGCATTACATGCTGGCAATAGCGAGGCTTTGGAACAAGCTAGGGTGTTAACTGCCCTTGAGGGGGCTGACCGTACTGTGGTGGCGCAACATCCTGAGTTGAAAGAATTGGTGTCAAAGGCACTATATCACCTCAATCTGTATCATGCTGGAGTTCATCCTCAGAGGCATGCTTACGCGCCTTGATGCCTTCAATGTTCATTTTTGGGTAAATTTTTGTGTGGATACATTTTTATTGGAGGGAAACAGTGGTACAGAAAACAGATTATTGGGTCACTGAAGTATAAATAGTAGTTAATCAAAGTAGAGTACCCCGGCAAAGGAGCGAAACATTATTTCAAAGCAAATTAAATGAATTAATACCTAGTTAGCAGCACAAGTTTTGGGGGACTTGTGGTTTATATGGACACATTTTATTTTGGTTTCTTGTTCTATTTCTTCAACTTTACTTCCGTATATGTTCAATTTAACAGTTATTTTTCATACATTAGGTCACCTTTGCAACTGGATTGACCTTAAGAATGTATGTTGATTGATGCTGCTTTTTAACTTTTGGTCTTTGTTTGTTGGCTCATAACTGACAAACATTTGGGATCATGTTGATATGTTCCGTCATGAACCAGAAATGATCTTGTTTAATAAATGACGGTTAAATTAACTTTTGAATTGTCGGGGTACAGGGATGAGAACAAATACAGACATTTGATAAAAAGTACAGCTCTCTCAGTCTCCAGGTCTTTAATGCAACGACGAAAAAGAGTCGAGACTTGTTGTTCATCCGTAATGGAGGTCAGCTAAAGCCACTAGAGTTGCAGCACACCTGTAGTGGCTTTTGTGTTAAGACGATAATTAATTATGAGTCATCACTGACTGACGCCAAAACCAGGCGAGCCATAATGAAGTCAGAAATTTTGTATACATTTGTGTCAAAGCGACATCCAGTGCTTTTTAGCATCTCGTTTCTATTTGGTACGGAGTCCGAATGCGAATCCTTCATGGAAAATACCCATGGCTCGTTGTTAATTAGAATGAAGCACGAAATTTCAGGTTCAATCCAACACGCAGCAAGTCATTTTGCTCCAGAGAATATTTTTCGTTTTTTCATTAATATATTTGCTCTGAACTCTCCATGTAGCATTCGCACTAGTTAGCTACTTAAGTTGGAATGTAAAGAACAAATACCTCCACTTAATTAGCGGAGTTTGTAGTCCTACCGAAGTTCACGCAACAACTCCCATCACGACTTCAATCTGCCAATGAATTCCTCCAATTGTGCTAGAAGAAAACAAGCCTGTTCTATGAGTGGATAATCCAGCAAAATAATGATAGAAATTATAAACTTTCGGGAGTGACATTCAGCACTCTCAAAGGGCGACACGGCAGGCCAATATTGAATGGATTCTCACAGCGCTGAGCGGCAAGTCTTCAGTGGTTTCGAGGGCCATCAATCAATTATTGTCGAACAATAATACCATTGAACCTCACGACAAGCCATTCCAGTTTACTCCATGAACCTCACGACAAGCCATTCCAGTTTACTCCATTCATACAAATAAGGCACAACACAGAACCAGAGGCGCCGGGGGGGGGGGGGGGGGGGGTTGGGGTGGGGGGGGGACAGAACCATAAAAAGTAACATCCAATAACAAAAGTATTTACACCGACAAAATACCTAAAAAAACAAACAACCAGGAAATTATCTTAACAAAAACATAAACCGTGATATAAACATTAGCAGGGGGAACATAGAGCTTAAAAGTTTATCAAGAGAAGAAAATACAACTGAGCAATTATTTCTCACTGTATAGCAGCAAACTGTATAACTGAAGTTAAGATGAATGCGCAGGGTAAGACCCCTACTCATACACAAAGCAATAGTTATCACGTCAATGGATAAGTTCCACTGAATTTGGTCCTGAATAGCCTGCTCGACTGGATTAGGTCAGATTTCGCTCATGAGCTAGGAGTTTTAAATACTTATGACTTTTGGGTTGTGTTAAGGGTAATTGAGCAGAACATTTCCCTATCATATAGAAGACCTCTAACATCCACAGTAAATCCATCAGATTTCTCAAGCACCATAAATTTGCCTATTATGCCAAGTACATGTGGTTAAAAGATTCTCTAATGATTTGGATGACCTCAAGAACAACACAACTGTAGTATGAATTTTAAGACTAAATGAAAAAAAAGCAACTTCAAAATAAAAAAAAAAAGAATTAGGATTTTACACCAGTAACTGCAAACAATACAAGTTCATTGGAGCTATAAAGCTAAATGCCTCTAAGAACACGTATAATATTTATAATTTTCCAAAAACAGGATCAAAAGGAGGGAGGTTAAAAAAAAAAAAAAGGATATAGTGCGTACTGACATCTCTAATTATACAGAAGGAAAACTGAGGGGGGGGGGGGGAGCATAAGGAATTTAGTATAATAGCTATAGAGCCTGTAATCCATCATCAGGTCAGACTCAGTGGAAGGAAGGCATAGCTCGCCAACTGTCAACAAGTAACATGGCACGATCTCGTGAAGTAGCTGACAATTGTTGGAGAATTACATTCTTGACATGATCTGCTGCTGTTTCACCAGCACGTGTTGCAAGTTCTAGGTAAACCACAGCTTTCATCATCTCTCCTTCCTGCCAAGTATAGCCTAAATGTCCATCAGACTAATAGGTAAGCAATAACAAGTCAACTAAAGCACCACAGGGATGATCAACAACAAAAAGTTGATTCCTCAGCCCACAACTATAAAAGCCTTAGTTCTTTAAAACAACAACCTCTTACTCTTTCTGATTTGTTTTTATTTTGTTTTTACAACCTAATACAATCTCCTGTGTTCAAAGTGCTTAAAGAATACAATTATATTGTGAAGATTGGAAGCGAAAATATTACTTCCAGTCCAGAGTACTGAGAAAGGGACACATTCTCTCAGACAGTATGTTATATAAAGGTAAAAGATATAGATTTATACCGAAAATAGACCAAGTCCATGTTCAAGTTGAGCTTTGCTGTGACCATAATCAGCTGCTCTTTTCATCCATTTCCTTGCTTGTCTGTGACTCAATGGCAAACCTTCCCCAAAGGAATAACAAAGTGAGGTGTTGTACATAGCACGCACATAGCCACCTTCAGCGGCTCTTAAATACCACCTAGCCTGAGTCAAGATAAAACGTTTCAGAACAAAAGTCCCTAATAATATCAAAAGTGGAATCCACCAAAAGTTCACACATTGAGTAGTAAAGAAATAATAATACTAAAGTAATATATATATATATATATATATATATATATAGAGAGAGAGAGAGAGAGAGAGAGTTGCTTACAGCCTCTTGAAGATTGGAATCCACTCCTCGACCTCTATGCAGGCAAAGTGCAAGTTGATACTGAGCTCGAAAATGGCCAGCAATCGACGCTTGATACAACCACTTCACAGCTTCCTCTGCATTTGCAGGTTGCGCTGCACGCGTCGTGATAATATTACTTTATTGGAAATCATAAAATTAATTAATAAAAATCACACTAATCAGTTTACTATGTTACCTTGCAAATAAGAAATTCCCAAATTGAACTGCCCAGCTGGATCTCCAAGCACAGCGGCTTGCCGATACAAGCTAATAGCCGCCTCCTTTTTGTCCATCTCCCAATAAATCAGTCCGGCGTCAACCATAGCAAGCGTGGATCCGCGAGCCGCGCCTTTCAAGAACGAGTCGAGAGCCTTATCCAAGTTCTTGCGGACGCCGCCTCGGCCGTGCTTGAATCGTTTCCCCCATCTTAGTAACACCATCGCCTCTCTCAACGGCCGAAGCGCGTCGTTCCATGACTTGCACACCAGCGACGCCGCTCTCAGTTGAGGCAGCGTGAATGACGCTGCGATTTTATTCAAGACATCGAACGGTAGGCTCGCGAAATCATGACCCACCGTTGATTTTATTGATCGTGAGCAGCGGAAGCGGCTGTGCCGTTTGATTTTAATCCTCTGTGCACTTGGAGTGAGTTCTGGTCGGCGGTTGTCCTTCTCGGTTATCGGAAATTGAAGCACTGTGAACCGAGAGCCGGTCGGTCGATCCGGCCGTGCTCTTTGCTTCATCTTCCCATTTCTTTGAACAACTACCTGTATTCTGTAGTCGTTAAAAGCACAGTATTTGTTCGTGCTTAATTCCGTGTGGCGAAAGTTTTGCACCAACTCCCCCACTAATAGTTAAAACTGTCTACATTATTGGTATTACAAACAATAAAATAATTTTAATAAATCAATAAATGTATGTGTATTATATATGATTTAGGGTTATTGTGGAAATGTTATAGTTTTTAAAATAATTATTGTTAGTTGTATTTTAGAAGTAATCAATTGTAATGAGAATTAATTAATTATTTAGTAAATTTTATTTTAAAGAATACTGTAAGTTTTTAAAATAGTTATTAGGTAAATTTCGTTATTAAACTATTATAAGAAAATAAATAATTAAAATATATATATTGTAGAATAAAATTTACTTACATATATAAAAAATATATATATATAATAATTTTTAATTGTATATTATAATAATTTTAACTAAAAATAAAATTTATACTCTATTGATTTTAATTGTGTAATATAATAATTTTAATTAAAAATAAAATTTTTATTATATTGCTATAAAGAACTATTGATATAATGTAAAATATAAAAAAGAAATGGAGTGAACAAGAGGATTGCGTGAATTATAATAAAAATATTAAAATATTAATTTTTTAAATTTAAATAAGGATAATTTTGGGTTTAAGTAATAATTATAAGGATATTTATGAAATTATATTAAATTATAAAATTAATTCTCAAAATCAGAATCTAAAAGTTACTATTTTTCTACTTTTCAAAATCAGCTGTAGAATGAGTTGATTTTGATAAAAGTGATTTTGATTTTTTTTAACTAAAGACCAAAATCAACTTTTAGATTTTTAAAATCACTTTTAAGCTCTCAAACGTAATCTCAAACAGGCCCTTAGTCTCTATTCATAAGCTATATAAGTGTCTCATTAATCTTTAAAGAGTGATAATACCACTATAAACTCTTGTAGAAATTTATTTTATATGAATTGATGTGACATTAATCATTGATTAAATAAAAACATAAAATAATTAAAATAAATCGTATAGGCCAAGAAATATTTACTTTAACTAATTAAATTATACAAAAAAATTCTATAAGAGTCTGTGACTATATTACTACTCATCTTTAAATTAAAAAGAAAAAATATGAACCCTTATTCTTCGTGCACTTATTTTCTTTACTTGTATAATAATATTCTTACTATAATTTTAAAATAATATTTAATACTTTTTCCAAAAATCTTATTAATAATCAATTATAAAATTAATTTATCAAATTATCTAAAAGTAACATAATAATAAAATCTATATTTATATTTATTTTTAGGTTATTTTTTTAATTATCATTTCTTATAGATAAATTAATGTCCCAAGAATGTTATTGCAAGAATATTTTTATAAAGATAAAGAAAAAATAAGAACAAGTGCCATAACCAAGATATGTTGAGATATTTTTTAAAATATAAGGATTAAATGGATATTTAATTTAAAATTTAAAGACTAAATAAATATTTATTTATATTAAACAGTATAATATTTTTAATAAATGAAACTCACTTTTATATATACACAAATGGAGAGAAACTCACTTAAAACTGGCATATACAAACAAATAAAGTTTAGTTTAAAGTAAAAAAAAAAAAAAAAAAAGAACTCAAAGTTCTGATTTTGTTTAAAAAAATCCATAATTGGGTATTAAATAATAATTGTTTGAATTTGATATAACCAACAATTGAGTCAAAATTTCAAATAATTCAGCGGTTTGTTTTCTATGCGTCCCTTTTTTGAATTGACATTAATATCTCTTGTCTAATTATTTTTTGAATTGACATTAATATGCATTGACTAATAACAAAAGAGATGAATTATCATTGGATAAATATTCGCCATTCATCTAATACTTTACACTTTATTAAAAATACATTAAAAAAATTTTCTTTTACAGTTGTTTGCACAAAGTTTAGAAAAAGTATTACTCTTTACTTTTCCATTAACATCGTTAGAGTGTTTAACAGAATACTAAAAAAATAACTATAAAACGATTATTTAGGATACTAAAAAAATAACTATAAAAAGATTATTAATTGCTTGTTGTTGGTAATTTTGGAATGCATTACTATTTTGGATTCATGGGAACAAACTGTAAACTCTAAGTTTCCCATGTAGTTATTTTTTAATTGATGAGTTCGAACTATAACGCATAAGGTTTTCCGTAACTGATTTTATGATTGCTTTGAATGTATTTTGAAAAATTATGACTAATTAAATTTATTATTGATGAAGAAATGTTATTTAGAATGGATTATATGAATAGAGGTTCTTGATTCATGTTGTAAATGAGCTAAACATTAGCTAAAGTACTTATTTTGGTGATTGTATATCTTTAAATTAGTAGATTTGATGAGTTTATATAATTGATTTGTAGTAGTATTGATCCCAACAACTACAAAATGAAATTTTGTTTTTTGTCATTTAAATGTGATTAAATTGTCATTTTATGTTTAGGGAGTACAAAAATCATTTTTTTAATATTTTGTTAAATCCTCTGACAGTATAAATAGAAAAGTAAAAAAGTTATACACTTTGTAAAATTCAGGTAAAGAATTGCAAAAGAAAAATGGTGTATTTTTTATAAAATACAAAACATGAGGTAGTCAATGAATATTTTCTTCTTATTATTTAACAACTCTCAAAGTTAGCCTAATAATTTTCTAACAAATAAAAGCTTAATTACTTTTGCCTTTTATACATATAAGTTATTTATTATATATAATTCAATAAACTCAATTTATTTTATAAATTGTTCAACTTAGAAACAAATTTTTAGCATGTTAGTACAAGTTATTATAAATGCAAGCTCATTTTTTAAAAAATTAACTTTTAAAAGTATTTAATAGAAATTTAAAAGATATAATTATTGCTTTTCAAATAGATATCATATTCAAATGATATGTATCCAAATTTAACTAAATTTACATCTAAGTTTATTGCATTAAAACAAAGAAACAAAACAAAACAAATTCCACCCAATAATTACACAATTTTTTTTAGAGGTATGAATGCAAATAAAGTCTAAGGCTTCATTCGGTATATTTTTCAAATAGAATTTTTTTAGGTAGAACTTTTATTAGTATAAAATTTATAAGTAAATATCATTTTATATTATGTATATTTTAATTATTTATTTTTTCAAAGTAGTTTAATAGTAAATTTACCAAATATCAATAACTACTTTCAAACTTACAACACTTTTGAAAATAAAATTTATTAAATACTTAATTAATTATATTCACAAATAATTATTTTTATAACATAATTAATAATAATTATTTTAAAAGATATAGTATTTTCACACGACCTAAATGCAAATAAAAATATCAAACCCTAAATCTTTGACAAGCCGACACTAATCTTTACTTTGCCAGCAGACAACCCAACTTTGCTCCTTCTTCACAGCACTCTTGTCAAGGAATCTCAAGTTTTCAAGATTCTTACAGCCCCTCGCTGATAGCCCCCCTTCTTCCAGTTCGACTTCTTTATCTTCATTTTCTACCACTTCTTCATCTTCGAAATTGCTAATAAATATGAGATTTATGGTTCTGAATCAGTTTCTCCCTATCGATAGTTTTGAAAACTTTTGATCTTAGATCTTTTTTTTTTTTTTCGTTAGTACTTGAAAACACTAGGACTTATTTTTTGGGCTCCTTTTGTTGCCATGTTTGTTGGGACTTGGGTTAATTTGTTCTATTTATTCCTCTAATTCAAATTTTTTTATTTAATTTTATAATAGCCTAACTCATTATAATTTGGTTTTCTACATTGATTTCTATGACTTTTTATGAACTCAATTGCATATTTTTAGTTTGTTTGATTTCAAATTTCAATTCTAGTTTTAAGTCGATTGCTTGCTTTAAAGTGATAATAGTTTGGTTTTATTTTTTATCTCAGATTTTTTTTTAAGTTTTATTAAAATCAGAACCGATTCTACCTTATTGAAACATTTACTTTCATGTTGTATTATAATCAGAACGAAAATAAATAGGAATGAACTGGAATAAGTTATTTACTTAATTAGAATGAGTTAGTTAATATCATATTACTCAAAAATCCTTCTTAAAACTAATAACAACAATAATAATAATCATTATTAATAATAATAATTGCTAGTATATAAATTAATTATATTTATATACTGTTAATATATTAATTAATTATAATCTATCATTAATAATAAAAAAATCAACAAAATAATAATTCATTTAAAAATAATAATAATCATCATCGAATACATCATCATCGACTACAACGGCAACAACAAATCATCACTGCCAGCATCTCGTCATCATCGGATCGGAACCATGACCATCAGAGACAAAATCAAGACAACCCAACAGATATGAAATCGATAACTAGCTCATGTCCACAGTCGATGGACCGGCGTCGACGAAGAGCATGATGGATGATTTCGACCATGATGGTGATAGAAGCACCTACAATAACATTTGGTTGGTGTGAGACAGTTTAGGTTTTAAGATCTTTTTTTTTCACTATTTATATTTTTTTATTTGAAGCGAGGATGAGAAATTTGGGAAACAGGAGTATAATTCCCAAGCTTCTTTAGGAATTAAATTTTCATTCTTGATTCACAAATTGCCATGAGAACCACCAAATTAAATCACATTCCTTTCCTTACTTTGCTAAGTAAACATGAGTTTTATTCTGATCTAAATTCTCATTCTTGAATCCAGTAAGTAAACGCCGCCTTAGTTTTAAGGAATTAAAATATATAAAAAATAATTAAGAAAGGGGATAATTTCTGGCCATCAATTAAAACCATATATAAATAGATCTTAAACAAATATACATATATATAGATAATGACCAAATCATAAGAGAATCTGAACCCATTTGACCATTTGATCACGCTTCTGCACAGGATCTATTTCACACCCAAAACGAAATGCCCTCTGAAATCTGAGCCGTGTGATTTACCGATTCTTAATTAGTTTTCCTTTCAAAAAGGTTCTGCATTCCACACATGAACTGAAGTTTTAATATTCTATTACAATTAAGTTGTGCGATAGTAGGAGTTTTGGAAATAACAACACTTGCATCCTCCTACCAAACAAAGACCCAAGAGTAAATGATCACATCACATGAAAGATGAAACACGCAGCAATGGACGAACTGATAGCCTCCGAGACTCTGCTTTGTTTCATAGTTCATGCTTTGGTTGCAGGCAAGCAAAGAACCGTTTGCTGTTCAGAACACCTCCTTTCACGGCACCTTGACCATTCGAACAAGACTCTAGTGAAGGAGAATACGCAAATTATACGTAATATATTAGATTAATATTTAAGCAATAGGGCTTCAATTAAAGAATTTTAAATCATCTGAAGAACTATAAAAACTAAGACCAGTCAAAGCTACTGGTGGCTCTCATCTCAGGACTTAGAATGTGAGCTATCTTGTGCGTCACTAGAATTTTTGTGTCAGCATCGGCAACAGGAGCCAGACTGAACAGTGGACCCATGGACCGTCCCCACTCGGGAAACACTTAACTGAGATACTTGTAGTTGTTTTTCCCCCTTCACATATTTGTTTTAGTCTTCGAATCAAAGGTACTCTTTGCGGTTCACATGGCCCCACCAAACAGAGCAATCACATTGTTAGTCACCAGAAGACGACGAATAACTTCTGCCTATTGCGCCAATCAAGCAGAGCCCGTATGGCCATGTACACTGTATTTGCCGGAGTTATAGCTTCAGTTTTTAAAGAGCATGAACTGCTTTTGCTTCTCAGAGGATCTAATTTCGCGCTTTCTTTTCGGCATCAATGGGTACTGTTATTGCAGTAAGTGACTCCATTTGATTTTGGTTTTGAATCCAAAGTAGAAATAAATTGAAATCTCGATTTTGTTTTGCAGTGATCAGTTACGTATCACGTGATCTATCTGTTTCTATTAATTCAAATTTACCTACATTTGCTTCATTACGGCTCTCATTTGGCGTGGCAAACGAACTTCTCAACATGTTTCTGGATTTGCAAGACAAATTTAGTTGTGGTGATGTGGGTATGACAAAAGAAAATTGTATACCTTACGTGTTGGTGAAAAATCAATAATCAATCGTGCCGTTAAAGTCAAGTCGCAAGTATTTAATATATAGATACAAACAAAATAGCCTAAATTTTCAAGATAGAATAGAAGAATATATTACGTGGCTCAAGGAGTGACGCCCATTTGAAACCTGAGTTTATTAATTCCTCGGCATATAGCACGTAATTCATCAATAAAGAAATTAACCGTTCCCTTCTCTCCCTCAAAGATTAAAAAAACGAAGCATGGTATAAAGAAATTGAGAGAGCATCCGGTAATTGCATCTAACATACGCGATCCCTCCACCAATAATTGGCACATTTTTAGTATTAAAGTAACCGCAAGTACTCTAATCCATAGTGCCCCACAACATGCCAAGTACGATTTGCGGTCTTCATTAGCCGTGTTGAAACACTATTAGCTCCAGTGGAGGCTCCGATCCCAAGACATATTTGTTTAATATTGTACAAAATTTAAAAAAAAAATAAACTAGCTAGATTAGGTGAACTTCCCCTTGTCTCCCCTTAAACGTATCGTTTGTTCGAACACGCACATTCTCCGGCCAATTAATAAACTAATGGGGGGTTTTCACCTTTTTGATGATAAACATTCCATTGCACATAGTTTTTGCCTATTCAAATGGCAATAATATGCAAGTGGGTTTGTCAATTATTGGTCTGTAAACTCTGAGCTTGATAGTGTTAAAATAATTAGGTCCATTCAAATTGCATAGGATTCTAATCCACACCTCGGCACATGTAATTTGTCCATATTTCTTTAGTTATTACAAAAGCAATTAGGTCGGAGAACCTTCCTTCCCAGCCCATCATAAATGTCCGAGGTGGGTTGGCGGTCGTTTGTGGGACACGGTGAGACTAAAACTCTTTTAAGTGATCTCAAAAGAAGAAGACGAAGGCTGAGGGCTGAGGGCTGAGTCCAGGGCTGAGGGCTGAGGGCTGAGGGCTTGAGGGCTGAGGCATCAGCAAATCAAAAGGTGGTGGGTCTATGGCTTCGCTTAAGTCAATCATCCAGACAAGCATCCGTGCAGCATCTTTCTTTCTCTCTTTCAAAAGGATTTATCTTTACTTTGGCTTTGCGTTTGACAAACTTTTGGCCTAGCTAGCTACTTAATTAATTAGGTGATGTTGACTTGCATTTGTCAATTAATCCCACTGCTACGCCTGAACAATGATCAATTAACTAGAACAGTTTGTACTAGAAACCCAGATCTTCAATTACCATATCTAGCTTAAAAATTATTGATATACATTCTTAACTAGTAGCAAATATAAAGTGTTGCCGTTAATTAGCCACCAAGTGCAAGTACTCTTCCTGTAGTACTTCTGTCGCACATCGGCAAAACAATACACTCAAGCATGAAGGATAAGAGCTCTATTCTACTACATTAAGTGATCATAGCCAGTGAAAAGAAAACAACTAAAGAACTCATAATAATCAAAGCCTGCTAAAAGAGTCAATTTTATTTGCCTATTATAAATTAACCCTGTACATACTCCGATCCTACAATTTCCACTGCAAAAGTACCTAATTAAAACAAAGGACAAGTAGTAGAACATTTGGTTGTTTTTTTTTTTTTTTGGTTGGGGATTTTTTTTGGGGGGGGGGGGGGGTTGGAGGGTAAGTAGCAGCAACTATGGCAGATTAATTAATTAACCATAAAGGCCAAATACTTGAAAAGCGATTCTAATAAGTAGAAGATCAGTTAGCCCTTTCAACATGGCGTATAAAGACAGATTCCAAATCTGGAGGAGAAAAGAACTCCCTAACGCCACTATAATTACACTTCAAAGAAGACTTTCGCTTCCTTGGAGCCGGTGGACAAGTCAGCTTCGCCGGAATTCTTGCATCTTCACTCGTAGGAGTCGTTGAAAGCTCTTCGTCAGTATCGTTGTCTACTTCATTATCAACGGCTGCAGGAACAGGATTCGTGTATATAGGCTTTAACGGAGCACGTAACGGAATTCCTGCAATCACCCATCTTTTTCCTTCTGCTTCTATCCCACCGTCAACTTGAGGCTTCCCTGATAACCCCATATCTTGGAGCAAAGCAACCGACCAGTAGCAACTTATCAATTGTTATACCAGAGAATAAAGAATAACGAGCACAGAATAAAGAAAGGCTCTTTTTTCCCCCCCTTGCTTCTTTCTTCTTGTGAAGGGATTGGAAGAGGATCAAGAGAAACCTGAAGGAAAGTGTTAGGGTTAGTGATAGAGAAAAAGATGCAAGTGAAAGGAATGAAAAGAAAAGGATCAAAAAAACAATAAAAAAGGGCTTGTTTTTGGATTTGGGTTTCTGCTTCAGTGAAAGTGCTTTTAAGAAGCTATAGCATACGAGGGGACATGACTCGTGAGAGAAAGCTAGAGGCAGTGTAATACGCTTTAAATACAAAGAAAGTGCAATGTTCAATGCTTCAATGCTTCAATGCTTGAATGTTCTGCCTATACCAATCACAAGGAGAGAGAAAAAGAGAACCCGAGGAAACTCGTGACATAAGCTGAGACGGCATAATTTTTCTTTTAAATAATTAATACTAATTTATTATATAATTAAACTTTTTCAAGTGGAAATAATAAGAGGGGAGTGGGTGCCCGCGGAAGTAGCTGACCGCGGGCAGCACTAGGGGATTGACTTGGATTTTGGCGCCAAATCTTTTAGGCGGGGCCATGGGGATCATCAACAGTCCTTGTTAATATACTCATTATTCTTCATTTTTTGACATCATTGGTGCTCCGATTTTCTGATTTTTCTCTGCTCGCATGCTATATTTCCTGATAGTGACCTGGCGTTTTGCACGTGTAGGATGACTCAGTACCTATATGCAAAACATAGCTATAGGGTTGGGAAGTTTAGATACTTGACAGTAACTAATTTAGTGAAATTCTTGAGATTGTTGAGTCGGGGTGGCATTTATATTCTTGAGTTTTTATATAAATTTAAATCATTTTTAATAATATTTTTCATCATTTTAAAATTATGTCGAAAATTCGTGAACCTAAATTTTATGAAGTGCATCATTATATATCTTATTAGTAAATAAAGAGGAAAAAAAAAGATGTAGATATAGTAGTATAAATGGCCGAGTTTTTATTCAAAAATTTTTAATTATTTAATTATTCATAAAAATTTTTATTAAAAATTTATGAAATTATTTTAATAAATAAATTTTATAAAATAAAATTATTAAATTAATAAGTAAAATTTTAAAGGTTTTAATATTAATAAAATATATTATTAAAAATAAAATAACTTATTTAAATTTAATAAATTTTACTAAAAATAACTAAATAAATACAAAAATTATATTAAAATTTTATATAAATTAAATAAATATTTATATTTATTAAATAAATTACATCAAATCGACACAAAAATAACTTTACTATTATACTATTAGACTTACCATAATCCTAGCAAACACGAAAGAACTTTACTACTATACTCTTCGACGTACCATAATCCTAACAAACACAAAAGCAACTTTACGACTATACTATTCAACGTACCATATTCCTGCCCATGGTAATTGTCAAAACACGTCCGGTAGATGTCATATCAGTGAAAGCTACTGGCGTCCATTCTATTTCATAGAAATTTTAGCGTATATTTCTACCTTACCCTTAAAGCATAGTACTTCGCGATTTCAATATTTATATAAAAATATTTGCCCCACCCTCCTTAAGTAAATCTATGAACTTTCTTCAGATAGTTACATGAGGCTGTAACTAAGGTACCCTAGAATCCGGCACCAGAAATAGTTGGATTTTTTTTTTCCCTCTCTTGGTCATTGGACAGTATTGTGATTATGAGGCACGGTACCCTTTAAGGTCAACTAGTTGGTCATGTTTTGTGATGGTGCAATCAAGATGTCTAAACTCAAAGAACCAAGTCTATTTCAAAATAATTTTTTTTTAAAAAAAAACTATAATATGAACTCTCGATCATGTTTTGAATTAAATTGCGGCGGAGCTATTGAATCTATTAAAATATTTTATATGTTTATAAAGTTTTTATTATTAAAATATCTATTAACATGATTTTATCTAAGGAAAAGACGTAAAAAAATCTAAGGAACAATAAACTAATAGTTACATAGATTTTTATATACAATTTTCAAATCATGAGAATTTCTAAAACAATAAACGATTAAAACTCAAGGTTAAAAAAGAATTTTATTTCATGATTTAGGATCTATTAAAAATATTAAGAGTACTTGTTGTTGTTGTTCTTTTAGACAAGAACTAATTTTGTATGATTCACCTAATGAATTTAACATGAATTCCTTCTTTCACTTATGTTGCGATGTGAGCAATGAATACATATGCCCAATTTATGTAATTCCTTGCATGGTTAATTTGAAGCCTGCTTGATTGGTAACTACTCCTTTTATTCTTATCAAGTCCTTGTATTGCAATAGATTTACAACACTTTCAATACCATTATAGTTGCAAATACGAAAATGATTGCGGCTGATCTCATTGCTCTCTCTTTAAGCCATTCATGACTGTAAATTAAAAATAGAAAATGCAGAACAAAGAAGAAAAAAAGATGAAGAAGAAGATTCCGAAATTGTCCGTTCACTTAAAATTTGATTTAATAATAATTTTGTTTAGTAAAGCTACATAGGGTATTTAGATAGGTTACAGAGATAAAATTAAAAACTTTAAATTTCAATAGTAAATTTATTTAGTAAATGAACTTAGTAAGTAGTTTAATGGATTTAAATAGAGTTATGTAATTTTAGACGCTTCACGAAAAATGGCAAATTTAATAAATTTGACACCGTTTGTAATCCCTTGAAAGTTGGTTCAAGGATGGCGATATGCCTTACCTCCAAAAGCACTCAGGAGTTAGGCCTCTATATTAAAGCAGAAATGGATCTATTTCATACTAGCATTCCTAAAATGTAACTTAACGTATAACGAAGACCAATTGCGTCGAGTAATTTTTTGGCTTGGGACAAACCATGTGCAGTGAAAGACATTGCCCATCCTAAGGCTAAATTCTATCGTCAAAACTAGATCATAACGTAGCTCTAGCATGAAACTAGACTTCTAGTCACCACTGACATGTTTTGAGTACCGACACCATCATAATTCATAGAGAATATTTATTAGGGATGAAGCAGGAATCAAACAGAGATAAGAGGGGCAATCGTCAACCGACTGAAAGTTTTTCCTGATAAAAAGGGGCTAGGACGAAAGTAGGAGGATATATCAATGGCTTGCTATAGCCTAGGAAGAATACAATACAAATTTTGGGAATTTGGATGTCCTTTACATTCGTGAATAGCCCCTGTGGTCTTCATATTGCTCCATGAACTCATCATTGAATTTCTTAAAACTGTCCATGATTGCTGGCATGTCTTCCTCAGCCGGTAAAATTGTTGTCCTTAAGTGGAAGACCCTGTATAGAAAATTTAACCATTAAGAGAGAATTGTATTCAATTACGTGGCTCAACAAGGCTGCAAAGATGTGGCAGTGGCTTGGTAAAAGAGAACAACAGGTAAATGCCCTTGAAAAGAATCTTTCGGATTATAGTTAAGAATATTTGTCACAATGGATATTTGAGAAGAAAATGCTTAATGAGTAATTACCCTTCTTTCTGTCCAAATCCAGAACCAGGGACAGTAGAAATCCCGGTGGCTTCCAAAAGCCGGAGACAGTAGAAAACATCAGGAACTTTTCCAGCCCTTTTAGCAGCCTCTATTGCTTTTGGAGGTAGGCGTATTTGAGGGAATGAATACATGGCACCTGAAATAAATTGCCTTAACTGCCGTACCATAAATAAATACTAAATCTTCGAGAGGAGTACCACAAGTGCACGAGTTACCTTCTGTGAAATTGCAAACCACATTTCTGCAACTGTTGAATCCATCAGTCATCATCCTTGCTCTTCTTCTCAGTGATTCAAGGATCCCTTTACTGCATGTTTTACAATTCATTCAAAAAGATCACCACTTTGATGCCACAGTTTCTTATATATGAAAAGACTTTTGCAAAGGATGGGAATAAGTGTATTGGGATTTAGAGCTCAAATTGATGACAACAAGTATTGATCACTAAAATGATGAAAAAACGTTTCCAGAGTTCATTTCCGCGGAAAGTAAGAAACAACAGTATCAACTTGTACAGAACTAAATTTAAGTGGATGTACCTTTCCCTAACAAACTGTTCATATGAAATATCTCCAGGCTTGAGCGGGTTAACCATCAGTCCCATCTGTGATCAGAAAGAGGATAATATTCTTCTCACCGTAATCATAATAAATTAGTGAACAGAGAGCACCCAGCTTCATTCATAATATTAAATATAAAATGTCCGACTGCAACTCACAAATATCTGTGCGGGGACATTTGGGCTCAGTGCTATAGATGCAATCTTATAAATCTCATCAACTGCCTGCAACAAAGAATGACGGAAGCTAGGATCAAAATGAACAATAACAGGCTTAATTACTGTTTTAGAGTTGAAGAATCATAGCCGTGCCAAATCAATATGACCATGAAAAAAAAATTAGATAAAGCACATTGTACAGACCTTAGGGGGAATATTAGTCATTTCAAAATATCCACCACGTTGTCCACATTCGCCCCAATATCCTTTTGAGACAGTGTGGAAAGAAACAAGCTGAACCTCCTTGCTGAAGGGCAGCCCCATATCCATCAAAACCTTCCATTGTTACAAGGAAAACATAACAATACAAGCCGAAACTCCAGGCAAATACGCAGATAGGTCAAAGAAATAAAATAAAAAAAGTACCTTTTTAGAACTAACAAAGGGGCGCTCATCCTGGTAAATGTTCTGCTGATAAACCTCATCTCCGAGCAACACTAAGTTTTCTTGGTAACAAAATCGCAATATTTCTCTTAGATTAGCTTCACTAAGACACTGACCAGTTGGGTTGCCAGGATTAATAATCACCATTGCTCTAACCTGGTATATTGCCCGACATCAGAAATTCAGATTGGTGGAGTTTGTACATAAAGTACACAAAAAAAAAGTAGAATATTGTAAAAGTCCAGTAAATAGAAGGAACACAACAAAAAATATCAATGAGGTGAATGAATGAATGCTAGAGAGAGAGAGAGAGAGAGAGAAAAAAAATTCCAAGAACTTCCACAGAAAACTTTGCTTTTCTAATATCCAAACCATACAAGGCTAAATTAGAAAGAAATCCACCAAACCATAACTGGCTCATCAAATTATGTACAGTTCCACTAATTCCATTCATTTATTCAGTTCTCTGGTACCAGCAGAACAAATTTCCCATATTCTTTAAAACAAACAAGAGGAAAGGCATACTTACTGTAATTCCTTTAGAACGAGCCTGTGCAACTGACTGCTGAAGGTCATTAATATCAAGACCCCAATTTGCTGTCTCTTCCAAGTAGTATGGAACAAGAGAACCACCTAAAAGAGATATGGTAGCTGAGTACAGTGGGTACTGTGGAACTGGAACCAAAACCTGGCAATTAAGAACATTTAATTAATGTATCTGGAAATAAAATTAAGGATATGCATCCTCACTTACCCAGTAATACTAATCTATCAAATTCAGGCGCACAAGCAGAAAAGAAGAAATGCATAATCGATTGAAGAGGACAAGATGCTTTCAGTTATCGTAGAAACATATATTACCCCATCCCCTTCACCACGGATGACACAATTTAAAATCTGCATAACTCCTTTGCTGGCACCATCAGTGAGAAATATGAGTTCTGGGTCACTGCCACAAAGAATCATATGGCCTTCAGTTCACAACTTGATCACCAATGATGCTATAGTCAACCATAAAACAAAAAAATGAAGAGTGATATGGAGCGTTATCACCTTGGATAACCATCACGCCTTTCAATGAACTCTGCTACTTCCTTCCTTACACCTGGAATACCTCTGGAGTCACTGTAAGCACCTAGACATATGATATGCAAATAGATATATAAGCATTGTAGAAAACAAGTGGGAAAAAAGAGATAGTATGGGTAATGGCAAATGCAGCTTCTAAACTAAAATGGCACCCTGCACTGCAATATTTGGCACACAGCATCTCTTTCATTAGTTCTCCTAACTCTTCAAAAATCAAAATTTAGAAAGGAAAAAAGGGAACTTGCTAACAAATTGAGGAATAGAGGAAAGCATAAATCCACAAATGGAATTAGATTTCCCCGCAATCCACAATGGTTAGTTCAACCCTTTTTTAAAAAAATAGGACAATATGAAAGGTTGTTCCGAGAAGATACCTAGACCCCCTGGAGTTAGGGAAAGATAATGTTTAGCTCTTGCAATTGCATCTGCAGGGAAGATCAATCCCACATTAGGATCATCTAGCAAAAATGGAGCCTGGCAGAGAGCAACCACCTGCAATTGAACTTTACCTGGGTTAAATACTGGCAACATGAGCAACTCAAAATGTTCAATTTAACAGAAAGTTAACCCTGAAAATAAAATTATTGCAATCCCACCTGCCGAGGGAAGGTCAATGGCCTCTGTCCTAGAGCATGAGGGTTGCCAACATTTGTAAAAATAATCTGTGGACATGAAATTGAAGCGGTGAGATTAATTGGAGCATATTTGCAGGGGAATGACTTCTGATATGAAAAAAAATCAAATCACTTTTAACGGTCCAAAGTAGGAGTTTAACCAGCCATCACTGTGTATGGATTAATGAACACTACTAGTAATATAATAATACATAACAGTACTGACATAGTATCGGACTTTTACATCTGTGTAAATATTCTCACTGTGATAATGCCCTATTAAATAGTAACTGTAATACTGCTGATAAATACTCTATTCAAATCAAAGGCACAGAAAGAATTCGATACGCATACTTAAAACATGTAATACTACCACACTTTCTTCCTAAAATACAATAAAGTTATCAGTATTTGACAGGACAAAACATTATCCAGATACTCTATATGTAATGACTGTCATATCGTTTCGACAAACTCCTTGATAAATGCTCTAGTAGTAAATTTAAATTTCAACCCAAAGATGTCCCATCAACAAACAGGAACTATGTCTATTAGAATCTGCATGAATTGGATAACTAGAGAAAAATCAATCCAGATATGGCAAACAATTATGAAAAGAGAAATCCTCAGCTATTTCCAAGAACAAAGAAAACAATATTTGAGAAACTGTCCAATGCTCCTATAAATCCATTAAAAACTATTTTATTGGGCTGTGATAGATGCGCCACAAGACCTTATTCAGTATTGAAAACTCAAAAGCAAATTCAGAAAAGCTTCTGTAAAGCAGAGCTGACAAACTCCTGAAACTTAGGCACCACCTGAATAAAACCATAATGGTCAAAGACCCTGAACAAAGCTAGTCCATACCTTTTTCCCTTCCTTCTGAAGCTCAGAAGCTCGAAGATACAACTCTCCTCTAACCGCATATTGAACCTTCTTCACATTTTCATTCATAAACTCATAGTCCAATGCCTTCGGTGCCATGATGTACTAAACACCTTCTTCCAAGTATCACACAATACAAAGATGGTAAAAATAACAAATTATAATGCAGATCTGAACCAGAAAATTAGAGAAACAATGGAATTATAGCAAGCCAAGAAAAAATGCTTTATGACAATAGCATTCTATGAATGAAAAAAAAGAAGTTGTTATAAACAAAATACAGAGGCATGACAATTTCTTTCAATTATTTGATGAAGGGACAGATTTAGAAACCACCCAAAATCCAGTATATTAAACTGATCATTCAGTTTATATGCAAAGTTGCAAATCCCATAAACAATAATTGTTCAAGTAATTGGTTTAATTTATCCCTTGCTAATTGCTATTAACCACTAAAGTGAATTCCTAAGGTCACTGCAAACCAAATCATTGAACAATTACCATTATTCCTGACCGAAAAATCACATGCCAACTGAAAAGAACCAACAACATGCAAGTCGTTTGATGAAGAAAAAAACATATAACTGGAGAATTATACAGGTTCTTAGGAGCTTTCTCTGAGAATCACAGCTAAAACGAACGTTCTTTTACCGTCAACAAAATAAAACCAAACAACTTACTTTGACTATTTTGAAGAAACAAAAGGGCAAAGATCAATGTAGGAAAATTGACCAATGATCACTCTTCATACAAAATCATCAGCAGCAAGAAATATACAAATAAATAAATAAATACCCATTTGATATTAGAAAAATTGTCAAACGAGACCCAGTTGGTTAACATAAATCAAGAGCAGAAACTTGTTATTAGAACAGATCATCCACAGTTAAAAGCAGCTAGTTACCTGGGATCTCAACTGAGAGAGTGCTTGTGAGCGAGTTTCTGCTCGAGCCAATTGTATGTTTACAATTACACTGACGTGCACGGAGAAATGCACGCACCTACCAAGCTTTGCGTTGTGTGTGTCAGCTCTCTATTTAAAGGCTTTTTTGTCAGATAAAATATAGAATAAAGATAAAAGGACATTACATGAGACAACAAAACAAATATGCAATGGCATCACCAGAACCACTGGAAAAAAAGGAGACGGATCATGGCGCTTACTGATATAGGGATTTTGATACAAAAGGATAAAGTCCATGCGAGAAGTGTGGTGTAGCTTCAACTGTGAGTTATTGGCAGATATTGGGACTTTTGCGGTCAAGTTTTTTTTGCTTTGATACAAAACATTAATCTTATGCATTAGTCGCTCTCAAAATGAGTGGTGGTTGATATTAGTTTGTTTGTACGATTCTCTCCGTTGTGGTCGTGGCTTGAGCAATAATTTACATGTTGATTTCATTTATTTTTATAATGTTGAGGTCCAATTTCCAGTTTCATTTGGGTTCCTGAGTAATCTATGGTATAACAACGGGAAAAAAAATATATATAATTAAATTAGAGAGCTAGGCGGCTTATATCTTGACTTACATGCAGTGATGATTGGGATAAGCACCAAAGACAATATTTGTTAGGGAATCAACTAGGATAAAGGCTCCAACGTTAACGCCCCGGGTATTAAAGATAACTAAGAATGATTAAAGGCAAAAGCGGCCCCGGGCACAAATTATTACCGGGAAATGTCTAAGCAATTGACCAATCATGCTGTAATCTCAATCTTACCGACAGGCATGGCTAGTCTAATTTTCAGGCCACCAGGCCCTCAGCACATAGAACTTGCAAATACGTAATTCAAGTTAGAAACGTCATGCTCGTATGTGGTTAATAGAAGCTCTGTAAAACGTGTAAATTACTAATTAATTTTCGGAATACATGAACTTTTCTTGATTCAGTTAAATGAATGCAGGTCGCTGGGTTGTCACCGATGGTCCGACGGCGGACGGAGAAATGGCTGGGGTCGACAGAAGCCCACTGACGTCTCGGCTCCAGTGAGGTTTCAGGCCGAATTCTTGTATGATCGTACGTTGTTCTGGACTGCGAAAAAAATTAAGGTAAAAAATCAACTCCGTGGAAAGACAATCTCAGTGAAACTAGAGCAATATTATTGTAATGAGTAATTAAATATTATTGCAATAACACTTCCGAATTAGTATCACAATATTATGACAATCTCATTCAATCCATGATCAATTTCATTGACTTACTAAATTATTTATGACTATATGTCACCGTCAAAAAGATGAATATTACTTCACTTAAAATAATAAACATTGTGATATTATTTAAAAATTATAGCATTGCTTGCAATATTTTGTCTGTAGAGGAACTAAGTTGGTAGGTCTTTTCATATATATACATATATATAGTTGGTCGCTTATAATTAATTAAAAAAATAGAATTAATTTAGAGTGACATAATGTTTACGGAGTTCAAAAAATAATAATAATCTAACAATACTTTATAACTTAAAGATTGAGAGATCATAGGTTTGAGTTCCCACAATATATTGCTAGGGTTAATTTTTTTTCTTAATTTGAGTAAAGGCAATCTTCTCTTTTTCAAAATATAAATAGAGTAAACGTCTCTCGAATATTAGAGAGAGTTAAAATTTAGACGGTGCTTCATAGGAATTAAATATAAATTAGTCTTAATGATAGTTTGATTTATAAATATAAGTTGTAATTTTATATGATATGAATTGTACTCTTAAGTAATAATTTTATATAATAAAAAAAAAGAGTAGTAATATTTGAACTACTATGTCCACCAATTCCTATCTCTTAGTAAGCTCTGAGGATATATATATATATATATATAATTCCTAATTTATCCTTATTTTGCATTCCACAACTTTTGTAACCCCTCATTTGAAACTACAAAAAATGAATTCCTCTAGTTGGCTTTGTTCCTCAAATACTTAATTTAGTGCTTTTTTTGATGTAGTTTATGTAATGGTTATATGTGTTTATTTAATCTTATAAGTTTTTTTTCATTTTTTTTATTTAGTTGTTTTTTTAGTAGAATTTTTGAAAACTAAACAAGCGATTTTGTCTTTACTACTAAAATAACTTTGTCAGTAGAAGTTCAAAAATTTTTTTAAAATATTAAAATGTTAAAATATCATTTCTTTATTTCGTAATCTTATTTATTTATTCATAATATAACTTTAAATAACTTACTTATTAAAGTCATTTTTAATTTTTAATAAAAGCTCAAACAATAATTTTTTTTATAAAAGCTAAACTTACAATTTTTTTAATAAAAATTTTACTTAAATAAACTCTATTAAAAATTTATACCAAACAAAGTCTTTGTCCAAACTTAGCATAGTGTTTTCTTTGATTGCTCAACTTCTCATATCTCTAGTCCGTTGCCAAAATATGCTATGAGAGGAGAAAAAAAAAAAATCTTTAGCAATCTAAGAAAGCTAAAGCTAAAATCACTTGCTTATTTGTCAGTAATTTTAACATTTTGTATGTTGCTAACCACTCGATCTATATTTGTTTTTTCTCCTATTTCTCTTACTAAAAGCATGGAAAAGCTATCCAAAAAACAATTTCAACAATGAAGCGGCTGATGGAGTTTTGTAAACTCGCTCCCTTTTTTTTTTTTTTTTTGTTGGGGGTGGGGGGTGGGTATGAAATCGATGTTGTTTGTTGCCGATGAAGAGATGACCTAATCATTTTAAATTGTGATTTTTTTTTTTTTTGGCTTGTAAGATGGTTTAGTTGTTCTCTCACATGAAATTTACAAAAGATATCAATTTACAAAGTTAAAAAGACTAGAAGATAAAATCTATTTATATTTATTTTTTTTTAATTTTACACATAGATAAAATTATAATTATAAGAAAAGTGATTAATGAAGTTTATTGAAATAAAATATGGGATTTAAACATCAGCCATCAAACTTATATCAATTTACATACAAGTCTCCCAAATTCCAAAAAATGTCCATTGGATTAACAAGCTAATGAACGAAGAAGGCCCGGCTTGGGCTAAGGGTGGCATGGATTAGATACATATACGTATATATAAAACCTTGGGCCAAAACCCGAAATTAGTGCGTGCAAAAACAAGGGAGTATTATGAACAGTAATACTAGAGATTTTAATATTCTAATCCCAATTGAGTTCTATCTAATGCTATAACTAAAGTAATAAATAATTTAATATGCATATACATATATTAAATATATGTATATATAAAAACTTGGGCCAAAACTCAAAGTTGGTGTGTGCGAAAAGAAGAGAGTATTATGAACAATGAGTGATAATATAGTTATAAATTATTGTATAAATTTATTTTGTATAAAATGATATAATATTTACTCATTCATTGAATAAAAATATAAAATAATTAAAATAAATAATGTAGACTAAAAGATATCTAGTTCAATTAATTAAATTATGTCACATCAATTTCTATAAAAAAATTTATATAAGAGTTTATAACTATATTATTATTTTATAAACACCGAAAATTTTAATATTCTAATCTCAATTGAAGTCCTAAAAAATGATATATTTATCTATCAGATAATAAATAGAGTAATAAATAATTTTACATTCCTCACCTAATAAATGAGTAAAATATAAATTGTTTAAACAAATGTTACTTTGAATCATACAATGGCAAGCATGTGCATTGAACATAAAAACAAATAGAAAGTACAAATTAATATAGATTATTTAATATCTATACAAGTGCCTGTTTCATATAAATAGGAGAGGACAATAACCGATTCAGTTCAGTTTTTCTCTTAAATCAATCCAAATCAATTGGTTCATGGTTCAAAAATATATGAATGGAATACAATCCAAACTATAGATTTAAACTGAACCAAGATAATTTAATTTATAATAATTTTATAATACATAAATATTATTACTTACCAATAAATATTTTTAAACAATGAACTAATTGATTATCAGAATCAAACGACTCTTGAATTTATGAATCACTCAGTTTTTACCTTAGAATGGAACTGAATTGAATTGGCTAAATCTACTGCAACTTTTATCAAAGTAAATGCTCAATTCTCTTGAGGCTGAACTTTTAGAAATTAAATACATTATTTTATATCTATTAATGGGAGTAGCTTTGAAAAATTTAATTTTCTAAAATGTAAATTATATATTATATATTCATATTTCATTCATTTTATAATAAAATTTTAAAGATTTATTCATTAAAATAATTTTATAATTTTAAATAAAAACGTCAATTCAGAACGAAAAAAACGCTGTCTGAAAAAAAAAATAAAATAAAACATGTTACTCAAATAAATTGAAAGCTATGCTGAACAGAAAGGAAATCGTTGACGGCAGCAGTGCCTCATGGCTCATAGTCATACCAGGCGGGCAGCACGCAGCAAATAGCACAACAACGAAGAAACGTGGCAATTGAAAAACGGAACAAGGGGATAAAATCGTAATGTGGAGATGACAGTCCGACTCTGTCTCCAAGCGCAACACGAAGGCTACACAAAAACGGCGACGAATGAGGACCCCTGCAGCGTTCATTTCCCAAAAACCTCAATCTCCACTCTTTCTCAAGTTCGCCAGCAATTGCAATTCAAAGCCCTTATACGCCAACAAAAGTCAAACTATTCAGTGTGGACAAATCAAGAGCTTCGAAAATCAACCTCAGAAATGGAGCATTGAGTTCAAATCCGGTTCGGAGCCTATTCAGTTTATTCAAAATTCTACGTCCACTGCCGCCACGTCTGCGTTGGAATCGGCTTCCAGGACTATGAAAAAGGTCTGCCTTTTTTACTGTCCCGAAACTCATTCGCTTGCCGAGAGGGTGGCTGCTCACTCTGACGCCATTGAGCTCCGTAGCATCAACTGGAGGTAATTTTATAATCCCCCCCCCCCCCCCCCCAAAAAAAAAACATTTTTTTTCCTTAATTTTTTTTCTCCTTTAGTTTTGTTAGATGTACGAGGAATGGAAAAATTTTCATATGCTTTTAAGTTTAGCCAAAAGTTAATTTTGATCCGACCAAAATGGCCAACAAAAATGGGGGATAAAAAAAAAACAAAAAAGCAGTTTGGTTTTTCCCCCATAAATCAGCTCGAAATAAGAGCTTTTTTGGGCCCCTGTGGGTCCCGCATCTAAAAGGCATTGTCAATTTAGTGATGATTTTTCACAAAGCATTGTACGTGAAATGATTCAATCACTATTCGCTAAGCTTGTGCACTTGTGCTGTGCGGTGTATTGCTATGGACATGTTTGGATTAGATATTACTGAAGTTGCCATTTTTGCTTGTCTAAATTTGAGTAAAGCAATTGATTCAAGTTCTGGTTATTGCGCTTTAACATATTTATGCAATTTGAAACTCCAGGAAATTCGAAGATGGATTCCCTAACTTATTTATACCAAATGCTCATGGAATTCGTGGACAGCATGTAGCTTTTCTGGCCTCCTTTAGCTCGCCGGGTAAAATTTTTGAGCAGCTATCTGTCATCTATGCGTTACCGAAACTGTTCATCTCTTCCTTCACACTTGTCCTTCCTTTCTTTCCCACCGGCACTTCTGAACGCATGGAAGATGAAGGAGATGTTGCAACAGCTTTTACTCTTGCTAGGATTCTCTCAAATATACCCACTTCTAGGGGAGGACCAACTAGCTTAGTGACATTTGATATACATGCACTGCAGGTTTTTTATTTTGAAATGATTTATTCTGCTAGTCAATTAGCAATTATATTTTTCTTCTATTCCTTTGCTTGCCACTATTTTCTAACTATTTCACCTGGCGTTTTTTGTGGTTTTTTAGGAGAGATTCTACTTTGGTGATACTATTTTACCATGCTTCGAAAGTGCAATACCTTTGCTGTTAAATAGGCTCCAACAGCTCCCTGATTCTGACAATGTAAGATTTTTTTCCCCTTTTCAGTTGGGAGATTTTAGTTTTTGAAACTCTGGAGGCAACAGTTCTTACAACATCCACCAAGGCAGAGTAGTTTTCATAGTGATTGTAAATAAGAAATATGGTTGCTACAAAGTATTAATCTTCTTCCTTTTCCCTTGAACTTGACTGACTCAGATCTGTAGTTTGTCCTCCATATGTTAACCACATTACAAACTTATATATCAATGATCAAGTTAGTTTACAGTGTTTGTTTTTCTCTTTATTGAAGTTCTGGAATAAGCACGGAGTTTGGATCTGACTAAGTTTTCAACTGTGACAATTTATTTATTTGAGTCCATACCTAAATCGTACGTGACTGAGGACTCTTCTTTTATATTTCACATATTATTCTTGACTCCAAGAAGTCAGTTTCTTCAAGTGATTTTGTTCCTGTTACTTGAAGTAGAAGTTGGACTTCTAAGTGACTTGAGTGTTTAATTGAATGAGTTTAATTACTTCAAGAAACTCTGGTTTTTTGCAATAAGTTCTCTGCTCTGACTTTCTTCAGTTTTCCAGATTTCCATTGCTTTTCCCGATGATGGAGCGTGGAAACGATTTCATAAACAGCTGCAGCATTTTCCAATGGTAGTAAGGATGCTTTTAGTCACTTATATTGTGTTCATTATGCACCGGTATACAGAAAGAGCTATTAGAATAAATAATATATAAGCTTGAATTCTCACTTTTCTTTGGGATATAGATTTAGCATAGAAACAGAGCAAGTGATTTGTGTTTCATGGCAGACTGCAGAAATGAGGTTCTGGAAACAATTAAATTTTCACCTGTTTCTGAGACCAATAAAATCACAAAAACCCAACCATGATACAAGCATTACATATATATATATGTGTGTGTGTGTGTGTGTGTGTGTGTGTGTGTGTGAAGAGGGAAGTGATAGGGGGATATTTAATAAGTTACTGCACAATTTTCCATCCACTAGGGTTTTTGATGACCTCTGGTTAAGAGCTTTGGGCTGCAACCCTTCTGAGGTGGATGGAATTAGGGCTGTTACCTGTAATAAAAGCTGAAGTGAATGGGTCTGATCTTGTGGTCATTTATTTGTGAAAGGATATAAAGGGTGATCTTATTTGAGGATGTGTCATTATTGTATTCCTGATAGCTGTATCATCTTATTTGTTTACTATGGCTTATCCAAGAGGATGATATACAATAAATTTACTTCCGATGTGGTGCCTTCTAGTTGCAATGACTTTAACAAATCTGTTTGGTTTGCTTTAAGAGATTATCCTTTATTGCTCAACACAGATGTGCTTATGTTAAGGTATTTCTAAAGATGGTACTTACCCTGAACAATAATCAAGTCCTTTCAACTTAGTACTGCATAACATCTTGTTATATTTCTGTACTAGAGTGCCTGCATAGATTTTTCATACTATTGATATGCAGATTGTTTGTAATAAAGTTCGGGAAGGTAACCAAAGGATTGTACGCATTAAGGAGGGAGACCCTCGAGGACGCCACATTGTGATTGTTGATGATCTGGTTCAATCGGGTGGCACTCTAATTGAATGTCAGGTATATAACTTTTTCTTCTGTTTTGTACATTTCCAATTTCTACCGTATTAGTTCTTGCACAGTTTTGAGATCTGGATTATAATTCGCCCACAGAGAAGTAACATGATTTGAGTAATGAAAGAATATGAGCTTATAAGCTCCTAAACTGGGGTACTAAGGGTTTCCATTGTAGTTGCTTTTACATTTTAGAAGTTAATTGATGTCAAGGTTACAGTGCACTGTTCATGGTTCTACAGTAGAGACCTGCTTTATGGGAATGAGATAAGCTCATGATTACGTGGTCAAAGAAAATGATCATAGAGTTGCACCTCCAAATTGTTTTAGAGATGAGGAGAATGCACTAAAAAGAAAACATTTTACTTACCAAATAGTAAAAATGCAGTTAACCTGAATTAAGAGGGACAACTTTGTCCTGAGATTTTTAGAGTGGCTGAACTTCAAAATCACAAAATCTTGAGTATAGGATATGATTGTGTTTTATAATTTGAAGATGTGATGAATGACTTGATTTAATGCAAACACTGACAACCCAAAACAATATTGCTAACTTTCTGTTACCTTGATGTCTTTCTAGAAAGTGCTAGCAGCCCATGGAGCAGCAAAAGTAAGTGCTTATGTGACACATGGGATTTTTCCTAACGCGTCGTGGGAACGATTTAAACAAGATATTGGAGGTATTGCATGCATAGACTCAGTTACATTTACATCTTAAGTTACACTTTGGTTGTCATTGTTTTTACTTACCATCTTTCTAATTCTCTTATTGTTCTTACTTACCATCTTTCTAATTCTCTTATTGTTCTTACTTACCATCTTTCTAATTCTCTTTCCGTTTGAAGAAATATGATAAACATTAAATTGTTTCTGCAATGCGGATTGGTAACCTCACTTCCTTTCTATTCTGTTTATCTACCTAGGAAAACCTGAGTCTGGCCTGACCTACTTCTGGATTAGTGACTCCTGCCCAGTGACTGTAAAGGAGGTTATGAACAAACCACCATTTGAAGTTCTCAGTCTTGCGGGTTCCATTGCATCTGCTCTACAGATATAAATTTGTTTTGAAATATCAAGTCATATCATATATAGAGAAGTTCAGAGTTGATTTTGAAGGAGGAATCTTACTAATGAATAAAAAGAAACAAAAGAAAGCGGCAGCTATGTATTATTTTTAGATACTTGTTTGCTTTTGTTTATATCCAAACCGTCATATGAAAACTATTTACTGGTGTTTTGATCTGAATCTCATTGAATAAAATCAAACTATTATGTGTGTTTCTATCCGCTTGAATAAAATCTCCTCTCATATTTGCCGGATGCCTGTGTGTTCGAGAGCTAGAAAAGAGAATGGCGCGGCAGAGAACATCTTTATTCGTTAAACTCATGCTTTGCATTTGGTGCCAAACAACACTGCTCACTAATAACAAAACCTTCGCAAAAGAATAAATAAATCAAAAACTGAATGCCCGTCGAAGGTTGGACTGGATCCAAATTCATTTGTGAAATCCTAGCCCTTTTCATAGGACTGGACCGATCTTTTGTGAGAAGACTGCAGCAGCTAGCGAGCTGTGACGGGGTGAGAGTTTTTGCGCAACTAACCTGTGCGGCACTTGGCGACTTCTAGCACTTAAGTCGCTAAGTAAGCCTAGATCACTTCTCAAACTTATTCAAGGTAGAAAGCTTGCTGGAAATGCAAGAGAAGTAAGAGCAAAGTTGGCCAAAAAGAACTTATATTGCACACTAAAATAATAAATTACAAGAGAGCTATGTTACAAGGCTTTTTGTAAGCTTGTGAGTGTGTTGTGTGTGCTGGAAAATGGTGTGTGTGTGCTGGAAAATTTGGCAAGGGTGATGGGGTATTTATAGGCTTGGATGGAGAAGTCTAGAACCACCCATGCCACTTGCACAATTATCACATGGGGGAATATGCAAGGTGCTGGAAATTTCTAACCCAAGTTCAATTAGAGAAAGTTCTAGATTGTGGGTTGGGCTTGGAGAGTGCTAAGTGCATCCCGCTTTGAGCGCTAAGTGCACCCGTCTTCTAAGCATACCCACTTTCATTTCTGAGCGTGCCCGCCTTTTAAATGTACCCGCCATCGAGAAGTCGCCAAGTGCCGCACAGGTTAGTTGCGCAAAAACTCTCACCCCGTGACAAGTGGTATCAGAGCCAAGGTTTGCCCACACGCAAACTAGCTCTTGAGCAATGGCCAATCCTCCTAGCACACAAGAGGGCTTAGTTGAGGTTCCGGAGCAAGTTCGTGGCCGTGAGGAGGGACGCACGCAAGGCAAGTCCCGAGGTAAGTCCAAGACCCCCTCTTTGGATACCTTAGAGCCTCGTGTTGCCACACTCGAAACCTCAATGTCTGCTGTCCAAGACACCCTCGATAGTTTAGAGGTTAGGGTCGACGGCCTCGAGGGCGAATATGGTGAGTTCACAGTAGCCACCAAGGCCCTTATGCAAGGCCAAGCCGACTCCCTCCGAGGGGAATTCCGAGCACTCCATGAGGAGTTGCTGAACTTGCGTAGCTTTGTGCAAGGTGAGCTACGAGCTATCCGTGCGGAGGTTGATGAAGTCCTCTCGGATTGGGCTTGGCACAAGCGCACACTCACACCTAGCCTGGCTTCCGCAAGCACGAGTGATGTGCGCCGGATCGATGTGCCAAAGCCCGACACCTTTGATGGTGTGCGCAACCCCACCGTGGTGGATAATTTCCTATTCGGGCTAGAACAATACTTCGATGCCATGGGTGTTCGCGAGGAGGCATCGAAGGTAGGCACCGCGCCTACGTTTCTTCGAGGTGCCGCACAATTATGGTGGCGGCGAAAGCATGGTGAGATGGGCAAGGGCATTTGCGCCATCAACACGTGGGCTGAGTTCCAACAAGAACTCCGCAAATACTTTGCCCCAAGCAATGCCGAGAAGGAAGCTCGTGCGAGGCTTCGTCGGCTCAAGCAAACGGGTAGCGTCCGCGATTATATCAACGACTTCACTACCCTAATGCTTGAGATAACCGACATGTCCGACAAAGACTCTCTCTTCTACTTTCAAGATGGCCTCAAGGATTGGGCCAAGGCAGAGCTTGACAGGCGTGGCGTGCAAACTCTCGATGATGCCATCGCCATCGCGGAATCGCTTCCGGACTACTCCGCCAAGCCCAAGGACAAGAAGTCGGGCCAAGGTAAAGGTGGGGGAGAGGGCCGGAAGGACAAGAGTCAAAACCGGAAGGAGTGTGGGCAGAAAAAGCCTCCGACCGGCAAGAACGGGCAAGGAAAAACGGAGAAACAGCAGCCACCTAAGCCCCGCAGCCCATGTTTCATATGCAACGGCCCTCATTAGGTACGTGACTGCCCAGAGAAAAAGTCGCTTAATGCCCTCGCAGCTCAGCTCAAGGGCCACTTCGATCCGCCAACGGAGGAACCCCAACGCAGCATGGGTACCCTCCAGCGCCTTGGCGCACTCAACCGCCAACCATCTACGACCGCCAAGCAAGGTCTCATGTATGTGCATGCGAGCATCAACGGCCAAACTGTTCGCGCTTTGCTCGACACCGGAGCAACGCACAACTTCATTTCGGAAGAAGAGGCCAAGCGCCTAGGGCTCAAGGTGACGAAGGAAGGAGGAAGCATCAAGACGGTGAATTCCCCCGCAAGGCCCATCACGGGCACCGCATGCAATGTGCGGACAGCACTTGGAGCATGGACCGGAAAGCTCAATTTTTCCATCGTGCCTATAGATGACTTCACAATAGTCCTTGGCATGGAGTTCTTTGACCGAGTCCATGCCTTCCCGCTTCCGGCCACCAACTCCCTAAGCATCCTCGACGAGAGCATGGCGTGCATGATTCCAGCCGAGCGCTCTAAGCCTCCGGACAAGACGCTCTCCGCTATGCAATTCAAGAAAGCGTTCCGGAAGGATCCAAGCTTCTTGGTCTCCGTCCGGGAGCTAAACGACGCGGAGGACTGCGGAGACTCGCCAAGCCAAATCCCTCCGCTCATCCATAAAGTCCTCGATGAGTTCCGAGATGTGATGCCTCCGGAACTCCCAAAGAAGCTCCCACCAAGACGAGAGGTCGACTACGAAATTGAGCTAGAGCAAGGCGCGAAGCCACCGGCCTTGGCACCCTACCGAATGGCACCACCCGAGCTCGAGGAGTTGCGAAGACAACTCAAGGACTTGCTGGACGCAGGTTATGTCCAACCATCAAAGGCACCATTCGGCGCACCGGTTCTCTTCCAAAAGAAGAAAGACGGAACCCTCTGGATGTGCATTGACTACCGGGCATTAAACAAGATTACCATCAAGAATAAATATCCAATTCCCTTGATCGCGGATTTGTTTGACCAACTAGGCCAAGCGCGGTACTTCACCAAGCTTGACCTACGGTCCGGGTACTACCAAGTGCGCATTGCCAAGGGAGATGAGCCAAAAACGGCATGCGTGACCAGGTATGGATCCTTCGAATTCCTAGTTATGCCGTTTGGTCTCACTAATGCACCGGCCACATTTTGTACCCTTATGAACAAAGTTCTCCACCCGTTTCTCGACCGCTTCGTCGTGGTGTACTTGGATGACATTGTAGTGTATAGCACTACACTGGAAGAACATGCGGAGCACTTGCGACAAGTCCTCAAAGTACTACGCGACAATGAGCTCTACCTCAAAATGGAGAAATGCTCATTTGCCCAACGAGAGGTAGAGTTCCTTGGCCACAAAATAGCGGATGGGAAACTAATGATTGAGAATGCAAAAGTAAGGGCCATCCTCGATTGGGAGCCTCCGACCAAGGTCCCCGAACTCCGGTCCTTCCTCGGATTGGTAAATTACTACCGCCGCTTCATCAAGGGATACTCGGCAAAGGCAGCCCCCTTGACGGACTTGCTCAAGAAGAACCGGACATGGCATTGGTCCGCGGAATGCCGAGACGCCTTCGAGGAGTTGAAAAAGGCTGTTTCGGAGGAACCGGTCCTCGTTCTCCCGAATCACTCCAAGCCATTTGAGGTACAAACGGATGCCTCCGACTTTGCCATAGGAGGAGTACTTATGCAAGACGGCCACCCGATTGCGTTCGAAAGCCGAAAGCTTAATGACACAGAACGCCGCTACACGGTACAAGAGAAAGAGATGACCGCCATCATCCATTGTCTACGAGTGTGGCGACATTACTTGCTTGGTTCCCACTTCACAATCTTAACCGACAACGTAGCCACAAACTACTTTCAAACACAAAAGAAGTTGAGCCCCAAGCAAGCAAGGTGGCAAGACTTCCTCGCGGAATTTGACTATCGGCTCAAGTACAAACCCGGCAAAGCCAACGTCGTAGCGGATGCACTAAGCCGTAAAGCCGAGTTGGCAACGCTTAGCATGAGCCAACCAAGTTCTGATCTTATTGAACGGATCAAGGAAGGCCTCCGGTAAGATCCCCTAGCTAAAGACTTGTTGGAAAAGGTACTCCAAGGCAAAACAAGGCGATTTTGGCAAGAGGAGGGCATTCTCCGCACCAAAGGAGACCGACTGTTCGTGCCTAAGTGGGGAAACTTGCGGAAAGAAATAATCACCGAGTGCCACGACTCAAAATGGGCTGGACATCCGGGCATCGAGCGCACGACCGCACTCATTCAAGCCTCATACTTTTGGCCGCATATAAGAGACGATATCGAGGCATATGTGCGGACATGCCTCGTGTGCCAACAAGACAAAACGGACCATCGACCTCCGGCCGGGTTGTTGGAACCTTTACCAATAGCATCAAGGCCATGGGAGAGTGTCACCATGGACTTCATCTCAGCCTTACCCACATCCGAAGGGTGCGGGAGCATAATGGTCGTGGTTGACCGCTATAGCAAATACGCCACTTTCATAGCCGCACCTAGAGATTGCAAGGCGGACGAGGCTGCCCGCTTATTCATCAAACACATTGTGAAGCTTTGGGGGATTCCAAGGAGCATAGTGAGCGACCGTGACCCACGCTTCACCAGCCGCTTTTGGACGGAACTCTTTAAGCTATTGGGAACCGACCTCAAGTTCTCAACAAGCTTTCATCCACAAACAGACGGACAAACGGAGCGCATCAATAGCCTACTCGAGATGTACCTAAGACATTACGTGAGCGCTCACCAACGAGATTGGGTCAAGTTGCTAGACGTTGCCCAATTCTCATATAATCTTCAACGAAGCGAGGCTACGGGCAAGAGCCCATTCGAAATCGTCGTAGAATTTCAGCCTATGACGCCCAACGCCATAGCCTCTACATATGGAGGGAAAAGCCCCGCCGCTCATAAACTCGCTCGCGAATGGCACGAGGAAGCAGACATCACGCGGGCATACCTAGACAAAGCAGTACGGAGGATGAAGAAATGGGCTGATTCTAAGAGACGCCACGTCGAGTTCAAGGAAGGCGACCGATTAATGTTGAAACTCCTACCCCAACAGTTCAAGGCATTGCGGAAAGTACATAAAGGGTTAGTACGACGGTACGAAGGGCCTTTCGAGATAGTGCGACGTGTCGGCAATGTCTCATACCAACTCCAACTTCCGCCAAGACTCAAGATCCATTCGATCTTCCATGTGAGCTTACTCAAGCCTTACTATGGAGACAAGGAAGACCCGAATCGAAACAAGCCAAAACGTGCCCCAATCGCCATCGCCACGACACGACGCGTAGAATACATCCGCAGATCGGGTCATTCAAAACGGGGTATTAGGCATACAATGAGTACTTGGTAAAATGGAGAACCTACATGAAGCAACATGGGAGCGAGAAGATGACTTATGGCATCGGAGCACATCCAAAACTTCACGAGAAAGCGGGTATTCCGATGGCGACTTTTCCCGAACCACGGCCTAACGCACTCGCGCGGGTGCGTTTAGCAAAAGTCCGCCTCGATGGCGGACTTTTGCTAAACGCACCCGTGCGTGCGGAGTTAGGCCGTGGTTCGGGGACAAACGCGCGGCCCGTGACAGAGCGGTGCCTGATAGATTGTTTGAATCAACTAGATTATTTTTAATGCTCAATGACTCAACACAACTTAGTATAATTATTCAACATAACTTTTGCTTAAATTCGAAAGTTAAAATTATACATCATACATCTTTTGTTGTACCAAAACTATCTCCATTATAATCTGTAATTTTTAAACAATTCTGTTATTTTCTAGGAATACCCACTAAAATTATTTAACATCATCCTTGTTGACTCATAGTCTATGAAGCTTTCAATTTTACAGTAAATAAACAGCGATGTCAAATTGGAACAATTAAGTAGAGATTGATTGTTAATGTTCGTGCTCAAATTTTCTTAATCCTTCTCGTACTCTTTCTGCAAAAAATTTTATCCATTGAAGTATTTTATAGCAAATATCAATAGAGAAAAAATAAAAAAAAATATGGGAGTTGGAAAGTTGCATCATGTATGGAGAAGAGACTACAGTCTTACATATATATAATATGTGTGCATCTCCAGTTATCAAGTGAGATAAAAGCAAAGGCTTGCATTAAATGTTTCCACTTATTGAAAGAGAAAAAATAATTATAATTCAGTTCTTTCCTCTACACATATTCTAGATTGAACTCTATTAGTTCATATATAATTGAATTAAGTTGATGATACATAACAAATTAAAATTATTTGTCTCTAAAGCAGTATACTATTTTGTCCTTAATGGTAAATTATTTGATGTGTATTTAAGTAATATAAAATTTAATTAAGTGTAAGGCTATCTGAACCCACAATTTTATTTCTTATGTACTTTCTTTTTAATTAAGAATTTTATTTTCTAAATATTTTTAAAATTTTATTTTAAGTAACTCTTTCTTTTATTTTTCTTCTCTATTTAATAAATTTTCATCAATTCATTCGTTTATATTCTTTTAGCTACAATTGCTATCATTAATAATAAGAGCAAAATCTACCATTTAAAAATAAATATTAATAATTTTTTATCTGTCATGAATATATATATATATATATATCTGTTTATCTATGGAAAGCATGACATATAAATTATGATATACTAAGAAAGCCCAAAAAATAAATTTAAAAAGAGTAAAATTAAATGTTTAATTTACAGAATATAAAAGTAGGGAGACAATATATAAGTGTAAGGTATAAAGAAAAAGTGATTTGTAAATGGTAATTTTGAGATTTTTAAATTTTAAAATCTTAATAATAAATTCATTTTCAAAGTAGACATAGAGAGAAATTTAATGGGTGCAAATACCTACCATTTAATTAAAGAGTGGAGTTATGAACACCCGTATAAAATCCTCTCAAACCCCAATAATGAAATATATATTATTTCTATCAACACCTCCATAATTTCAAAAATTAACATTCATACGTAAAAATCCTGCTCTTAACTTTTGTTTTTCTCTAATTTTTAAAAACTTTTATTTCTTTCTTAATATCCACATATAATTTTTCTATCGCTAGAACCCCATAAAAAAGAACTTTTTGCAATATCATCTCCTCACTAATAAACTTTTTCACTGTAATTTTAATAAATGATTTAATTTGTATCAGTTAGATGTGTGTATGGGAAGGATTTATTTTTCTTGTTTGCACTTGAAAGTAAAATGTATTGATTTCAAATTCTTACTTTAATCATTCATGTAGCTTGAAAGTAGTACTTAGAAGTTGTTTGTTAAGGATTATTCTAAGTTACATTTTATGTAACTTAGAGTTCATGTTTTTTCAATGTTTTTTCTTTCTCTTCAAGACACATGGATGCTAATTATTGGGTGTGTACGTTATATAAACTATAACAGAGCAACTCCCTATTTGTTAAATATTTAAAGTCTGAAATTTTATTAATTTCAAACCTTTTTTACAATTTGCTTGTTTGTTTTTATAATTTATGTTTGATTTTCAGATATTTATATCTGAATAAAAAATTCAAAATTTGTGATTTTTATCTGAATAAAAAAAGTTTGAATTATAAGTAAATTTTATATTCTATAAATATTTCTATAAAATAACTTGGTTCCTAAACTATAAAATAGAATTTTTTTTGTTTTGATTTATAAGGTTGTAAATGTCAAATAACTAAATTTAAGATATTTTTTATTATAAAAATAAATAAGATATCACTTATATTTAGATATTAAAAAAAATCTGTAATTTAAATTTTTATATTCAGATCCATTCAGATTGCATTCACATCCATTCAGGTTTTAGATAAAAAAATAAATGCTATCTTAGATTTCTGAATGTTAATGATACCCTGCGATGCCTCTTTTCTTTGACAAACAAGGGAAGAGCTGGGGTAAAAGGCAATTGTTCGTTTTTTATTGTTATTTTAATTAATGATAACATTGTAATTATACAGTTGGGGTTTTATAAGAACAATAATACATGGATGTTAATAACTCCACTCTATTTGAAAAAAATAATTTAGTAGTTCAAAGAACCTTAATTCATTTAAAAAAAGACCTTTAATTTTTAAATATTTAAAAAATAATTTGGTGGTTAAACTCATTTTTTATTTATCATTTTATCCGGACCAAAATTATTACCAAAAAGCGCAAATAATTCCTTATCCTTTTCCTTTTTGGGCGGGGGGAAGAGCCTCTCCTTTAAAAAATTTCCGTGCACCCATGTACAACGCAAATGAGAGAAAATGAACTACGGCAATAAGAAGAAAAAAAAATGATAATAAAGAGGCTCCTTAGCGATATTATTTTTCTTCGCAAAATATATGTTTTTCATAATTAGATTTAAAAACCCTTTTTTGAATCTCAAGAGAAGCTGAATAATAGACAAATTTCAATCCAAGTAATTAGTAAAATAGATTTTAACCATTATCTTCTTATAAGATTGTGGGCCCTTTGGTATTGAAGTTGGCATTTAATAAACTATTTATTTTATAATTTTTTACAAAAATAATATTTAATAAATTTTATAAAAATAACTTATTTCATAAATTTTTTTACTTTATTAGAAGCTTTTAAAAGCCGATAGCGTTCTAATTTTCATAAATAATTTATTTAATAAGCTATCGTGTCTTTTAAAAATCTCTATTATAACATTAATATTTTAATAAAAAGATAATCATATGTTACTTATCTATAAATATTAATATATAATCATTAGTTATCATAATCCTACTACAATTTAAGAAATTTTATTGTAAAAAAATTAATGTGAATGTAATACATATTATTTTTTATTTTATCTTAATTATGTATAATTATGAATTTTTATTATATTTTATGTAAAATATTATGAAATTCTTTAGGTTTTTTATTAAGTTTTTAAATATAATTTTACATATTTAGGGAAAAAAAAGTATGTTTAAATAATTTATTAAATATATTTTAAAAATAAAATGTAATTTAAACTTATGTCTGAATAATTTATTAAACACACTTTAAAAATAAAAAATAATTTAAACACATGTCTATATTAGTCATTATATAATCAAATAACACTTTTGTAATTAAATTTATCAAATATATATAGTTTACTTTTTAAATTTACAATAACCACACAAACACAATTTATCAAACACCTAATTACTTTTTTAATCGACAACTTATTTTATTCGCACAATATAAATTATTTATTTCATTAGTCTCTATAATTCTAAAGTGGGCTTGAGGATTAACTATAGGGCCAGTATTTTTCTTATCAAGTTCTAAGTAGCATATATTGAGGGAATAGCTTTAATGGGATTTGACAGAGAGAGAACTCTGAATTAGGATTATTTGTATCATATTAAAGGGTGTTGATAGAAACAATACGATCTTGCAATTAATTTAATGAGGCATGTTTAGAAAGATGATCTTGAAGAGGATAATACTGGGTATTAGTAGCACCACAATCCAATAATATTAACGTTTATTTAGTCCTGAACATATACTAACTGCAATAATCCATGATTAGCAAGAGGGAAAAAGAAAAGAATAAACATTAAAATCAAAGTTATCTTATTGGTACTTTAATCTTTTCATCCTACACATTGATCTACCATCCAGATTAGAAAACAAACACAGAACAAGGGAAATTGGATTACTTAACCAAGTACAAGAAAAGAAAAATGCTGTTAAGCTCAATTTATACATGTATAAACTTTGAAAAGGAGGAATCACCAAAAAGACCTGTAATTATTCCCCCACCCTGTTCTTTCACTCTCACGGTGTTCACTGACTCGTCCGATTCAAACTTATAACAAAAATCAGATGCCCAAAGGAGCAAGAACACCACTTACTTCAACTTGTGAGAAATCTTTATGTAATTAAGGAGCCTTTTGAGAGCCTTACCACTATCAATGGCCTCCCTGGCTCTATCCATTGCCACTGATACATCTTCTGCACCATCACATCCTAGCAAGTGATCCACCATTCCGGCATTCAAGACAATTCGATCATATGTTGGTCCTTTCTCACCGCGAAGAGCTGCCAAGCCCAATTCAATATTCTTTGAAACCTGAAAATGCAGAAATGTAGTCACACTTGAAACAAGTGATACACACGAGAACAAGCAATCTGGGTCACCAGTTTTGGAAAAACACACGGGCACACACAGAGAGGGGGGAAAAATATTAAAGGAGCTAAGGTTAAAATAAGTTAGACATAGCCGAAGGATTCCAGTTCATTGTTAGCAGGTGTAGGTTTTGAAGCATGCAGTTTTTGCTACAACAGAGGTCTCACATGAACTTCAAAAGGCAGGACAACATTTAGAAATTGGAAAGAGTTTTAATTGGTAATAAAGCAGATGGCCATCAAACAAAGATTTAACAATAAAAAGAAACTTTACCGATCTATCAGTTCTTGGAGTGTTGGTGGGCTCAAAACCATAGTTACTGGCATTGACCTCCAGGTTGAAACTCTGGCGTGACACCCCTGCAATACCAAATTTGAAGTTCCAACATTGATGCTAGAAAAATAGTGCATGGAACCCAAGCAATTCAATAGGCGGGCTAGGCTGTACAAACCATCTCCTTCAAAAGTAGACTCCACGTTCAGTGAGCGGAACCCTGAACAGTAGTTCACAGGAAGTCCTTTTGATGCATTTACTGAGCGCAATCTTGTTGTCATTGACAGTGCCCCTTCCTCACCCTAAACCAACACAAATTCAAACAATAAACAAGTCATTTATTCCCACGTTACTCAATTGGTGCATTAATGCAGGTTTCAATTAAGGCCAACCATCCTATTGGTATAACTAGCATTTCCAATTCAAAAATGGCCTTGAAGCCAGATGTTTCAAAATTAATAATTGGAAAACCTCTCAGTTCAATCACGTATGAAAGGCAAAGTTTCAACCTTCACCACCAAACCAGAATGAACACCTCTTCTTTTCATAAGCATCAAGAGGGGCTCCTCATATCCTTCATGATAGAATCCAGCAACAATTGCTTCTCTTCCCCGAGCCTGTTGAAAAAGCAATACATTTTGAGTAGTCAGGCTCCAAAAAGTACATAAGAAATCTTGGTCATATCCAGAAAAAGAAAATAAAATGTAAAGAAACACATGCATGTAACCATGAAATTCTGCACCTGATAATCGCTTAAGATTAAAGTATTTCACTACATAGAAACAAGGGAAAAAATAAATACTTCAGGAACATCCTAATCGGCAAAAATTCTAGACTAGGACTTTGACAGGTAACACATAACAAAGAGTCTAATCAATAAATTATATGGCTCACCCTGACAAATTGCTGAACCTTTTCACTCGTTGCTACCGGTGGCCGTTTCTTTATGTGCTCCCTCAACCCAATCAAGGAATATCTGCAAAAGGAAAAGAATCATTTATGCAAATTTATCAGTTTCGGAAACAAATTATATTATTCCGCTATAAAACAGTAATTCAAAGAGATGTTCCGTACAGAGATGGACGAGCTTCACGTAAACTTACATAGGCAAAACCAATCTCCTCGTCCTGAGACAACAGTTATGAAGTTAGGATACCGGGGGGGAGAGAGAGAGAGAGTATGAAGATGAAATTGCAAACTAGTATCCATGAAACAGAAAAAAAAAGACCTCAAGCAGTTCTTTTGCCTGCAGGACAGACAAGTTTGTACTAGCTCCCATAAATTTAAGCATCTGTTCTTCAGTAACACCTCCCTGGAGAGAACAAGACCATTCAAATAATCTGCACTTAAAATGTTATGAGTCAAGAATATAAGAAGCACAGTTTCCAAAACATCAGCATCTCGGCATCTAAGAGAAATCGACACGAGAAGGACTATTTCCACAAAAAGGATTAATCAAAACCAGCAAAACCATAAGACTCCTTTATTGTGCCAGAACAATTATAAAATGCACTTTTCCCTTAAAGGCTAGAACACGCAACTGAGCTTCAAACTTAAGCAGATTATTTTTCAAGATTTATGAGGAAAAAAAAGATGAGTTGACAAGCTAGTGTGTTCACGACAGATAAACACGTTGAAACTTACCTTAGGAGGCATCCATTCCACACCATGAAGCAAGCAGGATTCACCATAACAGGATCTAACCGCAGCAACAAACAATGTACTCCTAAAGAAACGTGTGTTTCCATCATAAGGTTCTCCATAATGTGTCAATGATTTAACATCAGCAACTGGTGGAGGACCTATCATCAGTTGAAAAATTAGATTAACAAGAAAGTAAACAAGTTGTTTTCTAAAAATCAATATTGAATATCAAGAACATACCAAGTTCATCATCAAACGCAAGGCAATATGCTTTTAATTCGCGATCAGTTTCTCTATTCATACGCTGACCAATTAAAAATGCTGAAAGCAATGACTCACTCACTTCTGAGGCTTTGTTATCTGCTTCCAGCGGAAGAACATCTCTAAGAACACCTTGGACTTCCTCATATCCAAGGTGACCTCCAGCCAAAACTTCCCTAAGGGCACCAACCAATCTCATTTCTTGAGTGTCATTGCCACTGTAATGGGGCCCAATTGAGCCTCCTACACCCATTATCGATCCTTCGGGATCAGCTATAAAGATTACATCAGGTGGGAGTGCTCGAATGAGAAGTGGCCAGAATGTGTTCATTGCCCGCCTTTCTCCTTCACTCCATTGGGTTGCTTCTGGAAAGGCATTTGCACGTATTGTCATTGCAGCAAAAAATGCCCCGAGCTGTGCTTTGGAAACTTCCTCTTCATCTTTGAGATCTCCCTTGGCTAAAATACAGGAAAATATAACAAGCAACTTAAATTACAACAAACTGAGGGTACAACTTAGGATTAAGGTGCCATGACTTTTAATTCACAACTGCATTGAAAAAAAAAAATTAAAATAGCTACCAAATAAAAGTGAGTACAAAGATATCCTTACACCTACATGAACTACTTGTTCTTAATGCAGCATGATCTTCGACAACTTAGTTCACAAAACAAAATCAAAGGCCAAGATAAATGACTATCACAGAGAATAAAGTTAGCCAAAATTCAAAAATTCTAAGAGGAAAAGGGAGGGCTAACCTGATCTCAGAATTATATCCAAGACCCTAAAAGCCTCATCCTCACTAAGCGGCCTGGTCTGTGTGGGGCCCGTGCAAACTTTTGCTTGAGCTTCAAGCAATGTCTGATTCGGCTTTGGCAACTTGGAGCTCCGATACGAAGAAGAAATCGCCGGATTTATGATATCAGATTCTTTAAGCCCCAGTTGGTCGATCAATGCCGAGTCAAGAGCAGCTTTGACGGTCAAACGAATTTTTCTACCAATCAAACGGTTGCCGTCTGTTGAAGAGAATTTCCAAGAGGCCTGAAGTCGTCGGTTTGCGAGATAATGAGTCTTTGTGATTCGAATTGAAGGGATTAAGGAGAAAGAAGGTTCTGGATTAAGCAGCGTATTCATCTTCCTCTCTCTCTGTTCAGCTTCTAAGTAATTATTCTTTGTTCGATTTTGGTAGCAGAAAATGGGACAAAATTGGATTCTAGATATGGTGACTTGTTGCCGTTGGTCCTTTCAATGCAGAATATTTTAATGCAAACTTAAATATTTTACGACTTGAGCGGTTACTTTTCGGCGTTCGATTTAAGCAGCCGCTTGATTCTGGTCTAAAGGTGCAAGTCCGGTCCGATTCCCAATCTAGCCTTGTTGGGCCTAAGACTGTCCCTCATTCATTGGGCTATTGGGCCACCTCCACATGTGCTCTTTCCTTCGGTTCGGCCCGTTTTAGCCCGTTACTATATTTGTTTGAAACCATTAAATGCATTTATTAATTAGTAATCGAAACATTCTGCAACTGAAATAAAAAATTAAAATTAAAATAATTTATTTACTTTTATTATTGAAATTAAAGTCAGAATTAGTTATATTTTCATTAATATATTTACTTTATCTAAATATTAAAATTAATTATTTTAAGTTATTAAAATACTCTTACTTATCATCATCATTATCATTAACAATAATGAAAAGAATAAAAATAATGACAATAATAAAATAATCAAATAATATTTTTTTAATTCATGATGAACTTAAAATTATAAAATTTAAATGAGGTAAAATAATGAGTTTTGAGAAATAAAACTTGGCTCTCAAGGCTATAGAAACATGAACCCTACATATTTCATTCTCATTCTCTTTTTTATTTGAACAGGTAAATATCATCAACTATCCTATTCCATATTTCAATTCTTCAATCTCATAAATAAATAAACCGCTAATATATTACGGTAGCACTTGAAAACCTATGTATTAGATTATCTTAAAATAGCTTTATTACAATTGTTCTAAATGAATTTGGATTCAATATTAATGTTAGTTGTTATAATTTTTAATAACTTCGATCTTAGTTGCTATGATTATTATTAATTCTATATGATATTTGTATATATATAGTAAACAGTTAATATTTAGTTATTTATATAATTATTAATCATGATTTTCTAAAAATGATATCAACACATAGTTCGGTACCCATTCGGTTTGTGATCCAGTAGTAAATTGGCTTCGCTGCTCTATAATACACATAGTTATAATTTACTTACCTTGAATGTGAGACCAATGCGAACTCTTTCAAAGTAACACTTGACAATCACCCCGTTTATATTATGATGAAATGATGTATTGTTTAAATTAAATTTAAATTAATAGAAGCTTGAATTATTTAAACTTTTGTTTACCGCATGGTAGCCAAAAAAAAAAAAATGAAACATATTTATTTTTAAAAGTTTATCGTTAAGGAATTTGAATTTAGTGAATGATAATGTATACTTAACTCTTCATAATTTTCTACCATATACATATTAAATTTTAATTAATTTAATGTTCTTATTAAATAACTAATGAATATATATTTTAAAAAAATTAACAAATACGTCCATCTAACATCAAACCTATTATAAAGAAAGTCTAAAAGTGATTATTTGTGCCATACCCATGTTATTAGACAAATACTTCAGTAAAATCGTACTTATTATGAAATAATCATAATTTATGTAGATATTCTTTAAAATCACTTTTTATCTCCCACTAAGCAACTTTTAACTTCTTACAACTCTCATTATCTCCCTAATTTAAGAATTGTTATCTTTTATAATTGTGATGTATTACTAATCACTTGGTGGTAGTATTAATATAGAAGAATGCCTTTAGTTTTTATTTTTATAGACTTGATATTGAATAAAATTTCTCTTTAAATATTATGTTTCTTGTTTGCTTCCTTTTTTTTTTTATCTTGCTATATTATTATGATTTCCTAATTGATAAATGATTCTGTAATAAACTAACATTTACAAGAAATAAATATTTACATAGCATAAATATCTGAAAATTAATATACATACTATATAAGCGTGAGAGTTGTTGCTCAAATTTTCCTCTTCTCGATCTTTCTCTATTCTCTACTCTCGAATTTAAAAATTAAAATCGTTCTTTCTACAGGAACTTAAAATTGTTCTAGTACAAAGTTCAAAAAAATGGCGGGAACTCTAGCATTGACGATACGAAACGAGCAACCATACCCAGTGACCGCCACCGCCACTAGAGACCAGTGGCATCAGATCCACTACTCTCGTTACTTCGCCTCCCCCAACCACTCTCTGTCATCCACGTGTCCGTCACTCGTTCCTCTCCAAATCCGCCGGAAACGCGGCACCTGGATCTCCACTTCTTCTCCCGACGCTTCTCTCCACATCATCTACGACAGCTCCACCTTAGACATTATCCTGTGCGTCTATTTCCGCGAGAAGATACTCGTGAGTCACTGTTTCTGGATTGTTCCGACAGCTCCTTGTCTTTTATTTTATTTTATTTTATTTTATATATTTGTCGTCAAAATTGATTAGATCTGATTTATGACTTAAATCATAAGGCCAAATGTCTTATATCTTTCTGTTCATGTTAATTTATTTTTGATGTAGTTGCATAAATCAGGAACAGCTTCTCGGGAATTTTGCACTTTACTTTTCCCCTATTTTATAATTTTGAGCTATCTGTGCTTTATTGCACATACTAAGACTTACAGTTATGTTTTCTTTTTTCGTACAAATTAATTCTAATTATAAGGATATTATTTGATTTTGTCGCCTAATTGATGTAATTTGTTTAGTTTTTACTAGGTTGAAGTTATTTTTGAGGAAAAAAAAATGTCAGGAATGATTTCCAAAATAATAGCACCAGGTTTGTCGGAATGTTGAGTAATTTGATCAAGATCAAATATGCTGCAGGAAGAGCACTGCATTTCCAAGTTGCAATTCTCTTGGCCTCAGGTGTCATGCGTCTCTGGATATCCTGCCAGGGGTTGCAGAACTCTATTTGTTAGCTACCTAGATTCCTCAGGCGAGGCAAGCTCCTAATAAGTTTTACAACTCCTACCTTGTGATTTACAAGTTATGAATATCAATTGACAAACACACATTGTTTTGTTTCTTGGATTAAGCGAGTTCTTATTGTATGTTTTGGCATGCATCATGTGCGAAAAGGAATATGGGAACTTGTGAAACGTTCCATTGTGTTTGGCATGGATTCATTGCAGGAACTGTAATTATTTTTCTTTCAAAATTTTGAGTTGTATATGTTTTCTCATAAACAATTTGAGCAAATTGGCTTGGTGAAATTGTGAGCACTTCAACATAGAAGAACGTTGTTCTTTTATACAAAATGAAATGCATATCTTTCCTCTTTGAATGTGCATACTATTCTTGGGGATCTTAAGACTTCAGTAGCTATTAACTAATGGTCTATTGGCTCTTCTCTTATAAATCCTGGGTTCGAGGATGATATTTTCCATGTTTCTGACCATTTTAAACACTGAACCTGGTTAGAAAATAGATCAGCTAACATTGATATACAATATGACAGAGTGATATTTGTACATATTTACCACTAAATATTTTTGCTCCAATGACTGCTTATATTTTGTGTTTCGCTTAAAAGTGACTGGAAAATGGAAACTCTCTCAAGATTAGTCTATGTCATGATATCTCCAAGCTAAATTGTTTTGACTATACTGTACACATATGCTATTGTTTTCAGTGTATTGAGTTCTCTTTCCTCTGGCATTACTGCTAAATCTAAGTAGCTTTACGAAACCCCCAAATCAGCTCAAAACCTTGTCAATTTATTATTTCCTTATTGTGGCATTCACAATGAATCTGATTCTCCTGTTTGCAGATCCAGAAGTTTGCCTTGCGATTTTCAACAAATTATGAGGCAGAGTCATTTGTTAATATCTTGCAGGTATAGCCACCACTACAAGAACTATGGTGTTTGTTAGTTCAATAGAATAGAACAGATCATTGTTAAAAGAAGTCAAGAGCACATTCATGCCCACACTAGTGTTTTGGTATTCCTCTCTTGTCTTCACTCTGATTATGTTATGTTCTGTTTCTTTCCTAGGAGACATTGAAGACCAAAGAGGAGCCAGAACCTCCATACAGTGATTTCCAATCTGAAGTTTCATCTCGATCTGAATTCATGTCTTCTAGTATACTCCCTTCTAGGTAGAAATTGAGATCTTCATATCATAATTTATTTAATTTCTTCTCATAAGATTTATACTAGCAAGAATGGTTAGGCATTATTGTTTAGTAAAATATCAAAGGGATACTGACTTAAGGGTTCGGTATTTGCAGAGCTCGTGAGGAGGACTTGGGTATCATGGCTTCCGTTGACACTTACACTCCTGAAATGCCACTAAGCTTGAACTATGAAGTTGATCAACCCTCCTGCAACCAAGAAACCAATGTTAATCATTTCTGCGAAGGCCTTTATCCAACCTTGCCTCCCAGCTTCACTTCATTAATAGCTAATTGCTGCGCTGAGGTCAAGGAAGGTTGGTTTACCATTCTATTTATGGAAAAAAAAATATCTCCTCTGATCACATCTGCTAACATTTTTCTGTGACAAATGATGCAGCTGCAGCCCAACCACCTGTTTCCAATGAAGTTGATCTCAAATCTCTAATTGTGGTATCCTTTCGTATTTTGGGTTTATTATTTTTCCTGTTATTTGGTACCCATAATAATATACTGACGATGTGGAATATCATTATGTGGAGTGATTCAGAACACTTCTGAAACTGCATAGCTTTTACTAGATGTGATTGCTCTAAAATGCTACTGCTATACTGATATATTTATGTTTTTGCAGAGGTATATGGAAGATTCATCATTTCAGGGTAAGTTGTGTTTCTAAGGCAACTACCTTGTGTTGAAAGGCCTGAGGTGCATCTGTTTATATTGTTTTTCCTCGAATGCCAAAAGGAGTTTGATTCAAGTATGAACATACATTGTTTTCATATAAGCTTGCCAGCTCTGTAAGCTAATTGTCGTTTCCAATATCCATCCAATGCATGCTCTTTTGAATGACCTCAGTCAACATGGATGTTTACATAAACATTAAATTGAGAGACCAAATTTTAAAAGCTGCTACTATTTTGAATGCTAATTTGTTTGTCACTGTTATGTTCTCATAACAGATATGATGGTTAAGGTGGAGAAAGTTATCGACGAATTGGGAGGTGACTTATCACTGTAACGTCCATGGGTTCACACTTCATCTAAATCACTTCACAACTTTTGTTATGCAGCCATGATAAAGTAAGTATTTTTCTTCATTTTGATCAATTTTAGGTGAAAATTTTGAGATAGAGGAATCAAATTGAACAAAGTAATATAGATGAAAGGTGTACTTGTCTGCTTGCATTCTCTTAGTTGGCTTTGTCTATAATCTTTTTCAACTTGAAAATCTCTGGTCTTTTGTTACAACTTCTCTAGAATATCTGCATGAATGAATATACTTCTGTCAGAAGAAAATTTTGTTGTCATGTTAACAATTTAGAATTGATGCACCATTCTTCCCTATCATCTTGTTTTTACGTTCATGACATTGTTTTAGTGATATTCAGCTTGTTTTGACATATAAGTATATCATCTTGCCGTAGACATGATCAATCCCTTCCTTATGGTCAATATGAGAGGAGAAATTATTCTCAAAATACTTGCACTTCTCAAAAGATTGTTACTCAGAAATACAGTTGATTCCTGAAACGCCGATTTTGGTAGCTGCTTCTATGGAAATTGGTGGATTTCCATTAAGCCTTTGAACTTGTGATAATCAGAATTTACATGGAGGTGCGCTTTTCTGCTGTCTGAGTTATTAAACAAGTCCAGCAGAATCGAGGTGCTTTCATTAAACAAATGAAATTCCATGCACATTAGTATCAATTACAAATGATGACCAGCCTTCTGAATCCCGCCAGTTCAGTTGACTTAGTGTAGCAAGAACCACGAATATGTCATAAGTCAAAACTTGGCTTTGACCCTTAAGCTCATTTGCAGCTTCAAGGTTTCAAACCCCACTAAATGTACTGCGACGGAACTCAAACCAAAGAATAATACCAAGATATGCCCTTCATTAAGGGTATGTTTATAATTATTAAGCTTTTACTTAATTTTGAAAGTGCGGCAGCTAAAGATCGAAGTGTTAAGACAGCTAGTTGCCGAAACGCTTGATAATTCTTATCCAGTAGCTGAGGATTGAAAGTCACAAATCTCATTTCTAACCGTACTCAGTTAAATATAAAAACATTAAAATACAGCTTCCAGCTTTGTCAGCCAGATAATTCGTGTAATGCGCGTTAAAGAAATGACTAACATGAGTGCTCATCTGATCTAAAATCCTGAACTGGATAATTTCTAGACCAAACATGCAGTAAATGTTAAGGCAGGACTCCTCACCCACACAACCATTTTCTCGCTTCAAAGGGACAATCACCCGATGTAGTGCAAGGGGAGGAAAACAAGGCCTTCCAAATCAAACTCCCCTGCACATGCTACGTATGATCCTTCTTTACATGGAGTAAAGATATTCACGTAGGGCCCAATGGGCTCCATAGTTAAAGCCATATAGATAATTTTTCTTTAAGAGATTTTAAAATATTTCTGGTATATAACAGTTACTTAACATACATATAACATGCGTTTATTTATTCAAAAAAATAATAATAATACAATTAATAATCATATTTAAATTATACACATATGTTCTACATATATAAGTGTACTGAATAAAAAATACTCTGCAGTCACTCCTTACAACAATTTCATCGAAGTTATATGCATGTATTTCCTCACGTATTTTCTTGGTTGCTTTATATATTGTCTGCATTTCAATAGTTTTAGTAATTTTAAGAGATCCCATTAATAATTTCCTTCTCACCGTCTTTTTCTTGTTTCATTCCCGGGATATATGTTCTTGAATTTCATTTCAATTCCGGGATCCAAATTAAGAGCCCTCAAACTTAAGATTACCAGAATTTATATACATGGAGATGCCACGTGGCTTTTTCTGCCCTCTATGTTTATTAAACAGGTTCAACAAATCAAGACGCTTTCATTGAAAAAACGAGAAAGAAAATACATTGCACATTAGCATCAATTATAAAACTTGGTTTTGGACTCGTCAGCAATTATAAATGTAATGTGATGGAACACAAACTTCCCACTAAAGAATGGTAGGAATCCTCCAAAATTGTATCTCATGTACTTTCTTAATTTTCAATCCCAAGATACGTTGCTCATTTACACGGCAATGGCACGCTACAAGGCACGTACTAAATTCTGAAAGCATGGCAGCAAAAAGACTGACGGTGTTGAAGCAGCCAGTTGGGACAGCTAGTGCTAGTAATTCAGTGGTCAATATTAGCTGTGGACTGCAAGTCATACAACTCATTGCTAAATGTACCCTACACATCAATCACCAAAATGATCAAAATAGAGCTCCGGAAACAGCTTCGCGAGCCAGATTTTTCTAATTATACTAGCCAAAATTTTCTAGTTATACGTGTTCGTAAAAAATGATCAAACATACAGCAAGTTTTAAGACAGGCCTCCTCCGTCAGATATAACCATTTTTTGTCACTACGAATAGACAATCGCCTGTTGAAGAAACGTAGCTGAAGTCGTGTTAGGCGAGTAAAACAAGGCCTTCAAACTCTAAATTTCCTGCTGGTGCGAAATAATAGGGCGCTCCCTTGCGTAAAAAAACTTTATGTTATGCCCAATGGGCTCGTAGTTAAGCCACGTGGACGACTCTCACACCCCTTTACAGCAGTGCAGCCAGAACGACGAAATGAAAATTACACAGCGCAATGCATTTACGAACTTTGTTTATGTTAATTTATTTAAGTCGGACTACAGTCTGATATGACGGACTTATGACATGCATGATGCATCCGGCATTCCTGTTTTCTGTTGCCGGTAAAGATACACGATCTTACGGTGAGGTATTGTAAGCATCGACAGAACCCGTCAAGAGCAAACGACACTGGATCACAACTAGCTTGCCAGGAAACTCCGTTAATTACAAAATCATATCAATAGTTGTGGAATAAAGAATGGACACTGGTGCTAGAACCTATGATTCTAAGAGGGAGTTACCCGCGAAACATTATAATAATATTCAATAATTTAATTTATAACATGCACTGTCTTAAAATTCTCCCAAAAATGTAACGACAGAGACAACATTATAAACAATTTGAGTTGCTCCATTTCACTCCTCATTTTTCTTCCCATCATATGGAAAATGCCCTTGGTTACAGCAATGGCTTCTCTTTATCTCCTTCCTTGCCTTTTCTTCCTCTCTATATTGGCCAGAGCTTTTGGCTCTGGAATTCCCATCAAACCAAGCGTCATGGACTCTTTTCCTTGCAGTGAACACATCGATACATGTAATGCCTCATTGTATCACATCAACCAAGGGCTCCCAGTAGAACAAATTGCTTCTTTTTACTCTGTGAACCCATCGCAAATCAAACCAATTTTCCGTGGCAATCAAAAAGACTACCTGATATCGGTACCTTGTTCATGCGAAGATGTCAACGGCACCATAGGCTATTTCTATGATACATCCTATAAAGTTCAGCCAAATGACACATTTGTGAATGTTTCAGCTGTGATTTATAGCGGACAAGCTTGGAAAGTTGGAGGAGAAGAAAACTATTTCATTGCAGGAGATGCAGTTCCAATGCACCTTTTATGCGGATGCGTGGGAACTGACACTCAAGTTGTGGTAACATACACAGTTCAGCAGCAAGACACATTGTCAAGTATTGCCACTCTACTTGTTGCTGAAGTCAGTGGCATTCAAAACATGAACAAGATGGTGGCTGATAACCCAGGCTACATAGATGTTTGTTGGGTTTTATTTGTGCCGATGGAGCTAAATGGCCTCCCTACGGCAGAGAAATCTGGTGAACTGAGATTATTGCTCGAAAACTTCATGATTTTGAATTTTTTTCCAACATATTAGCATCTTCCTTATTAGTTGCTTCAAATATTGTTTGCATTTCATTGTTTTGTTAATATGACGAGATGCCGTTAATTTCATAGCATTTTCTTCCACCGACCATTTCACTTATAGTTGCGTACAATATCTCACATTCAATATGCTAACAAATATTCGTTTAGTTCGTCCCTAATTTCCTCTGTTCGAGTTAGCAAACAAGAAACGCACACACTTTAACTGATACGAACCTCCTGCAGAATTTAACAATGCGTTGCCTTGGTTTTTGCCGTTCATTATCAGGAAAGAGACCTGAGTGGGTCATTGTCATCTCTGTATTATCAGCTGTGGCACTACTTTCAGTGATTAGCTTAATAATTATTCTCCTCAGGAGAAAGAGGCCCGAAGAAAAGACCGCTGAAGATGCAAAACACGTATCCAAAGCAATAAGCAGCAACAACAGAGCATCGTCTTCACAGGGCCACAACCAAGAAAATATAGAAGGTCAGCTAGGTGTAAACTCTTTAGAATGCTGTAATTTTCGCAAGAAGTTTTTGACTCCGAAATGAAAAAAAGATGAAGGAGATTAACTCATGTATATACTGGAACTTACACCATACAGATGTGACAGTTTTTGAGTCAGAGAGGACAATAATTTTTAGTTTTGAGGAGATTGAAGAGGCTACAAATAACTTCGATGAATCTAGGAATATTGGACGGGGAGGATTTGGAAGCGTGTACTTTGGACTGTTGGGAGATAGAGTATGGCTTCACTGTGCTAACTTTTGCTAATTTCTGGTAATGCTCAGCTATACCTCAATTAACATGTCTCGTCGACATTCGTTCAGGAGGTTGCAATAAAGAAGATGAGATCTAACAAGTCCAGAGAGTTCTTTGCAGAGCTCAAGGTCTTGTGCAAGATTCATCACATAAATGTGGTAAGTCACTGAGACATGTTCGTAACTTTTGGGCTTATTTGTTACTTGGCAGCTAATGTAATGTAAATCAGGTGGAATTATTTGGGTATGCTAGTGGGGACGACCACCTCTACTTAGTTTATGAGTATGTTCGAAATGGATCGCTTAGCGATCATCTTCATGATCCGCTGCTGAAAGGCCACCAACCTCTAACTTGGACAGCAAGAACTCAGATTGCCCTAGACGCTGCAAAGGGAATTGAGTACATTCACGATCACACGAAAGCTCGATACGTGCATCGTGACATCAAGACAAGCAACATCCTACTTGATGATGGACTACGTGCCAAGGTACCAGAACCTGAACCATTGTTGCTGCTTTTAGCCCTTCCTATAGCACTGGGAAATAGTATCACTCTTTGGTAAAACTCTTGTTCTTCAATGATATCTCAGGTTGCGGATTTTGGGTTGGTGAAGCTTGAAGAACGAACCAACGAGAAAGAAATGTTAGCAACACGATTAGTAGGAACACCGGGCTATCTTCCTCCAGAGTATATTTTTGTTAAAACGTTTCCGTTTTGATATGCATTCGTAACTGACTAAAGCCGGATTATTGAGTTGCTGTGCTTGATTTCTTTTTACAAGATCCGTGATGGAGCTGCAGGTGACCACTAAAACCGATGTCTTTGCATTCGGGGTCGTGCTAGCGGAGCTGATAACAGGCAAACGTGCACTTATTCGCGATGACAGTGAGCCAACCAAAATGAAATCGCTTATAACAATTGTAAGTCAAACTCGTGCATCATTATGAACAAAAGCGAATCACGTTCTTGATCCCACCATCGCATTTGGAATTCATTTCTCAGGTTAATGAAGTTTTCAGAGATGAAGATCCGGAGAGTGCATTAGAAGAAATCATAGATGGCAATCTTGGAGGCAGCTATCCTTGGGAAAATGTATACAAGGTTTGGACGCATGGTTTAAAGTCTGTTCCCACTGCTTTAACAAATGATTTTAAAGTTGAAAACAGAATGGAACTTATAGGAGATGAAATTTCAACATTTAATCTGCAGATGGCAGCAGTAGCAGAGTGGTGTTTGAATGAAGTTGCAGTTGATAGACCAGAAATGAGAGACATTGTTGCCATATTATCACAAATCATGATAACCTCAACAGAGTGGGAAGCTTCACTTGGAGGAGATAGCCAAGTTTTCAGTGGCTTACCCAAAGGAAGATAGACTTTTTTTTTTTTTTCATTTTTTTGACCCTACGGTGGGATTGATTTCCCTTTTATATGCTGATATTGTTGCAATGGCTGTTTACTGACAGAATCTCAGTTTCAAATGTCGTCAGCAGTGTGTAACATAACTATTTTTTTTTTTAGTTTTAGCTGTCCTTTGAATTACACACATACCTTATGTATGTAGGTATGTATGTATGTATGTATGTATGTATTTTTTTTTAAAAAAAAATAAATATATATAGAGAGAGAGTCAAGAGATAGGTAAGAAAAAGAACACATGAATTTCAATATGGATATTCAGATTACGTTATAACAAACTTATTTAGAAAGGAATTCAACAAATTTACGATGGACTGTAATATGATATAATGTATACGTATGCATATATTTTGTTTTGAGTGATAATTTTGTAAAAAAAAAAAAAAAACTTGTAGTGGTAGTATCCCTCATGTTTTTTAAATGATCACCGACGGTAAATAGTTTGGACTTGTGACCCCTTGAATTTCGGAAACGGCGCCGGATAGAAAAGACTGTACCAATAAGCAGCATCATGCGAATCGCGATTTGCAGCAATACGCGCTGCTCCGCTTATGTTACAGCATAGACGTTAGAAGAAGGCAAGCAGCAATAAATTATTTTGTTTTAAGTAATAATTTGGGGAGTCTGACAGAGACGGTTTATCTTCGCCGCGATGCATTATCTAAATGGCGCCGCAAAATTTACAACTCCCAGATTCAGTTTTGCATGAATTGTTGTTCTCAGTTAACGACTTTTTTCATTCCGTCAGATCTCTGATTGATCTTTAGAAGCCCTAGAAGAAGACAAAATGGCAGGTGCAGTCTCCGCACTCTTTGTTCTAGACATCAAGGGTCATGTTCTGGTGTGGCGAGACTACCGTGGGGACGTCTCTGCAAAGCAAGCCGAGCGCTTCTTCGCCAAGCTCATCGAAAAATATGTTATTTCCGTTCATCTCTTTTTCATTTTTCAATACTTTCCAGATTTCCTTTGCTAAATTAATTGAGCCAAGCTAGTGCAATTTTAGCTCGATTCACCATGGATCTGTTGTTTTAATTTCTCTGTTTATTCGTCCAACCTGAATACGGCGTTCTTATTGCTCTTTTTGTTGCGCTCGATGTGTTGTTATTAGGGAGATGCGCAGTCGCAGGATCCGGTTGTATACGATAATGGAGTCACGTACTTGTTTATTCAGCACTCCAATGTTTATCTTATGACAGCGTCGAGGCAGAATTGCAATGCTGCCAGCCTTCTCTTCTTTCTACACCGCGTAGTTGATGTAAGCCTGCTTGGTAATTGTGGTGTTCATGTCCTTAATGGTTTTTCCTTCCGGAAAGTATTTGAATATAAACTGTGCGCAATTCTGATGTGTTTTCTTCTCACAGGTCTTTAAACATTACTTTGAAGAGTTGGAAGAGGAATCGCTTAGAGATAACTTTGTTGTTGTGGTGTGTTGATGTTTCAGTGTTCATTTTTGTATATGATATGTGTCAAAACCATAAGAATTCATAACATATTTAGATTGTTATACTGGTTCCTTCTGCATTTTGCAGTATGAGTTGCTTGATGAAATGATGGACTTTGGTTATCCTCAATATACTGAAGCGAATATTTTAAGTGAATTCATAAAGACCGATGCATATAGGATGGAAGTTACTCAAAGGCCTCCTATGGCTGTCACAAATGCAGTGTCTTGGCGCAGTGAAGGGATACATTACAAAAAGAATGAAGTGGGTGACTTTTTCTTTAATCTCTTCAGTTTTTTAATAGATGCCTTGAGCCACTGAATGATGAGGGTCGCTTCTTGTTTCTTTAGGTTTTCTTGGACGTCGTGGAGCATGTTAATATACTTGTCAACAGCAATGGACAAATCATCAGATCAGACGTTGTTGGAGCACTGAAGATGAGAACTTATTTGAGGTGTGTTGACCAATGAAAATTAGAGCTAATTAGATTTGTCAAGGATACTGGTTGGCAGTTATTCATTGTTCCAGTGTAACTCATAGTCTTGTCAGAAAAATTTAAGCCTGAGGGCTTGCATTCTTTATGAGTGAATAAAATAATGTCGTACAGATCAAGTTTAGAGTGTGTGTTCAGAGTAGCAAAATCCATGTGTGGTCAAATTCTGAGCTTCAAGTGAATACCATGATGGAAGATAAATTTTGCCATTTGATGTTTGGGTCGATGTTCACCACCATGTAAAGATTGTCATTGAACACAGTCTCAACTTTTTCATATCATGAAACTAATCATGTAGATGAAGTGGGGTGATCACAATTGCTGTATTGGACTCCTTCCATATTGGTTACTCCAACTTGTTTTCTCACTGCTTCATTCTTTTGGGGCTTTTTCTCATGAAAATTAGTCTTGTAATTGGATTCTTAGGCAGATTTCATGTGTTTACGTTGGATTCTTGTGTGATCTGATTTGTTTATTTCCGCGTTCTTTCTTTATTCAATGGTGTGGGGTACCAGTCCAACCTGCACAATGTCCAAAATTTTTTTCTTTGCTTGGGTGTGCTAGTTATTTCTATCAGTCAGCTGTAGCTGGGGACTAACGCCACTGATTTATATTTTTCAGTGGCATGCCTGAGTGTAAGCTTGGCCTCAATGATAGAATATTATTGGAGGCTCAAGGTCGATCGACGAAGGGAAAGGCTATCGATTTGGATGACATCAAATTTCATCAGTATGTAACCTGACAGTCTGATCTACTTGAAATTTGGTGTTATTCATTGCTTGTTTGTGAGGATTGGCTTCATTAACTTAATTTGCAAATTAGTATTTTCACTAAATACCCCATTTGCTGCAGGTGTGTACGTTTGGCCCGGTTTGAAAATGATCGGACAATTTCATTCATACCACCTGATGGATCTTTTGATCTCATGACATACAGACTTAATACCCAGGTTCACCTTGTGGTTCATAATTCTTTCTTTATTTTTCTTTTTTTAACACTTATACTTTTTCTTTATTTGTCCAGGTAAAGCCTTTGATTTGGGTTGAAGCTCAGGTTGAGAGGCATTCTAGAAGTCGTGTTGAGATCCTGGTAAAAGCTAGAAGTCAGTTCAAGGAGCGTAGGTATTCGATTTTATCATATTGCCTTTTTTTTTTTTCTGGTTAACTTTTACTGCTCCAAATTTTGAACAGGTTGATGTTCAAAATTCTCTTTACTAATGGAAAAATTATTGAATTATACAGTACTGCAACAAATGTTGAGATTGAGTTACCAGTGTCATCTGATGCTTCCAATCCAGATGTTCGGACATCAATGGGATCTGCTTCATATGTACCTGAAGATGAAGCATTAATCTGGAAAATTAGATCTTTTCCTGGTGGCAAGGTATAGGCTGACCCTTTATTGTTTAATTGTTCAGCTTTTTGCTGTTCTTACCCCTAGACTTCAAAGAATTTGTTTATGCTCACTCCAGCCATTTATTGATCTTGTTTGCAATCCAAATTATCTAGGAATACATGCTGAGGGCTGAGTTCACTCTTCCCAGTATAACAGCAGAAGAATCAACTCCTGAGAGAAAGGCTCCCATACGTGTGAAATTTGAAATACCATATTTTACTGTTTCAGGAATACAGGTATGGCATAAAATATATGCTCTCCCTGTTATTTTGCCAAGCTGCAAATATTGCTTTCGGTGAATGGCATAACTTGCATCTGCTTCATCTCTGTTTCTCTTCAAGAATTGGAATAGTATTTTACATCTGTGTGAGAAAATTAAATTAAATTTGGTTAGGTGACTTGCAATATTGTTTAGAATGTTTGAAGAGAATAAGGAATGATATTTAGACATAAGAGTAAAAAGAGATTTGCCTAGCAGTGCCTTTTACTTATGCAGATAATATAACATACTGTCTTTGCAAAAGTAGCATGTCAACGAAAGTTGTTTGCACTAAAATAAGGTCTTAAATTAACTGATTGGTGATCCTCCTGAGACTGCAGCTTCACCCTAACTTGTTCAATACCTCGTAGGTTCAAGTTGTTTGGTGCCTTTTGGCTAGATCAGTGTCACTCTATATTTAATATGAACTAGATTGTGAGATTTGGCCATGTTAAATTGACTGATGCATAAAACTTGCTTTAAATCAACGTTTAGTAAAGATAACAAGAGGCTTGCATAAGGATGGAGCTTATATATGTACTTCTTTGACCAAGTAACACGAAAATAATTTAGTAAACCTTAACTGACCTCATTTTGGAATGACATGAAACCGACCCAATTATAGTAATGTATTGTCTTATAAATTTGTACATTAAAGTTTGTGATGAAACTTCTCAACTTAATATGTGGAACAGATGTTGTAGTTGTTTTTTCCTTTTTCCTTAATTTCCATTCTTATCTGAGTAGTAGCCTAAACAGAAAAAATAATTAAAAGTATATAGATTGATCTAGATAGGGATGTAAGCTGATGAATCTAAAATAATTTATTAATCAGGTGAATTACAGTTTCTTTTGAGTTAGATCAGCTCAAATTTGACCTGTTTCTTTGTTGCATTTGGTCAACCCTACTTTTTATTTTTTAGTTTCTTAATATTATGATTAAGCAAAATTAAATCCACTTTGTATTGATTTCAAGTCGTGTTGGTTAGGTCAACATTTGGTAAGTAATTTGTTTGGTGAGGTTCTGGCATTAAAGTTGGTTTAAAAGAAATATATGAAAGAATTCTTTATTAGGATTTTGATGTTGTTTCTCATCATAGATTCACATTAAAGAACCATATGAATCTCGTAGCTTACACCTGGCAGTAGATGGACCAGCAAAGATATCTTGTTTGTTTTATTTGTCAAAATTAATTGGTAAGGGAAAGAAATGAGAAAAGAGTATTGTTGAAGTTCATGATCTTTGAAGGACAGTGTTGTTTATTAACAGAAATTCCAGTGAATCCTAGGAAATTAAGAAAATAATCATCTTTTCTTGTACATGGTACATTTTGTAGGTTCGGTACCTGAAAATTATAGAGAAAAGCGGTTACCATGCTCTTCCATGGGTGAGGTACATAACAATGGCTGGTGAGTATGAACTAAGGCTTATCTAAAAGCCAGAACCATTGGTACTTCAATGTTGCCAAATCCAATTTATGAGATTGATTCATTGATGACACAGAAAAATCTGGTGGATACACCAGGATCACCATAAGAACATGTCCCCGACCATTGTTTTGTGGAGAAAACTTATTGGCATACATTTATCTGTTAATTATTTTATCAACTAGTTTTGTAGGAGACTAGAAGTTGGGTCTATGCATCACCCTTCTTGGGCAACATTACTTGAGTTAGATTTTGTCTGTGATTTCTTATCAGAATTTGCAAGCCAATGTTTTGATTCATTTTGAATTGAGTTGCAAAAATTGCCAATATTGCCAAGTGGAAATAATGGACAAAATTACTATTGATGTATGATAGAAACTGTCCCAAGCGTTGCAATAATGCAATTAAGCTTCTTTCTATTTTGTAGCAGTTTCTTTTCCTCCTTTTTTGACCTAAACTAGCTTTCGTTACTTGTTTATGATCGGACGTGGTTGTGGAGTATTTCATTTCTGTTTTCTCTTATGCTGAAATTCAAATTGTGATTTAAGAATCTTTGTAATATCAACTATATCTAACATGGGCTCGGCAAGATCTATTCCAATTAACTAAATATGAAGGCAAAAGTCTTATTTGAAGGAAAAAAAATTTAACAATAATAATAATTTGAAGGCAAAAATGAAATACCTGCTTTTACTGCAAGTGGCGAGCATAGGTAATTAGCTTTCTCCAAAGGGAAAGATTTTGATTCTTTTTTAATTATATTTTTTACTTATCTGTACATCTCAAAAAAAAAAGAAAAAAAATTGAAAAAGTGAGATAAACTTTTAACTCGTGCGACTCGTCGGAGCAGCGTCAACTGCTATATTCTGATATACGTATGCGGGCAGGCAGAGGCTAGTATGCAAATATTCCATTGCGATGGTTCTTTAGCAAGAAAATGCAGAATCAAATCGGTGGTATATTTTTGTTCCTCTCACTTTGCCAACCCTCATCATATTCTATCAAATATCTAGAGCAACAAACTCCGGGAAAAAACAAAAAAAACAAAAAAAACAAAAAAAATTATATAATAATATCATCAGCGCTGCTACCTTAAATTAAATATAAAGTACAGCCCTCTCAATAGACTGTAGGCCTAAGTGGAACCCACAGCCCACTCCTAATGCCACACGCAATTCCTTTGGGCCTTGAAATAATTATAGAAAACTTGTGCTTGGACTTTCTTCCGATTTTTTTCCACTTGTTTTTGGTTGTGCGGAATTCAATGTTTGAAGATCTTTACCGCCCTGGTGCCCTTTCCCCCTAGTTATTTGAAAAGGATCCGTTGGCGTTATAGTTTTTATAACTTATACTTTTTATTTTATTTATTTTTTATTTATAAATATTATAAAATTCTCTACTTATTTATATTATAAAAATTTCATTAAAATTCTTATATTATTTTATTTTATTTAAATTTATAAAATATTAAATTGACCTCTATAATTTTTAAATTTTAAAAATACTCTTTGTTTAATTAAAAATATAATAACTATTAAATAGACTATAATTATAATTCAATTATTATATTATTAGAATTATAATTATTATTATAATCTTTTAAAAAGAGTATTATTATTATTAACAAGAAGAGGTATTACGATTGATTAATATATTAAAAATAATTAGTAATAATTTTTTAGTTAAATTATTAATAATAATAACTAAAAATAATAATTATTATAATTAATTTTATGAGATGAAAATTCAATTGCTGTTTTCGCACTCTTTTTCGTTTACTATATTTGTATAAGTGTCAAAAGAATTTTTATTTACAATCATGATATATTAGTTATAATAACACGCTGATATTAATAAAAAGATAAAAATTTACTTAAATTACTACTAAAAAAAAGCTCTTTCTTCTCTTGAAAAATCACATTATTTCAATTACCATCACTCATCATTAATAAAAATTTTAAGAATATTGTCATTCATCTTATTTATATTATCATCTCATAATAATTATGATTTTCATGATAAAGAGATTAATAAAATTAAAAATAAATTCTCTTTGAATCCATTATTCTCTATTATTAATTTTTCTTTAATCGTCTCTATTAATAATTAAAGCTGCTATTATACTCATCACAGAGAAAGAGAGTGAGAGAGAGGAAGAATAAATGAAAAAAAAAGGTATATATGAAATATTTATAATTTTATGGTATGTTTATTAAACAGAAATTAAAATAAATTAAAATCAGAATGAGTTAAAATTGAAATAACGAATTAAAATTAAAATAATTTATCTACTTAAATTATAAGAATCGTGGTTAAAATGAGTTGTACTGCTATGGACATATTTACTTTATTTTATAATTAAAATTGTAATGAGTTAAATTGTAATAGATTACAATGAAATCTTAATTAATTTTTATCATAGTTACTATTTTTATTTTAATTATTGTAGTTATTATTATTACTCAAAAATTAATTATTAACAATAATTATTGTTGGTTATTATTATTAATAATTAACTAAAAATTATTATTAATTATTGTTAATGTATTAATTAATTATAATAATTTTTATTGTAATAATAATAATAATAATTAAATGAAGAGTATTTTCAAAATTTAAATATTATAAGGGTCTAATTTAATCCTATTAAAATTTAAATAAAATAAGAAAGTATAAGAATTTTGTGTAACTTAGGCCTTTTTTTGTCCTTTCAATATAAAATTTTATTTAAATCTTTATATTTTATTTATAAATATTATAAAATTTTCTGTTTACATATGGTATAAAATTTTATGTATCGGAGAATTAAAATTTAAGAGAGAATATTCTCTCGAAGCGGACTTTGGTGCCCGCCGGGGGCCACCGGAGGCCACCATCTTCCGCTTGCACAATGAGAGACGATTAGGAACGGGCCAAGCCGCCCGACTCCGGCAATGTCGATTCTGACACGTATGATTGACATTTACGAAGATGCTGACCACCACGTGGCCTACAGTCTTTCCATGTAACGGAGAATCAATCCCACTTTATTGGTACTCTGTGTGAGAACATGATCGTGTAGGACCCACAGAAACCAAGGCGCCGTGGGCCCGTATATACCTTCTACGATCCAGTCGCGACCCACGTAACGATAGCATAAATACATCAACAAATTTCCATGATACGCCATCAAAATCGTATGGGGCTATTGAGATTCCAAATCAGACGGTGTTTCCATTTCCACAAACGCTGGGTAACTCCTAGAAGAACAGTGGGCCCAGATTTGCCTACCATATTCTCAATCATAATCTGATATACACCAAACTTTTAGGTACATATTATTACACACAAACATTATGACGGGAACCGCACATGCAACCTAATCATCAACTTCCAACCCTTATAAATAAAAAAATACATATGAAATATATTGTTCACACAATAAATAAATAATATTATAATTTATAGAATTTTACTTAAAAATTTATTATAAAAAGTGTTATATCAAACGAACTAATTATATCATCCATTCATCAATCAATTATACCAGTTCGGATGGGATTTCTCATTAATTGGGAGTCTATTTGATTTCAAGGTAAAACAAGGCAAAAATATACAAGACTGAAAGATTTGGCTTTTTGCTGACACCTGTGGTAAGCCCTCTCACGGTTTTTGAAAATCCCACATAAAAACAACCGACCCTCTCTCCTACTAGGCTCGATTCATTGGGTGGTTACGTGTTAAAATAATTGAGGCCGCCTCATCTCTTGTACAAGTCGGCAATGGGTCCGTGCCACGTAAAAGAGATATTGTAAGGTCGTAATTTTAACCGCATGTTCCCATGCTGTTATATATACCGAAAGCAAAATATGATCAAGTTACAAAAACGGCTGTTTTATGCTTTGATGCTGCTTCGCCCACGCATTTTTCTCCGGTTTCACGTGAGAAATAATGCAAAATCTTTAACAGAGAGTGACCGTTTTTGGAGGTGGCAATTACCTTAAATGATAATGTGCTATTTTATGCAGTGTGAACTGGTGCCGACTCGTTGCCAAAATATTAAAAAAAAATTAAAAAAGTGCCATCTGGTATGTGCATGCACCAAGCAAAGTGCGTGATCCTCTCATCAAAAGGATAAGGAGATAAAAGTTGATATGCTCTGGACCTTTTGAAAATTGGACAAATTATATACCAATTTGAAGAAAAAAGATAGTATATACAAAACAGGACCTTATGACAAGTTACATGAATTCTGTTTTTGGATTATTGCATGACATAATCAATGAAAAAGACATCTAATGGTGGGGAGTTTTAGCTTAATCTCTTCACGAGTTTTCTCTCGCACAGCTGTATTAAAAACGCTAATTGTTATTTAGGATTATGGCATGACGAAAACGAGATGGTACGAATTAACAAACAAACCTGAGTGTAATCCTAAGCTTTAAATCATTAATTTGCTTTTTTGGCGCCTTGTTATGCAAGTGTAACCTTGAGCACTGGATTATCTCTCTCTCTCTCTCTAATTCTTGGAATGATGTCACACGTGGACATGGGATTTAATTTATTGACAAATGACTGATTATGGTTCTTGAAAGTAAGCTATTACGTGGGAAGGACAAAGGTTTCTTAGGATTAGCATAAAAATGAAAGTGGTTGCTTCAAAAATGAACTCCCATCGAGTGGGTGACTAGTTAAGTGCTTGGGTTGCTAGAGCGCAATTGAAGGAATCAAGAGCGGTAATTTGATTTTGATTCCGCAGAGAAATCGTTTCAACGTAGAAATTTAAGCTGATAAAATAAAAGTCAAAGAATATTAAAAGCAGGGCTCAACATGGTGGCTTTGTGCAATTATTATTATTATTTTTTACCAACTGATCAAGTTATGAAAAGAATAAAGTCGGAAAGCTTTGCCAATATTCGAAGCTAGCAAGTAGCTGGCAACGCTCCAAGTTTCTGGTTCTCTCTCAAGAAACTGGATATTTCAATTCTCGATGTAGAATTGTGTGGACACCGGACGTTGAAGGACTACACATCCGAAAGTTCCATGTAGAATAGACCAGATACCAGCATACACATCGTAATTCATGAACTGTTGGATTAATTACACAGAAAAAAAATATTCAATCAGAAAATGAATTAAAATTCGTGTGTGTGTGTGTGTGTGCGCGCATCCTGACTTTTTTCAACGGCCGTCGTGCAGCCCCTGGCATCCGAGTCTTCCTCTGCAAACAAAGTGGCTGTGGCTCCCATGCCATCCCTTCTGAGTTCTGATCACTACGTGCTTAGATATGACCCCGTTACGTGGGTCATGCCTGGCCTGGACCATTTTTCTGATAAAACTTAAAAGATTGCTGCAGTTTAACAGTTTTAGATATAAGTCCTCTATTGATAATTATATCGCTTCTTTTGTTTCATTAGTCAACATTTTCGCCTTTTATATTTTAGACTTTTTCTCCTTTTACTTTTCATATATGAACGCCTCTTGATTTACCAGTCAGAGTTTTTTTTCTTTTTTTTGTTCATTAAATGTTTTTAAATGCAATATTGATGGAGAGACACATTGTAGCGGCGTTCAGAAAATATCAGTGCGGGTATTTTACGAAAACTTTGTGCGTGTGTTTTACGAAAACTTTACAACGTAAAAATGACTCCGCGTCAGTGTCTTATAAGAACTTTGAACTATTTTTTACATTACTTTTATTCGTATTTCGTTTATTTGTATTTATCAAAGGAAAAAAATTTATAAATTAATTATACATAATTAATTTTATTTAATTAAAAGAGATTGAGTCTATAAAGGTTCGAATCTTTATTTTAAAAATTTTTTTTAACTTTAAGAATAAGGATTCACCACTGGATTAAAATCCAAGTGGCTTAATATCTGATAAAAACTTAAAAGAAAATAAATAATATGAAATTTTAATTACACAAAAATAAAATAATCTAGAACTCCTTTTTATTTTTAAAAGATTATTGTATTCCTTTTGTTTTTGTTAGTTAAATTTTTTTTTCAATTTCCAAGATTACAGTCTCTTATGTACAGTGATCTCAATCAAATTTACGTAAAAGATTGATTATTCTTACCAGTAAATATATATTTTGATTATATAAAAATGATACTTTGGTCCCTCATATTAATTATTTTTACCGTATAGGACCCTTATCATTTCTAATCACAATTGCATTTCAGTAATTCGCTTCTTGTCACGGTTAAAAATTTGACATTAAGAAGTAGATTGATCATTTGTGTAAACAAAATATTAAAATAAAGTAATAATCATATATACGAAAGGAGAAGATTACCTAACTAGACTACATTAGTGAAATCGCTAAAATTACATTAGTGAAATCGCTAAAATTAATTATGATATAGCGTAGTATCTGACCCCTCGGTTTCTCTTACCACACCCTATTAACCCTACTTATTTCTAAAATTATGATTATTAAGAGATTAAAAATTTGTTAAAAATAAACATAACTTCAGAAATCCCACCCCCTTCTATTGCCGTTGTCACCACCTCAAGCCATCATTTTTTTTTTTAATCATTCATCCCAATCTCATCTCCTTTGTTGTTAGCTCATTTTTATCATTTATCATTTATACTAAATAATTTATAATTTTTTTATTCTTACACTAAAATTATTTTTTTATCTCTTTTCATTTGATATTATTTGGGTTTTGATATTGTCATATCAACTCGCCGAAGTCAATTCAAACAATGTTAGGCTGTGATTCGCCGTTATTGGGAAATTTTTTAGTAGGTCAATCAGCGACTAAGGGCTAGTTGTGCAATGGCTTGAGGAGGTGACAATGGTGTTGAAAAGTAGCTAGGATTTCTGAAATGATATTTATTTTTTTAATTTTTAATTGTTTAAGAAGAATAATTATGAAAATAGATGAGATTACTTAAAAATAAGAGATAATTAAAGAATGGAGAGAGTTAAATATCACTATTCATTTTTAAAAACAAGCACTGATAATTCTTTAAATATTATTAGGAAATAGTTACAATTGTTTTTAGGGTTATCAGTAAATGATCGTAATTCTTTTGTGAGTCTAATAAACTTCAATTAAGAAAAGGTAGTTCTTCTCAGAGGGGGGTTGAAATATGTGGGTGAATTCAAGCTTCCCAATGAAAATAAACCGTTAGCGACCCCTTGGCAATGAAAAAAGAAAAATACGGTTTTATATATATATATATATATTTAATATGAAACGAAATATGAATTTACGGACAAAAGAAACGGCAGCGTCCAAAGAGGAATTTTAGAGTGCATTTCAGGTGTCGTACAATTAAATATATTTATTAGTTATACGGTGATATTTTAAAAATAATACCCATATAACATACATAGCGTAGTACTCGAATCAGTCAAATAATTTAAGTCTTTTTGACTCTTGACCACACATTTAACTTCTCTCAGAAGATAATAGGAAGAGGAATCTCCCTTTCGTAAGCTCAGTGTAAATCTCTTTTTACCTCCCGAGCAAAAATTAACGTTTTGTATTTTAAAAAACTCTATAAATAAGAGAGCAAGCGTTCTAAACTCAGTCTTGAAGGCGCAACGCAACTTGTAAAAGCTAAAGCCTTTTCCAAGTTGTCAAAGCTTCACCTTCCTTCCTCTCTTCTTCCCCTCTGAGTAAATAAGCCCCACCATACCAAACATGGCCGGGCCTTCTCCTGACACCGCCACCACCACCACCACCATCAAGTTCCTCTGCAGCTACGGCGGCAAAATTCTCCCCCGTTATCCCGACGGCAAACTCCGTTACCACGGTGGCGAAACCCGCATGCTTTCCGTTCACCGTTCCATTTCTTTCACCGGTTAGTTGACCATCATTTTTCCATTGTTGTTATCATTTTGTCTTTATGTTTGTGATGTTTAAAGAAAGGGATCGTAGTATTAATTAAAGAAACGATTCCATGTGTGCATATATGTAGGTATGTATATAAGTACGTGCATAGTAATGATATGGGGTGAAATGATTATGATGGTGTTACAGAACTGTTGTTGAAGCTGGGGGAGATGTGTGGGACAACGGTGAGTGTGAGTCTGCGATGTCAGTTGCCAACAGAGGATCTTGACGCTTTGGTTTCGATCACCTCCGATGAGGATCTGGCAAATCTCATCGAGGAATACGATCGCGTTGCATCACCTCCGTCTTCTTTAAAGATCAGAGCTTTCCTATCACTACCCAAAAAAATCTCTTCACCAACTTCTTCTTCTTCGTCATCATCATCGGCGTCCTCATCGCCAAAATCATCGTCAACAACAGCTCCATCAACTTCTGTCACCCGCTGCCACCATCATATTCCGGCAGCCGCTCCGGTTGCGTCTCCACTCTGCTTTAAAAAATCAGCTGCCAAGCATATTGCAGCTCATCATCCTCATCATGGTTATTATGCTCACGGAAATCCTAGCCGTATCTACCTCATTCATAACGGCAACTACTGGCAATAACTACAGATCATAGAATGATCAGGACGACTTTTTTATTTAAGGAAAAAGATCGAAAGTTAAATGGAAGAAAAAAAAAGAAACTTAAAAATATATAGAGATAGCATATGATGATGATGATGATGATGATGATGATGATGTAATGGGACTTTAAATCGTTAAGAAGGATTGCTTTGCTTTCTTTTTGATGCCGCGTAGCCATTAATGAATTTTCAGTCCAATTTGGTTTGGCATCCAAAATTTTGTGATGGTGAGTTTGATGATTACGTAAATATCATCTTTTTATTCTTTGTTTTTTCTGGATGTGATGCGTACAATTTTCATCGTTCCATAACAGCATCCATTTTCCCATGTTTATTTTTCCACAACCGTCTGGTTTACTTCATTATTGTTCCATCGACATCCTCTGTCGTGTTCTGTGTTTTTGCGTGCCGCCTTATTTTCCTTATCCTTTTGAGCTCCATCCTTGTGTAGCACGTATGTTTTTAATGCATGTCTTGTCCGTCATCGTGCTGTTGTTTTTGTTTTGCTTGGCTCTACAGACATTGTCTATGTATATCATCTTCTCTGTTACTTATTAGACTTTTTGTTTACTTATTTATTTATTCAATGTCGACCTACATGTCTTTCATCTTATCACTTGTCTGTTTCTCCATTTTTTTGTTTGTTTGCTGATTTACATAACCGGTTTTTGCCTGTTTCAGTTTGCTGTATTTGATTAATTTAAGTATTGCGATTAGCAGGATAATCAAGTGGGAGAAGCAAGATGGAAGCCGATCGATGCAAATTTGATGACGTGGGAATTATGGGCAAGTAGGCAACTAGTAAGTTCTGAATCTGTTTTTATTATTTATTTTTAAGAGGGAGCTTGCTACGGTACGGTGTCTGCATGTAACATAGCCAAATGGGGCGCTTCCACGCGTTGCAGGAGAGAGAAAAGCCAACCCAAACTCAGCGGATGCAAGGCCAATGTGGACTTCTGCAACTTAGGTGAGTCCTTAAGAGTCCTGGAATGGGAATTAGTAGTTAATCTGTCACCTACTTCATCAGGTATGTGTAGCCTCTTCCGGATTCTTCTGCTGCCTAAAAATTTAAACTTTCATCAATCCTTCTGACATCAATAAGTGTGTGTGTGTGTATGTGTATGTTTTTCCATTAATTATTAGTCTTTAATTTATTTTCTGTTTGTGGGGGTGGAGGGTTTTCCAGCCTAACTAGCTACGAGCGAAGCAAAGTATTGAAGACGATATTGGAGAAGAATAAATATAATGATGATCTTTTATCACTTTCACTGTCTTGAAGACGCTATGCGCCGTGCATGATATTTTATGCTTTATTGAAGTTATGGGGGCCATGGCTGGGCTGACTCTTGATGAGTGGTTTTCATTTTGACCAGATTCTGTTGATCACAGTTGGGATGGGCAAGCACTGGTAGTTTCATATCAAACAAAAATACTTTCGAGATTAGCTAAGTAATTTAATTAGAGGACATTGGGGGACCGTTTTGGAATAATCATCAAGAGGCCCCTTCTCATTACTAAAACTCTTTGAAAGCGGAAGAACAAGATCGCTGTGAAAGTGTTACGTGGGGGGCCATGACAGCTGTTATTTGAAGCTACAGATGATTGATGACCAAAAAAGAATAGGAAGCCATAATAAGCTGAAAAATAAAATATAATAAATAAAAGGACTACGGGAGGGATAGCCAATAAAATACAAGATGAAGGGATGCCCATTACGCATTAGCCATGATTATTTGAAAACAAAAGCCAATTATCTTCACTGATGTAGCTTTCAGAAGGAAGATGATGAGATTCCCTTGCTGGCTGTACCGCGTTAAGCCAATGGTCTTCACTGATGTAGCATTCAGAAGGAAGATGATGAGATTCCCTTTGCTGGCTGTACCTCGTTTCGAAGAGATATAACAGAATTAATCAGAAGCCAAAATAATAATGATCAATTTAAATATGAATTGTTATCTCGTGATAACATAAAAAAGTTATAAAGATGGAGCGGTTTTGAGGTTTAGTAACCCCACCACCATGTGCGATCCTTTTTTCTTAATTATCTGTTAACTGATAAAGAAAAAGGTTAGCTCGGAGGCAGTGGCAAGCTAGAAGAAGATTTAAAGTAAACATTGATGATATGCCACTGCCACAGAAAAATCGTGAATGCAATTTGGACTAGTTATTAATTTTGATAGAGAGAGAAGGAAACATCTGCATTAAAAGCATCATGGATCCCACTGGCATACCCGTGTCTAATCCGCCTCGTCAGTAGTCTTTGTGATTGTGATGACAAGTGAAGGGGACTCCATTAATGGATCGGACAGTGCAGCTGAGAGATTGTGTAAGTTTACAAAAGGGGGACCCTTTGAAGAGGACATTGCTGGAATGGGACAAAAAATGAAACCTCTATATTCGTATAAAAATGTTTATAAGAGGGGAAACGGGAAATGGTTTATGCTTGTTACCGAAGGATACACGTGAGCCTGAAGAATATGTGGCTGGTTCATGAGCTAGCACTTGGAGGTGGGACTGTCCATGACTGCTTGAACATTCAGATATTTGCTTTCGAGGACATAGCAGATTTCATAGATAGAATTATAAAAGCTGATTTTAAGTGGAAGAAAAGGGTGCACATATGATAGATAGCAGATATTCTAGACAAAGACGAGAACTGTGAAAAGCGCAGATTGGAATTTTTGAAAAGTTAAAGAAAATCGGCTCTTTGCCCATTGACTACAACCCAGCCGCTCATTTGAGTGTTTGGGATTAAAATTTTTTCTAATCTTATGTGGGGATAGAAAATTCAAGTTGTGTCCAGCAAGACTCCTTATGATCATAATTTTTTTTTTTTTATTGTAAATATCAATAGAATGAAAGAATTAAAGAAAAGATCCCTGTGTGCTGTGGAATCACACGGTATTGTTACTCTTCTTACGCGTATGTTACCGCAAACGGTAACATAGGTAAACTCTTAAAGAAAATATGTGCATGTATTTATGCCATCGTTGATGGACAAATACCGTAAATGATAACACATCATGCAGAAAGGCCGAATGGCAGTTCCGAGTCCCTGATTAGACCACGAAACGGTAATAATAGATTTAGGTATTTGTTAGGATCAAGATTTTCTAGTGATCTAATTTTCTGAGCAAATACAAGTTGTCCTGCAAATTATTCTTCGAGTATAAATTGAAGCCGAAACGTTCCTCCAAATTTTGCTCGAGTTTCCGGCCGGACAAGAATACATGCTGCAGAAGTTTATAATTGAAGCTGAACTAGGCCAGGGATTTGACCCAGATAGTCTGCAAACCGATTGGGCTTTTTGCCCAGTGTCTCGATTCTGCTCGAACCAGTTTAGGCCTCGGCCCAAGAATTAAAATATAAAAATTAAATTTGTTTAGTACGCACCACAATCCACTCTGTTCTAAAATTTTATTTTTGTTTCAGTGCGCCCAAAAAATAAATTATCTATTATTTAATCTATTTTCTATGTTTAATAAGGAAAATTTATGTAACCTAATCCTCCGAGAAGCAATACAAGACATAAGACTTAAGAGAAAGAAGCAAAGCTACTAGCACGTCGTGCGATGCATGTCATACCTTCTGTGTTTGCAGCTGTTGCTCCGCCGCGTTCTGATTCACTGCCAGCTGCTGCTACCGCGAATTTGTCCCATCGGCTCGTTACCTGTGAGGTCATCTTTAAATGTTAACATATGATACCCAAGTATTCATATAATGATCAATGAAGTAAGGATTAGTTATTAAGGTATTATTTAATATAATTTTTTAAATAAAATTTATTTAAATAAAAATTTTATTTAAAAAATTTAATTATTTAATTACTAATAAATTTTTATTAAAAATTATAAAATTATCATAATAGGTAAAATTTTTAAAAATATGTTATAAAAAAATAAAATAAAATTATTAAATAAATGAAAAAATATTTTAAATATTTAAAAATTCTTCATTCTTTATTATTAAAATTTTAAATTTTAAATTTTTATTAATAGAGGTAAATAGTTTACGTAATCTTTAAAAATTTTATTGAAAAAATAATTAATAAAATAAAAATTTTAATAAAAATTTATAAAATTAAATTAAATATTTGTAATTATTAAATAAATTATATTAGACAGATATTAAAATTATTATTTTTTAAATATTTTCAGAAAAACGGGGCTCAATGTGGGCCTACAGAACATAGCACGGCCCATTTTACTACATCCTGGACGAAAATGTTGCCTTTTTTTTTTAATGAAAATAAAGAATCCTCGACCAAACGCCACCGTCTCTTAACCTTTGAATGCCAAAACCTCCACCGTAAACCCTAAGGCAAAATACCGTTAAACGACTTCCGTTGATAGAATCTTCTCCTCTTTGATGCGTTAACACTTTAATCGCTGGCTTTTGTATTGTGCAAATTTTGTAAAACTTCAACCCTCGTTCACTGGTAAACCCTAGATAAAGAAGGGTTAAAGATGCAGCACGATGAGGTTATATGGCAAGTTATCAGGCACAATCACTGCAGTTTCATGGCCAAGTAAGTAGTTTTTCCCCTAATTCCAACGTGTTCAGCTTTTTCAGATTTTAAATTATTCATTTTGATTCATGCATTTAAGTATGTCAATTTTATGGTAGTTTTGATTGGTTTGTCCTGGCCTTTGTAGAATCGAAACTGGAAAATTCTGTAGGAATCCATATAACGTGACTGGGATTTGTAACCGAAGCTCTTGTCCTCTCGCTAACAGTCGATACGCAACCATTCGCGACCATGATGGTACTTTCTTTTTAATGTTATTATTACTTATTTTATTCTTCTTCAATTGGAATATGTCTTTATAAAAAAAACTTCCTGTTGGTTCAGTCCATGAATTATGAATAAAAGTTTGTGCTATGGTGGTGCAGCCATAGTGTGATCGAGCTGTTTATGCATTTTATTTATCTTGTGTGTTTGTGAATCGATATGCTCTTTTGCATATTGATGTGTGCATATGTGTAGGCTTATAAGTGGCATTATGTTCTTGAATGTGGTTGTTTTCTATAATGCAGGTGTATTTTATTTGTACATGAAGACTATAGAAAGGGCTCACCAACCAAACCAATTGTGGGAAAGAGTGAAGTTGCCCAGAAATTATGAAAAGGCACTAGAAATTATTGACAAAAATCTGGTGTGGTTATCTAGCTTATTGTGGTTCCATGAGTTTTGTTCATTTTTGTGTACTTATAGTTGTGGGCTTTGTTAAAGTGCCTGGTCTGAATTCAAATTCCATCAACTTCAGATGTACTGGCCCAAATTTTTGGTACACAAAACAAAGCAACGGTTGACCAAAATGACTCAGATGCGAATTCGTATGAGAAAACTTGCTTTGAAAACAAGGTGCACGGCTTACCAGCTTTTAACTAGTCATAGTTTTTAGATCTTTTACCATGTGGAATGATGCTTACTATTGCCTCGTTCTGATTACTGAAAATGTTCTCTAAAGGGATTTTCTTGTAACTTCTTTGGGTTGAATACAGTACTTTTTATTTTCATTTTGAATTTTCATTTTGCCTTTTTTGTATTTGTTGTAGGGAGAAGATTATGACAACACCTAGGAAGGAGAAAAAGAGGGAGGCTAGAAGAGAAGAAAAGGCTGAAAAGGCAGCAGTTTTGGATAAGGTTATTTTTCTCAGTAATGCAACTGATTTACATCAACTATACTTTCTCCATAGCTTTCAGTTACACTATATTTTTTCTGCAGAGTATTGAAAAAGAACTGCTAGAGCGCCTTAAGAGAGGAGTTTATGGTGACATATACAATTATCCTGCTGAAAAATATAATGAGATTCTTGACAAGGAACAGCTGGCTGCTGACGGCATTGAAGAGGATGAGGTATTCCTATAAAAGGAGACCCGACTTCTATATAATTCCTTTCCCTTTTTTTGTTTCTATTGCAGTATGGTTGTCGGTTGGTTATGTCATGTTTAAATTGCTTCTATCTGAAAGCAATTTTTTTTTTTTTTTTTTGGATTTGTGGAAGATCAAAATTCTTTGATCTCTGAACTTCTTTTATTTGTGCTTGAAATTAGGAGGAAGCTGAAATCGAATATGTTGAAGGGTATGATGATCTTGAAGAAGAAGAAGACATAGAAGATTTTAGTGGTCTTGCGGTTAATAAGTCCAACTTAGATGATGATGACGGTAAAACCAGTTCTAGATACCTTCCATTAGATATTTTGTGCGGTTATCTCAGTTGGTCTTATCCATCTAATTTATATAAGTTCTTTGTCAATACATGAGTTATTTATGTATGTATAGTTTGCTGATTAAATCATAACTTATCAAAACACAATGTTCGATCTGAGGCATTTTATTTGTAATTTATTAGAAGTAGCATTTGTTCCCTTATTTTTTCTACATTCTGTTCCCATTTCTAAAATGCCAAATTGTGATCATGTTTCTGATTTTATTTCTATTTGCAAGTTGACTAAAACAAAAATCTAAAATTATATTTCATCCATTTATGTTTTCATACTTAATATTGGTGGTGAATGATTCAGTTGGAATGGATGATAATGATGATGAAGAGACAGTAGCAGTTGATCACAAGAGAGTGAGAAGAGAATCTAGTTTGGCTTTGAGAAAGCTTGAAAAAGATGAAGTTGGTATCAAACCAAAGAAGAAAGCAAGAGTTTTAGTTGAGGTAAGGATCTATGATAAATTTATTTTATTTTTTTTGGTTCTGCATAAACATCTATGTACTAATCTGATATACCTTTTTGTAAAAAAATTTAAAAATCTTCATCTCTGTTTATCATGAGATGTGTCATAGATCTTATTTTAGCTTAGTAATAGATTACACTTCTGCTGAGGCTGATAACCCAAACCCCTCTCTTGAATCCAAAAAGATTGGATCAGCATTATCTACAGTTCAGAAGCATGCCTTGGCATTTGATACTTGGCTCTGCTCAGCAAAGAATGTTTCAAATTCTTGGGGGTCAAGTTAAGCATGTCTTTCTGCCAGATGCGTGTATAGTATCTTATGGTTTCTTTAATCATATGCTGTCTTATTTCATCTCAGCGTTATTTTATGTGGCTAGACTTTTCCAAATTCTCCCACTCCAAATTCCACAGACCAATCTGATTATTTGGGCTGTTGTTTGGTAAAAGTGCATGTTGTTATTTCAGGTTGTATTGGATGGGAGTTAATAGAGAAGATTGTCCAATCGTGTTGGATTAGGCACTTTGTTTCTTCTTGATTGCGATGCATATGTTGTTTAGTTAAAATTTTAAATGAATCTTGTTTTCCTCAGGATGCCATCTCAGTTCGCTCTGAAATTTTGTATTGAAAGTATTAGTTTGAAATTGTTCTGATATGTCTCTCCGTATTGTTGTATGTGAAATGAAGCAAGTTCTGGGAAGTGTTTGGGATTGGCCTTTTCTCATCCCCAATCATTATGTATTTTATTCCACTTCCAGTCAATCCTAATACCTGAAATTTATCTCTCTCAGGTTGAACAAGAAGATACTGATGGAAGACAGAAGGCAGTCCACTGAGAGTGTACATGGTGTACTCGACTCATTTCCAAATTGTGAACAAGTACATCGACGGTCACAAGAATTATTGCTAAGCTTGATTGACAGAGTTGCCACTTTCTAGAGGAAGTTCTAAATATGTATGATTGTTGAGTCACTCCTTCATGCGAAGTTGCCAGAGGAAGTGTGAAATATGTAGTGTTGAGTCACTTCATGTGCAAGTTTTGACGTTGTCTTTGGAGATTAATTTCCATAGCTGGCTTTTATTTTTGTAATTGAATAATTATCGTCTTATTTCATTTGGACATAATTTTTTCTTGTTATCCAATATCACTTTTGGAGGTATTGTCCTGTAGCTTTCTCTTTATTTTTTCTGGCTAGCAGTCCGAGATGCGAAGGAGATGATTCATTGGATTCATAGGGACCCAAACGCTGGTAACGTGATTTCGTCATACGAATTTGTTGGCGTGATGCTGAAATTCACCCAGGGGGAGGCGTAATTATGATTAAGCATCTGCCTAGTTACCCATTTACGTCCATGAATTCCCAAGTGCCGTAGGTCAAAGGCGATCAAACCCATATAAAGGGCAAAAAAGCTTTAAAAAAGACGCCCAAGTGCAAGAGCACAAGTGTCTCTGTCTATAGGGTCTCTTAAGTCTTGAGCATTTTATTTTATTTATTTATTTTGGTTATAGGGTCAACAATTACTCGACGAGCCCAAAAGAAAATATTAGAGTTAGCACACGCAGCAGGAGAGTTCATTCCCGTAGCGCACCGTTTTGCGGTGATTAGTCTGGAGGTTCATATAAGTGAATTTTTCCTCTGGCGGTTGGTCTTACTAAGTTGTTGTTCTCAAAAACTGACATCATGAATCCAAATCCTGAGAATTACCCACTTCTGGTATTTGTTTTGTCCCAACTGAACCCCAACGAGCATGCTCGTCTTCCACCGCAAGCGTACAACAATCTCATAACTAAATACCCTCATTTAACCAACTCTACGGTTATCTCCTCACTAACACAAGCAGTTCCCGTACAAATCACGCAAACCCGCTTACTCCTCGGCACCAGACCCGATCCAGATACCGTATCGGCTGCCCGATCCAGGCTTGCACAGTTCCAAGAAACCGCAACTTCATCGCCGGAAGTTGAGATATACAGGGCAGTGGTGAAGTTAGAGGAGATGCACGAGGATTGTGAGAGGCAGTTTAAGGAAGCGGAGGAGATGCTGGATCGGGTCTACGATTCGGTTTCGGCTGAGCTGGTGGATGTCAATGAGGACGTTGTCAAGATACTAAAAGAGGCAGAGAGTGGCGGTGTTGTTCAGACAGTTGATCTTGCTGGCCGTCAGTTGAAGCTTCTGCCCGACGCTTTTGGGAGGCTTCACGGCCTTGTTTCGCTTAATCTTTCGCGCAATCACTTGGAGGTTAACATATGATTTTATTTTATTTTTTAAATTTCATTTTTAAAAGCGGTGATCGAGCTTGTGATTGAATATCTTCTGCAGTGTTTCTGCTGCTGGAAGTCTTAGTCGGGCTTGGTCAATTAACTATCATTACTTTGTAGAGAGGTTTGATTGCCATGAGTGATGCTTGAATTTATTGTGAATGCAAATTGCTGTTTAGTTTCCTTTATTGGATATTCGTCTATAGTTTCAAACGTTGACATGAAAATTCTTGTTGAATTCATTTTATGCTTTGATACATGATAGAGTGACATTAATGATTTTTTATATTTCTAGTTGGAACTTGTTAAGTTTGTCCTGCTGTTCTTTTGCAGCTTATTTAATTAATTACAGTTAGCTGAAGTCTTATTATCTGTTCATCAGTCAGATATCTCACTTAAGATGGCTGCTTTTCCTGTATAAAATCTTGTTTTGGTTGATGAAATATTTCTTTGTTGTAGAGCACTTTAAGAACATGTTGGTCATTTGCAATTATAAATCAGATTCTTCTGAACCATGTATGGATTGTGATATCCTTCAATTTTTACTGATGAAAGAACTGTGTTTATTTGATGATACGAGAAACAGTTGTTGACATGGATCCTTTTTAACTTATGTTTCTTTTAAACAGGCCATGCCTGATTCAATAGCAGGATTACAGAAACTTGAAGAACTTGATGTTTCTTCCAACCTTTTACAGTTCCTGCCTGATTCTATTGGACTGTTGCTTAATCTGAAAGTCCTTAATGTGTCAGGAAACAAGCTTAACACCCTTCCTGAAAGCATTGCTCGCTGCAGGTATTTCATTATGATCTGCTCCTCTACAGTTCTATCCAAATCCATCTGTTGATCTTAGTAGACATATATTTTCCTTTTCCCTGAAGTTTCTCGTTGCCTGTTTCTAAGTAATGGTTACTAACTGCATTTCTAGTTCATTGGTGGAGTTAGATGCAAGCTTTAACAGTTTGGTGTGCCTCCCAACAAATATTGGGTACGGACTATTGAATCTTGAGAGGCTCTCAATCAAGCTAAATAAGCTACGTATTCTTCCTCTATCAATTTGTGAAATGAAGTCTCTGAAATACCTGGATGCGCATTTCAATGAGCTTCATGGCGTGCCACGTGCAATTGGGAAATTGTCGAGTCTTGAGGTGCTGAACCTGAGCAGTAATTTCAGTGACTTGACTGAGCTTCCTGAAACTATTGGCGATCTGATAAATCTGAGGGAGCTTGATCTCAGCAACAACCAAATCAGAGCTCTTCCTGACACATTTTTTAGGCTTGAGAATCTAACCAAGCTTAACTTGGACCAGAACCCACTTGTTATTCCCCCAATGGAGGTAGTCAATAAAGGGGCTGCAGCCGTCAAGGAGTTTATGGCAAGGAGGTGGGATGACATTATAGCTGAGGCTCAACAGAAGAGCATACTTGAAGCAAACAAGCAGCAACAAGCTCAGAGTGGATGGCTGGGATGGGGATCTTCTATGTTGACTAGCTTTGTTTCCGGAGTTTCTCAAAGTGTTGGAGGATATCTGGGAGGAGGGAAAACTTCTGGCGATCCATATTTGGATCAACAATTATGATTTCATGATGACCTGGTCATTGCAGATTTGTGTCCAAAAGTTGTCACAATGTACAGTTGATGAGAGAGGTTCTGGTGCATGTAAGAAATTGTTTCTGCTATAGTTAATTCAATTAACACACCGTCTGTTGTGGTTTTTGCAATGTTTTAGTGTTTGATATTATAACTATAGCCGGTCGATTCTCCTTTTGGGTGTGGCAAATAAAAGTATGGTTATAATCGGTTGTATTAGGTTTTAAAAATTTGACTTGCAAATGGCCATATGATTGAGAGTTTTCGTGACAGTCAACACTGCCTAGTTGTAGTGAAATATCAACTCATCTTGAGAGGTTTGTTGATGTAGCAGTGGCAGGTATGTTGCTCAAGATTTTTTCACCTGCTTTCCGAATGTATTTTATCATCTGAAAGCGAAGTTCATAGAATCATATATATGGTTCTTCAATAACATTTTCTCGACTGTTAGGTGTCATCATTTGAGCGTTTCTGTGGATAGACTTAACATCCTTCCAGTTTGGCTGCCATACCACTCTTTTACCTTCCTCCCAAGTTCATTCTCCTGGTGGACATGTGACTGCGCCCTTCAGAAGCGTCCATTCTGTACTCAAATCCCATAATTTACTTAAATGAACATGGTGTTGACAGCGAAGATGTTGAAGAATATGGATTCTTTGATATTGGTTCAGAAAATATCGTGAGCTTGTGGAGGAATACGGATTCTTTCAGATCATCAGACTTGGAGTTCTTGAGTAATTGTGCAACCGAATGATGACCATCGGTGCTCATCGACTTCATTGAACTGCATCCAGACGAGAGAAGCCAATTCTTTGCGACTGATTTTAGCGGGCAAGTAATGCTTGTGAACTACTACCTCCGGACTGAAAGCCAAGAGAAGGTTTCCATGTGGAGTAAATCCTCCTCTCACCCTTGGCATCTTATAAACGCGCTTCCGTACCGGTACTTATACCTTGCCTCCTCCTCATAATCGTCGAATTTCAGCCATAGAGCTGGTTTGTTATACTAATCGCTTTTTCTGAATTGCCATAGGGATCTGTTGATAGAACTTCTATTAGTAATTGCTTTGAGCATGTGTTGCTAGGAAATTGCGCTTTCTCTTAAGATTATTCTAAATAATTTGTTAAGTAATAAATTAATAAAAATAAATAAATGAAGAATACACTAATTAAACAACATAATATTTATATGAAAAATTTTAAAATTGAAAAAACCACAGCAGTAATCAAAAGCACAATCAAAGAAAAATTGTCACTATGTAAAAAATTATTACAATCACATTCTCAAAAATATTTTTTTCTCACTCAAATCCTAAACACATAATCTCAAGAAATATTCCTTAATAAAATAAACTTGTGATATTCATATTAAAGAGTCAAATGTTCTTTTAATATAATTACATGTTGAAGAATATTTTTTTTTTATTTTGAAAGCTCTTGAAGAATATTGTACATTCCCTTATTTCTCAAATTTGGAAAATTTACGAAAGACTTTCCTATTTATAATAAAATGAATAATAATGTTTATGTTATGTTATTGTTCATATCACGTGTTAAATTATATTACCGTTCAGTGCATAGTCAAATCCTTTTTTTTTTAAATCAATTTTCAACAAGGGTGACCGATTAGAGTACTTAGATTCCGTTATGAAGATTTGGGATCTAGGCACATTTGCTTCTGACTGCAGTTATAAACATTGGAAAAGAAAATTGTCGTTGTTTTTTATTTCCCCCCTTCCCCAATTGCTAGGTCTCAATTCTCTTAAGTGCCCATTTTGCTCTATTTGTATTTCGAACACGGTAACGTCCAAGACGGACTGGAACAGATAGAAAGGAAACCAATTTTTTTTTACCCCTCTATCTCTATCCCAGGCCCAATCAAGCTGAGTTTATTGATGTACACATACGCAGGACGCTTTAGATGAACTATGTTGACCTGTATTTCATTCACTGCCATTATATAAAATTAAAAAAAAAATTAGTTAATTAACTGAACTTATTACAGATGATAATATTGTCGTAATGCATACATAATATTTCATTTTGATAGATGTTTACAATTTGTAGAATAATTCAATTTGATTGGAGGTAATACAAACTTTTTAGTGTAAGAGATTAATTGTACCATTTTTTAATTTAACCAACGCAAGTATCACAGCTGATTTAAACTTGGGTATAAGTATTTTTATTTTAAATTTGATGAGGGAATCTGTAATTTTGCCGTCATTAAGAAACAAACGGAACAAATCTCAACGACCACAATTGTCACAAACAAAATACTGCTCTCCTCTAGGAGCAGTAGGGACAATTATAGGGGAGCAATCAATTCGTAGAGAATGAAGCATTAAAGCTGATTGCACAGGCTCGTGACAAAGACTCTTGGCTCAGGTTTCTCCGCAATGGGTTGCTGAGCAAGATGCCACTGTTGTTGTTAGGAGTCTCAATACGGAGAGAATGAAGCAAAACCTAGGTCCTAGGGATCTTTGACTGGAAATTAACAGATGACGTACGATTATGACATGATTAATCATATCCAGCAGCACAGATTGATGCCTAGTGCCATTCCAGAGCTCCGGGGAACTATAAGATGACTGATGAGCAGTTCTAAAACTTCTATAGACAATTAGATATTGAAACAAATGTTAGGGGTCATAATTTTTAAGCATTGCATTGCTTTGGGTTGTAAATGTCTTCAACAGGTTTCGTGTATCAAATAAAGGGGTACTCTTGAATATTAGTTTTGTTTTGTACCGAGAACTGTTAAGGCATTTTCTCGATGGATTCCGTTATCTACAAATATTTGGTCCTAGTCGGGGACATTGCGATTGGTCTGATCATATTGCAAGTTTGGAACTGCATGGAGCTTTTGACAGCGACTCCTTGATTAGCATAAAGCAAGCAGTATGTTTTGTGATGATTACATTTCTTCACCGCCTCAAATTGGACAATGTTCTTTTACCAACTTAATGGAATTATTTCCCAGACGTTTCTGCGATGACCAGCATTCCAACGGTGGCACTGAGCTCCTTCTCTCCTCTAATCGCCACAAGATGCCAAATGGATTGACCTCACAAAGGATATTGGTTCCACCAATCTTGCTTCGGCTAACGGACCGTGAAAGTCCCTTCAATAGCGATAGGATAAGGTAGCTTGGATTTTCGGCCGAATATAGTCTCAATAAGCCATCTCTTGTCGCTGAAAATTTTTTGTACTTGTCCTACGAGTTGTAATGGTCTCGGATTCGTTAACCTGATTCTATTGGGCCCATTAGAAATTTAGCATTTGGAGCCTGCCCTATAAAAGCAAAGAGATGTCCATTGACTTTTTGGGTATCGCCTATCATAAAAACAAGCCCAAAAAGAATGTTTATAATTTTTAATTTCAATAGATGTCCTCACAAGTTGAAAATAATAGGCCGACCAAGAATTGAATCCAATCGGCCATCGCCATAAAATCTTTGACCCCGTTTCTCAAGGGATATAATCACAACAGAAAATTCAAAGTGATAAGCGGTAAAACTTCAAAAAGGCAAATTGATGATGCGCAATCGTGGCCCGCAGATCCAAATCTGATGCAGGCTTCAAGCTGTACTAGAGACTCCCCAGCTTCATCAATCACAGCGTACGAAAAGACGTTGTCTGATTTGCTTGTCGCTCTAATTAATTGTGATCAAGCTGTAACAATAGATATGGCCAAAAAAATTATAAAAAAAAAATCAGGAAATCTATATTCGGTAAAAGAAAAAGTCAAAAAGTTTTATTTATTTTATTAAATCAAAATAATCTCAAAAGTTTCATTAAGCGGTAAAAAATAATACGAGAATAATGGTACCGGTAAAATTATAAATTTATCCAAATTTTTCGGTTAAAGTCCATTTATTATAGATGACTTTTCGTGTTGTGGTCATATTTAATATTATAAATTAAAATTTATATTAGGTTATTGGTAAATTTAATATTAATCAAATATTTAAGGAATATATGTATAAATATCCACTAACCCACAAATTTTTAAAATATTTTTTATTTAATTGTAATTAAAAAATTTAAATCTAAAAATATATAAAGTAAGTAATGTAAAGTGTAAATGTAAGTGCAAGTTACATCGTGCAGAAATCTTAATACGCTTTAACTTAATGCATAAATTATTATATATTTATGATAATTTTGTATGGACTTATTATTTTTTAAATCAATGCATGGATAGTTCATTATTATAATCTTTTTCTTCATATTTATATTTAAAAAATATTATTCTTTAGAAAATATTAATTATTATTGTAGGTGTGTGTAAGATGAGTGCTAATGTTGGTGAATAAAACGAATATCTTCTCTTAGAGCTGTTGGATTGATGTTAGAATTTTAATTTTTCATTTATAATAGTTAAATTTAGAGTTGAGTATGTCATGTGAAACTTTAGGTTATTATTTTAAATTTATGTATTAAATATTTAAAACTTTAAGTGTAAAAACCTGTAAAAAATTTACTGGGTCCTATTGAGAATTTAGTAATTATCAAAACTTGCAGCATGTAGATTTTTTTAAAAAAAAAAATTGACACCTATAATAAGTTGTGGGTGAATTTAATTTTTTTAAATTTTGTGTGGGTTTAGATATGATAATAATAAACCAACTACAGGCCATGCTCATTGTCATCACTAAATAAATACCTCTAATTAACTTAATTAATTAAGTCAAGTCACTTGAAGCCACTAAGTTAAAAAATAAATATCATCTTAGTCATAATTTGAGTCCTAAACGATATGATCCATTAGTTAGACAATAAAATAATAATTTCTTAAGTTACAAATTTCAAAGTCTAGTAAATGAATGACAAGATATAACATAAAATTAAGTGAACTTGTTTGATTTAAATTTTAAATAACTTCTCTATTTAAACATGAGCTCTAATATGCTAAAAGATAAGAACACATTACATTAGCCACTCGACCCTTGGCTTAATCGTGGACTGCTTGCTCTAGCAAATGTGAGAGCAACGCTTTGATTGCTTATGGACTCACTCTTCCTAAATTAAGAATAATTGAGTGAATCACATACCGGTTTTTTTTTATTGTGAAATATAAGTAGAGTTGATAACATGAAATATTAGCGAGGATAAATGATTTGAGCAAATATTTATAGAATTTTAATGAGTGTAAAGTATAAATATTTGGTATAATATCAGTTGTAAAAAAAAAACCTATATTCAAATTTTTATTTTTTTTCTAACTTTTAATTTAGTTTCAATTTTAATAAATTGAAAGCTTTCCCACTAAAAATGTAATCTATGTATGTGCACATAAAATTAGTTTAGTAAATATCAATAGGCTATGATGCATCAGTAGAAGTTAAAAATACCAATACTATTACTGAGATAAAAAAAAAAAAGCCTTAATTTCAAAAGGTAAAAAATTGAGAAGGACCAGGCCGAAGGATACGAAGAAATGCAGTCACCATTGACCACGCGGATAAAGCTCCTTCACTCACAAAAATACACACGCACACAAACGTGCACGTGCGAGAGTGCAGAGAGACAAACCCAGCGTTAACATTCCCAAACACGAACTTAAAACTCTCACCCTAATCTCTCTGATACGAACCGCCCTACTTTGGCTTGGTTACCACCTTTTCGAGATCCAAAAATGTCTAGGCAAAACCTACAGGTCTACGAAATCCTACTAACCACTACTTTGAAAAGTTCAACATGTAACATCCATCGCTTAAAAACCCCCACCTTTTTTTTTTTTTTATTTTGGTTGGGTCGTCAGTAATACTCAGCAACGCGTGGCTTCTTCGCAGTACTTGCAGACCTTAATTCTTATGATGCCCCAATTTATCTGACACTTAGTTTTAGCGGGTAGGGATCTTGTCCGGTTTCAACCGAGAGCACCCAGTCGAGCTTAGAATTAACCGGGATAAAGCTTATCATAGTATTATGTTTGCGTTACTTTTGTGTCGGTCTCACGCCACTCTCTTTAAGAAATCCTAGCCATATCGGCAATTGCCCATTGAGATGTGAAAGGACACACGTACAAACAAACACAGATAAACATACAAATATTGTGTTCATTTATTTTCACGATTCTATTTTAATTCCTTTTCTTTTAACGTGCCTAAACTCTGGTATTATCCCCAGCCTTTTTCAGTATGTCGAAAAGAGTAACGCAGATGTTTGTTGCCACGGCACGGGTCTCTAACTTGCGCCCCGTGTGTATGTGTGCGTGAAGACACAGAGAGACAGAGAGAGAGGGTTTGGGTGGGGCTGTGGCTAGAGAGAAAAGGCACGCATGCAAAGTGAGGACTGAAGGAAGGGACATGCATGTATGATAGACGTTTGACAGGGACATTTATATTTCATATCCAACAAAAAGTAACCGTTGAGTTCTGGGATACATGGCGAACGAGGAGCGTAAAGGGTTGTTTGTTTCTTTCCCAATTTTAACAGTCTTAAGGTTTTTAGAAAATATTAAGGTGCCAATAAAAGGATATGCATGGTTCTTCCAATAAAAGCTGGAAGTGTGCAGATTAATGTCTTATAAAATCGGCTATTTCCTTAGCTAGAAAGCCACTCACTTTGTTTAACTTAATATTATTTAATTCTTATACACTCATACCAACATTTACATACCACGATACATGCACAACCTCCTTGAAGATTCATTATACCAACCTGAACATAGCCAAACATCTATTCAAAGTGATAGTGATTAATTAATTTTTGTTAGAAATTAGGTTGGTGGGTGCTTCAACAGTGAGTTATGTATAATTTGACCTTCTCGGGTCTGGACCAACCCATTAATTAACAGGTGAAGTGCACAGATGTACATAGTCTATTTAACGAAGAAATCTTCAAAATCCATTTTTTTAAAAGGATTTATAAGTGCCCCCCCCCCCCCCAAAAAAAAAAAAAAAAAAAAAAAGGAGGAAGCACATCGTGTTTACTTTGTCATTATTCAGCGATCGCAGCAAATTGAATGTCTCAAGTCAAAATAATCAGTTTTGTGCCCACAGTCGTGGTTTCGAACATTTTGCCAGCGTTGAGTTACCTGAACTTATTTTACGACTCTCTTCACTTGAATGCCTTCACTTTAAAGAGTTGTGGTTTTTTTTTTTTTTTTTTTGGTCTCTCTAAAAAAAAAAAACCATAACGGTCGGTAAAGGTTAAAAGTTTACAAGTGGCCGCTTGCTTAACCCCTAGAGCATTATAAACCATTACATAAAGACAGTAACATAGGCCAACCTCTGTAAAGCATAAACCATTTGTAGCAACTGTCTAATTCCCTACATTCAAAAGTTAACTAATTTTAGTTGATGTGAGATATTTTTTCGGTTGCCTTTATAACATGAAAGTTTGTTTTTCATTTGATCATCCTCACATATATTTTGTTTTTCATAACTAATTTTACCTATCACAAATTTTCATAACGTCCCTGGCAGGTGAATAACCTTCGCTAGTGAAGCTTGCTGCTTAATGTAATGAACTTTACAAACTTGTCTCTCCTTCAGGCGAAAACCAAGCCAGTATGCATCATTACGAAGAACCTGACCTTATGAAACCTAAAAACTTGGTGTTGCACGTAGGCCGAAGCCAAGTCTATTACTCTTCATCACTCATTACCACTGTCGCCATTTGAGGTACTAGTACTCTTTAAGCGATCAGACAAGGCAGAGCTTGATCCTTGGCCGTATTACACATAATAAATAGTAAAAGAAATCCATGTCGCATGTGGGGTTGATTGATGTAAATTCTGAATTGAATTATGTGCATGCTATGTCTTAACGGGGCACACACATTAATTTTTTTGTTGATGTGTTTAGAAATAAGCAAGCCAAATAATATGAACCGCATAGGCCAGAAATCCCATAATTTACTTATGTCGGCGATAATTTATGCCACGTTGCTTTCGCTTCGATTAATTCTGTCAGGACTCAACAGGACATTGCCCCCCATAATCCCATGTTAATCTTGTGCCACGTGATCCCCGGGTCTGAAACTGTTACATCTAAGTAACCACGGCCATTGATTTCTTTCGAAACCGTTTTGTATTTGTAGGCCGTGTAGGTTGCGCTTATGTAGGATGCCCGTGCTCTTGATATTGCGGCTGCCCGTGCGCTGGTTGACTTTGCTTGTTTACTCTGCTGCTTTTTTTTGTTTCTTTTCTCCTTTTGTATTTAAAAAAAAAAAAAAAGAGGGTTGATTCATCATTTTTACTACCTAAAATTAAAAAGGTTGTACGTTAGAAAAAAAAAAAGATTAAAAAGTTGTTTGAGTACGAACCGAATATGATGCTGCGTTGTCTAGGCCTTAGCGTGGGTCTAACGTTAGTTACTTCATTGTCGTTCTTTTTATTTGCACACGTGACCTAAACATAACTATTTACTCCATTTAAAATCATAATTTTGGTAATTCTCCCGCTTTTGACGAAAGAATTTGTGAATCATTTTCTTTTTTCAATTAAAAGAAGTTCGCCAAAAATCATACAAGATGTACGTATAGATTGTCCAATTTTTCCTTCATTAATTTACTTATGACTTTTGGTACGTGATATTTTCTTATGATAATTAATTATTATCCTCTTATGTAATGTGAGTATGTGACCACCTGTGGGCTTTGTAAAATTTTGCGAGTCAAATTTAAATTTTGCTCTTTTTCATTATTTTAAACTTCAGTGAAGCCGGGAAAGTCGGATTCGCAGATACAATAAATCGATTAATCACGGAATATAATGAAACTTTACTCTTACATAAAAGAAATGCTACGAAGAATAATCGCCGTACAATTAATTATTTCTTTTCTTAACTTTCAATTCTTCATTGGATAATGGGCAAGTGAGAGGCAAGAATCTCACGATAGATTTCGATTCAGATTCCGTTCACATACGTGAAATTAAGATCATGCTACGCTTGAACCGATGGATCAAAATAATTTTATACGTAATTGACTAATTATGGGACGTTTTAGCAAAAGCTAACAAATTAATTTCCCTTACAAAGTTTACAGGTTAAGTAGGATCAATGAAACATGTACTTCATTATTTTTTTCAGAAATAAATGAAGCGTGACGCCGACCAATGCTTGAAGCAAGGGCTTACATTAAATGCAAGGCATTGCAGCCAGCAAGAAGGGGCAAACAATTAATAGTGTGGGGATTTTGTTTAGGGCAAAGGCATATAAGCATATCTGAAGCCTCTGCGCGAAGAGAATTGAATAGGGATATGCTCTGGTGTACGAACAGACGTTGCTCATAATTATTGCAGTCTACATACTATCATTAATATCAAGACTCTCCAACATCCGCATCAGAAACCACTGTTTGCTATGGTTCAAGGCTGGAAAATACTGTAGGGATCAGTTAAAAGGTTATTATTAAGTCTTAGTTACGTTAAAATAAATTTAAGATTAAATATCTCATCGTAATAATAAAATTATAATTATAATAAAATTTTTATTATTTATTATTTTACATGTATAATTAAGATTTATATTTTATCATAAATCAACTTCAACTGATCATAACTCTATTACTATTACCACCACACAATTATTTTATACTTTTACAAGGCATACGTTTATAGAGCGTTGATCTTATGCATGCAGTTGCACCCGACAGGACGCATATACGACGCCTCATTGGCAAGATTATAAGGCTCACAACATAGCCCCGCCAAATTCTGACAAAAACTCGTGGTACTTGATGGTGTGCACCCGATGAGAGTTCTACGTGTATATTTCTTCCTCTCAATAATGTTAGTCAGGCATTTCATCTTTTCAAAAATACAATAAGACATTAGAACCAAAAAAAAGAAAAATGTTTGCATTATTGTCTCAAAGTTTTCTAGTGGTGTCTTGATATCTATTAATATTCATAACCAAGTCAAGCAAACTCTTCTAAATTAATTCTATGATAATATGGTTGGAATTTAAGTTCGAACGTCAATCCCTAAAACGCACGCAAAAGGACTCAAAACTCCTTATCCCCACGAGCATGGAGATAAGTGGTTTAATAATAAGCTATTAAGTGATTCACAAATTATTAAGCATTGCAATTTGAAAAACAAAAAATAAATAAAGTAAAATAAAATGTGGTTGAGTTGTCACTCATTTGAAAACATAAATTGTATTTTTTAGTTTTGTGTGATTAATAATAATGTTTGATTATGTTGAAATAATTTTAAGATAGAATATATCGTTATAATAACGAAGTTAAAGATATAATAAATTTTTTAATATTTATCACTTTATATATATAATTAAAATATTCATTTTATTATAACTCAATTTTAACGTAATCATATACTTAATAATATATTTTAAAAATTTTTAAATTACAGTTTAATATATCTTACACTATTTACATAAATATAATTTAATATTTGTCATATTTTTTTGTTTGTAATTAATAAATATTAATTTAAAAAACATGAAGAAACCGGCGACAGGAGATCAGAGAAACTTAAAGAAATGTTGACGGATGGGATGATGAGATGTGGTGATGGGGATATGCCAAAAAGTAATGAATAGGGCAAAGACATTCCCGATATCTCGTTATTTTTGTAGTAAAGAATAATAAATAAAAGATGCATTATTTTATTTTTTATATATATACATATACAAGTCGAGGGTAGAGACAGGTAGAGGCATAAAGTCTCCGGGGGATTTTGATTTATTTTATTTCTGGCAGCAGTTAATAAAGCTGGTTACTTCAACTCAATGGGGAAATGCTGTATTTTCCTCATTATATTATATTGGTCTCTCTGACAGTATCCCTTCCTTTGTCGTTAAAATCTTTAATTTACTTCCGAGGACTTCTTGGGTTTTGGCGTCTCCTTCGCTCCGCCCTTAGTCCTCCACCGTCATTTACTCTCGCTTGTCGCTCATCTCATGCGTCGTGATCATACCATACGTGTACACACTGTTATTCTTCTCTATTTAATTTAGTTTATCCTGCAAGGGAACTAGTAGTTATATCGCTTGATACCTATGCCCCATCAGCTGATGGGATCTCTGCAGATGGTCACTGCTCATTGCCATAGCATTATCAATTATCAAATGCACTTCCAAGAGATTTGCTCATGTCATTTCGTATTCATCTGATATGCTATCTCTCGATTACATGAGATCATGCATACGTAGTTGGAGAGACAGGTCCCATATATATGCTCGTTTCAAAAATAATATATCACACAGTAACAATGGATATAATTAATTCTACAGTACATATTTAATAAGGCATCACTCGGATGGTCACAAAGTCTGGGATCCACAATTAATGATAACAAAAACGAGTAACTATAATATTTTCATTTCTCAAATTTTTAATATCATTCGGTGGAAGAAGCAAGTTTTCACCTCGCCAAGGAAAGCAACCGCAGCTTCACTGTGCTTGTTTTAATTAGTAGATAAATTTTGAAAATCAATATATTTGGGTTTGCATCCCCAACCACTCCCTTGAAATTATGTATATTAACAGAAAGGGAATTTAGTTGTAATCCAAAGATCGGTTGGGCTAACGATTAACGAAGAGAATTAAGTAATTAGTGAAGATTAAAGAGGAGATAAGATGAATGTTATGGATGGATGGCATGGGCATGGGTTTGGTAGACATCTGCCGTAGCTTTTTCCAAGCTTTCCTGACTCAAAGAGAGAAGAGTACAACTTTAGTCTCCATCAACCAGCTGAACCCTAAAACCCTTGTCTTCGAGATAAAGACCCCTACTCAAATCCCCACTTCAGACAAGTCCATGTGACCATAATCCCTTGGTTTTCAAACCCTAACCCTCACTATTACTGTACACAATATATATTTATATATTTAAAAAGAAAAATTTTAACGACGCCTAATTAATTATTATCACAAAAATACTTGTGAAACCAGCTAGAAATTGACACAGAACCAAAGTTGGAGGAACAACTTCTGAGCGCCGCCAGGGTAATCATTCAGAAATCAGAATTACAATTACTGCAAGATCGATAGAGCTCTTCAACTTCCCCATATATATATATATATATATATATATAGAGAGAGCGAGAGAGAGAGAGAGAGAGAGAGAGAACAACTAAGCAATCTTTTTGTAATTACATGTTAAACAGAGACGTGTGGATGTGTATGCAGAGCCACTTATAGAAACGTGGGTAATATTTTGTAAGAAATTCATGACTGAATATGAAACGTATAATTAAGTGAGGGTTGGCTGTCCAATAACTTTTTAATCTCCAATCTGCATCAATCAATTACGCTCTATACACAATCCATGCAAAACGACAACTCCTGTCTCGCACTCGCTTATTTTCATCCATGGCTCTCGGGAATGCAAGGCAATTACTGTGCAATAGAGCTCTTCATTAGCTGGCACGGCAAGAGCTGCCCATTAATTTCGCCAAGTTTTTCAATCTCATAGTAACTAATTAAGATAATGGGACTCATCAGGTCAAACTAAATTGGAGGCAATTAAGTATCAAAAACTATATATACATATGTGGGAATATATCAAGAGTTTCCACTTAGTGTTGCCCTAATTTTAGGTATGTGGATTAAAAACTTATCGTGAACATTAAATTTAGTAAATTAATAACATATAATTTTATCATCAATTAAGCATTAATGTGCTTTCTCTATCTCCTTCATTTATCATTCTTCAATACTTTTTTCTTTCTCCCTACCATCTATTTTCCTTCTAACTTTCTTTTCTTTTATCTCATGTTTTTTGATCAATTGACTTATCTCGCAGTTTTGTCCAATTGCAAATGTCTTTGAATTAAAAAAATAAAATATATATATAAATAAAAATTTATTCCCACAAAACTACAATTAAAAACATATAGGAGGATTTGTGAACAATACAAATATTGTTAACGGAGATAATCTTTTGTATCAAGGGAAATTGCAAAGGAATAAGTGATTTTCGTTTATTATTGTTTAACTTAAATATATATGTTTTACATCTTTGAATTTGAATTTATAAAATTTATGAGTAAATCCATCAGTATCTTAATCTACCAAAATTTAAGAGAAATAAAATAACAAAATGAAAAAAAGTGTTGGTGACAGAGAGTGGAGAATAATAGAAAACGTGGGGAAGAAAGATGGTTGAGAGAGAGGGAGAGAAAGCATGCATTAATGCTAAAAACTTCATTTAACCATTAGATTCAAACTCTTGGCTTTTAATCAAAAGATCTAAAAATAATGTATAATTAAGTATAATTTTACCATATCCCCCCCCTGTTTATAAATGTGTTGTTTAAAAAAATATAAAAATTTTAATATATTGGAGATTATTTTTTTACCTGCATTATATTGAAATATAGTTTTTTCTCTGTTAGTGGCATTCTCAATTTATTAAAATGAGAATATCTTTATTAGAGAAATTCTTTGTCTATCTATATATAAGTTGACTGATTTTATTTTCTTAATTTTTCTATATTGCTAATTTGCTATTTCGTAGAGATGACTATATAATATTTTGTTATATGCTTAATGTTTCCCTACTCTTAACTAAAATTAATTCCCAAAATTTATGGTAACATGAAAGAATTTGGATTCATTACTTATCTAATTTTTGTGTCATTTTTTAATTATAAATTCGTAATTAGTGGTTATTAGATAAGACATATGTAATTAAATCTTACCGCTGAGTCACTAGCTCACTTAATCTTCTAAAGGTTAACCCAACTTATTTATTAGTATCGAGTTCAAATTCAGCAAAATAATAATAACAACCCATACATAAGTACTTGTGGAAAGTACTTGAAAAGTGTTCATCACAGCTTCACAACATTAGGCTAAGAGCACAAGGAAAATGTAGTAACAATAATTACGATGAAAATAATATAACTTCCGCAACATGAATATAAGATCTAATGACTACATTTAATTCCCTAAAAAATGAATTATTGCATGTAACTACCTCCAGGTAAGGGACACAAAAATTATAACATCGTCCAGGGACATATATGATTAAAGGCTGCATCAATTAACCTAAGTGTAGTTTAATTGCCGAGTATATTTAGATGTTTAAATTAACTACACTCATCAAACAATATTCTTTTTTTGGTTATATATAAATATATAAACACTCGGCAAAGAATTTCATTGCTATTAAAATAATAATAACAACAACAACGCAAAAGCAACAAGATTCAACAGAATGATCACAACCCTCTAAAATCTGACGGTAGGCCAGCAGATGATCCTAGTCGTCAGAATATTGATTGATTGATTGATTAATTAATTAATATATTTTTAATTCCTTATTTTTGGAATTTTGTGTTACACCAAATGCATTAATAAATCAATCACTATCCACTCTCTTCAAGGCCCGCCCCCACCCCCCACCCCGCTTCTCTCTATAAATAGAAAGCAACCCCATCAAACTCCAGGTGCCAATATCTGTGAGTTGCTCACTAGAAACTAGAAAGCCTTTAATTAATCGTCAAATATCCTCTTCTTTTTTGTCCCAAAAAAAAAAAAGAGAGAGAGAGAGAGAGAGAGAGAAAAGTTCAAGAAATGGAAGAAGCTCTGAGAAGGCTTAATGGGATGCCCCAAGTGCCTGAATCAGATACAAGCAAAAAGAACACCTCCACCACTTCCAACAGCAACAAAAGGTCGCTGAAAGAGACCGGGGGTAACGTTTCAGGTACCACCATGAGGTACCGTGGTGTACGGCGCAGACCGTGGGGTCGCTACGCCGCTGAGATACGGGACCCACAGTCAAAGGAGAGGCGCTGGCTCGGCACCTTTGACACTGCGGAGGAAGCTGCCTGTGCCTATGACTGTGCGGCTCGAGCCATGCGTGGTATGAAAGCGAGAACGAACTTTGTTTACCCAGCTGTTGCCACAGAGGCGCCTCCTCATCATTTCATCCCACCCTTCAATTTCTCAAAGCAATCTCAGCCATCTGTTAGAGCCTTTCACACTGCTCGTCCGTTTATGAACCCACCATCTTTTGTTAACCCTGTTACTGAGGAGAAAAGTTCCTCGCTAAACCTGCTTCTCTTACGTGACTTGTTGAGCAACTCTTCTTCTTCTTCAAGTTCATCTTTTTACACGCCCACCACTCCTCCTCCTCCTCCTCCTCATCAGCCTTTATATTCACATGACCAGCAGCTTCCTTTTATCAACAACTCATCTTCTTTACCACCTACTAGTAGTACTGCTTTCTCATCTGGTAATGGCTCTTTCATGATGAATCCAACCTACAATCATCAACAACAAGGGTTTCGTAATACCACTAGTACTGCCACCGCCACTGTGGTGAGCTCAACCAAAGCTGCCAAACTAGTAGATGACCACATGGGGTTCTTTCCGCAAGAACCCTCAAATTCTGGCTTGCTGCAAGAGATCATTCAGGGCTTCTTTCCTGAACCCACTTCCAAGTCCAATAAATCCTGTGATGATGATTCTATAAAACCCTCTTCAAATGATTACAACACACAAGCAAACTATATCACTGCACCTCTGGTGTCTGACATGTCGGTTAATATGAAGAGAGCTTCTGGGATAAAGGATGAGCCTTCAGCTGCAGGAGGTTTCTACTTTGACTTGCAAGGTCTAGGTGGTTTTGGTGGCGATGGTGGTCCACCAAGTCCCCAAAATGAGATCGGGAATTTCACTGAAGCCATCACTGGCTCCCAGTTTCAGTCTCAGGTGGTGCTGTACGGGAACAATGAGCTGCCGCTAAATCTGCCATTGGGTCCCGAGTCCATTTCAGATGATATGTTTCAGTTTCATCAGTACCCAGAGCTCGTGAGTGCCTTCACCGCTAGGGTTCAGAATGCTTAGCTTCGCTTCATTTGGTTTTTGTCTTAAGTTTTAGCGCTTTCTTCACTCTACACGAATAATATCATCATTTCATTTGTTGTTGCTGTTCTTATTAGGGTTTTAGATATTGAATCAATTATTGTTAGTTTAAAGTTTTAGCTTTTATGTACTTCCATGGAGATTTCATAAATCGTCATGTGTTACCAAGTAGTTATGTATTTTTATATAAATATCATATATATTGAAGTTTATAATTATGTCATGTAACTTTTCAAATCCATTTCCGGGTTGATTCTGTTTACTATTTTGTGTTTCGATAACTCTGCATTGACCTCGGAACTCAAAGGCTGTGGTAACCACAGCTTTTGCCTATTTTCTTTTATCCCTTTTTTTCTTTTTCCTGCTGCCTTCTTCTCCCTTTCTGCATACAGAAACGAAGTTTCCCCCGCCCCCTTCTTGGTAATGGAATTTTAAACATTCGAAATAGACACTTTTAAGTGCACGTTGTGTAAATTCAGGCATTTCATATATTTTAGCTCTTGTTTAAATCATTATTTTACATTGATTTTATTTCTTTGATGATCGAACGGTGAAAGAAGGTTTTCTCAAAAACTTGAGAGATAAAATTTAGCATTTCCGATTCAAGAAATTTTGTGAGATAAAGATTTGCTAATTCATTTCCCTACAAAACACAACATTTTCCTTTTGAAGTTTGTTCAATATAATTTTAGTTTCTGCAACTCGAAAATTGTAGTGCTTTAGATAAATAAATAAGATAAAACAAACAATTTGCCCTAGGCTGGCTTGCTGATTCCAAATTCAGCTGCTGTGCTGAAGTGAAAACAAATGGGGAGGATTTTATTGATTTGTTTAACTCCAAAGATAAAATTTCTTTTAACAAAAATTAAACAGCTAGCTTGATAGAATCATACCGGAGCGAATTATATTCACACAGCGCTATGAGTACTGTTATATCCTCGAGCAACTCATACGAATTTGTAACGAAATTACATATTTGTTACGTAATTTTCTTCCAATAAGTATATAACTAATTTTATTTTTCATTAAAATTTTTATTTGATTCCCAAAATGAGCTAATTACTCTCTAACTTCTATCCGGACAAGAAATTTTATGCAATTAATTATTACACTTTGATTGGCTTATCCGTTTATAATTGAGGGTCAGTGGGGATTTAGCGGTGGGGAGCTGCTGGGCCGTCTAAAATGTTAAAATCCAGTAAGATTATGAAGGGATTAAACATGATTTCATAATAACCTTACTTTAATTTATTTCTGTTAAGTACTACAGAAGCACAGCACACAGAAGCAGTTAGCATTTTTTTTGGTTGGGTTGGCAAGGCAGTAAGTAGTGCCGAGACTCACTTGTATTTTATGTGGTAAAATTGCAAGTCTATTTATCTAAGCAGAGATGGGTCGAATTTTTTCTTTTTCTAGACAAAAAAAGACACGTCTACTGAGAAAACCGGGGGGGGGGGGGGGTATTGGGCGTTTGTGTTTGGGTCTACAAATATTACTGGGCCTGGATTGAAAACACGGTCTTTCTAATAGTTAGCCCACTCGGTGTTTGAAGTCTCGCTGTCGGCCCACTGTTATTGTTTGTCTTTCAATTTCATCAAGATCAACAGGCTGCATTTTGAGTGTAGGCCACGCGGGGATTAAAAAAATGCAGTTCTAGAATTCTCGAAACATTATTGAGCTAGGTCGGATTCGAGTCTGCTGTTGAAATCATTTGACAAATTTAAAAGTTGGTGCCTCGTGGGCTGCCACCATGCATATTTATCTCTTGCGTGGGATTATCAACCGAAAATCACATCCAGTGGGCCTCGTATGGTGGACATTTTCTGCTCTCATTAATCTTGCACAAATTTTCTAAACAAATATAAATAAACAAAAAGCTGGTCAACAAACTTTTAGGGTCGGGAATTTTGTATTTTTTAAAATAATAATTATTAATTTATACTATAAAAATAATAAAATTAATTAAATATTTAATAAAATTTATTTTAAAATTTTTAAGTATTTTAAAAATAATTATACGTATTTAATAAATATTATTATTAAATAATTATAAAAATATAAATGACTAAATTATATATAATATTAAATAAAATAAAATTTAAATAAATACTTCATATTATTAATTTTATTTTTTATTTTATTATTTCAATATAATTAATAGTAATGATCTCTTTAAGTTAATAATTTTCTTTTTTTAATTAATAATGATAATTTTAAATTTTTGTAATATATTAAAGTTATATATATAGAGTTTTATTAAATATAAAAATAATTCTTAAAATTAAATATTAAAAAATCACTGTTTTCTTATTTTTTAAAATTTATGATGATAATTGTATTAAAAGTAATTTTTTTAAAAAATTAACTAAATACTAAAATTAATTTTTTATTTTTAAAATCACATTTTAATCACTAAAAGTAATCTAAATGGACCTAAATGGGATTGTTTATGATTATACCCCAAATTTAACTTCATTTATCCAAATTCTACCTACTCAAAAGATGTTCCACACCAATCCTCTTCCAGTTTCCACGATATAAGAATCATTAAAGGTTTGGTGTCCTTGTATGGTGATGCATGTGAATTTTCTTCTTCATATTAATGAAAGCGAGAAAAAAATAAAAAATAAAAAAGCAAGGGGGAAATATGTATAATTCCTCTTCAATTAAATTAGCAATTGATAAATGCGAATGGGTGGAAGAAGTGATAAGAGCAAAAATGACACCCACGAGGATGTCTAGCATGATAATGGGGGACCCTTTTGAAGATCTTTCACAAGCATGGTATAGTATCTCATGATTCAAGTGCATGCCCAAAAAGAAGAGATCGAATTATACAAAATGTAATGGGGTCATATTGATATGATGGGCTCTCTAATTGGGGGAGTGGTTGAGGCATTCACAACAAAAGTGATATATCTAGGTGGGACGTTAATGGAGTCGATTATTATTCCCGTGATGGAGAAATAAATAAAGCATATTGTCATTTTTAGCCATAACCCAATTTCATATCTTTCCCTTACTTAATCTTTCATTTGTGGGTGTGCTTTCTGCGTCAATCAAGAACATCACCAAAGTCCAGAGGTAACCATTTCTCATCGAATTACAAACTATTATTGTTTCGTTTTGCATTCTGTGGGTGTACAATATGATCCGTGAATTAGCTCTTGCAGGGGAAGGTTAAGGAAAGAAAATTGAATGGAGAGTGAACATATGAGCAACAAAAATGATATGAAGGTGGAGATTCCACAAGAAACTGAAATGGTATCTCCAACATCGGGGCTAACAAGACAGCCAAGTTCAGCCAAGAGCAATTGCTTATGCTCGCCTACTACACATGCAGGTTCCTTCAGGTGCAGGCTTCACCGGGCCCCGGGTCTCCAGCGGACTAAAAGCATTGACTCGAGAGACTCCACCGCTAAGGCTGATGCTACTAGTAATGCAAACACCGTTGAGGCTCAGTGATTGTTTTTACTATATTGTGTTATGTATATACGTCAAATGTGCTTGTTAATTGTTATTGGCTGCTTATCCTAGCGGTGCCTATTTACACCCTCCTCCGCATATTTTTGTTACACTGCTTCTGTATGATGTTCTATGGTTTATGCTTTAATCCCGTTAATATCTTCCATTAATTCTACTCCGTTTTGCGAATGCGTGTAAGTTGCAACAGTTTTGTGCGATGTAATGTAATCAATTACTTGAAGGAAATTATATATTGCTGCTTATGGTGACCATTTGTAAATCCAGCATAATCAACTGGCTGTCTTGCTAAGCTATGTTCATTAGGTACAGCTAACGAAGGTACTAACCTGAGGATCTTGTCAGGCAGACGAAGAATTGCAATTAAACCTGTCTTGGCTTAGTGTATCTTTCATGGGAGGATTTTGTTGATAATTAGGCCTGTCTAATATTGAGATGAAGTGATTTAATAACTCCAGCTGGTGTGGAAGAAAGTTATAATTAGAAAGGAGAAACTGTTATAATGTGATAAATCTTTTATATATATATATATGTATATATATGTATATTAGGAGAATTTACACTATCAATTTCCGTGGATATATAAAAAATAATAATAGATCTCGTCGTTAATATAGTGAATATAGATTTATTGGTGGGATAAATCTTATATATATATATATATATATATATGTATATATGTATGTATGTATTAAGAGAATTTACATCCACTATCAATTTCGGTGGATATATAAAAAATAATAATAGATCTCGTCGTTAATATAGTGAATATAGATTTATTGGTGGATTCTCTATAATAATTATGACCTATACCCTTTGTCAATTTAACTCTTAATATAAGATCATTCAAGTCAGGTTTTTTTGTTATTGGGATAGATGAATTTTTATAGATTCATCCCTTTAAAGAATTGGATATGAAAATTTTTCATCATCCGACTCGAGCACGAGCACGAATCAACTAAACTAAAAAGATTTATATAAAAAAAGAAATATAAATTTTTAAAAATTTATATTTTACGCATATCGGGATGATTTTATATGTAAAATTATCAGATTCTGTTTTACGAAGTTACAATTATCAATTACAAGGAATTCAGTTCTTACGGGTGCATACTCCATACCCAAGTAAGCTTATAAAATTGATCATGATCAACAGCTTTATGGGTTGTCTTAGCTCTTGTGACTAGGGATGGCAAAAGTGCGGGTCGGGTCCGGGTTTGGGGGTGCCCGAGACCTACCCGCATGCCACACTTAAGCGCCCGAACCCGGTCCGTGCCCGGATTTTTTTATGCGAACCGAATACATACCCGCTATTATACGGGCACGGGCTTTTTCCGAGTTCTCTTTACCCGGATTTTAAAAAATGAAATCACTTGAAAAATATAATTTTTAGGTATAAAAGTTTAAAATACTTAGATCCGAATTTTAGTTCTTATATTTTCTGCTTTCTTTTACTTAATAAAAAACCGGGCACGGGTCTGGGTTTCGGATCTTAATTCTATGACCGGACCCGTACCCGAAAATATCCGGGTATTGAAAATCAATACCCGAACCCGTTGTTTTTTGCATCCGGTCCGGGTTTTACCCGGACTGCATACGCCGGATCCGATCCGAATCCGGTCCGGGCGGGTTTTTATGCCATCTCTACTTGTGACTCACCCTTATAAAAAAAATAAAAAAAAAGATCTGAGTTGCAATTTTTCTTTTTCGCACAAAAAGGATTTACTTGTTACTAATATAGTCTAAGTGCTGCTTTTCTTTAAACCCTTTATTTCACTTTGAGAGTATCATAAATCAAGATAAATGCAGAAGAAATGAATACATTTCCATACTATTAAATAAATAATCTAGAATCTAGCTAAAACATAATATAGGTTATGCTTATATATATAAATATATTATTTAAAAATTTTTTGATATAAGAATAAGACCAACTTACAATAGATTTTCACAATTACAATACTAAATAGGATCTTGGACTCTTAACAATTAGCCACATAGGTCCAGCAGGATCTAAGCTAGTCCAAGCAAATTCCATTTCTTCAATGACACTAAAAATTGATTGACATGATGATATTTGAGCTACCGCAAGCTCGGACACAACACCCGCAAATGATTAACGGTCACTAATGTTTGATTGTATATAATTTGGTCATAAATATTGAAAATGTATAACACTTTGATAGGATTTAATGATTTAAATTTGAGATTATTTTTAAAAAATAGAAAATAAAAAAATAATAATATTAAGATCTTAATATTTAAAATTCAACTTAAGATTTAATAATATTATATATCTCATAATTTATAAAATTATTTAATATTATTAAATAAATAAATTCTACATATTTAAATTAGTACTTAAATGCTGAGAAACCTAATATTATTATTTTTAAAAGTCAAGGATTTGAGGGAAGAGTTGGAAGCCTAAATGGAGTTGAATAATGCAGAAAAAGATCCTTGCAGGTACTAGAACATAGTTCTAACTTTACAGTCAAAAGTAAAGGCCTATGATAATCATGATTCATGATGAGCTGCAATGATGACAACAACAATGAGTCAATCACTATACAAAATAAGTAACCTATACATGTTGAAGGATTCGGCTCACAACTATGCATACTTTCCAGTAAAAACATATAATGATTATATATGTTTTAGACTGCACCGAATTGCATCAAAATTAATGCAAAAACAGCAGTAAGGTGTCTTCATCAACGCTTCAAAATTCAACCATATATGTAGATCATTCTAAACAGAACGAAAGCTATATGAAGAAATTTGAAAGGAGTCACCAGATTTTATATGAACATTCCGGTCAAAGGTACCAAAGAATATGGAACAAAGAGATAAAAGTAAACCCTTAAGGTTGAAGACACATCAGAAATGTCCAACTCGATGGATCAGTTATTCAGTTGCCTAAACTTTTTGGCAACTCAGCATTTCCACTTCCAATTTATTTTTGACGGTGCCTAATTATAATAAGGGTCCAGTTATATTAAAGCAGTTCTAACATAAAACTTTTTTTATAACTATATAAATTATAATAAATTTTTTATTATTTATCATTTTATATATATAACTAAAATTCATGTTCTACATAAATAAACTCCAACATATCCATTCCCTTATGATAATAAGTGGAATGACTGGCCATACCGCCTTGTGTTACAATTTTCTAATCGTTGGTGACAATAGAATTTTCCAGCCACCCAGAAGTCAGAATTAGCAGATCTCTGATCTGCCCAAATGCCAGGGCCTAATTTGCTCATAATTCGATGGAATTTGAAAGGCAGCTGAAATGATTATCTCAAAACAAAGGCATAAGACAAAAAGCTTTCCAGTATCACAGCGCTGCAAACTGTCAGAAACCAAAAATACCAATGACTTTTTTATCATCTGAGGATCCAATAATCTGCAACAAAGTGACAGAATCAGGTGTTGCAGATTTCTAGACCAATGCCACACTTGTGGTCCCACAGTGACTCAGTTACAACTATTCTCGAGTTTCAGAATTGAGATCCATTCACATCACACACACAATTTCCTCTCACGTTCTGAAAATTATAATCTTATTCTTCAATGACAGGTGAGTAGTCCAAATAACACAAGGAATTTGAGACAATAATCTAACAGGTTACATCGAAAATGCACTTTGAGATTCTTTGCTTTTAAGCTAAAAATTACAAGGCCATTTCTTAAAAGTACAAAAACAAGAGTATTAGTTACCTACCATCTCCAACTCAAAAACAAGCATACGTCACTCAATTCTTTTCACCGGAACTTCTATTGATTGATAACAACTTACTGAACATCCTTTTGGGTCGTGCAGGAAGAGCACAGAAAGCTTTAAATTTCGAAGTTCTTCCCATTCCATCTGAGTGCAAATTGTTTTCATCTAGTTCATCATCTTCAGCTAGTTTCATTCTTAAAGTTGAAAGCTTTGATTTTGGAGATTTAAGGCCTGAGATGCTCCATTGATCATCTCCTGGAATGGTACTAGTGGTGCTTAATGGTGGTGGAGGCTTTGAAGGGTCAATACCATGCCCGGCTAGTAGTGCCTTGATGTTGCTAGGCAGCTCAGTCATTTTGCCACCGGCCATTGTGGCCCGAGCTTGCTCAAAGAATAGAACTTGTACCACCACCCTTAATGGGAGCAACTCATTTCTTGCGGCATGCATGCAGGCCTCCATAGATAATTTTTTGCAGTCTAGAATTCGGCACAACCTTTTCCTTTCACACTTGTTTAGGTCCGGATGTGCCTGCATGGTCCATGTAAATTCTTTTTTAAAATCTCATTTTGACACTTAATTCAAATAATTGCAAAAAATTCATGCCCTGTGATAAAGGAAACATGTCAAAGGTGCAAGGTCCTATCACACTGCCGACAAAAATGTGCGGACTGTAGACTTTTAACTCTATATTGAAAACTTAGGAGGATTATAGTTTTATTCTGACCTAGAACGACTGTGGTTTGTACAGCAAGAAAACTGCCAGTCACAAGAAGTCTAAACATACACCTATATGCACATGGCGTAGACTTCATTCAAGCTAATTTTGTTAGGTCAGTGAAATCCCAACTGCCAATAAATTGCAGACAAGACAAGATTCTAAGGTCAAGGAGTTGGTTAGCTACTGCTAATGGTGACCCACATCCTAAAACATGAAAATGAAGTTTGTCTAAACATTTTTAGGCAAATAGAAAGAAGAGTTTACGGTAAAATTGTGAAAACAGTTAGAAAGATGAGTTTACGGTAAAATTGTGAAAACAGTTGACGCCAATTTGTTGTTTACCTTGAGATAAATGTCAATAGCCCTGTAGAGATCATCATGATCAAGCCTCGAGAATTCTGGTATAGACTCAGCAATTGTTATGAACTTTGACAGTGGCAAATTAACATCTTTGGCAATCTCTTGAAGATATCCATCCACTAGCTTTGCCACCTTGAGTTTTGAACCATGAGATGCTGAAGAAGATCTTCTACTCTCTTGCAACCCAAAATCAATATTTTCCGCTGACCGGGACCTTCTCCTTTCAAATCCCAGCTTCGACCTTTGTGGGCTAGTTGGGGGACTCTGCCCCTGTAACAAGAACTGTTCCAATATTGTCGTCACTATGTCTACATCATACAGAGTATCGCTTGTGTATGATAGACAAGGTATCAACAAATCGCTGACGGTTGCCTCCTCTAATTGAAGTGCAACTCTTCTAGCCAGTTCCATCTTTGAAGAAGAGGAAGCTTTAAGAATATTGGCTGCCTTTAGGAGTTTAAGCAAGAAGCTACAAGAAACTGAACCTCTCTCTGCCGGAAGCAAGCTTATTAATGATTCCAAAAGTAGCCTATGCTTTGATGTTACTTCAGTGGCTGAATCTGAATCCGAGTCTGATGCTTCTTGATTATTGATACGTCCATTCCTTGATATGTTAGGTAGCCATCGAGACGCATAAATTTTCAATGCCTCGCCTACAAGATTTGAGGGGATCTTTCCACCAGATTTAATTGCTATCATGGTTCTCCAGTAAAGGTCTATGCCTAATTCTGCCATATCCTCAGCCCACCAGCCTTTGGTTGATGGTTTGTGCCTTTGGCTCTCCGCGCCATTACAAGATATATCATCCCTTCCCCTTCTAGAATAACTATGTGATAAGCTCACCTTTGAGGGGTGAGTTAAAACTTTAGAAGCAATTGCGTCAATGCATCTGCTTGTGATTCCAAGATCCTCAGACCACAAAGGAAAAGCTTTTGTGCTTTGAAGAGTCACAATGGAATCTCTCCACCCATGAAGGATGCATGAATTGAAGAAAACCTCAATCTTGTATATCAAGCTCCCCTTCTCAACATCCTCTGTCATCTGCAAATATTCGGCAGCACATCTTGCAGCTACGATATTGTAGGCACTGAGAGTGATTGTAATTCCATAACAAAACTTTGCACAGAGTTCAAATGCTTCGATGCCGCCAGGGAAATCAGGGAGTTGGACTATTTGGTGTTGTGAGGATTCAGGGGACTCAGAGCATAGCCTCTGCAGCCGCAAACACTTGGACAACAGAGGAAACTGCATGCATAGGAATGACATTCAAAAAATAAAATAAAAATCAATCAAAATAAAGTCTAAAATCATAATTTAAAAGCGACTTATTGTATTATCCCTACTTTTACCTTGTGAAGCAGGTATCTACTCCCTTTCACTTGAATTATGAGATCACTAGAGACTTCAGAGGAGATTGACCTGCATTCAGAAAATAAATTGTTTGTATTTTCTCCCGGGGGACAAAAAAGAAAAAACATGTTGATCCAAGAAAGTGTCATGTTTGAATGAGTGATGTTTCTCACCTTACAGCCTCAGAAGTGTAGAAGGTATCAGGCCGAGATCCAAGTTTCATGAACTTCATGACTGATTCTTCTACTCTTTCTTCTCTTGCCTAAGTTTTATATCTTAACCAAATGCTCAGAAGGAATCAGATAAGCCAACTTCATTCATAGCTCAAAAGAGCTGCCCCAAAGAGAAAGTTCATCAAGTAGCCACCCAAAACGATGTTCTCCAGGCCCTGACCAAAAATTCAGAACTCAGAAACTCAAACAAATAAATAGGATAGAATTTTGATGGAGGAGAGCGGATGTTGAAGGAGAAATAAATACCAAGAGTTTTTTCCTTGTGGGTACAACAGCAATAATATAACACAACATGTCACTCTTTGAGTTTAATAGATAGAAATTTATAGCATGTAGATATAGTCCAAGTGACAGAAAACCCAGAAGATCAGACACTCCAAAGTCTATGTCATTTGACTCAACCCATCTGATTTGGACATGCAAACAAAGAGGCAAAATCCCCTCCTAATAATAAGAATAAATCCACTTGGCTCTAGAAGCTGGAACTCACAAGTCATAACATACTAATTGCATACATGATAAAACCAAAAAGGCTAGTTCTCAGGATGAGCAACCTGAAATCTAAGGCTAGTTTCTGCAATCATTCACCAAGAGTTTTAACTTGAGATAGCTAAACTGTATGTATCATGTATTATATGCATGTATCAAATTTCTTTTCTTCTTCTTTTTTTTTTTTGGTGGGGGGAATAAAAAATATGTTTAGTGCTAAGCTTGAACAAGAATGTGGTTTAAGGGGCTTAATGCAAAGGCCATCCCAGCGTGAAATATGAAAGGGCGTCGCCCACGTGCTTATCCTGCGCCCACTTGTGTCTCTCTCTTTCTCATCATTGCCACACCATTTTTATTACTGTGCCCTCATCTTCTTGATTATTTTAGTCAAACACTTAACTATTTTATTTTATACGCAACATCGTACACCTCTCGATTCCTGTATTAATATCAAAAAGCTAATATTAGAAAGAGAAAACAATAATAATATTTTTTTCAAAAGTATTTTCCTTTCTACATTATGCCACATATACCTTTAAAGATTTTATAACTAAAGGGGGGCACAAAAAAAAGTAAAGGGATGCTAAAAGGTGGGATAGGATTTGTGTATCACTATCACCTATGGCCGTATATTTATAGATAGATTACATTAGTGGGCAGCAAGCAAATATTGCCCTTGTCGATTTGCCAAAATATCGAAAATCTCCTTGTGTTGTATTAATTGCAAAATGGTCCACGAGCGCCATGAGCCCATGACCACACTTACTTGCTATTGGTGTGAAACGGAGGAGCATTAAACGTAACATGCAGAAGTTGACATTAGACTAATGTAATGCAAGAGAAATTTTGAGTCTAAAGTTTCATTAATGCAATGCTGCTAAGCTGCGACTATTATTAGGCAGTTAGAGGTCACAGTCAATATGTTATTTGCATTGGATTCTCGAGATTTATTACGAGAAGAAAAGAAAAAAATATATACTTATTTTGTTTTGTTTTTTATTTATTATCATTATTTTGCTTCGGTTGATTTTGTCTGAATACTTACGATGATTTTCATCATTACGGCTGAGATTGATGGGAAAGTGGGCTCCATTTGACAAGCCGGAGAGATGGAGTTGTGATATGCTACCATCTTGAAAGTTACAAGTGTTCTTAAATAGGTATATCTTTTAAGAACTAAGATTAAGGAGGATATTTTTAATCTAAAGTTCAGCTATCATATGATATATATTCGAGATTAATAGAGAAATGAAAAACTACGGACTTAGCTTCTCGTTACTTCATCAAGGTAGGTAACCCCACATCAACTGGGAGGCAACTTGGACGCCTCTGCTCAAATTTGTTTGTTTACATCATTAAATGATGAAATGGTTGCTTTTCCAGCTTATTCTTAAACCCGATTAAAGAATTGGAATTTTTTAATTAAGCTAAAGCAAACAGCATGGAGTGCTAAGGCTAATCTTCAAGCTGTCAAAGCACTCATTTCATTCATCATCAAAATTAAAAATAATAATAATAATAATAATTCACTTGTAACGATCTTAAGATTTTTTTATTCATTCACTCATTCATGTAGTTAATTAAATTCTTGGAAAAGAACGTAGTTAATCAATTCATCTAATCAACGAAACAGAAGCACACTTCAATTCAAACTTCCAAGCCTGTCATTTGCATACAAAATTATTATTATTATTATATTTTTTCTCTTTTCTCTGAAAAGGGATAAATGCGGTACGGCACCACAATCAGTTGATGTCACACCAATTCTCGACACGGTCACAAGGAGAGTGGCACCCAATTACGTCTGGGCTCGATCAGTGCCAACCTTGAAGATAGGCGAGTGGCAGTATTGAAATTTCAGCAGTGAAATGGGGGTAATTGCGAACCAAGCGAGTGGGCATCTTCGCTTTTCAGTGGGCGAAATTTTGATGTGAACACTACGTGAAAAATGGGCAATCCACAATGGAAATGATGTGTAATGGAATGGTAAATGGTCCTCCTCATTGCCACCCATCGGGGCGGCCAACCGACAGTGGCCTTTTTCAGGGGGCCCTTTTGGGCCCGTTATGTGGGTCCCTTGTACCTTGCTCTCTTTTATTTTGGACCCTTTACAGTTTGCATATATCACACCAGTATAGTTGTATTTTGACAAAATGTAACCAAGCACAACTACGGTTGTAATTATTTAATTTAATTTATTGTTGTTATTATTATTAATAAAGCATGCGTCTCAGCAGAGTTTAAGCCACAAATTGCTTGTCATTTAGGAGATGTTATCAGCTGAGCTAACTGTCATCATAAGCAGTAATAATAATGATAAACTTCAACACCATGAATGCAAATATATATATATATATATATATATATATATTATTCATTTAGTAGCAAACATAGTATGGATGGATTTGAAATACGATACAATCTATTTTTCGGATGGTATACAGACCACTTAAAACTAATCATATATTAATTTTGTTCATGCCTCACACAAGTATGACACCAGAATCATATCATATTATATTACAAATTGACTAGAAGTTGCACCATAAATTTCACAATAACTTGTAAATATATGCTTCTAAAAGATATAAGAAGACTCAAATCTTAACCTCAATAATAAAGTGGGAGTCCACCATTTGACCAAAGAGTGGCTAATAGCAAAAGAATCACTTTCTTGATTATTATTCATTTTCAAAATCAAGAGTGAACAATATCCAAATCAATTGTCTTTTAGAGAGTGAGACTGTAGAGTTGAGGTAGATTAGTGTATTTAATTGGGCCATTAATATCATCCAAGATTCAAACTTCAGTAGCCACTAAATAAAACTGTTTAAAAGTCACTTGATCAAATCCATCTGAGCAATATAAGAACCAAGTTGAAGCATCTATTTTAAGCTTAATGCGTTACAGCAAACTTACAGCATAGAAGAATAATAAAATCAAACGAAACTATGCGATATTGTTTACAAGTAGAGCAAAGATTGTTATGGGTCTAAAATAGATCAAAATTTCATAATCCCCTATGCTAGATCATGTTAGATCACAAGGTACTTGCATCATGATGAATAAAGCAAAATTTTCAGGACCATACAATCTTCCGGAGTCGATATGCTTTTGTTTTTTTTCATTAAAAATGATTTTGAGATATAATCAATTATAGATCTATAACAGGAAAAATGCCCTTAAAGTAGTGGTAGAAGGGAGTGAGAATCTTCCGTAGTGTTTACATTATTGAATGGTGATGGCCATGACCCTAAAACGGTTAACTATTCCGTTTGGATTTTAGCCTCCTTTGGGCTTGATCAACGTGAGATAAAAATATACTCATACTGCTTGCCCAGATATTGCCAGCTTGGGATATAAATTGAAATTATTGCAACGGAGGAAGCGTATACAAAGCAAAACTAATGCATTGAATACATGCATAATGCATTATACAGTTGGTTATCTACTTCATCTATATATTTCTGTTCATTCGCAAGCTTGCCATTAGTTCTATTTCGAAAAAAAAAAAATTATGGCTAGTATTAGAGACAGCATCATCACGCAATATTCGGTATGCCAATCTCATACATTTATAATGATACCAATTATGGCATGCATATATCTCTAGTGATACAAAATTATCAAATAAAAATCAATCAAAATAGAGATATGAATCATGCATACTCTGACACCTAGTTCCAGGATTGATCCTGATTTGTTAAAGCTTTAGATATACCACACAGCACTGCTTTACAAGCTCTCCATGCCTTTCATAAATTCTCTCTTGGAGTCAACAAATTAACTACAAGACACCATAGAGGCATGGACACTGAAATTACACGATTCAGCACTAGGCCAGTTGGGCCACTGTTGCAGCCGCTTCCAGACATTAATCTAAAAAGTATAAACAAAACGTCACAAGCTTAGCTTTAATTTCCTTTGATCGCTGTCTTGTCTCTTATAATCCTTTTTAAGGCTTGAGTCTTGAGATTTTGTCCGTATTAGAGAGCCTGCAGATTGACAAACGCCCCCACAAAACTGAGCCAGATTTGCAGAGTCTGTGAATTGTAACACTCCGACTTAATTTTAACACAGGGACCATGAAACGGAACGAAAATCACTTTCACCTTTTCCAAGGTGGTAACCCCATCCCATTTATTCATACATCATGTGGGCTCTCTGTGTTTCAGCTGATTAAAATCCCATTTTGATAAATCCTGCACACGTTGCAGATGCACGTCCACCTCCAGTCATTGGTCGGTCCAAGCAAAAACCCTAATGGGCACAATGATTTCGGATATAGTTATATTTACTTGGCAAATTAGTCAAGATTAAAAGGCTAGAACGCTTGAAAATCAGAATTAGTAGTTGGTAAATGATGGGATTTGTATAAAACTCGTATCCCTAAGTCACCAACTCTCCATGCATTTTCAAAGATTCGCGTGCAACGCATGGGATGGGCAAGATGAGTGTGACACGACAATTGGGTTCCCTGCTTTAGCTTATTATTGACCGAAACGGAGAAATAAGTAAATAAGTAAAAAGTAATGTGTATGAGCTAGCGTTTGTTTTTGTCCATCATTAACAGTAATCCAATCATCATTTGCTTCCTCTTTTAATTGCTTAAGGTCATACATGGCTAGAAAGACACATTATCTTTTATTCTTTTTACTGTTTTTGTGGGCTTGAGATTCACTCTTTTGCTGTTTGGCTGCCTGCTGAAAGTTCAAATTCAATTCTTTAATTTATATTAATTATTGGTAGAATTACTATGTGTTTGTTTATGTTACCAATAATTTAGATGTCAACTTGGTCCGCAATGATTTAGGATTGATGGTTATTTTCTTTTCTTTTCTTTTTTCGTCTGAATTCAATTTTCCTTGTGCGGCGCCAAGTGTTCATTTTATTCTTCATACTTGCTTATTCTTGTCTTGTAATCATCAATCCAAATTAGTATTTTACTCACCGCAAGGTAATATATATCACATAAAATTATAAATTAATTCTATCAAAAAGTAAATTTAACATAATAGTAACAGATAAATTCTAAGCAAAATTTAGTCAAATCATGGTTCACATGTATATTTTTCAATGATTCTAAGTTTAAAGAATAATAATAAATATCTAAAATATTTTATTTTCATTTTAAATAATATGTCACTCATTTATTAGTTGATATTTTATTAAAAATTTAAATAAATTAATTATATTATCCTCCTAAACTAATCAATAAATTTTTATTATTTAAAATAATTTTTTAAAATAATAATAAAAAAATATGTAACACTTATCACCAATTAAAAGACATTGAATCTTAGACATAAACTCTTCGTTCTCATGCTCTTAGTTCCTTTTTATGTTCACAAACCGTCTGAAACAAGCCCAAAGTTCCAGATTATTGTTGTTGTATTAAATTAGCACCGAGCATTACACAATATTAGAGAGCTCGCTTAAAAAAATAGAAGAAACAAAAACAGTGAACCGATCTTTTCATGACCCTTCTTTTAATAACAGGTGCTGGTTCTTATCAACTTTAATAAAGTTCATAAGGATATATATCATTTATGCGTAAGGTGCCTTGTAACTATTAAGGTGGTCTGGTCAAGATATAACGAAAGCTTTGACGATGAGATCCAGGTATACGTGTCATGAGCTTTGCTGGCCCTTGGAATTGAGATTGAAAGTTTCCAATCATTACACTATTCAATATCAGTGAAACTTTTTTATTTTTACTGTTGATTTTCCCACGGCACTTGTTATGCTCTAGTATGCCCTTAAAAGGGTATAGAACAATTGATTTGAAAATTCTCTAATACTTTGTTTAGATTATAAATTGCTTTTCTGGGGATGGGTCTTTGGTCCCTCATCCCAATGGATTAGTATTTTGATATTATAAGCAAAAAACCTAAGCATATTTGATCGCATAAACCCACTTTCGGAAAAGATAAATGTAATGGTGCATGGAGGTCCCATTCTTCTGGGGATCATCAACGACAAATTTAGATTAAGTCTTGGTCAACCCTATATAAAAAAATAAAAAATAAATCAATAAATAAAGAAAGAGGGCTCCGGCACTTGCTGGAATGAGAATTCCGATTCTTTCTCTCTCTTTGATTTAAGGTTAAGGTTAAACTTTACAGCATATCTTATCTATTTGATCTCTTTATTGAGAAAGGACTTACGTCGCTGAAATTGTGAAATGAATAGTTATTAGATCACCCATGAGGGATGCGGCGGCTGTTCAAAACTGTTTGGACCATGGACGCGCGTGTGTGTGTGTATCTACTTTCGTTCTTTCTTCAAATCAGGATCCTGGCCTAATCTAATTTTTTTCATTAATATAATTTTGTAAGGATAGATTTGTCCCCTAGTATGCAGTATATGCTCTTTCGATATAATAAAGGTAGAAATATAGATTGCTCCGTAAGAGGTTTGATTTAAGGTAATTTCAGTAGATATTTCATTATACACATCAGTAGCATGCTAATTGTAATTTATATTTATCAATGTGTTTCAAAAATTAAAAAAAAAAAGTAGAAACTTAAGAAAAGATTAAACCTTAATTACTAGTTACTTATACCAACGTCCTTCTTTTTAAAAAAAAAAAATTACTTTCAACAACAAATAGAGATTTCAGAGTTATTCAATGTATTACACTCAATTAACATACGCACCATATATGTAGTTCAATGAAATATAATTATATATGCATGCAGCTCTTCTAATGCACTTTAAAATTTCTCCAACGTCAAGGGCAGGAAACTAAGTTTGCAGAAGGTAAAGCAGATTTAGAGAGCAGAAATGGGCTCCATATGACAACATACCAGAAGCTGTTGATGCCCATAAAAGAGGTTGACAAAGACACAGGATGCCCCCCGCATCCGAAAATGTTTTTGCATTGCACGTTCCCTCATCTGTAATTACTGATTTGTGACGCTACACATACAAGGCCAAGAAATGGAGACCCAAGTCACTTGCACCACAAAATTTGGTCTCTTCCTTTCTTTTGAGTGCTCGCACAAAAAGGCCCACCCCACACGTGAAGGCTGTGACTTTGTGTCACCTCATGTTGTCTTACATATATCAGCCCACTAACAGACAGATGGCCAGTTGGTAAGGAAACATTCACTTAATTCACCGTCACCAATTGGGTCGCTTCCGCACGTGCTTTTCTTGCCAGCAAAACGAATACAGACTGGAAAAACAAAAGACGACTAAAAAATTTTAATGGGCTCGTTCTTAAATCGAATGGGCCGATTTCTACTCCCAGTTTTATGTAATCCCACCCACCCCAGCTCATTCATAGGGTAATTTTACGGATAAATCCTTACACTTTGCCAAAATGTCAAATAAAGTACTAATGTAAAATCAATCAATTAAAATCATCCCCTCTGTATCGTCCTCTTCCCTCTGGTCACTCATTAGCTCTTTCTGACTGTCTTCGACACTAACGTTATCGTAACAGCAAGGATGATGAGCAAATAAATAGCATTAAAGACAAGGAAAGGCAAAAGAGAAAAAGCTACAAAAAATTCTTGAATCCTTTAACATTACTTGGATTTGCGAAAGTTCTCTCTAATTCTCGAATCCCACTGCAAGCGCGAGGATGAGCTCCGGTCTCCAAGTCCAAGGCATAAAGTGAGTTGGGTTTCGTGTCAGTCAGGCTCACGGAATAAATATTTACTCAAATGAAACTAAAGTGGTGCCGATCCGAGAAATTTAGGAGGATTTTGTCACACTACATTTTTTTATTAGATATTTAAAAAGTTATTATATAATTAATATTTATATTTAATCGTACACACGTGCAATAAGGAGTATAATACAATAAAAATGGTTTAAAATCTCACGCAGAGCCTTATCGATTTGTTTTAATTGACTCAGATCGATAACTTTTTTCAATCCTCCCCTTCAGTTTACCGTGTTTTCAGCTTGATGAAGTTTCGAACTTTACTTTTCTCCCCCGCTGTTCGTATAAAATTTGTAGGTGGCGAATGAGTGAGGGCAACACTATGAAAGGACATTTTAATCATATTTAATTCCAATAATTCCAAAATTTTCATCTGCATTTCTATAAAATTTATGAAACCCACTTATATCCACTGGCTAATAATCAAAAGCACCCTTTTGTGCAGAAAGGATTTGCTCCTCTCTCTCATCTTCCGAGCACCGGAATTTTGCAAACGCCCTTGGAAATGCTTTGTACAAATCTTGTACTGCAATAGAAGAGATTCAAAGTAACCCGACGCATCCCAACTCAGCGACGACGAAATCAAGATTTCAGGCTGAGAATTTCCCCGGCGACCGACAGTCCATCCTTCTGTACTAGCCACCTATTTGGTACTTCTTCAAGAACTATCCTTGTATGTTTTTTTCTTTTGTTTCTTTTTTTTTTTTTCCTTTTGATGATGAGGATGATTTGAGGGAAAAATGAAAATGGGTTTTAAAATAATTGCGTGTGGCTGATGCTTCTGGTCTTTTGGGAGTCGAATACTTTTATTTTTGGCCTTGAATTGAATCCAAATGCATGTTGAGAATAAAATGGATATTCTTTGTTAAATAAAGTTGCTTGAAACCATTTATGCACTCTAATCTGGTATCCGATATCCCTGGGTTGAAAAATCTGAAAATGCGTGGCTCGACATTCCTGTTTGGTGATTTTAGGCTTTAGGGTTCACGGTACTGGTTGTTTGGGTGTCCCTTTCAGTTTGAAATTCAATTTGGCGGTGTCATCAGACAACAGTTAAGATGCGTGTGTTTGATGGGGGCACATAGTTGGATGATGTTGTTATTAATACGGCTTGTAAAGGTTCCGGAAAAGGAAATAGATGGATTTATTCTAAAGGCTCCGCTTGATATGAACCGAAATTTTTAAAAAATAAAAGTAAAAACTACCAAAAGAAGGGATGGTGGTTAGGCAGACCCTCTTATTTGTAGATTAATAAAAATAAATGAAAAACATCCTGAGGCAATCAAGAACAAAACAAGAGCACCGAAAAGACCAAAACAAAGACAAGACAATCACAAAGCCTGGCAAAAGAACCAACCCGGAGGCACGGAAAAGCTAATGGACAGAACATCCCTTGCGAAACTTGCGACCGGTAACTAAAGTGAAATCTTTTTTAAAACTAGAGGAAAGCAGGCCAGCAACAACGAAGTCGAGGCTGAGTTCAAGCCCCGAGTGTCCTCAGGATTAGAAAAGAAATAAGCATCAGCCATCGGCTATAGGTTTTCCATCAGATGTAAAATTCTCTTTCAAATTTGAAAGGAATGTTAGCAGTGCGATTTGAAGCGCACAACCATGTTCTGAAAATCTTTCACCGCAAATTTGAAGAAAGTCGAGCCCGTGAAAACTCTCTCAACACCCAGATCATCCAATATCATGCCTTCAACAGAATCCTGTACCTAACTGGATTATCAATAGCTTTAGGCTGTAGCGCCGAACCAGAGCGTTGACCTTGATTCACAAAATCCTAGGCGGTAGTATCCAAATCATAAAAGGTGATAAAAATATGTCCTTAGGGCGATTATCTGCAACAATTACATGCTGAGAAGCAGGAGTCATCCGAGACTGCACATCTGCATCTGACATTGGCTTCTTGCCCTTGTCCTGAACAATTATATCTTGCGCTTGGTCAACAGCATTTTTGGGCTTTCGAAGCCCAGGATTAGTCACATAATAGCAAAGTGGCCAAGATGCCTGCAGGAATCACTGTAAGCAGGAACTCCCTTGAATACAACATCCTGCCAAAACCAGAATCACCCCTGCCAATCATATACAAGGCAACAAATGCTGCGAGACTTCATAATCCACCAAGACTCCAGCAATAAAGGACCTCTTAGCAGAAGCTGTAGCATAATCAACACGAAGAGGCTTACCAATAATAGCAGCAGTTGAATATAAGGCTTCTTTGCAATGAATGAAGTGAACAAGGAAATAAGGCAAAGAAACTCATACAGGATGCACCGGAGACTCTTTAGAATGGCAAAAAGCAGTAGACAACTTAAAAATCCTCATAGCATATGCCATTACTGCTTAAGCCAAATTTGAGAGTAATATTCCTCTAACTGCAGCTTAATCAAGGCATGTCTATTGTCTAACAAAGAAACCTGAGTAGACTCTTTCAAGACTTCCTTGTTACATTCATCAGGAGGCTGTCAAAAGAGAACTTACCTGTTAGAGATAGCTTGAAAGATTCGGCCATGGGTAGGACTTCAGCAGTAGAAAAATGTACAGCAGGTTCAGCTCTGTGCAGAGTGCTAGGCTTAACCAGAATCGAAGGTGTCGAAGAGCCTACCACAATATCAACGAAAGATTTTTGAGGTCTGGGAGGGTTGCAGTAGGGTTAAGGAAAGCTGCCAGGTTAATTGTGGAGGCATAAGAAGGCTTAGAAGATGTAATGGGATTCCTGGTTTGGCCTTGAGGATGTGAGAATGGTTTATGGGTTGTTTGATTGTCAACACCATCAATATTGCCACATGTATGGGTAGATTTAGGTGGATCAGGGTTTTGCATGGAAGTGTGAATAGATGGCAGGTTTGGACTCATGGCCACCAAGTGGGAGTTGGATGTTTGTTGGCTTTGTGGATGCTGTGGAGGCAACAAAGGAGGGCAGCGACCATTATCTCTGGAGGAGTGGGTGGGCAGCTGGAGAGCGAACAGCAGCCAAAAGGAGTTGTGTGGTGCTAATGGTGGATGGCAATGATAGATTTTGATGGGGAGGCTGTGAACATCCGATTACGATTTCGTGGGACAATGTTTGGCAAATGGGCTGCCGGCTGGTTGGGTGGTGGCGCTGGTGGTGAGGGTTGGTGCTGGCAGTGGCTAATCACCACAAGCGGCAGCCGGTGAGGCCACACTGGCAGCCAGAAAGTGAAAGGAGGATGGTGGCTAATTGAGAGAATTTTTACACCAAAAGCATTAGTTGTTCCTGTTACCCTTTGTTTTCATTGGAAGTCTTGAGTTCTGTCATATATTCTAATTTAACCAAAAGCACTGGTTGTCCCTGTGAGGCCACACCGGCAGCCAGATTGATGCATTGATTGTGAAAATTATTAAGCAGTGTAAGTTCTAGAAATTGGTACAGGATGAGAGTGTCTGTTATAAGGTTGTTGACCGAACAGAAATTGCTTCTGTTAATGTTGTTTGTGTGTCTTTGACACAGTATTATATGCCAATGTAGTGAGTTCAGACAGTAAGAATCAAGGAGGAGAAGAGATCAGGCACTAAGAGTCAAGAGAATATAGCTGCTGAAACTGCCAATGCAACTCAGAACACCATCCGTGATGTTAGTGAGTGTTACTTCTTTTTTCATTTACATTATGTACTTTGACTCATTTGATCAAAATTAGATACCTACTAACAAAATGATTTCAATCGTGAAGGGCAATTACCTCGGGCCTGACCAGTTACTAGCGAATGAATCCAACAATGTGTGCGACAGGAAACATGTTTATTGATAAATGGCAGCAGAGCTCAAACTAATCCTACATGGCACGTTTTTGGTAAGGATCAGATGATATATCATCTTTTTTGTGTAAGCCTTTAATTGAAAAGATATTGGACCATAGGTTACTCAACCATAGATATAGGTTTGAGTTTTTTTTACCATTTTGTTTAACGTGTGACACTTTCAAAATCACACCATTGACAAAACCAATTTTGCCTATGCTTAAAATGTATAAATGGCTACTGCTGGATTGTATTGGCTGATTGAATTTCAACCATTAATGACTGGTTGAAGTTCAGTTTCTGCTGCATTTAATATATGTGGCTGAGCCATATTTCCAATTTTAGTTGGCCGCCTTATGTGTTGGAGCTTGGGGAATCCATGGAACTGCGAATGTGTTACGACTTTCGAGTACTGAATGAAAATGCCGAGCTTGTGAAATTATTGATGAAGTGGTGTGAAGCTTGAGATGAAAATGAAAGAAGTGGGCTGGGATGATTTGAAATATGATTCGTTCTTTTCTTTCCTTGGCAAGCATTGAATGTCGACTACTGATTCTTAACAGAATATTATCTAAAAGATTGGCCATATAACTTGCAAAAGAAGGTTTCAATCAAAAGAAGGTTTCGCACGAGTTTTACGTATATCACCATTTGATATTTTCATATCCGAGTTGAGTTGCACGGATTAAACCTGTTTTTAAAGCCCATGTCGTTGTTAATAAGTTCAGGTTCATTAAAAATCTGCCCATCCAAACTTGAGTGGACCCGAATGAGTTGGGACCGGATTTTTTTTTTATCAATTTTGAAATAAAAATTTATCAAAGTAAAAAAAATATTTATTTAAATTAAAAATAATTATTCAATCCATAATAAAATAACACATTAATATATAAAATATTAATAACACAATATAATTTATTTTAAATAATAATATAAAAATATATTAATATAATATTTTAAGTTTTTTAATTTATTTTATTTTTTTATAAATTAAAAAGTTTAGGCCCCTAAATCCTTAATTAGGTCTAATCTATATGGATTTTATATTTTTTCAATCTATCTAAATTTAATTTACGTGGGACCCGGACTCTTTCATTAACCCTAACCCAAACCCCTATGCATTTTTAGTCCGCCCACGACTTTATTTATTTGCCTGTTAAATCATAGTTAATTGATTAACTTGCCAAAATTAGCCGTTGCACCTCTTCAATTGCTGTCATATCCATACAGCAAACGATATCCTCCTTGCTGTGGGATCGTTGACTTTCATTTTGACGTACGTTAACCTGGAGGAGGCAAACTCTTCTTGACCCGGATTAATGGCAATCACAACTTCAATTTTTACCTAGGAACCAACAATATGCAAAAACAGATGCCAAATTATCTTAAATTGTGGGTTAGAAAGTCTCCTCGTGCTGGATTATTTCGTTAGGCTTGTTTAAAGCTCATTTGTTCTTTTATGATGTTATAATCCAGCTGGTCAGAACTGGAAACTACCTTTTTTTTATTCGTTTCTACATTTTTTAAGGAATCTCCAACTAATTCCACTTCTTTCATTGGCCTGTAAGTATGCCCTGAGCCTATCCCTTCACAAATTAATAATTACAAAATGCCTAAATAAGAGAAATGCAAATTAATTAAGCACATCACTCGAGTGTCCAAATTGTGTTCAACATCACTGATTGCATCGATTGAAAAAAAAATCAAATTTTAAGAGAAATCAATTGGGGTAGTGAGCTTGCGATGAAGTATGATTGATCAAGATTAGTATGATACTTTCCGGAGGTTATAACTTATATATTATAAGTTTTCTATCTTGTACTTGAATAAAAAATTTCATTTTCTTTTTAATCGTTACGTAATTTTTTATATATAAGATTTAGGTGTCGTTTATTTTTTATTAAAAAATAATTTTTCAAACTTATTTGTTTTGATAATTTTACGATACTTATTATTAGTACAGAAGGATTTCAATCCTTAGTTTTGTTTATTGAAAATTTTTAATAAAATTTTCATTAATAAAAAAATTAATTTCTTTTAGCTATCAACCTTTTACGCTTTTGCATCGTCAACATGTCCATGGGTTTTTGACATTTCTAAATAAAATTTCTTTTCGCAATCTAGAAAAAAGATCAAGGAATGTGTGTGTGTGTGTATACCAACGTAACTCCAACTGCAACGCAATGTCCAAAAAACAAATCAGAGAAAAAAATGTTAATTATTAGTTGTACATTATAATATAATTAAGTTACGTTGTTATCGAACGGAGTGTTGTTTACTCCAAAACCTTTAGTGTCGTTTCACTTGCATATAGTTCTCTACGTATTGTCAAATCAAACTCAGTTGTAATAATTTTTTATGTAACGATGCCTCATCATTTAACTTAATTTATACCACCTAAAAGAGTTGAAATCCTCGTCAGGACCTTTGGATACATGTATCTATATTTTAGCAGTAACTAAGGAAAACATATATACGTGTCATTATCGACCAACACATTCTTGTGTTATTTTATTTCTTTATTGATGTAAACAACGATCGTAGAAAATTCTGAATTTTTGTAGGGTATTGGATAATTAATTGGAAATCAAAGCGAGAACCAATTAATAATGCAAATGGGACAGGTTGGCTGGCAGCAATTGGCAAATCAAAAGGAATGAAACGGAGCTCAAGCATTGACATGACTATGAGTCATCGCCTTGTCGCGTGCCGAGTGCCGACCACAACCGAAGCGCACGGTAATTATTAAGTCGTAGACGACTCAAATGCCAATGGCTTTACCGATATGCACCAAGTCGTGTAAGTCTTTGCCTCAATTGGAGCCCGTGAATATGATCGTGGGAAGACTATAACAAGAGCTAGCGACATACCATATGTTAGGTAAAACTCATTAGTTTTTATTATAAGGTAAAATTTTGTTTTTGAGTGATTATCAAGCTTGTTATATATACGATGATCACTTATTAAGAAAAAAAAGAGAAAACTCTCTTTATGTGTAATAGAATTAATGAAAATTATTTTCTTTTTTTTAACTATATCCAAATTCTCTTAACTATCAATCATTCTTCACTATATTACTATTTTACCTTGGTGGTTGTTAGATGCTAAGAATATATACATATATTATTTACTTTACTTAATTGAATAATTTTATAATTTCTATTGATTTTTTAATTAATTGTGATTAAAAATTATTTATTTAATTAAATAATTAAAGATATTTATATTGACGACATCAAACAACCACTAAGGAAAAAAAGGTAAGGTTAGTATAAATGATAATGATAAAAATGATGATGATGATGATGATGATAATTAATACTCATAAGAGATAGGATGTATTTTAAAGGGTTCGATTAGTTTTATCAAATAATAAGGACTTTTTCTCTTTTTCTCTAGTAGGAAGTATTGAGCAAAAATTTCATTGATATCTAAACCAAATAACCCATTAAATTGTACTTTGTATACAAGTTTACATGGACAAATCTTGTGCACCGAACTACCATCATAATATATTCTTTGTATAGTTATTATTAAAAACTATGCTGATTCAAATTTCAAAATATATTCTTTATAAATCATCTGAATCTAGCGGACTAAAGCGTCAAAAATGGAAACAATGTTTTAAATACGTATGCACACAAGCGCGTACCGTACATTTAGAAAAGGTCCACATGGATTTGTAGAGGCCGAGCCTCCAACCAAATATTATCTCAGTCAAGTTAACCAACAGACATGCCGCGTAATTTCTGTTTCTTTTCGTCGAGTTGGAGAGAGTTTTATCTATTTATTTAATTTTGCCATTTTAAGAGGGTTGAATTGAAATTTGAATTCTTCAACCACAAGTTCCCTGTTCTGACTGGGGAAGTTGAAACTTCTCGTGCTGCTGGGTTTCGTTCGGTCGGTCCACGACCGCATTTAAAATCTCATATTCCTCTTTTGTCTCCGCAGTGCAATTAAACCCCTTCAACTGCCGACTTCTTTATTATCTCTGTGTTTGACCGTTCATGTTCGTTTCACTTTTACAATGTTTGGGAGTTGGAATGTTCCGCGTTTCATTTAAAATATTATACGGGTCTGACTGAAGCATTAATGACCCATATGATGCTGAAATATTTTAACAATATTTTTACCAATGTTGAGAGTTAAATTGACACAACGAACTCGTAATAATTATATACATACAATATATATATATATATATATCATGGACGAACAATGGTTATACCAATGCAATCGTACTTATTTTTTGGGTGGGGAATTTGGTTTAAAATTTATGTTTATTCTCTTAAATTTTGATTAAAGGATCGTATTAATCCAAGTGCCATCATAAGAGAGGGAATGTGTTGGCTAGGTATTGGCTTTAATGCATATTATTTAATTATGTTCAATTAATCTTTGAACATTTTTAAGGAGATTATTTTTCAGAAGCTCAAAAATAATTTTCAAAATTTAAAAATTAATTTTAATATTTTATAAATTTCATAAAATATATGGCAATAAAAGAAATTATATATATGTGACTACAAAGGTGTAAATAAAGTTTATTCAAGATTATATTCACTTTAATTATTTGTATTATTATAATAATTTAACTAGAAATATTTGTTAAATACACATGTTTGCTTTTAAAATTTACAACATTTTTAAAAATAAATTTTACTACATATTTAATTGATTACCTTCATAATTAATTATCTCTAATGTATACTTAATAATAATTATTTTAAAAAATAAAATATTACCAAACTGACCTTAAACTATGCTCAATTGACCCTTAAGTTACGATATACTTCTAATTATTTCAACTTTTCATTATAGTATTACTGAATTATGCTACTTAAAAAAAATATATATATTTAATTGGGGAGTAATGAAAATTATGCTTTTGTACTTACTTATTAGCAAACTTTTTTAAAAAAAAAAATACATGGCCTGTCTTTGAAAAAAAAAGTATATAAAAAAAATAAATGGAGAATCAACAATGTGAAATAAACGTAGTTAGAAATTGTGAGAACAAAAATGTATTGGACAATTTGTTTATGGCAATTTTATGGTATAATAAGCAATGATTAAAACCATGTGCTTTGTTTATAAAAATTTTTGTAATCCGCCCCCTTAGTTAGTGGTGGTCAATAAAATAAATTAAATTAAAAGAAGAAGAAGAAGAAGAAGAAGAAGAAGCTCAAGTCACGTAACATGTTCATGGTAGGGCCCATACTCCCTCAAAACGCCATCTCATTTTTTCTCCAAAACGTACCAATTGGTCCCTCTCGTAACTTCCAATCACAGCCTTGAATGTGTCAAGATAACATCTCTTGAATTTTTCCCAATAAAGATTTAATTACGCGTAGCGCATTTGATTATGAAATTATAACTTTTCAAAATAATCCGATACAAGAAAAACTATGTTCTTCAAAATTTATATACCCGCTTTAAAATTTTATTAAACCAATCGACTTTTATGTAATGGTAATATTATGAAAATCAACATCCCAATCATTATAAGGATAGGATGCATCCTCTCTTCTCAAATTATTTTTTAAGGTAAACGTGTCTCTGAAATAAATTATAAAAATAAATTCAACTTATTTATATTATAAGTATAATATTAAATAAAAAGTCTTTACATATTTATCTTTTTATTTATGATAATTTAGGATTTTGATTTTGAAACAGTGGATCTCATAAATAAATTATTTTAAGGTATAATCTCATAAATAATTTAGATATGCAAGGAAATTGAATTTTCATTTTTTTTTGGTTGAAAAAATTATCCATGTCTACGAAGGAAAAAAAAGGGGGGGGGGGAAATATACATGTGAATTTTAATTTAATCTAATACTTTTTTTTTTGTCCGGGAGGTGCCAATACGTTATAATTTAGTAATTCAAAACGAGTGCAAACCGAATCCAACAAGATAACGAAGTCCGGAAAGCAAACTCAAGGCTGCCATGTGTCACCGCGACGAGTAATTTAACGAGACAAGAAAACTTGGAATCAAATTTAATGTTTGAAACGAACCCGGTTTTTGCAGGAGACTTTTTGTCAGCAAATCAAGAAAGAGTGGAAGACACAGCATGGGGTTGTCTTGAGCCAGTCAATAGACGCGTGGGGACCGGGCCCAGCCCAACCCAACGTTCCAACCCGTACCCGCAATCCTTAATTACTAAAAGGACCGTTGCTTATGGCATTAACCAGTGCCTAAGACATGGGTATTTCCGTCGACCAAGGAAAAAGAAATTGAAATATTTAACCAGACAAAGGAGCAGCGAAAAGTTGAGGTACAAGACAAGAGAAACGGCTCGCTCTCTCGCTCACTCTTCTTACAAATTCTTTACAACTGCCACCCATTAACAGAGAGGCCACAGCCTTTCATTTTTCTTTTGTTTTAATTATTTTTTGGGGCTAATTATTGGTAATATATTGTTGTTGGGGGGGTCTTCGATATTAATAATTTAGATTGACGCTACTTCATTAATCGCTTATTTTAGCAATTCTTAGAGACCCCTCATTCTCTCTCCCTCTCTCTCTATCTCTTGGATTGGGAGGTTCGAGGGATCGAGCGGTCGAGTTAAGGATTTGAACTTTTTTGTGTTCGTTCCCGATTTGACCTCCGGGTTGTAGAAGAAGAGAAGAGGGGTTTGTGAAGGAAGAAGAGGGGGAGTTGGGAACAAGGGGGCATTTTGGTCATTACCGGAGCCGATCTGCACGTGATTATCGAAGACGAAAAGGGGGAAAACAAAAAAAACGAAAGGAAGAAGGAGAATGTGGTGGATGATGACGAATGAAGGCGGTCATTACTGTTCTAAAAAGAGCGATGATATTTGTGGCAATGTTTGCGGCCAGGTATTTTCAATCTTCTTTTCTTTTTTTTTTAAAGTTATTTTTTTCTTAAATTCAATTTCCCTCATCTGGGATCTTTGTCAAACCGGGAACCCTCTTCGTCGATTGCTTGATTCGTTCAGTTTTGTTTGCTGATTTTTCATAAATGGTTTCTGGTTATAGGAAAATGTGGGGAAGAAAAAAATATTTTAAATTTTGGATCCAGGTTTTTTTGTATTGTCGACTTAGGCAAGGCTCAATTTTTAGTATATCCTTTGCTGCGTTCTGCGTTTTGAATTGTGTCTAATGTAACAATTTATGTGTCTTAGGTCTGATTGCATCACTTTCATTGTGCTAAAATATTGTTGAAATGTTTGGTTCCTGATTTGATTCTAGTAATTGATGCGTCCATGTTTGGTTAGTGCTCTGGGTTTTGTTAACGGAGAATTAAAATATGACATTTTTTTTTTTGCCTTTATTTGTATTATTTGCCAAAATATCTAGACTTGACTGCCAAGGGCAGATGGTCAATTTACCGTTAGCTTTTGATACTTTGTTTTTTATTTTCCTTTTCCTGATTTATATAATTTTTGTATCTCTTCTTATAAGGCTGTCCGTTGGAAATTTGGCAACTTTAGTTGCAATTTGCATATAATTTTTTAAAATCTTCTTATAAAGCTATCTGTTGGAAATTTGGCAACTTTGGTTGTAATTTCTTTGTGGGTGTAATATCTCCTCATTGAAGAAACCAAAAAAAGAGAAAAATTTTATGTATTTATACTTTGAAAAAGAAAACAGCTTTTAAGCCAGTTTTCTTTACTTTCCATATTCCTTTTAGGGGATTTAACAGAACATTACAGTTCATGCACTTTACCTTTTTTTATTTTTTTGGTTTTGCTTTTCCCCTCTCTATGTTAACACAGCCGTACTCTGTGTATGCAATGAATTATATATGGTCAATTGTACTTTTAGATGTGATCATGGTATTATTTGATTATATATATGAGTGTGAGTGTTGAGAGTTTACTCTTTATTCAGGAATCAAGTCGAGGTCTGAGCATGTCAAGAATCCGCTGCATTATGCGTGGCTTGGATTTGAAGACCTATATTTTTCTGTTTGCACTTGTCCCAACATGTGTTTTTGGCATCTATGTGCATGGGCAGAAGATCTCATACTTCTTGCGTCCACTATGGGAATCCCCGCCCAAGCCCTTCCATGAAATCCCTCACTATTATCATGAAAATGTATCGATGGAGAGACTCTGCAAACTTCATGGTTGGGGAATTCGTGAGTACCCAAGACGTGTTTATGATGCAGTTTTGTTCAGCAATGAGTTGGACGTTCTTACCATACGCTGGAAAGAGTTGTACCCTTATATAACACAGTTTGTTCTCCTGGAGTCTAATTCGACTTTCACTGGAAAACCAAAGCCTCTAATTTTTTCCGCTCATCGGGATCAGTTCAAATTTGTGGAGCCCCGCTTGACTTATGGAACTATTGGAGGTAGATTTAAGAAAGGAGAAAACCCGTTTGTAGAGGAGGCATATCAGCGAGTAGCACTGGACCAACTTCTCAAAATTGCTGGTATTACTGATGATGACTTGTTGATAATGTCGGATGTAGATGAGATCCCAAGCAGACACACCATTAATCTATTGAGGTGGTGCGATGAGATACCTCCAGTCCTTCATCTTCGGCTTAAGAATTATCTTTATTCTTTTGAGTTTCTTGTGGATAACAACAGCTGGAGAGCTTCAGTCCATCGTTATCAGACTGGTAAAACTCGGTACGCACATTATCGCCAGTCAGATGACATCTTGGCAGATGCAGGATGGCACTGCAGCTTTTGTTTCCGCCATATCAGTGAGTTCACATTTAAGATGAAAGCATACAGCCATTTTGACAGAGTTCGATTCTCCTATTTTTTGAATCATAAAAGAATTCAGAAAGTTATCTGCAAAGGAGCCGATTTATTTGATATGCTTCCGGAGGAGTACACATTCAAGGAAATCATTGGGAAAATGGGACCAGTTCCGCATTCTTTCTCAGCAGTTCATCTGCCATCTTATCTTTTGGAGAATGCGGATAAGTATAAATTTCTTTTGCCTGGAAATTGCTTACGAGAAAGTGGGTGATTTTTTTCAGTTATTTTAGATGGATGTCTTGTAAAGATTAGTCAGAGGTGCTGCTGTGTGACTCCTCATGAAGAGTTCCATTGAACTGTTATGACACTGGTGCTTTACTAACGCGGCATGAGATATGTCCGGATGAATTCTTTTAATCCCTCGGGAAATGTTTGGAGAGCTGGACAACTAGATGGAACTTTTAGGCTGGATTTCTTTTTTTGTATATAACTTCTGGATTTGGCTTTTGTTCATGTTGAAGCATATCCATCCATTCACTGAGGGGGGATCTCACTGTAATAGGAACAGCTTAAGTGATTGCAGCCTCACCAGGTTATGCCACTTAGCGTTGGTATGACATGTTTTCCCCCGTATACTCAGAAGTAGATTGAGGTTCTCGCAATATCCCTGCGATGGGAAGTTTTGTTTTGAGCCATTTATTTATACGTGTTTCATTTAACTCCTAAATGTGCGCCGTCTGATTGGTGTTACAGACCATTTATGGATGATGATGTTGACTATCCCACCCTTACTCTTGCCACAAAAGAACTTTTAATGATGGACCGATCGTAAAACTGTTAGTTGCCTCCACGACGCCATTTACCTTTACTTAGTAATGGAATTCCCACCGGTTTACATGGACCCTCAATTTTTCAGCTTAACAAGCCTCCCGTTTGTTGAATTTCTTCTTAGATGTTTCGGACATTCGTAATTTATGATTTATTTTTGAGAAATTACCGGACGTATATTTTAAATTTATTTTTTTAATAAAAAATAATATGACATTTTAAGGGTGTATTAAATATTTATTTTAAATTATTAAAAAATATTTTTAAGTTAAATTAAAAAATTACTTCTTGTATATTTCTAAATTCTCTTATTATTACTTATATATTATTAAATTATCACTTATATATTTTTAAATTTTTTTATCACTTATATAATATATTTAAACGACAACTAACGATTTAGTGGACGATAAATAATCTAGTGAACAATATATATAATTTATCAATTTAAAATAGACTAGTGATATACTCTTAAAAATATTATAGTAAATTTAATAATAAAATAAATAAAAATAGATAATTTTTATTCCCCGTGCTGTGAGGTCGGTTGGGGTTTAACATATGTGAGCGTTAACAAAATCCAAACGAACTACATAGACGTTATCATTTGTGTGAAGGCTTCAACGTGGATGAATCTGTAATGGTTGCTAAAGCTGTAACTTGGAACTCATTACCACTGTAAACAGTTGGGATGAACACTTGGCTTCTCAATTACATCTGTAAATATCCGAGGCTCCCACCATCTACACCAACCAGTCGGTGCTTGGGTTGATTGGCAAATTTCAATTGATGAATTGGTTTTGAATTTGTTTCAGTTATTCAAGTTTTGCTTTGTTACGACGAATGGAGCGTGGATATTTTATAAATAAATGTGCCACATTCGCTTTTACCTGTCTTATCCAGGGCCATTTATACTTTGTTAATGGAGAATAAATTCTGAACAACACTTTAGTCTTTCGGTGCCACTGGTATTGCAATGAGTCACAATAAGGCAATCAATTGAAATATCAAATTCGAACGATGCTGCAGGTGTGGGCATGAGATGCTTTCTTGTCTGATTCGAAACTTAGCTATAAGTAACGCCTGAATTCACGGTAATATGCATAGCAAACTGAAATCTTAGAGCTTTCAAGTACTAAGCAAGAAGCAAGCAACCATGCTTGAAAACGGCAGTTACAGTCCTAATGGCTATGCCATGCACGAGGACACCTATGCCATTGAGAATGAATACCACAACAATTATTGTGGCATGCAGATGATGCCTCCTCATTACTCGAAGCAAAACACGACGTACAGTCCTGGAACACATGGTGCATGCCCAGATGGTGGCTGGAATGTCAAGCCTAAGTATCATAATGCTTGGGACAGCCCATATATGCACCCAAATGGCTGGTCTAGCACCAATGGCTACTACAGTTATCCCTCAGGAGGCAGGTATCTTGGCATGACTTGCCCTGCGATGGCCCCTGGACGCATGCCTAACAGGATGATGATGAATGCTGAATATGAAACTTACCAACCTGGTCCTGGGAGAATAAGGATGCAAGACTATGGTGCCCAAAGCGAGAGTTATGATGACTTTGCGACTAGGATGCACAATGGCCACCAGAAAGTTGGGTGGAAGAATCTGTAAAGGAGAGACTGTCCTGGAATTTCAAACTTCCATCAAAAGAAGGCTGCATTTGATATTTCTCTCTCTGCTGGTGTTCTAAAATTAAGATTGTTGTGTCATAATATGTTGCTTTTGAACGTTAAAAGGGCGTTTCTGCCACTTGCTGAATCAAGTAATACAAATAAGACGTCCTTTATTTACTAAGAACTTCGGGAACGGCTGAGCTGATAGTTTTCTTGATACTTCTTTCTTTACTTGCTTTAAGACCTTAAACGGATGGTTGAATTCACCAAAAAGGTTAGGATGATTTGATAAAATGTTTTAAAATTTAAATCAGATTGATAAAGGCTTGTGAAAGTAACTTAAGCGTATTACACTAGTCTACTTCTATTAAGTTCAATTCGACAATGCCAGTAACATATCAACATGACATAAACGTCTGCAGATGGTCTCTGTCTTAGCTGTCATCCATGTCATTTTTAATGTTTGCAGCATAAGGGATATTTCTATTTACGGCAATTGAAACCGACAACTTAATCCAATCATTGTTCAAGCCAGAAACGGAGGACATCATCAGATAGCAAAGTCTATATCCACTTTTTATTCGTATTAATCTTGTTTATACAGCCACCTAACTTGCTTATACTGCCAAACTATCCAACTAACGAACTCAGAAATGGGAATCTAACAGCTAAAAGAATTGGACTTCAAAAGGCTTGATGACATGACTGGATACGATTCAATGCTGGGAATGCTTCTTTTGCAAGTTGTGTCTGTAAGATAGATTCTCCACCATTTTTTCTATAAAGACTACCGTATTTTATTTTGGATGCTAGGGGCTACGTCTAATAAACAGGTTTGCTTTAAAAATTCCTTATTCCCCAAGGATATCACAACTTGGCTGATCTTTCAGTCCAATTTCTCCTCTCCAGTTTTTTTGTAGTCCATAAAAGTGGCTGGAATCGTGCCTGATCATGACAAAAGGAATGGTATTGGATTCAACTTTATCATCCGGGAATCATAATGTTAAACTATAAAATGCCGTTGATTGTGCTGGGAAAACAGAAGATACAAAAACACACACAACTTCAAACCCCTCTACCTGACAATACAAGGCAAACAAATTCGAAGTGACCGAAAATGATGTATGGAAATGGAAGCCCTGAGCATCATCGCCGCGAGCACCATCACGCCGGGCGAGACCAAAGCTTTGATTCATCAAACGGTCACTCAGTTTATGGTTCCAGGTCACATGGTTACCCAGTTTATGCTACCACTCTGGAGCCGATGCCATTCCCTGAAGGCCAACATTATCAATATGGTAATCCAATATTCAACAACTACACGGAGTATGTTCCTGAGGAACCAAGGAGGATTCGTGTTGTAGAGTACGAACCTGCTCGTATTCCTGTGCATGCTAAGGTCAACAAGAAGATAGAAGAAAACGTGGATGCAGAGGCTGAGGAATTTATTCGGCATGAACACAAGAAGTTTCTATCAAGCAAGCGGAGCTCTGATATGTCTGGACCATATTATTGAGTTGGCCATCACTGATTATATACTATAAATCGCGGTTATTTTGACCGCTGACACATTTCCATGCTAGATAGAGCTTTAGAGCGGCTTGTGTTGCGTTTGCTCTTTGCATTTAAGCTCGATATGTACTAGCCAATAATTTCTTTCAAATAATTTTATCTGTATCGTGTTTGTATTCTATCCATGTTCTCTGCCAACCTCACTTCCCGTTCCTTCTGCCATACATACCAAATAGTTTGAAATTAAATAATTATTGAGAGCGCATTGAATAATTAACAGAACTACTTAATAAACCATAGAAATCTCCTATAACATAACAGTGGATTGAATCTTTGTTTGTACAGATTATCGAATTAGGCCACCCCATTGAACAAAAAAAGAAAAAGAAATGAATTAGCTTATGTAATCAGTTGCATGATTGGCACTTATTTTGATTCAATAGGGTGCCAAATGAGCGATCGTTATCGTGTCTTCAAAGCTTTTCTTTTCCGGTTAAAGACTCAAAGCCCTATAGGTTTTCTGTTAAAGATCTTTTCGTCGTTTGATCCACGGAGTTTTCAGAATAAGATTTTTCAGATCCAAAATGCCAGCCGAATGGCTAATGCTTATCGCCTAATCCTATGAGAAGCTTGAAGGCCCAGTTTCGTGGTCACAGCGTTACATCTTTACAGTCTATACACACCTAATTACATTAATTAGCATCCCAAATTTGGTAAAACATTTTATTAAACCAAAGGCTTGGACCTCATATGGTCCCTCTAGCTTCTAGTTTGTTGTGGATTATTCTTCCAAGCCCGAGTCCGGTTCTTCAAAAAAGGTTTAACCTTTAAGCTACCACGTTTTGTTTCTGCATATCATTTGTCTCAATTATCTGCAACTTGCAGTGAAATTGATACCCCCAGTTAAAATGATTGTAGAATCCACTTATGCGTGCGTGTTATTGATTCCCAATTGATAATTTCTGCTAAGAAATGGAACCAGAACCCTAGTGAATAGATGGCCTTTTGCATAAGAGTGACAATTAACAAAGTATAGCAGCACGATTCCAGAAGATAATATTTGACAAATGAAGACTTCATCAAAACGAGGTTTCATGCTAACCCAAAATAAGAAACAAAGGGGGGAAAAATTACGGGCCCATCAACAGCCCTAAAAAGCCACCCAAAAATGGCAGCTTTGTAAGGATCTTTCGATACCATATCGTTGCTATTTCGAAATACTCCTGTCGAATAGCATGTTTTTTTTCCCCTCAAGGATTAAACTTGCTAGTCGAAGTAGGAACTCAAGACAAATAATCTTTGAAAATGCTTCCATCCCTTCATCTTGTACCAATAATACACAATAATGTTAACGTGCACAAGCATAGCAATGCAAAAGCTGGCTTGTCACATAACATTTCTCTAATTTTGCGCAAAAATCAAACCTAAAGCCTGAAGGGAGAAAAAGAAACAAAGAAAAGTACAACCAAAAATACAGGACAAGTATTGTATCCTCTAAAAAGTGAAAACCTGAATTAAAAACCTGAATCCACTAAGTAACCAAAAACTTCTCCAATCTAGAGGGTAGATCGACAAAGAGGGCAAGTACTATGCTTGTTATCGAGCCATTTGTCTAAACAACCTCTGTGGAAGAAATGCTTGCACGACAACTCACTCACCTCCTCCTCAGATTGGAATCCACTTAAACACACACAACATTCCATTGCAGCCAAACAGGAACTGCTGCTAGTGCTGCTACCATTACTTCTTGCAACAGTACTACTAGAACTGGACCTGCTGTCACACAAGGACTTGAACTGCGTTATTGATATTCTCCTCTCTCTTGCATTATCATCTTCTGAGTTAGAACCAATAAATCCATCTGATTCATCCTCGACATTTGAAGAAGAAGAATTACTAGCGGCTCCCATCCCTTGAAGCACAGATCTCACCATGTTCTTCAGCAAAGCCACTGACAAAACCGTGTTCATTACCAGTACCGGTAGCACCCCCTCAGCTGCACTAGGGAAATTTGAGAGACCCATGTTATAAAATCCAGAATTTGTCTTCTTTGTTTTCAAGAACCCAGAAAGCAAAAACAATTTTTTCCTTCTAAAACTTGGCGCAAAAAACTATTCTTGGTGAAAGTTTTAGATGAAGAATTGGCTTTTGGCTCTGGCCAGAGACAGCAGTAGTGAGAAGACAAAGAAGCAAGCAATTCGCTTCCACTTCCACGTAACAGTTTGAACAACACAAACACAACTTGGGCTTACGAAGGATGATATATATAGCATGGGCTCATCCTAACCACCAAAGTGCTTAACCCTGGTTAAATATCTTAATTGTGGTGGGGCCACGGGTTATATACGTGGCGACACGTGTAACGTTTTGTGAAAGATTTGTGATGCGATGACCGAATAGTGATGATAATCCAACATTCAACGAGGGCGAAATAAAATAAAACTGGGGCGTTGTGCTGGCTTTTCACTGGAACAAGAAGAGTAACTTCCACGAACCACGTGTCTTTAAGGCACGAACACTTTCTGAGAGCTAATGAAGTGGTGCCTTGTGGCAGTGACATTTCAGCTTTGCGCCTTGTCAAGAAGTTTCCTGAATCTTGGATTCCCCGAACCGCGTATGATTTTTGTGAAGCCTTCGCTTTCTGCTGTCTCTGCCTGGGTGAGACGTACGTTCCAGCCAGCTGCGACGCAGGCTTTGCCCTGTTTTGAAACTGTTAATTCAATGTGCTGCCGTTTTAGATGGGTGGTCCCCTTTGAGGATGAAGTCGAACGGTTCAAATCTAACCGATTAAAGCAGCAACACCGTTTTGATCAAAGAAATGACGCAGACTTGACCAAGTTTATGTTACATCGTATAATTGTCATTTCAGCAGTGGATATATAGAATAAAAAATAAAATTAAGAATTTAACAGTTGAAATGAAATGAATTATTATACAGTATAATTATTATACGGAACGCGAACTCCACAGACTTTGAAATTTCACCTAATAAGCAGTTAGATTCCACGATTTAGCAAACTCTAACGTTGGAAGGGCAACAGGGGAAAAATGAAGACGTAACCACTTTGTCGCAGTACAAGAGAAAACACTGGTACCCAAATGCCACAAATTCATCAATGAACTATTTCTGAAAGGGTGAAAACGTAACCATTCAGTGGGAACAAACCATGGGAGTCGGTTGCGTCTTTCTCTTTTGGTTTTGTGCACGTTGACAGCTCTCCGCAGGTCATATTATTTGACTAGTTTTCTTGAAGGCGTGTAGAACACCATGCAAAGAAAATGTACAAGGCATCATTTTAATTACATGCCTAATACATAAAAGTCAAAAAGAATAATGAAGAAACGCGAACACGGGCTTGAAAATCAACGTGGCAACAACACTTCACAAAATCAACATTTAACCTGTAGCTTTCAAAAGAAGGAGGAGCACGGCAGCAGAGGGATCTTTAACGGGCATGAAGACAAAATTACCGTTTTTGTCCGCTTTAACGTTAACATTGCCCAGATTGTCATTGTGGCAAAGAATGATGGTAAGTAGCTTTTCATGAGTCGGTCGATCTTTTGAAAATCTGAAACTTTTCCGTATCAACTGAAATTATAGCGCGGTAAACAACTGTTCCCCCTGAAACGTGTGGGTAAAATTACATCCACGGAGGCACCTATGGCGCCAGGAATTTTCTTGATAGAGAGAGATGTGAACAACTCGTCGACGGTGTGTAGAGACAAAATGCTGGTCCCGTTGGCAAAGGCATGTGAATGCACGGACCTTTTCTGTTTCCGTTTGTGTCAAGAAACACATCACGTATTTTGTGTAGCATTAGAAGAGACAAGGCGTGTGAAAGACCATTCAAGGTAAGCAAGAATAGAGCATTCATCATTGAAACGGAGGAATGATATGAACAGAGTGACTGAAATCTCAGCAGAATTTGAGGTGGAAAACTGGTTGATCATTTTCTTTTTCTACCATAAATCTAATAATTGTTAATTAGGAAAAAAAAAAGGATTCTACCAATATACGTAAAACCCTAAAACACTGTACTGAATGGCGGATATTGTGTACAGTCATCCTCTTTACATTGATGTTCCCTAATGAGCTGAGGAATCCGTAGAATCAGTTCCCAGTGCCTGAAAATATGCTTTTTCAGCATTTGCCATCCGGCCCTGAAACATGGTCCATTCCTTTTTACATCTCTCTCTTACCTGGCATTGGCATAGACGAAAATTAGTTCAGCGTATGCGTAAATGTGCGTGCAATAATAACAAAATTATTTAAGAAAGTATTTCACGTACTCCTTGCCATGGTGCTTTCCCATCTTTCGACTCTCCCTACAGGAAAAATAAGTGCTGTAAGTATTTCATTCTGGCAGACACAAATTTTAAAATGACATAGATGGACTCATTGGTAGCCAATTATTTATTCCAATTACCTGGTTCCCAAGGGAGGGAACAGTTTGATGAATAATCCATTGTGAATCTACCACACCTATCTTCTCATGTGCAGGCTGTTTTTCAAGAGATTCACAATAAGCATTTCGGCAATAGCAAATCATCACAGAGAGCGTGATAATCAAAGACAGATGAGACAGGTCACTAACCTCTACACATTTTCTGAGGGCAAAATCAAGGCCCCACCCATGGACCAAGTCATTCTGAAAGCACCGGAAAAAATAATAATAACTAAGCAATGGGATGGAAAAATAATTGAGGACCAGTTGAGGCTTTAAATGAATAAGCAAAATCCTTTATACCTGAATCATATGCCAAACACACCGCCAAGCGTCTCGCGAAAACACGGGTGCCATGATCTCTACAAATCTGCACGCATTAACTCATCCAGTTATAAGATGTCAGAGAACTAATCAATGCCGATCCAAAAATAATATCAAAGCTTATCATACGCAGCACAGGGAGGTAGATGTGGGTCAGAGCACCAGCCTGGTTTCTCCTCAGTTTCTCTAATGAATTCAGCAAACAAAGAAAAATTGTTACTCAATCATTCAATAAACCGGACTAGATGAATCTTGGTAATAATCCCAAATTCTTACTTGTGAACTTCACGATCACCTCTTCTTTTTGTCATCTGCCATGTTAATCCTTTGTTTGGTTCCAAACCAGGTTGCGAAATCTCTAAACCATGCTTCCTCACTAGTTTTATGTATCTGAAATTAGACAAAAGGTGTGTTACGAAATGAATAGACTGAAACAGGACAATCAATTAAAGCTATGGGTTTATCACTCACTCTTCTGCATTGAAATGCTCAACGCCAAGGTCTTCATCCCAGATAAATATGTAGTCATATGATGCCACAATGTCAGGATGCAAAAACCGCTTGGCATACCACCTAGGACAAATGCAAAAACATAAGATTGAACTAACGGAAAATAAATATGTTATATTCAAGCCTACCAGCAAAAGTACATATAATATTCATGATTTAAAATGAAATAGAAGATAGTAATAGATAGTTACCATTTAGTTTGCTTCCGAGCACTCACATGGATAGCCCGTTTTGACCACTCAAATTGATCCCATTCAGTTGTGCGACCATCATAATGAAATAGAACAATTGTGAAGTTATCTGAAAACTGTTTGGGACAGATATTAGTTACACAAAGATGCACACAAAGAAAGAAAATCATGGGAGGAAAGGAGAAACCAACCTTTTTAATTGCTGCATCAATATTTTTTTTCTGGTCATAACCAACAGTGAAGGTGACAAGATACTTTGGTTGGCTGGTCAAGTCCTGCAGTAGCAGACTTCATCAGATATGTTGTTGCCAGCGAACAACAACAATTTCAAAATACCAAGAGGCTGCCAATGGTGTCTTCCTTAAAGCACTCACCCAGGACTAGGACAAAAAACAATGAAACATTATATTGCTCAGGAAAGTGGTCAGATACACACCTCATTAGGATTACCCCACAATCTGCGCAAGTAAAAATCTGATTCACCTCTAACAATCTTTGGTGGTAGTCTTTCTGCACCTCGAGGATTTGTAGGAACCCAAATCTGTGCCAGAATGAGAAAAGGAAACACAAAATGCAAGCTCAAATAAATGGAAAAGGAACAACAAATTCATAAGAGTTTGTCATCAGTGTTGGACAAGAATATTAAGTAAGAAGAATATTATCAACTCTCATGCAAAGAAAGCATACCAAAAAGGTATGGATGTGGAAACTAAGTATAGAACATTTGAAACAGGACTTTTAAGATTATCCACACTAATGCCAACAGTGAAACAAATAAATGATGGTCTAACTTAAGTACCACATAGCACATGTGTTTAAGCACAGTAATATAGAGTGCCTAAAAGGTGCCACCTTCTCAGCAACTACACATAAGATCAAAGTATAATTTCTTTACTCATTAATTAACAATACAGACATGTCCCCATTTTTTTCATCCATTTCAGCCACTCATAATACTGCTCTGATCAATTATGTAGAATTTTTGTACCAAATAATAGAAAAATCAAGGAAGAACCCAGTGATCAACCTCCTTTGGAAAGGCAGAGAAAACCTTCGCAAGAAATAGGAGAAAACAAGAACTAATTTGATGATGGAACTGCCAACAAAATTTACATACAAGCTTAAAAAATATTATTTGCATATCTGATTCGCTAATCTGGCATACCATCTCGACCTTCTAACGTCTCCAATTGTCTGAAGACTGAGATGAAGGAACAAGACTGAAAGCTGGGTCTCTTAACTTATTCAGTAAATCCCTTTTCACAACTGCTTAATTGTCTATTATATGCTTTTTCAATCTTTCCTACTTTTATCATACTTATGAAGCTGCAAACCACCACAACAAGCAGTGTTTAAAGCTCTTTCCAACCTGAAGAAACAATCTTTTGGAAAACAGAGCACGGATCTCCAATGTGTGTTTATTGACAATAATTGCAACAAACTCTTTAATACTCAAGAAATTAAGAAACTGGTCACAAAACAAAATTATGAAGTAACCATACAGGCAATAAGCTCCCCAATTAAACAATCTAGCCATGTAAAATCTGTTGTTCTAGATTAAAAAAACCAAGGATAGGTGGCATTACCTTTGATGTATCATTCAAAACTCGAGCTCGAGTTGAGCTGACATTATTACGGTTCAGAGGATTAAAGACATTCAAATATCTTTGGGTTGAAAGACCTGATCTTTGGTCCTCAACATACTCCACGGTAGGAAGAAGGCTGGATGGGAGAGTCAACTGCCAGAATTGAGAAACAGGGTGAATGTTCCATCATCTAGTTAAAAATAAAATGTACAAAGGTAACGAAGGGCATTCTTATAAGCGTATCTCTGAGTAAAAACAAAACTGCAAATATCAAATAAAAATCAACTTTAGGTACCTTAGTTAATGACAGTGTTGGAAAAGATACTCCTATGAAAAACCCAAAAACTACTCCAATGAATGTTGTTACTATCAGCCTCATACTCTCATTTGTTTTTCTATTAATCGAACTGCGGCAAACAGAAATTATATTGTGTCATCACATCTACAAAGAGTCAAAAAGTAAAAATATAAACAAGGGTTCAATATTGTATGAAAGGAATCACAAGTTTGGAACCTGCGAGCAGCAGTTCCCATTTTATTAAAAATCTTCTGATCTTCACAACTTCTGAGCATTGCTTTGACAGTCCATAAACCAGACACAGATCCTTGTGGAAGCAAAACAGGACCTGCTGTATTCAATAAATTGTTACAAGAAAAGAGATCTATTAAAAAACATTAACTTGCAAATCCAGAGAAGCATTTATTGCAACAACATGAAACCGAAAAATGGTGCTCACTAGTGACAAAACAATGTTACTACTCTACTACTCACAATCTAAGATGGAAAAAAAAAAAAAAAGAACTTTCCCCTTTTCAATGTCTTCGCATCACAAGGCAATCCTATATGGTAATGTATTAACTCCGTGGCATAATCACAATCTCACATCCCCGTTCTCAACTATATATGCACATACCAAATGCATGCAGTAAAAAGTCATCGCGCACAAGAACAAAGACTTTGAAACGGAATCAATAAATTTGCAGCTATTCCTGAAAACACGAAATGAACCAAGCAAGAATGTGCTTCCGACACATAATCCTCTACAAGAAACTAAATTCATCGAGCCATAGCAAAGGTTCCATTTGACCAAAAAAACAATCATATAAAAAATCCCGTTCAAACCCTCAACTTACCATGTTCCCATTTTTTACCAAAAATCAAAGCTTTTATTTAAATCAACAAAAGCGCAAATACCCAGATTAGACAAACAACTGACCTTTGCTTACATTCAAAGACACAAAGGATTACACGACCACAAACATAAACCTAAGTATTAAGTTACCTTTGAATTTTTTTTTAAAAGAATAATAATATTTTTTCCCCCAAAAAAAAACGCAATTAACATAAAAACCGGAAAAAAAACCCAATTTTTTTTTTTTTAACGAAACTTTAGTAGCATACGAGCGATGCTGATCAATAAAGCTACCAGCTTTTGAACTGATTTTTAGTTGTAGAATTACTTAAATAGCATAAAAATAAAAAGAGTGTGAACATGTACATACCTGCAAAACGAAAAAAAGCAAAAAAGAAAAAAAGAACCGCCCAATAAGTGTGACAAGATCTGGTGAGCAGAAAACGATCGAACTTAAAAATCACAAGAAACCCACTTGCTGTGATCGCCCCTGTTCTATTAAACGTGAGCAAAGGCGAAGATTTTATTGCTATATGTATTTTTCAAGTCAAAGTTGGGCAAACAATAATGAGATCGAGCGAATTTGGAAATGTATCTGAATGAGATTTTTTTTTTCTTTTTTCCTTCTCCTCCGGGTTTTAAGGGATATATGAAAGTTAGGTGTTTGTGTTTTGTTGAGAATGCTTTAGATTTTTGGGAGAGAATTTTTGAAAAGTCGAAAAAGAATAATCAGAATTTCTTTTATAATTTTTACTGTAAAAGAAAAGTAAGCACAACTCACGAAAGGCTTCTTAAGTGGGTTTTGTTCCATTGTTCGTTTGTTCGTAATTTTTTAATTTGTAATTGGATCGATTCGATTTGGTGACAACAGTTGGCAGATCCATATTGCCCTAACGTTGCTGCGGCTACTTTGTGATGCTCGAAGAAAATAACCGTTGATGTGATATTTGCGTGCGTTTTTAAATAGCGATTTACTTTAGCATGGAATTTTCAATTAGTGTTTGATTTACGATTGCAATTTGGATTGTGTCACCCCCCATTCTGTGTGAAGGAGAGGGAAAGGATTAAAAAAGATTTAATTTTAATATTAAGTAGAATTTGACACACCTCATTGGTCATTATTCAAATCAAATTACTCAAGCCAAAACATAGGCACTGACTCATGATTAGTGTTAGGAAAAAAAAAATTGTTCAGGTGAAAATTTAAAATGCCGGACCGAAAAAAAAAGCAAAAAAAAAAAAAGAAAAAAGAAAAGCAACTCTTTTGACAGTAAACGCATCTTCAAATATAATCAATGACCTTCCCAAAAATAAAAAGGAAAAATAAAAGACATAATTAATTAAGCAAGTCCTTGAAAAGTGAAAAACGAATGGCTAAAAGCAGTTAGTTTGGCTATGTAGATCTCCAAAGGGGGGCAGTGACCGTGACAGAGTTGTTGTTCAACTTCAAATCCAGTTGGCTATGTATATGGTCCATGGAGAATGGACCCAAATTGCTTTGCTTATCAATTTAGCAGTACAAAAAATTTCAGATTGGAAACCAATTAGGTTATAATCTAATAATTAGAACCCAAGTTTTACAATTATGAGACTATGAATTCGAGTCTTTCTCAATTTGAGTAAAAATAATTTTCTTATTTTTAAATTTATGTAGAGTGGATACAACTCAAAAATTATAAAGATTTAAAAATTTAAATTGTATTATATAAGATTTATAAATTTGTATTAATAATTGTCCAATTATAAAATTAGAATACACCAATTTCATTAAATATGAGTTATAATATAAATATTAGTCTCATGTTATTATTTTTAAAAAAAATAGATTTCTTCCTGTGAATAAAATAAAACGCAACCCAACAATCACGATGCCAAGATGTTTATGTGCTAAAGATTGAAAGAAAAAAGAAAAGAAAAAAAAAAAGAAAAGAAATGACGACCCAATCAATGACTTAAGAAAATGTGGGATGACATTAACTTCTTGACTAAAGTACTATAGATAGTCATCCACCAATTATGGCAGTGTGCACTTTACATTTTCAATGTGATTACGTTGATAATATTTAACATCTTCTTGCAATAAAGCATATATCATACTTCCACCTTTTGTTAGCCGGTCAATGCTAGAAAATTGTGTAGTCAAACATACAAAAAACACACACACACACACAAAAAGGCAGTGGGTATAACTAGTTCATTTGATAAGATTTCTCGAATTAAAATAAAAAATGAAGTTAAAATTTTACTCGTTGAAAATGGGAAGTGAATGGCTATTAGGTTACTAAAAAAAAAAAAGAGAAAAAAAGAAAGGCTGCAAGGAGATAATTAGTGAGTAGATTTCCTAGTTATAAAATCCCAACGTGACTTGTTGCTTTGCACGTCAAAGATTGTGATTACGATTATCAATAATTGGCTGCCAAGGAAACTTCAAATATTGTTAACTAAAATCTTAAAAAGAAAAAAAAAAGAAAAAGAAAAGAGAGAGAGAGGGACAAATTCAAAAAGGATGGACTTTGACGGTTGAGTGGTGATCACGATAACGTACTCGATAACGTACTAACGTTGAGCCCTTTGAAACGGTAACAAGAGTGGAGAAGCCGCCCTCAATCTTGCTTCGGTTCTATTGGCTCTTAAATGGCGGCCAAGGAAAAAGATATCTGGTGACCCACAAGATGGCGCATGCAGTAGCAGTGGCGTTGACACACACGTTTAAAATTTATTAAAGTAATTATCATTATTATTCTTATATATATATATATATATATATTTTTTTTCTTGGAACAACATTTTTGCTGTTTATTATTCCCTAAAAATACTTTGTTGCCCCCATCCGACCCCACCCGACGAGACACAAGGCACCTAATTCGTGCTTAAGATTACGGAATACAGATGTAGTCGGTCGTTGGTTTGGTTGCGCGGGTGGCTTGCAAGGGAAAATGGCATAAACGCGGAGGCAATTTGGACTAGAAATTAACATCTCATTTTCATTCGTAAGCTATAATATTTTAATTAATGTATTACTCTCTTTCCCGTTCTCATCTAATATGTAAGAAAATACATTGTTATTAGAAAATATATATATATATATATATATTTAAAAATAATATATTACACTTTTACCTGTATGTTTTCTCTCTTTTACGATAATATTCTTGGAGACATTAATAAAAAAAATAATTTATCAAATCATCTTTTAAAAATAAAACAAAATTTTTTTACACGTGTTTTTATATTATTATTTTGATAAATTAATTTTGTATAAAATAATTATTAGTAAGATTGTTATAACGATATTGAACATGACTTTAAATTGACTGAATCAATTTAATTATAACTAATTATTAGTAGGATTGTAGCACAAGTAAAAAAATAATGAATATTTCATATTGATATTCATTAGCCAATTTATTAATTGATAATCATTAGTTAATTTATTCATTTTATTTTTATAAATAAATTAATTAATGTTAAGAATGTTGTTGAAGGGGTATAATTGTAAGAAGAAAGAAAAATAAGGGTACGAATATAATATATTTAGTTATAAGAGTACTTACAAATATTTTTGAACAAATAAGCTCTAAATGGATATTTAAATTAAAATAATTTACCCTTGTTATTATATTTATACTCGTGGCCCAATTACGTTTGGATTCCTTCGTCAGGTCAAGTCTTTGACAAGTCCCATTGTTTTTGTTTGGCTACTAAACACCGATGCGGTGGGTCGGGTTGCACCACGCGTTCCTTCTTAACGAATTACCTCTGCCGTCTTGACCCTGACGTTGATGACTCATATTTTCAATACGTCTCCGTATGCACATTACGATTAAAAAAATAATAAAAATAAAAATAAACAGCATGTCACTCTCTATCTTAATCCATACAAAATGTTAGAATCCCTTTCCCCAAAAAGAAATTAAAAAAAAAAAGAAAATTGTTAAGAGTCGAATCAGACATACCTAACTCGTCCTGAATTTAAATAAATAACAAGATTTTTTTTTTCCGATTGGGATTAAAATATCTTTTTTGACGTGAGACACAATTAATTGAGTTTAATTAAAATATTGCATGGAATAATTTAAGTCATAGTCGTTCACAAATTATTCACCACTGCGTGTTTGATTTGCCCTCGGTTTCTCTGAACAAGTAACTAATTCTATCATTGCCGAAACTCAAGGCAAGAAACCAGCTCCCTCTTCTCCCGCGGTCTTATCCAACTTTTAATTATTTGCGTGAAAACATGGAACGTTAACCATTCCATTCGGTCCAAGCAATAGCACGGAAACAAATACTAAACTGAAAGCCCAGTTTCCAATGGGCCAGCCGTGTGGGCCATCCAGTTGTCCAAAACCTGAATAAAGTCCAAAGACAACAACGGTTGTTCAAATGCACATCGTCTTTCCTCGTCTAACTTTTATTTACAAGGATGATCCAGCTGCAACAGCAATTCATCTACTCACAGGGCTTTAATGCTTTAAAAATCCTAACCCTTCCTCACCTACACCTTGCCGTTAGAGCAGCTAAAAATACAAACAATCTGTACAGAATCTCGCTAAATTTCAGACAATAATGCATTATAGTTCAAGATTCTACCAACTGCTTTTGTCAGGATTTATTTTCTGTTGAATAGGAAAATCTGAATGCAGTTCCATTTCTAGCTACGCCTCATTAGAGTTACCATTAAGATCAGATTGTGGAGCCAGAGAAGGAAGCCAGAGTTCTACATGAGTTCCCCCACATCCAAGGGCAACTTCTGTTTTCCATGGTGATATTACACGGACAACACAGCCATAGCTCTCAAGTAGTTCCCCAGCTACTGCCAACCCAGCAACAAAATTCCACGTCATATTGTCTTCAACCATGTTTTCTGAGAAGAGTTCTGGTCCAAATGGAGTGAGTGAGTGCATCTGCGTCTGCAGCATACATGTCCAACAAAATAAATTCATAACACGACAAACTGGATATAATAAGGGCAGTAGGGGTTAAAGCAATGTCTGCATGCATAATTTGTAAGCAAGGTATTCTAACTCAGAATCCCATGTCTAAAGAAGTGGATTAGATGCTAGGATCTTTTATGATTCCCAAATCTATTGCAACAGAGTAACATTCTACCATAAGCTTTCAGTTCCTCAGACCATGTCGTGATAATTCTTTTGACTGTTGAGTATTACAAAACGCGACAGAATTCACAGCATCCGAGGAAAAAGGAGAAATATGTTAAAACCATGCAACAACAGAGTTCTCATTTTCTAATCCATGGGATGAGGAGGGGAGGGGAATTGGCAGCAAAGTTTGCTATTATTACCATAAAGTGCATGTCTGGTCCATCATCATCAATTACTACTAAAGCACCACCGGCTGGAGCTGCAGCAGACACAATTTCAACCTTGCCCCCAACTTGGGTACGCAACAGTGCACCCTCAATCAGATTGCTCAGAGCCTGACGTAAAGCAGGCTCTTCTACTGCAACTAGCAAAGATTGCGAAAGTTCTCGTAGTTCCACCTGTCGTTGCTGCATGTGTGCAAGAGGCCTCACAGCCTCAACCAAATCTCCCAACACATCAGAGACATTGCACGGTCTTCCTGACATGAATGAAGAGAATAAGCGAACCAGAAATTTCCAACTTTGAGAAGAGGTGAATCAAATGAATACTGTTCAATTATTTTGCATACCTTGAAATCAAATTATGATAGGCAATGAAATTGAAACTATCAAGAAAGGTTAAAGCATACCTAATTCCATTTTGTTTCAAAGGAGCAAGGGCCAGAGGTGGCATGGGCATTTCTAAATCCTTGGCACGTGTATCCAGTGATAATGGTTTGCAAGAATTTTGCAACTTATTACCAGAATTCTCTCTCGAAAAGTTATTAGATAATTGAGATCTGATTGATTCTGGATAGGAATATGCTGAATTGTTCATTTTCTTCAGTATTTCTTCATTATAGTGCACAATATTAGCCTAATAAGTATCAAAAACAATATCAGATGTACAATCTTCAACCCAAATGGTAGCAAAAAAATTAATGTTTCAAGGAGAAGTTATTTAAAGTTAGCTTTCAAATTCCAACTTCATAAATAATCTCATAAGAAGCTTGTATTGTATGTGATAAACGGAAAAGAAAAAGCCTGCCAAAGTAGAGATCCGTGCACCTATGCCCAAGCACCAGGAAAAGTAAACGAAGGGGAAAAAAATAAAAATCAAACAATCTAGAATATAATATCATTTCATGACCCCCAAAAAAAAAAAAATCTGAGTAGAATGCTGAAAAGAAGCCAAAGTGAAGGACTGTATTTTGAAGTCTGTGTCTGCATGACAAATTGAGAGCCAGAGAGAATAGCAGTTCTAATACCTTTGTCAAAAAAACAGCATCCTGGAGCTCTTGAAGGGTATCTCTCAAGCGATCACCTTGGACCATAATATCTTCAACAATGTCATAAGATATCTGCAAGAAGTATTTTACACATAACTTTTTCATAAAACTGGAAAACAGAAAAAGAAAATTAGAGGGGAATCCCAGGTCAGTTAAGCACTCAAACCTCACTTCTCTTCATATGAAGGGATAACATTTTACTTAAAGTCTGAATGCTGGACAGTGGACCGCGAATCTGAGAAAAGTTTAATTACAGGAGAATAAGTTTACTCAACAAATGCAAACCCCCCCCCCCCAACCCACCAAAAAAAAAAAGCCCAAAAAAAAAAAAAAGGTGCAAAACAGTTTGAGAATCAGCTTACCTGCTCAACCAGGTTACTCATCCTGGCATTATTTTGCCAAGAAGATTGTTGAAGTAACATTGATTTCTGGGGAAAAAATGCAAGCAAATTGCAAATGAACTGATACAGTCAAAATTGCATTTCAATATGGTTGATAGGCTTAGTAGTGTGCAAATTAGCTGCAAGCATGAGGAAGTTCAAATATCATGCTAAGACTGTCAGGGCAGCACGCATCATGGCAAGAGCTAAGCTAAATGCATCAAGTTTCAAGTAGCATATCCGACAAATTGAAGATATGCTCATTCTAATAGCAACTCAACCCACATACCTGATCCATTACATAGGCCATAGCAAGAGACCTACATATATTGATGGCATTCAATCTCTGGTCAGCGCTGAACTTGTACACTCTCATTCTCTCATGATCAAAACTCTCAATTTCATGAGATTCTGTATCGAAGCTGGGAGGCAACGCATAGACTTCCTCTGGTGACTGAGACCCAATAGCAGCATCGGGCCCTTCAGTCCCACACATTTGCAATTCCATCAGCGGCAGCTCCGCAACCAAGAACCCCACAACGAATGGGTGCTTCACCATAGGGAACACCACCGCTCTCTGCTCAGGCACAACTTGAACCTAAAGTTCAAATTCAACAATTAAAATAAAAATTAACAAAATCTTATTGAATTTGATAAAGTTAGTTATAACTAATAACTAGTAGTAGGTCCAACTTGTTGACTAGAAAGTGCGGCTTCAGCAGCACGTAATCCGGCAGGCATGTTGAAATTGCCAACTAATATAACAATGTCGGTTGCGTTCGCACTAGGATAGCTAACCACTCTACGCAGCTCTAACCTGTCCATTACATAACTGCCAGCCGGCCTCACGTAAACCTACAAACAAAACTGGAAATTCAACGAAGGAAACCAAAAAAAAAAAAAGGATAAAAAGGCAAGAGGCGGATGAATGAGGGAAGAAGCGGACCGAGAGGACGGCGTCGGGATCGACGATTCTTCGAAAGAGGTGAAGCTGCTCAACGCAGAGTCGCTGAAAATCGGGACTGGGAAGAACTAAGTTGCATCTTTTCTGATCAGTCTCGATCGTCTGGAGGAACTCGATGGGAGATGTTGAGGTTCTACGGATAGCGGAAGCGACGGCGGAAGCTGAGGAGACCATGGGGGAAGGGGAACCACCAGCAGGAGGTTCGTCATCGTTGGAGAGCGTGCGAGTCACGTGACGGAGGGAGGTGCCGTTGCTGGAGAGGGATTTGGGGGACGTCGTTAGTGGCCTGGGATTGAGTGAGGCGCGGAATTTGGGAGAGTAATTGGGGCAAAAGAGGAGACAGCATGTGTGATTTTTAGAGAGTGGAGTTTTGGGAGTGATTGCAGTTGCAGAGAGGAGCATTCTTATTAAATTATTATCTCTATTCTGTGCACTAAGTAAACAACAAAGCAAAAAGCAAAGCTGGGTAACAACAGACTTAACAGATTGTGTGTCTGATGAAAGCTGTGTGGCTGGTTTTCAACTTCAATTTTGATTCATACAACTCGTCAACTCTCCCATTTAATTAGCTTTTCCTATCATGCGGGGGCTTGTTTAAGTTACAGTCAGCGTAAAATACAATACAAAAATAATTATAAATTTTATGTGGAATCTATAATTATAAAAAGAATTATATCTCACGCTGACTGTAAGGTAATACTTCTATCATGTTGATGTCCCTTTCCTAATTTTTAAATATTATTCAAACGAATTACATATAAATTATAACTATAAATAACGTTATTTTTTAACTTCATTTGGAAAAAAAAAAACTCTCAAAATTACACGGAGGAGAGTTTGTTCAAAATGTGTTCTCAAAATTTAAAATTAGAAGTTAGAATATTTATTTTTTTATTTAAATTTAAACATCTTAAAATCAAACACAAGTGATAAAAAAAAATAAGACCTTAAACTCATTTAAATTTTATAATAAAAAAATACTACCTAAATTTTATAATTTTTTAATAATATGAAGACCTTTTGGATTTAAAATTACACAACAGGTAAATTAAAACAACTTTAATTTAAGCGATATTAATGATTCGTGGACGGTAACAAATACTTTCAAAGGAAATTGTCTGCTGATAAAATCCAAATAATTATTAATTCATGCAAAAGGAGAAAGACTGGAATAATAACAGAAACGTATTTGGATGCAAAAGAGTAGCCTGTAGCCAAATTTAGAACCGGGGGGGATTTGTTTCCCTCGCACGTCCCTCAAAACACAACCAAGTGTGCGTTCAAAGTTTGACCCACTAATAGTAATGCTGCCCCCAACGGCTCAGGCGGAAGCTATTCCCTTTGACCTTTTTATTTGACTCCGAGTCTCCGAACACAAACAAAAACGAAACAGTAAACACTCCTCTCCTTTCCCTTTTCTTTCTCCCTCCCCCTCTCTTTTATAGCCGTTGCAGCGCCCTTCCCTCTCTCTCTTAAACCTTAATGCCAAGCATTCTAACAACAACGGCAATGGCGGACGACAACAATTCTCATTCACCTTTTGAAGTAAAAATGGAGAAGAAACCAAACCCTGGTAACTCTTCAGTTGTTTCTTTAAAGAGAAAGAGACCACCCAAGATTGAGATCCCCAATGTTTTGCAAGAAATCCAAAGCGATAGGCTCAAGTTCAAAGACTTGACGTCGCCCCTAGTTCAAGACGATGCTGTTTCTTTCAGTGGGATTGGTGTCGCTGTTTCTTCCCTCAAAGGCAAGAAAAAGTTCATGGAAGATACCCACAAGATCATTTCTTGCTTGCATGGAAACTCTAATAAAGTAATCGCTTTCTCTTTTTTTTTTTTAATTTCTGTATTTTTCTTCTGTTATTTGTTTGCTTTGCTGAGACATACTTTTGTTGGTTATGTTTAGAGTTTCTTTGGTGTTTATGATGGACATGGAGGCAAAATGGCTGCAGAGTTTGTGGCAGAGAATTTGCATATGAATATTTTTGAAATGATGAAGAATTGTACAGGAGATAAAGGGGAAGCTGTTAAAGCTGGTTATCTTAAAACAGACGAGGAGTTTTTGAAACAGGTAATTTTCTATTTTTTGTTTTTTGGTGAATTAGTGAATTTTGATTTCCTAGCAATTATTATGAGTTCAATGTCTTTGAAATTGAAATAGAATATTTGGTGAGATTCAATATGACCATCTTAAATTCAAGTCGACCCAAACAAATTGGAAATTAGAAATCTTCGTTTCTAAGTCTGCCTTTATACTTTGTCCACAAAAGCTGCTGGCTAGATACAGTTATAGAGGGGACATTGGTCTAATGATGAAACTGATCAAGGTTCCTTCTCCCATGGCCGAATATGACCGAATTGAGAATCCTTTTATTTCTTCTATTTAGACTAGACTATGCTAACAATCTCTATTACATTTAATGGCATTTCTCTAGTATTTCTTATGCCAACATTGTTAAATAAACAAGAACAGGCTGCAAAGATTTGAGCTAGAAGAAACACAATAGATTAGTTGGGATGGACTTAACCTTCTGAAATTAGGCCTTGCATAATAGATGTGTGTGCGCGCGTGGAGGTGGCAGATGCCTGCATCATTTTTTTAACTATTTCTGTTCTATTTCTTTACATTTTATTTTGCGGACATGTTTGACAGTGTGTGAAAAAAAATGCAGGGTTTAGTCAGTGGTGCCTGCTGCGTCACAGCCTTTATTGAGGGGCATGATGTTGTAGTCTCAAATTTGGGAGATTGCAGAGCTGTCCTATGTAGGGGAGGAGTGGCTGAACCCCTTACAAATGATCATAAAGCAGGGAGAGAGGATGAACGCAAACGAATAGAGAATAAGGTGGGTGTTATTTGAGTGGTCAAAATTAGAAGTGTGGAGCCTAGATCCATTTTGATGGCTTTTATTGATAATGTGTTTCAGGGGGGATATGTCGAATTCCACCGAGGAGCTTGGAGAGTTCATGGGATACTTGCTGTCTCTAGAAGTATCGGAAATGCTCATCTGAAGAACTGGATAATGGCCGAGCCTGATACAAAAATTCTCAATTTTACTTCAGACATGGAGTTTCTTGTATTGGCTTCTGATGGATTCTGGGATGAGGTAAAAAGTGGCAATCTGCTGTGCCCCTGCTGGTAATGTGTGTGTGTGTCCTTTTTTTTTAAACTAATTGCTTGTTGAAGATGTTATAATCTTCTCTTGTTTAAGGTCCTTTTTGTGATTCTTGTCCTCCCCCCTCAACCCCACCCCCCACCCCCGCCCCCCCCAAAAAAAAGGGTCTTTTGTATTGTCCTTGGTTTGCATAATACCAACAGTTTTATTTAAGCTGATGATATGGTAGGTTAATTACTTATGTCTACTGCAAAAGTTTTTTGCTTATTCTCTAAAAGATGAAGGTAAATCGCCATTAAACTCTCATCTCTTTTTAGAAAACTTTTAAAGGCAGAAAATGATAATGCAAACCTGTGCCTGTCTGAAATGCTTTCCTTTCTAGCATAAGGTTGTAGTCAAGTGATCCTTCTAAAAGAAATTGGCTTGGTTCTAAACTTGGCCAAAAAATCTAATCGTAATGTAAAGCTCCTCAATGTGTTGCTTTGTTATGTTATGCACTGTGTGATTGCCAATTTAAGGACCGCAGGGATGCAGAGAAATGTGGATTTTATGTTATTGTTAAAGATGGTTATATCTATGATTGATTTTTGATTTTAACCTCTGACTTCTTTGCCCAGGTTGGCAACCAAGAAGCTGTTGATATTGTGAAACGGTTGTTAGCTGGGAAAACAATGAGAACCATAGGAGATTTTAGTAAAGACAATGATGGGGACTATGGCTGTGTGAATGTAAGTCCTTCTTCAAAGATACGAAGGGTCTCACTCGTCAAGCAGCCAAAAGATGCTGGTCTGTCACCCAGAGGTAAGAAGACAATTAGTGAAGATGACTTTGCTTCTGAACTTGGATCACCTCCTTCAAAGTCAAGAAGAATTTCAATAATCAAGCGAATAAATGTAAAGACAACGTCTTCAAGTCAAGAAAACAATGACTACAAGAAGAGTCCTGCTTCTGCAGGACTTATGGCTGCTTGCAAGGAGCTCACAGACCTTGCCATGAGTAGGGGTAGTTTGGATGACATCACTGTGATGATAATTGATTTAAGCCGCTTTAGATGCAAGAGCTGATTGTATTTCCTGTAACTAGGCCAGCCTCATTTGATTAGTTACACCCCAAAGGTGTCTCTCTGTTTTATGTTTGGAACCATTACATTAATAAACTAGGATGGGCTCCATATTGTGGAGTTGGACATAACATCAGTCAACAGCGAAAGAGCAGCGTCATTCGGCTGTGATGTTTCTGATTGGTAACATAAAATTGAAATCTCTTTTTGTAGGAAAGAAATGTTGAGAATTAATTGATTATGAATGCAAGTTCAATTTTGTCAGCATATACTATTCATTCCTAACTTCACTGCAACCATTTGCATTTTTAATGAACTGAATTTAGAAGGTAGTTGAAGACGCCCAATTAACGAGGATCTAGGGATCTACAAATTACGCAATACCATTACTCAGACATCATCATTAATCATTTAGATGTATGAATAACTGACTTTTAGAAGAGCTTTCATACAATGAAGCATATCTATTTTTGATCTTTATGTTCACATCCAGAGAAGTGAAGTTTGCTATGTACTTATCTCCATGTCACTGCTCAATTCAAGATAGAGAGAGATGCGCTGCAAATTCTGCAGAATCCTTGGGATTTTAGAATCTCTTTCCCCCAAATATTTTGCCCAAATTTCAAATATAGCTGAAGAAGAAACCCAGGCATATGGTTCCGCTTTCATTTGGCAATGAATTATTATTACTATTGTTCCGAATTTATTTTATTTTATTTTTTTAACATATTCGGCCAGCCTCATTTTTGCGCCCACCCACATGCTCTCATGCATGAAAGGGCCCCACTTTCTCTCCTATATGAGCTACTTTTTGAGGTACATCTTCACATAAACTTCAAATCTGCTGAAAAGGTGTGTGCGTGCTTTTTACCATGCATGATAAAGTTAATTTAATTTTACTGGGATGACTCCTATCATTGAAGCCAACCCACATCGAAGACGGAAAAGGTGCATTTGTATTTGGTACAAACAGAAAGAAAAATTATAAAAGAAAGCAACTGGTGAAAAAGATTACTTTGGGTTTCATTTAGTTGAATATAAAATATGTTTCTCTTCCATCGTTCTAATATTGCCCCCATTCTTTAAAACTGCCAACTTAGAAGTTGAGCATTTTCCTCTTGATGACAACAAGCTGCCAACAGAAACTCTGGCAGCATCAATGAGTCAGAACTTGTGGGTGAGATCTTGATCCGTTCATTATTCTATTATTCCTCCCACTTAAAGATATATCCATATCCCATTTTCTATATAAACAAAATCAATTCTCTCTGCTCCTTCTTTCGAGTACTATGCATGATTCAATAGTAATTCCTGCTTGCTTTTCATCTGGTCAAAGGCAAGCTGATGATCCAGCCACTGTAGCGAGGTCAGGGCAGAGTGTATTCGTGTCTGTTTATAGAACAAAGCTTGCTGGTGAATGCCGTTTGATCACTGTCACCTGGTGCAAAAATTTGCTGCTACATGGTCTGTCTGTTTCCGTTGAAGGACCTGATGGAGATGAACATTATCGGTGTAAAGTTGAACTGAAGCCATGGTACTTCTGGCGAAAGCAAGGCTCCAAACACATTACAGTAGACGGCAGAGCTGTTGATATCTTTTGGGACCTTAAAGCTGCAAAGTTCAATGGGGAAACAGAGCCACGATCGGATTACTATGTTGCCGTTGTTTGTGAAGAAGAGGTTGTTTTACTTCTTGGTGATTTGAAAAAAGATGCCTTTAGAAAGACAGGCTGCAGGCCTTCTCTTATTGAACCTATGTTGGTTTCAAGAAAGGAACATGTTTTCGGTAAGAAGAAATTCTCTACCAGAGTTAAGTTTCAAGAGAAGGGACCACTACACGATATCTCAATTGAGTGTAATAGTAACATCAACTATGACAGCAATCCAGGTGGGTTTGATCCTGAATTGGAGATAAGAGTTGATGGGAAGAGAGCTGTGCATGTTAGGCATCTGCATTGGAAGTTTAGAGGCAATGAGTTTATCAATATAAGCAAAACTATAGTTGAAGTTTATTGGGATGTTCATGACTGGCTGTTTGGGTCTGGTCCAAGGCATGGTTTGTTCGTTTTCAAGCCAGTTGCAGTTACATCATCATCAGCATCAAAATCAACTCTTTCGTCTCCGGAATCATCAGCAGCAAAGTTAACAGAAATCTGCAGTCATGATCCATCTTCAGCAGAGAATGATGATGATGATAATGCAGCAGGGGTGTCTTCCAGGTTTTGCTTGTTTCTATATGCTTGGAGGGTAGAGTAAATGAAAATGATGAGTGGATAAGTGATCTTTTTCAGTACCATTATGATATCATATGATAACGCACATCATCATCTGTTAGACTCTTAGGATTTTTGGGAGGCTGGTCAATGAGACTGGGAGTTTTGGCCTCCATCACATGGGCCCCGAAGAGAGCTGGAATTATTAAAGATTAGACAAGCCAGATTGGATCACATATGCATTCCATGCCCAATAATTTCTCCAATCTCAATGCCAATCTAGGGTTTATATCATACTTAATGTAGTCGTATTCTCTATGGTTTACCATTTTCTCAATTTGTGCGTGTACGTGTATCAAAAAAGACAGTTTATATTTGGGATCACATGCAAAATGCAACTGATGGTGATGGAAGCAAGCAGAGCTACACTGAATCAGTATAATAACTTGTGTGTATATATACGTATGCGTATACAGTGCAAATGGAATCCACTGCTGATTTCTTATATTGGTAAAGGGGGAGATTCAAGTGTATAAATTTAATCACGATTTTAGATACCACTATCTTTTGCTGAAAGAGGAAAAATGAAAACCTAATCCATTACCACGTGCCTGCCACGTGCACCCTCAAAATACAGACCATGCATAAATTGGGCCAAGTGGTGGACGAAACACCCAAGTGTACCTTCCGGTTAGCTAGAAATGAAACCCAAAAAACGAAACCTCTTTACTGTGCTGTGTAAAAGCTGCTTTATCCACACAACTTTTGAAAAGTGCTTTTAGAAAAATAAAAAAGGCTATGGAAAATCAGGGGTCCATTTCGTGACAAGCCATTTTCATTGGAATTGGCGGGTCTGAATACGAGCCGCTAATAATTTGCTCGTAAACCCGCTTGTTGGCTGCTTCTGTGTAATGGACCCCATCCCAATTTATCCGAACTGACGGAAGTCTGCAGGATTTTGCAACCAATACTTCCTTGCCGTTTACGGTGATCTTGCTCCCACATTTCCTGTTCTTGTTGTAATTGTACTTCCCACCATGCCCACAACACGCTAGCAAAGGGTTCTCAAAACCTACGTATCCCAACAACCATCGTAACAAACTATCAACACAGTCTAAACAAGTTATTAATTTTATAATCAAAGATTTTTATTCGATGACCACTGACTTTACGACTTTTCACTAGGGTTTTGTATTTGTCATATTAAGTGAAAATATGTAGCTCATTACCTAGTTTCTTGGCTTGAGTGATGAGAGAATGCTTGACAGAGTAAATATCAACATGGGTAATTGCAGCCAAAGGAAGATCTTTCCTTAGCTGAACCACGGCTTCTTTCAATCTACCATTGAAGAAGCGAGCCACGTCATTGAACGGTGTGGCGCAGCCGTAATTATCAATTTGGGCCGCCATAATTGGGAAGCAGTCCAAAGTATAAGGGAGGCAGCCCAATGGGCCAGTGTTGTGAACCCAAAATGATCTTCCCCCTTGTGCATAAACATTCTGAATCAATGAACCAAAACAACATTAATCATTATAATCTTGTTATTATTCACGAAGAAAAAAGAAAAAGGGTGGTATGCTTGTTTTCTTTTAGTTTTAATTTTTTCACCTTAATGACATTGGAGAACTGGTGCAGCACATCAGGAATATAGGCCTTAACTTGTTCAAACGTCATGTTTTGTTTGAAACCGGAAGTGAGATCATTCTGGCCAATGTCAAAAGTGTACAAGGCCTTAGAGAAATAGTCGTCCATGGGCAGCAATTTTTCATAAACTCCTCCTGTTGCCAAAGTAAACATATTCGAAAGATTAAACCCATTTTTGTTCTAGCAATATGTGCATTTTGAGCCACACTAATAATACTTATTAAGGTAATTACAGACGAATGTGTTCACCTCGTTTTCTGAATATTGAAGATCTTCGACGGAAGTCTGAGTACTGAACAAATTGAACATCTAATGAAATGGGACTGTATCCACTCTGAGACATGGTTGTGTTTTGAGGTCTTACGGTCGAACCAGCAGTGGCAAAATTAGCACCATGGCTGAAGTTTGATCCCACAGAATCTAGATATGGACTAAGATAAGGCAGTCCCAATCCTTGAGCTGTAAACAAAGATGATCAAACTTTAATTTTCTTTTTTTTTTCAAAGAAAAAAATTATTATCTAATTAACAGTGAAAAAGATTCAGATAAACTAAATTTAGTTAGATTCAAATAAGAATTGTGTGTCAATAAAAACTCACGTGCAACTATTAAGTTTATGTTTCAATTTAATATTAAAAAAATGTTGACCCATTTAATAATAAGGTATTATAATTTTTAAATTTAGTTATTTTAATAAATAAAATTTATAAAATAAAAATTAATAATATATAATAAATATTACTTTTAAATAATAAATTTAATTAAAAAATAAAAATATTATAAAATTTTCTTAATATTAATAATAAAAAATAATTTAATTTTAAAATCATTCAATATTTATTAAATATTTTAATAATATAACTTTTAAACATATCTGCCCAACATTAATATCAAAACGGGCAATAAACATGTCAAACGTTTTTGCATGTTTCTTGCCTTTAATTATTCGCATCACATCACATGTTGCGCTGGTTAAAACTTAATAATTAATTTTGCAAAAATTACAGAACAATAATCCAAATCCAATCTGTTGTGTCGCTTGCTAATTTCATCACCAACAAAATATGTAAAGTTGGTGGGCCAGCGCTCTTGAGATCTATGCCTCTCGAATATTTTGAAAATTAAAGGAGTAGTATAATTTATTTTTTATTATTTATTTTTTTGCGGACGTTACTCACGGGGATAAGCCGAAAGGCCAGAAGCACAGAATAATTGCGAGAATTTTCGTGCAATAAATAATTATCGTTTGTGTGACAGAGTGAGAAATTATTAAAGAATCCAAGGTTCAAGCAAGCCAACAAAATTGATTTAACCATGCATGTTACCCTAAGGACGGAGAGTTAAAACATGAAATGAAAAAAGAACAGTATTTGGAAGTGATATCAAGTTACCTATAAAATCAATAATCAGACGCCCGTCGGAGAAACGTCCTGCCGGGGAGCGAAAAAACGTCTCTCCATTGGGATATGGGGCTTGCCCAAATGCCGCTGATAGGCCGCCGGTGTCGGAGTTGGAGTCACCGAAGTTAAAAATGGCAGGGAAATCACAAGTGGTTAAAGATGTTCCATTTTTGGGAGAATTTGGCAATGATGTTACTGCCGAAATGGATAGGGCTAAATTAAGGCCAAGGGTTATGTATTTCAGGTAACAAGACTCCATGAATGAAGAGAAAAATAGGGACAGAGAGACGAAATTTGAGGAGATTGATAAGATAACAGAGGAGAGAGTGAGTAAAGCAAGTCAATAATAAAGATTTATCCACAAGTTGCGATGACCTAGGACTCAACAAATTAGAACCTTGATTATGATGAGCCGCATTTATCACACAGTTTTGCCTGTTTGAATTTTGTTTTACGCGACTAAACAAGTAGTGGTCGAATATAAGAATAGATTATAATAAGATTAATATTGCATAAATGGAAATTACAATTAGGGGAAGAATAGTTGGAATTCATTAATGTGCTTGAATAATTATTCATTCAATTCAATGGCATGACATATTCAGAGGAATTGGCGGATCCGAATATGCACCACCAGCGGTTTGTTCAAAAATAAACTTGTTAGCCGCCTGAGTGAAGTGAACGCCATCCCACACGACGTAACCCGAAGGCTCGTCACAGGGCTTCCCCAGCAGCACTTGCTTCCCATGCACCATTTTGGATTGCCCACACCCCACATTGATGTTGTAATTGTACCTCCCGCCGTGCCCACAACAATTTCTTATCGATTGCTTGAACCCTGCGCAGGTACAATACATTAATTTCGATTTATGATCAGCAACTAATTAATTAAAAGATATGCTAACCGTGCTTCTGGGGCTGGTGAAAGAGAGCGTATTTAACAGAATAAACATCAACATAAGTGAGAGCAGCGGATGGCAGATCCTTTCGTAATTGAACAACGGCTTGTTTCAATTGACTGTTGAAATATTTAGCCACATCATTGAAAGGAGTTGCACACCCAGCCTCATCAACCTGTGAGGCCAACACCGGAATACGTTCCAATACGTACGGTAAGCAACCCACCGGACCCGTATTGTGTATCCAAAAGTATCTACCTCCGAGGCCGTGTATGTACTGTACGTAATGCAGTCAACAATTAATCACTGAATAACTAACTGAACAATTAATAATTAATTAATAACACATATGACTTACGCGGATAACGTTTTGGAACTGAGTGACAACTTCAGGGACGTAGGCTTTAACTTGATCGGTGGTCATGTTGGCGAAGTAGCCAGCAGTGAGGTCGTTTTGTCCAATGTCAAACGTGTACAAAGCGTTAGAGAAATCTTCGGCTTTAGGCAGCCTTTTCAAAGCTGGATCAAGATTAGGCAATAATTTTTGGTAGGCTCCGCTGTGGTTACGAACAATTTGGGATCTACGATGAAAGTCGTAGAATTCATTCCACTGAACGTCTAAGGAAATGGGGCTGAAACCGCTTTCCCGAAGAGTCGTGTTCTGGGGCCTCACCGTTGATCCTGCCGTCGCGAAGTTGGCTCCGTGAGAAAAGTCGCTGCCGATCGAATCAAGATATGCGCTCACGTACGGTAACCCGAATGCCTCAGCTGAATTTTTTTTTTAAACAATAAATAAAGAAATGTTACATGATTAAAAATATATTTGTCACGCTTGGAATAATTGAAGATAAAAAGTAAAAGAAAAGAAAAACAAGTGGGAAAAAGTAGCTAGAAGCACGCTGCAGGATCAGGAATCCAAGTCGCATGCGTGCTCCACATCAGAAGTTTCAGAGTGGGACCAAATCTAAAAGTGAACCAAGATTTTCATTTCGATTTTGATAGCGTCGGTGGATTTTATCAAACATCCCACGTGAAAAAGACAACACATTGTTTACTCTACTCATCGGACATCTCCCTACGTTGTTAAGAAATTCTTGTGTTACCATTAATTCTTAATTTTTTTTCCCCCTTAAAGATCCCAACAGAGTAAACAAGAATATTTATGTATACCTATGAAATCAACAACGAGGCGGCCGTCGCAGTAACGCCCGGCGGGGCCGCCGAAGAACGACATGCCATGAGGGGGACCAGCCTGACCAAAGACTGCGGACAAGCCACCGGTGTCTGAATTTGAGTCACCGAAGTTGAAAATGGCTGGAAATTTACACTGACTGGTTTTGGCCACTGCCGAACATGGAGTGAAGTTCAATAGGACCAGCGCTAAGGTGGTGATAGAAGATGAAAAGAAACGTGACCCCATGAGGCTAGCGCGAATTCAAAAGGGCTCAATGGGCGAAGAGGGTTACTGTTGTAACGCTAAAGGAAATTTGGGATATAAAGACTCTTTGAGGCCTGTGCGAGGGGGCCAAAAAATATTTGAATTTACGCTTCTAGGAATGTTGTGGCATCTGAGTGTTCTGATTGGTTTCTATTGTTGGGGGCAGCTTTGTAAATGCAGGAACTAGAGGGTTAATGTGATATGATAATGATTTTTAGAATCTTGCTAATCTTATCCTTGAGGATATATTTAATTACTCCGGCAGTTCTGGGGTGGAGGATTTGCTAAGTTTAATTATCATACATTTAATTGCCTTTGGAGGGTATCAATTTTGAAGTATTTGGATAGTTCGTACATAATAGATTAAGATAAAATGGCGACATGAACAGGTTTAATAGAAGAAGTTTCCTACACTGATCAAAGTGTCCTTGCAAGGAAAACTTGACCAAGGAGAAATCAGCATATTTGCCATTTCGATCTTAACGATTACCCAAAACTCATCGTTATTATATATTTGTTAATGCCAAAACCAAAGATTACATCACACAAAGAGTAAAATCCAATCTGGGGAGGGTTACGAACCATTTTAATCTGACAAAGCAACTGTTATTTGTAATCAGCCGGATAGAGTTTGCTGAGTGACGTGGGTTACTTTATGGAGCTTTAGCTCGGTTATCTTTTGTGATAGTGAGGCTGAGGCTGGCTGGTGTGTCAAGTTGAGAAAATTATTGCACGGATCAAACTACAACTGGGGGCTGGCACGTAGCAATTTCTCGTTAAAACATATTTTAGTTTTGATTCCTTTTTCTGAAGGTTTTAGAATCATATCCGTTGGCTACTTATGGTAGGTAAAGTCTAATTGATTCATCTCTTGTGTCAGGATAAGATAGGCTAAAGACGGTTGGCATTTAGATTTGGTGAGTAGCGTAATCCGCAAAATGATGCACCAATCACTACTAATCAAGTTCAATCTGTCATCTGTTTATTCTGAAACAAAATCCCCTAATTGTAATTTCCGTAAAATGATTTGGATAAAATATTATCCTGTAAAGGTACGGCAAATAGACCCCACCAGCGGATAAGTCGCTGGTCTACGGAGCAAGAGACTCTGGATTTGATCCCTTACGTCATTTTTAGCATTACATACATGCATTGGGGATTGAAACAGGAGGATCCGAGAATGAGCCATCCATAATCCGGTTGGCTATCCAGTGATTTGCGGCTTCAGTATAATGAATCCCATCCCAGCTAATATATTTTGAAGGATCATTACATATGGCCGCACCAGCTTTAGTTCCATTTACTGGAACTTTCTCCCAGCATTTAGCATCATGTTCCCTCCAGTTCCCACAACAATACTCAAACGGGCTAACAAAACCTGCAATTGAATCAAACAAGTTCCCTATCTTAAGCTAGTTTAATGAGACAGCGAAACGAAATCACAGATAATAATATAAGTCACAACATACCATGTTTTTTTGCTTCAGTAATTAGAGTATATTTAGCTGAGTAAATATCAACATAAATGAGCACTGCATCATGAAATTGGGCTCTTAATTGGGAAACTCTGTCTTTGAGTTGCTTGTTGAACTCTTGTGCCACCTCATTGAAAGGCCTAATGCAGCCATTTTGGTCTGCGTTGCCAGGCTTTGGAGGATACTTAATAACCATTGAGGGCAAGCAGCCAATGGGACCGGTATTATGTATCCAAAATTTTCTTGCTCCTCCTTGATAAAGTTTCTGTAACAATTAAAAAGCAAATTGGTTGTTTTAGAGAATACCCTCTAGGCCTCTATTAAGTTAAAGAGTAAAAAAGCTATCAATTAAGGGCCAGCTTTCATATTAGAGAACCCTGTAGGAGCTGATTACCTCTATGGCCAAAGCAAAGTGATTGATTATATTGGGGATGGATGCCTTAACTTGCTCCTTTCTCATTGATTCAAGCCAAAATTGAAGATCATTCTGTCCACTATCTAACGTGTAAAGTGCCTTTGAGAAGTCCCCTGGCCTTGGGAGATTACTTTTGATTTGTGAGGTTTTGGCTGAAAAGATAGAATGCATAAGTCCAAAGAAGCATCAAGATTAATCAAAAGAAGTAATGCTTATGTTTCCCTAGTGTTTGAGCATCTCTAACCTTGATTATACAACTCCATAGATCGTTCTTTGAACTGCTCGAACTGCAACAGTTGAATATTGAGAGAGAAAGGATTATAACCCGCCCCGAATAATTTACCATCCACTGGATGAATTGTTGATCCACCAGCAGCAAAATTTGCTCCATGTTCGAAATTTGGTTGTAAAGAGTCAAGATATGCATTCATCAATGGTAGCCCCAACCTCTCAGCTGCACGGTGAGAAATGGGAGCGTGCAATGTAAGGTGCGCATAAATTTTCTTCCTTGTGATATCACTCAAAACCAGAAACATAATTGGTCATATTGGAGCAAGAACTAGATTTCCATTGTAAACTCCACAGCTAGTTATTCCATGTCAAAACAACTGTGGACCAAAAAGTCACAGCACCTCATCTTAAACAGACCTTCAAAATCCTACTATTATTAGACCTATTACTGAATTCAAATAATAAAATCTCCTTGCATTATGGATAAAATGAATGCACAACTAGCAATGAAATGCAGATTACCTAGAAAATCAATCATCAAACGGCCGTCACAGAACCTTCCGGAAGGTTTACCGAAAAAGGTTTTGCCATTGGGGAAAGGTACCCGACCAAATGTAGCAGAGACGGTACCTGTGTCGGAATTTGAATCTCCAAAGTTGTATATTGCAGGAAAGCTACAAGCATTCGAGGAACTAAGAAACGGAACAACCAATACGATGCCCGTCACCGCTGCTATTAGACCCTTCTTAAATTTCCAGGGGCCTCTCCATCCCTTCCTTCTGATAATTCTTAAACCATCCATGGAGGCCTTATGCTTTGATTGTTAGAACTTCTTCCGAGCAAGCAAAAACAAAGTTACTGAATTGCTAGTTCTAGATTGAGATACAGAAATTTTATGGTTCTTGAACTGGATCCAAGAGTCTTAAGACAAAAGATGTTATTTGTACTTTCTTTAAGAAGACAAATAAATTAATGTGCTATTATTACCTCGAACTACTAGTTATAATATAACATGGTTGCATTAGCAGGGTAATAAATAAAATAATGTCAACTTGATGACACGGGTTCGGAAAAAGATTAAAAAAAATGGTCCTATCAACTTGCTCCGAGGCTTAAAGAAAGCAAATCAAAGATTGTTTAGATCAGAAACTCTATCTTTAAGCTAAGTGTTGAATTCCTGAGCCACCACATTGAAAGTCTTAATGCAGCCATTTTGGTCATTACCGGGCTTTGGAAGACATTCAATAACCGTAAAGGGACCAGCCAATGGGACCAGTATTATGGTCCAGAATATTCTTGCTCCTTGGTAAAGTTTCTGTAACAATTTAAAATCAAGTGGAATTTTTAGAGCAAGCTCTTTATCAAGTCCAAAGTCATGATACTGTAATTAAGTAAAACTCTGGAACTGCTCAGCTGCAGCTTTCTTGTTGAGGTACACTGTGGGACTTGGTTACCTTTATGGCCAGAGCAAACTGATTGATTATACTGGGAATGGATGCCTTCACATGACCCCCTGTCATTGTTTCAAGCCAAAAAATGAAGACCATTCTGTCCACAATCTAGTGTGTAAAGGGCCCTGGAGAAGTCCTACGGTCTCGAGAGAGAATTTCTGATCCCTGATATTTTGGATGAAAAGACTATAAGGCTAAGCATGAGATAAATCAAAAGAAGCAATGTTTTTTATGTCTTTTGGGATATCTCTAACCTTGAATGTCCAACTCGGTAGTGCGATCTTTAAATTTTCAAACTGCGAAAGTTGAATACTGAGCAATAAGGGGTTAAAAACTGCTTCAAATATTTAGCTCAACTAACGGCAAATATGCCCCACTTTTGCCCCACTTACGAAATTCGGTCGCAAAGAATCAAGATAATGCATTCAAGAACAGCAACCACAACTTCTCGGCTGCATACATGATGGGAAATAGAGATCACTCTACATATGTGCAAGACAAAGTTCGTTTGGGTTTGGTAATGCAACAGACGTTGATTTTTTTTTTAAATGAGATTATGAATAAAAGTATAATGAATAGAAATTAGTAATGAAGTGCAGGTTACCTATATAGCAATGATCGGACGACAGTCACAGTCCCCTCCAGAACGTTTACCAAAAAAAGTCTTACCAACTGGGGCAAGGAACCCGATCAGATGTAGCTGAGTTAGCAGCTGTATCAGAATTTGAGTCTCCGAACTAAGAAGATTTGAAACAACCAAAACGATGCCAGTCCCTGATGCTAATACACTCTTCTTAAATTTCCAGGGCCCCTTCCATCTCTTCCTTCGAATCATAGATCTTACCCAATCCATGGAAGCCTTGAACTTCAGATTTTGGAGAACAAGCTATACGTCACTAGATTTTCAAAAACACAACTAAATGAACGGTTGTTATACCCTGCAGTCCAGTTAAGCTTATATGGAGCAATCATTTGGGAACCAATCCTTTTAATACTTGGTAGCTAGTGATTTCAATCAAAAGCAGATTTTGAATTAAAAAGCCCTTCAATCCACTAACGACGAAAACCATGCTGACACAATCGCAAACTAAAATAGGAAGTTGCAAATTATGTTCATTTATTTCTGCAAATCCTAAAGTCAATTAATGAGATATATCACATACTAAAATTAATGATGATTTGAAGTCAACACACTTCCAGAAACTGATGGTATTGAGGAAGAGAAGTAAACTGAAACTTTACCTTGAGTAGTGTACGTTCAGCCTTGTGACAATATGTTGGTTGTCCCAGATTGAGCGACAGAAATTTCAGGATGGTTGAATCGCTTCTAATATTGAGTCTCTAATTTTGAGATGACAATACATGTTTTTGTATCTATGTGCTACTAAATTCTCTATAATGAAATTAGTTGGTTCAAGTCTAAACAAATAATTCAATGGGCTCACACTCCATTAGCATACTCATGCGTCCAATAATTTTGGGCGCATGGGTTCGAGTTTCAGCGTTAGTTTCATAAAGTAAGAGTATTTATTTTACGCTATACGTAGAGTAAAATAAATCTCTCCTCAATATTAATCATTAAAAAAAAATCTCTTTCCTCTCCTGAGTGAGAGGTTGAATTTCTCATTGTGTTCTAATATAATTATTAAAAAAAGTATTACAAGATCTCGAATGATCTCTTATTGTAAATATAAGGAGAGTTTTTATTATAATATGTTAAAAAAAAAGTTCATACAAATAGGTCCCTAAATTAATTTAAAAAAAAAAACATGTAGACGCGGGTAGCTTTCATCGGGCATTTACGTTTCTTTCTAATATACAATAAATTAAGAAACACGGCATGTACCATAAAGCCAATCTTGTACAATTAATTCACTTTAGAAAGAACAGAAACACAAAGTGTCCAATGCGCCACTCCTAAGGCCGAGGATTGAAAATACGAGTTCAACTAACCGATAAAATCAAGAATGATCCGTCGCTGATGCCTCGTGGAAGAAGGTATCGCCATTTGGTGAAAGAAGAAATGAATATAGTAGCGACAAGCAGCATCTCTGTTGGTTTTATCGTTCTCATACGTTTGCACTCTCATGCATGCAATGCAACCAAGTACATTTGGATTAGTACTTTCTGTTTTGAAATAAAATAAACCTACAGCTGCGTCTCCTCCGAAAATTGGGATACAACACTATTCTCCTTACAAGCAATCATCTGTTGGTGCAAACTGCAAAGTTAATGAATAGTCTGACACTTGGCAAAACATCAGACATTAAAGGCTCAGCTGTTGTGCGAAGGTTACTATAAATATGTTGCCCCCCCCCCCCCCGGGCGGCGGCAATTGAGAACATAATGAAAACTCATGGAGGGTTCTGCGGCTTTCGTCTCACACTTCCCTCCTAAATTTCTCTGTCACCTTAAACTTTTGCTTATTTATATTATGGACACGCGTACGTTTACAGTTTGCTGTAACATACGCGTAAAAACAGCACAGTATTACAAGACCCACCATGATACTGTAATGCTGTAATATAGCATTTTCCTTATATTATTCTATTATATATTTGGTTACTTCTGCTAGATTCACAGAAACTATATTATTATTCATTATTTGTCAGTTTGGCTTAATAACAAAACAATTCAATCTCTCCTTATTCATGTGGGCGAGGTTCAAACCTCTTGATTTCGACAGATGAAATTTTACCAACTTAATTAATTAGCACCTACCATAACAGCTGTATCATTACGATTAGTCATCATTTTTTTCTTTTCTTTTATTTTTTTAAAATCAAGTGAGACATTATTTTATTAAGGGGGGAAAAAAAACTGCGGGATCTAATTTTCCTTTATTTCGTGCGATTTGTATCATACAGCAATATCATAAAGAGCTTGGAGGCTTTGATCGCCTAAAAGGTGCGGGCTCCAGGGAACAAGTTCCCCAGGCATCCGCATTTATAGAATGGTCTCTTTATCAATTGAGAATTGCCCAGATAAACAGGGGTGAAAAAACAGTAGCAAGAGATTAAATTTATAGATAAGAGTAGCATGCACATACAGAATAAACCAAAGATTTAACCGTATAACACTCAAAAAGGACTGTCACAAAAATTAAACCAGTGAGTCCCACAGCGTTCAATAAAATTGAGTCCTAAGAACAATACAGGCTCATGCCTCTGAACAGACAAAATAGTGAGGGAAAATTTTGGCAATTTTACATTAGTTTCAACTTGAAGAAGTAACAAATAGATCTACGCAAGATTTTCCTGACGCCGGTTCTCAATAGTCCTAGCTCCATTTCTTAAGAGCAAAAACAAGAGATAGATTAAAATAAGTGAGAGAAAATATTATTTGTCTCTGATCTGTCAAAATGCATGGGAGGTAATAAATCTACACCGCCAGTTCTTCACCATCTCTCTCTTGAACTTTGCCTGCCACAGTAGGGCACACCACATCAATAACATCTCAGATATTGCAAACAGATCCAGAACACTGAATCTGAAGCAAAGTACACAGCAGTGAGATTATGTACTGTCACTAATATTGTATAAAAAGGCCACAATTAGGGAGATTTGAGGGATGCAGAAGTAGAAAAGAGTTGAAAAATGGAGTGATGTTTTGGGGGGGGGGGGAGTCATGACGCCATTTTAACATAAATTTCTTTGAAAAATAATAGATGAAGTGTTAATGACAGTTTGAATATCAAAAAAAGAAAAAGGAAAAGAAAATTAGAAATAGTAAGTGTATTAGCCAATAAAGCAAAAATTGTTAAGCCTGTATTGTTGTAACAGTTGTCCACATTATCATTTAAAAAAAAAAAAAAAGCCCAACGGAAAAACATAACTGAACAAGAATCCCAAAAGGGCTCCACTGAAATAAAACTTGGAATGCCTACAATTTTGTAATCATATACTAATTGACAACTAATTCAGAATTCTCTATACAACATTGTTAATGAATGATTTTCAGTGTTCAATTTCTTTTACTTGAAAATTACTAGCAAAGATATCAGCATTCCATTTTTGAAATTAAAACTATATTATATATTATGATTAAACAAGGGAATGCAATCCCAGACGTTGTGAAATATGAGTTCATACTTCATACATCCCTTGGATCTTGCATTATCCAACATTTAGAAAGACACAAAATAAAAGAAGAGGTGACAGGCCAACCACCCTGCTAAGATTGAAAACAAGACCAGGAAAACATGAAAAAATGCACTTTACCTGTCCAAGTCTCTACTGCCCAGAAATCCTCTTTCTCTGCCTTGAAATGCTCTCCTGTCGTCTCCATGCCTTGTCCATGCATCCCCCCTGCCCCGTGAACGAGGTCTATCCATGGACTCCATGCTCCTAGACTCATCAAATGACCCAGAATGGGAAGGTGGCCTCTCAGGAAAGCCGGCTGCCCTACCTGCTCCAGAACCAGGCCTTTCAGCTTTCGGTCCAAACCGAACTTTGCTATCCAAATCCCTGACAAGCATTTCCAGTTCCTGTTCTTTGCTAAGTAAAATATCATGCAGATTGGGTTGATCTCCTCCAGACTCTTGCAGGGATTCCCTGTTAATCTCAAGTTCCTTTTTTAAGTAATCGATTTCTTCTTTCAACTTCTTTTCTTCCTCAGTTTCAGGCCTGAAGCATTTTCATTACATTAGAGGTCAACACATGACAAGTACACTGTAGATCACCAAATCAAGTATCAGCAGTGAATTTGACCCCAAAGAAATCAGAACTTCAAGAAGCAATGACATTGAGACTGAATGTTGAGATTCCAGAATAAGAATCTGGTTTTAAAATGATTAAGCAAGATCTATGGATTATCCAGACATTGGCTAAGCCAATCTTACAAGTTAGGAGAGATGGATCAATTAGGTTACCAGGCAAGGCTTCACGTGCAGCTATGCAAGACCCAAGTAATCATGCTAGTTGCTGCAATACATAACAATTATATACGTTATGTAACAAATGCTGAATTCCAGGAGAGCTCAGCAATCAAGTGGCTTAAACTACAGGCCACTGGGATGAGGTGCAAATTATCTCTTACCATACACTTGCATGTACATGCATGTATTGAGCAACCAAGGCAAAGAGAGAAGAGAGAACCCAATGGTTAGGAGTAAAAGAGAGAAAATTTTAGGTTCTTTCATCTTCACAAAAACATACAGCCAAAAATTAGCAACTCAAGTAGGCCTTGATTCACATATGGGCATGTGATGCGATACAACATAAACTCCAGGGCAGATCAAGTTCCACCAGACTATTCCCCAAAATTAACAAGCCAAAGGATTTAACTTGCCAAATAAATGAGGTAATCTGATTCGTTCAAATATCATGATAAAATGCAAAACTTAAATCAATGCAAAAAGTAACTCTTTAAAAGACAAAAAGTTTGCTCATAACAAAGAGGTACTTTATAGCTCAAAGCTTGATAAATGTGTCAACACTCATAAAGTCACCAAAATGCAATAACATTACGCATTAATAATACAAAGGAAAAGGAACCATGTGGCACATACAATGGAACTCGCACAACAAGTCAAAACGCACCAATCTGCTGCAATACAGGAGGTCAAGGAAGATATTTTTCCTAGCCTGAAATTGTATCAGTTGAATCTAATAGGAAAAAGAAAAGGGATGCAATTATTCCCTCCCACCAAACTAGGGAAAAAAATGTTGGAAATTCAAGATTTCTGAGTGCCACAAGTTTGAACAAGAAGCTAGGAAATGTAAAGCAAAAGCGGGGGGGAAGAGTAGAGAGAAGCAAACAGCTAATATCTACTAACATGCTTCAATTACATGAATGTGCAAGACTACCAAAGAAAACAGATTGCTAAGAACAGCTTGGTTTGGCTCATTATGACTCAATCCCCAAGAAAGAAAACCAACTACGATTAGCATGCAAAGACAAAACATGAAGGGCAGAATGGTCAGATTGATGACCAATAGATGTAAAAGTTGTTTATTTAATAGAATTTGATCCCTAAAGCACTTTAATTCTCAAAGACCTTCAAAACAAAATGTAGTCAACACCACAATTCAACATATAAACAAAAAGCTTTCTTGTATTAAACTTTCAAAACCAGTAAATTCATAGTCCATATTGTGCAGCACATATAAACTCAGGGCTTAATTTGGATCATCAAACAGCGCTGTTCAACCATAAACAAAATCTCACTATGAAATGCAAGTAAAGGCAATCATCTACAACATAGAAGGAAGGATAGTAGCTGCTTTACATGCATCCAGTAGCTAACAGATATTAATAGTACTTTTGACTACAACAATAATCATCAGGATGCTTTATGACTCGTGAAGCACCAGGAAGATGTTCCATAAATCAGTTCCACATGACCTGTTTTTAGGCGCATATACTTCACTTCATAGGGCACAAATAGATCGAATTCACAAACTACTAGCTAAGATGTCTTTGCATTTTCCAATATGGAAAAATTAACAAAGACAACTGCCTCAGTGTGTTGAACATATGCTAGAAAACATGTCTAATATATTATGCACAGAAAAGCTATCTTAAATGGTGTGAAGATATTTCTTTATAGCCTTAGGGGCTGTCTGTTTTCTTGACTTAATGACCTAATTGACTTGATTTCAATCAGTTAGATCATTAAGGTCGTTTGTTTCTTCAACTTAATAAAAATTTTCAATCATTAAGTCATCAAGTTATTAACCCAATTTTTTTAAAACCTTTTTGCTTAATCTAAAAAGTCTAAATGATATCACTAAAAGAGATTCTCTAAAATATTCCTATCTAATTACTTAATTTTCATCCTTACTGAAATAAAATTTAATAATTAGCATTATTATCCGTCTCTATAACTTGTGATAATATAGTGTCTGACTATTATTATTTTATCTTTTTATTTTCTTCAAATTATCATTATTTATCTTAACAATCTTTTATGAATACTTTTCATATAAAAACATGATAAACTACAATAAAATTGATTAACCTATACTAATTTAGAATATAAAAAGTTGTATTGAATTGAGCATTATGATAATATATTATTTTATTTAAGTTCTTTGAGGTGCTTATTATATGTTTAACATTTATAATTTGTAAGGGCACAAATGGAAAAATATTATTTTTCAAATTTTTTAAGTTAAAAAAAACAACTTAATATTTAATTTTAGCAATGCAGACAAAAAACAAATATGTCATTCACGTTCAAACATTCAGTTCTATTCAGAAGTCAGGTCTATTAACATATATATCTTAATATATACATCCACTAAGATATATATAAAAAAAAATTAAAAAAAAAAAACACCTTAGTCTTCAACAACTTATCATAAATAAAAACCATTGGACCAGCTCAAATCACATGGATGGCAACAATCATCAGCTATTTCAAGAAATGGTCCACTAAATGAAATTCTAGAAAGTATTACATCATTAATACAATATAAGCCCAACAAACAAGGTTTGTTAGTCAAATAATTATGCATGGACCAGAAGATCCAGCTAACTGTGAAAAACAATCACATGACATTACAGCTCCAGGATGAAAATGGCTCCAAACTGTTAATGTATTGTCATCCTCAGCAATTATTCGCTATGCCGCATTTCAAAATGTTACTGTGAACAATACATCCTCTGATCATTCTAATGTCAATTAAGAAACCAAAATCGCCACTGAACAATAACCTAATTATAATCAGACAATGTCCACCAACAACGTCTAATGACAAACATACTAACACCAAAGCTAATATAGCAGTGCAGTTAGTTGCAATGAACAAACAAAGAATGTAATATGAAAACACAAACCTATCAACCCGGCGCCGCTCCAATTCAAGATCTATCTTACGCCAGTCCTGACCCCGTTCCTCCAACAAAACTTCCCTAGGCTTAGCATCTCCAAATGGATTCACCTTTGGCCTACTTGGCTTTACCACATTCTCCAATCCCTGCAGCCCCTGACTCTCCGACATGCTGGATTGGGCACTTGAGGGCCTGCTCGAGTGCGCACTTGTGGGTCGACTTGTGGCCTTCTTTGTTTCGATCTCCATTTCCAGTTTCTTCCAATCCAATCCCTTCTCCGCCAATACCTCTTCTCTTGGCCTTGCAGCTCCAAAAGGATTTGCTTTATTCGTCTTCCCAACAACTGCATCATTAGCCTCCAGTTTCGGGGTATCCAAATTCAATCTGGACCGTTCATGAGAGTATCCTCCACCACCACCACGAGTCCAGCGATCAGGTTCCGGCATGGTCTCACGAGCAAAGCCAGAGCCAAATGTAGAGGATCTGTTGGGCACAATCGGTTTCTTGCCAGCTGTCCAGTTATCAACTTCATCGGCACGTGAGAAACCACCGCCAGAACCTAAACCGCCATACCGATTTTGACGGCCAGAATCCTGAGAATGTAACGGTTGAAATGGTTTCTTAGCCATCGCCCAATTATCGACTTCGTCCGCTCTCGAAGGTTGGTCGAAATCCGAAACCCTAGGAGGTGGACCCCTGCGTTGTGGTTGCTCTCCGTCGAATCCGCCATATGGTCGTCTATTACCGCCTCCCCATGAGTCGCTGCGGTCACCCATGCCCATGGTTCGTGCGGGCCGGCCGTAGGAGGAGAACCCGCCGCCGAGGCGACCGTGCTGCATTTCCTCGGCAGAGCGTTCTCTAGGAGCAGTAGGGAGGCGGAGCATCTCGTCGGGCGTGAGGCGGTTGGAGGCGTAGTCGGGTGCGCCGGAGGGGGGGTATGCGCCCATGGTGAATTCCGATAGAGTCATTTTCTTCTTCTTGGGCTTGGCGCCAACGGCTTCTTTCAGGCTAGGAAAGCTTTGAGACTCGGCAGGCGTTGCGACGCCTCCGGATGCAGCAGCTGCAGCTGCAGCTTCAAGCTCTTCGGCTTCGGCTCGCTCCGCCTCAGCGGCCCAGGCGCCGATATTACCCCATGTTTTGGACATCTTTAAAATGAAGAGATCTGATGCTGGTTTGCGAACTTGTTTTTGAAAAATTGATTTGGTTTATCTTGAGCTGGGGCTCCGTCAGTGGAGCCGTAGCTCCGACAACATGCGATTGCAAAGATGAGTTAACGGTTGCTGTTGGATGCGAGTTTTGAACGAAATTTTAGTTTCTTTTTTTTTTTCTCCTTTTTCCTTTCCACAGCGAAATGAAAGGAGAAAAAATAAAATGTAAAACTAAGAATGTAGGAATGAAATAAAATGTGAAACAAAATGCAACAAAGGGGAGGGTGGGGCGGTGAGAGAGAGAGGAGGAGGGGTTCGTATTGGGAGGACACGTGACCACGCGCGTTTACGGGGGAGTGGTTTGCACGGTACAATCGCAGAGGGATGGTGGCTCCCGGCTAGTGGGATCGTGAGAGTGTGTTAACTGTATTTGTGGGGCCACGATTGTGTCTTTACTATTTCGAATCAAACGATCAGGATGCTCTCTTGACAAAGCCTCTTCGGCGTCAGCGCTAAATGATGCGTGTGAGAAATGAATCACTTGCGGCCTGTGAGGATGGTGAGATATTTCACCGTTAGATTGTGTTGGACATTTGTCATTTAGATTTTTTCCTCCCCTGGTTTCCTGTGGAAACTACGGACTGCTCAATGTTTCAAATTTTATGAAAAATAATACATCAATATTAAGTTTGCAAACTGTATCCCTCGATCACATAGCCGTTAGCGACTGCTAACTTCTGCTAATATCAAAAGGATAATTCAGACATTTAGCACATTAACCCCTAAAACTATCATAAAACCCCTTGATGGAAACAAAAATAAATCATTTTGTCAAGGGCCAAGGAACAGTCTTGGGTTCAATCCATCTTCTTTGTCCAGATCTGTAAATCATAATCTTTCTCACCAGAATCTTTATCAAAACTTTGACGCAAAACCGCATAACCGAAGCACGCACCAGTCGTCACCATCACCAAAATGTTCATCACCAACCAAAACTAGAAACTACTTAATTCTGACCAAAACTAGAAACCACAAAATGAGTTTGACCCGGATGATTTATTTGTCACTTTTGGTAAGAGATCGCAAAATGTAGAGCTAATTCAGTGATACCAGTAGTAACAACAATTTAGTTGAGAAAAATGAAATTAATGGTGTTGTTGATGGTAATTTTAACGAGGTACTGGAGAGGCTGACGTTTTGCATGCTATTGGTGACGTTGATGGCGGATTTAGGATTGGATTATTGACTTTTAGAATTTGAAGATTGGATTTAGTGTTTTTATTCTATGTTACTGTTTTTTTAATCTTATTTTGTTATTTTTAGAGAAATTATTATTTATATACTCGTAAATTGATATGTTATAAAAAATATTATATTACTTTCAATATTATTCATGCTTCATGGAACATTGATCTACGAAATCATTAGTCCCTTATTAAAAAGCGATGATGGCATAAGAGTAATTTTTTTATTTAACATGTTAAACAAAAAATGAAAGAGAAATTATCTGTGGCTCACCTTAAATTTATTATATTATAAAATATTGTAAAAAATTTTATATTTATTTAATTTTTCACCCAAAGTTTTTATCAATCATCTACTAAAACATTAACTGTGGTTTATAACTAATTACATTACAATAATAGTTTAAATATTTAACATGCTAAATATAAAATAAAATAATAGTTTAAAATATAAAAAATATTTTTATAACCAATTTTCAATTAAATATGATTACAACTCTCTTTTTTCTTAATCATAAAAATGTATTTGGTCTTTTCAATTTATCTTCACAGATTTATATAATTAAACTAAATCAACAAATTATCCAAACCTAATTTATAAATATCCAATCATTCCAATCCTTAAATTGAATTTCATAGTTTAAAACAAGTTTAATTTAATTTTATTGTTTTTGGGGCAAAGTCACAAATACCCTTGAAATCAAGAGTTAAATGGTTATTTTACTTATATTTTATTAAATATTCTAGAAATGTTAAAGTGTTTTAGTGGGCAACTAAGGTGAATTACAAACTTAGAATGAAAATCAAATTAAGCTAAACTTTTATAGTATTTTTTATAATGAGATAAACTTACAGTGTGTAGCTGATAATTTTCCATGTCTTTTTACGCTAAATTGAATTTAAGGGCAAAATAATTAATTTATTATAATTCTATTAATTTTTTAACAAAAACTGACAATTTGGTAGATGAATACATATTGTAAATTTAGGAAACATAAATGATACAATTTGAGAATATTGCAGTATTTTTTATATAAGAAAAATTTAAAGATATATGATTGAAATTTTTTTTTATTTATAATGTAAAGTACGAAATATCTTTAACCTTTAAAGATAAAATAATCATTTTGTTAATTTTTTTAACTCCTTTCACGCTGTTAAAAGTAAAGCAGTGATACGGTATATAAACTTTATGTAGATAGCCATAAAAAATAGAAATAGAAAACTACTAATGTATTTTTAATAAAATTTGTAACATTAAGGTGAGGGGATACTTTTAAAATATCCCTTGAGAGTGAGACAATAAAATATGGGATTTTTTTTAATGAATTTTACATTCAAATTATAGATGTAAAGTCAAAGGCATAATTGGATTTTTGTCTTCTAAACTGCTAAATCATAAATCTAATTTGGCTAGAACGTGTAAAATTGATAACCAACAATAAGAGCCATAATGTATAAACGGAAACGTCAGTAGGTTTTAGCAAAAATGTTTTAAAATTGCTAGAGCAAAACGTAAATAGGCATAAAATTTGGTGTATTTTCAATTTTGCCGGTTCAGCCTCTGTAATGTCCTCTGGTGTTTTACAGTAACTATAAATATTTCTCAAATATTGCGTTATATTGTCTCAAACATAACATGATAGCATTTGCATCCAAATTAGAAAAGTAATATTCACCTCACTAAAGCAAATTTACAGGACAACTTTATCATTAATTTAAATTTTAGTGGAATGTATAAAATATTTTAAATTTTTTTTTTTTGGTGAGATTGAAATTGAATCTCTATGATTCAATCCATAACACAAAGCAATGCTTCTTTTCTAAATCATTACTCACCATGTCAAATGCAAAAATTATGGTACAAAAGATCACAGAATTGTGATTGCGGAGAAGAATACGGGCAAGAAACACACCACTGTTAGCCGTAGTCAACTGATTTTATTATGCATAGTTTAATTAGCGTATCAAGATGTAATAATAACTTGGTCAAATCTTTATAATGTTTTGGTGGTCAAATCGGATTAGGCAAATTAATAATCTAAAAATAGGAATTAGATGGTGTTATATATTCAAGACGATCAATGCCATTGATTGTTCAATGATCTTAAAAGGACGCACGTCCATTATTTAATAGGAAAAACAAACACAAGTCAAATTTTATGCACAAGTTTGGTAAATTACTACAAGAAATCATTTTCATTAAATATATTAGACAAATATTATGACAAAGTTGCTTCGCCAAGCTATTAAACTGCTTTATTGTGTTTGTTCCCAATTAAATTACCTCATTTTTTTAATTATTTATTTTGCTACATACCGTAGAATTTATTGACCCCGGGGGACCTTAAAATATTTGGAGAAGGCAATGATTTTTTTAATGAACCCTCGTAATCATAGCTCATTGAGTTACTGTCCTAATAATTTTAATAATTTGTCCCCCACTAATTATTCATCATATATTTTTAAGTAGAATTTTTGTTAGTAAAAGTTTTATAAATAGAATCTAAAAATGTATTTTTTTTTCAATCTTCTGCAAAATAGGGTGAATTTATCAACAATAATTTTGAAAGAATTTTATCAAAAAGTAAAATAATTTACACATTTTCAAAACTACTTCTGAATCTCCTAAAAATAATCTTAAATAGATCTAAATAACCGACAATGTGATGGTTAACAAATATGGGTTAAAAGCGTTTTATACTTTCTGGGCATTTTAACGGGCCATCTCTTACTAGCCAGTAAAGAGTAAAGGCTTGTTGTGTCTCAAGAGTTTTTGACCAGTGGAAATTTAGCCCTTACATCTCAAAACGGGCTAAACCTCTGAGAGTCAACAAAACATGGGCTAAAAGTTGGGTACAGATCCTGGGCATGCTAATGGGCCATCCCTTGCAAGTTTCTCAAGGGTAAAGGCCTTATGTCTCATAAGACTTCTACTTGTGAAATTTGAGGATTTTGTTAAGTTATTATTATTGTAATTTATAATATGTTTAAAAGTCATATGAATAATATATACTATGTATTATTCATATAATTTTTAGATAGATTATAAGTTACAGTAGCTGTAATTTAACAGCTCCCAAAATTTAATTGATATAAATTTATAACTACCTATACTTATATATGAGATAGCAGCCTCTCTTCACCTTTTTAATGCTTTTCTGAGACGAACACAAACATTAAGAATTTTGTTCATTTTCATTGGAATTCAATGGATTCATGTCTTTTTATAATTATGTCACTCTTGTGTTTAATAAAATCTACTGACGGTTATATACAATTCTCCTCTCTTCCAAGAATTATTATTATTTCTCACTCTATCTCTTAAATAGTTAAAGCTTATCTAAAAAGGAGACTAATAGTAGTTAGTTCAATAATAATTTTACATGATTTTTGTTGTATGGTTCCATTTTTTAAGTTTTGAAAGCGGGGAGGACAAGATCATTGGGAAGATTGAGGTATTGGATTTTGTAGTCCAATACTATTGGATGTTTAATCTAATGTTGGATTTATATATAAATAATTATGCATTATAAATTATCATATAAGGTTAAACTCAGTTAAAAGTAATTTATTAAGATTTTTATTGTTATAAGCCTTTAATGTATAAAGAGCTAATAATATTATAATTTTATAATAGACAGAATTAAAAATAACTAGTGATAACAGAAAAAAAATATCTATATAAGTGTGATTCTTTATACTTTTTTTGAAATTCTATCACCAGAGAGATAATTCATGAAAAAATTTAAAGAATTCTCTAAGAGAACGAGTAGATGTGAAAGGTCAATTATATAACTTTAAAAAATAATTAATTGTTATAAACTTAAATAAATTTTCACATAATTTTATTATTAATTCTTAATTACGGATATAAATATTTTTAAGTAATAGGTGATGATTTTACCTAGCATGAGGAACATTGTAAGAAAGCCTTATGCTGATGATGCCGCAGCTACAGTGGAGAGTCGGTGATTGAGAAAGATGCGCCTGAAGCAAGCCACTTCGTTAAGAGTCTATGCTCATGACTCTGCTGGTAAAGAAGCGGGACTTGGGCAAACAATTGACTCTAAGAAGAGCGGCAACTTGTTTGAAATTCAGGCTATTAGTGGGCCGCAGTTGTCCCTTGAGATTGCATCTACGCGCTTCTCTATTTTTCCTGTGGTGTCTTTGTTTGGGTTTCACTGCGTGGAGAGAAGTAAGAGAAAGGGTTCTTTGAGGAACTGAGAGACGGGGAGCTGATAGAGTAAAGACTTTATGGCAGGAACTGAAAGAATGCGTTAACACTTCAGGGTTTCTTCAAGCAGATTCCTCATCAAAAAAATTTTGAACGGCAAGTGAATATTTGTAACTTGCACCACAAATATAACAATGAAGGGAGCCATATGTTTGAGTTAAGCAGAAAACAACTAGAAATAATAGACTCGGCTCTAGATATAAAATGGCATACAAGAAAGTATCAGCCTTAAAACAGATAAAAAATGATTTCATCCATAACAAATCCATATATAATCAATCTTGTAGTTAATGATTTACACATCAAATTGATAGCCTTCGTTGGCCGAACTTAATAATTTGCCAAAAGCTGCATCATCAAGATTCAAGATTGAAGAGGTGAATACCCGATACCGTCCATTAATTTGCCGCCTGCAGCTGCAGGCACCCATAGCCATCGGAGCCCGGTTTCCATATCTGATTACCTCACACAACTTTGTAGTTTGTAACAAAATTAAAAGCTCATGTACAACAAAACATCAGCTGGCAGCAGCCTGCAGAAGGAGGAAACAGGACACATGAATTGTGCCTCGAACTACTAAAACATGGACACCATCAAAATCAATTAAAAGCCATTCACTGATTAAAGCAATTACAACCAGCAAGGACTTTCCCTTCTCGCTTCATAACCAGACAGAGAGTCCTCTTCTGCATAGCCAACAACACATTCTGCCAGGTGTTGACTCTGGACGCCGCCGCCTTGATCCCAACATGACTTAACCCAACACCGACGTTCACCTCCGTCAAATCCTCAGTCTTAAAACCCAATACCTCCTCCGGCTCGGCCCCGTCGAGCAACATTATCAGGCATGAACAAAACCCTTTTGAAATCTCTGAATCACTGTCAGCTCTGAACCTCATTCTCCCTCTCTCGTCCATCGCTACCTCAAGCCACACCTGCGTGGCGCACCCCGCCACCTTGTTCGCCTGCACGCGCCCTGACTCGTCCAACTCCGGCAGGACGGCCGCGTAATCCAACAGACGTTTGACCCGGTCAATGGGTTCCGTTAACGAATTGAATTCTGACACCAGCAGTTGAAGTTTAGCTCTTGTTGGCGCGATGGGTTCCAGGCTGTGTTCGTGTACGCAAGTAAAAGACCTTACGGAACGGTATCTTGGTATCCTGATATTATTGATAGGCCTGCGTTTAACGTTTAAGAAAAACAAAGGCGATGAGAGAGAGCGGCGACTTGCGTTTAGGGTTGATGAAAGTGTCAGGTTCATGTTTGGACAGAGGAGAAAGAGAAGAAAAGTAATTAAGTAAAAGAAAGGGCGAGGAGTAGAGAGAGCGAGCAAATGGGGAAGATCCTTAAACTGCGCTGACTTTTGTCTCTTGTCTCTGAGAAAGTTGTTCTCTATTTCCATATATAGGCAACAGAAACACGTCGCGCCAAAAACAGATCACGTCATATTCGCGTTCGGATACAACCTCGTCTACCGAAATTTGGGGTGTTTTTTTTTTTTCTTTTCTTTTCCTTTTTTCTTTCCCCACAAAATTGCGGTGAAACTCGAAACTTTTCATCTAATTAATGAAGGAGAAGTTATCTGAAAATATATATGCATATAAACAAGTATACGTATCTACAGCTTAAAATTAACATCCTTTTTTAACCCAAGTTTTTACGTTAGTAACATATGTGAACGTTGATTAATTGAGAGCAGTGTAAACATCCGGAGTCATTTGATTAAGATTGGCCTAATACAGAGTTCAATTGTTGGTTGTCACCTGTAAGGGGGTCGGTATGTATTGTTCTTATGGTTTTGTAAATTAGTAATAAACAAATAAATAATAATAATAAAAAATAAATAATATCAATTAAGGGATAGAATATGGAGGAACGTGAATCCGCGGAATCTGATTGCTATTTTATTCTATTCTATTATGAATATTAAAGTAGAAGAAAAGTAAAGCCAGGACTGAGCATCCTGGCGGCTGCCGTTGAAATTGCCTTGGATTGCCGGCTTGGTTCAGGTTGCGATAAAAGGGAAGTCATTATAGTTAGAGGGGCTTGTAAAGAATTCTTGGATGTGTCAGAATCAAACCATTTCTTTGCTGCTTGCACGTTGCTTTGCTTTTCTTGGTTAATAAAATTGGAATAAAATTAACATACATTGTTCCCATTCATCTCATCGTTGGAAACCCCATTTGCTTGACTAATAATTTCGAATGTTATGTATAGTGTTAATTAAATAACTTTATTTCGTTTCAGAGGAAAAGTCAAAATTGTCATCTTCTTCTTGACACTTCAATCTTTCTTGCTTTCAAGCCACTGCTCCAAACGATAATGCAGAGCCGTTACAAGTTGACTGCTCAGCCAATGTCAAATATGTCATTAGATTACTAGGGATCCAATTTGCTCTCCTGTAAATATTAATTGAAAGCGGAAATCACAGTTTCCCCACCTTGTAAATTTTGCTAAGGGCCCCCCCCCCCCCCCCCAAACCCAAAAAAAAAACACCCCAAATAAAAGAAGAAAAAGAAACCATTAGCTCACCAAGTCCTCTACTAATCATTTGAATTTGGAGATTTTGCAATTCTATAGATACTGATTCTCAAGTTATACACTGTAGATCCGGTACTGTATTAAAATTATATGAATTTATAATTTTAAACCCTTGTTTGTAATATGATATTTCTAAAATAATAAGTCTCTCAATTTTGGTTTTAGTATAATATATATTCTCAATAAATATTGCATAGATTTTTTATTCTTATTATTGTTTAGAATAATTACATAGAACTTTAGACAGTACTTTATGTAAAATATTGCACAAAATATTCTAGCAGCCGGCATCACCTCTTGATGAATTTGGTTCAATGACAAAGCCCACTTCACAAAGTGTTTTTTTTTTTTTTTGGGGGGGGGGGGTGTAGGAGTAGTTTAGACATTTAAGAAAAACATCTGCTCCCTTTGTGATTTCTTAATCTTAGTTGTTTTATCATCAAAAGAAGAAATTTTGCCGACCAAATAAGATTGTCTTTCTAATATAAACTAATATAAATTTTGCTGACCATGAAAATGATCATTAACAAACTAATGATTCAGTGGCTAGTGATCTAATTGGTTGCTAAAGTTACAAATTTTTTTTTTCGTTAATACTTTAACATCAATAATGTATCTTTCAAAATGGACTAAAACCCCCCGCCACTTCCCCCACCTTTTTTTCCCCACTCCAAGCAAGGCCCTGAGGAAGTCGATGGTGCTCAACGGGAGAAGAAAAGGAAAAGGCATCTTGCTTTTTCTTTTTCAAGAGTGAGGTGTCTGAGTCTCAGTCTCCTCAGACGAGATAATGAGGTATCAATCACCTTCCTCTTTTCATTTAGGCGAGCTTTAATTGAAAAGAAAAAAAGAAAAGGAAAGAAAAGAAAAGAAAAGTTAGTGCACTTAAGTTATACTTAATACAATTCACATTTATTAAAAAAAAAAATAGAATCTCAATATTCTTTCCGAGCCCAGAATATCCAGGCAACTACTTTTGTGGGGCAATAAGCAACGAATTAGGATTTCTAATATGATATTATTAATCCATCCAAATTTGATCTGGCCCATATTAAAATATAGCACATACTGTTGCTGCCGTCATGCATGACGTGTAATTCACTCTAGTTCGTTTACGTGTATGAATATGATAGAGAAGTAATTTACCGTGAATTGAAAATTACGACACTTCTGATTTCAAACATATCTTAGGATCCGCGTTCAATATAATAATTATACCGTACAACAATTTATTTTAACAGTTAAATTCTCGATTTTATTTTTTATTCTATATATTTAATAATTAAAATAAATAATTATACGATATAATTGTTGTATCATAAGTTTTGCCTGTATCTTAATATGTATATACGAAGAATGCAATATGTGCATATTTAGAAGGATTAATCACTTCTGAGAAAATTTAGTTTGAATCTCTGAAACAAATGCAATAAGAGTACATATATATGTGTGTGTGGATGTTTTAAACACGTCCAATAATAACATTTTCTACACTAATTACAATGAAGAACAAACAGTGCACAGCCATGGGTCTCGACTTCTGCTGATACAGACTTTTGCATCACTCCATAGTCTTTTCCACTCCAGATTTCAGTCCCTTTACATGAAGGATTAATTTTCCACCCGGGGAGTGCCTTGCCCAGGTCTGCTATTTCCGCCCAAATCGTCGTCTTTGCATTGTTCAGATTGAAGAGCGCGAGGTATATTTCTCCTGAGAGGCAGGAAAGACATAAAAAAAATCAAACTATGGAATCCGAAGTAAGAAAAGAATCCACATAAAACATAAAAAGTTTTCCGAGAAATGGATTGTGGACGCGCATGTGATGTTCAATCGTCAAGGCTGAAGCTGAATGTGACCAAGATAACTGTCCGAAGAAATCGAACCTTTTCTTCCAGTTGCAATCCAAGAACGAACTCCCGAAGCAATAGCTCCAGCTCGAGGTCCAGTGGCTCCCTCCTTTCCTCCATTAATATGAGGAAACTGTAGTTAAATGCGAGAACAAATTTATTAGATATGAAGCATTCGGAAATTTGTACTCTTCACATTGCTATGTGTTTGCGTTGTGTGTACTTGCCTCCTTATTGTTTGAGCTATAATGGTCAATCTCCAGCAGAGTCGGATTTGTAATCAGACCATACGTTGTGTCATCAAGCTTTCTAACATCTCCTCCGAACATAAGAGGAGATTTGGCCATCGCCCACAATGTCATCTGTGTGAAGGCAAAATGAATGAGCCCTTTCACCAAAGACCAAAACACGGATTCAGATTTGCATATGCAAGCGTACCTGAGTTTTTTGTTCATCTAGAGTAAGTTTACAAGCTCTGTATGGACCCTGAGTTGAATCTGACAAAACACGAAAACATCGAGATCAATTTGTGGATTACTTTGCATCCATTCTTGAAAATTGAAAAACGAAAATGTCCAAGCACGCTACATAATTCGGATAACGGAATCTCGTTGAATATTTACGAAAGAGAGAAAAGATTTCCCAACGGATATTACTTGCATCAGTAAGCCACCCCAATGGTAACATATCCAAATCAGGCCACGACTTTCCCTTCAAGCCCAGGGCGCCTGCCATATTAGCAGCAGCGAAATCCCTGAAGCAAAAAGTAACACATTTCAATCCCTATATGAAAGTAATGAATAATCAAAAAGGCACAAATTTTCGAAACAAAAGAAAGGGGGAAAAAAAAGTTCTGATTAAGCTCTTATGGAATCCATAATCTACCTTGCAACACTAAAATGGGCAGCAACATCTGGCCAATTATCCCAATCATCCCCAGTTACCCGGTACATGTTGGCTAATCCATTTATTTTTTGTGCCATGGCTGGTGTTGCACTTGTTCCCGGAGACAAAGAATAGATAATTGGACGGTTTTGTTGCCCATTGAAAACCTGCGCAATGAAATATCATAAGGATCTTCTCTTGTCGGAGTGTCCCCTTTCTCTCTGTTTTTTTTTTTTTTTTACCGGACATGCCTCTAAAATCTAAATCATAAAGTTGAAGAGAGGTACTGGGTATTTTTTTTTAATCTGAAATTTGAATGAATTTGAATTGATTGAAGTTTGAATAAATTTGAATACATATATTTGAATGATTTATTTATTTTTTTAATATTTTTATATAAGTATTAAGTTATTAATTTTTTAAAAAAAGCATTTGAAATATAGTATTATTTTGACATATATAACCTCGTAAATATTAACATTACTTATATTTATTAGTTAAACACATGATAAGTTGTAAACAAATTATTCGATTAGTAAAAAATATTTGATAATGTTTACTTTAACAAAGAATGAAAATAAAATATGTATAAAATATATGTATTTTTTACATTGATATATGATACTTATAATGTTATTTTTAGTATATTATCTCGATATTTTCTTGATAATCACATAAATATTCAATAGTTGTTTAATCATTTGCATTAAAATTAATGTATTAAATAAAATGCAAAGTCTATTATAAAAATAGTAAATATAAATGCCAAGAAATGGACCTATTATAAAACACATCCACTTAAAATTCTATTATGTTTCAAACTCTTGTTCACTTAATAATAGTAAAAACAACAACAACAACAACAACAATAATAGTTGAATACATATACATAAAAAAGAGGGTAAATAAAAATAATTAAGGATAATTTATATAATAGAAAATAAATTTACTTAATAAGGGTATTAACGAGAAAGAATATTAAAGTTTTATTAAGATGTTTTAACATTCAAGTAAAAGTCAAAACATCTTATAATCAAACATAAGTGATAAAAAAATAAATAAAATAAAAATTATAAATATCTGAAAATAATTAAGATTTAGACTTTAGATAAAAAACAAACAACAATATTATTAACTTTCTTAAGTTGCATGATTATATAATTTATTTGAAAACAACTCTCTTAAACCACAGGCTTCAAGGACATGTTCTCATTAAAAAAAAAAAAAAATTCAGTCATCGGCACTTAAAACTGATTATTTCGTAAAATTATAGGTTTATGACTAATTGATTTTATCAAAAGCAGGATTTTTTTACCTCCGAGACAACGGCTATCTCACCTTCATCCAAGTCATCACCAAATGCACAATCATGTTTTACTGCAAAACGAAAAGACAAAGAGTTTATTAAACGAGAAAAAAAAATTGAGATCAATTAGTAACACGGCAATAAAAATGGAACGAAATTGTTCAGATGTACCAAAATCAACACCCCAGTCGGCATACTGCTTATGCAGCGACCTAAGGAAAGCTTTGCCAGCTCCCAACTTTGTATTTACGGCCATAAATCCATGCGGCATCCACGCGCATGGCTTTTCCTTGATTGCTATATCTTGGGCCCGCCATCGGCGACCTGCCTCCATATAGGGACCTCCCTGATCAAATATCAAGATAATGATGCGTTAAAACACTGCGGTTCTCACTATGGCTTGCATCTTTGACATTAATTTTGTGGGTTGATACCTTGTCATAGTCATAGATAAGGGTGTTAGCATTAACAGCTTGAGTACTAATTCCTTTCATCACATGAATCCCAAACTTCAAACCCATATCATGTACTTTCTTTGCTATTTCTGTAAACCCTTTCCCACCTTTCGAAGATGGCCATCGCTCAGGATCAGGAACCATCCTCCCCCATTCATCGATCAAATCTATTCCTTCTGAATCTATATGTGCATCTTTCACTTTCTTTCTATACCAGAGATAATCCACCACAACATACTGCATCACATTACATAAAACACACAGTGAAAAATAAAGAAGAAAAAAAAAAAACATTAGGCCATTAGTTAGTCCGATACTATTTGTGTCACGCCCTTTCCAGTTTGTCTAGATCATTTTACTCACGTTAGCGAAATTCAAGCTTCATTTCATAAGTTCATCATGCCATCTTATGAGATGGAGCAATTGATTACCTCATATCCATGAGGAAGAAGACGCTTAGCAACAATATCGGCACTTGCCAAGAATTCTTGTTCTGAGATGATCCAGCAAAATGAATCATACGAGTTCCAGCCTCTCGGCGGTAAGGCAGCATGTTCGGTCTCTTTGTCTGCTGCATTCGCAGATGGTACCCTGGGTTCCAAAACATCTCCTAATTATTTGCTTCAGCATAGTAAAAATTTTAACTCATTGATTAAAAAAAAAAAACAAACAAACAAATGCTGTCATTCATTTCTCATTTCCTACACATTCAAGAGTGTCCTGCAAATAACTGTAATGTTAGCGGTAATAGGAAAAAGAAGTACCCGTAAAGGTGTAGGCCAAAGAAGAAACAAAGAATGCTCAATGCAAAGAACTTCATTGTTGCTCGCAAGTTTCAATTCTATAGAATGGTATTTATAGATTCTAAAGATGAGAAATTCAAGACAAAGATGAGGTAATCCGAACATTTACCTATTTTTGAGGGATCATTTACCGCCAAAAACATTTTTTTTATTATTTGCATTTTCCACTTTTTCAGACAAGGAGGATAAAGGTAAAAAAGAGTTAATTAAATGGATTAAAAAAATCCAAAAAATCATCTAAATAGAGAGAGAGCATTTATTATTTTCCATTTTTAGCATACTTAGACCCTAAAACACTAAGAGAAAAAAGTGGAAAATGACTATTATTGATTAGTGAGCTTTTAAACAAGGGCAATCAAGAACACCACCAACTCAGAACACAAAGCCATCGATCATTTATCTTTCCGTAATGACACTAACGACTCATAAATTTGGTTATTTTTAGGCTCAATGTTTATTTTTTATTTTTCTTTTGTTCTAAGCAAAGCTGGAAACTAGATCCATGTCCTGCGTGCGTTATCTCGTAAGAACCAAGAGATTTTACCTAAACCATCTAGCGCCCACACGGTGTCGTATCGACATTGAACGACTCTGCTCGGTAATTTCGGTTTTTGTTGTTAATTATACATTTCAGTTTTCAGCCATGCATCCAGATTCCAGCCTTTATCTGCATAAAGAGCCATGCTGGCCCTAAATGCCTTAATCGACTTAATTCATAATTGCAAGAATAAATAAATAAAATCAAGTTCTGTATATAATTCAGCGGGTGAAATATACTCAAGTGCATACAAACAATTCGACGAAAACGAATGCAGAAAACTGAGGGGGAGCCTGTAGAAGTCAACTAAATAATGCAGCCAGGGAAAAGTGCAAATACATTCAAACAACTAGAGAAAAAGAATGTGGAAAAACTGTGGGGGAAATCTGCAGAAGGAAAATGTGGTATAATTTCCTCTGCACTAATCACAATTCAGAACAAATAGTGCACAACCATGCATCTCCACTGCCGTTGATAGTGTCTGTTGTAATACTCCATAGTCTTTTGCACTCCAAACTTCTCGGCACTTACATGAAGCTCCATTCAGGTTTTTTCCAGGGAGTGCCTTAGCTATGTCTGATATCTTGGTAGATATTCGTGTCTTTTCAGTGTTCAGATTGAAAAAAGCAACGTATACTTCTCCTGAATAGGGAAGGAAACAAAACCATCAAATTGAGTTGAAAAAACATCAAGCCGGTTGTTTTACAAGATATTGCAGGGATGTGATAATTCACCACAAAATGTGGCAAGAAGCTGAACACTAAGAGCAAGATACAATGGTAACGAAAAGTGATTATTACGCAGAAGCAATTCTGGAGAATGACTTGTCTCTTTTACTACTAATCACTTTCCTTACCATTGTTTATTACGCAGAAGCAATTCTGGAGAACGGCTTGTCTCCTTTACTAAGCATAAACATCACAGAAACTACCCTTTTCAAAGATTGAGGTATTGATACCTCCCAACCAACAAACAAGTCTCTTAACAAGACTTGTTTCCCTCAATAAAGTGAAATAGCTTTCAAATGGGTGGTTGGCCTTCATTTATCATTCTACTTCTAAAGTGCTCAGACGAGGATTTTTAATGATTCTAAGCCATAAGATAAAGCATTAGAGAAATACCTCTTCTTCCAGTTGCAATCCAAGAACGAATCCCACCAGAACCAACATCAGCTGCATAACACATCAGTTAGCCATTCAGAATCATCACCCTATAAACAATTTTCAGATGTCTGCCATTAGCACGTAGAAAATCTGCTTAAAACTATCACCTTTAACTAAATTCACTGTGGCACAAAGACCAGAATAACTACTAACGAGGGCTCCACTGGGGTTCAACTCCCACATCTGCAAAGTTTTGAGTTAAAATCTCAATCATATAAACTTCACTTCAGAATACATATCAATAGTGTAAAAAGTTGGGACTAGTCACAGAGTTTCATACTCATATATGGCTAGATTTATTTGAATAGGGTTAAGCTCATAAACCTCATGTTCAAACTCCAAGAAAGAGAGCTTATCAACTTGCTCATAAACCTCATGTTCAAACTCCAAGAAAGAGAGCTTATCAACTTTCCAGTCCAGCTGGTATTAGGGCTTAGTTGAATCAAATTGGTAATGACTGGAAGTGGTAGACACAAGGTCTCCTGAAAACCTCTTCTTTCTAAATGTTTCTTACTGAAAACGAATTGATGTTTTTTGCATATTATGTTAGAGCTAGAACTTCTAGTTACATATATTAGTTATGCTTTCCTTCTTTGCATCGTACAAGAAGAACCATTAAATCTTTGTAAAATAAATTGCACAGAGGGGTACCTGGTTGGCATGTCTTTTGCACTTAGAAAATGATCCTCTTCTCAAGTCTTTAGAAGTAAGCTTCCACTTTGGAGAAGCATCCAAGCACACCTCCACGCCTTTACTTGCTAGTAGATGAACTTTCCCTTGATGCTGCTGCTTGTAAATCATCTCTCCATCTCTACATCAGCATTCATATTAAGTTGAAAATCATGATCATTAATCTAGTGCAAGTAATGACAACAAAATCACACAGACAAATCCAATAATGAATAGGTAGAATAAACATTACGAAGCCAAAAATGCTCTACTCTTGTATAAGCATAAAGGTTCCCCAATTTTGTTTCTTGATTTTCCTTTCCAACAGATTTCTTCAAGCTCTTGGTCATGAGCTTGAATTGACCAACTGTTTGCTTTTGGATCGTTACAGCTAGTGAGACCCAGAACATGTGTATTTGCCTCAGCGACTTCTGAAAGATGTGGAGGGGTGACCTTAATTTTCCTGGTATTTCCCTTTGTTCCAATAATATAAGGAAACTGTAATATAACAAAAGGTTAGTTATGATGCTAGAGGAAAATATTCTTTCAACACAATCATAAGAATGTGTTCACATGCCTCCTTATTGTTTGAGCTAAAAGAGTTTATCTCCAGCACCGTAGGATTTGTAATCAAGGAATATGTGGTCTCATCAAGTTTTCTTACATCTCCACCAAACATGAGAGGAGATTTGGCCATAGCCCACAAAGTCATCTGTTAAGCAAAATGAAGAAGGTGAGACAAGAATGTTAGTCAAATAACTATTAACAAATTAATTCAAATATAAATATACAAGCATGCCTGAGTTCTTTGCTCATCTAGATTAAGGTTGCAAGTTCTATGTGGACCTTCATTTGAACCTGGAACGCATGAAAATATCCAAGTTAGTTTTATGGATGTTCATCCATTCTGGAAATTTTTCTTCATTTAATCTGCCGAGCTAACCAAGCATCACTTGCAGCATCATGAAATCACAAGACATAAACCCTCTGTATTTCAATTTCATGATTAGTAATCTTATGACTCAAACTTTGATCCAAAAGCTAGCTCCAAAAACATTTCTACTTACGAATAATATGCTCTATGGGGAAGGAATGCAAGACAATTAGTTCCTGAATATGTCATGTGGCTGAGAGTTTGCATATGTTAGAGAGGTGCTGAGCAACGAGCCTAGAGTTAGCAGCTACCATCTCATTATTACTTTGTCTCACTAATACATACAGAAAAGTACTGAGTGGTAGATATGCGTGGTTTGTGACTTCACTATCATCAATCCCACTGCAATCAACGGGTCCAAGAATGTTCGAGGTGAAAGAGAGAACTAATTTTTCAATTTACATAACCTGGATCAGTAAGCCACCCCAGCGGTAGCATATCCAAGTCAGGCCATGACTTCCCTTGCAAGCCCTTGGTGCCTATCATATTGGCAGCAGAGAAATCTCTAAAGCAATTGCAAACATGTCAGAGATATGAAGACAAGGAATAAAATAGCTCAAACGGAAGCATAATTCTAAGGCATTAATGCGTGCATCTCTTTTATTTACCTTGAAACATTAAAATGGGTTGCAACATCTCCCCATGTATCCCAGTCATCCCCAGTGATCCTGTACATGTTGACCAATCCACTTACTTCTTTGGCCATAGCTGGTGTCACGCTGGTTCCAGGAGACAGAGAATATACAATGGGGCGGTCAAGCTCCTTCAGGACCTGCACAAAGACTCTTCATATGTTTGACTTACACCCCAAAAATTTAGTGAGATTATCAATAATTTTACCAGGCACTAATCTCTACCTCTGACACAAAGCTTATCTCGTCTATATCCAAGTCATCACCAAATACACAGTCATGTTTTACTGCAATAAGACCAAAGCAAAGGATATAAATAAGAAAAGATTAGATTAAGCCAGTCGAGGAAAGTAAATAAACTGATGCTATAGTTCTGTTGTGATTGATGCATGGCACTTAAAAGAAGAAGATGTGCTAATCAATGCTACAGAAAAATCAAAAGCCAGCACCTTAGCCAGGTAATTTCATCAGGTTAATTAGGACTTGATTTAGCCTTAGTCTAGGTAGAAAGGTGATGCCTGATTTATGCTTTCATGGGGGAAAAAATGGCTCTTAGCATCTGATGATGCATAACAATGATTCCTAGGGAAAATGGATGCTAACTACAAGGAATTTGAAACTTCAACTAGTTTTCATCATGACACAACAAGAAAGGATGACTTTCAAGTATTCATCATGACATAACAAGAAGGATGACTTTTAAGTGATTCTCAAATTACCAAAATCAACACCCCACTCAGCATACTGTTGATACAGTGACCTCAAGAAAGCTCTTCCAGCTCCCAACTTGGTATTTACACTCATGAAGCCATGTTGCATCCATGCACAGGCCCTTTCCTTGATCCCTATATCTTTTGCCCTCCATTGCCGACCTGAATCCTCATAGGCACGTCCCTGATGGAAAGAAAAAATAAAGACTCAATCATTAACCTTTGGATCTAACACCTCACACGTTACTAAGAACTTATGTCTTTAACATAAATAAGAGAAGTAAGACCCTAAGAGTGTCCAAGATAGGGGTGTCTGCGTTAAATGCTTGAGTACTTATGCCTCTCATGACGTGAATCCCAAACTTCAAACCCATGGCATGTACTTTCTTGGCTACTTCAGTAAACCCCTTCCCTCCTCTGGATGATGGCCATCTATCGGGGTCTGGGATCATCCTCCCCCATTCATCAATAACATCAAATCCAAGAGAATCAACATAAGCACCTTTCACTTTCCGTCTATACCAAAGGTAATCCACCACAACATACTACGTCCATATACAAAAAGAAGGGAAACATCGAGTTTAGTTTCCAAATTCGAGCAATCCATTATCCCAATACAAGAAAAATAAAAAGAATGATAAAAACGAATTCCACAATGACTCCACAATCAAACTTTTAGTTACTGGTCATGCTGTGCATAATGCTTATACCTCATATCCATGAAGACGTAAACGCTGCGAAATGATTTCAGCACTCTGCAAGAACTCTTCTTCTGAAACGGTCCAGCAAAACGAATCATAAGAGTTCCAACCTCTTGGCGGTGAGCTAGCACGGAGCGGTACAGCTTCAGATAAAGATGATACCCTGAGTTTGGAAACATCTTTACTTCATCAAAGTTGAATTTTTTAACACATTTACAAATACAATCACACATTTTTGCACAATTTGGCGCAAAATTAATACGATTCCTGATGTCTTGTAAAAGATGTCCAATGGACCAAAATGGTGAAATATGCCCAAATGTGAGCGCTCAAACCTCGATTGACAGTGCAAACTTAATAACTGAAGAGTTTTTTGGTTCAAATAAATCAATGGAGCCACCGAATGGGTAATCACAAGAGAGAAGAAACACCTGTGAAGTGAAAAAGCCAAGTACAAAAACAGAGCGCCCAAATTCAACAGAACTATCTCCATTGATACCGGCGCTGCTTGCTTGTTGATAATTGCTAAATGCGAAATTATCTTGACTAACGTAATTGTTGGGCTTTTTACTTTATATAGCGTGACGAAGGGGATGTTTTTACTTGTGGACGTGTCATTATCTGCGACTGTCGGCTCTGCACACACACGCACACGCACACTCCCCGCAGTGCGTAATGTTGTCTTTTTCTTTGCGAAAGAAAACGAACCGAAGACTCGCGTCGTGTGTTGCTGTTAGAGAAACTATGGCTTTTGCTCCACGTGTCGTTTAATTAGTTCGCATTTTTTTAAAAAAAATAAGTTTTGCATATTTTTATGATCACGCTTAATTGTAACAATCACCCTCCTTTTAACAGGAAGTTGCTCTTTTCCGCTGCAAATGTGCGTTTCAAGCTTCTATAATTATTAATTAGTTGACTATGAAGATATTTGATACGGCGACAGTTATTAACATTTATTAGTTATTGATGATTTTGGGCAGCTGCTAGGCTACATTATCGGAAACATAATGGAATTCCTAGTGTTCGAGTCGACTTGACTATCTTGAAAAGAATAACAAAATATCACGCTTCGAAATTGTTTAATTGATTTGAAGGCCATGAGCCCAATGTAATGATCATTTACAAGCCAGAGAACGTTGCAATCTCAATCTACCATAGCAGCCTTTGCAGGCATAATCTCTCTAATTCTACAGAATTGTCCTGGCTGCTCCTGGCCAATTTCTAATCAAGCTTGAAAATAACGTAGTACAAGACAACGGGGACCAGCCCTTGCATCGCGCGCGTTTACATCTTTCTCTAGAAAGCACTTGTTATAAAAACACTTTCAAAACACATCATACGATATTGATTCCTATGCCACTACTGGAAAGTTTTTACAATTTTAATGGCAACGTCTAAAAATGTAACAGTCATATTGCACATTTCACTTGAAATTTACACAACATAATAAAGATGAACAGAAACTAAACTATTTGATGTCCTTGGGTCAAAACTGCAACTGGCTATCAATCTTTCTGGAGACAAACCTGCCTAGTGCTTCTAGAAACAGATTCACAAGTGGCCATATGAAGAGACTCCTCACCACAATCATGTTGAACTTCCACTCCAGCAGGCTGCCACCTCAAAACTCATATCACAAGTCTCAAGTCGTCCCCAGCTAATAGTTGTATTGGCCACAGTATCATGTAAGTAAAACAAATTTCATTTTTTCAAATGATGAATCCCAGAGAAGCACCTGAAGACAGATCAGTGTCAAAGGAAAAAATATAAGTGCAGGAGTGTCAGGCTTTACACATGCAAGGAGTCAGAGGATTTTCCCAGAGGTCATAGTTAGGGAAGGTCTCTTCCGGCAATCCAGTCCGCGTCTGGTGGGTGACAACGACATCCTCCACGAAGGAGGCCCATCCCATGTAGGGATCACCAAAAGATTTAGACATAAGCCCTTTGTCAGGTTTTATGGATTTATAATGGTGACCCATGTACCGACGTGCCCCAATTATCAATTTCGCAAAGTTGCCTCCATGCGTCATCACAAACACATCGGACTTCAAGCAGACGAGGAAGTCAAGAGCTGCCAAGCTTGTGACATGCTTCCTGAAACCAGCCAACTCCTCCTGGCTTGCCAACTCCTCCTTTGTAACCTGTTACTAAACCTTGTCATGATAGCTCTCAACTTCAATGGTCAAGTCGATATCTATCTTCAGATACCATAAAAATTTCAAATTACTGCCATGAGTTCAAAAGTGACTCAAAGTTTCTCAATCCCCAAATTACAGGTAAAACATTGGAAGATCAATTTCTGATGTATGTATATGCATCCATTCATTTATATGGACATACAGTATAACTAGCCAGTTATTCACCCATTTATTTTTCACTTCAGATATGTACAGTGAGCAAAACTTCATTTGCCTTTTTTTCATTTTTTGGGTCAAATCACATGTTTACAATGATGGCTGGCAATATTCAACAAGCTCTCTATTGTTTTCTCTTTGAATAGCATTGCTCATATATAAGATCGCACTAAATAAATACGGAAGCAGAAAACCCATAACAATATAACCTGTGTCCAGGAAATCAATCTGAACTTGGTAGAAGATATTTTAAACAATTAGGCTATGTTTGGTTGGAAGAAATGAGAGGAGAGTAGATGAATGGAAAGGAGTGAGGGGAAGAGAAAATGAGGGAAAAAGAGGATGAATCTCAATTTCATTGTTTGGTTTGACATAAAATTAATCTATTTTCCCCTTATTTCTTTCTGCTCTCCTCCTTTCCTCTCCTCTCTATCCTTTCCTTTCATTTCTTCAAACCAAGCATGCCATATCCCAGCATTTAGAATGAATGGCTAATGCAACTCTCAATGGTAACCCAATCCCGGAAAGGCATTGCATAAGAAATGGATTCAAAGGTCTTACCAGATTTGGGAACATGTTCCTAAGTGGTGCCATCCGGTTCTGGCCACCATAAACCTGACCAGAAGCAACATAAATTTGAGTTTCTTTGGGATAACCCATTGCCCGAAGAATCACTGCCACTTCTCCAGGCTCAAGAGGGCATCGTCCTTCCTTCCGCTTCTGCAGGGCCAGTTGCCATAGATGGGAACCATTCTGCTAGCCAGATAATCAAAAAGGTAAGAGATGACATGTTTCTTTTATGATCTAGTTAAACTAATAAAGCTGGTGGTTCTAAGGCACCTTGTAGCGTCGAGGCCATTCCTTTTTCCTATATTCAGCCATTTTAACTTTCTCCTCCCGTGTCCCCACAAAATCACAAAATGATAAGCCCACCATACCTTTCTCAAACCTAAGGTGCAGAGCCCTGTGTAAAAGAAAATTGTTAGTAACAGAGTCAAAAGCAACAACTTTCAGAAACAAAGGTCACATACATATAAGGGTTTGAACTGCCAGTGCGATTTTTCATCCTTGATACTAGTAAATCTGACATCTGCTCAATCTCAGGAAGAAATTTCAGAGCATGATAATTAACCCTGCACCGTAGCCTGTTGATTTCTGGAGGAACATTATCATACCTGAACCACTCAAAAATATTCAAAAACATTTCAATCGCAATTTTCCAAAGAACAAAACTAAGTTTTAGTCAACTGCGAAGCGAATCCATAGTTCATACCCAAGTCGATCAACAAAAGGTTTTAGGGCCATTATCTTCTTCTCCTTGATTCGAGGTAGTACATTGTCAATGTAAAAGTGGGCAGGAGCATACTTTGGAATGTTTTTTACCGTCCGTCTAGCATAAACATTAAAAACTTTGTGAATGAATAATGAGAAGCATAGGTTAAGATCCAGAAAATGGAAAGGTCCAACAAGCATTTATTGTTTCCCGATTCAATCATACTCTCACATCATGCTCAGAGAGACATGACGAACTCCAACATTTCTGTTACTTTATCGTATCCTACCATTTATAAGTTGACTCCCTCCCATCACTGAAAATGATGAGGAATAAAAGCACGTTAAAACCAAGTTTCAGAACAAGACAGCTCAATCAAGTCCCTAAGCTAATTCAGCTCATGTTAAACAGGTCTAGTAGATGGCCTGTTCCCTTTCTACATCCACTGGCAAGCGGTGACATAGTGAATCTTGGTTTTGCACATTACTGTGAGCCTAACAACTTAGACTTCATTTATAGTGAACTTAATGAATGACAGTGAAAGAATTGAACCTTATGCTAGAGAATAATTCCGATTTGTCAGTAAACCAGTCTGGGATATCACGGACAATTCGGACATCATCCTTCAAGTAGTCAATAAAATGATCAACATCAAAGATGTCTTCAAATTTCCTGCAGGAAAAAATAATAATAATAATAATAATACTTAACAGCATGATGAGATGCATTTAGTCTATCTGCACTAATTTTGTAGGCTGTGAAATAACTACAGCAGTTAGAGCAAAAATAAGAAGCCATCTTACGTTTGATCTTTCCAAATCTGGTCCTGCTTCAATACTGGCAAGATGAGGGTTGCATTCATTATTTTGGCTACAGCAACTGCATTACATATCTGTTTGCAGACAAATCAACTCAAAGTTACTCTAAACCTTCTAGCTAGGTGGTATACATGGTGATATGGAAGCAGAAACATGAAGAAAGGAAAAAAAAAAAAGAAAAAAAACTCAAGCAGTTAATAACTAGAATGCACAGAAACCATACAGCAATTCGTTGCTGATTAAGTCCACCCTCAGCATGGATGAATATATAACCATTTGTTTCATTCTCAGGAGGAAGTTCTGCAACGTCGTTGAAGTTACAACTCAAAAATGTAATGAAATTTACAGCAAAAGACAAGCTCTAACATGAAATAGAAACATATAACCATATTTTAGAAAAAGTTGACAGAATACGAATTGCATGACACACCTTCATAAAGTGTCATGAAACACAAAGTTGCCTCCAGAACTATATTTTCTATTTGTGGTGGCAAATAGAATATAGGGAATATTTGGGAACACATTTAAAGATAAGTGAATGTATATTTCATAAAATTGCTAAAATGGGTCCATTAAGTCCAATAAAACGAGTCATGATGGATGGTAATTCTGATAGCTAAACCCTCTCAATATACATGATCAGCCAAAAAATTTTTGTTATAAAATCAGGTTGAACTGTATGGGATCCCAAAAATATGTTCCAGCTACCATCCACAAGCACATGATATAAGTTGTATGAGTACATTCAAATTGCATTAAAGGGCATATTTATCGAAAGAATGATGTTTATCTTTGTCCTAAAGTGATTGTCCTACTTGGTGAAATTATACGCCATTGCATAAAACTGCCTATATTACATATGAATATAAAAACCAGTGAAGAAAATGTCCACACCTCATTCATTAAAGAGCCTAAGTCTACCTGATATACCACCAAGATGACGCTCAGCACAAGGCTTCCAAGAAGTAGTTGCAGAGTAAGGATTTTCCCATAGAGAAGGAGCTTCTTTGACCTAAATAGAATTTAAATAAATAAATTAACATAAAAATGCAAACATATAAATGGTATTAATCATCAAAAGTACAGAAGCTGAGAGGATAGGAAATTGGAAAACAAGGTCCTTAAACTTACACGCGGGCAGTGAAGAACAATGCCATCTTTTTTACACAAGTATGGAGTATTCTACAATAAAATTAAGAGATATAAGAAAATGAAGAAAACAAAATCAATAAGAAGCCACTAAATCAAGATTCATAAACATCCACTAAATCAAGATTCATAGTGCGGTTTGGAGTATTTTTCAGACTGAAAAGCCTTTTGAAATAGCCAAAAGTGCCTTTAAGCCCAAAGAGGCCAGACCTCGAGCCATTTCATGAGGGAAAATATACATATGTAGAGAAAGAGAGAGAGCGAGAGAGAGACTACATTGGTGCAAAATTAGCTTCAGCATCTACCAAAGCAAGAATTAGAATTAAACATCACGGCATCTCTCAACGCCAATTTTATCAGTAAATTCGTATAGCAAATTTTCAAGAACATGCAGCAATAAATTCGTGGAACACTGACCACTAAGATTGAAGAAGATAAAAATGCCAAGCAAAACAAAAGCAGGTAACACACCAAATGATTGACGATCGATAAGATCGAGATCAATCCAGCTACAACAACGAATAGTGCCAACCACAAAGAGATTCTGGAGTTTTGTTGCGAAACCCTAGGATCATCACTCAAGAGAGGGAAGTACGACCAAATCGAGCGGACACGATCTCTGAATAGATGCCGAGAGCGACCGTCGTCATCGTCATCCGCGTGCTGTTCGTGAATTAGAGGTGATACGTTGTCATCGCGCTTCATTGGAGAGGAGCCGGCTCGGCTTCCCAACGAGCTGGAATGCCTCAGCTCAGCCATGGCCCGCTTTGGACTGAAAGCCAGCTTCGATTTTATTTTCCGTTTTCGATTTCGTTTAGTGTGGCAGTAGTGGGGAAGGTCCCTCACTCGCGGTCATAGACTCTCAGAGTCACATGCGACTCGTCCAGATCGAAATCAAAACCAAAGAAATGTTGATATTAAATTCAGGTCCTTCAACTTTTTACATTTCTCTTATAACGCCCTACTTTTTTCATTTATACTAAATAAGTTCTAATTGAAATTAAACCGCGCATTTAACACATTATATTATATTATATTACACTATATTACATTAATATTATTATATAACAAAAATATATAATATTTAGTACTATACTATATTATATTAATTTTTAATTATACTATATTTGGCACTACATGATACTCTATTAATTTTTTGTGATTAATTTAAATTATATATTTAAAAATATTATTTATCAATATTTAAAAAAATACTAAATATAAAAGTATAAAATTTTATAAATTTAATATTTTTTAATAAAAATATTAAAGAATATCATAATTATTCATAAAGATCAAAGCCTATAGCGTTAAATTTTTTAAAGTGTATTTTTCAGTATTTTTTAAACATATAACCCATGAAATAAAGACCGAAATAAATAATTTAATTAATTAATCTCTAAGTTATATAACAACATAAATAAATGTTAAAATCTTCAAGATCAGTTCAAAAATCACTTAGTGATAGAATAAAGTTTATACAAACTACAAGATAATTATAAAATAATAAAAGTGATGCCAATAATTATTTATATTAGCAATTTTTAACGAATATTATTCAAATTTATTCTTATTTAAATATTTATTATTAATTATATTAAATTATTTAAAAATAACTAATTTAATTATTGTAATATTATACTATATTATTTAAGTATTTATCATTAGTTATATTAAATTATTAATATCAATTGCTAAAATATAATTAAATAATATATTATTTAGTTATATTTTTAATATAATAAAAAATTAAAATATAATATAATATTATTGAGTAATTATTTTAAATCTCTTAATTTATATTAAAACGTATAAAAATAAACTATTATAGTAAATTAAATTAAATTAAAATTAATTTTATTTATTATTATTACAGAGCCGATTAAAAAAGAAGGCAAGCTAATGCAGCTACTGCCGCGTTAGCTAAACCTTACTAAACATCTGAGTTTAGTTAATGCGCCAACTAATACATCCTAATGAAGCAATTTCAAGCCACAAACATAAGAATGTAATGAGAAGTATTAAACACCCCCTAAAATGATTGAAAAACTATTAATTAAGCTGCTGTTAAATCTTGAATTTTGAGTTTTGACCCACAAAACTTAAGAGTTTATTTTGTATGGGTTTAAACAGAAAAAAATTAAAAAAAATCACTTATTTAGTGTTTCAATTTTAACAAATTTTTATAGAATGAATCATATTCATTCTCATTTCTTATAAAAGATGCAAAAAATGATAATTTCTTATATTTTTAGTCTTCTAAATAAAGTTTTTTAATTTATTTATTCACCATTGTTAAAATGATCAAATTGTGCTTACACTATAAAATTTTGATTTTTGACCCTCACAATTTAAGAGTATGTTAGGTATATTTTCAAATGATCAAACTGCGCTTACACTATATTTGGTATATCATACCATAAGATCCCATTTTGGTTTGTCATATCATTCTTAATACAAAGTGTACATATTATGTCGTTTAATAAGAAACTTAATAAGTGTTTATTTGATATGTCTTATCAAGTTAGAATGAGTGCTTATTTAATTTTATAAATGATTTTTTAAACTTTTAATTGTCGGTTAGTTATCTTTTAAGTAAAGTTTTTAGAAATTAAATAAGTTATTTTGCCTATACTAGTAAAAGTTTAAATTTTAGACTTTAAGAGTAGAAATTAAATTTTTTTAATATTAAAATATATAGAATATCATTTACTTATTTGAACAATCTTATTTTATTTTTTTATAACATGACTTAAATATGTCTATTAAAGTAATTTTATAATTTTTAATAAAAAATTTCATTGACAACTAAACAATTAAAAACTTTTAATAAAATCTCGATTTGTAAAAGTTTCACTAACAAAAATTTTTATTAGATAAACTTTATTTGAAAAGTTATATCAAATGGAACGAGATGCAAATGAGATGATTAACTATTGAGCAATTTTAGATTCGTAATCCAATCAAATTTTGGATAATTTGGATTGGAAAAAATCCATTTGAATGTTAAAATTAATAAAAAATAATTTGGATTAGATGAATATTTTGAATAAATTTATATTTAGATTGACTTGGATGAGTTTGAATTTTGGATAAAAGTCATCTCTCTAGTCTTCGACCTCATCTATTTCCACTTTTCATGGAGTCATTAGCCCTCCAAAATTCATTGAATCCATCAGAGATGACAGTTAGGTTCCATCCAATTTATCACTCTAAGATAGTATTCACTTTTTGAATTAAATTAGAAATCATAAAGAGTGAAAATATTGGGATTGGAAGTATGAAGTAAGAGTAGAAATATGTTGTTTATTTACACTAGAATATAAGTGTAAAAGAGGAATTGAAATCTCATTTACGTGTTTACTTTATTTTAGATTGGGAATGAATTGTTTTAAATTTTACTTTTATCCTTATTTAAAAAATTATAATTTTAATTACAAAAGTGAATAAAAAATATATTTATAAAATAAACTATTTATTTTATAATTATTTTAATCATATAAGTTAATAAATTTTATTAATAATTATTCATAAAAGAAATACAAATGAAATATTATTATTAATAATATAGTACAAAATTAATATTTTATTAAGATAGACTATTTATTAAAATTAATTATTAATTTTAAATAATATAATACTATTAAAATTGAATTAATACAATATTATTATATTTTCAAATAAAATGATATTATTAATCTAATGTGAATATAATAAGATTATTTTAAGTAATTTTAACTTAAAATCAATGTAAATTATTATTTTAATAGTATTATATTTATTTAATATTAAAAATATAAATTATAATTTTTAGTAAATGTAATATATTGAATAATATGATAATACTATTTAAATAAATATGATATTATTATTTCAAGATCATCAATGCCTAATGAAATAGATGTAACAGTGGCTTGCTGGAACCCCTGGGTATTTACTTGATCTAGGATGTGTGATGTATATGCCATTCCGAAGTGATCTATTAACCTGCACGACCAATTAATGTTTGGCTAAAAACCTTTTCCGACATCATCCTATTTTGATTTATATAACACTGTTTTATTTTAGTAAAATGTACTATATTATGTTTAATAATTATTTTAATAAATATAATTATGTTATATATAAAATAAAGGATTAAAAAGAAAAATAGGTTCTCACCTTCTCATAAAAGTAAAATTCTCACTCTGTACTTTAAAACTAGATCGGACTCATAAAATAAGAATTTTTTTCTTATCTTTGAACAAAGAATCTCGCCCCATTACCGCAAACGATAACTTAGATAAACCCTTGAATAAATAGTTGGACAAGCGGAAGGGAACCGCATCCCCATTCCCACTCTCACTCCTACATCCTAAGAACGGCATCCTTGTTGTCGTTTTTAGCTTCCAAACGCACGGCTCGCTCTCCATGTTCACATAAAAAATAAAATAAAACGGCCAAAGCTACCCTACAGCTGACCGTAAGATACATCCCTCACAGTAATATTATTGCGTGGGACTCACAATACTGTTTACTGTAAGGGTGTACTTTACAGCGGTAAGGCAGGGGGCTCCAAATAAAGTCCTTAAAACCCTAATGAAGCAAGGAAAAAAGAAAAATGAACTCGATCGCTAGGCAGCTTTTCAGTTACTTGACGCACTCAAGTCAAGGCTTAAATTCTTTGAGTCGGAATCAGTGCCAAAGTCATCAGGTTCAGCAATGGCGGGGGATCAGAGTGAAGGTATTCAACGGGAACTTGGAGCAGGCGCTGTCCTGGATGCAGCGTAAGATGCAGTCGAGTGGAATCGAACGGCTGATAAAGCGCGAGCAGAGGCACCACATCAAGAATTCAGAGAAGCGCGTGTTGGCACGAAAGAATCTCGAGCGCAAAATCAGATCCCAGGACCTCGCTCGCAAGCTCAAAGCCATCCTCGTCAAGAAAGTCAGGTAATCTTATGTTCAGTGCTTCAATTTTTTCTTTTAAACATTTTGTCGCACATAGTTCTTCTTGGGGGCCTAATTTCAAGGAAATGGTTTCCGGGATTTTATGTGTGCGTATAACAAAAGTTAATCCTTTCTGCTTGAGCCTTCTTCTATTTTTGGGATGGGGATGTGCTCCAATGTTATTGGATAACACTTTATTTATTTCAACCTTATTCGAGATTTATTTAATGCACTTTGTTTTTTTTTTTTGATGGAATCAAATTTTTTTTTTTTGGGGTTTATTGTGTTCAAGCAGATTTAACTGCCATTTTGCCGATCTGTAGTGCGTGATAGGCTATGATAGTTTTGTAGCTCCCCTAGATATATGGCCTAGTGGTTGCAAATTGTGATATGTATGTACGTGCACCGAAGAAATACTGGGCTTAATAGATTGAAATTGTCTTAGAATGTCTTATTTCTGTCTTGCCTAATTCTTTAGTAAAAGAGGAAGTATATCTGGTGAGTACAAATTGAGGTAGAAACTACTATAAATGGTGAGTTTCATTGCTAATATGGCCAGTAGTCTGTTTGTTTACCCTTGTCTTGCGCTTCCACCCACTCTGATTCAAAAGCATCATCTGCCTTAATGATTTTGAGGTTAAGAAAATCTTTCTGGTTCAAGGCCAGTGGCTAATGCAGCAGGGGCCCTTCCTTATCTTATGTATCCTAGATTAACTTAACAGTTATGAGGTGGAATCAGACAACTTTTCCTATAGAAGAATTAACAATGATGCTATTTGACGGCTATGAACTGTGTTTTCACTTCCCTTACAAATTACGTGGGGGAGAGAGGTCCTCAGTTTTGTGATGGCTGCTTGCTTCTTTCTATTGGACTCCTAAATTATGAAACTCCGTACAAAATTAATATTTTTGAGTGTTGCCTGCTTATCCCAGGATTTCACTAAGGTTTCCTTGCCCCATTAGCAAGGGACTTAGAATAATTTATCATACTATCGACTTCAATCTTCTTTCTTCTTATTTCTTTTTTGTCTTGAAAAATTGCTTTTCTGTTTCTTAATGCGTTAGTGTTTGATAACTTTTGATCTTATGATCTCACATCAATCAATTTCATGATTTGCAGGGGTCTATAAGAAGAGTTCTGGTGAGTTAATTGGGTGATAGAAGAAGGGTTATTTATGCTCTGAAAAAAGTTACAGTGGTTTTCCATTTCTTCTTGAATGAAAGGATACAGATCATTCTTTTCTTGACTCAGTTCACATGGCAACTTACACTGAATCTGTAAACAATTGTAGGCTACTTAGTTACATTTGCTTTCTTTGGTTTTTCACAAAGATTACTTGTTTTTCAAGACTTGTTGTCTGTGATCTTTTATTATCATGTCCTCCAATGCTGATGAGACAGAGTGATCACTGCAAAATGAACAACTTCTTTTATGAATGATTGGCCAGATTCATGAATGACTTTTTTTTTTTTAAATGACAATTCAAGAAGGACCTTAATGGAATAAATTTTATGCAAAATTTTGATGGAAATTAATTTTTTTCCCCTTTTGCTTGGATGGCAAAGCTTGTTGTAGGTGATTGGTAAATTTGTTGTATATTCTTTTTCATTCTAGTCAAAATGGTATTTGTTGAAAAATGACTGGACAGAGATCATAGACCTGACCAGTAATCTTCAAGATTAAGCATCATACTTAGATGGCTTGATCGGGTTGATTTGCTATTGAGAAATCCTCCTGCAACATAGCCTGGAGTTAGTTTAACAATTTCTTGAAGGAAGGATATGTATGTAGTTGTTTCTGAAATTCAGGAGTGCGGTGATGCGTTAGAAAAATGTTCTGCTGCTTCTCTGAGAATGACGGAGATTCAAGGAAAGGAAGATCTAATGAATGGCTGAGAATCTTCTTTTTCACTCGAAGGAGATGCAAACGGAAAATTTCCTGTGTATTGATTTAGTTTGTAGTTTGTAATAGTTGGTTGACCGAATGGAAATTAGAAGTCAGTTGGGAAAGATCGGTGATGTACCGTTCATTAGTTTGTGATGAATGGCTGAGAATCTTCTTTTTCACTCGAAGGAGATGCTACGGAAAATTTCCTGTGTATTGATTTAGTTTGTAGTTTGTAATAGTTGGTTGACCGAATGGAAATTAGAAGTCAGTTGGGAAAGACCGATGATGTACCGTTCTTTGGTTTGTAATGAATGGCTGAGAATCTTCTTTTTCACTCGAAGGAGATGCTAACGGAAAATTTCCTTTGTATTGATTTAGTTTGTAGTTTGTAATAGTTGGTTGACCGAATGGAAATTAGAAGTCAGTTGGGAAAGATCGATGATGTACCATACCGTTCTTTACTTTTTCTTCTTCGCACGAAATACAAGTCTCCGTTACTCTAACCGTAACTTAAATTGGGATCTAGACGATGGGATTTTTTTTATCATTATTATTGTTACTGAAATAATGTAGCGCAAACGCTTGTCTAAATCAGGCAATAGGTTACCGTCATTTACATGTTTATTATTTTAACAAAACATATATAAAAAAAATGGTGGTTCTCATATGAGGTTAAGAGAAGTTTAGGAATCCCAACGGGGCAAATATTAAATTCTGCTTAAAAACAAGCCATTTCGGAAGAAAAAAAAGAAAGAAATTAAAAATAGCTAAACAGTATAATTTTAGTCATGAAAAAATTTTGACGAGTAATGGGACGGAATCGATTTTCTCTTAGCGGGTGCGCCTCAATAAAAGCAAAGCTTAAATTATGTGATTAAATTCATATTGCTATTCTTTTTTAAAAAATTAAAATTATTTTTAATAAAAGGTCATAATTATTTTAAAGTTATTATAAAAACACACATGAATTATATCCGCACATTTAAAAATAATAGATAATAAATAATATATTATAATATTAATCGTATAATTATAAAGAATGTTTAATTTTAGAACGATTTTATCGTAGCCGGATTTTAATAAAAATATAAAAATATGTAGTGCGACCTTAAATTATATGATTAAACTGATATTACTGTTAATAAGAGTATCTAGTGCGACACAACATTTCCTTTTTTGAAAGTGAGACCAAAGTGAAGAAGGGTTGAGGGTTTTAGGGAGCAGAGAAGAGAAGAGAGGAGGAGATGGAGAAAGTACGGGTGCGAGTGGTGTTCGAAGGACAGCACATTCTGAGCGAGGCACAGAAGAAGGAAGGACTGAAGAAAAGCTGGATTCTCTTTAAACCTAAACATTTGAAAACCATCTCCGATCTCGCCGATTATCTCCTTCGCATTTTCCACCTCGACCACTGTTCCCCGCATGGCCTCGTCCTCTCTGTAAGTCTCTCCCTCCCTAATTTCCTACGTGAAGAACATCATTTCCTCATTTGTGTATTTTATTAGATTATTACTATAATTTTTGTTCCAGATGGATGGCTTCGTTTTGCCGCTGTTTGAGTCCACTGCCATTTTCAAGGATAACGACGTCGTCTGGTCAGTTCATATTGATTAGAATTATATTACATTTTTATTGTCATTTTCTCTTACTTTTATTGCGTTTTAATTTTATTGTTTTCTTACAGTGTGAGAAGGAAAAAAGAGGCCTCCAGTGGACTAATTACCCTCGATGACGATGGGGCAAATGCCTTGGATGTTGTTCAAATAGTGAAGCAACCCGTACAAAGGGGTTTGAAGCTTCTGGCGAAGGAGGAATTTTATCAGGAAAAAGGAAGCCATGACAGTGAGTCAGAAGAGGATGAGCACGAGAAGGGTTTGGAACAAACTCCTGATATGAACAAATCTTCCAAGAAGCGACATGCACCCAAGAAACTTCAGGGTTCAAAGTATGTCTGGAACCTTATATTTTCAGAGTAGGACTCATTCCTGTAATTGTTGATGACATTTTTTTCCTTCTTTTTTTGCTACTGTGTCTGTGTTGTAGGAGAAAGAAGAGTAAACTTTCGACTGCTGAAGAAACTCCGGTTGTTGTTGAGGATGTTCAGAATGTCTGTGAAGTTAAAAGTGGGAGGGGCACTCGTGATCGTAGTCTATTGAAGAAGGACAAGTCATCCGATGTGCAGGGAGACCAGGAGAAGTGGAGGACCCCTGAAATTGGTGAAACAAGTAATTGCATTAGTAAATGCATATCTGATGCAAATAGGTACTTCTGAATCTTGCATCCTTTGTTACTTAAGCTTTTTTCATTTATTGACTCTCATTTCTCTAGCTTACAGAATGCTCCCCCCACCCCCTTCCCTTTTCTGTTTCAATTTTGTAGGTTCTCTCAGCTTCAAGAAAATGGCAAAGGGAATGTGGATGTATCCTCTACACCTGTTGGAACTAAAAAGGTCTGTTGACACTGATTTATTCTTCGAAATTATAGTTTTCAGTTTTTGCTTGTGGGTATGATAACCCAATCTCTAGTTTAGAATCCTCTGCTTATAAATGGCACGGTTAGGCTGATGCTGCACAATTGTTGCAGCCTTACATTTGGTTCAATGATTGTGGCTTTGTTGAGTTGACCACACACTTTTTGGCTGAAATAATGTGCTGCTTCAAATTGTACTGTTTTCCCCTTAGTCTCCTGATACTAATAGAGTTCTAATGTTGCTTTTTCCGAACCTGACAATTTTGACTGTGCTCTCATTTTATATCAAGCAAAAGTTTCCTGTTAATTTATAAGTAGATGCCTGAAATCTTTCCCTTTATTCTGCTGGTTTTTGTCTATCTGGTTGTTTTACATATTGTTCAGCATTTTTAAACATTGGTGGATACATTCAATAATCCCTGGGGCTTGAATTGAAAAGCTGCCGCATGTTTTATGTCATCATAATTTCAGCTTAACACAGTTTTCCTAGCTGATCACATTGTCTATGGTGATCATTTATAAACTTAACTACTAATTTCCATTTGTGTTCAGTTCCCTAGTAGAAGTGCTCGACGTAAAAAGGCCAAGAGACGATGGTTAAGGGAACAAGCCAAAATTGAAAAGATGGAGGTACTTTGCATTTGAAAGAACTATGAAATATAATGTACCATTAAGATCAATATCTATGTCTTGCTTATATTCAAACCCCAAATAGAGGAGAGAGTGAGGGAGAACTCATAAATTTGACTTTATAACAATTCACTATCTTCCTCTTCAAAAAGGGTACTTGTTATATGGCCTGCATTGGTAAAGTGTTTCCCCTTTTTTATATTCAATTCTCCAGCTGCATCAGAAGCAATTAAATTCCAAAGTCATTCTCCAATCACCTGATAAAGATGGTCAAATTCTTTCTGATGAACATCAACAACCGGATTCTGCTTCACAAGGGAGAGATAATAAAAGATTATCTGATGGATATCAACAACCAGATCCTAATTGTGATGCTGATGATGACATTGTTCCTGTTGTAATTAGGCCTGGACATATTCGTTTTGAACCTCTCGGTAAAGGTCTGATGCTCTCTTTGTCTCTTTCTTTCTGTATGTGTGTGCTGTGGGGTGGGAAGGGGACTCTTACTGATTCTGGCATTTGAGTTTGGTTGCTGATGTCAGAGGTTCATGTTCTAGAATTGAACTTTAGCTGACATTTATCTTTGTCCAGTGGATGATATTCAAGCTGTCCAGCAAAACCAAACTCCATTGGTATGTTTTTGTTAAGTTGTTTCCAATTTCTGTTGCTTTCTCATTGTTGTTGATGCTCTGCAATTGGAAAAATTTTTATGTTTTCTTGATTTGCATTGGCTTCTTTTTATTTGTTGTAGTTTGTCTGAGACGCCTTCAAATTTGGTCCAAGAATTAATTGTGCTAAACTTGTATTTTGATACATTCTTTAGGAAACTTTTCAGTGGAATGGAATAACCAGCAAGAAGAAGGGTCAAAAATGGGGCAAAGAGAAGGCTGCATTTTCTAAGAAGAGCATTTATGAAAATTTCGATCAATTTTCTGAGATGCCTAGTAGTGAGAAAGAGATCTCCATTGGCAAGGATGTGGAATTTGAAAAGCTTCCACCCTACATTAGTTTGCCTAAGGTTCATTTCGTGCAAATTCTCATATTACTGCTTGCATTTGTGTGTGTACAAGATCTTTTTCTGGAAATGCCACTTTATATCTTGGATTTTTTCCCTGTCCACCCTAAATGTTAGGCATGATATATTTGCTTCATTCTTGACGTCTTCATAGGTTTGAATGCTAATTATTCCCAATATATTGCAGGAAGGTGATCTAATCGCATATCGTCTGATTGAGCTAACATTGTCTTGGACCCCTGAGCCTTCCTCTTTCCGAGTACAGCACTTTCTGTGGTTGAATTAGTCTGTTATTTATATTTATGTCAACTTAAGATTCACTGTTGCCCATGTTCTTTCTGTAGGTTGGGAAGATATCATGGTATGACTCTGATACCAATAAGGTTCTGCTGGCACCGGTTCCCGAATATCCGCTTGATTTTGAGAAGAAGACAGATGAAAATGTGCCTGCACTGCAGTCAGATACCCTTTATGGAGAAGATGGATCATTACAGGTAAATTTATGTATTTCATGAATCTTCAATAACTCTCCATTTTAGTACTTTAGGATGAGGTTTGACTGCATATGTATTAAGTAGTGGGAAAATGTTAATATTGTTAAATATGGCTGAAGTGCTCAGCCAGCCATTTTGCTTGGATTAAAGATTGACATTACAAAGTATCATTCAAAACAGATGAAAATAAGTCTAAACCATTAAAAAGACATCTCTAAAATAAAATCAGAAGACCAGAAGCATGGATATCTATTTATTTGTTTGCTTGTTACTTTACCACCAAGGAGAAATATTGAGTTAGAGGGGAGGAAAATTATTGAATGATTCCCCTTTGTTTTTGTGTTATTGTTACTGATTGGTAATCAAACTACATTGCTGATGTCAGATTTTTACATGTCAAAATGGATGCTCTGCCTATCTGTTTGAGGTTGCATTCTTGTGTATGGTATAGTTGTAACAGGTGTGCTGCAATAGTATTTTGTTTTTCATGGTCTCATACTTTGCAAAACTGAGGCCAAGCTGCATCTGCTGAATTTTTTTTCTTTTTTGGGTTTAACTTTTTACCTTCATCATAAAAAGCTGATGAGTAAAGCTTTTCTTCAGATAGATTTTTCATTACTACTTGATGTCCGTATCATCAAGCATGGTGAGAAGGTCAATGAAGTTCATGTGGGAGATCAAGATGCTGTCATGAATTTGATGGACAACAGTAAACACGGAAAAGCCCATGCGCCTGCACAAGGTCAGTTCAATGCTGCATATCAGGTTTTTTGGGGTGCTTAGATTTGTAGTTCCCTTAAAGAGCTCTCCCCACGTGTTTTAATATCTTTGAAGGAAATGGAGAATTTCGTGTGGGAAATCAGGATGCTATATCGAATGTGAGGGACAACAGTAACAAAGAAAAATCGCCTACAGACAGTCACGGTTTGTTAAAGTCTACATATCAATTTTTTCTTTTTTAAGATCATGAGATTAAATGATACACTTAAATGAGCTCCCACATCGTACCCTCTATCTGTGCAGAAAATGGAAAATTGAATGCATGGGAAGAAATTAATCTGGCTTTATCCACAAAGAAGGCAGAATTGTCCCAGGTTGATGATCAGAGTACAAAAGAGAGTTCGGACCGCAGGTTGTCGTACAAGGCCTTGAGAAGCAGTGCACTGGGTCCAACTATGGCGTTTCTTAGGTCAGAGAACGGACTCTGAGTTACGGGCATATCCAGTTTTTATTTAAATGCTTTTCAACATGATGCTTTCCGTTAGATTTTAAACCTGCAAGGTATTGTTAATTTCTGCAAATGAGATTGCAGAATTTTGTTTCCGGTGATATCTTGCTGGGAGCCATATGAGCCAGAAGGCGGCCAACTTTTGTACAGAACATGTGGCATGGCTAGATTTGTTTAAACAGTGATATACTTGTCCAAAGCATGAGCGGTTAGAAAATTTCTTCGCAATCTTCCCATGTTTCACGTTTAATCAACACATATTTAAGGTGGCGAAATTCAATATCCATGTTTGATTATTGCAATTACCCATCATACAAGATCATCCTTCCACAGATGAAGGTGCGTTAAGGAAAATCAGTCAGCTATGCTAACCGTTTGGACAAATGTCATTTCAATCCTAGCCCCTGGGAAAGTCCTTTCAGCCTCGAGATTCTTTGCACGAGTCTTCAGGGACACGTTAGATTCACTTAATTGACTTAATTCCGAAGGGATTCATTTTTATTTTTATAATAAATTAGTAAATTAGTAAAATTTGCATGCATATTATGTAAAATAGAATGCCAGCATTAAGAGGTAGGCCCCCCGAACGGGAGAGGGGACCCAAAAGGAAAGGACCAAGAGGGTTAAAAAAAAAAAAAACATCGAGATTATGCTATCGTTCATGTACTTTTGAAAGGAGCAACCAGAGTGCAGATAACTGCCGTCTTTAAGCTGGCAACCAAAGACGTATATGCAAAGGGACAGCAAGAATTTGGGATGTTACAACTGCAACTCACTGGTTAAAGCCTTTCAATTTCCCTATTGCATTAAAATTTGAATGAAAATTTTAGGAAATCAGTGCATGATGAATACCAGCATATGTCAAAATAAAATGTTAGGACCCGACTTTAACCACTGAAAGTATAGCTTTAAATGAAAAAACGGCTTTTCTCATGCCATTTCATTAGCAACACCTTCGGTGCTGGATATAGCCAAAGGATGAATAAAAAGATAACTGGCAGAGAAATGCTCTTAATTCGCTTATTCCAAAGGATATTATTTACTTCTAATGAGTGATGCAGGCTAGTTTTCTGTACATACTGCATTGTTGCAATAACTCGTTTGCTCCCAATACATCACACGAGCAGACCTTATTCACTTGTACTGCCCAGGATGCCTACTCCCTTTAGCTAATTGCAATTTTTCTGATGTCCACTTGTTGCTAAGAAACAGCACAAACCAACTTCTCGAAAAAAAAAACAGCACCTTTCCCAGACATCTCAATGATTGGCGCTATTGCTTGCCGTTTGGAATAAACAACAGTTAAGATGGTTCAGGAATTGCTCCGGCTCCTCACCTTCTTTAACCATCTGCATGACCATGTAAAACTTTTCAGATGCCCATCAAAAAATGTTGAAAATGAATAATTACAAATAATATAAGAGATAATGATTAATCATTGACAAATTCTGCCCAACATATCATATCAGAAGACTGCTAATGACCAATGAACAATTCAATATTGTGAGAATAAATAAACAAAACAATTCATCATTTTTCCTGCTGCAAAACTTACAGTGTTTGAACATGGTGTTCAATAGCAAGAACTAGTGTTAACTAAGATGAAAAATTTATAACTCAAGGATAAAACTCCAGCTGATTGAATGCTCTGAAAAGTGAATTGTTTCTTACTTCTCAAGGAGTCATGCACATTTTACAACACATCTGAAGTAACAAAACAGTAGAAATACTGCTTACTCAGGCTGCAGATAATGGAGATCAGGAGAAAAATTTATATAGTGAATCTGATCTCTCTAATATGAGAAGGCATAAAGAAAAATCACAATGCATATTGGCATTAGTGCTAAGAAACTGAGATTATCTATCAGCACCATCATCCTAATAACTGCTCACTCCAGTGAAATGTAAGAGTCGGTGATCCTTCTTTCTAGTAATTTTCTTGGTCTTATGTACACACTAAATAAGGAACTGAAAACAGAGCTGCTGATATGACTTGGAAGTGGTGCTAAATGTGAAAGAAAGTTATGATGTACCTCTCTCAACATGTCAGCGCTGTTTAAGCCATATTCAAAAGAGAAACTACCTTGGTAGGTAGAGAGGAAGTACCTGTACAGAGGCATCCATTGGCAAACCCATTTGATTAATAATATTGTGACCGATGGTCTCCAGCTGAAGATGGCCATCCTTGCAAGTATAATTGTTGCTGACTAATTGACTCTGCCCTTTTTCACACAGAATTTCACACCCCAGCCAGACATAGTAGGTACCTGACTCATTTGTTCCCAAACCCCTATCTGGAGCCAGCAAAATATACACTGATCTAGAATCCAGGACTTGAAAGGAAGAACTCTCCACTTTACTCAAAGCAGGCCACTGGTATAGTACTGGGGTTGCCACTCCCATTCTCTTATCAATTGAACCTAACGAAAAATGGACTTTATCAGATTCTTTCTTGTCTTTGATTTTGTCATGTGAATCATTGCTGGCACATGTGACGTCAGTGTCTAATATTAGCTCCTCTCTATAGCCTTCATGCACAATTTGGTTGTTATCCATATCCATCACCTCATCATTTCCTAAGCGAGGTAAAGAAAAAGACCATGACCTTACCGGGTTCCTAGGAGCTATAGATGGTTTGCTAGTGGCTGGTAACAAGCGGGGAGGAGGATTACTCCCTCGACGCTCTGCAATAGAGGGAAAGTTCCCTTTACATGGGAAACAAGAATTTGCCTCTCCAGAAGTATGATTGGGAGAAAATACCTTTGAGGGTGAAAAGGAAGTTTCTTCACACAGAGAACGTGAACTATCTGTAGCTTCGAGGCCAGAAGGAGAAGGCTGCCGCGACAAGTCAGACCAATTACAAGATGATGGAGAAAAGGTAAATGAACTGGAGTAATCAGATGTTGAAGGTGACAGGGTAGGAGATTTAGAACTGAGTTGTGGGCTGCTGCCAGGAAAACAAGAAAAAGAATCCGGTGAGCCACTAAGAGGTGTTAGATGAAATAATGGATCCAAAAAAGGAAAAGAGCTTTCCACTTCTTTACAAGCATACCTTGTTCTGTTAGGACTGACATTCGGGAAGCAATCGAAGGAATCTGGAGAACCACACACATCCGCTGGTGGTGACGACGGTGATCCAAATCCGGCAAGTGAGACTGCATCTTCTGATTCATCACCGGTATCTATTATCATAGTTGACTCATCATTTACTGCAGAAGTGGCAGAATTCAGTTTGGATGCAACAAATTCTTTCATAAGGCCACTAGCAAATTTACGTCTTAATCTGCACCAGCCATTTTCTCTGGTGGGGAGGCAAGTTTCTGATCCAGCATTCGAGACCGAAAATGGCGGAACAACCCCACCAGCCAGCGCCTTATGGAACAGTTCAAAATCCAAATCGTACTCATTAATTTTGCCAGCCCCATCTTGCATTACTGTGGCAATCTTATTACCACCAGAAAATGACACTTGTTCATTTTTCACTTCCTTTTTGTTGCAACCATCTGCAAAGAATTGCCCTCTAGCAAGAGCATCCCAAAATTCCAAGGGTTCTTCCCCTTCTTTGATGCTTGTTATCTGACCCTGAGCCTTTTCATATCGAATTACTTGATTTGCAGCTTCCCTTGCCCTATTTGACATCACCAAATTGCAATTCTTCCCAATCCACACATATATAGCAGAAGGAACGAGCACAATGAAAGCACCACGAGTGTCAAAACCTTGGGTAACCGGGTAGTTTAACAGTTTCGGTACGAGATGGAGAGGATCATATGATGAGTGTGGTGCCATCCGGTATATCCGAAGCATAGAATTTGGGCTGGCAGGCATAGCATGCACTCGTTTCTGGCACAGCAAAAGCTGGCAGGCAAAACCCATGTTCGGATTAGTCACTCCTCGTGCTGCCTTGACATACTGAAATGCATCCTCAAAACTCTGGCCCTCCCTCCACATGAGGTATGCAATAACCAGAGAAGTAGAGCGCGACACTCCCTGGCAACAGTGTACAAAGACTCGCCCGCCTTGTTCTCGAACATCTTCAAAGTAATCAAACACATCATAGAGAATGCTCGTAATATCCTCCGAAGGACTATCTTGCAACCAGAGTGTCTTATAAACAAGATCATCCTTGAAATACTCAGGACAAACAAACCCAACACAATTAAGCACATGAGTGATCCCATTTTGCCTCAAAATCCCACGATTCTTGGCCACAGCATCACTTCCTAAATATACATGATCAGCAATCCTGGAGCACTCCTTATCGAAAAATGCAAGCTTATCTTTCTTGAACTCAAATTCCTTCACAGGCTGCAGCTCCGAACTAGAACTCTCAAGGGGGTTTAGTTGAACCGACCCTCTGGGAGTTTGAGGATTAGGCCACACACCAAGATCATCAGAACCAGCCCTTGGCCATTGCTCAACAGGCCGCCTATTGATTGAAAGCGGCTGAAGAGGCGGCAATAAAGACCGAGCTTTACTATTAGGTTGGGGTCTGGGAATTGGATTAGGCTTATTGGGTGACCGGTCAGTCCAAGAGACCGACCGCAAATAAGCTCTTCTGTTGCCACTGCCACCGGCCAGCCGGTCTACGCGTTTGTTATTATCCTCCTCTCCTAACATTTCAATACAACTTTACAAAATTCAACGAAAATTAACTCCTTCCCATTAAATGATTGTTACAGGTAATGCCATTGAAAGTAACAAAATTGAGTCTGGACAAAATACAGCCAATTTTGGAACAAAGCGTAGCATTAATTTGTCTTTTTTTTTTTAACATTTATTTTCCTTCACCTAAAGCCCTTGACCGACTACAGCACTGAGAAAAATAGAAAGAAGAAGAAGAAAAATCAAATACGAATGAATGGAGTTATGACCCAGTAAAAGCTCCAATAAGCAAAGCCATACTAGATGTACGTATGCATACAACTTTTTTATTGTTTCTTTTATTTTATTGCAGTTGAGATTGTTGAAGAGAGACTTACGTTTAATCAGAAGAATGATCAAGTAGAAGAGTCTTTGCTGTAATGTAATGTTTTGAAAATGATAAAAGAAAGAGAGAGAAACTGAGTTAAGTTGACGTAACGAGTTATGTTGTTTGTTGTTGACCCTCTATTAACTAAGAAGTGGCCGCGTGCGCGGAGGCTTCGTTTGGAATATCATTTTTAAAATATTTTTCAGACTGAAGAATAAGTCAAAGTGACACGTCATTATGGGATGGTCATGGTCATATATTGCATGCATGTCAAGTCTTGTGATGCCATTCAAATCGGGGAGATCGATTTTAATTTTGAAGAGAAAGCGCTAGTGTCACGGGTCCGTTACTTCCGAGTACAATGACTGTGTTCCCCACGCCATCACCCTCATTGCCCATAACAATTGAATCATGAAGTTAATTGCATTCCCTGAAATTCTATTAGTTGCAGCCCCTTAGGTTAACGGTGCTAACATTAGCTTTTAATGTAATTGACACGATGGCTCTTGCAGTCTAATCAATATCATCTAATATTTGTATTGAATGACTTTTTTTTTTTTTTTTGGGTTGGGGGAGGGGGTGGTGGTCGTTTTCAATTTAACTTTTAACCTTTAACAAATGTTTAACGTAATTAATAGTTATAAATATTTATTTAATTTTATAATTTTTTTAATTTTTTAAATTTTATTTAATTATTTTAGTAATTAAATAATTAATTTTATTTTTATTAATAAAATATTAAATTTTAAGTTTTTTAGAGTAATTTTTAAATTAAATTATCCTAACTATTCTCAATTTATTCGTTACATAGTATAATTTTTTAAAAAAATTAATTAAAATAATTTTATAATTTTTTATAAAAATTTTTATCGATAACTAAAGTAACCCATATATTTTTAATAAAAACTTTAATTATAAAATTTTTATAAATAAAAATCATATTCAAATAAAATAAGCTCTACCTAAACAAATACAATTCCTTTTACCCATGGAACGCAGTCCACTGGTAACCGAAACAACCAGAAACAAGCAATCAAAGGACTGACCGAGCACTTTGATTGTTAGTCAATAAGTTTGCTCTACGAGGCGGCTAAACTTGAACACCCAACTGGACATAGACTGTGGTTGAGACTTTGACCCAAAAACATCACAAATATAATGGATTATGTTATATTATTTGAAGAATGAAATCAACTAATTGTAAGAGAAATTTAGGAGATGAGTTGAAGTTTCCAAGGGATCACATTGGGCTTGCGGACAAAAACAAGTGGGTTACACTTGCTTCAATGAGAGAGATGTATGAACGGAAGACTCTTTTTTGATCATGTGTGACGGCGAAAGTGAAATACGGCAATTCAGTTGCCACCTCGCTAGGAGCTTGGTCGTGGTGTGATTTGCCCATCTTTGAATATGTTGATGTGGGGAAATCAAGAATTTACCTATTTTAAAATATACAACAGTTAATTTATGAATATGTATCATGTGTGTGTAATGCCCAAGCATATCTTTTAACAGAGGGTAGATCATATGTTGTTTTAATTTAAGGAACACGTGCATGTTGATTATGTCTTTGAAAGTGTTCTTAATTTCTCTTTGGCAACTGTCTTTAACTTCTCTATTTAAGAAGCTTAAGCCACGAGTCCCTAAGAATTTGAGAATTGTTTACTGCACTTTTCAATTTCGGTAAGTAAATTTTTCTTTTTAATTGTTGATGTTATGAGCATGGGAAATGTGTATATGCTTGATCTTTGGAAGTATTTGTGAAAATAAAATATTTCTTTATAAAATTAAAATCTGAATTTTGATTTGATTACTTTAGAATAAATTTTTTACTTTATTATAAATTCTAAGTGACCATTGGGTGAAGTTATGGCCACTGGAATTCTTGGAATTAGAGTTTAATAGTTTGAGTGTTGTCTGAGACGTGTTAAGTCCTGCATTGATTATTAGAATGCCAAATTGTTGTATGAATGGTAAAATTATGAATTTTGGGAATAGTTAAATAAACATATGGAAAATTCTCTTTGTGAATTTTCAAAATTTTTGGTGGCATTTTCGGATTGCTGGATTGTTGAGAGAAACTGCATTGTTTGCTGAAGAAACATCTTGATAGAATTGACCTTTAGGTATTCAAAAAATTCATAACTCTAAAAATATGGGGAATAAAATTCTGAAATTTCAGGGTATCGAACTAGTCATCTGTAGCTTTGATATGATTATTGTGCAGAATTTTTTTGGTAATTCATTTGTGATAAGGATTTTAGAGAAAGTTATTTAATAATATATCAGCATATGTTTTAATTATAGGATGTGTTGGTGATGTTTTGAATTAGTAAGTGAAAGGTTAAGATTTGCTTTGGATTCCGTTAAGTAGACCCATCCATAATGAATTCTTTTATTATGTTTTTTTAATGCTTCTTAAATTATGTTTTCTTTAATTAAGTTTTGTATTCTATTTGTGTAACTAAATAAATGTTTAAATAGTATTTGCTCAAGTTTAGGCAATTTTGAATTAAAAGTTTGCAATTTATGAGGGCTATCTCTTGAGAGCTAATGTGCCACGTGCAGGTCACTATAAGAGATTTAAATTTATGTTTTATGAATATAATTTAAATGTTTGGGCTTAATGTCGATTAATATTTTTTGATACGATATGTTTTATTATGGTTGAGTCACTGGGAGAAATGAGTGACTTTCACTTATAAAATTTTATTTTGTTACGCAAATTATATGATTTGATTTATACTAAGTCACCGTAGGTGTAAGTAATACTATTTGACATGAGCCTCCGATATGTTTCAATTTGTTTTGACATGTTATATATATATATATATATATATATATATATATATATATATATATGTATATATATATATTTGATGTGTTTTGATATGATAAATGTTTTTTGAATTTAAATTTAGTTTGAACTATTGAGTTTGAATTTTTTTTAAAGTAAAATAATGCTCATCAAGCTTCTATACAAACATTCATGTGTTTATTCTGAACTTAAGGTTAAACTAAATATTTGAAAATGTTGAGTAAAATATTATAGTATTTATTATACAAATTTCTACTTACCTAAATGACAGCTCACTCTTTTTTCAATTTATTTTTCCAGAGGAAAGCAAGTATATTGTTTGAAAACCTCTGTGACTGGTTATTTATATAGTTAATGTGCATAAGTGGAAATGAAAATCAGATGACAAGCTGCACAATTTTGGTAGAAAACATGCAAAGTCTATTTCGTAATTTTTTACCCTTTCAATATTTTAATTTAGATGGGTAAACAGATAAAATTATTTGAAAACTAATAACCAAACCCCCGGACATTATTGCGTGAATTTTTATTTGACTATAAATTGAAGAAAGGAAAGGGAGCCATTGATCTTTTGAATAATAGATGGGAATCAATATGATCCATGTGTATATTTAAAATTAAATTGGGTGTCCGGAACATGGCCTTTAGTATTAACACAAAACACATGGCGGATTGTGCTTGGGGTCAAGGATTGGTTGCTAAAAATTTAAAATAAATAAATAAATGAAAAGGTTGGTCAAGGAAATTGGGCGAGAAATAAACAAAATGACAAAACTTGTAGCTTTCAAAGTCTGGCCCCCATCTAAATTTGAATACCTGCATACACATACGCGCGTACACACATGTACATATACATATTCACATACATATATGTATATGTATGTAGGGATGTATGTTTTCACTTATTTTCCCTAGAATTGAAAAGCTTTTAAGCAAAATGCCAGAGGTCCTTATTTCACATTTACTACTTCACTTTACCAGCCGGGTCCCTTTTTTTTTTTTTTTTTAAATTTTGATGACCCATTCTGCAGAAACATATAAAAAATGGGAATCATACCAAAAAAAAAAAATTATTTGGATTTGAGTTGAAAATAAAAAAGAGGACTATTTTTATTCCTATGATGATTTGGAAATAGACTTAAATTGTCATTTTCTATTATTCTTTCGTTTCTTTTATTTTTTTCCTGTTTATCTGATTTTTATTGGAGAAAATGCCCAAAAAAAGCAAAAAAGAACGATTTTTTTTTACACTGCATTTATTTTTGTATTATGACTTAAGTTGCTTTATCTAACCATATCTATCAATAGTTAACAAAAAAGAGTTTTTGGAATTATTAAATGTAGTTATTTAAGCAAAGTAACTCTTCCTATTCAAATTACATTATGACTTCTCACAAAGACATTAATGTTCTAATTTCAATTTTTATTTCATGATTATTTTGAATTTCTATCCTGCCTTGATAACATTCAATTCTTTTGTTTGATAAACGGCCCTTTTTTATGAAATAATCGCATTGTAGCAGGGATAGACTCTATTTGAGATTAAGATTAAAACTCAATAAGTTGTTTATTTCATATTTTTTTTTATAAAAATACTATTTGATAAGCAACCAAACCTTTTTAAAGTTTCTATTACAACCTTAATATTTTAATAAAAGTAATCATGTCTTATTTTTCTACAAATCCTAATATATAAACTATTAGATATTATATTAATGCTATGATCAAACTATACTAATAATTATATTGCATAATTATATGAGAATGCATGCACAAGATGATTTTCATTTTGACAATATTAAAAATAATTTGAATTCAATATTTGATGAAGAAATAGAAAGAGGCAATGACATTCAAGATGAATATTACAATATTAATAACAATGGAACATAGGAATAGAAAATTTGGGGACTATTATTGTAATAAGTTTTATGTGAATGTAACGTATATTACTTTTTATTTTATTTAGATTATGTATTTATGTGAATTTTTATCATATTTTATATAACTGATTATGAAATTCATTGCATATTATTTAATTAATTTTTTTCACTTTATGTAATTTTATGTATTCTAAAAGAAAAAAGACATGTCTACGCAATTTATCAAACACGCTCTAAATAATAAAAAAAGACTATTTAAACTTATTTATATTTTAATTATTATATAATAACATAAGTATTTAATAAAAAAAAGTTAAAAAAAGTTTATTATTCACATCTATTTTGCATTTTAAACTTATAGCAATAATAATAACACAGTTAACCAAATATCAAACTACTTCTCTAATTAACTATTTATTTCATTTGTACAATAAAAGCAGCATATTTTATCAACTATTGCAATTTTAAATTGGCTTACAGTTTAGTAGTAAAAGTGAAATTCATTCAATTAATTCCTTTAATTCAGTCTTTTAGCTTAATTTATATTCCAATAAAAAAATATGTTTTTTGAAAAGATTAAATTTGAATCCTTTCACCCTAAAATAAAAATCAAAGACTTGAGGAAAAATATCCATTCTCATTATTTGTATCCAAGAGTCAATTTGAAGCTTTCTTTTTTTTTTTTTTTGGTTGGATTTGTACTTCCTTTTTTTTTTGGAGTATAAATAAAAGATCCATAGATAGAGATGGAAAATTTTGGTTTGAATTGTAACTAAATCTTCAATTTTAGTTTTTATAGGTTAGATTGAAGTAATATAGTCATTGAATGATCACTTTAATTTATTAGAGACATCAACATATTTGTATTCTTTTTTTTTTTTTCAACTTTGCTCGAAGGAAACAAAAAACTTTTAATGAAGTAACTACAAAGATTAATATTGTTATAATCCTACTTTTTGAAAAATCAAATTTCATCTAGAAAGTGAATATTTTAAATTCTCAAACATAAAAAAGCTAACATAATGTTATAAGTCAACTTTTGTTATTTTGCTTTCGGCTTCTCTTTAGAAATATATTAATCTTCTATAAAGGAGCCAAATTACCCCAAAGTTTCGTGTTTGACTTTTAATTAGCGGCAAAATAAACGTCGACTATAACCTATAGCATTCCAAGCTAATGATCCGGGTTCGATTCTTGCTACCTTCTCTATATGATAATTATATCAATTAGTATATTAAATCAACAATGCATTAATAAAACTTTACTTAATCATCGTCAAATTGAATATGAAAGTCCTAAAATTATACACACATTCTTTACATTTTTTGAAGAAGATTTAGGAAGAAAAAATTTGAAAAAAATAAATGGAATAAGAATGAAAGGTGTCCATTGTCTATTGGATAGGATCAAGGTCTTTTAAATATTTGGTATATATTCAAATTTTATTGGACATAATTTTTTTCAATTTCATTTGATTTTTTCTATTAATAATAAATTAATTGTTATTAGTAGATTTTGATTTAAAATAACAAATTGCATGATATATTAGATAAATATTCAAATATCTAATTACCTATATAAATATATTATTTTTTAAGTATTATTAATGTAATATAGTAAGGATAAGCGTGGTTTTTTTTATTTATAATTGTTTATGAAGTAGAAAATATTCCTTTTGTTTCTGAATAGCTTCTTACAAAAAAGCTTCTACTTCTTCAATGTCTTAGAACTGAGGTTTATTCATTTTTAAGTATATAACTTAATAATAAATTTTCTTACTTGGCCTATTTCTGATGAATCAAAATAACCATTTGTTCTTGTATAAATAGTTACCATCTATTCTTCAATCATAAGAAGGGTTGGTTGGGCCTACTTGGGCAACTCATGTAAGTGTTGACCACTTGTTAATCGATTCTAATGAGTTTATCAAGATCGGAAGCAAATTGAGCAAAAGTTTCTAATTCTATGAATCATGCTAGTTCTCATTTTAATTTGCTAGTTACATGTTTCTTAGTTTTAATTTAACCTATGGATCCTATATAGAGAGAAAAATACCTATGTTAATAATAAATCTCATTCCAACATTGAATAGATACATAGATAAGAATATTTGTCTATTTGTAATGGAAATTACATTAATAAGAATACAACATCTCTCAAGAAGTCTTAACTATTGGTAAGCGATCATACTTCTTTGATTCAATTACAAACCTAATTTTGCAGCTATTTATAAATGTCATGAATGCATGTAAAAAACATATTTAGGATAAGCTTCACAATTGGGAGGTCTTCACAATAAGCTCGTGCTTGTTTAGGGAGATCATCATAAATGATTAAGGTATGTCATTCACAATTCATAAAATATTCAATTAGAGTTACACTCATATAAAGAGTGAGATATTATAACATAACCAAAGAATCTATCATTTTAGATACCATAATAATGTTTTATTACACTCATCTCCTGGAAAGTATCCATTACCTGAGCCACAAAAGCTATACTTTGACTAATAGCTACGTAAATGCATATTATATTTTACCCATGTTGGTTGATAATCGTATTTATAACTCCTGCCATGTTATCAATTTATCTATCCCAACAATTAATTCTTATTGAATGTTTCCTATATAAGCCTTTGAATCAATAGTAACAAGTCTTGTTTAGCGAGACTCATACACCAAAAGTCTAGAAATAATACCTAAAGGGAGGGATTAAATTAATCTAGATTTAAATGCTAAAATTTCACCTTGACTATTAATAAGTTTAGTTAGGGCATTTTATAACATGACCTAAATAAGTCTTACTTATTGGTAGCCAAGTAATTTTGTCTGTTATTTTTACAAAACTTTCCCCTTGTATCATTAAATTTTCACCTCTTGAAACAACATCAAAATTATTTAATTCCAAATTTAGAGCAATGCCCATTGTATTGTCTTCAAAATCTCCTAATTCACTTGTCATTACTTCATTAAGACCATAAATATGGATGATGTTATCACCTACTTGTCATATAGTCCCAATATTTATAATATTTAGTCCTCTATTATATTGCTCAATGTTAACGAATAATATTATTGATTTCATCGCTTTAATTATTGCCCTGACTATTTCTTAGTTTTTTTTTCTTTTTAAATAATGTGCCTGCAATAAAAAGAGCTTACTAAATTATACAATATTGTAATAGTTGGCTTGATTGGTATAACTCTTGATTGTTGTAAGTTACAATATTATATGACATAGACACCCCCTTAATTATAACTTGATAAAGAAACTATGTTTTTATCAAAGAGCATATTTATTGTATGTTATTACAAAATCTTTTTGGAATAGTTTTTTTATATGGTTAAAGCAATTTTTAAAAATCTAAATATGTCTATCGAATATTGAAAAAAGCTTGGTATTTGTTAGGAACAAGAACAAACCATTAATATCCAAATTTGTCTATATATATATATAAGTATATATTTTATTTAAATCAATATTGACTAATAATACAATGCCATTGAGGCATAAATAAAAGCCTATTCTAGGCTTAAAACAACACAGGATAAAATCTAAGATTTAAGGCTAAATTAATTAATGTCTAACAACAAAAATAACTACACAAATACTAACACTATAAATTTTCTAAAAATTAAAAGGAGACTAAAAACCAAAAGGAGGCTAAAATGGTTTGACACATTAAGTTCTAATAAAGCATTGGAAGAATTTTACAGTATGGTCCTAGTATATTGATTTTAGATACTACAAGTGAAATCCCTTTATAATTAAAAAAAAACATAATATCTAATAATACAATACATACAATTCTAACAACATAACACAAATATAAAACAATATAGAAAACATAGAACCTCAATAGAAAACTAACCTTATGATTTACTAAACAATTCCTGAATGAGGCCTATGCTTCACTTTTTCAATTAGGAAAATTATCAATTTTCCACCTAGTGTTTAATGAAATTCCAAAAATACTTATAAAAATTTAAATTTATTCTATTTGACACTTACTGTTTCACATTACTTTATTTTTCTACCTTTCTGTTAACAGAATACTAATGTTATTAAGATAATAATGTCTTTTAACAATGCTATTGTAACCCGACATCATTTTAACTAATATTTTTAAAATAATACTACAGTTAAATGACATTGTTCGTTTCATTAGAGAATAAAAAAATATTTTTACAGTGACATAACTTAAAAAATTACAAGTGGTCTTGCTTATTCCATTTCTTTAATTTGAAAAAGCCACACTTTATATGCAGTAGGCCATCTTTCCTTCACTACTCAACCCTGGCATATTTTGTACCAACAAAACTCTAATTTCATTCATAAATCAATCTTTAATCGTTAGGTACAAGTTAATTTGAAGTTGTGCTTGTTGGTGTTGGTGATTTAATTCGAAAAGAACCCTAATGCTCAGGTTTGGACATTGTTGTACAAATAAGTAATTTTTATCTTTTAATCCTCAATTTCTATGTATTTCATGCATGAAATCATATTTGATGAAAACATTTCACTTCGTACCTCTTTTTTTTTTTGGAAACCCTATATATATATATATATATATATATATATTAGAGATTTATGCTTTTTGTTTTGGAGGATTTACTTATGTGTAATTACTACTTATTTGAGGGTTTCAAGTAGTGTAAATAGATGATTGGTGTTGAGTGTTAGAAAGTGCATATTTATAAAGGAGAAAATGGTCAGTTTATACTTTAAGTCTCACTAAACATTTTTACTTTTATTTATTTAAGTATTTTGTTATTTAATTATATGTGTTTTATTATAATTATGTATTTTATGTATTTTAAGGATATTACGATCATTTCACAATGAACGAGTGATCAGACAGTAAAACGGACCTCATATTTGGACTCAGGATGGTCGAAAACTTTAAGAGGAGCATTAAAGGAAAAAGTCACTGTTCACGTATACGGTACTATTCATACATACTATTCACGGTACTGTCACGATACTGTTTATATATACGGACCAATGATGTGGTAACTACCTATAACCTGGTAGTATTTGATTAGACGAATTATATAGTATTAATTGTTTATGTGGTATTGATCGATGACGTAGCATCGACCGATGATGTGTCACGGTCTTATTGGGCTAAATTTCTTATGTATTGTAGATCGATGACGTGGCAGTATTTCAGTGGAGCAAAAATTGTGTGTACAATACATGCGTATACATGAGATTATTTACTATTCAGACAATGTTACTGTTCAAATGTTGACTGTTGACTGATGACGTGGCGCAATCCTGAGTGTCTGAACTATTTTTAATCCGATGATCACGATTCACTCAATGTATCTATAAAAAGGGGGCTTTCCTCCTCTAATTTGAGACTCCTGAATTCATTTTTAAGCTTAGATTTCTAAAATTCCTTCTTCTTCTTGTAGTTTCTTTGTATTTTAATAAAATTTTCTTTTTTACCCTTAGTTAAAATATGAGTAGCTAATTTTCTTTTAAATTTGGATTGAAGGTGAAGTCTCAACATGTTCCATGAGCTTAATTTGGTATATTTACTTTCTCTTCCCCTCTAATATTTGTGGTTGTTTTGACTTTTCGTCGATAAATAATAATAGTCTTGTCTAGATACCGCCCTGATTAAACCGGCACCCTAGTATAAGGTTATTATTATTTGGCACGATAAGCCCTTGACACCATATTTATTTGAGCGTGGTTCATGAGGTGTGGAATCCCCCCTTATGATTTAATTGGCATTAATATGGAATATTTAGCTCATGGAGTATGTTGATACAGATCTGGATACCCAAGTGCTTTATTATAACAGTTTTATTTTTAATTATTCCTGCCATTTTAATTCACAATTTAGGATAAAATTACCATAATTTAATTGTTTCCTTTAAAAGAAAATTAATTCTGCACATAATTAAAATCAACATTCTCGTGGGATAGATACTCGTCACCATTAATCTATTCTATAATAGATTCGTGCGCTTGCGAGTTCAATAAAATTTGCACAACAATTGGATTGTGATAGTAATGAATGTATCATTATGGTGCTAATGGCTAAAATTGTAGATATATATATTTTGAGATTTAAAAGCATTTGGTTATAAAATATTGAGACTTATTTAAATTTATAGTGAGTAAAGCATGTTATAATGTTCATATGGCTATGAAATTGTTGTTGTTATTACCGTAATGTTAACTAACTTTGATGATACTGATAAAATTTATTTAATATATTTAGGAAAAATAAGGCCAATAGAGTTAGTAATATTAATAGGGGTAAAAGACGCCTTATTGGATTGATTGATCTTTATTAATGATGGTTCATCAAATAATGATGATGATGAGCCTACATTGGTGATTAACTTTTTTAATGATGAAAGACATCTTGGTACTACGAAATTGATAAATTACTTAGATAAACATGAGTATAAAGTAGAAAAAGATGGGAAACATAGTCTGAAATTAGGTGGTGTCTTCAAAGATGTGGCACATTTTAAATTTGTCTTGAATGAAGTGATGATGCAAAAGGGATTTGATATTTATAGGGTTTATAGTGAGCCAAGAAGATTTAGGGCAACTTATAAAATACCTTTATGTCCATGGTTATTTAGCTCTGTTAGGTTGACTGATAGGTCTGGTTTCATTTTGAGGGAATATCATCTAAAATATGACTGTAGATAAATTAAAAAAAATCTGTTAAAATAACTTTAAAATAGATTGCTAGCAAAGTGAAGAATCAAATTGAAGTACATCAAGGATTAAAGCTTTCAATTCTTAAAAATTAAATGTTTAAGACACATAAAGAGAGGGTGAAAAGCCTTACAATGTATAGAGCTTAAGAAAAAGCAGTAATTAAATTGAATGGTAATCATTCAATGAGATATGAAAAATTATTTGAATATGCCACAACCATATACAAGGCTGATCCAGGGCTATTTGTAAAATTACTTGTGATGCCATTTCAGTGGCTGATAAAGTTTTATTTAAGAAATTGTTTGTCTATTTTTCAGCATATAGAAATACCTTTCTTAATGGCTACAGACCCTTTATTGGTATAGATGAGTGTCACCTAAAAAGTAGATACATAGGAGTTTTGTTGGCAACAATTGGTATGAATGCTAATAATGGGATTATCCCATTAGCATTATATGTTTGTGAAATTGAATCCATTAAAGGTTGATCATGGTTTATGGATCATTTGCAAACTATTTCGATGATGGCAAATAAATAATCTTCTGTAGTGATAAGCAAAAAGGTCTGATCAATGCAATAACAAAAACATGGTCTATTGTTTATCATAAGCTATGTTATAGACATATATATACTAATTTTGTGAAGGTGAATACTGGAGTGGTACTTAGCAACCTTTTCTAGAAGATAGTTAAAGGAATTGCAAAGTATGACTTTAGAAAGACAATAGAGCAGCTTAAAAAGAGAAATTAGAGGCATTCATATGGTGAGACAGGGAGCTCGTTAATGATACATAAGTTATGTATGATTATGATACAAATTATAAGATGGATAGAATTGAGAACAATGCTTCAGAGTGCTTTAACAGCTAGATTTTAGCCTATAGAGACAGGCCATATCTCACAATGCTTAAAGAGATTCAATGTAGACTTATGAAGAGATAGACAAAGAGAAATAAGAAAGCAATAAAATTGAACGTTGAATTCCATCTAAAGTGAGCAAAAAGGTTGATGAACTACTCAAGCTTAGAGAAAAGATGATTGTAGTTCCTTTTAGAGACCACAATTTTGAACAAAAGACAAATGGTATTTTCCAGCAAGGAGGTTTGTAATGAAGTTAGATAGTAGGACCTATGATTATGGATATTGGGAGATAACTGGAATCTCTTGTTCTAATGTTATTGCTGGCATCCTTTATGCAAGACAGAAGGTCGGAGAATACATTCCTGAATGTTTTACTACTCGAACCTATCAAAAGACTTATTTTGTTATGTTTACACCTATTCCAGATCAAGTTACATGGGAGCCAACTGGCAGGCCTTTAATCAATTGTTTATATATAAAAACAGTTATAGGAAGGCCAAAGAAAGTTCGTAAAAGAACTTCTAATGAGCCTGTTAAAACTGATCAAAGTGAACCATTTCATTCTGACATTCTGAATTCTTTAATTCGGAATGAATCAAATCTCCCCAAGTAGGATTCGAACCTACGACCAGTCAGTTAACAGCCGACCGCTCTATAAGCTTCTTCCAAAGCATACAGCTTTCTGGATGTAGATGATGATGGCTATACAGATAGATCTTATATATATCATATAATGAAGTACCATAATATCATATAATGAAGTACCACATGAGTGGATATATAGGAATCCAAATCGAGGAATCCATTTGTCAATTGTAGATTTTGTAATGGATCCAACCATAATATAAGGAAATGTCTGTTGAAGGTAATAAATGTAAAAGTAGTCAGGGTTACAAAGAATCAAGTCTGTTGTTTATTTTCCATTTTGAGTTTTTATGCAAAAATTTTACTCTTTTCTAAGCAAATAACATATAATTCATGTATTTTTAATTTAAATGCCACAAGATATAAGGAAAAGGAGAAGTCCACCATCAGTAAACCAATCTCAAATATCTCATTCAGGTAAAAGTGATACTTCAAACATTGTCAGAAAGGGAAAAAAAAGGTTGTGACTGCTAAAGTTGAGACCAACAAAAAAAAGGTATACTATCTGTTAATTACTATCAGTAGTTAAGAAATGTTTGTAATACTGTAATTAAAAAATTTATTGATCTTTGTTTTTTTTAGGTAGGACATATGTGGTCCCAAGTGTCACAACTAATACAAGATTCACAATCTAATCTAATGTAAAAATTTTAGTGTCAAGTCAATGCTTAAGTTGTTTTGTATTTAAATATGCTCTTGCATAAGCTTATTTTTAATATTTGAACTTACTTATTTAGGTTGTTATTGCATGAGATTTATTTTGAAACTTATGAATTGTGATTATATGTTACTGTTGCATTAGTTATATTTTGGAACTTATGGATTACAATAGTTTGAATAGCTATAATCTTAACTTATTATTACATTACTTACACAAATATACCCCCACTATAATGGCACATACTATCCACAATACATATTTAAGCATGGTTTCAAAGCTCTTTAGTTTCTTCTATATTTTCGTCATTTAATTGTGAAGCTTTAAGTATTATTCCTTCATGATTGTCTCTTCATTGGCTGTATTGTATATTAGCTCTTTATTTTTAAACCATTGCCAAAAACCACATTTATTCAACCTATAAAACCAAAAATGACATTAAAATTTTGAGATGTAGTAGAAACCTTAGTAGCTACCTATATACGATAGTGGCAATATTTTGGATGACATTTTACTTTTATGGTTTTGTTATCTTCAACAATGAAACCAACACTTTAATTACTATTTGATGTCATTTTGAAATGTCTATAGTATTATGATGCAGTGTTTGGTGAATGAAATTGCTTACGAATGATGAAATGTTTGGTGAATAAACTGGTTTGTGAATGGTATAGAAATGGTAAATGAAAGAGAAGTGGTATAATATAATTACTTTATGAAATTTTATTGTTTGCTTGTTATGATGCAGTGTTTGGTGAATGGTGAATGATGCAATGTTTGTGAATGAAATAGAAATGCTAAATGAAAGAGAAGTGGTGAAATAAAATGTGATTGTGAAATTTTGTTGTTTGCTTGTTATTGTATATGTTATAATATATCTATTTCCATTCCAACAATTAATTTTAAGGCTTTATGTTTTTTTTGTCATTTTGTTTGGATAAAATTTTATTTTGCTTATAAAGTATAAATTAAGGACAAAATCGTTATTTTTTCTAATGACATCAGTATTTTGTTAACAATGTTAATAGAAAGATAGAAAAATGAACTAATGTGAAACAATAAATGTCAAATAGAATAAATTCAAACTTTGGGAATATTTATAGACTTTTAGTAAACATTAGGTGGAAAACTGATAATTTCACTTTAATTTAAATGTTTAATTGAATTTTCATTAAAAAAAATTATAGTTATTTATGTAATTCCAATTAAAGGGGGGTTTTGTAAGGAATTTACGACAGCGTCGGAAGGCCTACTCGTCATGGACTGACTGTAAACAATTTGGCCCATGCCTATTTTTGGTTTGTTCCGAGAATGTATTCGACCGTCTCTTCGGTCTTCATTATCCTTAAAGGGGTGTAATTAAAATATAGGATGGGTTAGTTTTGTCAATTTCGCATAAAATTTTGACATTTGGGCCAGCAAATCGGTCTACCACACGGCAGCCTCCTCCTCGCAGAACAAGCTACGCCGTCAGCGTCTTCCTCACTCGCTCACAAACCAGAGTCACCGAAAACCAGAAGCTGCAACACAATCAGCGCATTATTATGTATTTCTTCCTGATATGATTCAGAAACTGGGCGCCCAACGCCTGATATACCGCGCCCAGATTTCTAAGTTGGTGAAAGCCGGTCTCATCGATCAAGCCGTTCGCGTGTTCGACGAAATGACTCAATCAAACTGCCGCGTTTTCAGCATTGACTACAATCGTTTCATCGGCGTTCTAATTCGCCACTCTCGTTTTGACCTTGCCCAATTCTATTACCAGCAAATGTACCCTCTTGGTTTCTCTTTAACAGCCTTCACTTATTCGAGGTTTATCTCAGGTTTATGTGAGGTCAAGAATTTTTCTTTAATTAACATTCTTTTAGATAACATGGATAGGCTAGGTTATTTGCCTGATATTTGGGCTTTTAATATTTATTTGAATCTTTTGTTTCATGAAAATCGGATTGACTTAGCTCTGGAAGTGTTTCATAAAATGGTTAGCAAAGGAAGAGAGCCTGATGTTGTTACTTATACTATTGTTATCGATGGATTGTGCAAAGCTAAAGAGTTTGATAAAGCAGTACAAGCTTGGGAACATATGATTGAAAATGGGATTGAACCTGATAATAAATCATGTGTAGCACTTGTTGTTGGGCTGTGTGGAGATGGGAAAGTTGATTTAGCATATGAGCTAACAGTTGGTACAATGAAAGGGAAGGTTGAGTTTGGTGTACTGATTTATAATGCATTGATTAGTGGGTTTTGTAGAACTGGTAGGATTCGTAAGGCTATGGCAATAAAGAATTTTATGAAGCGGAATGGGTGTGAACCAGATTTGGTCACTTATAATGCAATTTTAAATTATTATTGTGATGAGGTCATGTTGGATGAGGCTGAGAAGCTGCTGATGGAAATGGAGAGTTGTGGGATAGAACCTGATGTATATAGTTATAATCAACTTCTTAAGGGTCTTTGTAATTCTAACCAGCTGGATAAAGCTTATATGTTCATGGTGAAAAAGATGGAGGCAAAAGGGCTTTGTGATAAAGTATCATATAATACTGTTATTGAAGCATTTTGCAAGGGAGGTCAAACTAGAAGGGCTCATAAACTGTTTGAAGAAATGAGACGGAGGGGGATTGAACGGGATGTTGTGACATTTACTATTCTTATAAAAGCTTTTCTTAGAGAAGGAAGTTCTGCTATAGCAGAGAAGCTTCTTAATCAGATGAGAGGGATGAATCTGCTGCCTGATCGTATACTTTATACTACCATTATTGATTGTCTATGCAAGAGCAGAGAAATTGGGACGGCTTATGGTGTTTTTCTTGACATGGTAGAGCAAGGCATCACGCCAGATGTGATTTCATACAATGCCCTCATAAATGGGCTCTGTAAGTCTTCCAAAGTAAGTGAAGCGATGCATCTATATGAAGAAATGCAGATTAGGGGAGCACATCCTGATGAAGTAACTTTCAAATTGTTAATTGGCGGGCTTGTACAAGAAAAGAAACTTGAAGTAGCTTGTAGGTTGTGGGATCAGATGATGGAGAAGGGTTTTGCTCTTGATAAGACAGTTTCAGCAACTCTAATAGAAGCTATCCACTTACAAGATGCTGCAAAAAAATGAGGCATGGTAATATACACCTTAAACTCCATATGTATTTTTTTTGTGGATGTGCCATTTTTTAGCAATAGCTAAAAATTTATATAATTTTAAATCTGTTCATTCCCACCACTGTTGTCAAGCACCATCCCACTTATGAATGCCATAGGATCCCCAACCATGCCAAAGCAATGCTAGCATTGGTGTTCTGTCCCTGCTATAGCTTTACCCATGCCCACCCCCCCCCCTTTTTTTAAATTAACTTATGCAGAATTAAGTATTAATCAGTTGAAAGTTCAGATGGTCTATTGAAGGTCCTGTATTAGGGCTGCCTTTTATGTTAGTCTGTTTGCTTGGTGGTGGGTGGCCAACAAGTAGATGGAAGTGACCTAAACTATGGTTTCTTAATGTGTCAATGCTGCCAGCAGTTCTTTTAAGGCTTTGCATTTTCTGATGCTCTTTTTTCATGATGTACAAATATTTAGCCTCACATGATTGACTGTGTGACCACTATATGCTCTGTATGGTTGTTGCAAGTTTTCGTTCTGACATGAAGGAAATAGGTAGTCATTTACCTACTGTCTTTGAACATGCTAGGCCCTGGACCACCCTTCTAGTAAAATGCAATTAGAGTGATGACCTGATTGTTTCTATGTGACTCTCTTATTTGCAGTATTGATAGGGGACAACCTTATTTGCTTTGTCTTTTCATGCCTCATTGTTAGATTGAATTTCCCTATTTCAGGTTCAAATAACTCTAGTCTGCTGCAGAGATCTATGTTGGAAGTACTTTTTCTCTGGCATCATCTCATCAAAACCATAATAGCTTCTGAAAGGAGCAGCACTCAGGTTTGAGCTGCTAGCTTTCTTTTACTGTACATGGTAGTAATTCTATTGGTTCCCCCAAACCCCCCCCCCCCCCCCGCCGGGTCGAGTTTAAAATCTTTTTACTATACCTCTCTTCCTCTCTCTCTTTCTGTCTCTTTTTCTGTAATCAACCTCCATATTCTCATTAATCACTAGATTGAATTTTATATGATATTCCACATTAACATTCCCCACCCTTTTGCGTACGCTTGTTCAGCTTCAAACCCCTTCACCTGAGAGAAAATACAACCTAGTTTCTGGATAAAGTGAAAGCAGAGTGCTCATGCTTGAACTTGAGCTTGGAATCCAGAGATGGAGGCATGTGCCCTTTTTATCTTTTTGGTTGTCTATCCAAAGTTGAATGCTCATGCTTGTTCCTTGTGGATTCACTGATATTAATCGAACAAGAGAAATTTTGAATACAGATGTATAATATGGCTGGAAAGGAATGAAGCATCACAATAATTCAGCGCATGCTGTGGAAGACATGCAGATTACATGGAATGCAGCAAAGGTTTCTTTACATCGATTTGAATTCAGTTAGCTGCCTTGGTCATCTATGTTGAAAATAGGAAATAATTCCAATTCCTGAGAGTTAAGGACTGAATACAGGGATCCTATATCCTGCGAGTTGAGGACTGAAATTTGCATCTCAAAAAGTATCTCTGGATGATCAATGTTACAAGTTCAGTGATGTTGTGAAGGTGAAATGATGATTTTGAACTTACTTTTGAGGTAAAGAGTTTTTGGAAAATGGGTTTTTTGTTTTGACAAAAATATTAAGAACTCAGTCAAAGTTTATGCTGTTTTTATGAAAACTTTTTTTAAGCACGGCCTCTGTTAGCCCAATTTAGCTGATGATATGTTGTCTTGGAAAAGCATTTTGGGCGTGACTTAAGAGTTAAAAGTGAATATCATCTATATAAAACTATACAAAATTTTGACAGTCTTTTATATATATATATATATATAGGTAAGACTTAGAAGTGCTATTGCATTCAGCGTCCATCAAGAGCACCATGAGTCATGAATGAAATTCTTCTTAGCTAGAAATAATGAATGTTTTGTTATGATGCAATAGATGCCATTATAGCAAGCTTTATCATTGCACTAAAGGTTACTTGTTAGGGCTGTGTATGATATTTAATAGCAATATGGTAAATTCGGTACCAAAAAAAAAGTTTGGCAATGCTGGCTTCATTCTTTCTATTTGGTCGCCCCAATTCGTGTGCCCTCAAGCTTTTAATTTGAAATTTTTCTAAAACAAATTTAATGACAAAAACAATCTAAATTAACATTGTATTAGTAAATGGCTGATCGTTACAGGAAATTGCCATACAATACAAGTTAAAAGGAAGTTTTTAAGACAAAATATGTTTATTTATTTTATTTATTCAGGAGGTAGGAATCGATTCTATAGTGCCAGAATCAGGAGTCTGGACCCTATCATCAACGTGGGTTGAAAAAGCCCGATGGGCAGCTGCTTGGACATGCCTAGTAGCCGAAGTTAACAATAACAGCAAGGAAGCTCTTGGGAAAAGGGGATTGTCAAGTGAGATTACTTGCCCCCGATACTCAGCTAATGTTTGATTCCTTCCCTATGCATGAATCCTCCCTGAAGTTGTCATGAAGCAATCCTCTTTCCCACTGGCCTAACACCAACTCATTCATATCACCCTCAATTCTCTTCGTTCTTCGGTCGCAATTGTTTTTGGCAACACATCACATATCACCATGTCTTGGCGCCATGAAATTGAAACCAATCCTCATTTTGGCCCCCCACCACATCAAGTTGAACACCAACATTCTCCGTTACCTATTCCTGGGGTGGCAGCGACAGCACCATGGCACCAAGATCACCAAAACCAACCTCGTATTGAAGACCAACGTCATTCCCGGCCACGACGCAGCCCATGGTTCCCCACACCATCAATCCAAGGCCAATATACCGAGCCGCCCCGTTTCCAAGAGCCACGAACAAAGAAACAAAGGCAGCGCCAGGATCGGCATTACCGGCCACTAGGTGCAGGGCCCATGCTACCAGAGGATCAAGAAGTCCGGCCACAACCTTTGCGCGGGTGGCAGCAACCGTATGATCCTGATCAGGCGACAGAACCTCAATGGAAACCGCAGCCTCAATGGTCACAAGCTTCACAACCAAAGCATCATGGCCGGCCACATGGTACAGAGGCAGCAATACCATCACAGCAGCAAGACCAGCACGGCGGACTTAATTCACAAGTTTTGCGGGTGCCATCTCCTCGTCGAACCAAGCTCTACCAATGGTTTTTTGCAGGCTTTTGTGCAATCTTTTGGATTGTCATAATTCTCGGAGGCATAGTCGTCCTCATCGTTTATCTTCTCTTTCGCCCACATAACCCACGGTTTGACGTGTCTAGTGTCAGCTTAAACGCAGCCTATCTAGACGTGGGAGCTTTGCTAAACGCTGATCTAACTGTGCTTGCTAACTTCACAAATCCTAACAAGAAAGTTAAAGTAGACTTCAGTTACGTAGTCCTTGATCTTTACTACGGAAGGACCCTCATTGCTTCTCAATATGTCGAACCTTTCTCAGCAGCAAGGCGCACGTCTTGGCTTACAAATGTCCATCTGGTGACAAGCCAAGTTCGGCTTCCTTTTGCAGAAACTGAACAGCTTAAGAAGGAAATAGACAGCAACGCTGTTGTGTTTCAAGTCAAGGGAGCGTTCCGGGCACGATCCGATTTGGGAACTTTCTTACGATACTCTTATTGGCTCTATAGTCATTGCACTATTGTGCTCTCTGGTCCTCCTACTGGAGTCTTAAGAGCTAGCAAATGCAAGACAAAACGCTGAGAGGAGAGGGAAACATTTTTGGAATCGTACTTCCCTAAATTGTTTTCAATTCGTTGGCTTTCAAGTATAAATTAAACCAATAATTTTCCTTTTTTTTCTATATATTTTTGGTCTTTTGTATAATATATTTTCACCCGCCTTGTAATTAATTAATTAGCAACCATAAACACGAGCCTTTCTTCATTTTCCGCTCGTGTTCTTTGGCATTTCCGATCTCTTGGGTTCAAATCGTTAGTAACAAAATTCTAGACAGCCAACAATATTAACAAAATTCTAAATAGCCAATAATATTACGCAAATATTTATGTTTCAGCGCAGTGCGCACATGATGATTCACTAAGAGACAACAACCTATAATTAAAAGATAAAGCCAAAGCCGGGAAAAACTCGATTTAAACAAAATCTCGTCTCATGTGATAAGAGCAAAAACTTCGATACAATGGAAAGATGATATGTATTGTATGTATGACACTTCCGCAGTACAAAAAATTTGCTCAATGGATTATTTACAAAAGCCAGACACGAGATTTTACCAACTGAAACCTGCACCAACCAATTTCACTAGAGCCACACAACTCCAAAGAAAAACATTTGTGCGCCCTCAAAATGAAGACAAAATAACAACGACCCAAAAAAGCTTGCATTTAAAATTTTCTGTAATATTCTCTGGTAAAGAAAGGATGCTTGAGGGCTTCGCGGGCAGTTAGTCTGCTGGAGGGGTCATACCTTAGAAGCCCTTGCAAGAGATCTATGAGGTAACCAGCTGAGTGATCAACATGCTGCATTACAAGGTTCTGCAAAACAAAAAGTAAAACAAAAAGATAAATCAGTTGAGTAATCTTTTTCTTTTCCTGGAAGTTTTTTCTTTTTTAAAAAAATTAAAGAAAAATATTACCATTTTACACTGAACTTTTAAAAAAAAAAGAAACATATCACTTTGCCATTAAAATTTTCTCATAACTACTTTCTTCTACTCAATGTTTCAATTTTTACCATTTCACCACTAAACATCAACTCCATTAACAAGTTACTGATCTCACAGGGATATCTCAAGAATTTTAATATATATTTGCCATTCTATCAATTTATTATTTTAGAAATATTTAGATATATACATACATGTGTGTGTGTGTGAAATCAATTAATAAAAGTATTATTTATTTGTATATAATTAATTTTGTATTTTTTTAATTTAGAGGATTAGTGTACTCCAGAGTTTAAGGGTAAAATAGACTTTTAATTATAAGTTCTGTTAAAAATTCCATCATTGTTTACAATTTGATGGGAAAATGATAAAAATTGAAACATTAGATAAAATGATAAAATAATTGTCGGAAAATTTTGGTTGTAAAATAATATTTCAGGAAAACTTAAGTGGGAAAATAACAATATCTCAAAAAAGTGAATTGAGGATGATGTTAATAGGCTTGCAATGGCTAATGAACTCTAAACAAGTCCCTGGAACCAAAAGGACATGTAACTTGAAGATACATCTCATCATACACACCTGGAGACGAGGTAGCTTTAGAACAGCTTTAATGCTTTCCCGAGATGTTGCACCCTCTGGCCAGTCCAATCTACCTCTTCTAACATACTTCTCAGCAGGTTTGCTGAACCAACAATTAAGAATAGACAAACAAATTGAAAAATAGTATATTGAAAGGATAAAAATAACAGGAATATTTTGAAGGGCACACACTCGACTCTTTTTAACATGTGTTGAGGTATGGGGCCAAGAACCCTTTCCATCATGGCCAAGTGCTCCAAGTTTTCATGTGTCTGAAACAAAGCTTCTCCCTACAAATAAACATATTTTTTTCCCACAGCTATGTGTTAAACATTATTTTGTATCCAATATCTGTCAATGCATGCCATTATACTCTGAAGACATTAACATACCGAGCACAGCTCAATTAAAATACATCCAACACTCCACATGTCACATGGATAACTCCATCCAAGTCCTGAAATTTAATTAGGCATTTAAGGCATGAAGTTCAGAGATCCAATGGCAACAGAAATTTCTACAGAGAACAAAACAACACCATACCAAGAATAACCTCAGGAGCACGGTAGTGCCTGGTGGAGACAATATAGTTGTGCTCTTGATGCTCATATGCCGTGCTTCCAAAATCAATAACCTTAATAGCACTTGACTTCGGCAACCTCTTGAAATAGTTCACATCAGTTGGTGACTGGGCTGTAACCTACAAATTAAAAAGTTAGAAAAACTAATTAACCAACATAAAAAAAGCAAATAGTACAAAAGAGAAACAATATTGTAAATTGAAAAGTCGGAAGATGCATCATTAACATTTGACTTCTAATAACAACAAAGGCATGCACCAATTGAGAGCATATAAAAAGTAAGCAAAGCTACCTTGTAGTCAGGTATTTTCAGGTATTCTGGAGAAACAAAAAGTATATTCTCAGGCTTCAAGTCGGTATGGACGAGGCACAAATCATGCATGACTGCACAATGAAAATGAGCGTGCATATAAGCACTTATAGCACAACTATTATAATCCAGCCTCAAATCTCGGCAATTCACTTAAGAGACAAATCAAAGCTCCCATGAAAAAAAATACAAAAAAGAAATAGAAATTTATTAAACTTAACAGCAAAGCTACCAGTGCCTTTGTGGGAGCATGAATTGGCTCAGATAACTCCTAAAAAATGGTTACAAACTGTGGAGGAAAAAGAAGAGAAATAGCAGATTACACACATGCTACACATTCCAACAGTTGTCTGCCAATCTCACGGACAAGATCAACCGGAAATGGGCGATAATTATTTTTCCGAAGAAAATCGTATAGGCTAGGTCCAAGCATCTCAAACACCTGTGAATACCATTTAAATCCACCAAGTCTTAACCCCAAAATATTATCAAATTGGGGAAATCATGTCATTGTAAATCAGCTGTATACTTACTATACAGATATGGTTACGATAGTCAAACCAGTTCCTTATTTGAACACAACTGCAAAGAATATATGCACTTTAAAACTATCTTAAAATTCACCTCAAAACCTGAAAAAAATGACAAATGATAACAAGGAAGAAATGCAAACTCACCGACTGCCACTTCTGTCATATCTTTTGAGCAACTCAAGCACATCAATTTCTGTCATTGCTGCTTCACGGTATTTCTTAATACTTCGCACAACTTTTATGGCAACCGTCTCTCCTGTTTCCCTATCTAAACAATCCAAAACCTGACCAAAGGTTCCTGTTGGAAGAAGAAGTATAAATGGAAAGGGGGGGGGGGGACAAAAGAAGAAGTAATATGAGGACATAAACCACAAAATCAAGAACACAACTGTAGACAGAATCTAGAGAAGTGAAACCAACCTTCGCCGATCTTTCTAAGGATTTTATCTGCAAGCAAGAGGACAATAAATAGAGAGTAAGTAACTCTTGGAAAATTAATAAATGATTAATAAAAAATTCAAATAAATAAGCAAAACTTTTCTTTTTAATTCAAATAACTTGAAAATAAAGGTTTTCCATATATTGAAACCCAATGAATAAAGACACTGATAATAGAGTAATTATTTAAAAAAAAAAAAAGAAAAACTCTCAGCAGCAACTAAACCATGGGAAAGGACAAGATATGTTTTATTTTATTAGTAATTCATAAGATTTATAAGGAAATATTTTTTTTTTCTTATATGGAAACGAGGTGGACATACAAGAGGGAGAGGTATTATATTTTTAGCACATGGCAAAGAATAATGCCACTGCTGAAGATATCCTAATTCCAAATATAAAAATTAAAAAAAAAATTCCCAAATCCAGAATGGTTAATGTAAACAATTAACACTGTGAGCCTCAATTTCCTTAAAGCCAGAAGCCTATACTGTAATACACATAAGAGAAGCTTTTGAGACCCTAAACATCCTCACAATTCATTTAAGTGAAGAAAGAAAATATTGAAAAAGATTTGAAAAAATAAATAAATAGAAAGATATCATTATTATGCATTAAAAGATGCAATTCCATACTTCATCCACATGAAGCAGAAGTAAATATCAGCAAGATACTTAAGGGGAAAAAAATCATCAAAAATAATGATCAAGTGTAATTACAGCGAGAAGTTAAATTCTCTCCAAGCGCAAACAGGTAATGTCCATCTTTGTCATCATTTCGCCATTGGGGAGTGCCATTTTGAGCCAATCCCTTTACAAACATACTAGCATGGTCTCCATGTACCCTTGATGGCCCAAAGCTTGTCAGATTCCCCAATTCTTGTCCACAATACATTCCTGACTGAGCCTACACACAGCCATTCGTTCATACCACACTATACACAAAGAAATCAAAAACCCTGCCCCACTCTACATTTATTCACTTCCAAAGTCTTCCCCCATTCTTAAGGATATATCAATAATGTTAAAGTCCGAGGCATAAACAATTTGACAAATTCTGAAGTCACGTCAAGTAACATGATCAACGCAGAGAGAATCTTGTTCATTTCTCCTAAGATCAAGCTATTACATAACTAAAATTCAACATTTGTCCGTTCCAAGCACAAGGGATGAACAATAAACTAATAATACGGTTAAAAAAAAAGAAAACGAGATTTTGATCTAAATAAGCCACTCAAATCTGGCAATTATAAACAAAGGTCCGGTTCATATATGCCTTTTGGGGAAAAAAGAAAGAAAAAGAAAAAATTAATTTTATTTTATCCTGAGGAAACAAACAGATCCTAAATAACTATTCAAATCTTTTTTTCTTTAAAAAGAAAATGTACCTTAGAGTGAGCTTGAGGATTTTCCCAAGCTAATCGAGGTCTCTTCGTGGGACGACGATCCATGTGACTGTGTGGAAACCCTGTAACGTATTCCATTTCCATCTGATACAGAACCCTAACCCAAGATTGATTTATTGATTCATCAATTGCGTGAAGAGATCAATTGAATTTTTCTTCTTTGTCGCAAAAGCTTGCTGTGGCCGTTGTTCTTTATTGTAAGCTATTGCAAGCCGTTGGATTCGTTTCTGAGGTTTGATTCAGCACCGTTCGATTTTTAGTTTCTGATCGACCATGGTTAGATTGTAGCCGCGTTTGAGTTAGCGTTTCTTTTTCATTATTTTATCCATTTAGAAATTAGAATATTTAAAAATACTGTTTATCTTTATTAATGTAGAGGAATGTAACCTTAATTTTAGGTGACATGTGTTTAGATTATTATTTTATTATTAAATATATAAGTTAGAAACTTTATTATTTCAGAGTCTATGTAAGCCAGAACTTGTACAATTCTGCATAATTTATGTAGTTTGTCTATTATAAAAGTATCTCATTAAAAATAATATAAAACATCATCTATTAATTAACTCTCATTAATTAGTGATGCTTAACTTAAGATATAAAATTTTGTATAGCACGTGACTATCCTTAATAATATAATTTAGATTTATTTATATAGACTTTATAAGTTAGATTTATAATTTAAAGTAGAGAATGTTGAGGAACGCCGGCGGTTCATCATTTTCCACTTTTTTTTGTTAAAATAGATTTTTTTTAAAATAAAATTATATACATTGTCATGGAATAGGTATTTGTTTTGCTAAGCATCGGTCTTCTACCTTAAATTCACATTTGGAAAAGGCACTGCTATTTATACTCTGAGCATTCATTTGTTTATGAAATTTGATTTTATTAAAAGTACTCATAAGTTAACATATTATTAAGGACAATTTATTTAATTAACAAAAGAATAAATTTTGAATTTTTCTATTGTAAAATAAATCTTAAAATACCTCTTAATTATTGTAAACTTTAAAATTATATTATTTTTTATTCAAGAGATAAGGGTAGCTCCATGGAATTTTTTTTTATTTTCTTTATATAAATACAGAAATGAGAGGTAAATTAAAGTTTATAATACTTGCAAAGTATTTTAAAAGAATGTCATTCCAGGAGAGCTAATCCAAAGTCAACCCTTAACAAAAACATACCTTTTCGCTACACCTATTCAACCTAAAGTAATATAACAAAAGGCTGAACTTCAATTTTTCTATATTTATTTGATCAGTTTCCTCCAGCGTGGGGCTCAGAGTAAAATTATACAACAATTAAATTCAAACTTCCAACATTTAAGTCATGGATTAATTGTCCATGGTTAATTTTTATTATTTTTATTCATTTATACATGACTATACTTTGACATTAATGTTAATGAGAACTATATTATACTTATGGTTTGTTTACTCCTTGAATTGGGGAATCGAAATTCGAAGTCGAAATGATTGATGACGTTTATTTCACAAAAATAGAGTAGGAATCGGAATAAGAATGACGAGACCTGTCACTATTTGAGAATAAGGAATAAAAGATTGATTCTCATGAAGAAGATGGAAATCAATGTCTCATTCTTTGAACTTTTTATTTTACCTCATTGATATTTTAGTGTTTCAAAAATATCTTATTTTAAATTAATATTTTTATAATTATAGTGATTAATTAATTAATTAATGTATTATTATAAAATAATAATTATTATAGTTATTTGATATATTATTATTATTAATTAATATATTAATATATTATTAACAAGAATATATTGATAATTATAGTTTTTGAATAAATAATCTCAATAATTAATATATTATTAATTCATTCATTCATATATATTATTATTAATAAATATAATTATTACTATTAATTAAAATATTAATATATTATTAACAAAAATATATCAATATTTATAGTTTTTGAAGAAATAATCACAATAATTAATATTTTTATTATTATAATTAATTGATATACAGTTATAATAATTAGTAATATAATTATTATGATTAATTCATATATTATTATTAATTAATAATTATGGTTTCTTAATAAATAATCACAAAAATTAATATGTTATTATGATAACTAATTAATTAATATATTATCATAAAAATCATTAATATAAATATTATAATTAGTTCATATATTTTTTATTTTCATTAATAATTATTATAATTAATTCATATATTATTATTTGTTAATTAATAAAATAATTATTAATTAATATATTGATACATTATTAAAAAATATATTAATAATTATCATTTCTAAATAAATAATCACAATAATTAATATGTTATTATTATAATTAATTAATATATTATCATAATAATCATGAATATAACTATTATAATTAATGCATAAATTTTTTATTGTTATTAATAATTATTATAATTAATTCATATATTATTGTTAATTAATTAATATAATAATTATTATTTAATATATTATACATTACTAACAAAAATATATTAATAATTATATTTTTGAATAAATAATATGATATTTAATATATTATTATTAATTAATAATAATATTTTAATAATTATAGTTTTTAATAAATAATCACTATAATTAAAATATAAAATATTATTTGTTACAATAATTCATTAAATATTTTTTAGTAATTTGTTACCATTTAACTTATTCTGATTTCAATTCCAAAACGAAGTAAACAAATTAATGTAATTTAACTCATTCCGATTTCAATTCCTAAAGTTGAAGTAAACAAGTTATTCTGATTCATATTCCTTATTCTAATTCTAACTCATTCTCATTCTCATTCCTACCTATTCCGATTTCAACTTGTTTCGATTATAGTTTAATAAACGCAACATTAACTACTTAAGAGTTTTATGTCGCTTTGCACTCTTATCATCCTCTCTTCCGATGGAGCAATAACTAAAAGGAGATGCATCCTCTAGGGATAGAGTTGCGGGGAAATAGCACTGTTGGTTAAGTTCTTGGTATGAAATTTATTTTTCTGGTTTTGAAGAGAGCAAACCAGGAGGTGTTTTGGTAACTTCAAAGGTGTCTATACACTTAGAAACAAATTAAAATTGTTACGTTCTCGCAAGTTACATTAGCATAACTTACAACCCACTAAAGTTATGGCAAATTAAGATTGTGACCTCGCACGTTAATTACTTATTTATATATATTTTCAGTGAAATATAAGTTATACTAAATATAACTTAGGTAAACTCGTATTATTATTAGAAAGCAATGGTATAGGATGTAAGTTAATTACATATTATTAGAAAGTACCGGTATGGAATTCTATGAAATTTATCGATAAATTTCATAGAATTCCTCCTCACGTTAAATGCTATCCCAAACGAAATCACCTTTTATCACATGGACGACCAATTAACTACTTAAGAGTTTTGAGGAGGAAAAAAATGTCACGAAATTGATTCCTTTTCGACTTCTTGATGCCATTTCAAATTATCTTATCATAAAAGAAACCTAGAAGACATCTTCCGAGTTTGGAGCAATAACTGAAAATAAATACAATCTATATTACGTCAGTTGAACCTGGCTGCTGAGATGCATCCTCTAGGGTTGAGGAATTTAGAGTTCCAAACAGAATTACCCATGTGAAATAGCTGAAAGCACAAAACTGTTGGTTAAGTTCTTGTGTATGAAATTTATTTTTCTGGTTTTGACGGCCCCGTTATGCTCCTCAAAGAGAGCAAACCAGGAGGTGTACAACTATTCGGATATAGCTTTTTCACCATATGGCGATTACTGGAAAGGTGTCTATATTCAGCTTGAAAAGAGTAGAAACAAATTAAAATTGTTACGTTCTTTCTGAGAAGCTATTTGCTCTCACTGGAAGTATACTTTTCAGGACGGCTTTTGGGAAGAGATTTCGAGGGAGCAATTTCGATAATCATAGATTTCAAGAATTGGTCCATGCCATTGAATCTCTGGTGGGGGGATTCACGGCAGCTGACTGCTTCCCATATGGGGGTTGGATCATTGACAGGCTCAGTGGTTACCATGCAAAGCTCGAGAGAGTTTTCCAAGAAACAACCCAACAAATAAAGATCATTCAAATGTCAAAAAACAAGAACATTTCAAGAAGAATATTTACCATTTGGATCCGGCCGAAGAATTTGTCCTGGGATTAATATGGGATTAATAATGTCGGAGCTTGCACTTGCAAATCTCTTGTATTGCTTTGATTGGAAGTTACCGAATGGAAATGAGGAGGACGGCGTTAACATCAGCGTGGAGGAGGCAACTGGGATGTCTCTTACAAAACTCAAGTGAATCTGGGCAATTGGAAAAGGACGCCTCTTATCCTTGTGTCCAGCATTTCAATTACATTTGGTGCGAAGAATTTGTCCTGGGATTAATATGGGATTAATAATGCATGCAAAGACATCAGAAAAATGAAAGACAACGTGGAACAACATTGCTCTGTTGTAAGCATAGACATCAGAAAAATGAAAGACAACAACAACATTGCTCTGTTGTAACTTGTGCAACTTCCTGTAGAAGTTGGGGTGGATTGTAATGTAATCACTTATTTATAAAGCCGAAATGAGAAATCAAGAGAAGAATTTTATCTCTTTTTTAGGGGTAGGCAAAACCCAAATCATATTGAAATGGCAGAGTATTGGTTATATGGTAAGTCAAATAGTAAGGCTCTTCTCTCTAATGTTATAATATGCAACACGCACATCAATTGAAAAATAAATCAATGAAAATTAAAAAGCTCGCCCGCACGGTGACATCAAAGCTCTAGGGGTGTTACGGGCTCCAACGCACATGAAAATTGAAGCCCAATCCAATTGTCACAATAGCGGCCTGGCCTTTTCGTTCTTCGGCCATGCGTTGCACGCTCTTGCTAGACCTCCAAGAGGTGGAAATGTCATGCTCTAAAGCTTCAATCAAGCGTCTGCCGTGATATTGTGGCTGAAATAGTCTGGACCGACCACGTGTCTGCCACTTTGAAAAGTAAAGCGTATAACACCAAAAATGACAGAATATCTAGCTCCACGATTGATTAGTTAGCGGGTCAAAAATTTTGTAACCATTAATATTTGGCCACGAAGTCGGTGTTGCTTCTTCTCAAAAACACATTGTCAAGTTGACGGCACCCAACCCAATAAACTGAAAGCTGAAAAGAAATATTTTTATTGGACACAACACTTTGGGGCTACAGGAATGTTCGTGATTACAATTTTAGAGTATCCCCACAAGAGATATTTTAGAACATACATAGAATATCAGCCTAATTATATAATAAATAAATAATATTATATTACATAAATATTTATTTTAATAAATTAATATATAAGTAATAATTAGATAAAATTTAAATATATATATTAATTTATATTACACGTATATTAATTAATTATATTATTTTTTATATATTCTAAATGTTGTCGTCCAAATACATTCGAAGAGTTCTAGGGTTAAAATTAATGTCCAATCTTGCGCTTGAACTTTGAAATAAAAAATTCTATATTGTCCCACACACAGAAACACAAAAATATAGAAAAGGGCCGCATGTTCTTCTAATGAAATTAGCTTTTGGCTATTCTATTACTCCCACATATAACTCATAGTTTTCATACATCCACGCACAACTTATTAGTAACTGATTTTATAAATTAATATTAATTTTGTATTATTAGGGTAACTACTCTACAGCCACAAGCACCCTATGAGGGAATGAGAATCTCCTTTAATGTGCTTTCAAAAACAATTTGTCATCACATTTTCTTTTTGTATGTTGGATGTGTTTTATATTCACATCAATCCTTATCATATCATTGCATGTTGCAATCATATGTTTAGGCTTTCAATTTTATTTTTTTTTTCAAATTCTCATAACAAGTCATTCTCTTGAGCATGGTTCACAAAAATTCTTCTAAATTATAGAGAATGATTATAAGTTTCTCTTTCAAAATAAATTATAAATTTCTAGAATATTTTCTTTAAAGCGTGAAAGCTTTATTTTCTTTAATCAAAATAAAAATAATTACAAGAGATCGATGGACATGCATGATTAAGAGAATTGATATTTAAGTAAACTTAAGAATTCTCACGCAAACTCTTTTGAATACAAAGTGAGAACTAATTTCAAGTAAATCCTTACAATTAATGATTTTTAAGAATAAGGTATAAAAGATTCATAATTAGCGTTTCGTTTTAATGAAAATATCTAATTCTAACCAATTTAATTGTCGTAAAGTGATGTACAAACTTCGTTGCCACAGGAAGGAGGAGGATGATCTTTTTGTTACTGAAGACAAAAACAGGAAGCAAGGTGGGCAATTGGCAATTTTAACTTGTATGTCAAATTTTTTTTTTTAAACAAAATGAAGAATGACTCAAAATTCTTTCAACCAACCAATTGGGTTTTAACCCACCAGACCAAACAACAATAGATAAATAAATAAAATAAGAACTCACTTTATCAGACCAAACTTTATTTATTCGTGAGCTGATTTTTCTTTTATCAAGGAACTTCGGCTCAGGTTAAGCTGTCATTATTATTTGAGCTTCCTTGGCCGGTGTACAAAAATGCTCGTTTCGGTTTGGTAAATTTGCTTATGTAATTTTTATACGTTTAATTTTGATATTTAAGAGACGAAAATATGTAATAAAAGCGAGAAAGGAATTAGAGCAGTCGTTTGTTGAGACACCTGGTGAAGGACTCGTCGCCAACACCAGCAAACTTATTTATCACCTAAATTATGAATGGGGTTCGCTGTCAACCATTCATTTTTTTTTTTTTTTTTGGGGGTGAGATGGTCCTGGGTAAACTACTTCGATGTCACTAAGTTCAGACCCTTGGAGGCCATAGGTCGAAGTTAACTCATCTCACAAAAATATACAGATTTGTTTTGTTCTGGATCCAATCATCAAATCTTAAGCCAAATGGTACTTTAACAATTAATCAACCATGATCCTAAACATTGTATTTATTTATCTTCAAAACCTGCATCGAGTAAAGATATCATTTGCTACTCGTCTTCGTATCACCATCTTCCACTAGAATTTGCAGAATCTAGGACAACAACTTTGATGCATCATTTCTCTCAAAGCAAAGCAACTTGTCTAGGCACATAATCTTTGAATGGATTTAAACTATGGAGCTTTTAAAATAATGTTCTGTCTGGGCTAGGCACATAATCTGAGTGAGGATCCATGAACTCGAGGGTCTTTTGAACTCGGGATTAAAGTATCTGTTTTTGCTGGAACATGGACTCTTAGATCATGTTCGTTTTACTTTAGGATTGTTGATGCTGTTGCTCTGGCTCATCGTGCCCACTTGTTATTACATATATATTCAGACACAGTTTATCTTTTTGTTTTACTTAAATAGTATCAACTCCCACATCCAGATTATTTATTCCCTTTGCATCTCTTCTTCCTCCATAGTTTAAGAACACAAAAGCTCATGAGTTCATATAGAATAATAAATTTAACTTCTAAATCATAACAGATAATAATTTAACTAATAATTATTTATTGACATATATATATGTATATGAGGATTAATTGTTTAAAAGTTGTTTTGAATTCTAAACCCATAATTTGCATGAATTGCAGTGAAATCACATGAGTTGAATGTAATTCAACATTTAAAAAAGGGTTCCGTCGAGCAATTACATAGAATTCGATTAAAAAATTGACAGGTTTAATTTTGAATCGGGGTTTCTGCTAGAGTCCGGACCCAGCTGGGCTAATCCACACCTTTCACGGCTCCACCACCGTCCACGGCCGCAAGAAATGAAGAGTGGATCTATACGAACCCCATTGTTTGTCTCATAAGCCCCGTATGCTTGTTGTCAGTACGGTATAATCTTATTGTATAGTTACTAAAATAAACAATAAGAATTTAGAATTCTTCTGGTTCTGGTTTGTCTTTTAAGCTTCACCCACGCTGAAAATTAACCTATCTCCAGTAAAAGAGGTCCGTTATTCTACTATGCCTGAAATTTTGCTTGCGGTCAAACAATTTTTAAAAATTCTCCCGTGATCAAATAGTTTTCCGCTCTTTTCTCTTAAACTCGTCCAAATTTTTCCTGAAAAGAAAATAATTAAAAAAAGATCATGAAGTAATGATAAAATATTAAAATATTTTGAGATTGAGAATACAATATAATATTAAAAGATATTAAAAAAAAGTCAATGTTGATATATGAATAAATAAATAAATAAAATTAATAGGGCTCAGAAGCAGATATAACACCCGAACGAGGTAATCCTGTAAATTGTTTTATAGGAATCAACCATGCGGAAGGGAGGAGCAAGGCAGGGAAGCAACGAGGAAGGGATAACTTTGGAATTTGCGGGGTGTATTAAGAAGTTAAGATCATTTTAAAAATATCTTTTAAATCAAATAAGTCTACTCAAAATGAATTTCCACGCTGGCATCGCATAGAATTCATTTTCGGGCCGTGGTTACATTAATAATTATAATAACAAAATATTAATTAATTATTAATAATAATATGAATTAATTATAATGATTACTATAATAGTATATTAATTAATTACAATAATAAAAACATATTAATTATTATTATTATTTATTTCAAAATTATAATTATTGATATATATTTTTATTAATATAGTAATTAATAGTAATAGTTATATTAATTAATTAATTATAATAATAATAATTTTTTATAATAATATATTAATTAATTATAAAAATTTTTATCTTTTTTTATAAAAATTAATTTTTTATTTTTTATTTCTAAATAATAACTGATTTCATGATTTTAATTTTAATTTTAATTTTTTATAAAATAAATACCATTAATTATTTTATTTTAATCCCGAATTTTAATTTTTTAATATGACAAGTAAAGGCAGCATTTAAAGCCGCGCAGAGTTTTGTCAACAACTTGGGCCATGCTCAACTCGACGAGTCCAATTTTGCCATTAATGTGCAAGTCAATGTTCAACACTGGGCAACCGGACTTTTCGTTCCCCACTCTTCGGATATTATCAGGATAAAATCTCAGAAATATGAACAAACAGGCGCCACTACATCGCATTCTGAGAATGCATTCCTGGGATATCTAATAATAAAATATTTTGGCATCGTTTTTGACTGACGATTTGTCCCTTTTTTTGATTTTTTTCAAACTTTGAAAAAGTCTCGTCGTTGGAGCAATGTTTTTTTTTTTATTATTTTTCTTCCCACAAAATTTTGAAGTCTCATTATGTGGCCAGTTTTTCTTATCTTGAGCTTTGGAACGTTTCATCAGTGGACCAGCTTCTCCGAGAAGCTCCCATCATGATTGGATCAAAGATTTTTCCTCCGAAATTTTTGAAAAATGATCTCCAAGCAGTGGTCCAGTTGATTTACAAAGAAAACTGTAAATCTATAGAGAAACCAAACAAATTCGGAGTTCTGTTTTCTTTTTTCCTTAAATAAATGTTTCTCTGAACTTTCAAAGACAGGAAAGTGTCTTGAAAGATAAATAAAATAAAGAATGAGAATAAATATTAGTCATGGGCTAGGTTTATCAAAAATTCTTGTTATGCTTCTCCAATGCAAGTGTAAGTAGCAGTCTGTCAGTCTCGCCTACTTCATCAAATTTCTTCACATGCTTATACGGCGGCGTACAGGGATGTAGCCCCAAAATTGTTTCAATTGGAACACATTCTATGTATAATGCGGACCACATATGTAATTTAATTAATCCTGAAAGCGTTTTGCAGAGTTCAAATAATATTAGAGAGTGAAAAAATTATATTTAACAGGTGAGATTTCTCATCCCTACCCAGTTTTTTTTTATAATTTTTTTATAAATAGAAAATATATCATAAAATTTGAAAATATTTCAAATAATAATAATATATGAATATATAATTATATTATATTATTTGTTTCTTAATAGATTTTTACTAATTACCGTTTTCCTGCAAGCTTTTGTATTTTAAAAATAACATGGGATAGTTTCGTTGTTAATACAATACATGTACAATATTCTTATGTATGAGTTAAGATGATTAGGAGAAGGGGAAAGTTTATGAGCGAAGAAAAAACATTATTTTTTATAGTTTTAATTATTATCTAATTTTATTATTTTTTTATTAATTTAGGTGTGGCTAGTTCATGTTTATAAAATCAAAATAACTGATAAGTTTTAAAATTTTATTTTTTTTATGAAGGTTAAATTTGAAAATTATCTACCCAATTTTAGTATTTTTAATGCTGAATTGGGTTACTCTCACAAATTCAAAGTAATTGTGAACCGACTTCAAATTACTCTTCACAGTTTTTTCAAAATTTATGCCCTAAATGGTCCTACATTGGCTCGGCCAATGGCGGTGTGGACTAAAATAATGAATAGTGGTGTGAACAATTTGATTAACGTCAAGCATAAAGCAGTGACTTCACATTTTATCATGCTTGACTTGAATATAGCTTTGTCTTCAATACCTAATTAAGCTTGGCACGGATGCGATTTTCCTCGGCTGACTTATTTTACTAAGTCATGCTTCTCTTCGAATGCTCACTTCGTCAAACCTAAGCTAATTTCTTGATGTAGAGCCACCAATATCACAGTATTTTCGAATTTTTTTAAACCAAAAATAATACAAAAGAATTCAAATTAGTATACATACAGATGATACAAGAAAACATAACGACATAAATTGAAAATAATTTTTTTGTATCACGAAATATTAGGCAAGCAACATGGTGCGCACATTACTTTTAGACACATTGAGTAGAGTGATATATGTCAAAATATATAAGCGGACCCTAATTGCGTAGGTTGTAAATGCCATGTCTGTTCCAATCATTACACAAGCACTATCTCAATTATAAATGCGTAGGTTTTGAGACGTATCATCAGACGAGTAGATTATATATAATTCGTACTTACGTTCCTTTTATAAGCATAGCAAGTCACCACGGTTGTTATTTTTGAAAGCCAACGAGGCGGAAAAAAGGAAAAAAAAAAAGGGGGCAACTCTCACAAAATTATGGGATTTACGTAACAGTGGTGAATCTCACGTAATTTTGTGAGAATTTTAATTTATTGTAAATTAGTATTTGATAAAAGGAAAAAAACAAAAATACCAAGCGAGTCTTTAAAAAAAAAAAAAACAGCATGAATAAATATGTGGACTAAACATAAAAATTTAACGGATTGCTGATATAAACAAATCAACAATAATATAAATTTATTCGTTGAAATTAAGAATAAGATAAACCGACACCGCTTTATTCTATGCACAAAATATCATTATTATTTTTCTTCAAAAATTATATTGCTCAAATACTTTTCTAAGTAGTCAAGTCAATGCTACAAGAGTACAAGCCGAACACAATAGTCAAAATTCAGAGAATTTCATCCACAAAAAGTTGGTGCAATATCATCGTCATTATCATCTTCATCTACGCGACGAGAACTGCGAGGGTGGGCCTGCAGGCTAGCTGGGTTATAAATATATGTAAAAGCTGGCTGGTTATAGAATACTAGATTAGGGCTCTTTACACAATAACCATGACCATGACCATGATCATGTGGCTCCCTCTTCTTCTAATTCCTCTACTACTTATCGTCAAAAACATGAAGAAAAGCCAGAAGCAGGAGCATCAGCAGCGGCAGCTTCCACCAGGGCCTCCTAAGCTTCCAATACTTGGCAATTTACTCCAACTTGGACAACTGCCTCACCAGTCTTTATGGAAACTGTCCAAAAAGTACGGCCCAGTTATGTACCTGAAACTTGGTCGTATACCCTATGTTGTAGTCTCCTCTGCAGAGGCGGCAAGAGAGGTCCTGAAAGTTCATGATCTTGAGTGCTGCGGCAAAGCACAATTAACTGGCGTCGGGAGGCTTTCGTATAACTATTTGGATGTTGCGTTTGCCCCATACGGTGATCACTGGAGACAGATGCGCAAGTTATGTGTTATGGAGCTTTTCAGCCACAAGAGGGTGCAGTCATTTCAGTTCATCAGGGAAGAAGAAGTTGCCTCACTTATGAATTCCATCTCTCAAGCATCATCTTCTGCTAGTCCTGTTGATCTTTCTCAGAGGATATTTGCTCTGTCTGGAAGCATACTTTTTAGAGTGGCTTTCGGAAAGAGATTTCAGGGGAGTCATTTTGATAATCATAAATTTCATGAACTGCTCGCAGATGCTATGGCTGTGGGAGGAAGCTTCACTGCAGAGGAATGTTTTCCGTATGTCGGTTGGATCATTGACTGGCTCTCTGGTTATCAAGCAAAGATTGAGAGCGTTTTCCAGGAAGTGGATTCTTTCCTGGGACAAGTAATCGAAGATCATCTTAAAGCTGAGAGGACAGAACAAGAGCATGAAGACATCGTCGATGTCATGCTGCGAATTAAGAGGGAACAAGCTCATTCTGCCCACGAAGACCAACAACTTACAACAGATCATATAAAGGCTGTACTCGTGGTAAGCACGCACCTTCAATTTCCACAAAACATTCTTTCTAATTCTTCACGGCCATATATCTGCTCTCTCTAGCCGACTGAATAATATTTTGCCGAGCACCAACATCACTGGTTCATTCTGGGGCACATGACTATATTATGGACAAGACCTTCTTATTCGCTTCATCGCTCAAATCTGTAAAATACTAATTAATTAAAGCGTCTTCATCCTGGTTAAATTTGCAAGTCATTATTAGTTACTAGACTGCATGCGGCTCCTAATATCTTCTTCCCTGCATAATTAATTATGTTTATGTTTTGTAAATAAAATCAGGATTTACTATTCGCTGGAGTGGACACCAGTGCAGTTACTGTGATCTGGGCAATGTCAGAGCTAGCTAGGAATCCAAGAGTGATGAATAAAGCACAAGATGAAGTCAGAAGATGCATTGGGAAAAATGGAAGCATTACAGAAAACGATATGGAGCAACTTCAATACCTCAAGATGATAATCAAAGAAACTCTTAGATTGCACCCTCCTGGCCCACTGCTACTTCCAAGGCAAACTATTTCGCACTGTAAAATAAAGGGTTATGACATTAACCCTGAAACATTGTTGCAAATTAATGTTTGGGCACTCGGAAGAGATTCTAGGTATTGGAGCCAAGCTGAAGAATTCTTTCCGGAAAGATTCATAGATAACTCGGTTGACTATAAAGGGCAAAACTTTGAGCTTTTACCATTTGGAGGTGGTCGTAGGATTTGTCCCGGGATTCAAATGGGAATATCAACAGTAGAGCTTGCACTTGCAAATCTCTTGTATCATTTCAACTGGAAATTGCCCAACGGAATGGGGGAAGGAGATTTGAACATGGAGGAAGCCATTGGTCAGAGTCTTACGACCTCTAAAAAGACACCTCTCATCCTAGTTCCCATCAATTACCTCCAGCAGCCATCCGAAATAGCATGAGCAGGGGATGCCGCAAAAGACACACGAAATTAGGGGATATCAACGGCACATCATCCCTTTTCAAATTAAGCTTAAAATAAAACAACTAGTATCTTTTGCTTATTATTATTATTATTATTTTTGGGTTAAGATAAAATTTACAGGTAGTTGTACTTTTATAATTTTGTATTCCTGTGTAAGTATTGCATTTTATTGATTTCATTTACACACTAGATAATAATTATGAAAGGCTCTCATACTAAGAGAAGGTCCAATTTAGCATTGAATTTAGATAATAAGTTTTTCTATTTGGTAATCACTTGCTATTTTAATTTAAAAATTAAATTAATTTAATTTTACATTTACATAATAAAAAACTTATAATATTTTCTTTTTTTTATAAAAATTATTATTATTTATCAACTTTTATTTGATAATTATAATTTTTTCACAACAATTATGACTTAAAAGTTATCACATAATGCTTTTGGGTCATTACATTCTTTTGCCTTCAATTGGATTTTTCATATTCTTTTTATTAAAATTAAATTATGTTCGATATGGAAATAAGTGTATTTTTCAATTTCATGATGCTTTTGAGATTTACAAATAAACAACCATAGTTCTTGATATAGATAAATTAAAAAAAAAAAAAGAAAAGGGGAAAGAAAACTCGGAAATAATTTGTAAATTACGGGGTACTTTTATTTATAAGTTTTTATCAGTGAAAACAATAATTTAAGAGAGTTTATTACGAAAATTCTACAAAAAATTCTAATTTTATATTATTAATTTAGGAGAGAGACAAACTTTATATCGTAACTCAATATTTACGATTCGAAAACCCAAGCCAATCTCGGGTATTGCAATGCCCAAATTCAACCGGAGCATGATTTCTGAACATTAGGGCCGGATTTTTATCGAGACTTTAAAAAAATTCAAATTTTATATTTTATATTATTAAATACATATAAACTTTAAATTTATTTTATAATTTTATGATTTTTAAATTTTATTTTAATAAAATTGGGCTTCAAAATATAAATTATAAATATTAAAAATATAAAATATAAGAAACAGGTAGACCAAATTAATAAAATTATTTAAAATAATATATATTTTATAATTTTTTTTCCATAAAATCTATTATTCTCCAGCCATATATTACCCAACCCGCATCAACTCAAGTTTACTCTAAGTTCGGGCTGGGAAGGTATCATTGATATCCCTGTCAACGCTGGACATTAGGCTTTTCTTAGAAATAGAATATGGAATCATAATTAATACAATACCACATGTTGTTCATACCTCTCCTTTGGGTAATCCAATAAAAAAGTACAAGTAACATGACACATGAAACACTTGATTTTCGATTTCTATTCAACATTTTTGCTAAAAGTCGAATACTTTATCTTACACTTTCTTTCCATCTAAGGAATTCTTATTAAGGCTTTTACAACCAGACTTTTTAACGAAAAATATGAGTGACAGAGCAAGGAGACCCACCACAGTAGGCCAGCAAGTGAATTTTACTCATTGTACGGAGACTCTCTTACTGCATTTTGACAAGCAGTGCCACAGGTGTACTTTGGGCACATACTATGAACAAAATCTTCCCATTATGTACCATCATCACTCTTAAGCTATAGGAAAATACATCCTCATCCTAGTTTGCTAGTCCTTGTTAAACTACATCTGTCAGTCTTCCCTGTCACGTTTGTTAGTCGGGGTATATTCTTGGCTGGACTAGACACCAGTGCAATTATTGTCATCTAGGCGACTGCAGAGCTGGCTAGGAATTCAAGAGCAATGAATAAAGCACAAGATGAAGCCAGAATATACATTGGAAAGAATGGATGAGTTACAGAAAAGGATATTGATCAACTTCAATATCTCGAGATGATAGTCAGAAAACCCTGCTGCACCTTGCTGCTTCCAATAGAAACTATATCACTTTAAAGTTAATGGTTATGACATTTATTCTAAGACAATAATCCAACTGAACCACTTAGGCAATTGGAAGAGATTTAAGTATTGGAAGAAACCTGAAGAATTCTAACTGGAAAGGTTCATTGATAACTCAATTGATTTCAAAGGGCACCTTTTTGGGAGAATTCTTTGTGGAAAGGTTCACTGATACCTTAATTGATCTTAAAGGGCAACGTTTTGAGTTTTAAACATTTGAAGCTGGCTGTAAAAGATGTCCTGGGATCTGTATGGTAGAAGGAATAGTTGAGCTTGCACTTGCAAATCTCTTGTATCATTTCAATTGGAAATTGCCCAACAGAAGGGAGGAGGAATATTTGAACAAGGGGACCCAGCTTGACAGAGTCTATCAATCTCTAAAAAGACATGTTTCATCCCTGTGCCATCGATTGCCTCCACCAGCCATCAGAAACAGCATGAGCAGAGCATTGCCAGAGATCTGCATGATGCTTATTAATGCACATGCCATATGGGATGAAATGAATAGGTGTCTGAAATAAATTGTTTAGAGATGAAAATCCCTCCTTATACCAAGGGTTAGGGAGTACTTAATATAATTTATGCTTAAGGTTTTTGTGGGGGGGGGGGGGGTTGGAGGAGGCTTGATGTGATGAAAATAAAAGCAATATATGACCTGCAATGTCCAACTAGCTTCATAAATTAGGGTTTTCATAGGCTGTGACAAGTAAAGTGACTTCTATAAAGCAAAAGCTTTGCTGTGTACTTTTTTTTTTAAAAAAAAAATCCATATAATATCATAAGCATCTACCAGGAAGATGAGTTAGCCATCAAACATCTTAGTGCCATTATGAATAAATTCAGAAAAAAAAAATTGTACTGCTATTCATTAGCTTAAAATTCCAGTGATTTTTCATCAGAAGTAAGAAATTTTGAAACAAATATGCATGCAGTTAATTCCTGTGTTACCATGCCTTTTTTTTAAAAAAAAAAATCTTTTGAGACAGCTGTGTTACTGTACTTTACATGCCTTGACAATGGCCTACAGAGGAAGTAGAGACATACCATACATGTGAAGAGGTTGCATGCAAAGTATCAAGCAAGCAATTGCAAGACGTAGGACTCCTTCACATCTTCAGCATTTGGACAGAAACAGAGACAACTTCTGTGCAAAGAAATATACGAAATCAGAAATTTAATGCATTTGGAAACAGACATACAGATGACTTATGCGCAAAGAAATATAATAGATCTAACTTTGACAGCATAATATTGTGCCTACATACCAATTATATAGTAGACTAAAAGAATAATATTGTGCATACACGTACGCCAAGGAATCTGGCCCACTTCAATCTAAAAGTCCTGTATACAAGGCGAATTACAGAGGATCTTCATATCATACCAATGTGGCTTCCTCTTATGCTTGACTCCATTTTCATGATCAACGTGATATGTTAAGACTTAAGAGTGCCATCTTAGAATTTGAGATGATTGAGAATTTTTCTTTTCTTTAGTAAAATTCACAATGTAGTCAATTAATAGTCATGATCATTAGTAATTTAAAAAAAAAAAAAGTAGTCATGATCATTATATAAACATGTATAAATAATAAAGAAATAGTCAAAATCATACCAATGCACATTGTCAAGATCCTTGAACAGAAAAGCTCTGGATTTCCGGACAAATAAACCAACTGCTCATCTGTACCTAAAATTAAGAAGGGAAAACTAGCGTGACAGAGGTCATGAGCACCACACACGGTTGAGAATTCAAAATGAATAACAATTGAAATTCTGATCAGAGAATCCAGAATTTTGATCTTTTGACTCCAAATTACAATATGGACAACACCCACAGTAAGAAGCAGAAACATAGTACAAATACTTTTGGAACAAAAAAAATAAATAAATAAACAGACCCAGGATGCCTCAAAGAATTTGTAAAGCTCAATATTATATTTAAAGATTCACACTTCATTTCCTTCTTTCCAACAAAACATTCCGGTTACTCTTCAACACATAACAATTAGCAGTGCACGTCAGACTCATTTTTCTCTTCCTCCCTTTGGCCAATGCAGAAGTCCCTGGCTCAAAACTAAACAAAAACTACATGAGTCAACCTCCAAAACATGGACTGCCCAACTTCTTACATATTACAGATGGTCAACTAGCTCAAAAGTTTTCAAATTTCCAATAAGAATTTTCCAATAAGTTTTCTAATTTCCAATGTGAACCCTGAAAACAACAGAAACTACAAAACAAAAAAAAAAGGGAAGTGAAAAGCTGAGGCATTCAACCAGAAACCATATCATTCTTTCATTGCAATTGTCATGGATGGGTAAGAGACTCTTAATCAATCAAAAACAAGCAAAAATAAGAGAAGTACAATTCTACGGGAAGCTCAATGAGAAATATCAGTTGCTCAAAGGAGTTTTGGAAGCCTTGAAGAATGAAGGTGCAATAAGCTACCATTTCTTTGATTTTTGTAACACTGACAGTTTCAATAAATACAGTGGGGGAAAAAAATGTAAAAATGAAAAACTATATTCAGATAAGGGGTTCAGAAAGCTCCATTTCATTTGAATTCTGTTGTTGCACATCAGACCTGCGGACTCCTACAAAGTCCAGTCCAAGCCACTGCCATGGCCAGCATACATATCTAGGCCGGATTCGGCCTCTTGAATCTTCCCTTGATTCAAACTCTTCAAGCTGATGGCTGAGCTCCTCTACTCTCTCCCTCAGCCTAGATGCCCTTGTATCTGCCAATCTCAATGATTTCTCAGCTGCATCTCTCGCTGCCATGGCAGCAGCAGCTGTCTCTTCTTTGAATCTCAGCTTTTTCTCAGATTCCGATAAAGCCTGTTTTGCCTCTTCAAGTTCTTGCTTAAGTGATGACAACTGCAGTTATACAATAGAAACAATAATGATTGGACACAACCATAACTTGTATCAAAATTATCTGAAAGTAGCATCAGATTATAATCAAGCTCCAAATGATCTTCAAATACAAGTGAGCCTCACTTTGACCTACACATGTTTAGGTAATTGACATAGTAACATAGTTCTCAAGCATTGTTTAAAATTTTCTTATCTGTATTCTAGAATGACCTCATGATTTCGCATTTCTGTTAACAATGTTTCCACAAAATATCTGTTTTATGCCATTTATTTTAGAATAATACAATATCATTCTCTTTCTCCTTTGATGCATATAACCATTTCCCATTTGATTTACATTTTTAATTCTAAAAACCAGCCAAAAGCAAGACAATGACAATATTGTCATAAAAAAATTAGATAATTATTCCCCAAAGTTGCATACAATATACATCGGGATACAATTATAAATATTATTTACAAAGTTACAGTATGAGGGAAGTTGCAACATGAGAAGAAAATACTGTTCACGTTGTAGGCAACTCAGAAATCAAACCTGTGCCACAAACTCTTGTTCAACAGCTCTGCCAGCAGCAGCCTCCTGCTCTGCTGCTGCTTTCCACCTAGAAATTTCTTCTTCAGCAGCAGCAATGTCTAGCATAAGCCCTTCCACCTTCAATTCAGATATACCAAGTCTTAACTTAAAATCAACAATATGCCTAGGCACTTACACTTCTCTATATAGATTTCTAATCATCTACTATAGTTTACCAAATAATCAATCAGTACCAACAAGAAAATAAGCAATATTAAAATCATTGAACGTACTGTCAATTAAACATGTAACTTACACTTTCATTTGCTACCCTCTCCTTCTCCTCAAGTTCCTCTATTCTTTTCATTCTATGGCTGAGTTCCTTGGCTTGAGCCTCTAAATGCTCTTTAAGTAAACTCGACTCTGCCCTTAATACATTAAAGTAATAAGGCAAAGAGAACAATGTTTGGTCAGCAAATGTAGAATCTGCATCTACGTAATTTCAAATACTAAAGGAAGAAACATCAGCTCTTAGTATCATGTGCAATATCATGATTTGAAAACAATAGGAAGTACCTTAATTCTTCCACAGAATGCCGCAGCTCAATAATCTCTAGCTGAGATGCCTTAACGATATTCTCCAAAGCCCCCGCCTGAGCCAATACATTTAGTAAAAACAACTAAGAAATTGGAAAATGAATCCAGACAAAAGAAAATGCAAACTTCAATAAATCAACTCCAACAAAAAAACTAACCAAATTATATATTTCATCCTCCTCTGTCTCCAAAGCATTTGCCATATCATCAGAAACAGGAACCTTTCCATCAGAAAGAAGCTTACTAAATTTGAAATCTATCCCAGCTTCTCTCAAACCATTCTCTGCAACCTTAAACAGCTCATTTGTTTTGGAAGATGGATCCACTGACATCCTCTTTGACAAAGCACTCCTAAGTAGTGAAACAATATGTTCTTTCTCCTTAACCAATTGACCCACTGCTTCATTCAAACTCTTAACTTCACGACTCTTCTTCTGCACCAAATCTCTTGTCTTCTCAACCACGATTCTCGTCAACTGATAGATAGACTCCATGCCAGCCAACGAGGCACGAATGTTCTCCTCCATATCAGTTTCTTGAGGAAGGAACAAAGACTCAGACAACCCTGACTGATCCAGACTACCATCATCAACAATTTTAATAATGCCATAAACTTGATCATGAATTTTTGACACATAATTCAACTGATCAACCAACAACGGCCACTGTGATTCCAAATTCCTCAACTTATCCTCATACTCATTCACTAATTGCCTCAACTCCAGCCCTTGACTTTCAATCTCAGCAACTTTCTCATTTTTTTCAATCAGACTTTTCTCCAAGTTCTCAATAGCACTGCTTTTCTTTGCAACCTCTTCTCTTAGTCCACTAATAGTGGCTTCAAGCTCCGACACCTCAATGGCAATCTCAAAATTCCTTTGCTCCATCTGCTCCCTCACATCATTCCTAGACTTAGCTGTGGCATCGATTTGCCCAACAAGCTCTTCAACAATCTCATTCGTTCTCTTTATCACTCCATAAACAACAGCTGGCAATCCAGTGTATTTCTGCGACCTAGGCAATCCACCGGCAGAGAAATTCTTGAAATTACTAACTTTTCCAGAGATTTTCTCAATTCCAGTCACTAGCATGTGAGCCGAATTCTCGATTTCTGATCTCAATCCATCTCTCGCTTTCGTTACTTCATCCAACTGAGATCTCAATCCGTCTCTCGCTTTCGTTACTTCATCTAACTGCTTAACTACCTCATCTTTGGCTTTGTTAACTTCGGCCATTTCTGTTGACAACTTGTCATTGGACCTGACAATCTCTTCTTTCTCACGCAGCGCTTCGTCTCTCTGCCTCGCACTCTCATCTCGTCGCTTGATTGACTCGTGCGCGAGAGCTTTCAACCGGTTGAATTTCTCGCTCAACTCAGTCGCCGAGTTCTCCGCAGCTTCCCGAGCCTGCCTCTCACGATTTAACTGCGCGAGAACTTCGCGAAATCTCTCGACAGAAAAATCTTCATTGGACGAAGTTTGCACATCGATCTCGCCTTCCACGTCACTCAGCACCGCGTCGCCGTCGTCACTGGCCATTAAGTATTAAAATGACCTAATTTACCGCAAACTTTAATTTAACCGATCATTCAAATAAAATTTTATTGCCGCACAACAGAGTTCGCTAATCTGATCAAGAATCAATATGACGTGCTATGTACGGAACACTGATCCGCTTCGAGAACATTTAAGTGCCATTAGAATTGCTCCATGGAATTGATTTTGGATAGCAGATAATTGTAATTTAATTTCCACGGAGATGGTACCTCGCGATGACGGAGCGCCCAAGCGATAGCCAACAAACAACGAAAGCTACCAACCAGTCTCTCTCTCTCTCTCTCTCGCTCTCGCTCTCTCTCGGTGTCCCTCTGCCCGTAAATTAAAAATTTTTAAATAAATAATAATAAAAAAATTGTAAAATTTTGAAATTAGGGAAAATATGAGAATGAGGTTCGGTACGGCGAAGGAGGTTACACAGTGTCCTCGATATTTGCCACGTGGAATCTGAGTCATTCAGTAATCTTAATCAACGTTTAGCTGGAGGCTTTGCCTTGCTGGGGTTGCAAGTGTGGTAAATATGGTGCCGGGTATGGACATAGTGACCGACTGACCGCGTATCCAGTCAGAGTCACGGCAGCGCATGATTTGTTTTCACCGTTGCATTTAATGATGAGTGATGAAACGATAAGATTTCAATTCCATTACGTATCAGATCAAAACTTGTTGCGTATGTAGCTTTATTTTTAATTTTAAATTGAAGTTGGGGTAGCGACTAAAGCGCGGAGGGAGTTTTTTTTTTTTTTTTTCTATTTTTCCTAGTAGAAAAACTGCTGCGGCGTATCTTTAACGGGCATCCTCTACTGATACAATAGGATTGTTTGTCTCCTGCAACTGCGATAGATCTCTCAAACACCGTTCTTCTCCGCCGAAAGTGACTGGTTCCTAGTTAAACAATGCAAATGTTGAGTTCGGAAATGATCTCATGCTTGACGGTATTATTACGCCACATGCCATCACAAATTTTAATAAAGCACATAATCCTGTTTAAATAAATACTCTTGAAATTTTTTTAATTTATAAATGCATGTAAATCCTCAAATGTTGAAAGATTCACAAAAGAAATTCAATTAAACCTTAAAATATAAATATAAATTATGAAACGGTGCAGGTGTAAAATAAAAAAATAAAAAAATAAAAAAAAATTTATTTAAATATTTATTAAATTTGAGTAAAAATAATTAATTTATTTTTTATTATTTAAATAATTTTAATTGAAGAGTGGTTTTATAAAGGATTTAGAGGGGGTGTTAAAAGGGCTTTTTTTTTTTTTTTTTTAATTGTTGGAGCCAATCTTCTTCTTCAATTATTTGGAGTGTCAACAACTAATCAGGGCAGTTAAGCAAGGCCCAATGACAAATCCCTAAGTTGAATGGACGCGGTTCAAAACAAACACCGCAAATCTTATTTAAAACAAAATGAAAGCATACTGACTATATAATAATGAACGGAATTTTCCTTGATTATTACAAGCGACTAATCTTATTTATTAGCACATCAATCTTAGTTTTTATTTCTTCAAAAGCAATTATAATTCAGATTATTCTGCAAATTCTGGTTAATTTAGAAAATAAAATTTATTGGGGTAGTCAGTAGTGCATGAATAAAATATCTTAAGGTGTATGGGAGTAATAAAAGTTCGAAATTCAAACATGCTCGCTCATTGCTCATTGTGCTAAATTGAGAATTTGGCAGTTTCATTATGAGAGCCACCGAATAGCCATTGACAAGAAATATTATCCAAAGTCGTTGGCGCAGTCAAGATCAAGGACAATTGAATTGAAGGAAATTTCCGAGCAAAAGCAGGGCAAGCAAACCAAGAGATACGTTGCGCCGCCCGCTCTTCACCAACTCACGTTGTGGCGTGTAGCACCGCGTCAACTTTTTTTTTTTTTTTTGGGTGAATAACAATAATAATGGTGATGATGACGATGTGCATCTCTATTCAGCTCGTGATGTCGTTTTCCTGTCTGCGTAGTGTGACATCCATTATAAAATAAAAATGCGCAAAAAATCGATTTTTGCCCACTTTAAAATAAAACAAAATAAAAAAATAAAACAAAATAAAAAAATAAATGTTAAAAGCAAACGAATAACAAGTTTAATGAATTTTGAATTAGAATTTAACTTTGGTAGCTTTTAGGATTTTATTTTTGTAATTAAATTTTTTATTTTTTTCTAAAAAAAATTGATATGCCCCTGAGAGAAACTTTCGAACAAACGAAACGACAACCAAACACAAACTCCACATCAACTCTTAAAGAATTGGAGTTTTTTCCCCCCCTCTCCTTTAGTTTTAGAAAAGGATTGATCTTCTTTCTGGAGGACTACACCTGGTCCCCGAGTATTGACTTATAGACTGCGTGGAATTTGAGCGCATCTCTGATCTCTTGAAGCCTATAAAACGAAGAATGGAGTAAATGTACTTTATCCCTTTTTTTTCTTTTCTTTTCTTTTCTTTTTTTCAATTCATTAGTTCGGAAGGAAGCTATTTCATTATTTCTCAGGTAACCCCATTTATATTCTACGTTTATTTTATAAAATAAAAATAAGAAAGAGAGATGAGGAATCTTATTTTGCCTATACATGCATATAAACAATGATTTCGGTTTTTTTTTTTTTTTATAATTAGATACTGCGATCGCGATTGGAATATACGCTCGTATTATTGGTAAATAATAGTAATTGACTTAGGATGTAAATCAAGGCAATGGCCTCCAATTCAGGGTCAATGTCCTGAATTAATTATCAGTAATATAAAAGTAAAAGAAATTTTAATTTATAATTTATTATAAATTATCATTTTTATAACATTATGTGAGAAACTATTATAATAAATTTTACTTATTTTTGTGGGAGGTGTAACTTACTCCAGACTCAAAGTTAGCAGCTCCCCAAAAGTAAATCAAGATAACGACACTTTAACGCCAATGTTAGCAGGAACAATAACTAATTTAATTTGATATCATCAAAAGTTGATAGCTTTCTTTTAAGGACATTGATGGAATTGAAACAGTGGACTTTTAACTTTTAGTTTTGAGTTGACTCTGCGTTTGATGGAGTTGACTTGCTGGTGAGATTGCGTTCATCAATAATGCATCCTTAGACTATTTCAAATTCAACTGTAATTTTTTCTTGCGTGTTTATTTCTCGATACAATACCCATTTTCAATACTCGGGTTTTCCAGGTAGTGAGATCTTCAACAAGTAATCATTTTCAAGAAGTTTCGATCGTCGGCATCGTTTGAATTGGTCATCTAAAGCTGCCCTTTCGGTATTTTTCTTGGTCTTTGTTTCAGACTTTTTAGTTTTTCATGCATAAAATCATTATTAAGTTCATTTTCTTATCACAAAAGTCTGAGTATACACGTTCTTTATTCCCTGCATTTGCCAAATGTTATTGATGATACCTACGCAAGGTGTTAAAAAAGTCAAATATTTATATATTGTTTTTGGTTTTAAACCGCCTTTGATGTATAAGGCTCTTGCTGATACCATTTAAGATCAAGATAATTTAGTTTTGCAGGTATTAGATTTTGCAAGGCTGACATTTTCTTGGAGGGAGATCCAGTTAATTGAATTGTGAACAAGTTTAGATAGTGAGTCTTGCTTGTCGCTGCAAATGGGAGGTAAAAGCTCTAAGAGTTCAAGTGGGAGCCACTATTCTTCAAGGGGATTTGCTAGTTCATCTGCTTGGAACAATTACGGGTACCCACCCCCGCAATCTCCATATCCTCAGGCAAGCCCATATTACAGTCCTCATGATCACTATGCCCCTTCTCCATCATTTAACTATGGCTCACAGACACCCCAGCCGCAGAGGCGGTTAGATAGGAAATATTCAAGGATTGACGATAATTACCAGAGCTTGGATCAGGTTAGCCCATGTTCTGTCTGTCTGTGATTTGGGATTCTTATAATATTTTGTTTTGTTTTGTGATTTTGTGGAAATTGTGTGTGGATGGTGTTAAATGTTGAGTAGGAGAATGGATGTTGGGGATTTGATAGGACAAGGAACATAAAGAAATACGTCAACCTTATGAGTATTTTCAAATATGGATGTCTTTATCATAGTTCACCTTTTGATGACGTAAAACTTATTATTATGACTCAAGTGTTTAGAAGTCAACATCAGTGTTTTTGAAACGGGATCAACACTTATTATGAGAGTTTTCAAATAAATTCTCTCTCAAAGATTTTGGTTTCTGTATTAATTTGTATAAGAGAACAATTACCTAGCAAAGATTAGGCAGTTTCTTTTGTATTGCTTAGTTCTGGTTGAATCAAAGTACTGATAGTTCTGCTGAAAATTTTGCCATGTCATATTGAAATTTTTCACTGACAAACTGATTTTGATCGACAAATTTCATCAAGTTTGTGAATCATGAGTATGGTGAATCTTACAGGTTACTGCTGCTCTTGCACATGCTGGCTTGGAGTCTTCTAATCTCATTGTCGGTATAGATTTCACGAAAAGCAATGAATGGACAGGTGTTGTATCATCTTCATGGTTTGAATGTTTATAATGACTCAATGCAGCTAGTTTAATAAGTTTCTTTCGAACTCAGGATCAAGGTCATTCAACCGGAGGAGCTTGCATCACATTGGACGCGGTCAAAATCCCTATGAACAAGCAATATCCATCATTGGGAAGACTTTATCAGCTTTTGATGAGGATAATTTAATTCCATGCTTTGGATTTGGAGATGGTAATATTTCCATGGGAACCAATGTCTTTAATGTTCTGTTCTTATTATGATATTTGTTGTGTGTACTAGCTGATTTAGTTGGTAAAATCTCTTGAGAGAAAACAAGATACTGGGGCTCAAAGCCAGCTCGGTTGAGTGGGGAGAGAATTGGATTGCCATCATAACTTAAAAAATAAATAAATAAACACAGAAAAAAAGAGGTGATTCTTGTCACTTATATTCTGTTGCAGCATCAACACATGATCAAGATGTCTTCAGTTTCTACCTGGATGAGAGATGCTGCAATGGATTTGAGGAAGTGCTGTCACGGTACAGAGAAATAGTTCCCAGTCTTCGACTTGCAGGTACCTGCTTCTAGTTTTTCTTTGACTAGTCTCTTTTGTATGGCATGCATGAAGTTTAATCAGATGGATCCTGTGCTCTGATGGTAGGACCAACGTCTTTTGCACCAATCATTGAAATGGCCACGACGATTGTTGAGAAAAGTGGAGGCCAATACCATGTTTTGCTTATAATTGCTGATGGCCAGGTAATTAAATTTAGCAGATATAGTAAATCAAATCCCAAGACTTGCAATGCTGCTGGTGGATCTTTACCAGCATCTAATCTTTTACTGAACAAACTATTCCATTGGATAGGGAAGAATAGATCAAGACAGTTTTCCATAGTTGTAAGGTATAGGAACTAAATGATTTTATCATAGCAAAACTCATTCGCTTGTACAATTAAAACATAATAAGCTTTTATGAGAATAGCTGAGCTAAGAATTGTTCAAATTTTTGGGAAACTCTTTTGAGATTTGTATCTGAATACCATTTCTCTTCCTCTAGGCAGAAGTTGTCTACAATTCAATTTTCAATAGTTACCGTGTGAGCTTTTCATTGTACAAAAGTTGTCTGTTCTTCTAGGTTACAAGAAGTGTTGATACACAACATGGTCAGCTCAGTTCTCAAGAGCAAAAGACAATTGATGCAATTGTTCAAGCAAGGTAGTTTTCTGAAACTTTCTGCTTATATCTTTCCAATTACATACTCTCATGCATGTTTATTTGCAGTGAATTCCCTTTGTCAATAATTTTAGTGGGAGTTGGAGACGGGCCTTGGGATATGATGAAGGAATTTGATGATAACATCCCTTATCGAGCTTTTGACAACTTTCAGGTAAGTGTGTCATTTACTTGTTGAAATATATTGGCTAACAATGTCCAATGTCCTTAGAAAGGAAAGCTTGCTTGTTTTTCCTGTGTGCTAGTTTGTGAACTTCACTGAAATCCTGTCAAAGAATATGGATCTATCAAGAAAGGAGACTGAATTTGCTCTTGCAGCTTTGATGGAAATACCTTCTCAATATAAGGCAACTCTTGAGCTTGGCATATTGGGGTAATCGTTGGAAGTTAATATAGATATATTTTTTTTTCAGTTCATATTTCATTTTTATTTAGAAATGTAAAATTTGAAATTCTAATTTTTTTTTTTAAAAAAAATTATATAAAGCCAGCGGCATGGTATGAATGCTCCAGATAGGGTTCCTCTTCCCCCACCGCTTTATAGTGCATCATCTTTCAGCAGCAGCAGCACAAAACCTTCACAGTCAAGCAGTGTTCAGCAATCTGAACCTCTTTATACTGGATGTGATGCACAAGCACCTGCTCATTCTGGATATGATACACCAGTCAGAACAGCTTCGTCCTCAAGATCTTTTTATGATAACCAGGTATATTCTCTTCTGCACAGTGATGGATATGCTACCGAAATCTCATTTCTTATTAGTATAAATGTAGTTAATTATGCTACTACCTCATCATTTTTTCTGATTTAACTCAAAAGGACATTAACAATTTTCTTTATTGCTGAACTTGAGCAGCTGTGCCCCATTTGTCTTAGCAATGCAAAGGACATGGCTTTTGGTTGCGGACATCAGGTAAATGAATTAGTACATTTCAATATTTTATCACTTTTATCATGAGCTTGGAAGTTACATAATTGAGGCTGGTTTATTTATTCATTTATTTTTTATTCAGACGTGCTGTGAATGTGGAGAAGACCTCCAATCATGCCCCATTTGTCGGACCCCAATACAGACAAGAATCAGGCTTTATTAGCCAGTTTGCACCTAAATTTTTTATTTGATTTGGCTATAGCCTATTAGCCGGTTCAAATGCTGGGGTTCCCTCAAGAGACAAAAGGTTAACCATAGACATATCATTGATTTTTATTTTTGTCTGAGAAATACAGATGAATTGCTATGAAGAGTCTAAAATGAAGCTTAAATTGCAGGGGCTGTCAGAAACTTAGTGGACATGAATTCATGTCCTAGAGACAAAAAGATGTACTTGCTCAATCTGGTGCTTAAGCTTATGTAGTGGCTGCAAGCAGGGTGTTTCAAGTAAAGAACATGGTCAAGCTTCTTAGATTTTCTGATGGCCACAACCTTTGGAGGACAATTATTTCGGTAGAATTCTTGGCTTTAAGAGAGTAGAACTGCACTTGACGAGCCGCCTCATCCTGTCATTCATTTGTGCCACTTGCTAAATTTTCTTTTACCATAATTTGAATAATTTGGTGGAAAGTAACAGATCTAGTAGAAATCCAATGTCATTGTTCATATTTCTAAACTTTTTTTGTTTTGATGTACGTAAATTTAGGGTTAAATTCAGACATGCTTTTATGGAAGATGTGTGACCAATTTTGTAGTAATATTTATTTGTCTATCTGTTTCATCGTAGCACTTTAGATAACTGAAGTCATAACAACATATAGATGGTCCTTGATTAATAACGTTCATCGGAATTCTGGGAAGGCACAGGTGCAATATGAACGCCATGACCAAAAAATAAGAGCAAATCTTTATCTATTGATATTAAAAATTGAGTATACAATGATACAACAGTGGCCAACGGCTTTCTTTGAAAACTCTCTCAAGCTGGGTAAAAGATATGCAACATAGTTCACTTGTCAATGGTATTGGTATCCATATTCTTGATACTGATGATATCTACCATATTCTTGGTAATCAGCTTCGGGCACCAAGATACTTGATAATGGAGGACCCTGCAGAGTTCTCCCTTCAGGTTCTTCAAGGAATTTTTTATCTTCTATGTAATTTTGAATCTCAGCAATAACTGGATTCAACTTTGAATCTTCTCGTGCTTTCAGTGCATTCAGGAAGTTGTCATAGATATTGTCCAATATCTTCCTGAACTGAGATTTGTATTTTTTGAAGAGAGCAAAGCCTGCCAACTGCAGTACAGACGCTTGTTTTTATACTCCTTGGTCGTTATTAAAAAAAAAAAAATCATTTATAAAATTTCATCAGGTATCTGCAGCAACTTACTTGCAGAAACGCATTCAATGCAACAGCGGTATATATATTTGCAGGTAAGGCATTTAAGAACCTTGCAAGCCATGCCCAGCCTTCTTTCAGGCCATGTGCGTTCTGGACACCTGGAATTTCGGTCTGCCGAAACAAAGCATTCTTGGTCAAGCACTGTTGTTTGACTAAATAAGACTTGGGAGTAGCTATGAACTCATCATACGCTGACTTAATCCAAAATAGCAAAGCACAGTATGATGAATATGCTGGAGTCTAGGAGCGACAAACCTGAATAAGAGCTGCATATAATCTCATGTAAGATTTTAATCGTCTCAAATAATTCTCAAGAGACTCTAACTTTCCGTCTTCCTCACGGTATCCAATAGTTTTGTAGTAAGCCTCTTCTGATTCAAATGCAGCCTGAACAAGTAAAACATTAATTAGAATCAGTATATTCGCAGCAGCAGCAAAAATCAGAAGAAAATCTACGACTTTATTCCACAGATCCAGAGACAAAGTTTGGAAAGACTAGGAATTAATAGAGAAAAAGAGGAGGAAGATTGTGTTTTTTTTTCCTTTTTTTTTGTTTTTTTTTGTTGGGGGGGGGGGGGGTGGGGGACGGGTGTTTGGTTGTGGTAGAACGGTGGTTGGTTGGGTTGTGGGGGGTGGGTAGAGATGTGGTTCACGCTTTCAAAAATGAAAGGGTTTTGCTGCCCCCCAGATTCTCCTCTGTCAGTGCCCTTGGCATGAAAATTTTAATAAAGTTGTTAAAACAATGCCTCCTCAGAGCAAACTGGAAAACATAATCATTATGTCATGAAACATAATCAAAATAAGGCTTGAGCGAGCTTAAAACTGGGTCACCTCTGAGTATACTATATGCTTTGGGACTGTGTAGATGCAATCTCGATGGAACTCTCCAAGAAGGATATCCATCACTTGTGGGGCCTGATCCAGAAATATAAAGAGACTCAGATGATCATCCAGTCAACGGCTCAGAAATAGTCCTTCATAATGTGCAAATAAACTCTGAAACATTGAAATATCTGTTGCCTAGTCTGCCTCGGCTGGCCTAGATTAATTGCCATCCATCCTAAATTCACTTGAAAAACTTTTGACACAACCTGTTCCAAGGCTATTAGTACAAATATTAATTGACGTGCGACAGCAAACGATCCAACTTGGGTGGTATAACAAGCGATGGCAATGGCACCGTCTACAGTGGGTTTGCCATTACCAAACTCAAGCCTACATAAAATTTAAATTACCAAACCCGGAACCCTTAGCAGGTTTTAAATTTTTTAATACACCCGCTACGGGTTTTGACAAATATCAATCCCGCAATGATATCCAATAGATTTTTTGCGGGTTTGTACATTTAAAATTACAAATGTTCAATATATAAATTTATAATAATAATAATCTTAAATTTCACATAACATACTCAATTTTAAATTTAACAAATGAAAATGAAAAATTAAAATTTCAATATCAATATCAATCCAACACAAATTCTCAAATTTAAATATAAAATATAGAAATCCATTAAAAAAAGAACTATAAATAGTATCTAAAAATAATAATTACATTTCATATTATCACTCAACAAAAGCTCCAAGAGAAGATCTTCATTTTATTCATCGCCATTAGAACCCATCCAACATGATGCCTAAAATAATGATTAAGATTAATATTTTCCAAAAAATAATACTTTCTAAATATTAAAACCCTTGTTATGACTATTACGGCTACGTATGCTACTTGTATTGTTATACAAAGTACACGTGTTTATTTGGCACCTGGCATTGTGTTATCTTCTTTATATATTTTTTAGACTTAAATATTTTTCAATTCAAATTAAATTAAAAATATTTTAAAAAACATTGTAGATCTAGCGAATATCCATGTGAGTTTCTACTAGATATTAGGCTAATGTCAAACCCACCTGCATTCAAGTGCGGGTTATAACTTGTAATACCAAAACCCACCCACAGCCGGTAAAATTATCCACCGCAGGAGGTTTGCAAGCACAATTGCCATCACCATGCAAGTATGGATGGGCAAAGTAATGTTTGTGTTTTCATTTACATGTACTTTTCCTCAAAGCTCTTAAAAGTTTTATAAACCAGAGGGCTTGATTCTTTCAGCCGCATGGGCAAGGTGATGAGCTTGGGTTTGGTTTAGCTATTAGCAAAATTCTTGTCCTCTTATTGAACATTATTTGGCCTCCAATTAAATCTAGAATGTAATTTAGAAAATGAAGGCACACTAAAAGCCTTTAAAGAAGTTATAATCTTACAATGAATTTCATATACTTGTGATGGCTGCATCCAGAGAGAAAAATAAAATGAAGAGAATTTATATGTTTACCTTAAACAAAAGGCAGTAAACCAAACATACAATACCTTTGATGCAACCAAAACAACGACATAGCCACATGACATAGCGACATTATCATCAGGGGTTTCACAACGGGTGACAACCTGTAGTATTAGAATGAGGAATGACGTTAGAATGTCTTTTGAGTTCACTCATCATGTTCTGTAACTAAATTTGAATAAGTAAAACCTCTCATAATGGCATGATAACTGCAATAGAAATGCATTAGTCGCCAAATATAATTATGAACTGGAGAAATGATTATCTTTAGAGCTTCTTATGGCAGGTTCCATTTGGCTTCCAAGAAATGTACAGGAAATGAAAAGACTATTAACATTGACGATGGGCTCTATGATTCTGTGCTCAATAATTATGTAAAATCAATCATAGATAAGAATGATGGATCATAATGGGCTATTACCTTCTTGGAAAAAGTTGCAAGGCTGATGGATTGAGGACAAAGAGGATTGTTTAAAATCTTAACAAGTTCACTTGCTTTTGTCCTGCAAGAAGTAAATGAACTTAAATATTTATTGAAAAAAAAAAAAAACAGAAACACTAACTTTATCATGTCTGAGAATTCCAACCAAGCTGGAAGTAATTAGAACAAAATGATTCAAATGTTTCAGTTATATGCTTCCATTGTCAGAATAAGACAATGCAAAATCTAAGAAATGTAAGTATACGAAATCATGCTAAAGCCAAATTAAAGTGATAATATTCAAATTATAATGTAATGGCTTGAAATGTTTGAAATTCATGTAATTCAATGCATTGTCAAATACTGATACTGAAGCTTTTGTTAAATTAAAAAAGTTCCACGTATGATTACGCTATAAACTAAATGGAGTCCTATATCTTACCTGACATTGTCTTTCAGCCCCCTAATTTGTCTTATCAGCCTGGAAATGTCCTTTTCATAGCCGCTGAAATCCTAACCAAGAAGGAAAGTACATTATATAGAATGGAGGGTGTATCCCACAAAAATGCCGAAAGAAAATTATGGAAAATATATTACAATTTCAAGACAAAAGATTAAGGAAATTAAATATTGAGTTGTTCAATGTTAGGGATGTAAAAAATTGCAATAGCATACAAAATAAATTTGATTCAGGAAGCCGAAACAATTTAGAGCTGACAGAACTCGGCAGGTATTGAGGTAGAAATACCTTATTGGAGCTTAATTTCAATGACTGGTTTTCCTCATCCAACTCTTTAAGCTTCTGTAGTCGTTTTTGTTCTATGTTTAAAGCACTGTCAGTGGCTCTAACTGTGCTACCAACATCAGATGAGGGAAAATCTTAGATTATAGATAAGGAAAATGTCCACTCAGACAAAGCATTTTAATTGAACATGTTAAACTGTCAATAGACTCTGAAACTTCTAAGAAGCAAAAAGACAGTCATTTCATTATTACGAAAGGTGTTTACTGCAACTGATTAAAATATATATATATATATATATATATATATATACCAGCTGATTGTAGTTTCTTTGTTCCATCAGATCCAGATCCCCTAGGTTGCGCACCTGCAATTACTGAACTATCATCCAGTTGATGTCCACGTGCTCCATCTTGAGACACTCCAGCAGTAATCCTTTTAGAGTTTTCAACAGCTTCCCTTTCTGCCGCTTCTTTTGCTGCTCTCTTCTCAGCTTCTAAAGCAGCTCTTTTTGCTTCCTCGGCTCTAAGTTTACCCTGCATCTAGAAAAATTATAGTTACATCTATTCTAGCTAACACTTAAATAATATCAGCATTAGATTACAGGTAATCTTTAATATACCAGAATGAAAGCATTATGAATAAACATGAACACTGCAGGCACAGAAATACTATAGCTATAGGTTACACACATAGATATGTAAACAACAAACCTCTGCCTCTGCTTTAACTTTTTCTTGACGTAGTTTTTCTTCTTGAAGAGCCCTTTCCTTTCTCTTGGCTTCTTCATAAGCTGCATCACTTCTTATTTTCCTTTCCTCTATTTGCGATTTGAGTTCATGGTCCCGCTGGACAGCAGTCAAATGATTATCTAGTGCTTCTGCACTAGTTAGTTTTCGAAAATAAAAAAGAAAAAAGGTCAATTTCCAGGATTTTAATGATCCTAAATTATCCCAGAGAATAATAATAAACGATGCTGTCAAGGGATATCAGACATTAAACCTTCTCTATATCAAAACACACGACAGAGCAACAGTTCGAACCAATTGAACAAATTAAATTCTCAAAACAAGGAAGGTGGATGCATTGGTATTTCAAAGCAAAGACTTAAAAATGAAATTAAACCTGCAAAATTGATTCAATTGCCAGAAATAAATTTGCAGCTTCTGGTGCAATTACACCATTTGATAAACTACAACGTCTTAAAATACCCAATCTCACTTGGAATTCTAGATGCAGGACGTAGTACCATTTACAGTCATCCTCAACTATCTTAGAAGAACCAAACGAAACAGATCTTTAAGAAAACAATCTCATATGAATACCTGGTTTTAGTTAAGAGTTCAGAAGCAACAGATCACAAGCTGTACATATAAGTATAAAGTCATATTCTAACTGAGTTGCTGTTCTGCTGCTAAAACTTTAAGTAGAAAAGAATGTTCTAGCAAGAAACATGATTGAAGAAACTTGGATTTCAGCAAATTTAAACCTTGTTTTGGAAAGAAGCACGCTGCATTGAGAAACAGAAAATACCATCTTACATTTTCCGCTGATATAGAGTATCAAGTTTTCTATCCATTTCCCTTCTCGTGTCTCTATATTTCTCAACTTGGGCAAGTGCAGAAGTTGACTGTTCATTTTCACTGATTAACTGTGTGTCTAATGTCGAAATCAGGTTCCTAATCTCCTCCTGTTAAACAAGCCATTGAAAAACAGTGTGAAATTATAATCATTTAGTCCCATAGGTCACCGCTTAAATAACATAAGATGCTATTACGAAGGACAAACCTTAACTCCAAGCTGGTGCTGATGGGTTAACTCAACCAAAGCACCATCCACTAATCCCACTTCATCCATAAAAAATGGTTCACCTCCAAGTGCTACGTCGTCATCAGAATCATCACTCTCACTGAGAGATAAAAGCAAACCCACAATACATTTTGTTTTAATTGAAGAAACAAACATCAACTCACCACAACGATAGAAGGCTGGAAAGGCAACTACATGGTTGAAAAGGGCACACAAATTTACAGGTCCAGAAAGGAAAACATACCTCAAATAAAGTTCATCACAAGTGAATCGTTTAACTGCCACCAAACTTCCATTATGAACCTCCTCACCCTCACTTTGAGTATCATTCTCCAACTCATCGTCGGATACACGAATAACAAATGCCCTCGCATTTCTCTCAACACTTTTCCCAATTGAAATTTCTCTAAAACAACATATTACAAAAACGAAAGAAATTCTTGAAACATGCACACCAACATATATATATATATATAGTAACAGAAACAGATAGATGCATTACCGGGATTCTGTTTTGGTGAAAGGAACTGGCTTTGAAGAGGCATTGAGCTTAGTTTCGAGTGAATTAAGTTCAGACAAAAGAGCATCAAAACTCCAATCAGGTTCAGGATCAATTGCGATTCCATCTACTTTTTGAGGACATCGAAGCTCCAATTTAATAGCTCCCCTTTGCAAATTAAAATCACATTAATTAAGACATATAAATAATGTAATAAACTGCCAAAAAAAAAACACAGGAGGAGGAAATCCAGAATGCTGCCTGAGGAAAGAATTACATACATGTGGAGAAATTACTGGCAATCGGAGATTCGTCAAGGAGGAGGATAATTTATTTACAAATATGTATTCCTCCTAGGCCTCCTAGGCTGTAGCGTTAACCCTACACAGATAGAATCTCTGTTCTTTAGCTTCCTCCCCTGAGGCTTGGCGTATCTGCGGTGATGAAGATGCGTTTATTTACTTCTTGGTGAAATCCCCATGCCGTCGGTTACCTTTTTCTTTTTTTCTTTTTTCTTTTTCTTTTTCTTTTTTTGACTGCTAGTTGACATTGAAAGTACTATAAGGCCCCTAACAGCTTCTTAGAAACAGATCTTTAGTGGCCTAAGCCTGTCTTTGTTGTCAGCTGTAATGCTGCCATGTTGTAAAGAAAATTCGTCAGACCGAGCCTGAAAATTTAGATCTTTTAAATAAATTTTCTGTAATTATAACTTCAGGAAGAGCACGCCTGTAATTTGGCATACAACAGACGTAGGGGTGGCAAAAATGACGAATCCAATCGTAATAAATCGTGTCAAAATTCTGTTCATTTAAATTCGAGTTATTTATTAAATAAATATTTAACTTAATTTAATTAAGCTATTTAGTAGGATTAATAAACGAATTAAATTTAATCTACATTCCTTTACAATTTATTTATCTTATGAGGAATCAGATCGAATTGAATATGAATTTATTTATAAATATATAATTAATAAATAAAAATAAAATAAAATATAAAAAACCACAAATTTAATATTTTATAAATGCAAACTTATTACATTTATAATTATTATATTAGCTGTCAAATTTTAAAATTTATTCGTAGACATTTAAGTATGAATAAATAATTTAATTAAATAAATTTTAAATGAATAAATCATATCCGATTCATTTATAATTAATTTATTAAATAAATCTTAAATGAATTAATATACTCAAATTTAAGTTCGATTCATTTAATTAATGAATCGAATTGAATTTATCTATGTATTAAATAAATTAATTTTTTTTAATTTGTATCTAATTAAATCGAATAAATAAATTCTAATTAAAATTAGGACTCTTCCAATAGATGATACAAAGAGAAGATATATAACCAAATAAAGCCAACAGAGGTGAGCAAGACAAAGCAATCTTTCGGCATTTTTCAAGTTTGGGAATTCCAGTAAGTGCTGAAAATTAACGATTTTTTTTTTGGGGTTAAATTGTCAATTTAACTCTATCTTTCTCCCTTCCATTTACCTTTTCACTTCTTTGACTGATGAGCCAACTCAGTTGACTGGTCTGCTAAGGTTCGTAACAGTAACAGTTCCTTCTGCCGACTCCACAATTTATCTTCTTCCATATCAAAGGAGGAACTTAGCAAATTTATGTTGCTTGCTTGGTCCATATTTTGAAGATTCATCACTCTTGCGAAGTCATGATGCATGATATGAAGGGAGGTGATAGCCGAGTACTCTCAACCTTGGCCGATATATTTATTTGAATCATATGAAAGCGTCCGTGATTCTTATTTGCACACAACAGAATCTTCTCCAATGCAATAGGACAAGAAGTGAGTGGTCGTCTCCTAAAACCAAATTAGTAAAAACTAGATGCCAAAGCAACGGAGGAAACAGTATTAAGATTAAAAATTTTATACTTCAACTGATGTACTTAATAACCCAATATGGATACCCAGTTTATAAGGGACGAAATGTACCATGGTTGTATATGATGATTAGCCTTATGAATGAGATAGAGACCGGCATGACCGGCTCGGGCTTTTGTTTGGACTTTAGTGGGCTTCTGGGTTCAATCTCCCGGGGCCCGGGAGGGGGGGGTAAGTTCCGACAAAATTCAACCGCTGCTTTTAAATTTCTGATTATCATTATATAATAAATAATAGAGACTTCTGCACTCTTGACATGGACAGATTTCCAACCTCCCTTGACTTTTGGTTAATTACAAACACGCTGGGTTTTTTAAAATATTCTATAATTCAACGATGCATTTCTCTTTTCTAACACAATTCACACCCTTCTAGAAATATGCCTTGTTTCCGAAATCCCCTTATCTACTTTGCCGCTCTTCAATGACGTTCTCAGAAAGCGAAAGTTCAGAAAGGAAAGGAAAAAGAAAGCGATCATGCGAACATTGCCTTGTAAGTCTCCCAAAACCTTCACTTCAAAGCTGAAGCCGACATTATTTCTTTTCCTTCAAGCAAGAGGCCAGCTGATGAAATTGCTAATGCTTGGCGTTCTTGTTTTCCCTTTTCCTCAAATTCTGCTTATTTGATTCTTACAAGTTACAACTGCATGTCATCCGTCATATCTATTACTTGGCGTATTTCCATCACAAAATTACCATTTCTAGTTTGCCAGCAGTTATTACGTACCTTTACAAAGAGAAATTGATTATTGGTTAATGCATGGATTTTAAGATTAAACCCATTGCAACTCTCAAATTTGTTATACAGCTTTTATGCTTAGTGCTAGCTTTTTGCGTTCTCTCGGAACATTATCGACTCGGAAGTTATCACATTCATTTTTTATGCATTTTTTTCTCTCTCTCTTTCTTTTTTTTTTTTTTTTTACGATTGATAAAAGTTATGCTTGATGTTATAACATGTGGGCTCTTATGAATATTTTATTTAGATGATGACAAGGGATTAGTTTGATCCCACCCTCGGCTCCTTAATTATCTCCGAGATTCTCATTTTCTTTACCAGATGGTTACTTTTTTCTAAAACAGCTAGCCAAGACCACCAACCGAAATGTATTCAAATCAAATGAATCTTTTAAATTAAATATTTATAATAAACAAACACAAAAACAAATTTCATCCTAATTAAATTATTTATAATTTTTTTCTGATTACAATTAGTTTACTAATATTTACAATTCAATTTCGATGGAAGGGCCGTTGACTACCAATCTGCTGCTTGAGTGGCAATCACTTACAAAGTTAAACCTAACATATAATTATCTGCATTCCCAAATCAATTTTGCGCCTTGATACCATATGGAGTTACTTATTATTCATATTAAAAAATTTAAAAAAGATATTATCAAATACTTCCTTGATTTGTTTTGATATATCACTTTGCCGCTAAAATTTTCTAACAATTATGCTTCTCTACCTAAAATTTTATGTATTATCATTTTAGCACTAAAACATTAGAATTAACAAAATAGCTAACATAATATGCATCAAAACTGTATTTTACCCTAGAAGATTGGGAACACGATCTGTGAAAGCTGTGATCCTTAGATTTGATTTGGAGAAAGATTATTAGCTTGATATCGCCCTACATGAAAGAATCATAACTTCAAAATCTAAGACTTAATTACCCTAAAACTCAGTTCAATTTATTTACATCAATTACCCTAAAGTCGTTTTATGTTTGCACTTGAGCTATCACAAGCTGTAGCAAAAGATTTGGTAAAATCTATGATTTTGTTGCTAAAAATGGTGGGTTTTTTGAAAAAGAATACATAAAGCTTTAAGGAGCTGTTAGCTAGTTTTTCTTTTTTTGTTATTTTGTTTATTTTTTCTTTTCATCAGAGCCGTTAACTATCTGTAATTGTTTAATGGGGGCAAGACTACCATTTTTTTTTGTTTATTATGCATTTTATAGATGGGGAGACTATTTGAATCTATCAATCTTCTCCCGATACCTTTTTTTTTTAATTAAGAATTTTATTATCTATAACAATTTTTGAAAAAAATTATTTAATTAACCCTTATTCTTATTCTCTTATTAATTTCACAAATTTTTATCAATTCGTTCAAATATATCCTTTTACCTGCAAATAATTAGTATTCCCAACTAAAAGGAATAAAATTTATCATTTAAAAATAAACATCTACAAAAAATTAATTTTATCAAGCACAAAAGCTAATAGATATGAAGAAAAACAATCTCATATATGGAAAAAAAATTTAGTGAATTTAAGTAACTTCACTTTTTATGAAGTGATGTCATTTTAACTTTATACATTGAAATTTCTTAAATACCTTTATAATCTCAACAATTCTTTTAATAATATTAATATTTAAGTGGGAAAATAATAACAATTAACACTTTAGGTGGAAAAAATGTGTCAAAAAATTCTTAGTGGTGAATTAATAGTCCAAAATAAATCAAGTGCCTATTTCATAATATTCCAATTTAAAACCTTCCCCAGACTTGGATTAAAAGTAAATGTAGGAGGTTTACGAAAAGGATGGTAGAATCTAATAAAGAAAGCATCTTGTCTCATCTCATTTTGTATACATATAAATAGGGTTAGAGGGTTCTCTCTCTCTCCATATCCATAGACGACCCGCCAAAAGAAAGAAAAGAAGAAAGTAGAAAAACCAACATGGGGAGGTTCACTTTAGTTTCCTTCCTTACTAATCGTCCTCTTCTTCTCTTACTGATCATCTTCCCAACCATCATCATCATACAGCAAGTCAAGCCAGCAAACGGACTCCCTCTCTCCACAGACTCAAGATGGATCGTCGACGAAAACGGGCATCGAGTGAAGTTAGCATGCTTGAATTGGGTCTCACATCTTGAACCCGTCGTTGCAGAGGGACTTAGCAAGCAGCCCGCGGATGTGATATCAAAGCGAATTGTGGACATGGGATTTAATTGTGTTAGGCTAACTTGGCCTCTTTACTTGGCCACCAATGACTCTCTGGCGTCCCTTACTGTTCGCCAGTCGTTTCAGAAACTTGGTTTGCTTGAAGCCATCGCTGGGATACAATCCCACAACCCCTCCATCGTTGACCTTCCTCTCATTAAAGCCTTCCAGGTAACCCCATCTACCATACCTACTGCCGATCGGCCGAAAAATACATTAGCAAGTGAAAAATCACAAGTATTTTACTTTGATCACTTTCTCTTTCTAGTTTTCATTATAACATTTTGTGACACGTCTGACATCAAAACTTTAACAAAATAAAAAGTAGCTGATTCGTGTCTAAGGCTAATAGGTGGGAACGGCTTCTTTAAAAAAAAAAAATGAGAAAACTAAAGGGTATAATGGTAAATTAATGTTGTAGGAGGTAGTGGCAATCTCTCTCCTTTTTCTTTTCTCTCGATGCATAGAAGAGGGGCCAACAAAGAAACGGTAGCCAATAGAAAAGAAACATTTCTTAAGGTTTGGTTTGTCTTCGTTGAATTTAGCCCGGCTTAAAGTCACCAATAAAATGTCTACCCACTGAACAACTGATTTGGAGAAAGAAAGATCATTTTTATACTTTGAAACCGGCTTCCTTTTGGATAGTTCATGGTTGAGATACAGAACAGACATTACCGCGCTGTAACGTACATACCCAATACCTGCACCACAGGTGTCCGGTAAATAGAAAAAAGTATGTAAATTTTTTTTTTGTCGTGGAGTTGCTAAAGCAGAGTCTGTAAGTTACAGAATCTGTAACTTAGCCGGCTCCGAGAGATAAAAGTATCCAAAAGACGTTTGTGACGAAAGCAATGATGACTATGATGAACTGATGGTGACAAGGATAATGTCTTGTGCAATTTTATTTGTCTAGTTAACATCGGCTCGGCGGCATCCATGCTAACGTGTACCACGAGGATATCAACAAACCCAACCGCATAGATAAATTGCCAGACATGTGTGTAGTGTGTGTGCAAACGTTGCCATAACAAAACACTTTATTGGTCTAACTAATATTCGGATGTAGTAATAACCTTTATCTTAATAATAATAATAATAGTAATAATGATAATAATAATTTGTGATAGGAATTAATCTAATTTCAGGCAGTGGTGGCAAGCCTCGGGAAGAACAATGTGATGGTCATACTTGACAATCACATCAGCAAGCCAGGTTGGTGTTGCAGTAATTCTGACGGCAATGGATTCTTCGGTGATCAATACTTCAACCCAGATCTCTGGATCAAGGGCCTAGCGCAAATGGCTACCATTTTTAACGGTGTTAGAAACGTGGTTGGCATGAGCTTAAGGAATGAGCTGAGAGGTCCCAAACAGAACGTTAAGGACTGGTACAGGTAGTAGATTCGTTGCATATTTATACTAGTAACAACTAAACTGAGTTTGTAGAATCAATTAGGGGAATAATAATAACAACAACAACAACACAGTCTAATTCGGATTTGCTTACACAGTCTAATTCGGATTTGCTCATGAACTGAGATAGATACATGCAGTTAGGAGCTGAAGCAGTGCACGCTGCAAATCCAGACGTTCTTGTTATTCTTTCAGGCTTAAATTACGACAAAGACCTCTCGTTCGTTCGAAATCAAGCAGTGAACCTCACGTTTACTGGGAAATTAGTATTCGAGGTACATTGGTATGGTTTCACAGATGGGCAGGCGTGGGTGGATGGTAACCCAAATCAAGTGTGTGGCAGAGTGGTGGATAACATGATGAGATTATCTGGATTCTTGTTGGAGCAGGGGTGGCCATTGTTTGTGAGCGAGTTTGGGGCGGATTTGAGGGGAACAAATGTGAATGACAATAGATACTTGAATTGCTTCTTTGGTGTTGCAGCTGAACTTGACTGGGATTGGGCGCTGTGGACGCTTGTTGGGAGCTATTACTTAAGAGAAGGGGTTATTGGGTTGAATGAATATTATGGGTTGTTCGACTGGAACTGGCGTGACATCAGGAATTCAAGCTTTTTAGAGAGAATGTCATCTCTTCAATTTCCTTTTCGAGGTACTTTCTTAGGTCCTTTCAAATATATCACTTCTGTTATGAGAAACTACATTACGATTTATCAAGCATGTACTGTTTTTGACATGCAGGGCCTGGTGTTTTTGAAACTCGCCTGCATAAAGTGATTTATCACCCAGCAACTGGTCTCTGTGTCCAAAGCAAATCATTATTGGATCCCTTGACATTGGGTCCTTGCACAGACTCTGAACCTTGGAGCTATACACCCCAAAAGATTATTTCACTGAAAGGGACATATTTCTGCTTACAAGCTAAGCAGGTTGGAAAACCAGCAAAACTTAGTATAATTTGTACGGACAGCGGTTCAACCTGGGAAATCATATCAGATTCAAAGATGCACTTGTCGTCGAAGGCAAACGATGGCACGACTGTTTGCCTGGATGTGGACTCCAGCAATACCATTGTTACAAATGCTTGTAAATGCTTGAGTAGAGATAAGACGTGTGACCCTGCAAGTCAATGGTTCAAACTCGTCGACAGCACAAGAAGGTCAACTATGACAAAATCATTCTTGCAGTTCAATCCAATACTGGATTTACCTGGAAAGGATTTCATATGGAAATTTTTAGGCTTGTTCTGAGCGAAGCTAACAGTGCCACAAATAGGCAATGTACTTACAAGTGAAAATGCAGAATATCTCCTGTGTTATGACGGATTCCCAAAATCATTCACTAGTTTACAGCATATGCAAAGTCAGTGCAATTGAATAAATCAGTCACCCACTCCAGAAGGCAGGGACTAGAGACCACTGAGCATGCCACAAAATCATTTACGATAGTTGTACAACATTAAGAGGTCCTTGCCTAACAAGAAGAGACTGAAGTGCCTTATTATTATTATTATTATTATTATTATTATTATTATTATTATTATTATTATTGGGGTGTCGGGGGTGGGAGGTGTTGACTCAACTTCCTTCACACGTATTCATTTTCAATAATTAAAATAAATAACTGTACTAGTTGAAATAATACAGATATCATATGAAATCATAAAAGTTCTTTCCAGAAAATGACAGCTGAAATCAGTTAAGTTTCTTCCTTAACTGCAACCTAAAACGCAGGAGTAAACGTAAGGCACAAGTCCAAAAGGTGGTCCACTAACAGAAAGCGATTATTCTTCCATTGTATCTCCTACTTCAATGACTTCAACTTGGTTTTCCAATGGTGTAATCTTTGTCATTAGTACCTCTGCAGCAAGAATAGAGTTAGGCCGTCATAATTAAACTAGGGATATATCAGTTAGCAGGCAAAACACTTCTTTATTATGACTAAGCATGACTAGGGCCTTCCTTTTGTCTGATTAAACTCTGGCCTGGCCTTCACTATCAACAAATCCTACCCCAGCTCTATACGGCCGGAGTTAGCCCAATGTAATAACAAAGCAAAGGTATAATTACTTAATTAATTCCAAGAAATAGGTCCAGCAGCAGCCCACAACCATTTTTTAATTCAGGTCCTAATGGCAATTATTGTCAAAAGTGGACAATTAATGTTACAAATGTACTGAGTGTAGTCCTCTTCTGTCATCAGTTTCAGTCAAACAAACCAGTTGGTAACTTATAGGACCCCCTTTTTTTTTTTTTTAAAGGGGTCAGCCAAGGGATAAAATTCAAAGTTCATTTCAGTATGAGTAATGCCAGACTTTACAAAATTTCATTCCAAATGATATAGCATTCATCAAGTGAATGGTGGGATAACGTAATTAATCCACTTGAATTTGTAAAAATAATCAATCACTTGATGAATGACACATCAGCTGCCACATCATTTGGCATAAAATGTAATGAACTACCAAAAAGATTATTATTGATTGGAATTGTCACGGCAAATGATTGATAGAAAGATGAAGATGCAGGGGATTAAGTCACTAACCAGTCTTCTTGGGAAATGAATATCCCTTTGAACTGACATAAGTGCGTGGATTAGACAACTGATGGTTTCTCAAGTACTCTTTATCTCCCTAAACAACCAAGAATCATAAATAAGAATTACCGTGTGTGAAACAAGTAAGGAAAAAAGAGTAAGTCATAAAGAAAAAGAAAAAATTCATGCACAACGAAGAACTCTTCTCCAATACCTTTGTTATCACACATACATCAACATTGCTTCCACTTCCCAAATCGTTAAATATGCCAGAGCAGATAGCCTCGCACACCAAACTTATTCCTTCGTCCTTCTGCACAACCACCCACGAAGTCATTCATAAAAATGTCAATGCAACATCTACATTGAAAAATCTCAGCAATTGAATTTAAGAACCAAAGCTATTTCATTCTTGCAGCTAATTACTATCGAATTATACAGCACACCACTTACAGTCAGGCCTTCACGGTACTTCGACTCAAAAACAGCCATTGCCGCAAGTGAACCGGAGCCCATAGTAGCAAATGAAAGTGTGTCTGTTGATCCATGAGGATAGATCTGTGCAATACAAGAAATCGAGAGTAAAAATTAGTAGTGCTACCAACAGAACATGAAATCTCAAATACGTAGAACAATAAATTTACTGTGTGCAGATGTGGTCCAGTGGCATCCACTCCTCCAAGAACCAAAGCAGCTTGCACATGACCTTGGTATCTTGATCACAGGAAAATTAACCAGTCAGGCCTTATTTGAGTATTATTTTCTTACAAAATAATGCTAATTACAGCAGCCTCAAACTGTTGACTTACTTGAACAGGTGTGACTTCAGAAGAGTAAGAGCTGTCACAACCCTTGATTCTCGACCAGTATGATATCGATGCAGCTGGAGCTGTGAACTAACCATGTCTGCAGACAAGCATGATAAAGATAAAATAAATGAGTGATAGAGACCACTGAATTCCAGATGCAATATATTCGATGAAGGAAGAGAACGCAAGGACTGCACAAGACTTATTTGCCTTTATAACTGTTCTGGACATTAAGAATAGAACTAGAAAGTACCCGTTGTTGCTTCGGTGTCAGCAGCAGTTCCAGCTCCACAACAGTAAATATTAGGAGCCATATAATGTATTTTCTCACAATTCTTATCACAGACAATGGATCCTGCAGTTGCTCTCGTATCTGCTCCAAGGATGACTCCATTCTGAATACAGTTTCAGATAAAAGAAAAATTGAACCATAAATAAAGCTCTAAAAATTCTCAACCAGCAAAAAGTGACATTCACCCAAATGGTGCAGGTCTGGACACGGAGCCACCTGCCAGTGATGTAGAAGCTAACTCCAAACTAATAAAAGCTCTCAGGACACTGATGAACTTGCAAGCCGCAACTTACTAAATTCAACCACAGCAATACAATGGTAGCAGCTAATTCCAAATGGAAGTCATATCTGGACTAAGAATACTTAAACTATTCATAATTCTGGTGAGAAATTCAGTCATCCGATTCTCAAATATAAGACTGAAAGTTGCATTAGTCAGACTTGCTTTTGTTCCTTAATCAGAAGGTACTATTACTGACTGGAAAGCTAATCAGGTATATTAGAAAGCAAGTATATCAAATCAACCATAATCAGCTGTAGATTATTGGGGTTAGCTCAAGTATGATATCCTTAATTAAGCTGGTTTCCCGTGATAGTTTAATGCCCAACAGCAAAACATGAATCCTAAAGAAATAAAAATGGAAATCCGTGTCTCCCAGTATAATTTAAAATTTTCCAACATGTCAAAATGAGACAACAAAAAACAAACAAAATAATAGTTTTAAGTGTCATAATTTACCTGAAAGATTAGACCAACTATAGTTGTCCCAGTCTTTCGATAAGATGAAGGCAGCACAACGCCTTTATTCAAAAGCATATCGTTCCTTCTACACAAGTCAAAACTGAACCCACCTTTTGGAGGAATTCCTATGTTTGAATTATCCATATCTGAATATCTCACAAAGCCTAATTCAAGAGAGCCAAAACGACTTCATAAAGACCCACAGTACCACACCGAATAACCAGAGTTTAACACAAAGCATTAAAATGATAAATTACTAATAAAATCAAATGTCAAATTCAAGGGCTAGCCAATCAGTTCCGGTGAGGTCTGTCAATCAATTAAGCCTGAGTCCAATCTGAATCACCAGAAACCTTATCAACAAAATCAGCCGGTTCAAATTCATAGGAACATACATTCTAACGAAAACAATCTATGGAAAAGAACTAAATGCCTAATTTGCAGTAAACTAACCCTAACAAAGCGAATTAATACTTTCGTTTGGTTACCGGGAAACAATAAGAATCGAAAAAGAAAATCGAAGCTAAACCAAATATGTTTCATTATTCAGTCCAAACAATTATAGGATTCAAAAGAGATTTTAAACATAAAATCCAACTGAATCAACTAAAATTCAGCGATTAGTTTAACAGCAACTTAATTTTGATTTGATTTGATTTCTTTTCCATTCTTTATTTATCTATTTATTTTTTCCTTTGCATTAACGGCAACCAACAAACGAAACATTAAAAAGTCACAAGCCATGATAAATGAATAAAGAACAAGCGTAATGATACTTACAAAAATTGGAACGAAATTGGCTGACAGATCGTTAGAAAATGAAAATATGATTGAGAATTGAGCTTATAAATACTGAGACTTGGAGTATAAGAAACTTGGGACTTTATTTTGTTTAAGTTGAACGTTGCTGTTTATTTATAATTCGGCGGTTGCATTTTTAGTTTTTTTTTTTTAATTTTTTGCTGTTATTTCCTCCCGTAATTTTTAAATTGTGGAATAACTCTCAAAAGTATAAATATTTCAATTTGGCCCTTCAGAAATCAAAATAGAAATAATATTACTTAAAAAATGATTAATTTTTAGTGATACTAAAAACGTATTTGGTAGTTTATTTTAGAATTAATATATAAAAATAAAGACTATAAAATGTGTTTGGTTATTTTTCTAAAAAATCTAATGCATGTGGGATCATTTTACTAAAATAACTTATTTTGAAATATATATATATATATAATGTTAGATTTTTTAATCTAGTTGAATCATTAATCTAACATTCATCTTATATGTGAATAATTATGTATTATAATCTATAATATAAAGTTAAGCACAATTAAAATAATTTATTAAGATTTTAGTAATTTAGGTTTTAATGTATCTAATAGGGTGTGGGTTTTTAATGTATAAAGACTCAATGATATTCTAATTTAATGATGAGTAAAAGTAAAAATACCTAATGACAATAAAAAAATCTATATAAGTGATTATAATCCCTAAATCAATCATTTCTTTCTATTCTTTTAAACATTTCATTCTTTTTAACATTTCATCGTTAGAAAGAGAGCACAGAGAATATTAAAATTTTTTTTAGGAAATATATTGATTTGAAAGACCAATCACATATCTTTAGAGAGTAATTTAGTAGTGTGAATTTAGATACACTTTTATATATTTTGTTATCAATTCTTAGTGATGCAATGTGAATTCTAATTTATAGGTGATGACTTTAACTAAAAATTTTCTTATCCCAACATATAAAGCATATGTGACAATTCAAATTAAAAAAAAAATCATTCTTTTAACATGAGAGATTCACATCTTTTGTTACAATAATTAAAATCAAACAGACTCACTCAATCTCAAATATTTGAAAATGATAATTTTGTGATCACAATTTTTATGAAGAAAAAGTATATAATGAATATATCTCATTTCACGTTAATCAAAAGATGTGTGGCACCAAACCATTTCTTATAGCTTTATATTCTCGTAAACGAAATATCGTTACTGTAAAACAATACCAAAGGCACCCACAATATCCTAGCGAATCAAAATCTTTAATTTGGGGGTTATTTGGTTGTACATGAAAACTAATAGGAGTCAAGTAATAAAAGCTATTTTGAAGGTTAAATTTGTAAAAGACACAAGTTATTCTGTCGTTAATGACATCAAATGATGGTCAAATATAAATAAGTACAATTTAAATGTCAGTTTTATTTTTTTATTTGAAAAAAAACACATAAATCTTTTATACTTGGGGTCACAATAACCCGCCGCTAAAAGATAGAAATTAGATGATCTCATCAATATAAACTCGTTGAAATCTATATTATTTTATTTTATTATATACAAGATGATTATTGATATTTTGTTAGATATTACAACTGATATTTATAATCAAATTATATAATTAAGATCTCTTATTGACATAAACAATTAATATCTAGGTTCCGTTTGATACAACTTTTCAAATAGAGTTTATATTAGTAGAACCTTTATAAATAGAGATTTACCTAAAAAATTTTAATTATTTAATTGCCTCTAAGAATTTTTATTAAAAATTTATTAACTTTATTTTAACAGACAAGCTTTTTAAAGTTATAATATAAAAAAATAAAACAAAATAATCAAATAAATAGATAATATTTTAAATATTTTAAAAAAATTCAATCTTTACTCTCAAAAACTCAAAATTTGAGATTTTACTAGTAGAGGTTAATAACTTATTTAAACTTAAAAAGCTCTATTAGGAAAACATTCTAACAATAACAAAAATTATTATAAAAGTTCATTTGATTAAATAAACTATTATGGTCATAAAATTTTTATGAAGATAATTTTTATCATTATAAGTATAAAAATTCTCCTCCTGGATCAAAACCCATTGATTTATTAGTGAAGTCTAAGTCGAAACAAAGAAGAAAAAATTTATAATTAGACACTGTACTAGCACCGCACAAACATGATGAATTTGCCTAAAGTTCATTGATTGAGACCTAACATGCATAATGCCATGCAAATGGGATTTTTTATTTTTTATTATCTATCATATCTCTAGGATTTTACATGACTACTTCCCTGTCCAAATCCAATCTAGGCTTTAGAGTCACCATCAGCCCATTCTTCACGTAAAGTGTTGTAGTCACCTTTGGAACAACAGTATGATCTTCTTCTACCTTAACTGAATACCTCAACAGAATTGAAGCAGCTACCATTTTCATCTGCATGTAAGCAAACTTCTTCCCTAAACACAACCTTGGACCGCCATTGAACACAGCATATTTGAACTGATTCTCACTCACAAACTGCCCATCTTTAATCCACCTCTCTGGCTTGAACTCCAAGCAATCCTTCCCCCAAATGGACTCCATTCTAGCCATCGAGTAAGTGCAGTACAGAACTCTAGCACCCTTCTTGACAGCGGTACCATCAGGGAACACGTCATCTTCTTGAACTTGTTTCATTTCAATTGGCACTGATGGGTAAAGCCTCAGGGATTCTGATAATGCTGCGTGGAGATACACCATTTTTTTCAACTCTTCGGCCGTGAAAATTACATTATCTTGAAGTTGGATGATACCCTCTTTGTGAGACAAAATTTCATTGATCTCGACGAGAATTTTGGTTTCAACTTCAAGGTTTCTGTGCAGTAACCAGAAAAACCATGTCAATGCTACAGAAGTTGTGTCTCTCCCTGCCAGAATAAAGCTTACGCAAAAGTCTCTGTAGTACTTGTCCGGTAAATGTCCGTTCTTGTCTTCGGTGTCCATAAGCCTTGACAGAAGATCAGATCGATCGGTCAAGCTACCAAGCCTTCTTAGTTTATTCCTCCTCTCTGAGACAATCCTGTCCGCAAAATCTTGTACAATTTGAATGGCTATCTTTAGCCTTCTCTCATATCCTAGTCCAAAAAGCTTCATGGGCTTCCATATAAAAGGTGGCAACAAGAATCTGAACAAACTGAGTTCTGTGGCTTCTTCAAAAGCTTTTGCGAAGGGAACTTCTGGTAAGTCTATTGCCAAGCATCCAGGATCAACCCCAAGAGCAGCAGTGCAAATATTGTCCAACGTTAAACGAAGAAGCACTTCCTGAAGATCAAATCTATCTCCTGATTTAACCAGCTTTTCTGTTAGTCTTAACAGCTTCTGGTGAACCAAATCTTGCATGGTCTGCAGAGAGTGCTCCAAAAATCGGCTCGAATGCATCTGAGATTTAGCTTTCTGCCTTTGTTCCTTCCATAATTCACCATCGGCATTGAATATGCCATCTCCAAGCAAATCCTGAAACCTCTCTCTGTAGTTTTTTCCTTTCGGGAAGTTGCTGAAATTTGTTTTAACCATATACTCAATGCTGGAAGGATCAGCTGTCAAGATTCCGTAGGCCCCTCCCATCCATACTCCCCTGTAGTAAAACGTTCCCCCGGCTTTGATCAAAGCTTCTGTGGCCCAGTTATACGTGTTGTTGAGATGAAGAAACATGGACGGTAGGACCCCCAACACCGGCCATAACATAGGACCTCTGTTTGTGAGCCTTTGGCAAATGCAACTTAAAATGAATAATCCTGAGGCAGCTGCGGCTATGTCCCATAAGCATATGTGCGAATAAAACCAATCTAAGACCAAAAACAAAAGCTTTCTTGTCATCGCCATTCTCTATGCTTTAGATGACTACTAATGTTAATTAGTCTGGATCTTGAAGCATGTAAAAAGGGATTAATGGTTTGTGAGTAAGTGAATAATGATGGCTGAATGTCCAGTTTTTACTATTTAGACATTTAATTAAAGCTGGTGAAGGTATTAATGATATCACCAGCTTTTTTGACCCTCAAGTGAAAGGGAAGACTTTTTGCACTGTATCTAAATATACTGTCATCAACTAAGGTTTCCTCTACAAAGATGAAAACAATAATTGGTAAATTAAAAATCTCAGCTGAAACCATACACTAATGCTTCACTTATAGTGACCTTAGATATCTCATTTATGACAGTTATGTGGATTATAGAAATGATGAGCATGACTGATGACTTGCTACCAAAGTACTTTATTTTTGCTAATATCTCCTTTGTTAGTAAGTTCATCCTGGTAAAACTATTGTAAAATAGAAAATTTGAGGTACTAGAGGCTAGAGCTAGTGGACACTACCGAAAGAGAGGATCAATTACCAGGCCAATTAATTAATATCTCCCCACTCACTGCCTTCCCAACTACTTGTAATTAATCATCTCAACTGCAAACTTGGCTTTTGATTAAGGAGGATCAAAAGAATTGCTGAAAAAAGTACTTCAGCCTGAAACCGATGATATGCTTCCCACATTTGAACTATATTATTTCTGTAACACCCCAAATTCACCCAAGAAAACTCAAGAGGAATTTGAAATAAAATCTTATAAGACTCATTTTATAAATAAATCCGAATAAAGTCACTGTTGTCTACGAACAAAACATAGTCTCCAAAATAATAAATGAATCAATAATCCTCCAAAATAAAAATTCAACTCTAAACAATAGTCTAAGTAGCTAAAATTAATCTTCTAGAAAATGTCAAAGTTTTCAGCTAACAAATCCTCTCCGCTAGACCATAAGCCCACATCTCTAAAATAATCAATCTGCAAAAATGTTGGAGACGAGGGGTGAGCTGTCAACTCGGTAAGCAAACTCATGTACAAGGTTTATAACACGAAAAATTTATATTCATTTTTAATAAATAATTGCATACGAAATCTTTATCAATAAAATTTTTCTTTTACTAAAACTGCTCATGTCACATAGTGTCACCTGTATCCTCGGTGACCTGGTCAATAGTTCAATATATCACCTGTACTCCCGGTGACCCGACCAATAGTTCAATCAGGGTACTTTACCCCGCAATAATCGTCAATAAGTGCACACAATACAGCTAACTGTTCAATAATATCAATAACGGTAACTACGGACAATGAGTCAAAACTTAAAATAATTTTTAGTTTATCAATATCAATTATTCAATAATATTTCGATAAAACACTTGTAAGACATTAAATTGGCAAAGCTTTATCAATAGTTTTAAGGAAAATATTTTATAGAAAAATGAGAATTTATTTAAAACTAATTTAAAAAAATATTTTAAAATAGCTTTAAATCCATAACTTATAAATCCATTATGCATGAATTCACTTATCTCGATCCAATGAAATCAACAATAACTCCAATAAAACGAGCTCACTCTTGGCCTATAATTGTCAAGACAAAATTCTTATCAATATTTTATTCAATTCTAACATAGATAGAAAAACCAAAAATCCCTAAACTATATATTCTTACTTAACCATAATAATTCACTAACTATACTAGACCATCATACAATAGCTGATTTCTATTAAGGTATAACTATGTCGGAAAAATTATAAATATCACAAAGAGCTATCGTAACATGTTGATATCCAATACAAAACTGAAAATATTAGTTAAAGTTAATAATCATTGCTGAAGGCTAATTTTCCATAAAAAAACATCAAAACTGTCCAGTGACAATATATACCAAGGACTGCTGACTCAAAAATTCATAACTTTATTTATACTTATTCAAAAATAGCGATTCCAGTTTTAAAAATTAGATAACATAAAAAGAAATCAGAATTAAAATTTACAAAACATTTGCTAATGAAAAACGTCGCCCAATCCGACCTAAATATCAGCCGTCGTAATTCTGGAAAACAGATTCCAGGATTGCGGCAGCCTAGCTCCATGATTTTTAGTAGTTTCTATATAAATCCAAAATTTACGAAATTTAAAATAAAGAAAGTAGATATATATCTATGCAAGAATAAAAATTCCCAGAATTTTTAGAAGTCGTTTAGGTTACGAAATAAATTATGGAAGTATGAATTACTGCTGCAAATCGAAAATTTCCAGCATCAATGTTCTAACTTCGAAAAATCAAAACAATTTATATAAAATGATTTTTTGAATAAAAAATATACGGATAGAAAGATAAAGATGTCTAGTTTAATAATCTATAAAGTTTTATGCATGAAACTTGATTAAATTAGCAATAATCTCAAGTTTAATCTATACTGTTCATAGTTTCCAGAATATCATAACAATATTATTTCCATTCAAATACACATTAATTAACACATGATCACACGATCATGATTCTTATAAATACAATCACATATAAAATCATTCAATCAACACACACAAAAATCTCAATCAAAATCAAAGTTTAAAGGCTTATAAATTCATTCCTACCTTGAAAATAAAACCAAACTCAAAAACGCCTTTAATGAAGAACAAGAACACAATTAAGATTTTTCCTTCCTTGTATTGAGAAAATATAGATCTACTCTTATGCGGCTGCTATATTCTTTTCTTTATTAGTCTCTAGGGTTTTTTTTTTAAAAAAAAGAATGTAAAGAAAATTTTTATAGGCCACTCATTTTTAAAACCCTTAATCATTTAGGAAATTTTTTTAAAATAAGATATTTAATAAATAAATAAACAAACAACAATTAATTAATAAAGAAAAAAAAGGGTATTACAATTTCAGTTGCTCAATTGTTCCATTTCAACGCACTTCAATTTGAATTTTCTATCATATTTATCATCACCCCCCCCCCCCCGCCGGCGACGACTGAATCTCTGCAACCCAATTTCAATAAACAATTCCGGAAGAGCCAAAGGCTTAAGTTTAGACAATAGAAAAAGTTTTCCTTGAGCGAAATCTTTTCACTGTTAACATTACACGAATATATTATTAAACCACGCACTTTAAGCTCGTAATGAAATCTAAGAAATAGGCTATGTGCATCCTGCAGTTGCTGGGGTTACATTTATCAAGGATTCTTCTTTTAGTCAAAGGAAAATATTTCAGCAGTTGAAATTAGGAACCTCAAGCGTCTTTGAACTAATCGAGAGCACACAACATAGCAAACCAAGCAAATGTAAGAATGACAAAGCAAAGAGCTAGATCGTGCCACAATCTGTGCATATGAGCGAGTTGGTTTACTAGTTCTGAAACTCATGTCAAATTTTTATGTGCATCTCCTCCTTTTTTTGTCAGGGCTCTTTTTCTTTTTACCCGCCTTGAATTAAGTTACTATAAGATGAATATAGAACACCTCTTTATCTTTTTCTTTTATTCCTTGTTCCTCTTTTTACTTTCAACGACTGGAATTCAGAGACATGTGATTCATACTGCATGAAGTAAATGTAAACTTGAGAGGGACCTAATTATATTGAAGTGTTCTTTAAGTGGCTGATTCAATGCAGATATGAACATTTTGATCACCTGCACTAAGAAAACGCATATCCAAAAAGAAGTGCATTTCAGCAAGAAAATCTACGGGAATAAAGAAATATATAATTATTTCATATGCTGGTTTCCTTTTGCACTCAATTACCTGTTTATGAAAAAGTGTAAAAGAGAAGGCTTTGAATTTGATTCTGGTCTACAGTTAAAAAGTCATAAAACATCTTCTTTTTGTGTTTTGGAATTAAAAAGTAAAAGGCTACAGCATAAACAGGTAAAAGCATACAATAAAACAAAATGAATCAGATGCAACCGAATAGAAAAATTTTGTTGCCATGGCAAGCAAAGTAGGCTTATGCATCATTCCATCAATATATGATAAATATCACAGTTTGCTAACAAGCTCATATAACATCTCAACCAATGTACAGCTCTGCTTTTGGTTCTCCATCCTATTGGCCATGAGCTCACTTCTAACTCGCCACTTATGGCCTCCGTATATATCATCTATACAAGATGATGTTCTAATAAAGGAACTCTTTCTAAGCCATGACCCTGATGGTCGCCGTCTTGATTCTGAGCAGGTGCTTCGTGCCATGGAGAATATCATGTGTTATGCTACGGTCTCAGAAGTGCCTGTAAGTTTATGCTCACACCTAGAATGTTACTTGTTCTTTTTATTGTTAAAATTCAAGGATGTGCATAGCCTAACACTGCCAGAATTGGAACTGTGGTAAATTCAGTGTCTTTCATATGTATGGCAACAGAGCATTAATCATGACTCTACTACACTTGCATATGTGAAAAATTTCTAATAAATGAGTAGAAATAGGCAGTCCGTCTTTGATGTGTTCCTTCTTTATTTTTTTTGATAATTTATCAAGTAAAATTTCAAATTTTCCATAGGCCTCTCCATTGATACATTACTTAAGTTGTAGTTCGCTTCATCTACATTTTTCAGGTTTCTGATGCACGTGATGATGCCGTTGCAATGAATAATGCAAGCAATATTGAAGTTGTTGGATCGCAAGAACCACTGGGACACACCATCTATAAACTTGCACGCGAGGTCATTCCTCTCTCCTTCTCTGTTTACCCCTTCAAACAGTTACAAAAGTACAGTTTAATATATTTTTTGTAATAGCAGATACTCTGCAAGTGCTCTGGAGAAGGGGATTTACACACAAGGACCATGATCATGTTTGATTTGGTAGGAAATTATAGATGGGATGCCAAGGTGGTTTTAGTACTTGCAGCATTTGCAACCAGCTATGGCGAATTCTGGCTCATAATGCAGCTATATCCTCAAAACCTCTTGGCGGTTTCAGTTGCCATGCTCAAGCAATTGCCTTGCAATGTAAGCATGCTGAAGCCTCGATTTAAGGCCTTAAGCTTGGTGGTTAAGACAATGGTTGAGGTGACAAAATGTATCATCGAATTTGAAGGATTACCGATTACACATTTAATGATGGATAAAGAGATGATTTCCACTACAAAGTCCCACGTCTTCATGGCAGCTTACTGGGTCATAAGAAGCTCCTTGAATTGCTCTTCTCATATCAAAGATCTGATAGCCATGAAACCAGAGCAAGTGCATGTTCTTTCCCTCCAATGAGTCCTAATATTTTGTGATTTTTTTTTTAATTTCCATTCATGAAATTCTGTCAAGATGCTGAGCATTTGACAAATCAGTTGATATTTGATGGTCTAATCAATTTTATTCATGTTCCAACAAAAATAAAAAATAAAAATAAAAATAACCGCAAAACAACTCGGTAAACTTTAATCAGAATGGAGATGTATGCAGGAACCCTCATTCAAGTGCAATTGCAGCTTGGGAGCTCTCAAGTTTGGTAAGTAGGTTGAGCAGCATCTGCAGTCATCTCAGGCGACAAGTGGATGCATGTCGTCAACAAACAGGTTACTGTTTGTACAATATCTGTGTAATTTGCGAAGTTTGTTTTTAATTACTTAAATAAGTTTGCACGACTGTAAATTAATTTTTTTAATGAAAAATTAACAGAGACGAAGTTGCATCAGAAGCTTGTAGACCTTTTAAAGGAATCCCAAATAGACAACCAAGAGGTGCTTCATTTTTTGTTTGCTTTGAAGAATGACTTCCCACTTAAGGATTGTTCCACACAAGCAAAGGTAGTTTCTCTGTCCCACTTTGTCCATTCTTAAACCGTTATTTCATTTCTCAAAGAAAAAAATATATACTGAAGAACTACGACGATAGTCTTCCTACAAAAGTACTGTGCAGTTCTAATCGTACCACTTTTTTAGACTGAAGAACATAATCAAAGCATTGTGCCTTTAAAAAAAAAAAAAAATTCGAATTAACTGGAATACTAAAAAATAAAGCTATATCTATAGGCCTCTTGTAATTATTAAAAAATTTTGCAGTAACTCAATTAAAATTTCTGTTTGGTTTCGCTATTCACAGCTAGGCGTGTCTGAATTGAAAGACAAGGTGGTTATGCTTTTGATTTCAAAGCCAGAGCTCCTTCCTATTGAGAGACTATTCTTGTTGGTTCACCAAACATATGATCATCCCCACAACAAGAACCTAGAGGGAAGTTATAAAATTTTGTGGGTTCCCATTTCATCTTCGGAATCGTGGACTGATGTTGAAGAGAGAAACTTCGAGTTGTTGTCGTGCTCTTTGCCATGGTATTCAGTTCGACAACCACAGTTACTGAACTCAGCTGTGGTAAACTTGATAAAACAAGAGTGGAACTTCAAGGAAGAGCCTATCATGGTAGTGTTGGATCCACAAGGAATGGTTACTAATTCAAACGCGCTTGATATGGTACTAATATGGGGTGCCAGAGGTTACCCATTTTCGGTTGCTAGAGAAATTGAGCTTTGGCAAGACGATAACTGGGCATTGCCACTTATGGTTGATGAAATCCATCCCCTTTTAGGCAAATGGGTAAGACCACTGACCCTATGGTTGAAAAAAAATAAATAAATTGTCCAACTTGAACACTAAAAGTAGTGCGTCCTATCTCTTTAACAGATGATAGAATATTGTTATTCTACTCACTGGTTTCCATTGGTGTCAGGTTGAAGAAGGCAGAAATATTTGCCTCTATGGAAGCGAAAACATGGACTGGATAATAGAATTCAATGCTAAAATGATGGAAATTAGAAGGTTCGGCTTGCAAGTTGATATGGTGTTTGTTGGTGTCAAGAACCCAAGTGAGCAAATGAGAAATGTTTTAGCTACCATCAATCAAGAAATGCATACTACTTTACTCTCCTTTGCAGAAATACAGTTCTTCTGGTGTCGGTTGGAGAGTATGAGAAAATCAAAACTCCGTCTAGGAAAAGTGACAGATACTGATCATATTCTCGGAGAGGTGTCAGCATTGCTTGATACAGAAGACAGTGACAACGGTTGGGCCGTTTTTGGAGAAGGGTCGTCACCAGATATTGTAAGGCTTCAAGGAATGCAGCTCATGGAATGCTTGAACCTGTTTCCAAAGTGGGGTGGAAATGTGGCAAGGTCTGGTTTAGTTGGTGCAATTAGAAATGCACTTGGACTAGCTGTTTCTCCCGATACCTGCAGTCATCCTAACGTTATACCTTATGCTAAGGGATCACCTGAAGGAATTGTAGTATGTGAAAAATGTAAGCGCCTCCTGAAAATGTTTGTGGTCTATGAATAAAAGGTAAAACAGAGTATACAACTCTAACTGCGTTACCCATACTTGCAGACATTTCTGTATTTATTATGAAGATAGGCTTGTCAATAGCTTGAGAAAACAATGCTTGTTAGCGTTTAAATAATTTGATTCCGCAGCTTATGATTGCGTTGCAAAAATGAATTTTCTATAAATTAATTATCAGAATAGAAAAGAAGAAATGCCAACTTGTTAGTGTGCTCTTTTCAAGACTTATATATGAAGTGTTAAAGCCAAGCTTAAACGCTATTCTCTGGCCCTTGCTTTCAAGCTTAAGCTTTTGGTCAAGTGGCAATTTAACTTGGAATCAGGGTGGGCTTGACTTCAAGCTTTGTTTGAATTGAAAGAGATTAGTTTCATTCTGAAAACCATAGCCAAGAAATCAAAAATGATTTTTGCTAGCGTAAACAAGTGCTTGGACCCAGAATACGGATGACAATTGATCGAGAATGTGACATCAAGAAAACAAAGAAGGACGAAGAAGAAGTGGAATAGGTTTTAGAAATTTTTTTATTATTTTTAAATTAAAAAGAAAAAGATGAACACTTTTTTACTTTTATTTTTTTTTAAAGTTAAAAGGGTCACAAGATTCTAGTTAAAATCTTTCAAAATCTTAATTTTTTAAAAATTATTCAAAATATTATTTTTTTGATCTTGTTAAAAAAAAGTACTATTTAAGCTTTTGGAAATATTCTTATACCTTTTATATATATATATATATATATATATAAGGTATAAGAATTATTTAGTAAGTGATTGGTGTGTTATATATGTGTTCACGGTATTTATGTTATATTGGCTCATAATAGATTATTTTTAATAATAATTTATATGATGAATATTTGTATGATAAACATTTTTGTAATAACTTATTTTATTAAAACAATGAGGTTCAGAGTACAAGTAGCTCTATCCTTAAATAAATTGTAAAGAAAAAATAATTCTCTTTATTTATCCATTGATTAAGAATATGATTAATATTTATATAGAATTTACAAAACTAATCAAAGAACCAAAAAGAAAATTAATAAAAATGAAGCCACTAAGCATAGTCCAGAATCCAGCCTTTTATTTAGGATTCACATTAACTCTTAACTCTAATTTTGTCCATTACAGGCGCCATCATGACCAATATCGAAATGCCCCTCAATTCATACTGATAAGTTTAATTCTCAGTTTTTTCAATAACCAATAAGTATTTGCAGATTAGCCCATCAACAATACTATACAGTCTTAAAACATACATATACAAAATCACGACGATTACATGAAGTTATGGAGTTGCCTACAGCAACAAATTCCATGAAGTCAAAGAACGAATGAAAGCGTCTGCAATAAAATCTAACACATGTTATACATAGGTCCATGGTTGTGGTTAAAGCTACTGCTTCTGCTTCTATTGGATTCTCGTGATTATTGTGTATAAGAGTAATGATACAATCATAACTTCTTATATAAACTTATTTTGTATAAATTAATTTATTATTAACTCATTGATTGAATGAAAATAAAAAATAAGAATAACAAATCACATGGACAAAAAGATATTTAGGCTAACCATTTTAAATATGTCATATTAATTTATATAAGGTTTGTAATTATATCATTTATCTTATTAGTTATTAGACTATATTAGTTACTGAACTATATTGAGGCTGTAAACCAACACAAAGCTTTTGTTCTCTTATTATGAGTTAGTATACATACTACATTATGACAAAGGAGATTTCAATATAGTTCCTAACAAGATAGCACGGCTACGCTACTTGAAGTCTTGGGCTAAATAATGCCTAAATTAGTTTAATTCTCATTTTGGAGAGTCTTTGGGGTCTTGGACTAAACAATGCCAAAATATAATGTATACCTTCTTTTTTTTTGCATTTATGTTTTTATTTTTAAAGGACTAAGGTAGCAAAAGCAAAATTGATAGAGTAATTAAACACTGAATATCGTTCTAGCACTATACAAAGCCAACGTGATTAATTTATACTCTAATCGAAGTCTAATTAGATATTGTTCTAATATAATAAAATTTTAATAATGTATTAAGTAAGATTAAATGATGTTCTAATTCAAACAACTCTACAAGAGATATTTTAATAAAAAAAAATCCTAAAGAAATGTTAGAAGAGAAGTTTTTATTAAATAATTAAAGTTGATGTTATAAAAACAATAACAAGACTACCTTATATATAATAGAATAAGCCTATTTTCTTAATTTCACTTTAAAGAGAAATTAAATCACAAATATAATATAAATAAAAGTCTAAAACACTAATTCTAATTAAAACAGAAAGTATCAAACACCTAAAACAATAAAATCCTAAAATAACATCCTATATCAATCCCTCCCTCCCTCTGCCCCCCTTCCCTCGGGGAAAGGAAAATCCATCCTTGAGTTTATTTATAGGATAGAACTTATAGTGAAACATCAATGATCTTGGAACTTAAACTCGTAGCCTTACTCATTTATCATGCTTGAAACTCAAAATTCTCCATGCTTCATCTTCTTTTTGAGCTTGTCAGTCACTCTGTGAAAAGGTGACGTCTTAAAAGAGCAAACAACTTTCATGTATCTCAACTCTTTTAACAAATGTCACTTAATATTTTTACCAATTAACTTTATTTTTGGAGCTAAATCTTCTTTAAGAACAATCTTTTTGTCTTCAACATGGATAGATATATTCATGATAATCGTTGTTAGGCCTCTTCAACTTGATTTTGGTACACAAACTCAATCGTACTATTAGATTCATTAGTTAAATCAAGAGTAGGTTATACCTCTTCTTTAAAAATCTTAAATAGATCAATAATCTCATCATCTTTTACTTTCAATGGTGTCAAAAACTATAGTTCAACATCATCATAATGAACAAAATGGCATTCTATTGATTGTCACAATGGAATTGTTCTTTAATTTCTTCTTGCTCTTCTTGAATCCTTGATTCTTGTAGCTACTCCACCAATCTAAAGCATTATTATCAACTTAAATAATGCATGGAAAACAATAATTTTCAATGAGACATATTGACAAAAATCAATCATCTTGCATATTTGGTTAGAAATATCATTAGGATTACTATTAAAATTCGGTTTATCTTCAAATTTAAGAAGAAATATGAAGTCCAACACCCTCTATTTATCAATTTTTTCTCAAATTAAAAATATAACAAATGACAAAATCGTAAATAAGGCTCAACCTTTAGGTTTAGTGAGATTGATGGTTGGTAATTATAATTTAGAGTGACGATGATCAAATCTAGCTAATTGATACAGTGGAGAAGAACAGAATGATGATTTTAGATTGAAAAGAATTGTTGTGGTTTGGTCAGAAGACTAACTTGAAATGGTGGTTATTGTACTTGGTTGTATTTTTATGGTGACGATTACGATAGCTAATCTAATCCAATGATGGCTAGGATTGGATGTGCAACTAAAGAGAGTAGTACAGCTTGGTTTCTTGATGATGGCGAGTTTAATGGCAATAACTAGAGTTTGTTAATTTGGGATTTTTTTTATTTTTTTCAATTATAGATTTGGTAGGGATGGATATGAGTAGCCAGGAAAGTAGTCGGAATCGCTCTGATACCAGCTTTTAAAGAGGGTTGTAGAAGCAAAATTGATAAAGTAGTTAAACAGTAGATATCATTTTAGCACTGAACCATGCCGACACAATTAAGTTATTCTCCAATTGAAGCGTGATTAGATCTCATTCTAATACAAATAACTCAATAAAATTTTAATAACGCATTAACCGAGATTAGATAAAACTCTAATCCAAATAACTTTGGAAGAAAGATTTTAATACATAATCGCAAAGGAATTGTAAAAGAAGAGTTTTTATTGAATAATTGAAGTTGAAGTTATGAAAATAATAATAAAACCTCTCTATCTATAATAGAATAAACTGCTTTCCTAAGTTAATTTAAAGAAATCACAGTTGTAATAGAAATAAAAAAATTAAGACAATCAATTTAATTAAAATAGAAAATATTAAAAATATAAATCTTAAAATAACTTCTCACATCAATTTTATTGACAATTGATGGTGAAAACAATAGATGTACAAAACAATCTCTATGTTGATTAATGTGTGACATCTGTCATGTTGGACGCATGAAGAGATAAATAGATTCAACATACTCCTTCCACCGTTTGTAAAGCTATTTTCCTTCCATGTACTCGTGAAAGAGCCTTCACTGGTGACTACCGACTAATGCGTAATGACGACCTCCATCAAAGCAGAGGTCTCTCGTTGCTACTTAGCAATGACTAAGTTAACCGAAGGGAAATGACCTAAATAATATTTAGTATTCAAGTTTTAACACTCCCTCTCGCGCATATACTTGGACTCATTCAACAAGTATTTGATATCTCTTACTTTAATTTCAGTGTCTGAAAGTCATTGAAATAAATAAACTCTGAAAGGTTTTGTGGAAGGCTCTCATTTCGGGAGGCTTTTGCTTTATGAATAATTTACCTATCGGACATTCTTCTCTTTAGGCCAAAGAAGAGAACTTCAGGCTTTTTATTTTATTTTTCATATTTTTGTTCCCCCCGAAAACTCTTTGTCCTTTTTATGCTTTGATAAGGCAATTTGTGGTCCCTACGGTTGGCCCTTGGTTGACGTTTTTGGAAGCTGCCAAAACTTATATGCTCCTTGTAGTAGACCCCAAAAAATCTTATTTAACAGCCTGAAGATTTTTCAGTAACTTCTACAAAATATTCTGCCAGGCCTCGACTAAGATTATTAAAACCCTGAAACAAGCAAGGAAGCAGCTACACGATCAAAAGAGTGACTTGAAAATTGACAAGACGTCACACTTGCCGATGGCGTTTTTGATGATTATCCTGATAGCAGTTTGCTTTAATGAACTCAAGGTGGCTTATGTCCCAAAATTGCATTGTCCGAATTTCCTCGCTTCAATTTGGAGTGGATATGATTGAAAAAAATTATAAGTAATTACGAAACAGAAAATAAAATGCATTGCAAATGTCATGCTGGAAATTCATTTTACATCGAAGGCTGTACTTGGTATCGTATCATTTTGACTCGTGAGTAAAATTAGTGTGCAATGCAAGTTTTAGTTATAGAAAAAAGTTTATGGGCGTTCAGTAAACATGCGATAGCAATTACAGTAAAAATATATTTATTACTATTTTTAGTTATTGAAGAAAGTTGATTGGGTGTTCAGTAAGCATGCACTAGCAATTATAGTAAAAATTATCTTTTACTATTTTTAGTTATTGAAAAGAGGTGATGGGTGTTCAGTAAACATGCACTAGCAATTATGGTAAAAAATATTTATTACTGTTTTTAGAGATCTTTTTTCTTTTAATTGAAAGGAGTAATAATCAGCTATACTACCAAAAAGCTAACACAAATACAGAAAAACAGCAATTTAAAACTGAGAATTGACTGGCCACCATTCTTTAACAATGCACAATTGTCATTTTTTGAAACAATAGAAATTATTGAATGAATCTAATCAGATAAGGTTCAGCAGCACATTTGTATGGACAGCACGTCCGGATCCTGTTAAAGTTTTCTGCCCTTCAAAACCAACTCCTTGGATAATAAAAAGAAAAAGAAAAGTTGGACAGGAAGAATCCTGCGACAGTATAATATGGAGAAACAAAAGGAAGAATTAATTAATCACGCCATTTAAGTTTAGAATTTGTATGCAGTATACCTCAGCAATACAAGTTTTGTGCATGGGTTAAAGTTGATTGACCCCGATGTAAACTGAAAAATTAACCTGCAGTAAGATCTACCACGTGTTGCGCGTTGGACTTAATTGAACATTTCTCCTATACAGGATTTTTAAGGACTGACATGTAAAGGCAAAAGATACAGTCGCTGGACAAAATTTCCAATCCTTATTGGAAATTCTAAACCTCCAGCTGTACTTTTGTTTAAAACCGAAGTGGAAGCAAGGTAGCAAGTTCAATGGCCTTTATTCCATTTTACTGAGCTATATAAGTACTAGAGTTAAACCCTGACGGTGACCAAACACAAAGCATTTGTTCTCGTTCTCTTGTGTCCATCTCCAAAAATATCTACCTCTACTAAGATAGCTAGCTTCAATGGCAATGGTTCCTCGTAGGATGCAACCGATCCGGGCCGAACGCCATATGTTCGCAACCTCTGATGACAATGCAATGATGAGGCAAGTTGAAGCCACTCATGCTCCTGATGGCCGTGATTTTAACGTGAAACCTCTTCTTTACATCGTTGAGGACATCTTTCAACGTGCTGCCCCCAGTGTTCCTGGCATTATTAAGGTAGTTTAATTGTAAGCTTAGTTTGTGTCTACCATGCACGATATGCACCAATTTAGAAAATACTTCTTTGACCAATTTTGGGTTTCCATGTAGGAAACACAAGCACAACTGGATGTCTTGGATGACAAGGCATTCCAGTCTGGCTTCTTTGACATGCTCGATCTTCTGTCATCCACCATTAACAGAATTTCCTGCGAGGTTTGCCCTTCGACTTATCATTACTTGTATTCTTATTATGGCAGAAAAAAGAATAACTAATTGTAAGAAGAAAATACGTCAAATATATATATACATATATATTATGATAGATATCATGCAAGTGTTCTGGAGGTGGCGATGCTCACGCAACAACTTTAGGAATATTCAATATTGTTACAAGCTATACCTGGGATGCAAAAGTGGTGCTAGCCTTGGCTGCATTTGCTTTGAACTACGGTGAATTCTGGGTGGTGGCGCAGCTCTTCCCGGTTAACCCACTTGCCAAGTCAGTGGCACTCCTCAAGCAGTTGCCAGAGATACTGGAGCGTGTTGACACCTTGAAGCCAAGATTCGAGATTCTTAGCAACCTGATCAAAGCCATGCTAGACCTGACCAGATGCATTGTAGACGTCAAAGAGCTTCCTTCCGACTACATTACCCCTGATACACCAGAAATGGTCGCTGTCACTGCTCATATTCCCACAGCTGTTTACTGGATTATCCGGAGTATTGTGGCCTGCGCAGCTCAAATTATGGGCCTCGTTGGCATGGGACATGAGTATGTTGCGACTTTTTTTTCCCCCTTTTTTTTGGCTAATTATGGCCAATGACATCCTCGTTCCTCATCGTTGGCGTATAATATATCTCTTCTTCTTTTGCCTTTTAGTTCATAGTAAGTCTCAGATTTCACGGGTGATCTCAGGTATATAATATCAACAACAGAGGCCTGGGAGCTATCAAGCTTAGCCCACAAGATCAACAGCATATACAACCATCTTTTGCAACAGCTCAAACTTTGTCATCAACTCATAGGTGAGCCCTCCACCTTCCCCCAACCAAACTACAAGGAGATATTTTGGCCGGTTGTGGATGCTTGAAGAATGATCCAAATCGTTTTGTGTGATGCAGAGGACAAAAGACAAATCGAATCATATCAAGCACTTGTGCGACTCATGGAAACAATACACATTGATAACATGAAGGTTCTGAGCAGGTTGTTGATTCATACAAAGGACGATCAGCTGCCACTTGTGGAGTGTCCTACCAAGCGAAAGGTAGAGTTGTTCGCCAGTTTCAGTCCCGTTTCTTCTCCGAATTAAATTTCCTATACGAAGATCACATCACTGCTCGCTAACTTGCTGTTGACCCTTCCCCTTGTGTAACAAAATAAAAATTTGAATTGAAAACAGGTTAGCATTGATGTGCTGAGGAGGAAGAGTGTGCTGCTACTTGTTTCAGACCTGGACGTCTCCCACGAGGAGCTATTCATCCTAGACCAAATGTATAGAGAATCACGGCAACTGTCGTCAAGAACAGAGAGTCAGTACGAGGTGGTGTGGCTTCCAATTGTGGACACGTCAGCACCATGGACAGATGAAAACGAAGATAAATTTGAGGCCCTCCAAGCAATGATGCCATGGTTCTCTGTACACCATCCCTCAGCGATTGACCCAGCAGTGATCAGATACGCCAAAGAAAAGTGGGATTTTCGGAAGAAGCCCATTCTTGTTGTCCTCGACCCTCAAGGAAGAGTTGTCAACCAAAACGCCTTCCACATGATGTGGATTTGGGGCAGCGCTGCCTTCCCCTTCACTGTCGCCAGAGAGGAAGCACTCTGGAAGGAAGAGACTTGGAAAATCGATTTGTTGGCGGATACCGTTGATCCAATTATCCCCACCTGGGTATATATCTGTATATAATATATTATTAATTAATTACTAACCGGCCACAACATTTCATTTCATTTTATTTTATTAGCATTTTTTAGTTTATTTAACTTATTGCAAATTATTAAATTAAAAATTTCAGATTATGGAACAAAAGCACGTATGCTTGTACGGTGGAGAAGACTTGGAATGGATCCGGAAATTCACAGCCGTAATAAGGGCAGTGGCACGAGCTGCGGGCATTGCATTGGAGATGCTCTACGTTGGTAAGAGCAATCCCAAGGAAAAAGTCCGGAGAATCATCAGTACCATCAACGCGGAGAAGCTTAGCCACACATTGCCGGATCTCCCTCTCATTTGGTTCTTCTGGGTGAGGCTCGAAAGCATGTGGCACTCCAAAATGAAATTCGGAACGAATGTGCAACAAGATCCCATAATGCAAGAGATTGTGACAATGCTTAGCTTTGATGGGAGTAATCAAGGATGGGCAGTCATTTGTCGGGGACCACAAATGGCCAAGGCCAAGAATGAAACCATTCTGAAATGCTTGAATGACTATGCCACGTGGGAGCCAAATATCCCAGAAAAGAGTTTCATTGGTGCCATGAATGATTATCTCGACGAAAACCGCCCCCCTTATCACTGCAACCGCCTCATCTTGCCTGGAGAGGCTGGCCGCATTCCGGAGAAGGTTGTGTGCGCCGAATGTGGCCGCCGCATGGAGGAGTTCATTATGTATCGCTGCTGCACCGATTAAGCTGCCCTGACGGTTCGCACATATTCACTAAGACCTTATATACATATCAAGGTTGTGGGAATTTTATTTAGCATGCATAATGAATAAGCACTTTGTTGCTGCTTTTTTTTATTATTATTATTTGAGATGTGAAAGTGCCGCTGGACGGAATTCACGCACTTTGCTTTCCTCCCTTGCATGTGATATTGATGTTTGTTTGCTGTAATACTTAAAAGAGTTACTTCTACTCTCTTATGGCTAATTAAATGCATATTTGTACTAATAATACTACTACTTGTTTTACTAATAAAGTTGCCTCATATATTTTATTCTATTCTATTTCGGATTCACGGCACCGGTACCTCACGTATCCGGGTTTGGCACAATCCTAGGAAATTTGTCACGGGCCGGTCAAATAGCTGCATCCCGTCACATATTTGCCAATTTGCCTTGCTAATCGCCTAATCGATCTTGGGTAGTCATAAGTTCAGTAAATAAATGTTCAATCGAAATATATAAAACAAATGTTTTTTTCCTTTGAAAGTAACAATAGATCCATAAATACAAAGCTGCTTTGTCAAGTGCAAAATGCCGTGGCCCCATCATGCTGGGCCGGATAAACATAGCTTAATAATGCGGCGCGACATAACAAAAGAATTTGCGGCTTGTAGGCAAATGGCAATAACTTTATACAAACATTTTAGAGTTGCATTTTACGACAAAATTTGGATCCTAAAACTCAAAAATTTTATTTTACACCCAAATTCCCAAAAGATAATTGCATTTATTAAATCTAAAGTTCAAGGTGAAAAAGAAAAGAAACAATATACCAGCAGACAGGTAGCAAAACAGTGCAATTGAAGCATACACAGCGCTGTTTAAAACTGGTAAAAAAAAATATTAATCTATGCTTCGGAAACATGAACATCCCTCACTATTTATGAATTAAAGAGAGTTCACCAGTAAGAAGCAACCGCCAAATAATCACATTAAATTAATCAGTAATTATTTTGATTAATAAGAAAAACATAAACAAAAATTAATTAAATCGACAACTTAATTTGAATGGCAATCCACCCACAAAACAAACTACGACCATGAAGCGTAGCTTGGAATTAAATAAAATAATGGGTAAGAAAGGAGGTTGATTTACGCTTTCGTTGACTCGTCCCTCTGGATTTATCAATCCAGTCGAGGAACGCAACGCCTATCAAAAGCGACTTATCTGAAAGAAAAAAGGATAAAAAAAAAAGAAGAAGAAGAGGTTGTTTCGACTTCAAAACGAAGAACTTCAATAGAGACGTAGGGAAGAATCAGAGTGGCAGCGGCTGTCTAAGCTTAATGAAGGATAAGGGCTAGGGTTTATAAAGGCACAGAACATTTGGGGAGCAAACGACTTGTTCAAAATAACGAAAATGCCACTTGTTGGGCTTCATTTGTAGCGTCTCTGCTGTAACTTAAAGCTTAAGTTTGGAATTGATACTATCAACACCCCATGATAAATCTTTCAAAACCCTTTCTAAGAGTGCTGCTATAGATATATATAAAAAAAATTTAATGATAAACGAAAACGCCACTTGTTGGGCTTCATTTTGTAGCGTCTAGGCTGTAACTTAAAGCTTACCTTTGGACTTGATACTATCTACACCCCATGATAAATCTTTCCAAACCCTTTGTAAGATTGCTGCTAGAGATATAGAAAAAAAAAATTAATGATAAAAAATAGCATTTAGTCTTTTTTTTTTTTTCCCCTTCTTTTCTCTGGACTTATACAGTTCTGCGCAAGGACTAAATGATCTAGTACCATATTTTCACCAAGATCAAGTCTTTGCATGCAAAACTGCAGGGTCTTGACCATAGAACCACTATCTCAATCGTAAGGGTTATATTAAGTTACAATCAATGGAACTTATAGTCTACTTAAAACACGGAAAAAAAAAAAAAAAAGAAGTAACGTGGCAGTAGGTGCCAAATCATGGGGATATAAGTTACATTAATATTTAACAAGACATCATCAATCGTAATCATCGTTGTGGTGGCTCAGGGAGAACTGGACGAAGAAGAGGCAACTGAGAGAAGTAATTGAAGCCATGAATGGGATCTTGATTTGATTTGACTTCTTTCGACTAGCTTCTAGGTTGGATTAGTCTTGTTCCTGATTATTATTATTATTATTATTATTATTATTATTATTATTATTCAAATAGAGATTTGTTCATGTACTGTTTTGTAGGGTAGTATAAACTTGCAGGTCGAAAAACAACATTTAATTATAGATTAGCCAGCCACGTGTTTAGAGGTTTCCGGACATAATGCGGAGCTTGGTCGAAGTTTTAATTGTACTCCACGGTCGCCTTGATCTTAGCTAGATGATGCTCGTTTTTTGCTTGTTTACCCACCCAAACGAGTCTTGCATGAATCTACACTCCCTCACCCGGGGGTTATTATGGAACGAGGATTTGGAATTTATATGTATTTTTCGAGCCCTGGAGAAAATATATTATCTCATCAGAAACAGGAAAAGGTACAAATGATAATTGTAAAAAAAAAAAAAAATCTGCAGAATCGAAATGATTTTCATTGCATTAGCTAAAGATATCCGTACATCAAGGCGTCAAGCGTCTATCAATTCATGAAGCCTTTCTTGTTTAGTTGTCTGAGACTTTCTTCTTAGGCCCACTGAAAGACAAACACTTATTATTATTATTATTATTAGAGAAATTTTAAAGTACTGTTAATAATATCTTATTATTATTATTATTATTATTATTATTATTATTATTATTATTATTATTATTTAACGTGAAGGAACCCTTATTTGTTTGCACATATTGTGTTTTATGTGCATACAAGACAAATCCAGTCATTTCGTTGATAAATGTTGAAGACAGCTCGTGATTTCATATATGATATTTCTTTTGAAAATTTTTCCGGATGGATAATGTATCCTTTCTGTGTTCATTGATAGGAATGGATTGCATATAATATAAAACGCTAAAAGAGAAATTTTATAAAATCAACAGATATGAAATGATAATACAAGTGTGGGGTATAAATGAGGTTAGTGAGCGATAAAATTTAATATCTCTGTTTCCGTCGTCTCCAAGTCCACGATACAGCCATCAACTCACCGACTCAAAAAGTGGAAGAGTGATTTGATGGGTAGCCTCAGTGCCTGAGAATTCATTCATGTTCTTGGAGTACTGGAAAGAGAATGGGGATAAGCAAGTTGCACGACAAGCTGACCATGCAAGTTGGGCCGCAGCAAATTGCAAATGCTGATGCATGGCCACCGTTTAGACAACCAATCAATTCACTGTGCGTTCTAAAACTTCCAACTTTTATTGGTTTTTGAAGAAAGTTGCTGGGACCAATGGAGTTGTCGCATAGATCAAAAGCAAATGGCTGATACCTTTTTTATTTCTATTTTTTTTGGGTATCATAAGTGTCATCCGATTTCTTTAGTTTATCCAATATTGTTGCACGCCCCCCATCTTCTCAAAGGAGATATTACCGCACCATTACATCTCAGGCAGCAAAGCATGCAACAAATTGATTCGGCATCAATTTCAGCGCACATTTCTCCGCTCATGTATTTTATTTGCCTTGCTGTGATTCTTACCCTTGTCGAATTGCATGGCCCTTGCACATGCCAAATGAATTAAGCATTGTTTATAATGAATATAGTAAATGAAGTAGATTGTCCTTTCAGTTTATACGAATTGGCATCAATCCTCTGTTAGGCCTTGTATTTTCTAAAATAACCTAAAATATATTTTTAATATTGGCGTTTAAATGAAATTAATCAGGAGACAGCTTGCCAGCTTTAACTGTCGTTCGCTAATAAAATTCTTGGTTTAGGCGTTCGCCGCTATTTGCTCGTTCACTTGATCGAGCACGAAAGCTCTAGCAGTAAAATTATTCAGCATTGAGCTTCCCATTTTCTTATTTTACAAATTTGAAACACAAGATCTTGAGACAAATTACAGAAGAATCAATTATAAATTTTAGAACTAGAGGGTACAGTTTGATTGACCCTGAAATTCCTTATTAGTTAATTCTAATATAAATTCATTCGTACATGTAATTTTATATGGTGACGCTTATCCTGATTATCACGTTTGGAGTGACTGTTTAGCGTCGTAACGATTGTTTTAAATGAATTTAAATAAAGCCATTGTACCCATAGTCTTTTTTCAAATATGCACTGATGAATTGATACCTAATTAATCGTAGTAAATTATGCTCGGTTCAAAAAGCGAAAACGTTTAATGTTTAAAATTCAAAGAGTGTCTTGAAAAGTGAAAACACTAGGGATGATGTTGGCTACCACAATATTTTTAAATTTAATAATTACTAGGGGAAAATAATTCAATCATCATCAATTATATATCTTAGCATCGATCGCTACTTGATATATACCTTACTCTTACATAATTTTCTAATGAGCTGCGCATAATTAATTAAGTCAATCTGAACCTATAGATCTAATAATTTAATAAACTTTGACTACATAACATTTGAAATGAATTATTGCACAAAAATTCAAATCATGCAATTTGCACGAGGTCCGTCCCCAGTATGTGTGTGTGTGTAAACAGTCACCCGGAATACAGACCATACAGTGTGCCGCTTGGCGCTAGCATTAAATGGATCATCAACAGTCAAACTTAACTCTGATATTATTTTAGTCGATAGAAACAAACCCAACGAAGCAGAAATAAATAAAAAATAAAAAATAAAAAATAAATTCCTTTTAGCTTATGGACAGAAGCCTAACCGGCAACCGTAAATAACAGCTCTACACGAAAAAGCACGATTAATATTTATGAGAAAATCTTGTTAACTGCATTACCATTGGCCTTGATTATCAATTTTAATTATCAGCGGCATTGCGCCTTCTCAGTTATCATATGTCATGCTCAATTTGCCAACTTGAGATAACATTCAAACGCGGAAACCTTTTATTATTATTTGGAAATGATTATTTTCCGTCGGGGATTTTATCCATGTACGGAAACAAACAAGAAAAGAAGAAACCGAGAAATGCAGTAGACAGCCACTGTTCATGCATTTGGACCTAAATTTTCGTGCTGCGTCTTGGCAACTTCCCTTAAGTTCAAAGTAAACGGGAATTAAAGAACGTTCAAGTTAGGATCGTATATGTACCGTCCGTCTCTTTGACAAGGAAACTCCTTATCTTTTTCCTTTATCAGAGATTAACATTGTTCGCATGAAATTCTTAAGTGCCGACAAAATACAGATGGAAGTAATACATAAAAATACGGGCAATGTGATTTGTTTCAATTAAAAAAATTGTTTCCGCGAAGGGAAGAGAAACCCACGTAATACAAATAAAATAATTTTAAGTGCTCTCATTTTTATGGATATATATTCTTAGGTGCAACACTCTCTCTCTCTTTTTTTTTTTTGCTAACATATTGTTAAGTTTTACAGTCAAATAGTATTAAAAACTAATTTTATTAAATTTCACGGATTAAAATGATATTTATATTAAAAAAATAAGGATATCTGCACTAGAAAATGACTGTATATAATAATTCTCAAGTGCACATGCTTTTTTTTTAATACCGACACACTATTAAACTGTACATCTTAATACTGACACACTATTAAATTATACTTCTCATAACAATTATTTTGAATATACTATAAAGACGTATAGTTTAATAGCATTAAAATCTGACTTTATTAAAGAGCACAACTTAAAAACATATTCTTTTTTTTTAAAAAAAAAGAGTGCTTACACTAAAGAAAAACTATTTTCATAACATAATATAATATAATATAAATTTGTTCATCTTTTATTAAAATGATAAATGCTCATTAGTCTCTATAATTTTAGCTATTTATCTAACTGGTTCTTGTATTCTCAAGTTTTGAAGTTATGTTAGATTGAAAATATTATTTTATCCTTAAAATTTAATAACGACTTAAATAATGATAGAGTATTTTAAATGATTTTTAAAATATAAAGACTAGATTGAAACGGTAGAAACTAAATAATGATTTACCCTTCTACTGAATTGTACGAAATCAAGACTATCATTAATTACTAGTGTTATACATATATATATACACATTTTACAAAAATTAAAACCGAAATAACTAATGCATCCCTATTCTTTTAGTCGACCGGGAAATTAAACAGTTGATAGAATGATTTTCTATAAATTATCGCCAATAATTTATCCTAGACGTTGACTATATGACGTATCATTCCAAGGCAGCATTTGTTTACTTGGCTAGCTAGACGACACCAAATTGTGCATATGTTCATATTGGCAATCGGGCGTCTCTTTCTCTTTTTGGTCCTACTGAGAGTAATAATGTGGATTTTCGAAGGCCATAATGTAGTACTCAATTTTACCAATTGAGACACAAGTCGTATCTTAATAATGTGCACCAAGCAAACGAACGTGTCTTGTTGTGGAAATAAATTGCATTTAGTAGAAGATAGGATCGTGTATATATATGATGAAATTGACTAAAAACAACTCTGATGCTTTACACATTCATATCGTGTATTTCAAACTTACAATTGTCTACCGGAAAATCATCGAAGTCCCAACAACCCCCTCAGATCATCATTTGTATTTACACGAGACAGGTGCAACGTAAGATGCATGCTTGTTGCCTCAACGTATATAAATTCATCTTCCTTGTGAAATAATTGTAAGTCATGTATGGCGTAGGTTAACAGTGGCATAACTAGAAAATAGAATTCTCGGGGATAAAATATTTTACCAAAATAAAACGTAAATGAACGATAATATCTGTATGTCGTGTCCGAGTTTTAGGTAGAGATTAAGGCTTTAGCCTTCAAGAGAAACTGAGAAAGACAGCAAAATGACCAAATAGTGAAAGGCTAAAATATGATTTAGACATCTATTTGTTTTGTATTCTTGTTAATAAATTCAACAGATTCCGTTCGATTTGACATTTGTTTGATGGATTACATTGGACATTTATGCGTAATTTAGATTCTATAAATGGGCTAAAAATTATAAATAGATGAGTTTTTTTTTTCTTTTTTGCTTATGTAATCCAATAATATAATGTAGGTATATTTATATGTTTCTAATATACAGCTGCAACACTAATTCCTATATGTCAAATAAAAGTATAATTTGATTAAAGAAAACAAATCCTATATTTTTTTTTGTCAAGAATATTAAGTATTGTAAGTATAGTGGCTCTCAGAAAAAGGCTGGATATCTCGACTACTCAGATCTCTAAGCAAGTGCTTCGGAGGATACAACTACGTTTTTTAGGGCACAGTTGGCGTTACGTTTTGCTAGTTAATCAAGTATAAAACAAGAGGTTTCCAGCTAATCAAGAATTTGATAATAAAGGAGTCATTTGTCTGCATATTCCCGACCTGGCTTATTAATTTTACAGCTTAAATGTATTAAAATACTATTTGAATGATGCAACTTGCCAAGGAAAGGCACATTCAAACGATTCAATCCTTTTTTGTTGACCGGCTTAACCCTAATTTGTCTCTCAGGGCATGTTAGATAAATTTAGTGGGTATTGTATACGTGTGAATCCTTTTTTGATTCTTTAAAGGACTTTAGTGGGTTAACCCCTATAATGTGTCCGATTTCAAGGTCTCAGACTCAGGTTTTGGAGATGCCCCAAATTGAAGTGATTTTTTTAATATATCAAAGTAATTAATATAATACATTAATTAAGTTGAGATTTGTACTTTTATCAACTAATTAATGACGGTTTATCCACCAAATTTTACAAAAATAAAAAACAAAATGGTGACAAATATGTTTCTTCTTTTTTTATCCTTTGAAAATATATGTAATCATAGCTGACATCGTTTTTGCCTCAAGTATTTTTGGCCAATTCGATAGAGATCGTGTAATGGTAATCCAATTGGGTTAGGCCAAAAAAAACTTAGATTAGTCCTGGATTATAAAGCGCATTACTAAATTGTTGCAAATGGGAAACCAACGATGACTCCAAATGTCTCACTCAATAACCTCTTGCCATCAGAAATTACGCAATAGCATTTTCATCTTTATATATATAGCATGAGCCCATCTTACGCTGATCTTCCATCATGCTATTATTTGCTATAAGATATTTTTTTTTCAGATTAATGTACACATTGATTACGATTCAATTTAGCTATACGTACAACCATTAACAAGTAGGCTTGTATTATACTATTGTGATTACTTTAAACATCCTGTTAATATTATCAAGCTTCATGGAAAATATTTTCTTCCGATTAGAAACATGATATCATTTACATCTTGACTAGTCATATAAAAGCTATAAATCCTTATTCAAAAAAGAAAAGAACAACAAAATACTATCCAATGAACAAAGAGTAGATTAAATAAATCATCACATATAATTTGTGGTCACAACAATGCTCCAGCTCTTAACTGAAATCTCCAATTCGTATCCAAAAATGTAGATCGGAGAGAAAGAGAGAGCCCGTGGCGGTGAATGAAAATTCTTTGTTTTTTTTTTTTTTTGAATTATTCGGGTCCTTAATTTTTTTCTACTGATTCACAAATTCCATTTTGGCAAATTTAATGGACTGCTGTTTGGGCACGAAACCGAGACTTGCCACACCCTAATCTCACCATCAAGACTACCGCTAAAAACTGAAACGACACCGTTCTGCCCTTCCTCCATAACTGCCGTCAACGACTTCACAGGCTTCGTGTGACCTTCCAGAACTGCCAAACAACTGAAAGTCCCATCACTTCCTCGTTGCCAAATTCTCACCGTCCGATCAGCTGATCCACTCATCAACAAACCAGAGACGTTGATCAAAGATAGTATCGCCTTACCATGACCTCTCAGAGCTCCGGTCACCACCATGTGATTAGCGCTGTCCTCCCTCTCCCACACCAATATGGAACGGTCACATGCTCCCGAAAACAACACCGATCCGTCGTCGCTTAACGTCAGAGCATTAACCGCCGATTTATGCTTCTCTAGAGTTGCTATCAACACGTGCCGCTTTTCGTTAGAAGGCTTGGCCCATACCCGAATCTTCCTATCAGCAGATCCCGTGTAAACGGTTCCGCCAGCCGAAACCGCCACGGCGTTGACAGCGTCCTCGTGCGCTTTGATGGACTCTAAGCAACGGAGATCAGAAGCGCGCCAAATTTTCAAGCTTTTATCCCAAGAAACCGAATAGATCAAACCGTTGTTAACGGCGAGACCAGTGACGGCGTCAGCGTGTTCAATCCATAGCTTCTTCTTGTGACGGCGAACAGTGACGTAGCTATTGGGGAGCATGAAACGGAGCAAACGGTCGTTAACGGTAGGGAGAGTGGTTTTGAGTTTGTGGTGTTTAGTCGGCGTTAACTGCCAGACTCGGATCTTGCAGTCCTGGTGAGCCGTGAATATTTTTCCGCCACAGAAGGTGACAGACTTGACGGAGCCGGAAGACGAATCGTTATCATTGAAAGTATTGATGGAAGTCCAGGTGGTGCTGGTACGATCGTAGACGTTGATTTCGTGAGAGGAGGCGGCGTAGAGGAGGTTGCGATGGACGGCGATGCAGCCGATGGGGAGTTTATGTCCAAGTTGAAAGGAGTTCATGCAAAGATGAGAGGCTGACGAGAAGTTTATGGTTTCATCTGTTGAGAGTTTTTGGAGGGAAGGCACAGACGGCAGAGTTTGAAGTGAGAGGTTGCTTTGGAGACTGTTACTGTAGCTACTGTCGCTAGGTGACGTGGCACTTCCGGTAGCATCGGAAGAGCTGCTTGGGTCCGAAACTAGATGTCTTTGACTCTTTGGAAACGGCACCGTTGAGTCGTTTGCGGTGGTGGTTGTGTCGCACGTGGCTAGCCATGAGAGCATCCTCATGTTTGCTTTGGCTCAATGGTTTAAAAGTCTGGGAGGAGTCTTTACGGAGAGTGGTGAAGAGAGGTGGAGGGGTTATTATATAGGAAAAAGGGCAAAAAGAAAGTAGCAACGGGATCTTGCCACGTGGCATAATGAAATACGATCGGTCCGAGGTAGTGAGCGGACAAGGAAGGGCATGTCTATGTGTGCTGGCGTGGAGGGAAAACGGCGAATGCTAAATCATATTGCGGCTTGTGAGATAAGCTACATACTCTCACAAGGGTATCTTCGTAAATTGACAAACGCGGGATGGGATCCACATCTATCCCCCACCACTACCAGCCACGGCCCGTAGAAGTTTGTTGTTTTCAATTTTTAGCTTCACAGTAGAGCGTACGGGTGGGTGGCCAGACGCGTTAACCGACAATTTAAGAAAGAGTGGAAATAGATAATGAGATATTCGATGATGGGGCCATAGCCAAAGGCTAATTCTTCGAAGTTTTGGCTGTGCGTTATCATGTTGCCAAAACTGGCTGTCTGGAATCATCGCTAATAAAAACAAGTTTAAAAGCTTTTAAGAAGCACAACGCGTTGAACAAATTGGTGAATTTCATGAAGGTTTCAGAAATGGGTGTGAAATTGGTGATTCCTTTGAATATGCAAGTTTACTTGACCCAGAAAATAAGCGGGGAATGGGCCCATATGATGATGGTTAGACTGGAATAACAATAGGAATGTTGTGCTGGAACCAATGCAAAACGGTTTGACGGTTGAAATTTCGAGGCTTAAGGTTAAAAGCGAGTAATCAACGCACAGTTTCATAACATTTGAGTATGGAGAGGTCATGACTAATGACTGAAGCATCCAATTATGAAAAGGGCAATGGAAATTATAGTTAATTCTGAAATCAAAGATCAAGTTACATCAAAACAACTCATCTGTTTGGTCTTTTCTGATGTTGGTGGCACAGGACCTATCTTTTTCAACTATTAAAGATTAGCATAAGCTAGATATTTTATCTGCACTTTATTTTGTCCAAACTCATGGATAACTATATGTCCCCATCGATGTAAAAGAACAGGCATTTCTTTCAAAAATTTAAGTACAAGTTTCTTGCAATCTCTTGTAAAATATTGTTGTTAGGTTGCTCGTCCTATTACGGGCCATAAAATAATAATTATTAAAGTACCTGCAAGTTGCAAAGCCAACAATTGGCTATGCCCAATTCTTTTGTATTTAGCCATTTAGGCCCTTGTATATTTCATCTCCCGACGGCAGGGGCATTATATAACAAAGTCTATGAAATCGTAAACAGCAAGGACATTTACTAAACCATTACTGATCCACTTTTTTCTGTGAAACGTACGCCATGCACTTTGTTCTATAGCGAACGCTTATTATTTCACCATCTTCTCTTTTTTGACTTGTTCCTTCTCCCTGTAACTCGGACAAGTAACTCAGAAATTTTATGTTCTTTATTCTATATATAATTAATGGTTTAGCAGCCTGAAGCATAATTCGTGCAATTATCTGTTGTGCAAATTCTAATTTGTACCGAAAGTGGATTCCTATTTGGTAGCAAGCACGAGTTTAGGCATATATAAAAGACAAGAACATTTTTGCAAAACAGAAACCGAACCCTTATTATATATGTACCTACATTAGCTATTTATACACACACGCGAGCCCGCCAGCCGCCCGCCCCATGGTAGTATCATATGTTGAACAGGATTAATTTGGAAACAATGTCGAGTAATCGCAGTTTTGCTTTTTTAAACGTCAAAATTGTCACAAGAAAGGGAACATGTCAAATGCGTGATAAGCATTTCCAAATGTTTCCAATCTCACAGAAAAAAGTAGATTGGTTTCTAGCGTATGTCATGTTTTAGATGCATATGGTAGCTGCATAAAATTAATTAAATCCAGCAGAAATGACAATCAGAAATCAATAAATAGCAAAAGCTACACATTCTTTCTATCTGGTGGACAGAGCAGATGTAACTGCTTGATTTTAATGGAATATGGTATGCGCATATATATATGCTTTCATTTGGCACCACATGTCGGTTGGGATCTTCGAACTGCTTTAGGTCGTCAGCAATCACGTCAAATTTGTTTCAGTTACATCTGCTACGTGAGTAAGTACGCGGTAATTCTATGGTTGGTTTGGGCAATTTACTCTAATGATTAACGTTCAAAAGGGATTCTTTTTTTTTTATCCTTCCCCTTAATTCTTTGGCAGAAAGATCATGAAAGTGATGCAAAAGAATGTGATCGCCAGCCATTCAGTTCAGATGGTAGTTTCAGATGTATAAGATAAAGAGAAAAGAATAGAACAGATAACTTGATGCCTCGATCCCAATTTGAATTGCCAGAAGATCAAATATGTCTATGAAATGTGGAAGAAAGGGACTTAGAATTGGCTTGCTGATGCAGTATTAATTTTATGATTAACAGATCAGGTTATAATTCTGATATCTTCGACTCTGATGGATTCCAGCTTATAATCTTGTTGCCAGTTTACATTGTTTGCATTTTCAACCAATGAGAGGGATATTCTGTTCCTGTTGTAAAGATCATACCATATTACAATTAGTTGACATTTCAATGATGGACCGATACAACGTAATGTCATTCCATCTACAAGAATGCACGGATTTAATTGTTGTTTACCAGGAGCAGGGTGATATGTAAGATCCATTATTATGGAAAGATGACTTTTCATTTTTGCTAGATTTGATCATTGTCACAAGTCAAAATTGTTTCATGCTAAGTATTTACTTGCAGGTGGATAAGTGGATTTTGTGTCAAATCTTGGAAAATTCATTATGAAATTGTTTACATATTCAACAAAATTTCCAGCTTATAATGGCGGCACTTCAGCTGTAAGGAGAGCGACCAGCTTGCATCTTAATTAGAGAGTAATAACCTTCCCATTCTTAATCACCACTATATTGCTAGGAGACTAAAGTGTGTTCCTTGCTCAATAACCTTCCCATTCTTAATCACCACTATATTGTCTGCCTTCTGAATTGTGGAGAACCGATGAGCTACAACAACACATGTTCTTCCAACCATCATCTTCTCCAGTGCTTCCTGGACAAGATTTTCCGACACGCTATCAAGGGCACTGGTTGCCTCATCTAAAAGCAAAATCATGGGATTCTTCAGAATTGCTCGAGCAAGTGCAATCCTCTGCTTCTGGCCTCCAGATAGCTGGACTCCTCTTTCTCCACAGTAGGTATCATAACCATCTTTCATGGAACTGCATTGGCCATGAAACAAATATGTTTGAACAAAAAAAGTATACGCAATGTTCTGGTTGTAAACTTGTAATGATCTCAGAGAGACGAGTAGAATACCTTATAAATTCATGAGCATTGGCTGAAATTGCAGCTTTTATTATTTCAGCTTCTGTTGCAGCTTCCTTACCATAAGCAATATTCCGGCGAATGGTTTCTGCAAAAAGCGTTGGCTCCTGACTCACTAACGCAATGCATGACCTCAACTTTCTCAAGTTGTAGCCCTTGATGTCACGTTCGTCTACCATGACTGATCCACTTTGAGGGTCATAAAATCTTTCTATTAATCCTATAATTGTAGATTTTCCTGACCCACTTTGTCCCACAAGTGCCACTGTTTTTCCCGCTTCAATTTTTAGACTAAGATCCTCGAAAATTATTTGGTCAGGTCTTGATGGGTAGCTGAAGAATACATTCTTTAGTTCTATGGATCCTTTTATAGGCTCTTCTATATCTTCGTTAGCTTTTGGATCTTCAGGGTCTATCTCACTTTGCCTGTCCAAAATTGCAAAAATTGTTCTGATGGCACTGCCTCCTTCTGCGATATCGGAAGTCATGCTTCCCGCGTCGGCAATATTTTTACCGGTGCTCATCAAAAAGAAGAATGCTCGAAAAAGCTGCTTCGGTGATACTAATCCTTGATTCATTATCCTCCCCGCGTACCAGAAGGTCAAAGTTATAGAAGCTGTTGTCAGAAATTGAGAGCTGAACAGACCAATACCCGAATACCATGATTGTTTGATGCTTTCCTTTTTTGGGCCTTTCATTGTTTCTCTGAAGAGATCCGATATCCTGTGCTGAGAGGAAAATGCAGTGATAGTCCTGTGGTTAGTGGTAGCTTCACTTGCAAGTTGGCTTCCCTCACTTTGTGTTTTCTTAGCCTTTTCTGACATACTTTTCATTAGAACACTTCTTGAATAGAAGCTCCCAATATTTAAAGGCTGGACGGAAATCATAACAATTGCCACCCTCCATGTAACCAACAAACTAAGTATATAAGCCAGTGAAGCACTGAAGAAAACCTGAATCAGTAATGACATTTGATCTGCAATGAAGGACCTAACCAGTTGGGCTTCGTTGGCTAGTTGTGCACAGATTGCTGCACTTGTATTCTCATCCTGATCAAACCACCCACTTTCAAAAGTGAAAATTTTTTCCACCATGTTCTCCCTCACCCTTTGAACTAAATGCTCTCCCATGATTGCAAAATTGTAGTGCTGAATGGGATTAGCAGTGAGAGTTAAGACTGCTAGGCCTGAAAATATGAGACAATAGAGTCTAGTTTCTGATTTGAGCTTTGAATCATCTTTAATAAAGTATGCTGAGACTACTGATCCTAAGCAGTATGCATAAGATGGATAAATTGCTCCAGAACCAGCTGAACCTAAGCACCCAAGTAAAGTTCTCTTCCACTCAGCTGAACTCATTCGCAGCAAACGCAATAGGGTTGAAGGAGAATGAGAATTGTTGTGGGAGCTTTTATCATTTTGGTTTTCAACGGAATGCATTTCGAAAGAGTCTGTCATGGTGATGGAAAACATAGGGCTAAAAGGGTAGACCGGACTGTTTTGATAACTTGATCCCTCGTCAATTGTTGTGTGTGGAGTCTGCTCACTCATCAAGCTATGATGGCTTTTACCTTTTGTTGGATTATAGGAACCAGATGCAACTTCATTCCTCATCGCTGATTGTTGCAATTGCACCATTTTGCTAAAGGCGCCATCTTCTCCATTGGTCATTTGCATCAGCTCATTATGAGAGCCGGATTCAATTACTCTCCCTGCTTGAAGTGCCCCTATTAAATCAGCCTCATGAATTGTAGAGAGGCGATGGGCAATAATAATCGTTGTCCTTCCTTGTGAAGCCTGGTCCAAGGCTTCCTGCACTATTCTCTCAGACTCTGCATCCAAAGCGCTCGTTGCTTCATCAAGTAGAAGAATTTTTGGGTCTCTGATTAAAGCCCTTGCTATGGCAATTCTTTGTTTTTGACCTCCAGACAACTGAACTTCAAATTGCCCAACCTGATAAGTACATAAAGCCACATCAAAATAAATTGGTGCAATGGAACTCAAATTTTGTTGGATTGAAAAAACAGCTTACCTTAGTTTCATATCCATTATTTAACTTCATGATGAAGTCATGTACATTTGCAGCCTGGGCTGCCTTTACTACTGTTTCCATTGAAGCTCCTTGCTTGCCAATCAGAATGTTCTCCTTTATCGATGTTGAAAAAAGAATCGGCTCTTGATTAACCAAACCCATCTGGGATCTCAACCATTTAAGCTGAAGCTTTTTTATTTTGCGCCCATCAAGGAGAATGTTTCCCTTGACAGGGTCATAAAATCTTTCGAGCAAAGAAATGACTGTGGACTTGCCAGAACCACTGCTCCCAACAAGGCCAATAGTCTTCCCGGCTTCAACTAAAAGATTGAATCGTTGAAGAACTGGGTTATCAAGCCTTGTTGGATAACTGAAGTCAACATCTTTAAATTCAATTTCTCCTCTCACGTACGCCAAAGTTTCTCCAATTTCATCTTCAGAATTTATAACTGGAACTCGATCAATCATCTCAAAAATCCGGGTAGCGGCAGTTGTTGCCTGGGAGATGAATGAGAGATTTGGCAGCGCGCTCATAATTCCCCTGAAAATACAGGATTGAGGCTGTGAGTCTGTTTCACCATTGACTCTTATCAGTTTATGGTAGGTAAGTGATTCCTGAAGCCATTGCAAAGATTTTCCAACTTCTCTTCGGAGAAAAGTTTGTGCTGGTAACTAAGAAAAATACAATTTTAACGAACTTAAATATGAGGGGGGGAAGAACTTACACTCCTCCAAGTATTGTACAGATTCCAGCAACGAAAACAAGGCCACCTTTTTCGCCTCTCTCAGTGACAAGGACGCTGCCAACCCAAGACTGGAAAGCCCAAGCTCCATAAGTCATTCCCATGCTTCCAAGCAGCAATCCTTTTGTCAGACCTTGCTTTATGCCAAGCTCCATATTTTTCTCAAGAGCCAGGCTAAATCTTTCCAATGTTTGATGCTCCCCAACAAATGAATAAACTGTACGAATAGATGATATGGCTTGTTCTGCAATCCCACCAGCAGCTTCATAAGCATCCTTACCCCGGGCTCCAAGGTCCTTTAGTACTTTCCCGAACACAATTCCTGGAACGATGAACAAGAGCGAGAATGGCAAAGCAGCCAGGGCTAGTCGCCAAGAGAGTAGGAATGCGACCAAGATGCTACCGATGAATGATGTGAGGTGTGCAAGGCTGTTGGGTATCTTGTCAGCAACTGCATCTTGGATAGAATGGGCATCTGAAGTGATGTTGGTCACAACTTGGAAGGTAGAGAAAGAACTAGTTTGGTTGTCGAAGAAACTAACTTCTTGTCTCAGGACTGATTTCAGGTACTCCATCCTCATACGAGATGCCTGTCTCTCTGCAATTCTTGTCCAACACATTCCTTCTGCAAAATGAATGTAAATATATGGTATAGGCAAATCCTTAAAACTGGAAGCACACGAAGTTTCCTACCTAAGAGTTAGCAAGAGTTGCGGGCTTGCAACTTTAAAAGTAGCCTGTTAATAATACTATATGAATCACCAGTCTAATGGTTTCTTGTTATGAGTTTTGAGATCAAATGAACCCAGATAATTGGATATAGTAACAAAGTAGTTCACGTGCCAATGAAAGCAAATATCCCATCAAAGATTGCAACACAGAGAAGCCTCACCGCGTACTGCATATAGGACGAAAGGCAGCCTGTTAATTACACTACGGAATAGAAGCATCGTTAATCAATTATAACGGAAGAGAAACATTTACACAAGGAATCACTTTCAGGTACCTTGTCAACTGCTTCAGTGGAGATTGAGATCTCAGAAGTTCCAAGCTCGTTTATCACCATGCTGAGAATGTACATCGTGAGTGGGGTCATCATCCCATCTCCGATGCTGCCCAACGTTCCAAAAAGCAAGAGCAATTTATCTTTGCCATCAGCATACCGAAATAGGCCACCTTTGGCCCCCATAAAACTAGCTTGATGCACAACTTAATTGTTTTGTTCAGGTAACAAAGTTATTTAATTATCCCTTTTCTTTTGGATGATTTTAATCATCCAATTTAAACTTACAATTATTGGGTGATTTCCACCTTTAACGCTGATATATTTAAGGAATTCTATAGAGATAACTACCGTTAATAATGGACAGAGAAGACAATTGCAAGTCCATGGCAATGTGTAGATGCCGGTTGTCTTTTAGATTAAGCCAGCATTTGTGCTCGCTCCGTTTAGAATGTTGGTTGCCATAATTCCATCTGCCTCAGGTTAATAAGTTGTGGGTTTTTCCCTTTAGCTGCCGCCTACCTAGAGAGTACATACACACTAGGAACTATTATCTTTCATTCTTATACAGTCGTCACAATTAAATTAATAGCTTTGTAATCTGTTAATTAAGGAATCTATGATATGTAGGTACCATTGCATAAAATGCCAATGTTCCATTTAACAACGCATTGCAACGTCGCATCATTGTGACATCCAAAATAGACCGGAGGATCTGGCAGCAGAATAATTCAAGATTTGGATCATAGTCGGAAACTTTTAGGAGTACATCCAGACTAGAGAGATGCTGTAGAATTTCAAGGCAAAAATAAAATAAATAAATACATGTTCCAAGCTATTGGCGAACGGGTCAAGAAAGTTTCTTTGTCAAAGAAGTGGGCCTTACGGCACTCGTCATAGAATTTTTTTCCCAGTCATATTCCTTGTGTCATCTTCCATTGGTTGAGTTCGTCCGTTAACTGTTTGATTGAAATGTCTGCATTTCGTGACGCTATCTTTAGACATTGACGTTGTTAAAGGAAGGCTTCTCTTTGAGTTCATGACTCTCAACTTCATTTACTAAATAGACAGCGAAACAGTGGCATGCATTACTTCTTCAAAAAAATCTCTTTCGAGAGGAAACCGGGGGTTTTGGTTTTAGGGTCAATTTCTCTAAACAATAATAAATGCTACGTAATTACCCTACATAAATTCGCTTAAAATTTTATCAGAAATGATATTCAAATCCATCGCATAGCATCACGTGAACTTCGCACTCAAGCCGTGTACTTTCTTTTTTGCGTTCGCTTAAGTGGTGCCCTCAATCCGCCAGCCCACCAAGCCCAATGGCAAGAGATATGGTTTTGTCCAAGTGGTCTGGGCCGATTCCGGCTCATGCTTTTCTCATAAACAATCCTGCGCGTGCTGTCAGAAACTAGTCGCGGTGCATTGCTAATAATGTACATCAGTCGCACTGTATAACTCCTCTTGGACTTTCTAGTTTCTAGTTACCACCGTCAGATTTTGCTACCCCCAACCAAAGTCGCGTAATTTCTGACATTCAACGGCAGCGAAGGGGAAGAAGAAGCTTTAAGATGGTGAAAGTATCAACGTACTTCGGAATGTCACTGGCGGCCTTCGTCTTCTGGCAGTCCATGGACAAACTCCATGTCTGGATCGCCCTCCATCAAGACGAAAAGGTGGGCCTCCCTCATTTCCCTCTTCTCCCCCTCTTTCGCTAATTTAAATTTCAATTATCTTAATTTATTATAGGTTTCTTTGTATTTTCTTTCTTGTTTGATTTCATTCATTTCGCCCAATTTGGTAAAACCCCTAAGAGCGCTAAAGTTTTTATTTTCGTAATTTGCGGTTAATTTTGGTACTTGTGATTAAATTAATATTTCAATTGCTATTTGGTGTGACAGCTTGAGAGGTTGGAACGGGAAGCGGAGGTCAGGAGAGTGAGAGAGGAGCTGCTGAAAGAAAACAAATACAAGGATGCTCTGTAATTTCTATTTGTTGCTTTTTTTTCCAATTTTTAATGGAATATTATATTATGACTCGTTCAAGTTCGCATAAGCATGATGTTCACTGTAATCTCATGCCCCAAATTGTTATGAACACATTGTTGTCATTTCATCTCTTAAGCTGATGGAATTTGTTTTTTATTTTTGCTTGGATTGATAGTATGTTTGCTGTTGTTTTGCATGCATTGGTGATTGAGGAGTAGGATTGTGTCGATGTTATTAAAATGTAAGCTTGGTGTTGTTGTAACTGTATGATCAATAATGGATTTCCCTGTTCCATTACTCAAATGACTTAATATGAGTTAAAAGAGACCGAGGAGCTCCATTTGTCCGATGTGCGTTCATGTGGATTTATGATTCGTAAACTTTTTTGTTAAATGTAATGTCAGTTGTTTATGTGAGACTTTGTCAGTTGTTTTTGTTACCTAATTGTAGTTCACTACCCCGAATGATCTTTTAAAGGATCTCTTATGACCTGATGAAAATCATTAGTTTGGATCTTATAACAATACCATTTGGTTACTGAAGTTATTCAGTTTAAGCTGTAATGCCTCTTTTCTTGTTTGTTAGTTTGATTTATATTTGATTAAATCTAGATGTTCTGAAGATGCTTAGATGATGATCAAACTGAGGGCTTAGCATTCTAGTGTCCCTCCTTATTGCTGTCGATAGCCTCGAAAATGTCAGTATATTCTGAGGCTGCTTGAAGGGACTGAATTAAATGTTGAAAGCCAGAATATATAAATATATTCTTGAGCAGTTGAAGGGTACATCACCATCTGGGATCCTGTGTTCCAATCCACTCAATTTCTTGATCTGTATCTTCAATTTTTGGAAACTTATAAAGCTCTTCTGTTCATAAGCCAATGAACATGGTCTGTTAAATGCTTTTTCTTATGAAAGTAAACTCGACTGTCTTTTTTTCATCCAAGTAAAAAGATTTGAAAGGGATGTCTCGTCTGTGACTCCTGCATGCTATTGGCACGCCACAATAGCATTGTATACAGGTTCAAAGCTATTGAAACTTGAGAGCATGATAGCTCCATCCCATTATTTCATGAAGGAAACATTGATATAAAATGAATCTGCCTCATCCATATTCAACTAGCCGAGCAATTCCCCGTGTATACAATGAGTTAGAATACCTAAAGGCTGTGATAATTGAAATCAAAGTTTTCTTGTTTTCGACCGGCTAAATCGAGAGTACATGACCTCAGAAGATGGCAATTAGCCCTGCCTATCACATCCTCGAGTTATCGTCGTGTGAAAAGTCCAAACCCCTTGCTGGAAGTGTACCAGAGTTCATATGTACCCGCGTCTCGTTTCCAACACCATTTTATCAACTTTCTGAACGAAAAAGCATTTCAGTTAGGAGCACTACTTTTCAGAACTTGCAGATAATCGTGCTTTATAGCCGACTAGCATGGTTATCATGTAGGCAGCAAAGTGATTGCACAAAATGCACAAACACTGTATCTATAAATAGATAAATCTGAAAAGACGAACCTCTTTTTCCCTTAATTTCTGTTCAAAGCTCTCAAATACTGTGACCATTGTTCTCGCCAGGCTACTATATAAGTACATGAGATCTCTGTTAGTCAGAATTAAACAGTTTCATTTTCCATATTTCATTGAAATACAGTCTAGTTTCTCTCGTTAATGCATAAAACACAATTTTTTCATCCATGGATATAAGGGCATTCTTCTTGGTGGGGTTGTCACTGGTTCTGGTTTTTGACATGGCTGAGAGTTTTGATTACCAAGAGAGTGACTTGGCTTCTGAGGAGAGCCTCTGGGACTTGTACGAGAGATGGACGACCCACCACACAGTCTCTCGCGACCTCAAGGAAAAACAAATACGTTTCAGTGTGTTCAAGCAGAATCTGAAGCATATTCACAAGGTGAACGAAATGGATAAGCCTTACGAGTTGAGACTTAACAGGTTTGCAGATATGACCAACCATGAGTTCATGAGCTCCCGTAGCTCCAAGGTAAACCACCACAGAATGTTACATGGACCCAGGAGACAGACCGGGTTCATGCAAGGGAAGACTCAAGATCTTCCTCCATCTGTACATGGACCCAGGAGACAGACCGGGTTCGTGCAAGGGAAGACTCAAGATCTTCCTCCATCTGTTGATTGGAGGAAGCAAGGAGCAGTCACTGGTGTCAAATATCAAGGCAGATGTGGTAAGCATTTACTTCACAGTTTTTAAGTCGAGCAATTTTGAGACTAATCACTATCACTGTGAAGAATGTACAGCTGCTTCGAAGATTTCTATATCTGAAATAGTTCATATTGATATATGCTCAAAACAGGTGAGCTATGGTCTTTGTCTGAGCAACAGCTGGTTGACTGCGATAAAGATAACCATGGTTGTGATGGAGGATTAATGGAACAAGCATTAAACTTTATTACAAAGAGTGAAGGATTGACAACTGAAAAGAGTTACCCTACACAGCCATATATGGATCCTGTGAGTTACCGATGGTAAGTAAGTGGTAACATAGCTAACATAGTATATGTTCTACGGCGTCAATCATTTATCTTATTCACATATGCTCATGGAAAGGGGATTTATATCTAAATTACTTTCGGTTTTGCAGACGAATGCTCCTGAAGTAATTTTAGATGGCTATGAAATGGTACCTGAAAGTGATGAGAATGCTCTGTTGAAAGCAGTTGCAAACCAGCCAGTAGCTGTCGCTATAGATGCTGGTGGCAAGGATTTTCAATTCTACTCTGAGGTAACGAGTCTCTGCCTCATTTCAGCAGTACTGGTACATACGTACATTTAAAGTGTGACCATTTTGGTAATGTGAAAATTGAGTTTGTGTTTGTAGGGAGTGTTCACTGGAGATTGCGGCACAGAGCTGAATCATCGGGTGGCTGTTGTGGGATATGGAGCAACTCAGGGTGGAACAAAGTACTGGATAGTGAAGAATTCATGGGGTACTGACTGGGGAGATAAGGGTTACATAAGAATGCTACGTGGGATCGATGCTGAAGAAGGGCTGTGTGGTATAACTTTAGAAGCCTCTTATCCTGTCAAGTTGCACCCTGATAACTCTAGGCATCCCCGCAAAGATGAACTCTAGTTCACTAGATTTTGCTTTCGTTTGGGTTTTTATGTTCAAGCCAAGAGACTTCGTCCTCGGATGTGAGGATCATTTGGGGGAAAAGAAAGGGGGTAGGGGGTTCTGATAGTTAGGTGCTTAAGCCGATGCAGTTGCTTGTAAACCGTTTGTTTTATGTTTAATAATTTTACCGCCATAAATCTGTTTGATGCTTGAAGTGGAATATCAAATTTGTCTTTGAAAAATCTGTCAGCTAATGCACACAACAAAAACAAGCATTGAGCAGCCAGTTTTGTTTTGTTCTCAAGGGGCGAGGAACTCAATGATGGGCCTCAAATTTTTGGATTACTCCAGAATCCTACCCAATTAGGCAACTTGGGCTTTTAAAGCCTAATTAGCTGGGTCCGCATACTGGGCTGTGCAATGTCAAATCTGGTCCATTTAGGCTGAGTATTTGATCGTGACATGACGTATTTGTCCTTCATCAAGAAATTAATTGATTTGACTGCTGACATAATTTGACCAAAGCACTTTGCCCTTCAATCACAAGGCCGCCACATTTCCTCGTCAATAGCATTAATGGAAATTGCTCGGCCTTCATTATCCCCAAGATCATGACAAAGCTTCGGGTTAACCTTTACACAAGTTGGCTGGCCTACAGCCTAATATCCTATGCGAATTGTCCAGACTCTAGAATCATCAATTGGTTTGACAAATAGATATTTTAAAAAACAGAAAGAATTATTAAAAAAATTGTATAATTGTTCATTTTTGTTTAGCTTATAAAGTATAAAATATCTTCTTTCTTTTTTCTTTTTTTTTTTTTGAGGAATATCATTTGGTTAACCTCTATACTTTTAATATCACCGCCGAGATTTATGGTGTATGTTAATTTTTCGTTAAAATCTACTTAAATACAAGGACATAGTTTTACTAAGGTTAGACTAGCTATAGGCCCCGTGCCCAAAAATAAACATCTTTGAATCAATGTCTACTAAAGTTTCTCACATATCCTTCATAGTTAAGTTCTCAATTCCTACTCATGAATTGAGAATTTAGGAACTCTTAAGATTCCTTATTATAAAAGTAATTTATCACTTTAATTAGAATTAAGGACTTATTTCATTAATAATATATGCAATTTTTTAGAGTGAGACCTCATTATTTTTTACTCTTTTATGAACACTGACATTAATATAGATAAATGACATTTGTAATTTAGCCTGAAAAAAATAAAATTACTAAAATCATATACAATATATATATATATATATAACGAAAATATAAAGTTACATCAAAATATAACTTAGGAGCTCGAAAATGTCATTTTTTAATTTGCAAAAGCATTAAAAGCTAATGATGGGTATATTCATCTGTAAAATGTTTAAATTATTACACTTCTCCCTAACTTGTAAAAAAAAAAAAATGCTATGGCTTTGAATAATTATCAAATCTAACCCAAACCCACAATAGGTTCTCATATTTAAAATTACAGATATTAAAAATTTTTTAATAATACCTACAAATTTACTTATATAATTCCAATGTAAATTTTGTAATAATAACCTAAAAAATATGCGTAAAATACTCAAGTATAAATTTCATCAATGTAAATGAGAAATTAGGGTTTCAACATTAAAATAAATAAACAAATTATATCAATCTAGCACAAAAAAAAATTCTTAGGTAAATTATCATAAATAAAGTCAATGTTTCACTCTATTTTTTAATAAACATACAAGTATTGTCAATAATATTAAAAAGTAAATTTTAGATGAGGAGATTAATAACAAGAGAATCGTGACAAGTATTGTCAACAATATTAATAGCATCACTTGCCTCCTTACTGTTTTCATAACATCTAAAAATCCTTCCAGCTCAAATATATATATATATATATATAGAGAGAGAGAGAGAGAGAGAGAGAGAGAGGGGAACAAAGGGAAAATGTGTTATTTAACTTGAGAATATAGAATATGTATTTATTGTAAAAAAAATCTTAAATTTTTATTCACATCGAAATATACATTTTTTATTTTTAGTACTAAAATTGTTTCTATAATTTCTATTTATATGATTTCTTTACTTTATACCAACAATAAATAAAAGTATACTTAAAAATAAGGATAAAATAATAAAATTATGATTATTGGCCTTATAAAAATAATAAAGGAATTAATAGTATATATTGATTTTAATAATAAAAAAAATAACAGCTGACCCTTTAGATAACCAAAGTTAACAATTAATTAAACAAATTAAAAACTTAATTTTGGCGACAAATCATTAAAGGAAAACAAGCAATATTATTCAAAGCACAATAAAATATCAGTAATATTAAGCTTAAAAATACAAAAATTCTACTTATTATTAGTTTATTGTGTATATCTCAAAATGTGTATACATATACCGGAAGGAGCAGGATGTGTGACCGCAATGAATTTGGTTAGATTTATGAATTAAGAAAATTAGGTTAAGAATAATAACCTTAACTTATATATTTTTATGATCCATTTTTTTAATTTTAATTTTTATGATTAAAATTAAAAATATAAATGATTAAAAAAGAATGCGGGCGGTAGATATTTACCTGCGACCTACAGAATTCGATAGATTTAGAGATTCAGGGGTAATTTTGCCCCCCCCAAAACACAGCTCACGAAGGCTATTGAAAACCGGAATGTGGCATAATGAAAGTGAAGCCCAACAGAAGGCAAGCAGCCGCACAAAGGGTGTTTTACCAAAGTTCACCCATACCCTGGTAAAAAATTATAAATGTTGAAAAATGTAATCATAATTTAATTTCTACCTTTTATCGGGTTTCAAACAAGATATCAATGAGGTTAATAAGATAATAAGATGGGTCCGAGTGGCCAACCGTGTGGCCTTGATCATCTCAAAAGGATACTCTCGGCCACGCACGCGTTTTTTCACTCCCCCCCACTCACGCCATATCGCTGACCGCCCACCGGTTTTTCCCCGTTACCGGTCAAACTATTTCCCTACAAGATTTGAAAAAAAAAAAAAGGGGTTAAAAATTACAAGACGACGTTGCTTTTTCACCTGGGAAAGGACAAAAATCCTGTTAATGCAAAGTACTGTTAGGGAGATAATTAGGGGCTTTAATACGGTCGTTGTCGGTTGATGACTTAATTTACTGTTACTTACAATAAATTAATGGTGTTAATTAACTCGTGTGCTTGCAGGTGTTATTGGTGCTTGATTAAATAAACAAGTAATTTAATGGCCATAACATCGTGCTGGCAAGTTGCAAGTTGCAAGGTGCAACGTCTCATCGTAATTGTAACAATAGCAGTTTCAACATTCAACAGAGCTTGAGAGACCGTGTTTTCCAGAATCCCTAGAGCATCCAATGATAACCATATACCCAATTTCAATATTATTGTTAATTAACTTAATAACCTGTCGTTCCACTCACATAACCCGCCTTCCAACTCAGAACTTCTATGGAGGAAAGTAAATGACCGACACGAATGACTAACTTCTCTCTCTTCTATTTTCTTTTCTTTTTTTTAAATAATATTATATATTACAAATTTACATAATATTCTTAATTAAAAAATTACTTTAGGAAAAAAAAAAGAGTAAATTTCTTTTGTCTAAAGATGATAGTACCCTCCCCAATTGAAGTGTGAGAACATGTAACATTTAAAGTTAATAATTTTATTTTTCAATCAATAAAAATAATTTTAAATTTTTATAATATTTATAAAGATATATATAAAATTATATTAAATATAAAAGTAATTATCAAAATTATATTTTAAAAAATTATTCTTTTTTTATTTTTTAAAATCTCTAAAAAAGAATTTAGTAAATATCAAAATTAATTTTTAATTTTTTAAAATCACTTTTAAATTTTTAAAATGAAATTCTCGAAAAGGAACCTAGCAATGTTATGATTTTATCTGTTGGAGCATCCACCAAGGCACCAAGTTCGGATAAACTAACAGTGCTCTTACTAAAATTTCCTGAATCAACTGTGCAAATGCTTCTCCAAAAAGAAAAAAAGGAAAAAAAAATGAATGACTTGGAAAAAAGTATAAAACACTTAACTAAAGGTCGGGCCACGTTGTACTTTGATTATTGTCAAATTTCTTCTAGTCAAAGAATAAACGGGTTTAAAAATCGGGTGCCTAAAGGTGCAATTAATTGACCATTCCGCTAAATTTTTGTCGAGTGTGTACCTGAACAAATTCTGAAAGCATCGACACACACTCTAGAAAATAAAAATTAATTGAAATGGTTGCATTCCTAGGTTAGCACCCAACACTCCCTCAAAACTGAAAGCAACCATTTGATCCCATTTATTTGCATAACAATTTGAAGCAGCGATATAACTCATTTCTGTTCCCTACGCCAATCCGCAAATGTAAAACTGACTTTTTAGCTAGCTCAGGCTGTTCCGCCGTAGGGTGGTCCCTCAAAACGGAACGTGTGGTCCCGTAAACTTGGCTATTTTTTACACTGATGAATGATCAATGGTCATGGCTCTTTCTGGTCATACAAGAGGACTAGAGATTTGTCATTTGCCTGTGCATGCCTTGGTCCACACAGTAATTAAAGTTGTCGCCGTTAGTATTATCGTTTATCGTTACGTGACAGCAACAATACGAGGATCAACAGGCACTGTAGTTACAAAACACAACCGGCATCACCGATCAGGGTCTGGATCGTGGAAATAATCAGGTGGTCCACGTGTCAAGCCCCCCCATGAAAATCAAGGCAGTTAAGAAGACACAAACTGAGGAGATGATGATGGTGATGCACAGAGTGTGTGCATTGTGCGACCGAAATCAAAGATGAGCATTGAGGAGGCTGTACAGATCGAACCATTAAGTGGGTCTGGTCATTCTGTAATAATGCCATGCGAAAGCTGGCGCATGTAACAGTAACATGTCAAGAGGCTCAACTTTTAAAACAAAAATTAAAGCAAAATGCGAAATCTTTCTTAACGGACATGGAATGTGACCCAAAAATAATAATAATAAAAGAAAAAGAAAAATGGAACTGATGAGTGAGTAAGAACGCAACAAGGCCAGAAATTTTGAAAGCGGCTGAAGCTGATCATGAATCGTTTAGGCTTTAGGCTCTGCAGCCCTGATGAACCACAACCTGGAGCACTGCTACGGTACGGAGCAAGGTCAAAGCTTCTTCAGCCACAAGTGATGCCATGTCAGCATTGAATCATATGTGGCATAAGAGAGGTTTGATGTTAGCTGTCAGCAATTTCACGTGGTCGTCTCTTTCTTTAATTTCCCTCTCTTTTATTGCGCGTAAATTGCAGTTTACTTAAGCCAAGCGGCGCAAGGGCAACTGCCAATTGCCACTCGAGTGACATTCGTGGAAAGGAGATCGATCGATTGACCTTACACTTACACCCCCCTTGGCTTTTTCCCGTTCTCTCCACTTTTTTCAATCTTTCTTAATTCTTTATTTGTTGATCATTTGCTTGGAATTGCTGCATCTTCTTTCGAGTTTCATGTTTTTAATTATTTCAAGGGTATTATCATTATTATCTCAGAAGCAAGATTTACATACGGGCTGGGTATTATTATTCTACGTACACTTCTAGCAAATCCTTCATTATTATTATTATTTTGGGGAAAAGCTACTTACATATACAAATATATATATTCTCTTTCATTGCCATGATTAAAGCCGAGGTAATCAAACTCCAACGATTGCACGTAAATTAACTTTTGTAGTTACGAGAGAGGTAAACTTATGAATGCAGTGTAAAAATATATTTGTATATATACTTTGTAAAGTAAAATAAGTAAGGTAATATAAGAGTTAATAAAAAAAAGGAAACTAACATATGTAAGATGAAAAGTTTATATAATATTGATTACTTTATGTATTTGATTTTGTATTTGAATTGAATAATGATAATTTTGTGTTAGATAATGCATGTGATGTTTTATTAATAATAAAATTTATTCTCAAAATCATATTTTAAAAAAATATTCTTTTAATGTTTTCAAAGATATTGTAATATAAAGTTATTTTGTATCCTGCTAAACTTCTTCAACAATAAATCTAAATGGTTTATAAATAAAGAGTAAAGTTTAAAATCACACATGAATAAAACTCAAAATTATATATAATTTTATTGATATACCATACATATGTCTAGTAATATAAAAATATTTTTTTATTTTATTTTGGCTAGATCCATATTAAAATAAACAATTTTTCTTGAGTAATAATATAACCACAAGTTCGTATACAAACTTTTTTTGTACAATTATTTTTAGTATAAACTAACGTGATATGATTTAATTGATTGAACTAAATATCTTTTAACTCACGTAATTTATTATAATTATTTTATATTTTTATTTAACTAATTAATTAATACTACGTTAATTCATATAAAATAAACATGTACAAAAATTTGTGACTATATCATCACTCTTTGCTTAAATAACTTATTTAGTAAACAAATACTACTGTTGAAAATTTAATAAAATTTATTCCACTCGTTTTTAGTGTAATTTCTTTATTTTCGATTGATGAGTATTTTTTATTTAATTAAAGTAAATAAATATACTATTTTTTACTAAAATTCTTTAAAAATTATGTCAAAATATTTGATAATTAACAATTTTATGTTAATTTATTTGTTTTACATCTTTTTTCTAATCGTATATATAGTTCACAAAACTTATGTCTACCACAAGATTCATGTCACGACTCTTTAGTCACCAAATTATAGAATTTTCCTATGAGGGATAAAAACATAAATACGCTATAGGAAAAAGAAATTGCTGGTCGAACCCCACCAAAAGTTCTTAGATATTGTATGTACTTTCTAAAAGAAGGAGCGCATGAGAAATGAGTAATTTACTCAAAATCTTAGCTTGACGTGTACGAGAGAAGTAAAACAAGTCTCAACGACAACAGATCTAATATTTATTTAAACAAATTCCCAGAGGTTCCTTCTTCCGAAATGGAGGCAAGGGCTCATAGATCGAAATGAAAGGAGCTTGAGACTGAGTCAAAGAACCTGAAACATAACTTGCAAATGGAAAGTTGTCTTGGACAAATGATCACTTAACACTTTGATCAAAAGACTTATGGACTGATATGTAAAATTCTAAACAACAGATCCCACGTAATTCAACTGTATACAGTCGTCCATTAAGTTTCTAACACATACACATGCGAATGGTTTGATGGCTTAATGATCTGCTTTACTTTTTAACGAGCGAAATCATTACAGGTTGCCGCTAGTATTAGTTTCCTTCGGTTAAAAGGTGAACGTATACCTACTTCCTAGGTTTTTGACTTTCTTTGAGGTCCACGTTGCCAGGTTTCCTCTTACATGTAAATTTTCTCAGACGGGATTTCAGAAGATCAGATACTACAACGACGATTGACGCCTCTCTTCAAATACGCGGTATAATGTATAGCCAAATGCAGCATTCTTTCCGCAGAGTCGTAAGTCGAAGTAAAACTGCTAGCCATTTCCCTTGATTACATACAAATACAGAACACTAGGCCAAAACGAAACTTTTATCCGGACTTTAACACAAATTAGCATCTTAAGTTAAGATACGACGCGGCAGCAGCACGGTTCACTTTCCCAAAAAAGCCAATAGAGCGCGCAGGAAAGCAAAGAGACTCCAGGGGAAGAGCAAGACGACAGCGAAGGCATTGGCAATAGTAATTAAAAAAATCAGCGAATGTGAACTGTTAAGCACACGGACTAGCAGCGTAGCCATACGCATGCCCACCGTGATACCCACCGCGATACACACACGACGGATGATAGTGGCTTCTTTTTATCCCTCGGTCAATCCTTCATATTATATAATAAAAAATAACATTACCTGAGGCAAAGATGCTTCAGCGTTTCCAATGTATATATTCTTAATTATTGGCTTAATAAAAAAATCTCAAACCCAAAACTAGATAGTAATTTAATTATATAACTCATTTAAATATATCAACACTAACACTTTTCTATCCTTTTTTGCTCTATTCCAAACTAGCAACCTGCGCTACAACTTTTGAAAGTAACTTAAAAAAGGAAAACAAAAGAAAAGAAAGAGAAAAAAAAGGATAACGCTAATAATTAAAAAGAAAATGAAATACAACAAAAAGAGAGAGAAGTAAATGGAAGTGATAGCATTAGCAGCGGTCAGCTAGCTAAGCCTGAGAAAACAGGCTGTATAAAGAAAGGGCTCGGTGCTCAACGAGCATCCATTGGTGAGCTATTGCTGCAGGGCACATTTAATTTACGCATATATGTACACCCTTATCCGCATGTCCAAGAGATCCAGCCTCCTTCTCCCTCAATTAGGCGCGAGAACCTCACGACAGGTACTATCTCTGTCATCGTCATCAACCACATCGCCGCCGTTTGTGCTACTGCTGCTGCAGCTGCCGCCAATTAAGAGATGGGTTTGGTCAGCGTCGTCAGACTCACAGTTATTCGCAGTGTCTAGCACATCTGAACCGCCGACGTTGTCATGATTATCATCAAGATCAGTGACCGCATTTGGATGGGCGAGAGAGTGACCAATGACGTCGCCGATGACGGATATAGACTGCTTATTGTGATCGAGACAAAGTCCAACAATGGGTAGTGGCTCCGTCAGTTGCCTTCCGTCTCGAGGCGGCGAGAACACCACTGGCAAATAGTGGTCCATCTCGCTTGGGAACTTGGAGTTCTTGAAGTGCTCTTTCAAAGCTTCCAGTCCCTTCATATTTTAGGAAAATACAGACAGATAATTAATTACGAATTAAAATAATTATATAAAATATAATTACTTGCCTGAACTCTTGCATAGGTAACTTCACATATTTTTCTGGAGTTGAAGACCTCCCAATTTTGAAGATGAAAGGCTTTGTACAGCCGCCAGGTTGCCTCCGGAGACGTCATGTTTACAAACCCATATCCCACGTTGCACTTGTTGCTTTTTTAACAAAACCAAAAGGATAAATAATATTATTATTGAATTTTGCCGCATGTTAGTTCAGATTATTTTAAATTTGCTTTTAAGAAGGCAAACAAAACATAGGGTTGAATAAAGAAGGAGCGGACCAGAAGTAAAAGAGAATTGAGTTACTTGAAATCAATGGGGAGATAGACGAAATCGTAAGAAGACAAGGGCTGGTCATCTCCTTCCGCTATCTGTTCGTTGCAGTGAATGCAGTGATTGTCCAACATGTTCAATAACAGTTTCTGGCTGCAACAACATATAAAAAAATAATCATAATTAATCATAATTATACTATCTAGTAACGATTGAACAAACTAAAATAAGTGTAAAATTATCATTTTGATTTTGAGAGCGAAACCTGTATTTGTTAGGTATGTTCTTGATCATGACAGTGGTTCGGGAATCTTTGCAGTTAGACTCCGCCGTAGCATCCTCGCTTATTAGAAAACGAGCATCAAATTTCTTAGCGTGTTTTCCCTTCCATGGCCTACCCCTATTTCTAAGTTGCTGCGGCTTAGCAATAGAGACCATTGACTGATAGCTTTGGCTTTTCTTGGAACCTCTCCTGGCTGGATTAATATTAATATCCTCCATTGCATTCGCCAACGACAGAGAAGCCACCGAAGCTTCTATTGAGCAAGTCACGTTCACACTATTAGGGTTCCCCTTGAAAGAATTCGAAGGTGATTTCTTTCTAAAATGTGGGGCTTGTGAGACGAAAGAGCGAGGACTGTAGGAAGGCGGAGGGGGACAATCTGAATTTCTTGTTTGATAAACAGTAGAGTAATTAACACTGCCGGCGCAAGATATTGAGTTAGAGTTGGCATAGAAGAGCTTCTTGCTGTGGCCACCGGGCCGGCTGAATTCGATAACAACGTGTTTTCCGTAAATTTCCTGGCCATTCATGTCTTTAAGAGCCTTAGCTGCATCCCTTACGTCATAAAACTCTATAAATCTTTGATGTTTCTTTAATGGTGTTTCTCTTAATTCCTTCACGGGACCTGTAAAAGAGATATATTTCTGCGTTTCATCACCAAAAAAAACTTGTAACACTTTAAAAGTTTCTTTTGCTGGTCAAAGGCATTAATGAAAAGGCAGGAAAACGACCCACTGGGTTGAACCGAATGGCGCAGGTCACAACAAACGATACACACCCAAAAAAAAAAAAAAAAGATAGTGAAAGAAACTTTTAAACACAAAAAAAAAAAAGGCAAGCCTTGATAATAACACATTCAGATCTTATGAAACTGACAGAAACTTCATAAAATCACCCAAACCAAAAAAAAAAAAAATCACACACTAAAACCCCGCTAAAACCCGCAACGAAAAAACTTACCAAAAGCCTGGAAAATTTCTTTGAGAGTAGAAGAAGAAACCCCGGAATCTAAATTGAAGACGACGATAGTGCCCTGATTGTTCCCATCAGGAACAGCATCACACGTCGGAACAATGAACTGGGCCCAGACGGGCCTGCCAGCGACGAGCCCACGCGCCGGTAGAGGTAGTACGGGGGAGTACGAGTTCATAATCATCAAGCTCTCCGCAACAACTTGATTATCATAACAACCAGGAGCTAAATTATTATTATTATTATTATTATTATTATTATTATTATTCATCAGCATCAACCCGCTACTGTAAGGATTCTTTAACCTGTAGATTTGCTGTTGCAGTTGCATGTGCTGCTCTCGTATCTCCCTAAACGCCATTTCCGCGTGTCTCAGATCATAAAAGTGAACTGTCACGATTCCTTCCATGAGTCTCTCCATTTGAACCCCTCTCACCTCGCCGAAGACCTCTAAGTCCCTCCTCACAATCGTCTCGCTGACGTCACCCGGCACATAACTCAACACAACCGTCCGCGTGGGCCCCGTAGACGGAGGCGGGGGAGGCACTCCCACTTGTGGGTGCGTGGAGTACTGAGCGTAACCCACGCCGCCGAACGGCACAACTTGGACGTCGTTGGGGGCGTAAGGAGGCAGCGTGGGAGGAGAAGCGGTGCCGTACGGATAGTAAACTTGTGGCGGTCTAAAGAGTGTTGTTGGTCTGAACTCTTGCGCTCTCGGGTCTAGGTTTCCCGGAAACCGGCTAATACCGGTTTCTCCCATCGGTTGGTTGTTTTCCCGGCCGGGAAGCAAACGGCTAGCAGTCTTCTGTCAAATTCTCTTTCCTTCCCAAGCTTTTAATTTCTCTATGAAAAAATGTACAAAATGGGCTTTCTTTTTTTGAACATGCCAAAAGTTGTTAAAAATGCCCTCTGCCATCCAAATAACTTTCGCGAAATTACTCTAGTGCCCCTGTCACTTTGCCCCGTTATGGAGAGGGATGGGGTGAATGTTTTGCGAATGTCTTAAAAGAGGAGGGATGATAAGATGGGGGCGGGTGTAGGGGAACGCACGTACGCGGTGCAGGCACGCACGAGAACAAAAGGCGCTTACTATGCAGAAACTGGAGAGTCATAATAACTGCCTGGTGCCTGCTACTTTTTCATATTGCTATTTTGACTACTCATAAGCTTTGCTTTATATATTTTGACTTCCTCGATTAGCCTTTTAAATTTATTTATTCTTGCCTAATATAATTAATTCAAAATAAATAACACTAAAAAAAATCAAATTTGTTTCTCTTCGTTCCTGGCTTCATGCAAACGTGACGTGATGGTGCTCGTCGAAAATATTTGAGAAAAAACAATTGAAATTAGAACCTGAAACCGAAATCCCTTCTCTATATTTGAAGCACCAGGCTAGTTAGTGTCATAAACTTTAAATCAATATTTATTACAGGTTAAATTGATTTGGACTTAGGGCCTGTTTATAGTTGACGTACTATCATTTTCTAATAATTCTTACTAATTATATTATATAAATAATTAATTGTAAAAAAATTAATTAAGTATCTTATAAATTTTATTTTAAAAAATATTATAAATTTTAAAATTAATTATATGTGTCTAATAAATTTTATTATTAAATTATTATCTAAATATAAGTAATACACACATATATATATATATATAATATTTTTACTGTATTAATGTTTTACCTCAAATTGATTAATAAAAAATAAAAAATAAAATAAAAAACACTTCTTCCAACAAGTAACACCAATTTGGTATAATCAAAGTTTAATTAATGAGATGGTCCTTTAAACAACACATACATATGTGTGTGAATAAAAGTATATTGATAAAGTTCACATTAATTTTTTTTAAATATTTATAAATTAAAGAATAAAGTATTGAAACACATACTAACCCAAGTGGCGTTATTGCGGCAGTGGTCTCGTAGTATTAGAGAAGTTATGATGAAATGAAAAATAGGAAAAAAACAGGATTTGGGGGTAAAGAGTGTGCGGACTAAAAACAAAAGTCAAATAATAATCATTTAAATATATAATGATATTCGTAAAATTGTATTAAATATAAATTTATTTTTAAAGAATTTTTTATTTTTTAAAATTAACTATAAAGTAAATCATTTTGTGAACGGCAATTTTAATAATAAAAAAAAGTTTACCAATCACTAAAGTTATTTTTTAATAACAAGTAGATTTAATTTCTTCATCATATGTTAATAGAACAGTAAGCTGTGTGTTACAAAACTAGTTGCTTTAATCCGCCAAAATTTTAAGGTAATTGACTGTGCAAAATCCATCAATGGGAAATGTTCTGTTTGTTAAGATGCAAAGCAACTGGGAGTAAGACAGACTTAAAGCGCACGATGTGCTGGTGTTTTTGAGTTGGGTGTTAATAAAAATCGTACCAAAAAGATGATAAATAAGTTGATAGGTTTGAATCATAATGGCCATGGAAAACGAGTATCCTTTTCTTTCTGTACCTTTAGCATTGATTAAAATGTCAGTGTCACCTGTGCTGTCCAGGTTGCTGTATTTTTTACTTCTGGTTTCGTTTAAAGGAAAGGTACCACCGAAAAAGGAGCCCCCCCCCCCCCCCCCTTTTTTTTTTTGGGTTGGGAGGGCTGATGTCGATGAGTTTCAATGCGAAATCAATCGTAACCAAGATCATTATTCGGCGACAAATATCCGTTCGACGTGAATTAATTAATCAATAGAGGCTGCTGTTTGCTGAGTCGAAAAGATTGTGGGAGCATTCATTTGGGCACGGGAGCAGGTGGGCGTTTTCCATTAAATAAATAAACGTTGCATTGGATATGGGTGAAACGCAGGAATTGAAATGACATGCACATGCCCATCAATATTCAATGATTCAATCGCATTTAACCTCCAAAATCTTTCCCAATATCCGCTCTTTAATGAATGAATGGACGAACGGATGAATCCTGCAAACAAATAAGCAGCTTTGCTTGCTTGCTTGCTTGCTAGCTGCTGCTGCTGCTATTATGAATATGAATACGAAGAAGAAGTGGATCAAATTAACTAATATAATGTAATTTTAAACGAGGCAAGGTGGGAGAGCAGAGCGGAGCCGAAGCACACGTGCGCCGGAGATTCCAGTGGCAGGACGCAGGAGCAACAAGAGATTTCCGATGCTCACTGATATCGAAGTTAATTCATTTTAATATAATCAAATTCCACATCCTGCCTACTTTGCACACACCATATATTGTCTCCCCTTCCGCGCCCCTTAATTTCTTGTCTCTAATTCGCATATGTTCACGCTACTTTTTAAACGACTATAACATTCAAGTATGTTTATTTGGATACTACCATCGAAAGTCTTGCGTACAACAAATCTGGACTCTCGGTTATTCTAAAAACTACCATTTTTATTGATTTCAAAGTTGTAATTATGTATATTGATAGTAACAAAAGGGGAAAAAAAGAACGAAATAATTGTGTATATGATACAAAATTTGATTGGATGGTTTCATAGATAATAAACGTGGTGAAGACATTATCGTATCTGAATCTCTCATACATTACCCAAGAATAACGCAAAAATGTATAATAGATGGTAATATTGACAAAGAAGGAATACGCGTCTCAAACATTCGATTCTTGCTCCACCCTTCTTGTCACGTATTCTAAATATTATAGATTTGAGAAACGTGACCCGTAACTCAAAGCTATGTACAACGAAAAGTTTGGTAGGATGATTGATAGAGCTGATCCATTGTAGTTTTTTTCCCCCACCATTATTTGTAAAGCAATAGAAGCTTTGACACTTTATTGGCTCACATTGTTTGATGAACTTTAATTTAAGTAGTAGCTTCCTAGGTTATACTGTCGTGCTCCCCATTTCCTCCGCATAAATTCATGGGCCACAAGCACGACCTTTCTTCTGTAGAGGCAACTGCGACACAGCAGCAGTCCCACGCACCTACCCCTTTTTATGGACATCAAAAGTAAGTAAAAGGGATGTAATCCATCCCGCCCTAGTCCCCACCTACCCCTTTTTTAAGGAGATCTTACTCTATTAAGTTCCCCACCCACCCACACAAAAACATTCCATTTGTTGAACTAGCCGACCTTTCCAATAATTTTCTTTTAACAATTAGGATAAGGACTTGCACCAACGTGCATTAAATGAGTAAATAAATAAAAATGCAGTCAGTTTTTATCTTGTCATTGAGAGCCACGATTTACATACCGTCCAACGCAACCATAATTCGATTGGCCTATGAAGGGCGCGTTCGAGAAATAGCCTTTAACTCAGGCAGTGTGGTCCATGAGAGCGAGACCATCCTCCTTTGCTCCCCCTTGTTACCAGGAATGTTGCGGCCTAAAAAGGCCGTGTAGACCACCACGCCAGTGCACTACTGCTTGCATTGGTATGCGTTTGTCCTGTCACCGCGACGAATCAATACCCAGTTTTCGATCATGTGTTCGAAGAAGGGTTTGTAAGCATTCTCTTAGCGTAGTCTTGACCATACGGAAATTAGGTTTCTGAACAACGATAATTTCATTAAAAAAAATCTGAATGAAGAAAACTAAGATTTTAAAGTCTTTTTTATATTGATGTTACATTACATATTATATGTTTATACCTCCATCAAGCTGTAGCTGGGAGTTGTGACCTCCACAATATACCCTACTCATCCTACACAGCCATTTTGCATTAGGCCTTAGATTCTAAGTAAGCTTTGAGAGTGAAATTATATGTTTAATTTATTCACTTTCCAAATATAAATTCGCACTCTGATCAAGAATGTTCAGGTATTAAATTATAGGGCAAAGCAGCCAAATCAAGACAACAAAAAGAAAACTACATTTGCTGATTCCAAGATTACTGTTCCATAGAAAGTTTTATCATGGAGGAAGCTCTATTTTTATCTAGATTATGAAAACATACAGAAGCCTATTTGAATGTAGAATCGAGAATGGTTTGGTCTTGGTCCTCTTGGATACTCTTTTATTTATTAGTTTTTGGGCACGTTAGGCAATTGGGGCCTTTAAGTCCACCATGTACAGCTTGTTGTCCTCCGACTTAAAAGGTGCAATAAGTGAGATTCGATCCTGTCTAATGAGGGAGACATAAATTAAGAAATTAGCAATCCAAAAATACTGCACTTTTAAATATACAACATTGTCTGTTCTAAGTGGGCTGGTTTTCATCTATTAAATGGGACGATAAATAGTTCACAACTTATGAAATACACTTTTTAAACGGATGCAAAGTGGTTGAATACTCTCTCTCTCTCTCTCTTCTTTTTTTTTTTTTTTTTTTTGGGGAAAAGTGAAGACCTAGTTTGAAACTCGAAATTATTAGGTATTGCTTGAAAGTGTTAGCATAATGCAATCATCAATCAAGCCTTATTATTATTAGTTTTCTTTCCATTTATTATAGACAAGTAGCAATTAGGAATGTGATCTTCAATTGAAACTTTAACAGATCTTTTCTTGTCAAACCCCAAAATAATAATAATAATAATAACAACAAATCAGCAGAACAGCTAAGAGATTTCACAACAGCCTTGCTATAGGATAATCAGCATACTGAACAAACTACTGTCAATGATAACTATGGTGCAATTTACTGTTTATTCTATCTTATTGCATAAAAAAGGAAAATGGCTCATCCATGTCAACCAGTGCGGAAATCACTATCTTCTAATCTAAGGGAATTATTTACTCAGAAGGTGGAAGTGATACATGCACATGAAGCAGTTAACAACATTCTAGTAGCGTTGGGAAGTTTTTAACCAATTACAGGCAGTCGTTTTTCCAGCCTACATCAGGGAAATGTACCGAGAGGCATCTTGTTTGGCTATATGGCTTGAGAGGCTTAGATGAAAACTCTTATGAATGTTGAATTATCCACAAAGTTGCTAATATAATTGAATAGCTCTACTTGGTGGGTCTACTGTTCCCTGCTCCGGTTAAGGGTCAAAGTCTAGAAAATAAAGAATCATCATTACTGGATGTAACAGATTGACAAGTATTTTAGCATAGCGTACCACTTCAAAATAAACAAAGAGCCTTTTAAGGGGGGAAAAGAACAGATACAGACAAAATTTAACATTGCCACCATGTCCACAACTTAGAATGTAGTCCACATCCCTTACTGACATGCTGAATGGTCTACAGGTTAATGGCAAAACACAGGGTCTCTCTCTTTCCCCCAAAATATATACAAACACTGACATACTAAACTAATTATCTGTTACTACGGAAAGCCCCATCTTTGAGTGAATGGAAAGAAGATTTATACCTCTGTGCTAGTCCAAACATGCCAAGTGTGCCGCCAGTGTGAAGCATCACCACATCAGCATCCCCTTTCAATTTCTCAACACTGAGGAGTGTTGCCATCTCCCAGGCAGCTAAAGTATACACAGGATCTACTAAAATACCAGTTAGCTGGGCAATTTGATGGCATGCCTCTATCTCCCCTTCTAACACATTGCCAAATCTGATAATTGACAAGTAGTGAGAGAACTCAAATCAAGTAGCAAAAAAATAAAGCTGAAAACTAATTTTCTTTTTCTAGAAAAACATACAATTACATTGATCTCCTGTGTTAAAAATGTTTATATCAATAAAAGAAGAAAATGATAATGATCAAGTTCAAATATTATCATATGAAGTTTCTACTTCCACCTTTTCCCTCATAATTCTTGTAGAGTTTTAGAAAAATACCGTGTACATACAGCATCGAATCAAGCAGTTTAAAATTATTAAAAGCAAAAATAAATGATTACTTCTTGATTATAATTTTGAATAATACATACATTGGGATGAAAAGGTAGATCTAAAATTTCTTTCTCAAAGGTTAAGAACTAATTTTATAAAAAAAAAAAAAAAGGTTCAGTGATATTGAAATATATGAGTGTCAGTTTGATAGCGTCGACTATGACAAAAGCAAAGAAATTACGCACTTTCTTGGTCGACAACGTTCCACCCAATGCACAATTTCACCATCTACTTCATTTAGGCTGTTGTTATTAAGAAGAAACCCAAATAGTCTTTTGAACTCAGAAATCAAGTTTTTCTCTTGTTGCTTGTATGCATCAATTGTATCCGCCAATGTTATTGCAGTTATTTCCCATGGAAGCCTAAGAAAAAGCAGTACCACTGGTGAGTGAGATGCCACAGGGTGAAAAGACAATGTTTATAATCCTGGATAATCCCCTAAGAAGACAATGTAACCATTCAAAGAGCCCTAGATAGTTTGACTAGAAGTGTAATAAAGAGTGGAACACACCCTAAACATATGGCTCCAAGACCTAAACCAACAGCTGTTGTCCCGGTACCAGCATCCACAACAAATTTTATAGCCCTCTTTCTTCCAAGTAAATGATCCTGGGATAAGTACTGCAGTAGACGAAAGACACCTAGTTGAAATACATTAGCCGTATCAAGCTATTGTAGCAATAAACAGTTGGAAAATAAGTGAAAAAAGGAAAAGAGGGGAAAAAAAGGGCCCAACTGAAAACATAAATATTTAAAACGGTAAAATTAAGGGAGATCTTTAACATTTGCGAACTGATTTCCTGGTGCATCTCATTGACATTCCTTAAAAAAATGCTATTATCAATCACATCGATGTCAAAATTAATGGCAATCTACCGTCAAATGCACCGCACTTAAGATCAGAGTTTTATGTGAATGTAAATCATTCAAAGTATAAAGTATTAAACATTTACTTCTCTCATTCAAGCATTACAAGACCAGAAGATGAAGTCTCAGAGTAGCAGCAAGGTCTGCAAAGATATGCTAAGGATGCAATAAGCTTAAGAATATGAAACCTCAATGGACTGGTCTGAGTTACCAACATTCAATATCTTTCCTTTTGCCAATCATTAACATCTAGTCATTAACCAAAAAGACTCCCCAAAAATATTTGTAGCAGAAATACAAGTAATCTGAAAGATGACAATCTATACAAAATTGTGATTCTTGAGTTACCTAATAATGCTACAGCATCCCCTGCCCCTTCATTGACAATTAAAACCTTCTTTGGGCGGTTGTCAATGCCTCTACGAGCATCCATTTGCCCAAGGTATGAAGTCCTAGATTTTTGAGCTGTTAAGGATGCCTCAAAAATTTCATTGCACCATACAACATCACCGTTATTGCCCGCAACCAAATTAGCATAGCTCTTTAGCATTTCTATCCTATGGGCATAATGAGTTCTTGGCACATATGTGACCTTTCCGTACACTGTGGAGATCAAGTTATAGCCAGTCAGAATTTGAGGCTGCTCCCCACGCAGCAGCAAATGTGACTTTAATCCTCTCTCTGCACATGAAACAGCTGCAAATATACAGAAACCAGTTGTTTGAAACAAGATACTTTATCACTGACTGCACCAAACAAGGGAAGAATTCTGTATCAGGGAAAATTCATTCTCTGCAAGAACTTACATACCAACAGCAGTTGCATGTGCACTTTGAGAACCTCCACATGTAACCTAGAAAAAGTCTCAGTTGAATGTTATAATGTCTTCAGAGACCCTAACATTGAAACAGACAATGCACTGAAGCAAAGATAGACACGCTTGATTCTTAGAGGCAACAATAGGATGCCGTAAAACGAGGGCAACAAAGAAGTGCCTGGAACCAGCTAACAAACTTATACTTCTAACATTGTTTATGCATTAACCACGGAATATCCAAAAGAAATAAAATCTCACCAAATCAGTCACTAAATGATCTTCTAGAAGCGGAAGCAGTGCATCCATTTTTCGCGCTTTGTTACCATTTATCAGAGGATGCAACAAATCATCCCTCACAACATAGAAGCATTGATCTTCATCTCTCAGTGTCATGTCATCACCAAGAACCGGACAAGTATTGTTTAAAAAGGAAATGCCACCCAAGGGTCCACCTTCATGCTTCCCTGGTGTAGTAAAAAGCTTGATTTGGTGAATTTTGGTATCGGGACTTGTCAATGCCCATTTTCTGTCAAGTAATTTAGACATAAACTCTTCGCCACTCAGTCTCACATTGCATACAACCTGACAAACATTGATGATTGATAAAGTAATTACAGAAAATTTCCAATGAAGTAAGCATGTAAGAGATACGCTAATCATTCATAAAATTTACGCAATTTAATACTACGTTAAAGATTTATCGTATATAAAATCCAATTATGAGAAAAAAAGTTAGGTTCTGCAAACTTAGCAGATCACTATAACAGGCTTCAAAAGAAAACAAAGTAATTTTCTTTATAAAAGAGAAGTTAAAAATGTTGATCTATCATAAATAAAGAGTATACTTTTACTGAAAATGTTGTTTTATGTATGTCTGTGAGTTTATGAGTGGAAAGGAGAAAAAGAATGGACCTGAGGGCTGCTTGAAAGCTGGCCTGAAGCTGAATGGAACGCCTTTTTCATGAAAATGGCTGCAAATGCCGTTTTAGTTTTACTACTGGGTAATCTTTGCACTTTCATAGCCCTTTGCTGGGAACTTGGGACAGAGAATCAAACTCTATACCGCAGCACCTGTAAATCTGATAGTGTAAACGTGTTGGGTTGTGAAGCTTTACGCTGTGGTGTTGGTCAAAGAGAATACGGGAACAGCTTCGCGCTTCAGCTTGTCATCTATTGTTATCTTCCTCCACCGGTGTTGTATAGTGTGGGTGCGCAACCAATACCCTCCGTCTTTGACCATATTTTTTTTCAAGAATTTATATTATTTATGAATATTAATTTGAAAATATAATTTAAGTATAAACCATTAAAAAAATATATGTGGACCTTTTGAATTCTAAAATTTACTCTAAATAATCTTATTTTAGTGAAATAAATTATTAAAAAATAATTCTGAGTAATAATTAAGAATAATTTATTATAAATTTAAGACGCTTGTATAACAGAGGCTTTATTATTTTTTTATTTTAAATCCTAAAAAATTCTATTTTTAACATCTTACGCAGGACTTGATTTTGGGGTGATATTTTTAAAAAAGTAAAATTAAAGCACTGTAAAGATCATCATTTTTTTCTGTAAAAAAAAAAAAAAGGACTCAAAAGCATAGAAGAGCATAGAAGAGAAAGACAGAAATTTGAAGATAATCAATTAAAACTGCATACAGCATCGCAAAGTATCTTATAATGTAGTTCTTCTTTTTCTTTTTATTTATTTATTTTTTAAGAGATGGCCATTTTTTTGTGAGATGAGTTAACACTTAACAAAGTCCATGCTTCTTGGGATTTTGAACAAACATATTATTTAATAACCATAAACAAAAAATAATAATAACTAAAATTTTATAAAGAATTTTTGGCAACTTGATTTTATTTATTGTATGTATATTCTTAACGTGTAATTTTTTTTTTGTTGTGCCTAATAATTTTATTATTTTTTGAGTCAAATCGTTTAAATGGTTTAAAATTTGATATTTAAAGAGTATATATAATAAAACTTAATTTTTAAAATTTAATAAATTACTGCACATAATAATGACATGTTCAAAATAATATTTTAAAATACAAATAATTTCATTCTAAAAAATAAAGTTATTATAACTAAAAATATTAATTAAATTATAAATTATCATAATTCCTTTTTATTTCACTTTTGAAGGTGAAAACCCGAACACTTCCCCCTTTAATGCCAGTTAACTTGACTGCGACATTGTAGCATAATTCTTTCTTGAAATTATTTAGAAATTAGATGACTCATACCTAGAGTGTCACATAGAAAAAAAATTATTTATTTATTTAAAATCAAATCAAATTGGAAGTGTGCATATATATATATAAGTTAATAAATATCACAGATTTGACAACATAATAGCGTCTGAAGGTACTTCAATTTATTTTAAACTTATAAAAAAAAATTTTATTTTTTGAATTTTACTCCAACTAGGGCAGACCTTTTTAATTTTCTTTTAAATTCCACTATTTATCCCTATATGAGAGATTTTTTTTTATGAGATTGGCAAGGGAAAATTAAATCTCTAATGGGAATTTAATATTTTAATATTAAAAAATCATTAGTATTTTAAATAAATTAAAAATGTTTAAACGGAAACAAAATAGTACAGCAGTGAGGCGCGGAGAGAGAGGGGAAGAGGGACGTGAGAATAGGGTTTTAGCTCGGGTTTTCTGAAAATTCGCCGTTGCACCGCCTCGCCAACACAGTCACGCCACCAATGTCCACTCACCACGCAATCACTTCTCTCTTGCCGGAGCCTCTCTCAGCATCCGGTCGGAGCTCTGAGAAACTAAGTCTCCCGTTACTCCAATCAAAAATGAAATGTGACCCCGACGGCTACGAAGCCGAACTGACGCTAGTTTACAAGCAATTCAACTCGGCTCTCGACTTGTTCCAGCAACAAGCAGCTCTCAATTTCAGCTCTATTAGCGGCATTGGCGGCGACCCTAACGTGGCAAAAGACCTGGGCGACCGAGCCATGTTTTTGGCACATGTCATGCCGTTTTATCGCAACCAACTCGCTGAGTTCCCGAGTCAGCTCGCCGAGTTTTTGAAATCGTCTGCACCAACCTTACCGTCCGGTCTTAGGTGCCACGTCACCCAAGCTCTTATTCTTCTTGTAAACCGACAGGTATATGGTGATGATTTTCTAAAATATTACGGAGCACTGAAGCTAATAGTTTGCTTGTTATTTTATTTATTTTGGTAATTTTTTGTTTGGAAAATTTTGGGAAGCCTGAAAATTAAATTGATAATTCTTTATCAAACACATGGGATCAAGACAGACAGTCCTCCGATGACTCAAAGCATTAGTTCTATACTTAATCCAGTGGTCTCAAATCTTTACTTCATTTTGATAGGAATTAGAAATAGTTTTTTTTTTTGTTTTTGGCTTTTGAATTTGACATGAATATTTGCATTTAGATAGTTGATATCCAAGCCACCCTTGCGGTATTCATGGAACTTCAAACTCTGAGCGATCGGAATCTTAGGAACTTGGCATTTTCTCATGTTATTCATAGTATCAAGCGCATGAATCAGAAGAATAAGAATGAACCAAAAAATCGAGCACTTCAGAATATCATGTTCTCAATCCTCCAGGTCGGTTTCGGTGTTCCCTGTAAAGATCCTTGTATTGCCGTACAATATAAGTTAATTTCTAGGTTTGGACTTGATGTTTTCATCATTTTATTTTCTCTAGGCAGAGGATGAAACTAGAGCCAGGAGAGCGCTTACTACTCTATGTGAGCTTCATCGGAGAAAGGTGTGGTTTGATGAGAGAACAGCAGATGCTATCTGTAAATCATGTTTTCATTCTTCATCAAGGTATGCATTTTATTTTAACTTTTCATGGATGATTTGTGTACTACTTGTTGGAGTTAAACATAGTATCATTTGAATATGAATCTGTCAGGATCATGATTGCTGCTCTTTCATTTCTCCTTGACTATGAGAAGATTGAAGATGACGATGATAGTGATGCTTCTAGTGATGAAGATGACTTGACCACTCACAATACACAAGTCATCCTCAGTAAAGAAGCTGTTTACAAGGTTAATATTTACCCAAAATGTTTAAAATCAATCTTATATTCTGATTATGAATATCAGTCATATATTCTCTTTATGATATTAGTTTAGCAAATATTTCCAAAATTTATTTGCAGACACATTGAAAGCCACAGTGGTACATGTAATACAATTGTGTTTTATTGTTGTATTTCCAACTCTTTTAGAGAGGAGTGGGGTTGTACTTTCTGTAATTCACTAATTTTGGGAAACACTAGTTGCGAAATTTGAACATTGCATTAGTTTAATTTCAATGTTGTTATTTTGTATTTGATTTCAGGCACAACACAAAGGCACAACCTCTAGCAAAAAGAAAAAGAAAGCAAAGCTGCAGCGTGCCATGCGTAGCATGAAAAAGCAGCAACGCCTGTCTTCAGAAAAAACCTCTTTGACTTGTTACTCTCCCCTTAACCATCTAATTGATCCACAGGTCTGTCACTTTTCATTTATCATAATCATTAATAATATTCCAGTCAGATTCCTTTATTTGTTATATCCGTTGAAGGTAATTTTTTTTTAAATAAAAAAATTCCATTTTTCCTGCAGGGATTTGCTGAGAAGCTATTTTCTCGTCTTCAAACTTGCAATGAACGATTTGAGGTGAGCATTCATTGATGTTTACTCATAGAAGATTTTTTTGTTGCCTCTTATGTGGTCCCCCCCCCCTTCTTCTGGTCCTTAATTTTGAGCTCGTTGATGGGTTGATAAGTAAATTTTTCCCCTAAATTTGATCCTAATGTGAACACTGGTTGTCTAGCACCAATCTGCTTCCCACGTGTCTTGCATATTTATTGTCTTTCCACTGCCGTAATTTTTTTTTTTTTTTTTTTGGTGGGTTCACTTTTAAGCATGCAATTATGGTAGTGGTGAGCAAAAGGAAAGTTGCATTTAGATGTCTGAAACATGAAGAAATTTGGTCTTGGCACTTGGAGTAGCTAAATTGGGGGTTTCTGCATTTTGCAATTGCTTAAGGGAAGCCTTGGAAAGGGAGAGGTCATTGTTTTTTTGATTAATTAGTGCTTTCTATGAAAACAAGTAAGCTTTATATCAACTACCATTTTGTTCAAATAATTTCTGAAACTGAAGAAGGTTTTATATGTTAACTGAGATACATCAATAAAATTTGAGGTTGATTGGGGTCCTATTTGGTGTTGAGATACTGTAGTTTTTGAGCCACAACTGTTGTGCAAATAAAATTTAACCATGAAATAATAGTTAATAGTATGTAGTAAATATGATTTTGATAAAGTTATAAAAGATATATAAATTTTTTCATCGTACAAATATGAAATCAAATCAACTTAGCTTTCAAGTTACAACAATTGGTGTCGTCAAACACTTTAATACTATAGCCTTTAAGCTACAGGTATGAGCACAAAAATTGAAGACATTGTAATAGTGAATGAATTTTTCTGACAATACTTATTTATCAGTAATTTTTTCACATTGCGCATTGCTGTGGGTCAAGGTTGGGATTACCTAATGGACACTGACGTTGAGCTTTCATTAAGTTATAAAGGAAACTTTTGGTTGTGTTTTTATTTGATCAGTTCTCAGTTCTCATCAGAACTTGTTTTGCTTATCCGTTTGATGTTTACTCTTTTTGTGAACATTAGGTCAAAATGATGATGCTGAAAGTGATTGCTCGAATCATTGGGCTTCACCAGTTGATTTTACTAAATTTTTACCCTTTTCTCCAAAAATATGTTCAGGTATATAATTCTAACTTATTCGTTGAATTTGTAATTCTGTTGGTCAATAGAGGTATGATTGTATTGGTTTTTGCAGCCTCATCAACGTGATATCACCAATTTGCTTGCAGCAGCAGTTCAGGCTTGTCATGATATGGTACAGTTAGCTTCTGTATTTTTTTTTTCTATTGGATTTGATGTGAAGCTCTTTTGTTTGTTTATTTAGTTATTTACTCTTCCATTTGAGTTTTAACAGTTCTTCTCTATTTTCTTTTCTTACTTTCTATAATTTTGCTTACAATAAACCAGGTGCCTCCTGATGCAGTTGAACCTTTATTCAAACAGATAGTTAATCAGTTTGTACACGATCGTTCACGTACAGAGGTACAGCTGCTTCATATTTTGTTTTCAGTCAATGACAGATTGACTTATCATTTACCTTTGCTTGTTTTAGGCAATTGCTGTTGGACTGAATGTTGTTAGGGAAATATGCTTACGCATGCCTTTGGTAAGTGCCTAACTACCCATAGTTGTCATTTCCTTTTGAACTGTGCTCCCCAAAACCTGATTAATTCATATGTAAATGTTGCAACTTATATGAAATGGGTTGTTTTAGCTATGGTTGAACGATGCCTTTTCTTTGTCTTTATATTAATATCTGGACTCATTTCATATTTCCATTTTGTCTTTTCTGTACAATTAGATGAATTCCTGTTTACAATGTTCCAACATTATTTATTTATTTATTTTGGCTTTTAGTTGATGACAGAAGATTTGCTGCAAGATCTTGTTTTATATAAGAAATCACACGAGAAGGCAGTTTCAGCAGCTGCTCGATCACTTATAACTTTGTTCAGAGAGGTATTAATAGCTTTCTACTGCTGTGCTATTTTTTTTTAGTGTGTATAAGATCAGTGTCTGCAGTGATATGCCTGGTCTATTTAGGTATACTAATTACTTGTTTGTTTGCAGGTTTGCCCTTCTTTACTGGTCAAGAAGGATCGCGGCCGCCCCACTGACCCCCAGGCAAGACCTAGAGCATTTGGGGAAGTCAGTGTTGCTAGCAATGTTCCTGGCGTTGAGTTACTACATCATAGTGGTGGAAATGAATCTGCCTCTGATAGCTATGACGATCAAGAAAACCAGTTATCTGGCGATGCTATTGGAAGTGAGGATGATGATAGTGGAGATGAGAATGCAGTAGATGAAGACAATGATAGTAATAATAGTATTGATGATGATAGTGGTGTCAGTGAAGATGATCTTGATGGTGATGATGACGAAGAAGAGGAGTTAGAGGCAGAGGAGGTTGATGAGCTTGAAGAAGTTCATGATTCTGACAACAGTGAAAGCAATGCTGGGGATGGCAGTCCAGTGACCAAAGAATCTAAAGCTAAAAAGAGGAAGTTTTCTGATTTTGATGGTCAGCTTATTGCTGCTGACACAAGTCTTCGATCTCTGAAGAGATTGGCAGAAGCGAACATAGGCCGTGTGTCCTCTGACTCAAGTGATGGCATTCTTTCTAATGAAGATTTCCAGAGGATCAAAGAACTAAAGGTGTGCTAACTTGTTCTCAAGTTTATTCCAAGAATTAATCATGGTGTAAACTCGTATTTTATTGAACCTTCCTGACTGGACTACTGTTTCATACCAGTTTCTTTAGCTTATGTTGAATATACAAAATTATGCCTTTATCTGTGGTGCTTCTTTGGATTATTTTTTCTAGTCGAAAAAGGAGGCAAAGATTGCTTTGGCTCAGCAAGGGTTTAAGGTTCCAAGTTCTGATCAAATGAGCGTCAAGCGTGTGGACCCGGCCAAGCTTGAAGTAAGTCTTCTATGCCTTTATTGGCTATATTTTCACCTTGCTCTGCTGTTGGTCAGTGGGATTTCATAAGCCCAAAAACTGCAGTCTTTCTGGAGGACAGGGCAATGCTAATTGGAATCAGTTTTATATGCTTCGGATACTAGGTACAAACTGTAGAATGAATGAATAGGTAGAGGTATCTTGTATCTTAGAAGCATAGTTGGTTAATAGATTGTGTGACTGCTCCAACCATATGATAGTCCTATATAAACTGAGAGCTCTATGCATGCTTGAAGTGAGATGCAACAACAATGTGATAAACTGTGTGCAATAAATAGTTAGTGTACTCAATGGAAATTTCATCAGCTTAAGGCCATTTTGAAATAGTAGATTTCATTGAATTGATTAGATGAAGAGAAATTTTTATCCCAGTTTCCAAATTCTTCTATTCCCCTCCTTTTCTCCTTTGCTGCCACAAACATCTTGACTGACTTTCTTGTTCATGCAAATTCTAGGCTCATATACGGCAAAAGTTAAGCAAAGAGGAAAGGCTTGCGTTAGTAAGAGCAGGGAGGGAAGACAGAGGGAAGTACATGGCTCGAGCTGCTATTAAACAGAAAAAGGTACACTTGTATTTGCAGTGCTTTATTGTCTATCCTTTTTAAGCCATTGATTGAGTGGCTGATTTAGTTTCAATCAATTATCCTTATACACTGCTTGCTGACATATTTAATTGCGTCCTTGCTGTTAATCTTTCCAATTACAAAAGCACAAACCTTTGCATGAATGATTTTTCTCAATTCCTAAAGTTTTAGGCAGTATTGGTTCCCTTTTGATTTGCTAGTTTGTGCTGTAGCTGTCCAATGTTTTCCTTTTTAACCCGCTGCGGTACTGAGATTTGGTACATTTTCAAATGTGATTCATCATTTTGATATCCTGTGATGTTGTGATCAGACGGGTGGTTTGAGCAATCGTCAAAAAGAACACAAAAAGGCTATGCCTCTTGCTGCAAAAAGAGCCAAAGTTGCTAAATCTCGACAAGAGAAAAAGAAAAAAGAGCAACGAGCAGGCAAACACTTCCGAGGAAGGAAAGCGTGGAAATAATCCCGAATGAGGGAACGAACCAAGTTTTGAAATTTGTATCAGATATAGTTTCTTCTGTCTGTATGCCTGCGCATATATTCTAAAGAAGACATTTTTTTTTCCAATTTTCAATTTAATTGCATTCGGTAGCTCGGACGACTGACGAGTCAAGATGATCCAGCATATTAATTAACGCCAAGTCTACCCGTTGCCTACCATTGAAACCACTTAAATTTCTTGATATCTCAACTGAATTGAGTGGGTTTATATCTAATCTGTTCCCTGTATTGGCGTTTAAGCAGGTAAGTCATCCGACAAGAATTAGTAAATGCTCAAAATATCATGCTGACCGGCAAGTTGAAAATGAGAAATGAAATTCAGCAGGGTATAAGCATTTATGGTACCCACTGAGTCTCCTGTAATGTAATTGTTGGTTACTTGGTTTACTAGAGCTTCAAGAAACTAGCAAGATAGCCTTACACCTTGAAGAGACTCCAGTTTAAACATCACACAAGCTAAATCTAATCTAACATTTTTGAGCAACTATTAGCATAGACAACAATCGGAATGGGAAACGAAAATGGAAACATGATAACGATATAACTATGGAACAACCTGAGTGAAGGGGCAGCCTATTCTTCTACTAAACATGAAGGTGAATCGCTGCTCTGACCAAATATATCAGCAATTTCACCCCAGTCACCTTTTTCTCTTGCTTCCCAATAGCCACCCATGTATCGATAACAACCATCCTCATCCTTTTGAAACCATCTTGGCTGCCATCCACTTTCCTGCAATTGCCTTGCCTGCAATAAAAAGAAAATAAAAGTTGCTCAATGTTATTTCTACCTAGCAAAAGAAATAGAAGAAAGTTAAATGTTATGGCATGTTGGATTAAGCCAACAACTGTTGGAACTGATCTAGATTTACTATTACTAAGGAAAGTTACAGGAACATGGGACTCAATTCAGTTACATTAGACTAAGACAACAATATTGGTTCAGCAATACTCTATACCAAACATTGTCTCTATCATTGAGGGTAAGTAGGGTTCCTTCTTTTCATAGTCATTTGTAGAGTTCTTAAGTCAAGTGTGTTCATTCCAGCCACCAGATCTTTGAGAGAAAACCCAAACTGACAGGAGTATTGCTAGCAGTAAATTTAAGGTTCCTACTGTGGAAAAAAGTTATAACTATGAAATAAAAATTAATAAAATTACAATAAATATGACCCATTGAATAATAATTTTGATAAAAGTAATAAAGATATTACTGTTTTTCATCATACAATTGTGGGATAAACTCAATTTAGCTTCCAAACCACACTAGTAAGTGTTTACTAAATACTTTAGTGTTACAGCTTAAAAGCTACGGTTGCCCAACCACAATACCAAATAAGACTTAAGTTGTATATCTGATCCCACGCTAAATCACATGAATTACTAATTTATACCATAAATTCATAGGACATCATTTATCCAAGGACAAACACAACAGAAGATCCCTAGGTAAATACCTGTCTCTGCAACTGCTCTAGTCTCAGCTTTTCAGCATTTGCTAATTCATACTCTCCATTTTCTAAGTATCTCTGATCTGGCCTTAGCCTTGAGTCTGTTGGAGGCAGTTTATCCAATAAGCCAGGGGTCAGCTCGTTTAAGGATATTGCAAATGGGGTGAGATTGTATCTTGTCTTGGTGACAGTTTTGCCTCTTTCCCACAGCAACACAGCTTCGGTCATTGGATCATACCCCTTAGGTTTCGTCGTCAGATCTCCCAGAACATAGTACATAGCTTCATCCCACTTACCCACCAACATCGCTACCTTCTCTCCTGTTCTATTATCTTGCACAAATCCATGAACCTAGACTCAATTTTTGTAAAAAGAAATCAGTTGGTCAAGTTATACATGTATGTTTATGTGCATATTCAAGAAAAGTTATTTTCATTGTAATACAGTATTTCACGTATTTAAGGATATATAGTTTCCAAATAGAGTTTTATGATTCCGGTTGGAAGCCGAAAAGGCCCCAAGGACCATCGTCTTCCTTCTGATGAATTGCATGGAAGTCTAAACTTGATAAGAGAAACATGATGCTAGGATTATTGATAAAAATGTAAAGAAACAATGAAAAGAATGAGGCTAAGCCAGATAGATCATCAATCAAATGCAGATTATTAAATGCCTAGAATTGGTAAAGCTGGTGTTGCCAAGAAAAATTTCATTTTTTTGACAAGATAAACGCAAAAATAAAAAGAAGTAAGAATTATGCACCAAGAAAAAGCATTTTGTCTGCCAAGAGAACACATAAGAGTGTCCAATGATATCTGTTACAAATACAAAAGTTACCTGATGTGGGTTTCGGTCAATGATAGACTGCTCCTTGAACTTGAGCTTGCATGAGTAATTGCCACTGCCCCTAATGCGCATGGTGCCATAGTGATCACAATAAATTTTCCCAAGTATGATATTGTATATTGAAGTGGTGACCTTGCTCCACTGGAAGGTTTCACCATCCTCAAACTGCAGAGTTAGGACACCAACAGGATCAAGCTGAATAGACCGACCCCAAAATTTTCCTTTGAGATTGGAATCAGCCCAAAATTTCCAGCCTCTTCCTTCACAATGACAAGCAACAATCATAGGATGATGACTCACCTGAAATGAAAGTGACTTGTCAGATAACAAGTGATAAACAGAAACGCATCAGATGTCAGTGTCATGTACTTCATTAAAAATGAGGCAAAATTTAACAGGTGAATTTAATTCTGACTCTCCGGTACTTTCGGGTAAAAGTTTACTAATAGTGGAAGAAAGAAACATGCTTTTTCAGTTGGAAGAATGAAACATACTTTCTCAGAGAAAAAGCGGAGTCCTTTATCTGGATAATCAGCCTCATAGGTTTCTCCAAGAAGAGGATTGAAGGGTTTACACTGCCGACCTTCGGTTGATGCATAGCCAGATACAGCAAAAGCTGCAACGTTTAAAATTCTCATCAAATCATTCCCCTGCACCACGTAAATTCCTTGTCTTAGACATTCCATTTAGCATGGAATGAAAACAATGTCAACACCCACTTACAATTTACAATATAAAACAAGTTCTGAACATCTGTAGACTTCCTGGTGAAAGCAAATATTAAGCTTAAATATACAAAGCCCAATAGAAACTACTTCCTAAAAGTAAAAATATTCAAACAATTCCTGCTGATAACCATTTCTATTTCTAAAAAGGGAGTGATATTTGCAACGTCTACACTTCTACCATACGTCCTAAACAGGCTAAGTTCAAAAACAGATTATCTTGAACAAAACCCAGAACCGCACTGAATATCAAGCCATTCTGAATGTCGTGACTGAATCAACCCAGAGGCCCACAAATCAGCATATTTTATCATATTGCAACAATCCTCTTTTATCCCTTTTTCCCCATGGGCACCATGTGCTGGTTGGCAATGCCTTGTACTTGGAACTTAGATGTCCTGGGAATAGATGATTCATAGAGAAGCTCCAAAATTTATAGAGAAACAGACCGTTAAGGAGCAATCCCTCGATACACTAGAACAAGAACACCTGAAGCTAAATAGTAATCACATATTTTGTCTACCCATTTAGACATATCACAAATTGACCTGAAGTTCTAAGGTCAGTAGGATCAGCTGCCTCCTTCTGGCAGGAAGTAAAGGGGTATCAAGTCTTTCTGAGGGTCCCAAAGCAGCAGTTAAGAATTGTAAAGTAACATGACGTGTGAACCAATGCTTAGGGCAATAATTATTAGGTCCTCCCGCAAAGACCCCATCAAACAAGAAAAAATTGTGCATAGAAAAGGTTATCATGAATAAATTTACGAAATCCAGGCTGAAGGATATAGGGATCACCAATACTACATATAAAATACATAATTGAACTAAGAACATATAAAATACATATATTGAACCAAGAACTAAGCTTAAATTTGTCAGCCCAAGTACTCATTAGCTGGTCCACAAAAGAGAATAAGATAATTAATCTATCAGAACTATGGCCTATACATCAACTACCTGGATTAAAATGTAACTGGTAGATCATGGTTTAAAACTGGTTTGTCTCTAAAGAAAGCAGAGCAAAGGACCTGACCTGCTTTCCCCATGCCAATGCTCGATCGACCAAGTATGAATATTCCAAATCCTCAAAGCACTTCTGTAGAGAAGACAGTGGTTCATTAAAGTAAACTGGCAGACAAACTCCGGACAAGTCCTTTCCAATGTTGTCCTTAATAATTGACCATAGGCCAACCGGTCTCTCTTTCTCCTTTGGTTCTGGTAGAGTATCCCTTCTTTTAACATATGGATATTGTATTGGCCTGATTTCATTTTCAACCCCTCGTAAACGATCTAAAAATAAAAGTTCTTTGTCATATATGCAGGCATGTCCCATTGCTTCCCTACTCCGATAAGAGATGCTTCTTAAAGCCTCCGAAGACAAAAAATCATTTGTGTCAAAAAATATTCCATCATCTTCATCTGTTTCAACATCTGCTCCATCTTGACTTTCATTTTCTGCATCAGAATCACTTGCACTGCCCTCAGACATGACGGAATAGAAATCTGAGAATGAAGATGCTAAGAAATCAGCAAAAAATTAACAATTCTGAGTTTTAACTCATTATAAGAAATTCTGCCCAATACTTTTTGCTTAAAATAAAAAATAAAATACAATTTTTTCTTCCTGCAATTTCATTAAATGATTGAAAACCGAGGACTGAGCATATCCCAATAAAGAGTGAAAAAAAAAAAAAAAGGAGCTAATAGTTTCACAATAAGTAAAGAACTTAACAGTTAAATAATAAAAAATGCTCGCATGGCCCTTTTTCAGTTTCGCCAACTGCCTGGCAGTATATGTGAATATGTGTTGTAATGCTTCATTTGAAAAATTATAAGCATAACAACCGGATGAATTGAATTTTCTTAAACAATAATAGATTTGATTTCTAAAAGCTTCTAGTGGTTGGTTAATAATATTATTATGCAAAATAAAATAAATGTTCAAGGAATCAACCTAGCTCTAAATATGTTGGCTCTCTTGTATTCACCTTCAACAGGTACACATTCACATATAAAGTTTCTATGTCTGTTTAACGTACACGGTCAGTTTAAATTCTAAGAAAAATGGATGGAATAAATTATTTCCAGTGAAGAAGTTAAAAAAGCACAACTAACCACTATATCTTCTATTCCCTTGTCCGCAAAAAGAATCACGTTCCTTTGTCTCATCCACTACAGTAGCTTCCAGCTCCATTTTTTCTGTCTGCAAAACAATTTTAAGGGGAGAAATCACCAAAAGGAAGAAAAAAAAAATTACATAGGAAAAAAACAAAAGGAAATTGAGGACATAGCTGGAATAACAACAGTGCAGAAAATCATGAGGTGGTAAAAGTTCAAGAGGCACTAAGAAATGGCTGCCTGAAACTTGAGTAACTGAATTCCTAGAAGCTGCTTAAACCAATCTATTAATTATGCCATTCAAACGGTGAGCACTATCAGATGATACAAGACAATCACAATGATTCAGGTCAGAATTTATGACATCAGTCACTACAGATTAGTGATTATATCACGTACGAAAAGATGAAGCTGAACCCAGTTTAGGTCTGTGGAATGTTTCCAAAAAGAGAAAAAAAAAAAAGGGAACAGAAAATAGATCAACCTCCTCACTAATTCCAAGGCAAATGGTGACACATTCAATTATCCTTCCCAAGACTTGGTTTAATTTACCAAAAGATACAGAACTGAATTGAAAAATGGAATCGTGTTAAATACCTCCAGTTGCCTCAAGGTCTCCAGTAACATTATATGTTTACGTTGAAGAGAGTTCAACTGGTTTAGCAGGTCAGAGTGTTCTAAGAGCATAATAGACTCACAGTCTTTAATAACTGAATCACCAACACCTTCCTGCAATAATCGTAACCGTAGCCTTTCGGTTGAAACAACAACATCTTCAGAAGGTGAAAAATCAGTGCTTGCCAATACTCTTGGGAAAAGATCTTTGGCAGCCTGCAGCGCATCAATCCACAGAGTTCTGTCCTCTCTAGATATACAGCGCAAGTGAAGAGTCTTTGTTCCCGTGAATATGGTAAGCCTTTTATCATCTGACTTGCTTGCACGAACTGAAGATACCTGCGCACCATATCACTTCAAACTGAGAAACCACACAAAGAGACCAGCATTATTTCCCTAATAGTGTATGTTTTATTTATCAGTAGAACAATGGCGGATTCACTTGAAAATTACTAGAGATATCGGTAATTAATATTTCATCCAAACATAGTCCTAAAACTCAAAGATTCAATTAACAAATGAACATCCATCTACATAATGAATAATTCAACAGACAGAGAAAAAAAGCAAGTAAGTCAACAAAATTGGCTACCATTAAGATTCTAACTTTACTTTCTAATGGCATCAACGACAACGAACAAATCAACAAAAAAAATAATAAAATAAACTTTATGCAGTTAAAGGAACAAACCTTCAAGTGTATTTCACCGAAAGGCTTACACTGGCGAGCCGCGAAGCCAAGCCGGTGACTACTCCAATTAGCCTTTCTCATAAACCTAACAGAATCTGCACCGATCACTCTAACACTGTTATCTCTAGCCGGACTCATCAAAATCTTATCCGGTCCATGAATCTTATAATACGACAGCACTCCATCTTCAAGCACGAACCATCTCGACCGCCATCCTTTACCGTAATTCACCCACTTGTACAAAATCCCCGCCACGCTGGCACTCACGCCTCCGCCATTTACGGTATAACGAGATTCCGACACTGACTCTACGACGACGTTACCAGTTGAAGACTTATCGAAGTCGGTACCAACGGAGGATACCTGAGCCGACAAACTCGGTTTAACGGTTTTAACAGCGGCGGTTTCCTGACCTAACTGACAATGTGCTGTTGATTTTGCAACCACGGGATTCGCTCGGTCCCGATCGATGGAAACCGGAGCAATGCAGCATAGAGGATTCATTCTACAAGCACCAAAGCATTCACAACCAAAAAACGACGACGGATCACCAAAATGTTTTGTATCCTTTGGCTGTGAGAGAAGGAGTTCCGTATAGTGTAGGAGGCTCGGGTCGGCCACGGGTAGAGCAAAATGCGAGACCCGATCGGAGCTCGAAGGAGGGACGGAGAGCGAAACGAAAGGTTTCGGAAATGACATAAGATCGGGGAGCGAAACGGTGAGTAGTGGGGATCAATGTAAGAGGCGGAGGCGGAGGCAGTTACAATTTATGAACGTCGTGCAGTGCGCTAATAGATCCATTTATGGCAGTGATCAGTAGAATTCAGTGTACAGTCAGTGTTGCCCTCCAACTCTCCAAGCTGGGCTACCGCCTACGACCTTGAGCTTAATAAGACCTTAGGAGTGATTTATTTACGACCGCTAAGAATTGGAGGAACAGGTATTTAAATTGCGATATAAATAATTACCAGAGAAAAATAATAATAATCAGTTCGTGCTTGTAACTGAGGCCAGTGGACAAAACCTTTTTTTTTTTTTGGGTTTGTGTTGGGGGGGGGGGGGGTTGTGGAGCCGGTGTGGTATATTTAATTGAAGTTAATATCGACAGTGAATATAAGAATAACAAGCTTAAAAGTTAGAAGTCCACTTCTAACAGCATATTTTTAAGGCTTTACTTTGTAATAATCGTAGTTATTAATCATATATTTCTCAACCAAGATAAAAATTCATGATACTTATTTTATTAAAATAAGAATGCCAAAAAAGATTTTAAAAAACTCTAATGCGTTGAAAATATTTTTTTTTTGTTTAATGCGCTCAATGGATCCTACATTTAATAATTGAAGACATATCCATTAGAGATTTATTGAGTACATTGTGTATATAATAGTATGTACATTCAAAAAATTTTAAAATGCAAACAAAACTAGAAGATTTGAAAAAAAAAAAAGGACGGACTTTAAATGCATTATTTTTATTTTTTTAGTGTATTGAAGTTTCTGTTTTTATATATATTTTTAAAATTTATAAAAAATCTGTAACTATACGCCTAAGCACGACTAGATATCTTTTTTCTAAATTATAATGAAGAATCCCTCAATTTAATAAACTGTAGACAAGATTAAAAAAAAAACCCACAACACTCTAATGCATTAAAAATACAAAATATACATTACATCTTGTCATTTTTTAATTTAATTGTCAATTAATAAAATTAGAAATCATAGTCGAAAAGTTATTATGACGAATGAACTAATGATCGAAAAAATACCAATAGAAAATTAGGACAAAATAATTCAATGAGTAAAAAAAAAAATCATTGGTTTGTTACAATGCTCAATTTCTAACATGATTACATTGATTTTTTTTTTTCACACTTACTCTCATGTTTTTTCTGTGGATAAATTTGTATCTCTTATCGTTATTGTTTTTGCAAGTAATAAAAGCAATGACCGCTGCTTTAATGAGCTTGTAATTAATTCTTTTGTTTTTGTTTTATGTTATTTATTTGTTTTTTCTTTTCTTCGTGCTTGTTTTGGCCAAACTATGATAATGGGAAAGACAGCTAACGTGCGCATTAGAGAAAAGGCAGTAATTGAGGGGGTGGGGAAGAGCATGTTCGTTGGGTGAGGGGAAGGCGTCTTTTCGGGCCGTGGCCCATGGTCGTGATTGCTGGGCTCAAATGACGGTTTTGCCCCCAAGCATTCTTCTTTTTCCTGGTAGCTGGTTAATTTCGATGTTGATTGAGGGTACTAAGGTCATTTCCCGTATGAAAGCGATTTTTTAGCACCGGATGGGAGTCCCCCCTAATTGAATATTACAGATTCGTGGAATTCATAAGCTGAGAGAGCTGCTTTTGTGCACAAATATGCACTTATAGATAATGGCCCGCCTCTCAAGTCTTATCTATTATACACAACATAAGGTGAATGTTAATTTTTAGGGGTGCGGGTAAATAAAAATATATTTTATTTAAATTTTGGTGGATAATTAAAAAAATATCGTTCGAAAATCATATATATATATATACATATATTATAGAGATATCCAATTAAAAAATATATGTGTATATAAAAGAGTGATTATATGGTAGACGTTATTATTCATGTTATACAATCATCGGTAATATTAACCTCTCTTTTTCCGATGTCACGAAAAATAGCTTCTTGAGTTGGGATGCTCCAACCAGTCAATTAAGTAGCTCCTCTCTGCCGATGGGCACGCTTTCTCATGCGACAGATGCCAAAATTGCCAGAAATTAAAATGGTTCTGTTGCCTTTTCTATAGGTTAGGTTTCGGTGATGGAAAAGCACGTTTCATAGAGAGGTGTAGTAATAATGATTAATAAATCAAAGCTTTGATTTTCTTGGAACCCTAACCACCGTCACGACAATTTTATCATCATCGTCATCATTTGTGTTTGATACTTGCCAAGCACGGATCTCTCTCTAAGAAACACTTGCTGTATTAAAATTAAATTAAAGCTTTCATTAGTTGACTCATTTTGGCTCGGGACGTGATTGCTCGTGTTTTAAAAGGCAAAATCATTATATCATCGCAGCACTTGCCTTCTCGTAATTAAGCTTCATTTCACATATGTATTGTTTTGTGTACTAATTTGCAGTGACTGGAGCCCATCGAGATGTATTGACAGGATGGGATGAAGGAATAAGAGAGTGTGATATCCTGTCTGATCGCGAATGGGAAATGGTTGGCAAATGAAAAGAGAAAATGGACAAGCACTGCACCGACTGATTGGGTTGGGCTCAGATTTTACGAGCCCAGTCGGGGTATCACAAGTGCCAAACACGTGTCGCTTGCACGTGCTTAACCAGAGCTAACGAACGTGATCACACATGCAATTATACAGGCGCAGATTTTCTTCGGATGTACGCCATATTTTTATTCTAAATTGCGTGGATTATGGTACTTTGGAATTGCCCGGTTAGCTTCAGGCCTCACCCCACTTCAAATCGCAAACGACGTCGTTTCTGTATATAATAGGAACAAGGAATGAAAATGAAAATAATTTATTTATTTACTTAAGTTATAGGAATTAGAATAAAAAAAATTTTGTTGTAGTTAATTTTATTTTGAAATCAGAATGAATTATTATCGATTATTAAAATACGCTAATTTTTATTATTATTATTATTATTATTATTATTATTATATTGTAACATATTATTCAAAAATTTTATTATTTTTGAGAATAAAAAAATTATTAACACTAACAACAATAATAAACAACAATAATAGTAAAAGTAATGATAAAATAATAATGATAAATAAATCAAAGTTAATTGTTAAGGATAATAGCAACACAACAATAGCAACTTGGCAATACTAGTGACGACAACAACACAAAAGCGACGATTATGAAATTTCAGCATTAAAATATATTAAAATCAATGTACGACAATAGAGACAGTTATTACAGAAACCACGATCCTTTTTTTAGGGGGGACGGGGGACGGGGTTGAGGATAAAACATAAATTATGAAATTTCAATATAATAGAGCTGTCAGATCTAGGAATGAAGTTATGATTCCAACATTGAAGGTGCTAAAACCCTTCAATCACTAAAATTAAGTTGATTTTTAGAGTTAGAGTAAAGCATTATATCTTATTGAGTATTTATATTGATACTTTAAATTATAAAGTGATATCTAAGTATTCTTATTAAAGACACTCTAATTCTCAGGTCAAATAATTTAAAGTAGAGTTTAGAATTATACTTTTGATTTATTTTAGATTCTAGAAAGAAACTTGACAAAAGTTGCTCTTGATCATTTTGGCTTCTATTTATAAACTAATAAGCGTGGCATTGGTAGGAGATATGGTGTCAGATTAAATCATCATTATTTCTATTCTCTTTTTTAATTTTAAATAATTAGATCTATAACCATTTTACCTTTTTATCATTTATGTCACATGATTTCGTTAATAATCACATGACGCTCATTTTTTTAGTTTCATCGTCATGTCTATTTAGTTTATCCAAGGTTACATGAGTAATTATGTGTCTCATATGTAACATTATAATGTTATTCGAATTCTCTATATCTCAACTTAAGTTTGTATCCTTTTTATTTTATACTTAAATTGATTTCAAATAATTCTCGAGACACATTTTACAATATAAGTAGCCATTAAAAATTAGAACTCTAATAATGATTCCTAAATTATAGATTCCACTACAATTTCATTCCAATTCCCAAACTTCAAATTTATAAGTAAACACCTCATTCATTATTATGATTTCGGAATTCTCATTCCCACTCGTTGTAAGTGAAAACATTGTAATGCAACCAGATTTGCTAAAGTTCAACCTCTTACAAAATACCTCTTACAAAATACCGTGTATTATGTAAAAAAAAAAAAAAAAAAAAAAGAGTAAATCACCCAATCTAGGCTCAGCCCAATTACTAACCTTATCTCCCTGCAGCATAGGCCATCAAATCTAGGCTGATCGCGGCCCAATTAAGCCCATTACAACAGGTTTGCTGCATGTTTTTATTTTATTTTATTTTCCAAAATTCATTTTTCGTATTACAATTAGGAGTTTGCAATAGTATAAATTCGTATAATTATCAATTAATCATAAATTCACGAGCAATAAAGACAATATCTGCTCCATTACTATAAATATTTTAAGAAATAATAAGTTTCTCATGAATTCGAAATCTTGCATTCTAAAATAGAGAGTATAGTGTTTTATCAATGGATTGATTGCCTAAGTTATATTTATATAGGTAATAATTAATGTACGTGAATATAAAAATTGGTCTAATCTTAAATTTAATTAAGAAGATCACCCAATTTTTTGAGTCGTGATTAATGATTTGTTATGAAAAATTATTTTATTCAATTTGGGATGACTATGTATGGAGCTTATTGTGTCTAACATTTAATCGATATTCATCAAATATAAAGTAAATACAGATAAATCAACTATATATAATTCAAATACTTATTTTAGATTAATTTTATTAAAATTTAAAATTTTAAATCTTCGTACGGTACAATTTTTTATTTTTATTTTTTTAAAATAATTTCTTAATTTATATTTTAATATAAATTATTCTTCACACATAAATAATATATAAATTATATATTCATATGTAAAAAATAATTTACATTAAAATATAAATAATATTTTTCTTTTTTTAAACGAATTTTTAGGAGTGGGCACGACTGCTCAAAGGAGGAAAAATGAAAAGACCACGAGCCCCAGACGTCCTTAAATTCGCATTGTCATTGGTTTCGGCACCTTTAAATTCCTCACCAATTCGTTCGGGTTCCACGACAAAAGAAAGGAAGAAATTATCCGCTGTAAACTCAACCACTCAAGCGCCACGTATCATCAATTCATCACTACTCTGACATAACTCTCCTGGGCCCCACGGAGTCGCAGAAACAAACAGAAGTTCGACGTGTTAAAAGGTCAACAAAACAAACGGTTCGGATACACCGTTGAGCTAAATGACAGTCAAATCGACAGATCGCACACTAGAAGTAGGTCGGTATGGTCCGGTCCACATAATTGCAAAAAGGGCAAAAAGATAAAAAGAACGTCTCTAGGTGGAGGCAGCTATTGCGGTGCGCTGTGTTTATTGATAGCTAAGAAAAGTATCGAAGTCGAGATCACGATTCGCACATACGGCAAAAGGGGAAAGAGAGGAAAAAAAAAAAAAAAGGGGAGGAAAATGAAAAGACTGTAATAGCAATTATGAAGAAGTTGATGAGAGAGGCTTATCATTCCCATTATCGGTGGTGTTGTTGAAATGGGTCTTGGATTTTGTACCAACTTACAAAGTTGCTGTGCGTTGAGTCGCTCCTTTCACTTGCGATTCAAGTCTTTCGTATATCACCATCACCAACACTTTCTTCACGATCATGTTCCATTGCCTTAACCCTTCTCTCGGATCTCAGTCGCGGATCCATCGTTACCACCGCCACAATTCTTACCTCCTTTCTCTTTTCAATGGACCCCACTTCTCGTCCTGCCGTCGTCATCGACAACGGCACCGGGTATGTTCTTCTTCGTTTTACTAATTTACGAGAATGAATGCGTACACGACCTGTTTGATGAGATGCTGCTATTGGGTTTTGGTCTTTGTTCCGTTATTTCTTTATTTTATTTTATTTTTTAACTTACAAATTGTTTTTGCTTTTTGGGTTGTTCTGCAGCTATACTAAGATGGGTTTTGCGGGTAATGTAGAGCCATGTTTTATTCTTCCGACTGTAGTTGCTGTAAACGAGTCGTTTTTAAATCAATCAAGATCTTCTTCAAAGGCCAATTGGCTTGCGCAGTACAACGCAGGCGTAATGGCCGACCTTGACTTCTTTATCGGAGATGAAGCAGTCACAAAATCGCGATCTAGTAGTACTTACAACCTTAGTTATCCTATTAGGCATGGTCAGGTTGATAATTGGGATGCTATGGAGAGATATTGGCAGCAGTGTATATTTAATTACTTGCGTTGTGATCCAGAGGATCATTACTTTCTGTTGACAGAGAGCCCGCTCACTGCTCCTGAGAGTAGAGAGTACACCGGTGAGATAATGTTTGAGACTTTTAATGTTCCTGGCCTTTATATTGCTGTGAATTCGGTGCTTGCTCTTGCAGCTGGGTACACAACATCTAAGGTTGGTGCTTAAACTACAAATGAATGTATTTTTTTCATGAATTTTTAAATTATTAGTATTGAAGTGTTTTATGTTCACTGTCTGACCTTGTCATTTTAACAATTTCATTTAATTTGGCTACATTGAAATCGGGCTTTAAAATATTTTGGATGAAAATGGTTTGGTTAGTGAGGCTATAAGACTCCTTTGACAGTGCATACTCGCTTTAGTATTACATTTACTTCTGGTAACATTGTGCATTTGTGCGGCTGTTTGGATGACCCAAAGGTAGGAAAGATTTGTGAGTTACACGATGCAGGACATGACTGAGCTTGGATACTATTCATAGCACTAGGAGGCCCACCCTGAGATTCGTAAAAGTGACATTAATTTTGAATGTATAATTTTTATTTTTCTTTTTTATTAGAAGCATTTGAACTGAGATTATTATTATTATTATTATTATTTATCAGGATTGGTCGTTTTTCCTTGTAATGGTTCTGAGTTCTAAATAGATATTATTAGCAACAGATGTGTGAGCACAAGTTTTCTTAAGTAATGCCTGTTTACACGTTTATGATTTAAGAGTCATGAGATACTTGTTTTCTTTGTATTTTGTATTTTGTAAGACTGTAGTCTGTCCGCCTTCTTTTTATTTCTCAATATTATGCCTTTTAGACTCACATAGTGTTCTCTTTAGTGTGAGATGACCGGAGTTGTTGTGGATGTTGGAGATGGGGCTACCCATGTAGTACCGGTTGCAGAGGGTTATGTCATTGGGAGCAGCATTAAGTCGATTCCCATTGCTGGAAAAGATGTTACTCTTTTCATTCAGCAGCTCATGCGGGTATGCTTGCATTGCCTCCCTCTGTACTGATTATAAATTTACTGGTCTGTGCTTACTCTATTGGGTATTCATTTGTTCTTGATTTAATTCTTATCATGGCTTCCCTTTGAATTCCATTTTTAATTGTTTAAGATTCGTAGATTGTTATAAGCCTAGGATTAGGTGGAAGAGGTGGAGCTGACCTCCTGCGAAATCTTCTAATCCTAGGATCAATAATAATGTCTTTTGTTTAGTTGTTCAAGTTGTAACTTCTTATCCTCAAAAGTATAAAATACAATGCCAAGAATGCAGCATTTTAACGACTAAAATGAGCATTATAAGGACTAAAATGATAGTGTGTACTCTTGTGATGTATGTTACTGAAGTATCTTAATGTACTGGCCCTTTGAAGTATGAGAATTTGACTAATAAAAGCACTTAATAGTTTTGAGAGAGAGAGTAAATTTTACTAAATAAATTAGACTGTAGTAATTTCCTTGGACATTTGAGTTGAGAAATGTAGTGATTCTTCCATCTTGTATCCATTTCAATTCTTGTTGAATTTGAACACCTTATTTGTACTCTGTGTACCGAGTAAATCCAATCCTCAAAGTGTGACGGTCTATAATGCAACTTTATTTCTTGTGATTTGGAACATGTCACTGTGGTACCTCAGAAGGGTTTATTGAATGACATGTTGACAAGTCATAGAGGAATTGTATATTAAGAATTTAATACTCACAGTTTCTTTCTCTTAATCACTGTTTTGTGTAGGAAAGAGGTGAAAATGTACCACCTGAAGACTCGTTTGAAGTAGCTCGGAAAGTGAAGGAAATGTATTGCTATACGTGTTCGGATATCGTCAAGGTTTGCTTCCTTCAAAAGTTTAAGTTGAATTTTTCCATAATTAATTCTGTTGATTATTTATGTTGTTTGTGAGAAACATATATGATTCCTTCAATGATTCCCAGGAGTACAACAAACATGACAAAGAACCAGCAAAATATTTTAAGCAATGGAGGGGCATCAAACCCAAGACAGGGGCACCATATTCATGTGACATAGGTTATGAACGATTTCTTGGCCCTGAGGTTTGTTGTTTTCTATCTAGAGAATTGTTTGTCTCTCTGATGAATGGCATCTTAGGCATTCTTCCTATTCTCTAATAAATGAAGTCTTCAATGGTATAAGATGACTGATGCAGATATCATGTTATGCTTTTCATGTGCTACTTTTTACCGGACATTCTGATGACTTGCCTTGTTTGATAGGTGTTCTTTAATCCTGAGATATATAGCAGCGATTTTACTACCCCTTTACCAGCTGTAATAGACAAATGTATCCAGTCGGCACCAATTGACACAAGAAGGGCATTATATAAGGTACTTGTAAGCTTATAAATGGAGAAGAATGCATAGATGATGTATATCAAAATGGATCATGAGAACAACCTGCACTGGCAAGGTTGAGGTGGACTCTGATTTGTTGGTCGTTGCAGGACCAATGAAAATTTACTTCAATCATTTATGCCTTAAGTTTATATACTGGTTCCCTATTTTCTTTAACTGTCCATACCTATGTTGCTCCTTGGGGTGTGATTACAAGCTTTATTTATTGTTGTATCTCTGTTTTGGCAAAATTTGAAGGTCTACAGCTATTGATATATGTGAGTCTTCCAAAGTAATTGGTTTTGTTTGGCATCTCAGAATATAGTTTTATCTGGAGGTTCAACTATGTTCAAGGACTTCCATAGAAGGTTGCAACGGGATTTAAAGAAGATTGTGGATGCCCGGGTTCTTGCATCTGATGCTCGACTTGGTGGGGAAGTAAAAGTAAAGACCTTTTTCATTTATTTCAATCACTTGTAAATTTATACTAGAGGAAACTTTGATGATTATTAACAATAGAATGGTAAGCTGATTGTTCATTCTCTCTTTTCTTTTATAATTGGTTCTAGGCACAACCTGTGGAAGTTAATGTTGTGAGCCATGCTATTCAGAGATTTGCGGTGTGGTTTGGTGGTTCTGTACTAGCTTCGACGCCTGAATTTTTTGCGGTATGATCAGTTGGAAACTGTGATGAATAGTTCTCATTTTTCTTGAATCTGCAAGCTCGTATTCAGCTTTCTTCTCATATCCAAAGTTCTCCTTCCTGTATGTCTGCTGTACGTCTAATTTACTGCCTTTTTATGATTCGAAGGTTTCTTCTGATCCCTTTCTTTAAAGGGGCGAAAAAAAAGGTCTCTTTTGAGCTAGGGTTTAAATTCAAAGAAATGTCTCTAGTATGATGTTCTCCCCACTCTGAAAGCCGTAGATCCATAATATATATTAATAGGTGTAGTCAACCGTAAACAAAGAGGTTTTACTGATTGACGACTGATATTTGAATTTATGATCTGAAATAGTGTACTTTTTTTATTTTAAAAGTTTAAGTTGAGATAAAAGCCCATACGATTGGTATTGATGGTTGAACTAATTAAGTTGCACTTCTTTGTTCTATAGTCACCTACCTATAGTACTTATTTGGTTTTCAAGGAGCATGACCCCTATGGCTCTCTTATTATGATGGTTTAACTAGGCCAAGATATAAATACTCTATATATTGAATCAAGGGCTTTTTTGTATAAAATTATAAGAGAGAGTAAGAGGACGTTCAATTACTTCTACTCGGTTAACTAGATAAATTTTGAAGTTCACACTTACCTGCTTTTACAATTTGGCTGGCTGATTTGTGGATTGCTTATGCTTGTGATCACTAATGATGGAGTTATATTATTCTTGGATTACCAAACTCAGATTTTGAGTTTTCTGCTGAATGTACAGGCTTGCCATACAAAAGCGGAGTATGAAGAATATGGAGCGAGCATATGCCGTTCAAATCCTGTTTTCAAGGGAATGTATTAATTCGAAGGCCAATTTCAGCTGATTGTTTAGGAGGCTGAAAGCATTTTCTTTCGTGGTCACATGAGTTGCCTCAAACCTGTGCTGATGTCCCCTCCCCACATCTTTGCCGGGTGTTAACATGTACTGGATGGTAAAATGTGTTCAATTTAGATGCTGCTGAATGGAGAGAAAAAGAAAAATGGATTTCCAGTGTTGATTCTTTGATAAGAGATTTACTGGGTTTTCTTCATTGAACAGTAGGAAGGGGGCTGGTGCTTTTGGAGCACGAGAATTATCAAACAGGTAAAACTGCGACTGAGCTGAATTTGCATATGAAGTGTTCGGCTTAGAAGGATCGATAAATTTTTTTATTTTACCCTTTTTTCCCCCTTTTTGGTTGGGAGAGATTATTTCAACAAGTACATTTTGAGGTAGGAAGTTTAGTTGATATTGTTTGGAGTATTGGAAGAAGTAGTACTTTTGAGTTAGAAATTTGTTTATGTGAATTCCCTCGGTTTAAATTCTTTTTGAGGTACATGTTCTGTACATTAATCATTCAAGAAAGAGAGAACTTGTATAACGATGATCATTTTTAGAAATCACAATTGCTGTGGATTACATTTCTCGCCCAGGTCAATGTACACCGTATGCAGCTGGAGCTTTATAATTGGTAAAGATTTATGAGCGAACTATGAATTTATGATTGTACAGTTATGGTTCTACAAACTTGAACTTGGAAACTTATCTCTTAAGCTGATTGCATCACTCCTGACAGTACCAATTTTAAGCTCACATCACCGTTAGTATGGAGTTCTGTCACAAAAACAAATGGGAAAATTATGCTTTTTTAAGATAGATGCTTTAAGTTACTCCAAACTAATCCTTTCTGGACAAAAAGGTTACTTAAACTGGACATTCACCTACTTGAAGCTGGTAATACGATTGATGCATGTGAGAAGTTTGTGTCCACTTTCTTTTCGTCTTCGCATCGGGCGCATATGAAATTTATGAAAATAGCTGTAGCTTAAAGATATTAATTTTTTACTAATTCATTTTATTTTTAACTATTTAACTGTGTCAAGATTATCGAATATTGTATCCTTAACATGCTACGGGTGGACTCCTCAAAGTTATATACTCAGTACGAAGGTAGTCTACTTGTAAAATTTTTTTTCTTTTTAATTTTGTGATAAAAAATAAATATTTTGGGCAGTGATTGTCCTTTAATTACTTGTCATCAACGGTCAAAAACCAATCAATTTGTGAACAATCCAAGCCCCCATTAATCAATAGGCGATTGACATGTGGGTTGCGTTTCTAAAGTGACAATTTTATTGCTAATCTTTTATGACTGAAAAAAAAAAAAAGACATGAGTTAGATACTTTTTGAAATTGACCCTAATTTTAAGTTATTTATACAATTTTCCCGAAAAACTTAAAAGCAAGAAAGAGATGCATGATTTATTTCTCGTCCACATTTGTCATGCAACTCACTATTCGAAACTCGTGGGAAAAAGCACCATCTACAAGCGCGAAGGGCTTTTATTTCTCGTCCACGTTCGTCGGTTAGTGCAAATCACTCCGCAAGTCTCCTATCTTCTTTCATCCTCTTTAACTGAATAAAAAGGCCAAGAAAAGGTATGTTCATCAAACTCTTCTCTTAACATTTTATTTTAAGATCCTCATATGCAAACGTTGTGACCATCAAATTGGAAACAAACCTAAATTCAGACTTTAAATAAGTGAATAGAAATTTGGTTACCCATTATCCAAATAGAAGGCAGAAACTTTGTTAATTTTTCCTAATATAATACCCCTGTCAATCTTATTATTAACGTAATTCTGGGCAGTACATTATGTGCATTATACATCGCTGTCGTCACATCCTAAATTACTTCACTATCCCTTCTAGCTTTATCTCCTGTCCTCTATCTTTATGGGAAGATTTCTTTATTTATTAGAAAAATCAAATTAACTCCATAAGTGAAAATATCTGGAGTTAGGTCTTACTTTTTAGGAAATTACATAACTAATGCTTAGTTAATGGTTATTTCAAATAATAATAATAATAATAATAATAATAATAATAATAATAATAATAATAATTAATGAGGATAGTATTTCATTATTAATATTAACCGTACTAAATATCATAAAATTTTATGTTAAGTAAGTATTATCAATCGAGTGAATGGTGTAATAATATAATAAATTAATTTAACACTCATAAAATTTTATGATCTAGTAATTTTATGTAACACGTTATTCGAGTTGAAATGTTAAAGATGTAAAATGTCTATTACTACTAATAATAGATTGTATATATTCCAAAATTTTATTTTAATAAGTCATAAAATTTTTTTATTCGAGGAAACTATACGCTAGTAAAATATATAATTACAAAAATGAAAAATATGAAAACAACATGAAATTGAGTTTGGCAAAAAATCTCTTCACTATAAAATCTTAGAAATTACAAGAAGGTTGGATAAAATTTTATTAAACTCATATTTACTTAAATCTATAGAGACTTTAAAAAAAACCGATTAAACATCATATTATTATATTATATAGATATTTACAACTGTTATTAAACAGATTAATATATTAATATTTACAATTAAATATATAACTAAGATTTACATTATTACATTAAATTTTATGAAACATATACTTAAATAACTAACTCTAACAAAAGAAATATATTTTTACTCCATTAATATTTTATAAAAAATATTATTTTATAATTACTTTTACAAATTAAATTTAATTAAAAAAATTATATCTGTGAAATCTCCGACTATTATTCCCATAGTCCTATATAATTTTAATGATAACTGTTCATGGCCAAAGCCCACGTGACCTATTGAATCTTAAGATATCATGTCATTGGCCATTGGGCCGACTGGAAAAGACGAAACCTGAATCAAATCTATAAGGGTTTCACTGTACAACCTGCGCAGAAAACGAAGTTACATACAGAAACCAAACAACAAGAGATAGGTGAATACAATTTGATCAAACGCGGTTAGTTTTTCGAGCTAAAGGGTTAGTAGAGCATACATCTTCGGAGGGGATAAGAGTAAGGGTACCTAGATAAAATCCGATTCGATTCTGCGTTTTTTTTTTCCCTTTTCTCTCCCTATCCGATGTTCTTCTGTCTCATTTTAGTGAAATATATATGTAATCTCTGTTTACTGTATGATGTAATTTGGCAGGTTTTTAAGGATTTGTGTCCTTTTGACTTTATGAAGTCGGTGTTGGAGATTTGTCCGTTTTATGTTATTTTTGCACTTGTGCGTAGGGTTTCTGTGTAATTCTTGTAATTTTACCGGGCGGGTGTTGCAGATTTGTGTTTTTTTTTTTTAATGTTATAGGATGGATGGTGAAGTGTTTCTTATGGTTCTTAAATGTATTTCTTGGTGGGTAGTAGATCTTTTGTATTAATAAGTGTTGATTATGTGTCTATACATATGAATCACATTCTGTTTTAATTTGAGCTATGTCAGTGTTTAATATTGGTGATCTTTGGCTCTCAAACCTGTTGATGTAGAGAAGGATAACAATTTTGAGTGGTCTTTTATCTTTGTTCATGTATGGGAGGAATAGAGATAATATTTCTTTATTTTGATATAACTTGGTCAGCTTAAATGGATTCGATGGCTGAAGAGCAAATAGATTATGAGGAGGAGGAGTATGGAGGGGCTCAAAAGATGCAGTATCAGGGAGGTGGAGCTATACCTGCTCTTGCAGATGAAGAGTTGATGGGAGAAGATGATGAGTATGATGATCTATATAATGATGTTAATGTCGGAGATGGTTTATTGCAGTTTCAGCAGCCTGAGGCACCTCCCTCATCCCCTGGTGCGGGCAATGGAAGACATCAAGTTCAGAAAACTGATGTTCCGGAGCAACAAGTTCAAGCTGGGGCCTCACAAGCGTTAAACATCCCGGGAGCTTCTGTTGAAGGAAAGTACACCAATGCTGGGTCCCACTTTCCTGCTCAAAATGATGTGCAGGTTGCTGTCAACAGACCAAACATGGGATCTGGTAATTTCCCAGATGGAGGTTCTGTTTCACAAAAGGGGAGTGTCCAAGAGATAACTCATGATGCTCATGCTAGAAATATGGGTTTTCAAGGATCTGCGTCAGGTCCCCCAAGAACTGGAGTTGATCCTTCTAATATACCGGGAAGAGTAGCCAATGAGCCTGCACCTATGCCAAATCCCAGTGCTGCTGGTCCTCAAGGTGCTGTGATTCCCGCTAATCAAATGGGTGTAAATGCAAATGTCAATCGTGCAATGGTCAATGAGAATCAAATCCGGCCTCCTCTAGAGAATGGTGGGACAATGCTGTTTGTGGGAGAATTACATTGGTGGACAACTGATGCGGAGCTTGAAAGTGTTTTGTCTCAGTATGGAAGGGTCAAGGAGCTTAAGTTTTTTGATGAGAGAGCTAGTGGTAAATCCAAAGGTTATTGCCAAGTTGAATTCTTTGATGCAGCTGCTGCAGCTGCATGCAAAGATGGAATGAATGGTCATGTTTTCAATGGACGACCATGTGTTGTGACTTTTGCTTCTCCTCAAACATTGAAACAGATGGGAGCTTCTTACATGAACAAAAACCAAGGCCAGCCTCAGTCACAGCCTCAGGGAAGGAGATCTATGAATGACGGTGGTGGGAGAGGTGGTAACATGAATTATCAGAGTGGTGATGGAGGTAGGAATTTTGGAAGGGGTGGCTGGGGACGAGGGGGGCAGGTTGTACCCATCAGAGGTCCTGGTGGCGGAGCGATGAGGGGAAGAGGGCCCATGGGTGCAAAGAACATGATTGGGAGTAGTTCTGGAGCTGGAAGCAGTGCTGGACCTCCTGGTGGCGGAGGCTATGGACAAGGCCTTGCAGGTCCTGGCTTTGGGGGTCCCGCAGGTGGTATGATGCATCCACAGAATATGATGGTAGGGTTTGATCCTACATACATGGGTCGAGGAGGTGGTTATGGAGGTTTTTCGGGTCCAGGTTTTCCTGGGATGCTTCCTTCATTTCCTGCTGTTAATTCAATGGGCCTTGCTGGGGTGGCTCCTCATGTCAACCCAGCGTTCTTTAACCGAGGAATGGCGGCTAATGGGATGGGTATGATGGGTTCTTCTGGAATGGATGGACCGCATCCAGGGATGTGGACTGACTCAAGCATGGGTGGATGGGGAGGAGAGGAGCATGGACGAAGGACAAGGGAGTCAAGTTATGGTGGTGATGATGGTGCTTCTGATTATGGGTATGGGGAGGCAAATCATGAAAAAGGAGCAAGGTCAACTGCTGCCTCCCGAGAAAAGGATCGTGGTTCTGAGCGTGACTGGTCTGGGAACACAGATAGGAGGCAACGAGAGGAGAAGGAACAAGACTGGGACAGATCCGAAAGGGATCACAGAGATCACAGACACAGGGAAGAAAAAGATAGCTATCGTGATCATCGACGAAGAGATCGCGACTCAACTTATGATGATGACTGGGACAGGGGGCAATCGTCTTCAAGATCTCGGAGCAGGTCCCGAGCAATTCCAGATGAAGACCACAGATCTCGATCAAGAAATGTGGACTACGGGAAGAGGAGACGGCTACCATCAGAGTGACAGAGTTACACTGTTCATTCTTCGGTGGCATGTCATACAAGGCCTCATTTCACTATATCTTACTGTATTGCTCTTGGGCTGCTACAATGCTTCTACCTATCGCTTTCCCTGGTTACTTTGGCGTAAATGCAGAGTGGTTTCTTGAGGGAAAAGTAAGTTCTCATATTTGTAGAAGGGAAGAATAGATTCTCTGTTCTTTCGTACTGCATTCTATAAACGTTACCAGCAACACTTATTTGTTTGTTAAAAGATGATGAGTGACTTTGAGTTGCATGCCAATGGGGATATTCTATCTAGGGTTGGACTCTTAAGATCCTTGCCGAGTATCCTGTTGGCTTTATATTTATTCTACTGAATCTATTTCTGAGACAATGGTTTTGGGGCTTCTGGTCTTCACATGTTACGTAGCCTACTTAATTATATGATAGTTTGAATTGGTTGTCCATATTGCTTACTATACCAGTGTCTTCTCATAGCTGTTAATTATAAAATATGGTGGTTTTTTTTTTTTTTTTTTTTTGGGCCATGCCAACCCATTGAGTTATTTTTATTGGCATTGTATTTAAAGGATGCTCATAAGTCTGAGTCAGTGCATGACTTTAATATTTAATCTGATACGCATGATAGCTGTGTCTTGCTGCCTTCTGAGTCCTTTGTATTATTGCTTTTAATGACATTTAGATTTGAATTTGGAATTGGAATTCATCAGTCTTTTATTGGAATAGTTAAGACTTATTGATGGTGCTGATGATTCTGACATATGAAGAAGTCAAGATGGAGGATGTTGTTCCTTCTTTGTGAACCACTGAAGGTCTAGTGATTATGTATTCTTAGTCTTGTCTTAGAAAATGAAGTCCAACCCTTGGACTTGACAATGTTTAATATGTGGTCTTTGTGTCTTCCTGTCAGATTGCCCCTCCTCAGAAGAAGCAATGGCTGATATTTAGCATGCCTTTATTATTTTCTTTTCAAGTGAGTTTGATTTGATCAGCAAGTCCTCCTAGCAATGTTTCAAATGTTGCTGGGGCATCGTAACTGTTTATTAAAGTGGATGTTGTTCATCCTTCCATTTTGAATTATATCTACAACATATGTGTGGTGCTGCTTATGCATATGGACTGGTAGATTACTTAGAATGTTAAATTCTTTTAGGTTTTTTCACTTGAAATTGGAGGTAAGGATAGGTTGGTATGGTGACCAGATTTTTGGAGTTGTTGGTCTACCAAATGGCTTCAGATCTTCTCTTTTGTATCTTAGTGAATGTCAACTAAGAATCTGTTTGTTAAAGATTTTCTTGAAGTCGTAAGTAGTGTTTGATTTTTGGTGCTTCTGTTTTTGTTTGGTTGTTTCGTTTGATTCATTTTCTGGTTCAGTAGGTTGCTTGTTCGCCTTTTTGAAATTTTTTTAATATCTTTTTCTTGTCCGTCAGATGTTATCTTTTTGGTTTTCTTCGAAAAGAAGGGAAAAAAAATCACAAAGAAAAATTAGATAGAGAGAGAAAGAGAGAGAGAAGCTTTTCTTGGAGACATGGTTGGCTGCTTTTTTTTTTTTTGCTTCTCTCTTTCTTTTTCTTTCTACTGATTGTTTGTGATTGTTCTTTGAAGTTTCAATTAGTTATTTTAATTTGATTAGTTCCTTCGAAGATCAATATACTTTTAAATATTAAAACAGCTCTTTGAACTTTTGTTTCTTCTTCCAAAACACTATTTTAGCCATAAAAGAACTATCTTCCAAATCATAATATATTTTAGAAGTTCTATTATTTTGGTGGAAATAAGTATAATAGAAAATTTTACCAAAGTTCTAACATATGATATTATTTTATTGTGGTTTATTATAGAATGAAAAGTTATCATATCTGGTGTTGAGAGTTTCGGCTGTAACTTCACAGGGCAAATAATGTGTTTGTTTTTTTCGTAGAAGTGCGATTCTCTTAGATTTTTGTTATGAATGGGTGGATTTGGACATACTTGAGTTTGATATGTTGTATGATCAAAGAGAGCAAAATACCTTCCAGTTAAGGATTTTACTACCCTGTTATGAAATCTGGGCGGTTTCTCATGTAGGACTTACATGAGGTCCATATTCATGGGTGGTTGTGATTCATTCATTGATTGTAGGAATATGGTACCAAAATCATGTAGTGCTCTTTGAGGAAAATTTTTTGGCCTATTTGGCTGGTAGGTTTTCTTTTTCCAAGTCTATTGACATTGGAGCTTTGTTTTTATCACCATATTCAGGGAGTGGAGTACCAACCCTCTGTTTTCATGAATTGATGAACCTCAAGGAAGATGTGTTTGGTGGGCTGAATTCATTCGCTTTCTCAAATATTGGCTTTGGTCTGTCAAGTGTGCAAACAAGCCTTGACAATTTTGGCTTTCACTTTTTTGCTCCCTCGAGCAGTCCTTAAGAATGTGTAAACTGCTTTCCCGGAAGAAAATGCTAGAAATAGTTGAAGCCATGAAATTGTCCAAAAATGGAAAGGATTTTATTTAATAGGTTTATGTACCATTTTGTAAAACATCATCTCATGTTTTGTAAAATTGATTTACATGTATTAGGTCCATAGCATGTAAAGGCCTCTTTCATTATTTATTTGACTATTTGCGGCTCACTTTGAGCTTGTAATACTGTTGTACTGACTTTGAGGCACAATTGTGTTTACAGTTGATGCATGTCAACTGATTTAGGATAGTCAGTGATGAGCTTTTAGTAATTGTAACCTGGAATTGTTTCACTTGTAATTGATTATTGTAACTTATGTAAAATTAGTTGCAGTTTCTACATGAAAGATAAAGGAACATAGGAGGTGTTATGTTTTTTTTTTACACCCTTTATTATTATTGTCTATGTAAGTTGTAAGGTTTACCTGCACATGGGGGTCGTAAATTGTGGACTTCTGGATCATTCTATTGGGCTGGAACAGAGAGTTTTGGCTGTTTTGAGAATGTTCTACGTGCGGGCATGATGCCACATTCCTTGTACATTTTTTCTCTCATGCAGTATGAATTTGTTGTAATCATATTTAATTTTCATTTGTACCGATTCTTTCAATGGATTTTTATTGAATAGATAGATCATTGTCTTTGTGTTTGTATACCAGAAAAGTGATTGGGGATGAAAGTTTTGTGGTTTATTGAGAGGATTTGAAATGTTATGCTCAAATGTACATTAGGTTTCCTGTCTGAGGAATGAGATTTATCAGTTTTGCGGAGGCATATTCTCAGGTGCCCACCTGACTATGTTATTCCGAGAGTTTCTGCTGCCTTTCCCCACACCAGCAGCTGCAATTTTCACTTAGCATGGCATGCTCTCTCGTGCTATATTCTTGGCTTTTGTATTCTTTTACAAGATCACTCACTTCATCTAGGTCTGCTTTGTGAATCTTTATTTTTGTCATGTAATTTAGTAGTTAGACATGCCGGTTACTTGTTAGTTCTATGTATAAATTTATCCAACGTCCAGTGTGGTGTACGCATCTGTTCCATTTTTCTGATGACCAATCCTCTAGTTTAATCTGCAGCTCTTGGGAATATTTTTTATGCCCAAAATTTTGGCTCCATAATTTGTAGTTGTGTATTTTATCAGTCCATGTGTACGGTTGAGAGTATCTTCAAAAAGTTCTTTGAATAAAATTTTATTTATTTATTTTAAAAAATTATATCAGTATTTAATACTTCTTTAAATAAGAAATTATTTTTTTAATTTTATAAAATTAATTTCTTTCTTTTTAATGTATATTTTATTATTTTTATTTTATAGAGAAATATTTTAATTATTATTTATTTTTTTAAAAAAAATTTTATTTAATTAAAATAATATTAATTTATTTTTATTTTCAGAAATTTTTAAAAAATAATATTTTTTGATATATAAGTAAGTAAATAGATATTTAAAAGATAAAATTAATAAAATTTTTCAGAGATATTTTTAACTAGCCAGACGAAAATTGGAAATTTGTTTGGACTCTCCTCGTTAGGATTTGTAAAGTGGCACGCGTGATGTTTTTTCCCGCCATTTGGGCTGTTACGGTTTCAGTTTCAGTTTCAGTTTCACAAGGCAGATCACCTATCTCGGAAAGCATATGCTGGCCTTGACTTCTCCTTTATTGGAAGTATTTACCCTTCTTTTGCGAGGCCGAGGCGTCTGAGACTGAAATCAGAAAGCTCAATGCAAATGTCAGCGTTGTGCCCTGGCTCTTGATTCGAGGAGTTGAAAGAGTTTCTTGCGCATTCTCTCGACTTTCTGCACGGCGTGGTTCTTGATGTTGAATGCGAATGTCATATGGAACAACTTGATGTTTCCGGCCTAGCTAATAAAATGTTATGATATTTCTAAAACACTTTATAAATTTTATTCTTTAAATATGTATTTATTTATTTATATGATAAATAGATTACTGAAAAATAAATATATATATATTTTTAAAAAGTTAAATATAAATAAATTAATATTATTTTAATTAAATAATTATTTTTTAAAGAAAAAATCAATAATAAATAAAAAAATTTTCAACAAAATATAATAAAATATGAATTAAAGAGTGAAAAAGTAACTCTTTAAATTTAAAGAGAGAGAATTATTTTTTATTTAAAAAATTTTAATTAAAACATCTTTCGAAATTTTAAATATTGATTTGATTCTTCAAATGAGATTTTATTATTTATTTAAAAAAACTATAAAATAATAAAATCTTATTTAAAGAGATTTTTAGTGATTCTCAGCATCACTCTTAATTACAAAAATTGATGTCGTATTCAGAATTTCAGAGTGCCAAGCTGAAAGCTCAGCAGTTATGAGAAAGCAGCCGTGTATAAATCTGAAAAACCTTTAATGTTTAGAACTTACAGCGGCGAATTCCATGCCATTTATATAACACCGGATCTATGGAGGAATATCGAATATTTGAAAGAAAAGGCAAAATTTAATTACCATCTGTTATTGCCCTCGGGGATCTGTAACTACGGCGTGGCATGCATTCGCATACGAACATTAGTTGTCAATACATACATATATATATATAATTCACTTTGTTTGTCGCTTTTTATTATTTGCCTGCTGCAATAAGCGCTCGTCTGATCAGTGATTCCAGAGTCTCGCTTTAATTTCATCTCAACGAGAAGCTGTGATATTATATATTTAAGTATGCCGGACTGATAGAATCTTTAAATTAAAGCAAATGGTTTCCATATTATGGTTGAAAGCGAACAATTTCATTTCTTCAGATTCCGAAAAGAACAGAACGCAATTGACCAAAACTAGAGACATGCATTGATCAGTCGGCATGCAGGACGTAAATTGGATAATATTTTTATATGGGAGAAAGAGGCATCCACAGGCACATTGATGAAAAAAATTGGTTAAAGAAATTACCCAGTGATAGATCCAAATATCTCCAATCCACAATATTTTAAAACTCATCACGATACATAAAACCTCGAATTTTAATGACTTATAAATCAAAATATCACATGAGCTTTGCTCTAGACAACCGATGAATGTTAGTCAATCAGGTGCATGGTTTTTTAGACGTAGCTAATTAGCTCGTGATTAGTAGAAGAAAGCAGCAGCGATTGCAACCCCAGCCACGAGGGCAGGGACTTTGAGGGAGCCTGCACCACTTCCTTCTGACGTGTTCTCATCTCCCTCGCCAACTGGTCCCGGCATTGCAACCTCAGGCAACTTAGCCTCGCCAGAAGGTCCTTCTGCAGGTCCAGGTCCAGCAGCTGGTCCGCTGCTTGGGCCTCCTGCTGGGGCTTCTCTGGGTCCGGGTCCGGGTGCGGGTGCACCACCAGCTGGAGGTGGCTGTGTTGGTACCGGTGCCTGATCTGGCTGCTGAGGCTGCTGGGGCTGCTGTGGTTGCTGGGTAGGTGGCTGTGGCTGATCAGGCTGCTTGGGTTCCTGAGGCTGATTAGGCTGCTGGGGTTCATCGGGTTGCGGCTGAATGGGTTCCTGTGGTTCATTGGGCTGCTGGGCTGAGGCCACACTGATAATGGCTACGAAAACGAGAGCAAGAACAATGACCTGGCGAGCCATCATGTACGATGGGGTTTGTGTTTTTCGTCTTATTATTTTTATTGTCCCCTTATATGCAAGGTTCCCTACTGAATATAGAGAACAATGCAGATCGTTCAAATGCTGGGGATGATTTGAGGAAGAGATTGTTGGGTATATTTATGCTGATGGGTTCGTCCTTGATTATCGGAATTCATCATAACTTGTGGTGGCTGCTGTTGCTTTGTTTCCACAGACTCAGGATAACCGTTCTGAGCTGGTAAATAGGAATTAATTTAGCAAATTGGGAAGAAGCTTAATTTTGCCTAATTTTAGTAAAAATTAGTTTTCCATGTCTTTGCCAAATTCCAACCAAATCGTCTTCAATTTAACAAAATTCTTGTTATATTAACTTCCAATTTCTACCTAATCAACTCTCTATTTAAATAATTCAACCCCTTTTTTTTTCTTTTTTTCTTTTATTGTAATTACCATTCCTCATCGTATTCATATTTTCGCTCACCTCCATATTGAGATCTTTACATATGGGCGGGCTATTTGCATTGTAAAACACACTGTGAACACTTGACTTCAGTTTACAACTAATAAGTGTCTTTATGTGACGAAATAAAACATTGTTCTTGACGACACCCATCCATGAGATCTTGATAGGACTTGATGATCACCAATATACTATGTCGAATCAACAACATTTATCTGATTGTCTCCATGCAACATTCATCATAAATCATAAAAGGGGGTTGCTTGAAGCCTTGAACCCGTAAAATGACAGTAGTGATGCTGCAGGATTTGGCGGATTTGGTTATGTAAGAATCTCGAGTCATATTACGCATATGACTTAACATCGTCTCCTTCATTGGAGTGGTTAGAGTTGTGAGGAATAGCATTATTAAACGGAGTAGTATCGATGGAATGAGATGTAAGGAGAGCTGTAATTAATGTGAAACTAAGTTAATATTCACCCAAATAAGTTCTTGGCGTCAATAACGAATAAATGCTTGTTGTTTATTCCTACCTTTTTATTTTTTATGAGTAGAGATGAAATGTTCATAATTGCATGCATAAAGCTTCAGACTGAGGACATGAACATTTATGAATATTTAACACAAGTTTGCCCTCCTCCCAATATTAACTTTAAGAGCATACGTTTATACGTGTATGCATTCCAAATGAATATTTTAACTTCCCATTAATATGAAGCTTTGTGTGTTCTTAAAATGTATGCATAACGTCAGCGCATTACGCACTTAGCAATTATGAGGAAAAGAAACACAGTTTTGTGTGGAAAATAATTCCATGGGTGTGAAAAGGATGTGTTGAGTGTAAATTTATATTGAAATTTTAATAAAGGGTGTTCAAAACATTTTATAATGTATAAATAGTCTCATCTTTTAACTAGTAATATTACATTGTATGTAAGTAACAATCATATTAATTATTAAAAAGACATGTATAAAATGTTTATCTCTACGTGTAGGAGTAGTAAATTAAAATTAAAATTAACTAATTTTACAATTGAATAATATATAGCATGACATCCCCCAAGAAAAAAAAAAGAGTTTAATCGAGTTTTCATCAAACCACTTTCTTTAGTTATCCACTTGAATTAAATCGTAGGAAAGATGAAGGATGAAAGTATTGATTTACACTTTGTCAACCCTCTTGACTTTAACAATTATCTCAAGAGTTAGACTATTCGCACCTCTCCAAAGTCCTTTTTAATTCTCATTTTTAAGGAAACCCCATGGAGTAATACCAAAAAATTTCTTATTGCTGTTAGCAGTCACCTTAATTCCAAAAATGCCTTGCTTCCAAGTGCATTATTTTATCTCTAGAAAAACTCCTAATGCAATTAATTTTATTAATTATTATTATTATTATAATACACTTTTCCTTCTCCATCCACCATCCATAAATTTATTGGTAATTTATCTGAAAACTCATCCTGCTAAGCTCGACTTTTATGATATCAAGAGCTAATTTTGGGGAGTATCGTTGGCACGAATTTGGAGAGTATTGAACTTCAAAAGGCATGTTGCTGGGGAGCTTTGGATATTAATTCATCTATCTCTGAGTCAATCCACTTTATCTTGATTTTAGAATGAAATTAATAATGATGCAAAGAGTTTGCAGGTCCAAAAAAGGAAAATAATAATAATAATAGAAACCAACTTATGATAGACACGTGTGGGTTTTAGGTGTGGCTCACTGGCTAAGAGAGTTTTATGAGAGAGATTATTGAAAGGGTGTCAATAGTTTTATTTTTATTCTAGAACACATAAATATTAAATGGTGATATTTGACTTTCTTAATTTTCTCTCATTAGTCTCATATTTTAATTAACTTGATAAAAATTTTTAAAATCATTTCTCTCTCTATATGCCTCATGTAATTTCAAATTTATCCTTATTATCAATTTTTTAATTATTTTTTTAATACCCCATCATTTAAAACTCCAAAAATCTACGCCGAATTTAGAATCCTAAATAAAAAAAAAAATTAACTCTAATTGTATTATGGAAAGATAGTTTTGCCCACAAAGTTAAACATAATTTCCTCAAGAAAAATTAAACTTAAATATTTTTTAGATGTCCAACGCCAATGAATTATCCTCCTCTTGATATCTTCATTTTAGCCATTGGCATGCACAAAATTGTATTTCATAAATAAATATTTTTATTTACATTGACACCATTTTTGTAGGATATTGATTTCTTTTTTCCATTAATTTTCTTTTTGGTAGATCCCACATTCTTTGTGGCTAACAAATTATGCAGTGGGGATGGAGTAGTAGTTCATCATTGTCATCCCTAAGTTTTTAACTATTTCACCTTCTACTTCCTTATTATAACGAGAGAAGAAAGGTGGTTTCAGAATTTAAATAATTTTGAAAATAAAAATTCTGTGAATGTAAAGATAGGAAAAAATTGATTGAATAAATTTTTTCTTGTAAAAAAAATTATTTGTATTGTGATACTTAAATCATATTTATCTTTTAATAATTTCATATAGGGATAGGGATAAAACGAAAATTTACATAAAAGTAAATATTGGGAAGTTAGTGGGAGAAATGGAGGATTCAAACTTTAGCAACAAGACTGTAATAATAAGCCCAACCCAAGACGAAACCCTAGTCTTATGGCACATGGAGGAAACGGGCCGGCAGAAATATATCTAGGCGCAAGGGCCCTGTTAAGAGTCGAGTCGACGTAGAATTACCAAATGGCCACAGAGTTAGGGCTTTTGAAAAACATAAACACGCGCAAGCGTCCATTCGTTGTTCATTAAGCGAAAAAAGCATTGAAAGTTCTACACTCTCCCTGTGAAGAGAAGTGAAAGGGGAAGAGGAGCGGCAGTAGTGGGAAACAAGGAAGGAAGAAAATGGCGTTAGCGTTCGACGAGTTCGGTCGACCGTTTATATTGATAAGGCAGCAAGAAGAGAAGTCCAGATTGCGTGGACTCGATGCTCAGAAAGCCAACATTTCGGCCGGCAAAGCAGTGGCTAGGATACTCCGAACCTCTCTCGGACCCAAAGGCATGGACAAGATGCTCCAAAGCCCCGATGGTGACGTCACCGTTAGTATGTTCTTTCAACCTCAAAACTTTTGTCTTTTTTTTTTCTTTAATTACTAAAGTTAAAGAAGTTAGCGATTAAGATTTTGTGGACTGGCTATGGATCCGAGTGAGTGGTCCGTTGAGAGGATGTTTAGAATTTTTCAAGTGTTAAGAATTTAAATGTTTAAATAGTTGTAAGTAGTTTGGTTCAATTGGTTTACAGTTCAATTATAGATATTATGCTGAAGAAATTATAGGTGGAAAAAACAATGCCTTTTAAACAGGGTTTACTGGTATTCACGGCTTCCTTGTAAATCATTTTATGCCTTGCAAATGCAGTAAGTGGAGGCATTAATGTTGTGAAACATATAATTGCTGTACCATGTCTGTCGAAGTTTCAGCCTTAAGATTTTTTTCTGTTGGCAACTTGATTTGCTTCGAAGACATTTGCAGCTCTCATTGGAAGGCTGCTTGGTTTTAGTGAAATTTTACTGCTTTCGGTCGCTGTACTGTTAGTTTTATCATGACTCAGAAATTACTAGAAAAGGATGTAATCTCCATGATCTTTCGAAGTTGATTTCGGAGATTGAGTTGAATGAGTAAGACGTTGTAGGCCTTGTAATGAAATTCTCTTGTGGGTTGGCATGTTGACTTTTGGTGATTAAGAAAGCGAAATGATGCTTTGAGATTGTTTCTTAAACTGTTTTTTAAGGATGTGTTTGTCTTTTCTTATTCTTCTATATGTGTGCTTTCAGCAAATGATGGCGCCACAATCCTGGAGCAGATGGATGTTGATAATCAAATTGCAAAGCTGATGGTTGAATTGTCTCGGAGTCAGGACTATGAAATTGGTGATGGTACAACTGGCGTTGTCGTTATGGCTGGTTCACTTTTAGAGCAAGCTGAGAAGCTTTTGGAACGGGGAATTCATCCTATTCGGATTGCAGAGGGCTATGAAATGGCTTCTAGAATAGCTGTTGAATATTTAGAACGTATAGCTCAGAAGTTTGAGTTTGGGTTGAATGACTTAGAGCCTTTGGTTCAAACTTGCATGACTACTTTAAATTCAAAAATGTAGGTTTCGCCTGCTTCTTTTTCTTCCATTTTTGCTGCCTAAAGCTGTCCTGTTGAAGGGTTTTTGCCTACATATTGAAAAATCTTTCCTTATGGTAATCTCTTGGGGTTTTTCTATATGTGCTGTTAATATCAAAATTTTCTGTTTTTGCAGTGTGAATCGTTGCAAGCGCAGATTGGCTGAGATTGCTGTCAAAGCAGTTCTTGCTGTGGCTGACTTAGAGAGGAAGGATGTCAATTTAGATTTGATTAAAGTTGAGGGAAAAGTAGGGGGAAGGTTGGAGGACACTGAGCTAATATATGGAATTACTGTTGACAAGGATATGAGCCATCCTCAGATGCCAAAAAGAATTGAAAATGCAAAAATTGCCATCTTGACCTGCCCTTTTGAGCCACCTAAGCCAAAAACAAAGCATAAGGTGGACATTGATACCGTGGAGAAGTTCCAGACTTTACGTGAGCAAGAGCGAAAATACTTTGATGACATGGTTCAAAAGTGCAAGGTGAGACTTGTCTTTAGATATATTTGGATTGTTACCAAACTAAAAGTTTTTGTCAACATGTGACTGCAGTTTTGTTGTCTCATTTACCAAATATAAAACCCCCCCTCTGCCTCTGCACTTATTTTTCTGTAAATTAATGGTCTAGATCTTAGTTTTCAGAGCTGATTTGGAAGTTAAAATAACATTGTATTGTTATAATAGGCAATATGTTTTCTTCTTATTAGATTCTCTTTTGGTTTTATTGTGAGATAGGTTTACTATGCCTCTATTCTGTCTAACATTATTTTTTAAGCTTTTCTTTTTGTAGGATGTTGGTGCTACCTTGGTCATCTGTCAGTGGGGTTTCGATGACGAAGCTAATCACTTATTAATGCACAGGAACCTGCCTGCTGTCCGCTGGGTTGGTGGTGTAGAATTGGAGCTGATTGCAATAGCCACAGGTTTGTCTTGATTTAACTTACTGCTTCTGCTGCTTCAGCCCCAGTTGCAGCTGCTTTCATTACTGAAGTAATGGTATCTTCATTTTGTAGGCGGAAGAATTGTTCCAAGGTTTCAGGAGTTGACACCAGAAAAACTTGGAAAGGTACATCCTGCTTTTGCTTTTCTACCTTTGGTTTGCTGAGAAATGAGACAGTCAATTAGAATTATAACGGCATGGTTTGGTGTAGAAAATTTCAATGTGAGTAGATTTTTAACCAGCACTTGCTGCACCTTGGGATTAGTGTTTCTGACACTATTCCTATGTTAAAATTTCAGCCTGATTTATGCAATTTAATTTCTGGCATGGCTACTATATTGTACAAGACAGTTAATATATATATATTTTTAACTTTATTTTTAGGCTGGTTTGGTTCGCGAAAAGTCTTTTGGTACTACACAAGATCGAATGCTGTACATTGAACACTGTGCAAATTCTAAGGCTGTAACCATATTTATTCGTGGAGGTAGGAACATGTTCCCTTGTTATATTATTAAATTCAAAATGATTTTTGTTGGTTAATTGTGTAGGGAAATGTAATAGGCTAATGGAAGTGCTGAAGAAGAGAATAGATAACCTTGAGAGAAGAAGGATCCTTAAGTACTTAGATGGTCTCACTCAGGTTGATGGTGTTTTATGATGCATTAGGTAACAAAATGATGATAGAGGAGACCAAGCGGAGCATACATGATGCCTTGTGTGTGGCTAGGAATCTGATTCGCAACAATTCTATTGTGTACGGTGGTGGCTCAGCTGAGATAGCTTGCTCAATTGCCGTAGATACAGCTGCAGATAGATATCCGGGAGTTGAACAGGTAAGATGAACTTTGTTTCTTAAACATTTTCCACAACCCTGGTTTTGCTTTTCATTTGCATACGATTAATGCATATGTAATTAATTGGCTGCCCTTTTGTCTGTAGTATGCTATCAGGGCATTTGCAGATGCGTTAGATGCTATCCCGATGGCACTTGCAGAAAATAGTGGTCTCCAACCTATTGAGACGCTATCGGTGGTGAAAAATCAGCAAATTAGGGTAATGGGATAATAGTATTCAATCTCAGCTTGAAATATGCTTCTGATTCTCTTTCCCCACTATATGCTCTGTAAGGTTGGTTTCTAAACTTCATTCCTATTCATCATGCAGGAGAACAATCCAAACTGTGGAATAGACTGCAATGATGTTGGAACAAATGACATGCGTGAGCAAAATGTCTTTGAGACTTTGATTGGGAAGCAGCAGCAGATTCTTCTCGCAACACAAGTTGTGAAGATGATTTTGAAAATTGATGATGTCATTTCCCCCTCTGAATATTGATTTATTCTCAGATCTAAGTTTCTGTTTGATTTTGCTTCGCCAAGAATGAATTTCATGTATTTTGTTGTCTTGATATCAACCTTGTTCGTTTGATAAAAAATTACTTTAAAGGGTATGGGTTGGTTTTTGTTAAAATTGTACCATGAGTTATTTTTACTGGTTAGTGAAAACTGATGATTTTGCTTGTTTAATTTTGGATTTGCAGCTTTCTTGATACCCCTTTACACTTTTCTTATATGATCAATGGATTTCAGTGTCAATAGATGCCGCTTTTTCATTATGCAAGGAATGGTAACGTCGTTTGTTACTTTGTTGTATTTAATGTTGTTTGTTGCGGTCCTGGCATTTTCTCTTGGGTTTTTAGCAGCTGGGAGAGAGATTGATTTTAGCGCAGAGGAGAGAATTGAGACAGTTTTGTGCCTGTGGGGGGCTGGGGAGAACTTTCTTGCCAGAACAGTGCATTGTAGGATGGTGCATTGGTATTTGATATAAGTCGAATGGCCACTCTTGCCGGGGGTGCAGGGAGACCTGTCAAGGAATGGCCCATTGTCTCTGTTTAACCTTTAATAATGTACTGGTTCTGAGGTCCACGTCCTAACCGCTCTTTTATGTTCGCTCATCCTGTGTCTTCTATCCGGAAGAATGGATAACAAACTCAGTTTCACATCAAAGTAAGTTTTTGGTGTACTTGACGTGAACTGTACTGTCGTCTCATGTCTAGCGCCAGGTTGAACTGAACGTATCACTCGGTTCAGTTGGGTTAGGTTTCGGTCCGTTCAATTCGGATGATATGAAACCCCACTGGTAATGGCAAGGGCAAAATTTAAGTGATGCAGCATTTAGTGAATTACATACTGAAGAAATAGAAGGGTTGTTAACGTGGCAAAGGTCGTTTGCCGCTTTATGTTGTTACAGTGATGACAAAGACTAGATGGAACTATCCAAAGAACAAGAGGAGAGAGAGACATGAGAGAGGAAAACGAACGATACTAGTCTCTGTGGGACGGGCATTAATAATAGATATGGTGCCAGTGTTGGGATTAAGAGGCTGATGGGGGTGCAGTTGTATAGGAGGAAGTAGCTAAAGCTTTTATGTTTGACGATTGGCTTGTCTCTGGGCTGATATAATCAATTAACAAATATGGGTGAATAATTATAGTAAGTAAGTAAGGAGTATTTAATTTAAATCTACTTCCTACAATCATCAATGTTGCTGTAGAATCTACTTTGGCTTGTCAAACAAACGAACAAACGTGCAGCCTTGTGATCCGTCCCCACGCAAAGAGATGAAATGCCAAAAGCGTTTTCTTTGAACTTTCCTTCGCTTCGAACTACATTTACACACATTCGTTGTAGCTCGCAGTGTACTGTATCGTGTATGCCAATCCCATGTGAGGGGAACTCCCCAAGGCCCAAAGTTGCAGTTGGGTTTAATAACAGGAGAGAGAGTGTACAATACATCATTAATTGAACATTATTTATTTTTTCAATACAAATACATGGACATATATCAAACACTCCTTTCTGCTCTTGTTTTTCATAACCCTCACCACAATTCTTTACAGAATCACATAATGGTAGGTTTTATACAAACAGGCTCCACAATCTTATATACACTTGCATGTTAGGGAAAAAAGAAATAAGAACCCAAAAAAATGGTGAAAAAAAGACCCCAACATTGACTTATAAGAATACGAATCCTACACTTGTAACCACGAGTATTCTTCTTCTTTATCCTTTCATTCTTCCACAGCCATTTATTATTGGGCCCAGACTGTGGTGGTTGGGGCACTAGCAACGCTTGCCCTTCCTGCAATTAAGTGAGCCGGCTCCTGCTGTGATTGTACTTATTAGCGAAGATGGTCTTGCTCCTAAGCTTGAAGCCTTAGCATAACTTGAAGATGCGCCGGCACCCGATGGAGTAAAAAATGCACCATTTACCATCAAATCTCCTTCGGACCTCCAATTCCAATTCTTCCATTCACTCTCCGGCGCATCCTCATGTTTAGTCACCTGCACAAACAAGCACCGTATTGCATTTACACTAACCTTGAAATATATAGTTACCTTATTTTCTCTTACCAAAGTCTATCTATTCTGTTAATTACTTATTGTTACCTCCTTGTTGAATCTATCATCGGGAGCAGCGAATCTATTGCCTTGGCTGTTAATTGTAGGAGAAGCACTCCCACCAAGTGCATACATTTCCCAATGTGTGTAGTCATTGTTCACTACATGAAAATACCCATGTCTGCATCTGCAAATTAATCGAATAATTAATTGTTAAGCCTCAAATACCAAGAGCCATGTAATTGGTGATAAATTTTAAAATGAATAGCCCTGAAGTTTTTACCTAGGCATTCTTTGCACAAGACCCTCACCAAAGTGATTAAAAGCAATGGTGACCTGCATGTTTTTGTCCTGAGTAAAAGTATCACTGTGGCCCAGAAGCATCACTTTGTTGTGGTGGGTCATGTAATTGTTTGAGATTGTGATGGCTGTGGATCCGTGAATGGCATCGACCAACCCATCATTGCAATTAGACAAAGAGCAATGATCCACCCACACATGGCTTCCACCAAAGATGGATACACCATCACCGTCCGATATAGTCCTCCACCCGTAGTGGCTTGGTGAGTCCCGCACGTTGGCGTTACCTCCGCTCTTACAGTCATGTATATTGATTCCATGAATAATAATATTGGTCACGTACTGTATAGTAATGCATGGACCACCGGCGATGTGTACGCTCGCTCCTCGACCGTCGATTGTCTTGAACGAGTTCATGATCAGCTCTTCTTTCAATTTGATCACCATGTCACGTGCAAAAATGATCCATAGGGGCTCATCTTGGATCACAGCATACCTCAGAGTGCCTGGCTTTGGGTTCACAGGGTCATCGTCACCGGAGTCCGTAACAACATATATCTTACCATCTCTCCCACCAATTGCTTGCTTCCCGAACCCGATGGCGCAATCCGCTAGCCGCTGCCGGTTCTCTTCCCAATCCGGGTCACACCGCCAGCAGTCGTCGATCGGATTGCCGGTCCCACACGACAGAAACCCCAACTTCCTCCTAGACGCATTGATGCTTCTGCATCACAAATTGTAACAGAGAAATAATGTAACGCAATATTGTTAGCATCACATCTATATACACTTCAACGAGGTTACTATATACAGTTAAATAAAATAAATGTAGTACAGTGACTAAAATTAAAAATGAGGCTTCTATAAATACATACTTGTGTACTTCTTCTACTACTAATTCAGGATCTTGAACTAGGGAAGAGGAAACGAAGGATGGAGCTAGAAGACACAAGAATAACCAAAGCAAGATTGGCATTGCCATTTGTTTAATGTCTCTCACTTTCTCACTGCCAGGAAAGAAAATGAAGAGTAGAGGGGAGAGTGGATGGATACGAGTGTGGGAAAGCTTAGAATTTATAAAGTGAATAAAGTCGATTAAATTAATCAAATAAATTTGGGCAAATGGGACCATCATGCTGCTCGGTTTCTTCTCATAGGGGTCCCATTGTGGTAGTTTCGGCCGTTAGTAATACCTCCTCTTTCTCTGAAAGGGAAATGAGCCACGTACACACCCCACAATTGTCTACCATGTGCTTGGAGATCGTGGGTATACAAACTAGCTGAGGCAGCTAATATTATTAACAGCTGATTGATAAGTGAAAATAACCAAATATATCTAAACATTCACTGGATTCCCTGATTTGATTTTAAAATTTATCATCTGTCCCTTGATATTGTTAGCATCCTGAGTTTCAAAAATAGGGTTATTTCCATCCAGACTGAAATATTGCTATGTATCAATTTTCTGGGGGAAAACGTAAATCCGATCGAGGTTATTGCTATAAATGAAAGATGACTTTTAGAAAAAGTAGATGCCTCTTTTTAATATGATCAGGAGGCTCGGTTGATGACAACAGAGAGTATGAGAGACCTGAAAAAGACTTAATAATTTTGTAGCTGATCAATGATTATCAAAGGGAAAATTACAGCAGTGATAATAAGTTAAGCCGACGGACGATCGAAAATTTTCTATGTACAGACTTCGTCATGCACTGTGAGCATTTAAGTAACTAACCATACAGTATACACCGACACTTTTTTAAGGGACACTTATGTCGGTGACGTAGAATTTGAACACGACCACATTAGTTTATTCACCCAATATTCTGTTTAAATGGACTAACAATTTCTTTTTTTTAGTAAAATTACAACACAGTTATGAACCAAATAAAAACAAGAAACATTGGAACGGAGGACTTTTAAATCTTTGTTGGGGGATCCAAAACTCGTCTCCAACATAATTATTAACACCAGCTTCTTTACCTGCATCTTTCTTGAGAGTCGCAAATTACGAAAGCAATTCGAAAATGAAAATGCCAATTCCTGCCATGCGCAATCTCATGTGAATGCACTTGCAAGACCTGCCAACTCTGGGCTCGCGCTTGTTTCGTTCATGTTTAAAATAAGGAAGTCCTTCAACGTTCTTGAAAATTTTGGATCATCGGTTGAGCGACTTGCTCAGCTTATTACGTTTTTACAGTTGTTGATTTTATGGCCTGCAATTATTGGTCGTACACATGCATAAAAGATCAAACTTGATCAAAGTTCACATTTTTAAATTTAATTATTCATATGAAAACTTATTATAGCACAGCCTACATTATATAATACGACCTCAAATTGGTGCGAGGAATTGAAAGCAGCAAACGTAACGTCAACGTATAGCTTTGCTGGCTTCTTATCCAGCTTTATTTTTGTGTGTGTGTGTGTGTATATATATATATTCTCTAATCTATTATTCTGCATTGATTAAAGTTCAGAAAAAACGATTTAATAGTGTAATAACTGTGAAAATTATTAAACTTTCAGGTTTCAATAAAATCTAAGATTCTAAATTTTAGATCAAATAAACACCATATATATAAATTAATGAAAGCATCTCATTTTAATAAAACACGTCACTGAAATTTATAATTAATACTTTCTAATATATTAATAAATAAATAAAAATTTCAAATTCACCAAAATTTACATTTTTTATATTTTAATAAAGTCTTTACTTTATTAAAATAAAAATATATTTTGACGGTAGAATAACTCTCTCTCTTGCACCCATACACATTGACATTTTACTTTTCTTTTTGTAACAAACTCAACTATTTATTTATTTTCATAATTAATTTAAAAATTTTGATAAATTACAGTTCACGTACATTAAAACTTCTTAAAAAAGTGCGTAGATCCCACCACTTTAAAAGAAGTTTTCAGAAAGCTAGAAAGAAAAATGAACTGAAACCCCACAGGGGGAGATCGTACAGCTAAATTCGTCGAAATGCTGACATGTGCATCATTTTCTTTGGAAGGCACGTTCTCCCATGTGAGCTTTGTTCCCTTAGATTTTCGGCATCGCGGGCCCTACAGATCTAGTTTTATCCCTCTGAGGAATCTGAGCCGTCCATCACTGGATCTTGATCAACTCAAGCGGCTGGAGGGGTTAACAATCATCATGTTGGAGGGTGCAAAATTCAAACATAGAGCCTACATGTAGAGATCAGTCTCAGCCATTAGTTAATTTGACGTTATGAGTTAATATAAGCCAAAGCCATGCATCACCTATGCTGCTGTACTGCCTTTCGCCTGGCACATAAATTATTCTCAGCCATTTGTTTTAAATTGCGCCATATGAAATTGCATTTGCATTTGCATTTGCGTGCTGTTCGGATTTGGTTGAAGGCACTATTATTTGTCTAGCTTGTGGATAACATCTTGATCATCATCGAGATCAGTTCACTGCTTATATTACCAACATACATTTCTTGAACTTGAGCCTTGGTTGCCCAAATTTGCTGCCTGTTTTCTGCAAACTTATAGTGGGCTTATTAATATAAAATTATATATTGGAAGGAATTCGGGACGCAAGTCAAAAGCAGATCTCGCAAATAATTAATGGTCACCGACAGCTCTCTGCATGTAAAAGCAATAATTATGTAATGCAATTTAAAATTTTCGATGTGTATATATTTATGATAAGCATGTGAAAGGCACAAGAGAAGAAAAATATGAGGTTCGTGTTCGCGTTCACCAGTGATAAATTATCCGAAACTAAAAGGTTTCAATTTCATGATCTACAGGATGCTAAATATCTCCTTTTAATTCCGGACTATCAAAAAAATTAAAAAAAAAATGTTATGAAATTGATATTAACTGTGCGTTTAGTATAAGTTCAAGACACATCAAAGCCCGAATCATATTTCGGCTCGCAATCAAATTATAGATATCAATCGAAAATGAATAATCACTCAAAACCAGTGCATGCTCAAACATAATTATACCAACTCCATACTAATTTTGATTCATTTAAATATGAACAATAATAATAATAATAATGATAATGCAAGTGATTTGGTTGCTTAAAATATACCAGGTACAGAACAAAATAAATCTATTTAATATGTCTTGAGAATCTAAGGTTGAAATCCTATTCACACGAGAGCATATAGAATATATCGCAGCGATTTCTACTCATACATAACGACAGAAATGTATTAAAGCCTTCTGTCCAGCCGACACAGAATGACCAATTAGCTAGTTGATTATTGTGTTCCTTACGGAGGCGGTTGCGTTGCTCAAAATTATTAAGGTTGTTAATCGAAATGAAGCATGCTAAAATGGAAAAGAAAGTTGAAATATTATAATTCTTTGTGACACTCACAGCAGCCTGCAAAGCAGCATGTACAAGCAGGCAATCAATATTGCTCTGAATGATGATATGGAGAGCAATTGAAGTCAAGAAACATCACACATATTAAGGCCTGCGCAAGCCATGTGCTCGCCCAATACATGATGCCGACCCTCTGCTGTCTATCTATATTTGTTGGCAACTATCATTTCATCAATTAACTCTCTTTTAGCTGCCAATTGGTCTGGCATCTTAATCCAGTATTTCTATTATTCTTTGGAATTATATATTATGAACTTTTTGCTTTATGCGAGGCCATGTATTTCTGTTTAAGTGGGTACCAACTACAGGATTCTTCTTATCTGATACTCATTAAGTGAGCCAATAGTGTCATCTTTCCATAACATGGAGGAATATATTGAGGACCCAAGCTTGACAAAGACGATGGAAAGTGAAGCATCATCACTCATTGATGAAGACGCTGCACAAAATTAAGTTCAAATAACCCTATTTGTCACTGCGGTGATTAACAAAAAATTTTTAGTTGTAATATAAAAATTAATAGTGTCCGGCAAATATGATTATTGAATAACAATTTTTATAAAAATAATAGTCATATTTTAAGTTTTTTACTAAAAAACTGTGGGATTTCTAAGCTTCCAATTAATCCACCATTGCAAGTGTTTACTAATTATATTTAAACATTATGGCTTAGAAGTTAAAAAGTCATAGCTCTATACTAGCGATATCAAACGGACGCTAAGAGCACCAGTAATCTAGAGCTAACTGAAAAATTACAAAAGACAGAAGAGAGATTAATGCAAAATTAAGAACTGTAGCCACGCAAAGGTATCACTTGTAGGGGAAAAATAGATTCTACACCTATTTCCCCGTGGATCTTCATCTTATATACAGTAGAGAGCATTAATCAAAAAGCAATATAATGAGAAATCAGAGACGTTTTAATGATCGGATCATGTGGTAGGTTCATGCCTAGTGTAATATCAGCAACTTCCTTCTGTTCTTTCTATGTTATTGATCATCATATCAAAGAATTATATAACAGAGAAAAAACTGTTAGTTAACTAAGATAATATTCTAGCTGGATTTGTTAAATGAATAATTTAGAAGATGATATATTTTGACAATGTACGTACTCGATTCATATCACATCTTTCTTGTAATAAGAAATAATTCAATTCTGGACTGTCAGCTTTTACACTTCGGATCCACCCATCTAGTTCAAGCTTAATGAAGAAACATACGAGCCTTCTATTATTAAGGCAGCCCATGAACAAAAAAGGACTCCAGAGTAACCTCCAAAAGTGAAGCCCTCTAATATTTTGATGGACCTTTCAAAAGACAGAAAAAAAAAAACTTGCTGGGCTGAAAGCCTTGTTCCTCGTTTAATATTTTCTTTTGAAAAATAACAATAAAAATAAAAATGATAGTAGCTAAATCCAATCATGGGCTGCTAATCTTTCAAAATCAACACGCACCTTCAATTATTTTGGTGGGTGCATAACTTACCCAAAATAGCGATAACGTGTAGCGGAATTGCTGCCAAAAAAGGGAAGATGATTGATCCTTGAGAATCTGTTTTTTTTTCCCCACAAACATTGAAACCACCTTTCGCGAAGGATGGAATTGACCAGCTACATGCATGAAGATGGGTTTTTGAGAGACTGTTTGTTATTGTAGAGACGTGAATTTTAAGTTATAATTATAATGAAATATTGAATTTTAATTTGCGTTCTCACAAAGAGAAGAAGATATAATAAATTTATAACTAAAACTTATAACGAGGACAATTCAAAATTTGATTGAAGATGGTTGATTATTATAGAGAGTTTAGTACATATTTATAATGTTAATATTTAACTATACTTGTCACACTCCACTCAACATGCAAAATAAGTACATTTTATTAAAAAAAAAAAACACTTATCATATTTCACTACCTTAACTCTCATGTCTCATACTGCATCAAATATAAGCCCTCGTCATAAAATAAAAGTCTATAGCATTTGGTAACTATGACTTTTAGATAATAATTTTTTCAAAAATCAATAAAGGAAAAGTGAAATTATCATTTAAAAAACGGTAAATTAAAAATCACCTTAGTTTCCATGTTACAAATACAAATATCCTCTAATTAAACACTTTCAAAAAGGATATAAAAGCCATAACCACGAGCTAGACAACAGTAGAGAGAGACGTCTGACTCAAGTTGTCGATGAATAAAATTGTACTGTATTTTCAATTGAGATGACGACTTACAATGAAATGGATTTTATTAGTAGGAACAACTTATCCTCTGATTTGTCTCTCTATTGCTATTAGTAGAAAAATGCCGCATAATCTGTGTATATATGTACTTCAATAATACGTAAATGACATGTAAAATTAATCCATGAGATGAATAAAAAAAACCAAAGCCAGGGTGTATTCGTGAATACGAATATTATTATTGGAATTAAAATTCAGAAATTGGGAGCGCGAGAGATTTATTCGACTAAACTTCAAATTTATAATGTGGAAGGTCGCTTGATGATTTATTGCGGCTTCTAAACGGCACAGTATCTTTGTTTTACTTCATATTCAAGAAAATATATATATATATATATATAGAGCACAAAACTGATTCTAACGTTTCTTAATTTCAAACCATTTTTTTTCTTTTTTGATTGAATATAAAGTCCTCAACTAGGGAGGTAAATTTATCCATTTATTTCAAATGTTGGGATTATTAATAATAATAATCTAGTAAATTCCGAATGTTGGGATTCCAGTATTATTCATTTATTTCTGTTTTCCAATCCGATCAATGATCCATTCATATTACTGGGAAACCGGAAGCAAAAAGAAACCACTAAAAAATAGACAACTGTCTGCATCTGAAATTGATGCGGTACCTAAAACAATACATGTCAATTCACGGCATTTTCATACATCAAATAACAAGAAGAAGAAGAAGAAGAAGCTTTTTGTAAATTGAGAGATTCCACAGCCTACCATATTGAGCCAAATTCCCAAATAATCGTTGCAAGCATGGGCACGAACGGAAAGAGTAAATTCGGCAAAATCAGTAGTGGTGACACTAATCATCCAACGGTCCAAATCACTCTTCGGACATCACTCCGCAGTAATAATCTTATTTAATTTCCCATGTGCTCGTTTCTTTGTTCGCTCAGGTCAAGGTCAGCCGTCTTTTTGTTTTTTTGTTTCTAACAGAATCAAACTGAAAAATAGAGGTGCTCTCACAGTCTAGAAAAACACGACAGGGAAATAGTTCAAAGTGAAAGACATGTCACAAGCAGACTTCGGTCGTCAATAAATCAACCTAGCAAGCGGAAGGGGAAATGCCGATCTATGTCATGCAGAGCCAAGTACGGGCCATCACGGCCGTCAAAAGGCACCAAAATTACCGGCTCCCTTCACATGACTGTCCAAACGGCGGTCCTCATCGAAACCGTAACGGTGTTATGCGCTGACGCTCGTTGGTACTCATGCAACATCTTCCCTGTGGAAGACCACGCGGCTGCGCCCATTGCACGGGACTCGGCCTCTATCTTTGCACAGAAAGGCATGACTTTGACCGAGTACAGATGGTGAACGGAGGGAGCCCTAGAAGAACGAATGTGGGCCGGACCTGGTTGTGGACGACGGTGGTGATGCGACGTTGGTGATCCCTCAAGGGGTGATGGCTGAAGACGAGTGTGAGAAGAGCGGGAAATTGCCCGATTTGGGATCGACTGAAAACGCGAGGTTTAAGATCGTTTTGGGATAATCAGAGACGGGTTAGCAGTTAATCCCAAAAGATATATCAAGATTAAGGAGAGATTAGACTAGTGGGTGTTTGCGGAACTTTGTTCTTTCCTGCTATTAACATCAACGATAACGTCACCAAGAGCAAGGTACTTACGTAGGTACGTTCATTTCTTCACTTTTTCTTTTTCTTATACTACGTGGATTCTGGATCATTTCTTTGATTAACATATTAAAATTTAAAAATTTCCTAAAATTGCTGTTACTTGAAGTTTTGTGGTGCGTATTAATTTAATTGACTCTTGTTTTTAATGTGCATGTGAAAAATTGTTTTGTTGATTTTGTGTAAGCATGCATCGATGCTTTTTAAACTCTTACGTGCCCTTGTCCGCTGAGTTGACTAGGCCTGTTTTATTTTTCCCAAAAAAAGGTAGAAATGAGTAACTTGCAATGGAGCTTCTGCTTGCATTTTGTACACGTCAGCGGGTGGGATTCATTATTCCCATAACTCAGTTAACAGTTGATTAAGGTCAATTTTGTCACCTGGGTAATGATTTTATTGTATTAGTTTGATAACTTGTATGGATGCCGTCACTCTCTCTCTCCCTGATGGCATAATGAGGGCAGCGGATGTAATGACTTGCTGGCAAGATGGCGGTTGTTTACGGATAGCGAAATGTGGGGAAGGGCTGTCGCTGCCCTCAAGCGTGCTGGCGCTTGTGTTGTAGTCACAGAAGCTGAACCTATTTGTGCCCTCCAGACCTTAATGGAGAGAATCCATAGACAGCGTCCTCTGAGAAGCGGACATCTTTGTAACTGCCACGGGCGGCAGAGACATCATCATGGTTCACAACATGAAGAAGATGAACGACAATGTGACTGTTTGCGACATTGGCCATTTCGACTATGAGATTGAACATTCAAGGTCTTGAGAGTTACCCTGGCATCAAAAGGATCACTATTGAGCCTCAGACTGACGGATGGGTCTTTTCTGAAACCAACACGTGGTCATTGTTCTTGCGGAGGGCGTCGTCTCATTAACCGGAGATGCGCCACAGGGCAGCCTAGCTTTGTGATGTCAATGTCCTTAACTAACCGAGTGGTTGGTTTAATGGAGCTGTGGGAGGAGTAGAATTCGGGGAAACATGAGAAGAAACTTTATGTCCTGCCTAAGCATTTGGATGAGAAGAGTGCTGGCCTTCACCTTGAGAACCGCGAGCCAAGCTTTACATAAGCTCACTCCAAAGCAGGCAGAGTACATTCATTTTCCTGTTGAAGGTCCTCACAGGCCTCTTCAGGACAGGTGCTGACGAGGGTTCAGCTATCATAAGAAGAGGCAGATGTAGCTTGCTCTTTAGTGTTGCTTTATGCTGTCTAGGTACCATTTTGGTTTTTGAAGTTTCCTTTTTTGTTTGCCCTCTCAGATGTCATTATTGTCTTCCCTCTTAGATGTCATTATTGTCATGGATCCATCCATCTCCGTTGGCATGTTGCTGTCATGTTCCGGTCTCTTAATTAAAAGCAACGATTTTAAACTAGTACTAGATACCAGGGGAAGTATGCTATTCGCCTTTTGTGGCCATCACCAATCCATTAATACTCTCAAAAAAGTAGCGAACATATGTGTGAAAATGAAAAATTGTGAAAACTGGCTATTTAATAAGTTTGTACTAGTTTTAGAATAAAGCAGAGCAATGTCATCAATAGGATACGGCTCACTTTCATACTCTTTTGGGGAAACCTTTTAACAGCACCACCCCCCTATGGTAGCACATCATATCTCTCAATAGGTTGAAGGATATAAAATCAGAAACATTTGGGGACCACCGATTCCGATTGACACTTGACAGTTAATTGGTGGGACAAAAAATCGGCCACCGACACGTATGGTGCCACCGGTACAGGTATGGGAGAGGGCCCCGTTCGGCAATGCAATCTAAACTTCTAAATTACCGGATGCAACAAATAAAGAGAACTAACTTTGTGAATGCAAATCAAACATAAAATAAATTATCGATGAACCTTGACGAATGTATAAGCTATATTAACAGCTTCAGCTAGAGGCCTATGTCTATGTGCTAACAATATTTCGAACATGCACTGTTCTGCATTGCTAGGGCCCCTGCTACGCCTAAATTTAAGCCTTCACAATTCTTTCTTTGTTTCTATTTACAAAATGAACAAGGAATCTAAACACCAAATGCAGACGTCTAAATGATGAATTAGCAGAATGGCAATATCGCACGGTGTCAGACACAATGGTTGGTGAAGCCATTAAATTGCTAACTGAGATCAATGTCAACCCTCTCTGGTTTTCCCCTTTCGGTTTGATTATTAACTAGTTCTATGCCTAGCTGGCCCTTGTCTCCTGCGCCAAATGCATAAAGCTTTCCTGATTCAGTGAGTGCAAAAGTATGGGCATTCCAATATATAGAATTAGTCAGGCTGATCTGTACAACCCGCTCATTGACCTGCTTCAATGATGTTACTAGCTCTGGAGTCAACACATTTGCATGTCTATTTCCCTGCACGAAGCCAAAAAGGAAAAATAGCCATGATTCAGTGACTATGTAAATTCACAAACAGCAAAGACCCAAGAGCCTTGCTGGAGCAAAGTGTACAAGATCAAACACCATAGGTCAATGTCACAGTCATTCTATCACTAAAGCTTTGTCTTAGTTTCAAATTTCTGAGGTAATTCAGGATCTCTCACAAAGCTAGAATGTAGGCAGACACCATATGAACTCGGGTTAAGCCAAATCTATAAATATTGAAATATGGAGAGAAAGAGGAGTGAGCAGACCTGTCCATCTGCAATAGCATTGTGACCGAGACTAGCTGATTCACCGCAACCAAATGAATATACATCACCATCTTCAGAGACCACAAAGGTTGTATAATCCCCTGTAGCAACATGAACTGCTTTCACATCGTTCAATGCTTGCACCACCTTAGGAACTGATTCACACTCTTCATTTCCATGACCCAAGCATCCATAACGTCCCCAACCCCATGTGCAAACACGTCCATCCTGCCCGACAACAGCAGCATGCCAGGCACCAGCTGCAACCACCACTGGCTGCAGATTCAATAGCTGAAACTGTTCAATAAGTCTAGGTTGCTTCTCATCAGTTCTTGAGCCATGTCCAAGCTTGCCACCCAAGCCACACCCAACAGAGTAAACTGACCTGTAAGATATCCAAAAGAAGAGCAAATGTTAGTTATACACTGATTATCGTAGTCAATTCATCAACATTATTGACAATGTTTTTTTTTTTTTTGGGTTTTTTTGTTGGGGGGGGGGGTTGTGGGTGTGGGGGAAGTCCGATGCTGAACAAGACTCTGGAATAGTTCATGCCATTCAAAAATCTGGAATTCTGAAATCATGATGCTTTGAAGAGCAAGTGAGGAGGAACACTTCACTGAAATAACTGAAATACAAATTTAAATATGCAGTTGAAAGAGATACAAGCAAGACATTTGAAAACAAATTAAAAGAATTACAAAAGCAGTGGCATATTGACAAAACAAAAAATTTTGAAAGAGATAATAAGCAATTTAGCTTGGGTGCAGCACCCTGATTCAAGAAAACATAGAAAATACTTCAGGAATCATTGATCACAACCCCAACTATGAGTCTGCGCTGCCTAAATGCACCCTACATTCCAGATGTCTAATTTAAAGATTAAAGAAAATGAAGTTTTATTCAAGTAAATGATTTCTTAAGGTAAACAGATGAAGGCACTCACATTCCACTAGGTTGACAAGCCAGAGCAAGAAGGTAGCAGTATCCAGCTGCAATTTGTACTACAGGTATGTTCTCCAGTGCCCCCAACAAAGGATGAGGCTCCACATCATTAGGTTCAGTATGGTGGCCAAGTTTCGCATCATTCCCCCAAGAAAAGGTATAAACCCTGCCTTCTCTTGACAGTACAGCCGTAAAGAAATTTCCAATGGCAGCTTGCACCACAAATATATTTTTCAAGGACTCAACCAGCTGCGGGGTTGTGACCAGCTTAGTTCCTTGGACCCCGTACTCTGCTTCACCAAAGGAGTCCTTGCCGAAGGCATAAACTTGCCCAGCATCACTAATCAGCATTGTCCGGCCAGCACCAGCAGCTGCTTGGATGATTCGAATGCCTTGCAGAGATCTGCAATACAATGGAGTCCCATTAACTTCCCTACCCAACAAATTCTCTTTCCATTTCTTTCATTTATAATATCAGGTCTAAGGATGGTGAAAAGTGGGCAACCTGATAGGCCGGGGTCGCCATTCTTCTTCAGTGGTGCCATGTCCAAGCTGCCCAGAGCTGTTAGAGCCAAATGAATAAACTACTCCCTTTGATGTCACAGCAATACTATGACCAGGCCCAGCTATCGCCTGGGAATTCTCCCTCCTGCAACATGCTTCTCCAGCCAGCAAAAACCTCAGCACCAGTTTCCAAGAACCCCCGCATTTTTGCTTCAAATCTTGACGTTCTGCTTCAGTCATTGGCTTAAATATAGCTCTCTTTTGGCACATGTCCAGAGCAGCAAGCTCAGATATGGACAATTGATAGTCAGGGGCAAAGTTTGCTGGCTGCCTAAAGAATGAGCATGTTGCCTGCAACACACACAATTGAAAATCAAATCAGCAGAATTATCAGTTCTAACAGTTATAAGAGCTGCATTATCAGAAAAAATAGAAGGAAAAAACACTTGCCTCTAGTTTTGCAAGATCCTGAGGATCTAAATTACATGCCGTAAGGACATGAAGAACAATAGAGGGACTAGCAGCCAAGGGGAATTCTCCAGGAGAGGACTCCCCAAAGCAATGGCGTTGATTTCTTTGGAATGATGGTACAGGAGCAACAATAATAGCAGTAATCGGCTGGTCAGAAATGTTGTGGTATTGTATAGCTGGAGTGCCACTCGTTGTAGCGTCCATGGGCACTGCTAAACTTTGCAGTGCCCAAGCTTGGCAGAAGAGAAGGTTTAAATAGCTGGAAAATATAAAGGAAAAACATGGACACAATTATCACTACACAACGTCCCTCCAGTCATGCAAAAATAGCATTCAGAACATAACTACTGGGTACCTTAGATTTCGGAAAGATCAGCAAACTTCAAGTCTCAAACCTAAAGATAGAAACACAGATGAAAAAACTTTATGTCATGAAATGATGTGCACATAAAATACGACGCAAATAAAAGCTTTTTGATCAGATCAATCAGTTGCGATGGCCAAAGTGAAAAGAATCAAATTCAGATCGTCTAAAAAGAAGAAGAGCTACAAGAAAGGACAAATAAAGAAGCCAGAAACATAAAAAGGAGTTACAGAACTGGCAGATATTATCAGAATATGAATCGAAAAAAGGAATTTAAAATTGAAGGGACACCAAAATAAGGAAACTTTGAAGAGAAGAATACTAGACTTCTGTTAAAGGATATTCTACTTGTAAAAGAAACAAAGAAAGAAAAGAATTCCAACATCAAAAGAGACACCCCTGTTCACGTAAACTCCTCATGACACACAGCAAGAAATAAAAAAGTCAAATTGACCCGATCAAAATGAACCAAACAAGCAAAATAAAAAAATTTGAAGCTTGGGAAAAAGCAATCTGCACTCTTGTTCAATACAAGCTCATTCAAGAAGAATCCAATTTTGAGACAAAACCCATATCATAAAACACATAAAATGATGCAATAAACAAGTAAGCTTGATCACATCAAACCCAACAAAACAAAAAGAATCTAAGCAGAAACAGGACATGATCACATGTTCAACAACTTTTTATCTTTTATCTGTACATTGATGATCATTTACAGATCGAAACATAACAATCAGAAAACAAAGATTACATGTAAGAAAGTCCCACGATTGCAAAAAAATCCATCTGCATCTGTCAATAAATGAAGAGAATTACACAATTATTGTTATGCCAACCAACAACAAGCGAACTTTTGTAATCAAAATTCGAGAGCAAGCAACTGGCTATCTGATAAAAACTTGCTCTGTTGTTTCAAAAAGGCTTCAGACACGGATTCGTGATCGGGTTACATGAACAAATTCAGTGGAAAATTAGAAAAAATTTTCAATTTCTTCTGGGTAGAAAAAGCTTAAGAGTTTTTTTTTTTTTCCTTTTTTCCCCTCGTGCTATGAGAGGTGTCTCTCTTCTGCAATATCTATACGTTTATTAAAGTGATGAGGTGTCCCGTTAGTGGTGAACGCGAACGAAAATTGGTACATTGCACACATATTTATAGCCTGAGAAATTTGACACGTCAGCTTCCTCTTAACTATGGTAACTGACTTACCAGTAAGTGTGGTTGAAAAGAAACTTTGATTAATTTATTTGGTTTTGATTGCATTAAGTTTTTTTTTTTTTTAATTTTAAGAGATTATTGCTCTTGATAATTCATATTACATTATGCATAACTTATATTTATTATTATTAAAATTAATTTATGTCAATTAAGACATAACACAGTTTAAATTTAATTTTTTCTAATTTTTGAATGACTGTAATATTCACTCATGAGAGAATAAAAAATTATTAAATTTAAAATTTATAATACAATTGTAAGGATTTAAACCCCTTTCTAAAGAGAAATTCTAACCACTGGACTATTCTAATCACTAGGCTAAGGCTAGTGATTTTTTATTGGATTAAGTTACAATCGTATAAGTAGAGTCTAATTTGGGGGCCAAAAAAAAAAAAAGAATTATTTACGTAGTTGAACAAAAAAAGTTAAAATTCTGCAATTGTTGCTTGAATAATGCAAAATGGGTTGTTTTACGGGGAAGAAAACTACGAGTATGGTTTAATGATAGAATGTAGATAAAAAAATTTTCTAAATGTAAGATTCAGTATTAAAATGAATGGATTTTAGAGATTAAAATTGTAATCATAAATGCTAGGGATTTCAATTGTATACCTACTGTATGCGTCACCTATTTATTATATACTATTTTATAACTAATAAAGTTTATATTATATATTATTTAATAGATAAACATCACATGAGTTTGAATATAAAAATTAGAATCTAAATATTAAGAGCTAACATTAATTTGAATTGTGATCATAATACATGGAGATTTTCCGTCACAAATACATAAAATTTGTGGACTTCTTTTCTTATAGATATGCAAATGAAATTGAGTACATAAATATACCAAGTAAACTTCTCATACAAGTAAGTGCTCAAGTAGAAGTACTAACAAGTGATATTATTAGATACATGTTATTTTTTGAAATAAAATTCTATAAATAAAATTATAAAAAAAAGTTCCTTTTTTATTTTGTAGGTGAACAGACATAAAATATTAAAAGAAAAATAAACACAATTCTCTTTTACTTGTTTAAAGAGCACGTTAACCATATGGTTAGGAATCAACACGGTCTTCTCCTCCTTCTTTTTCTTTTTGGTAAGCATATAAAGTATTTACCATAATGTAAACGTTTAGTATAACAAAAACCCTCGTGCATTGATTGGAGCAAACTTGACGGCAAAGTTGTAGCGTAATGCTAGACATATAAACGAAAGAAGTACGGATGCTTGGAGTTTGCTTAAGTTGCACATCTTCTACAAGAAATTGAAGTTATGGAGGATGGGATGGGATTGGTAGACCCCAACTGTGGAGTACATATATATGCAGAGGCTCAATCACAGCCGGTGACAATTCTTCCTTCTCTCTCTCTCTCTCTCTCTCTCTTTTTAAAAAATCATATAATCTAAACGTTTATCGGACATTAATAGAAATCTTTAACCAATAATAAAGAAAAGAGAAAAGATGTACTCCAAGCCTATATGTAGACATATACATGAGAGTTGATTATCGTTGTTATATGAAGGAAAATTAGTTCGTATTATTTATGTGCCTCGTGCAAAATGAATTGATGAACCTGTATTAAGAGTTAAGCCGGCAGGGTTCCCTTGGGAAAAGGAATGTGGAGGAAAAGGCGATCGGATCGGTAAACGAGCATTAAAGAAGGATTTAAAAATGAAAAGAATAAAGGTGACTTAGATTAGATAGATACTCTTGGATGTTCTTTTCTATAAAGAGGCATTTCATTTCGGGTTAATTTCAATGCTCTTCATTTTAGGCCAATGAATGAACCAACAATTGAATGGGAAGAAAATTGTTTCTAATTGCATAAACACCGAGAAATTTGAAAAAAAAAAGAGTGGATCCACTAGTACCCAAAATGGAAGGCAACCAAAAAAAAAAAAAAAAGAGTAAATAATTAGTTCACAACCAGGCGTGTGAAATTCATTAGCGTGGAAGCGGTAAATGTTGCCATCTGTTAAAGAGAAATGCATAAATCTCATTACCGGTCAAGGGAACAAAACCCTAATGATGCAACTTTCATGGAGCGGACACGGAACTGACACAATAATTTTCTGGACTTACCGTAAAATTTTGCATGTTAGAAACTAAAAGAAACCTGCAGATTTTACCATGCAAAATAAAATAAAATAAAATAAAATAAATACATAAACAAAATAACTAGCATCATTGCTTTCTCCTCTGTCGAACCTCGGTGTCATTCTTTTTAATTTTCTTCCATCCGGAGTATATCATTTTTCACTTTTATCCAATTTAATTATGTTGTTAGCCAACCACTTTGATTAATCAGGATTCTCAAATGGCATGACTTGCCAATAAGAGTTTTTGTTATGCTTAGCTACTATGATGATGATAGTAGCAGTACTGCAGGTACTTAATTAAATCCCTAATTTGTGCTTAATTAATTAATGGTCTTAAAGCCACTGCCTGAAGATATCAGTATTTCCTTGCCAAAACCTACATGAATGTATGTACCATAACCACGTTAATCGGAGACAGAAGAGAGAAGAAATTATCCATAACTCCACCTTCAACAAGCATAGAGTGAGTACATGAGAAACGCACATATCCAAACGGTGATATTTAATACAACTCAATAGCTATCCGAAGGGCATTACAAAGTTTTTTGATACTTAAAATTATAAATATGAAATTCCAATATTAATTTATTCACGCTTATGGGCCAAAAGGTGGGTCATATTATTGGTGCATTCCTTTTGATGTTGAATACTGATCCTATTTTGGAACATTCAACCAATAATTAGCTTGCAGTGGAGGGAGGGTCGGCCACAGCCGCTGATCGGCTTCATCATCCCTTGTTTGCGAAAATTTCAGAAGCCGATTAAAAAAAAAAAAGGGTGGCCGGCAATGTTGACTCAAAGCCACACCTGCATCAAGCAAATAGTTAAACTGGAATCACCTGAGAAAAGGACCATTGATTTCGGATGTAAGCGCGAGTTCATAATGTACAATTATAACATTAAAAGGCAAAGCTTCAGCATGATTATTAAAGATTAGTACTATTGGGAACAGAATTTGTATCGGAAACAGTAAAACTTAAGATTTTGTTACCGACAGGATTTAACTTTTCACCTCTTTAATGTTCAACACTGCTGCCCACTGAGAATTTTAATTAGCGTGAAGGAAGTGACAATGGCTGCATTATTGCTTGCAGCATAATTCACAAGCATGTGCGCCAGCGGGTAAAAGATATCAGACGCTTCCAACTCTGACCGAGGATTTGAACATTTATGCAATGCGTGTTGCATAATTGTGGACAAAGCATCCATTTGCAGAGGTGTCAATATATAACTTGTATGCATATACATGCACGTCATAATATTGTTTAAAGTAAACAGGGAGCAGGGGACAACACAAATTCATCACCCTGTGAAAGAGAAAAAAAAAAAAAAAATGGGCAGGCATGATTCAGGTGCCGAAACAGAATGCTTCTTGTCGCAAGATTGTCTTTGGAATGAGCAAACCTGGATTGCCTTGTTGGTTACTGGGGAAAGAGCTTGAGGGTATGCGTTGCTTCTCATCTGGGTCAAAATGCTCAAGATCAGCCATTTACTCGCAAAACCAATAATTTCGAATTCGAAGGCTAGGGAAGAAATTAACGATTGTTTCAATAACCCCCTCGTCGGATTTCAAAGAATAATTAACTTTGAGACTTTTCTTGTCACACATGTAACTTTATGTTATATTAAATTAATTAAGAATATGTGGAATAACTTGCTCCGTACACGCCAAGGCACTTGGCTTTCGTTAGTATTAGCCGCATCACAATTTTATAAATTTAAACCAAACAAATGTGTTAAGCCTTTATCGTCTGGCGGCGTTCCAGTTTTCTAAGACTCGATTTCAAATTAAGCGGGGTAACTGTTATTTAAAAATTACAGCATTAAAATATTTAATAAATATTAATTTTTTTACTCAAAAATTAAGTTAATTTAATATCATATTTATATAATTAAAGAATTATAATATTCTTATTATTTTTATAAAAAAATTTATTTAAAAATTATATAAATTATATTTTATCAACTTTTATTTTATAATTCTAATTTTTTTTTTCACATCACTTAAAAATTATACCTCCTTAATATCAACCAGAACGCATACTTGCCTGTGATTTGGAAAATGATGATCACAGCTTCTGACTCCTGCGTATCACATGATTTGCAATGTCTATTAATTAGATTTCTGGGAAAAAAAAAAACAAAGAACTGTCCTTCTACAGAGAATAACAACCACTTTTACACCTCAGCTTTTAACTTGCATGTACCAAAATCCTTCAAAGGCGTCTGCGCGGTAAATATTATACGCCCGGTTAACCACCAGAACCCTTTCTCGAGGTCATCAATCAAGAAATACACTACCTTGTTTGGGTGGGTGCCACCAAGTGGACAGGCAACTGCTTTCATGCTGCCAGTAGCCTAACATCCGGCTTAACAGAGAAATGACCAGGCCTCCATTCTTCTACATTGACGTTTAGATACAGATAAAAATCGTAACTACACTGTGTGTTCACTGCTGCCTCCCGGCTTCATGTGTTTCTTCTTCGGAAAGTTTGTTATCTGTAGTTGCTGAACCTGTGTCTACTTCAACTCCTTCCTGAAATATTGAGAAACAACAATGGCAAGGTCAGAAATCAGTATAAGGCTGCAACTCCCCGTCAATAAAATGCATCTCATTCAAAGTGAGGGAGATGGCAGGTCAAGAGAAAAAATTATTTATAAAATAACCAACAAAATATAACTAGGAAAAAGCCACGATAGTGACAGTAATGCAGCAGGTGTCAAGCATCACCTGACCTAAGTTCACCAATTAATCAGCAAGCAAATTGAATTAAGGCAGATTTCAGAGATACCTTTCCTAAATTCTCTTGTGATTGCTGCTCGTTCCTTCCACCAACCTCAGAGTTCGCAGAAACTTGGTTATCCGCTGTCCTAAATACCGAGATTGTATCTTTGCCTTCCTTAAATTCATGACTGGAGCTATTACCATTGATGGTAAATCCAATATTAGAAGCATTATCACCTGTTTCAGATGGAAAATTTCCATTATCTTTATCTACTAATTCAGTCTGAACTCCTTTTGCGCTCCCAAGGATGCTTGCTTCTCTCTCTTGTTCCCTGTTGATTATTTGATTTCCCTCAGCAGCTGCCTCTGCGGCTTTTTTCTTTTCTTCCTCCCTTTGTTGTCTTCTTCTTGCCTCTTGCTCCTTTATCTGTTTAAATCTGGAGCATATCAACATATTAAAACCACAAACAGCCAGAAAAACACCAAAAAATCAGATAAACAAACAATTAACCTTTCACCCTGACGTAGTCCTTCTGGGGTCAACTTCTCAGCTTGTCTGACTTCCTTCTTGGTGGAACTTAATTCAGGTACAGATTTCTGAATATCAAGTTGTTCATCTTTAATTATATCACTAAATTGCTTCATGGGATCCTTAGCACCCCCAAATTTCTGAAGCCATGCTTGTTGAGCTGTACTCAACAAGTTATTTGTGAACCTAAATAAAGGATTAAGATGTGAGAAACCATAGGCAGATATTAGCACAAAAGGTTCCAAATTACATGTCCTCGTGAAATAAAACAATTTAAGTCTGCTCACCAATAAAGGCTAAGACCTGAAGGAACAGAAAGTGCAAAATAACCAATCATTAATGGGAGGAAGTTTGTTAGAGCTTGAGAATTCTTCATGTTTGGATCATTAGTCTGCAAGCAAGAAGAAATGTTAACAGATGGATACATGACTGGTTTTCACATCATGTAATCAAATAAAAAAGAAGCATTTATAAACCTGTCTTAGATATTTGGTATCTCAATTTGATCGTTGTGGATCCTAGAAGAATACAAAGGGAGAAAAGAACTTCTCCAAGTTCTTTTTTTAAGTGTAAACAAAGATATAGGGCACATCAAACAGAACTCATCATGATCCATCAGTTAGAGATCTCCACAAAGGAAAGCTAACAATGGAGTCCCCTTACACAAGTCACACTACCAATAATGTTGCTTAGACTCTTCTTATCATCATTTTAGAGTGCATAATAAGAAATATTTTTGAAATTTTTCATTCAATATTTTTCCCAGAGAGAGGTAGCCTCAGTTGGGAATTATATAATAGAGTTGTCTGAAATAGTTCAGAAAAGTTTTGACCTAAAGACCAATGGCTATAAGGTGTCTGGAATTTTAAGCCTGATTAGTTGTAAGACATCTAAATAGGTTCCCAGTCTTATTTGGATGGAAGGGGAAAAAGAAAGATAAATAATTACTTTCTCAGTCAACTCAACCTGTGTTAAGGGTTGGTCGAGATACTCAAGTTCACATGTGAGCAAATAATTTAAACCAAGAAAATAACTGACCTGAGATGACTGGATTATCTTGACAGAGATATATTGTGAAACAACCAGTAGCACAGGCAGGACAAGGTATGCCAAGGTATCTGACCATCCAAGGGGTGGATGACCATCCTGTTAAAACAGCTCATATAATGAATAAGACAAGTCTACTAACATAAAAAATGGAAGCACCAATATCAATTATGCAACTATCTAACTCTAGAAGAAATTAATTGCAATTTTGACTTTTAAAAATTCATACTAAAAACAGCATCCAAATACCCGAAAGGTATCCTAATACATTTGGAAGCAAACAGCAACATCACTTCAGCAAAACAAGGGTAAAACTTTGGGGGAGATAATACTCAATACTTACTACAAAAGGGAAAAGCCAAGAGATGCCACTGCCATTTTGTCGAGCAGCAATTGTTGTTGGACCAGCTAAGGAGGGTATCCAAAAGAAGCCTTCTGTGAGAAGTCCCTTAATGTTTAATATGATGTTCAATTAGACACGTGAGTTAGCTGAAATAGGTGGAAAAGAATGCACGAACAGGCTATAAAAAACAAATCAGCAAGCTACCTCATCTGCCACATTTGAAAGGGCTCTATATAAGCCAATCCATACTGGTATTGTTGCAAGAGTAGGCAGACATCCTGAGATATAGGGAAAAAAGAAAAACACAAAAAAAAAGCGGTGTATTAATTAATGTAAGTAATGAAGCGACCAGAGTTGTAGTATAATAAGAGATCCTGGAAAGTAAACAGATAAGTAATGAATATCCCTTTCTGATTGTAAACAAAAGCTTGCTGTAATATAAGTACCTGCTAGAGGATTTATGCCAGCTAATTTATACAATCGAGCAGTTTCAAGTTGAATTCTCTCCTGTGAAATTGAGATGTCCAAGTTAATAACATAAAATGTTTTTGGCTGTAAAACATTTAATAACAACCAATGCAACAAGAAAAATATTAAAAGTTCTTTAGACGAGAAAGAAAAAAATTTGACCTGATCCCCAGCATATCTTTGCTGGATCGCCTTGACTTGAGGAGCCAAAGACCGCATAGCCATAGAGGATTCAACCTGTGCACAACAAATTAAAGGACTGCATTTACAGAGAAAGAAAAACAAATCTTTTAACAGTAACTTAACTGAAATAACTAACAAACCTGTTTCTTAGTCAAAGGGAAAGTAGCAGCTTTAACAATTACGGTGAGAAGTATAATAGCAAACCCATAAGCATAAGGAACATGTAAAATAGACAACCCATCTTTTAAAACCTGAAATCAAAGTCAAAAATAATAAAATAAAATAAACTTTACAGTTACCCATTAACAAAAATTAAAAAAGATCAATTCTTTACACAAATCAAAGTAAAACTGATTGGTTACTATTATACCTTCAAGACAGTCTCCATTACATCCGTGATACCGGAAAGCCAATCAGAGTTCTGTTTGGTAGTAGTGACTGCGTCAGAAGAAGACACAGCAGCATCTGCTAGAGTAAAAAGCAACCTCTCAGCTGCGCCAAGCAGTTCCTTAACACCATCCGCGGAATTCGGGTCGGGTCTGAGTCCGAACTTGGCAACACAAATTGACCCGCGGAGGAAAGGTTTATGACCAAAGTGAGTTCGAGGAAACAGAGGTGTTTGAACATCTGTTCGGTGCGGAAACGGGGAGAGTATGAGATTTTGATGAATTGAGAGGGAAGCAGCCATGATTGAATTCAATTTATTTTTTCTTTTTTAAATTTTTGATGTCCGTACAACCCTAGAATTTGGTTTGATTAGGACCTTTTATTAGTTGAAGAACTTGCAGAGACTCTGCTTGGGTGCTAAGTGATGACGCCAATTTTTCTGGGGTACAGAAAAGTTAAGAGTAAAAACTAATAAACTAATAAGAGACAAGTGATGGTGGAATAAGTACCAAAATTTGCCACGTGATAAATGAAGGTTTTTAACTAGAAAATGTTGCAGTCTTCGACTCTTTTAGTCGCCGTAACATTTTTCAGATGAGTAAATAAATATCAAAGAGCTAATAATATTATGTCAAGGATTTTGATTCAGTAGGATGACTTAGATTTAGCTTCAGCGGTTAATTTTTTGAGAACCACTTAAATTTAGCTTTAGGAATAAATTTTTATTCTCAAAGTTAAAAAATAAATTAAAAATAAAAATTTAAATTTTTATAAACTCAATCTCTCTTAATTAAATAAAATTAATTTTAAAAATTATATCTGTTTTAATAATATTTAAAAAAAATTAATTCAGTACGTAAAATCATAACATTAAGCATGAACAAATGCATATCATATATGTACGCAACGGGTTATTAACTGCAAGCCCAAAAAAGGCAGCAGCCTGTCCAATTGATTGAAATAACCATCCGTTTTCGTTGGATTTGGTTGTATAACTTGGGCACGGGCCAGTTTTGATTTGTTTATGGGCTTTCAAGTGTGGTATCGGTAGCCGGCCTCTCAACTTTTATTTTCCCAGGCTTATATTTCCTCGCGTACAAATTAATCCATGGGTCTAGTCTAATTAAGCAGTCAATTGCAAAAGATGACGTTAACAAGAAATGATAAGAAGCGAGGGTGGGGCATGACTATGAGGTCCAAATCTCACCAATCACACCCTTTTGGATAAGAGAAGAATCTAAAAAACATAAGGCCATTGGTTCGCATTTTGCCTCACCTGCCACATCAAATCTTCAATTCCCACTTTGCCGTCTCAATTCCCAAACGAGCCATACAAGTCCATTCCGCATTTCCATTTCTTTCCCCTAGAGAGTAACCACAAAGCCCGTACTCACAATCTTGCTTGATTTTCGAACACTAGGACTTAAACCAAGAATCATCAAGCATCAACATCAATGGCAGCAGCAATGGCTACAATGGCTGTGCTCAATTCCAAGTGCTTGAGCATCAGCTCTCCGAAAAACAACATGAAGCCTGCAACCACAAAACCCAGTTCCCTTCGCTCGAAGCAGAACCTCCCAAAAGGCCTCGCCGTCTCATTAAAACCAACCGAATCATCATCACTGGCAGCTGGCACGGCCATTGCCGGAGCAATATTCTCGACTCTGAGCTCATGCGACGCTGCTTTTGCCGCACAACAAATAGCAGAAATAGCGGAAAGTGACAACCGTGGGTTAGCACTATTGCTCCCAATCATCCCAGCCATAGCCTGGGTGCTGTTCAACATCTTGCAGCCAGCACTTAACCAAATCAACCGCATGCGCAGCACTAAGGGCGTGATCGTTGGGCTTGGGCTTGGCGGGTTGGCTGCAACAGGGCTCATGTCTATGCCACCCCATGCATCAGCTGCAGCTAGTGAAGTTGCCACGATTGCCGAAGCCGCGAGTGACAACAGGGGTCAGCTTCTGCTTATTGTTGTTACTCCTGCTATTCTCTGGGTGCTTTACAACATTTTGCAGCCGGCTCTGAACCAAATCAACAGGATGAGGTCTGAGTGAGAGATTGATTCTGTTGGAATAGGTATAATGCAATGAATTTTTCTTGTAATTGCACCTCCTGTTGTCAATGAACTACCCTCCTTTTTCTTCTCTCTTTTTTTTTTTTTCCGTGTCTTGGAAAAATTTTCTTTTTAATCGGGTTGATTAAAGTGTAATTATGGGGTCAGAAGTGAATATGTTATCGGCCGTGACGCACTCGGTGGTAGAATTTTGATTTGCGTATGTTTTATATATAGCCCAATGTAATTGTGCAACTGTTGTTGTGCGTCTGGTGGGATTTTTTTTTTTAAATTAAAAAAAACAAATCAAACCCGGCAAAGTTAGACCACGATGCAAGAAATTATTTAATTTGAACAACAGATGCTGAATAATTATTAGCGATTTATTTTATCCTCTCTTGTGGCGAAGGAAATGGTAACTTCTACCAATTTTAATAAAAAAGGAAAACGAAGACGGAAACAGAAGGGCAAATCACATAAGTATCAAATAACCGATTTGGATTTTGGACCGTCAATCAAACGGAATGAACGCCTCAAAGCCCTGCTACAAATGAAGTTAAAAGGGAAGCTACGAGAAAAGCCAATTCGTTTAAAGCTAAAATAGACACGCCTGCGAATGAAAATGATGCCAAAATCCAACTGCCCTGAACCGCGCAGCTGTCACAAACCGAAGAGCAAAACGTAAAAAAATCCTGGCGAGGAGGAATCCGTATAATTATCCATTATGAATACGTTCATGTTCGTCTTCGGTTTTAAATGCCAGACAGAGATATTAATGAATATCTGATTATTATTATTATTATTATTTTGGCGTGGATGGTTCGTTCTATACACCACATAGTGTGTTAATATATATATTTTTAATTTTTTTTAATTAACTGAGACATCGTATAATATACATATAACAAATTTATATTTTTAAAAATTTGAGTAATCACGCGTAAAAATGATTACGTGATTATGCATATAAAATATTCATAGATATTAAATTTGTATTACGATAAGAAATTAGTATTTATATTTCTTAAAATCATTGATTTAAAAAACTAATTAAAATTATTTTGTATAAAAAATCTGAATCAGTGCAAAGGCCGCCCTAAAATATCATCATACTCATCAAGACATGTCATAATTCCCAAACCTTGAGGTCATTCAGCCAATTACGGCTTTTCCATTTGGCATCTTTGCCCTTTAATCAAAGGCGGCAGTGGGCCATTATTAATACTTATCATCTTCGTGTTTTGACTTTCCATTTCAAAACTAATGAAAATGTCACGCACCAACCATGTTTCTTTCTTTCTATTTTTCAGAAGTAAATTTATCATCTATAAGCATATCAAATTAAAATTCCTGGAAAAAGATATTCTTTCGAGATTATCCTCTGGCCCCTCCCCACCAACCGAACAAATCAATACAAAATTTCAATATAATATACGTGTGTGTGTGTGTATGTACACTTTATAAAAATCAAATGCACTTCATCTTTATAAAAATCAAATTAAATAAAGATAAGATTCATCTTTCTTTTTCTTCAGAAGCGATGATTAATGGGGCAAATTAAATAAAGATAAGATAAATTGCGCTTTTCTTTTTCTTCCCAGTATGCGATGATTAATGTAAAATTTTAAGATTGGATGGTTACCGTATTTACATAAGCGTTAAACCAGCGTCCATAGACAAAAAGGCAAATCCCCTTCGACTGCTAATTCCACCGTTTAAATGTTAAAGCAGAGCATTTACCAGGCTAATGTAAAATCCCCTCCGAAGAAACGCCGCATTGGCTGTTGCATGCGCGCTTCCCGTACACCTGTCGTCTCCTGGTTGGTTCCTCGAAATCTGCTTTCAACCAATTTTCCCTCCATATATCTCTCACCCACGACCCAACAGGCGCGCATTAACAAGTGAAAAAGGAGTTGCGATCAGCTTCCAAGCCCATGCAAAGCCGTGGATACATAGTTATAAAATGAAAGCAACGCAGTCAAAATCACCCATTTTCAAGTACTTTTTAATCTCCATCTTCCTCACTCTCCCTCTCCTCCTCCTCCTCTTTCCTCTCAAAGCCGCCCTCCACCCTCCGCCACCCCCACAAAAAGCTGCCCTAACAGAGTCCGAAGACCTCAGAATCCGACCCGGATACTCATCCTACGATGCTTACATTCAGCGTCAACTCAACAAAACCCTAAACCCTAAACTCCGAACTGTATGGACCACTCGTGACTGGGACCGTAAAATCCAAGTCTTTGCAAAATTCTTCCACGACCTGAAGCGGAGAAAACTTCTTTCAAACGAATCAAAGGCTCTCTGCATCGGCGCGCGCGTGGGCCAAGAAGTTGAAGCCTTGAAGCGTGTAGGGGTTCCGGATTCCGTGGGCATCGATCTGGTGCCGTATCCGCCGCTGGTCACAGAGGGCGACTTTCACCACCAGCCCTTTGATGACGAGACTTTCGACTTCGAATTCTCCAACGTGTTTGATCATGCACTTTACCCGGATAAGTTCGTCATGGAGATCGAACGGACGTTGAAGCCCGGTGGGGTTTGCGTCCTACACGTGGCGATATCTAAACGTGCTGATAAGTACTCGGCTAATGATCTCTTCAGTGTGAAGCCGTTGGTGAAACTGTTTAAGAGATCGGAGATGGTTAGTGTGAGGAAGGTTGACGGGTTCGGGCTGGATACTGAGGTTGTGTTTAAAAAAAAAAGTGCTAACTCTCTTACTGCGATCCAACGGTCGTGATTGGTTTTTTTGGTTTCTTTTCCTTTGTGTTGTGTTGTTTATTTTAGAATCATCATAGATTGCCGATTCCATTTTTTTTAGTTTTTGATTTACTTTACGGACTATAGTTGATGTCACCGTTTGCTTCACGTTAAGTCGATGGATTGAACAATGAACTGTGCTATCGAACACATCGACCTTTTCTTTTTTAATTTTCCATAAAATTATCAATAATCTTATATTTAGCTGAAATTGTTCTTGTTAATGGAAACGGGAATATGCTTGTGTATATGAATGTGATAGCATTGGCATCACGAGCATTAGCGTCAACCACCGCGGACGTCATCATCTATAATGAGATTATAATTAAAGTAAACATTAATTAACGTAAAACATATGAGAATAAAGGTTGCTCAACAGGAGAAGAGAAATGAGAAATGAACTGGCCACTGGCCGGGTCTTTAGGGGACAAAGCAACCAACACAAATTATATTTTGCATTCTCTCCAATAAAGGTTGAGGATTTTGTTCAATTACTTAGAGAAGATTGTGACGAGCCAGTCCAGAATCCAGCCGCGCCATTGGCGAGCAGCAAACGTCTACTCCTTTATCAAGCCTCGAAGTTTCAAACTTGTAACATATATTATAAGGTGTGGGACACGGCATTCGCTTACATTTGCAGCAGATTGCCCTTTTTTGAGAGGGGGATGTTATATATGTATTAATTGTAACATGATTAATCTAATTAAATTTGTGGGATTGGCTTGCCGATGAAGCAAAACACTCTTCATTGCACATTTTTAAGCACCGAGATTTACCATAAAAAAATCTCGAGAAAGGAGAAACTTCAAGGCAAGAAATGAACTTATTATGACTTGTGAGAGACAGACATCCATGTCAGAGTTCTTACCAACAAATAAATATCCAAGCAATTTGTTATACATTTATATAATACATAAAACTTTGATGTGCCAACTGGGATATTGACAAACATGGTTCGTTCTGTGCTATGATTTTCTTACGAACTCGACTTACGAATGTTAAGGCATGAGAAATTCTAAACTATATTGCAGATAATACGACTAATCAATGTATCCATGACATATTTATACATATCATAATATCATTAATTTATTGTACCATTGATGTATTCTAAAATTTTTCATTCAGCCGCATATCAAAGCGCAGCAATTCCAAAATTTTATGGGAGCCTAAACCCCATTTACTGATTGAGAGAAACTTCATAAAGCTTTCCAAAGCTTAATGATCGAGCATCGACTTTTTCGTACGGGTTTAAACAACAAACAAAAGAGATAGGAGTGTAAAAGGGCAAAAGCAACGCGACTAAGGGTTTGCCTGGCTGTCTGGAACAAATTCAACAGGCTGGCTTTCGGTGGCCTCAAGTTGTAACTGAGAAGCTGTTAGCTTCGATGCCTTGTAGTTGTCTGATCTTCTCATAATTTTATCCAATTTCACACCCGAGCTGCTCAAGAAAACCAACACAGGTTTAGAGACCACAAATACACAAACCCAAATACAGATTTTGGAAAATGCATTAACAAACCTTACCCCCCACCCAAAAAAAAAAAAAAAAACAACAGAAAAACCCCTAACAGGAAAACTTGAACCCTAGAATTGTAAATGACATTCTTTTTTCTATTTCCCCACTTTTCTAGACCTCTCCAAAATGTGATTAAATACAATCATGAAACTTTGGACTGATAACATGCCTGGAAAGTCAGAATGGTATATTAGTTTATTTGAGTCTTTACAAAATCATCTGCAATCCTAGCCAAAAACATATTCGGCATCAACAACAGCAAAGAAGAATCAACTTACCGCATTGTCAAAAAGAAAGACACATGTGCCAAATTTCAAGCATATGCAAGATAAATTACCAAAGTTTTGAATTTGACGAATATTGAAATGCTATATTATTATCACTCTAAAGAAGTCCATAAGGATGTAGACTTTTAGGTGACAAGAGGTTACTTACACTTGCATTTAAATTTTGCCAGCTTTAGCAATAGATAACAAACTAGAAGATTTATATTGGACAATGAAAAAAATTAGACTTACTTTGGTTTTATGATGTTTCTTCTTGCACTATCCATTCTTTGTGAGCTGACAGATCCTGCAACAATATAGAATAGAGGAAATTAAAAGCTACAGAATGAATACCAAAAAAATCATATACTAAACTTTTCTCTTAATTTTTAAATGTCAAATGTTTATAGGAAATCTAATAGTAGTGAATGGTAAAAACAGTAGGAAATTTACAACACATCGGACTATCTTCCTTCTAAATTTTACTGAAAATATGCAAAATTGACTGGGCGCCAGCAGACCAAGAGAACAAGTGAACAACCTAACATAATTGTGTGGGTGTGGGTGTGTATGTATATCACTTAGAGTCGGGACACTTTGAAATCACCGATAAATAGAAGTGAGATTTTAGTCTAAAAAACGAGACCTGAATGTTTTCAAGACATGCTACTTTATTTAGTTTATAATTAAGGAAAACAGGCCAAGCACACAATTAGCCATAACTACAGTATATAACTAATTGCGTTGGGTAGGTACTAATAAACATAATAATAATAAAAGTAAGAGAATTTAAATTACCATTTTCTTTGGCTGTGCTAACCCCATCCGAGTAGTTAGACGATAAGGAATTATCTGATGGAGCTTTGGTGCTGCCATCTGAGTTGTCTACGCCATCTTCATCATCAGAACTGCCATCACTGTCATCCTCAAAAATTGTGCCTGATTTAGCTAACAAGCTTCTCTTGGGTTTAGAGCAATTCACAACTGCCCCATTGGCATTATTCCTGGAAACTATTCTCTTCTCCACATGTGATTGATGCACATTACCCCTTTCACTTCTGCATAGTAAGCTTTTAGAACTTCCCAAGCTGGTGCTTGATGAGGCAACAGCTTTCCCCCTTTGTTTTGAATGAGTAAGCAACCCAGAAGCACTGACAGCATAGGCCCTTGAAGGTTCCTCAGTTTCTTGATCTAGTGCGTCAGGCTGTAGAGCTGTAGCTCCAATTCCAGAAACTTTTGGAAGCTTTCTTTTAGCTAGAGGCTGAGCTTCTCCTCCATCCCGTTGGTTTTGATTCAACTTCAGTGAACTCCGTAAATCAATTTCATGCTGGTGTTGGCTGGGCACAAAATTATCGTTAACAATTGCCCTATCACTTTCACAGGATACTTCCACATGACTATTAGTTTCATCTGTGGAGCCACTTTTAAGGACATTATTTAAATCTTGAAAAGATTTTCCCTCATTAATGCCTTCAGGATTGGTTTCAATTGCAGTCTTCTTCTTGGGTTCCCAATTTGATCCATTTAACTGATGCTCAGGACTCTTCTTCACCAATTTTGTCCTCTCTTTCAATTTAGATGATTCTTCCAACTCTACTTCCATATCAATAATTGCTGGTGTGGTATTCTTACAATTGACATCGTTGTCTTCCGTCTGTAATTCTGGGAGTTTCTCAGCAGTAGAATTCTTTTTCCTCTTAGTTTTCTTTCTCGATTTCCCATCCCTATTTTCTACATCCACTGATTTTCTGCTGATATCCTGCAAGGATTCTAGTACATTTTGAATTACGTTATCAGTTTCCCTTTCAGTGGCATTCACAGTTGTTTTTGATTTTTCTTTCCCCACAACTGGGGACAAAATTTTTTCCTCATTTCTAAATATATCACTCGAATGATCTTGATATGCAGGCTCATGTGGCTCAGATGAAGAAATTCCAACAACAGCATTTGTCATATGCTCTGTGCTTGATGCAAAAGTGTCCCGAGCTCTTTTGGACTTCTTTCTCTTCTTTGAAGATTTCCCAGGTACCACATTTCCATTAGCATCGCCAAGACCGGTAGTGACTATGTCTTTGGAGTTCATGTCGATGTCATCCCTATTAAAGATGGTGAACTTTGCTGATGGCATAGCATTTGGATCATTATTTTGGGACAATTCTCTTTCTTCTGCAACAGTAGGAATCTGATGATTTCCATGTTTCTGAGCATCATTAAGAATGACATTCTCTTTTCTGGAAACTCCATCCTTATTGTGATTATTGACTTCTCTAACAGGAAGGGGATCATTGCCTTCTTTGGTAATGACATGATTATCCTCTGAAACTCTCACTATTTCCACCGCAGATGCAGCAGCTATTTCAGTTGAAATGCTTTTGTTTTTATCAATTACAGCATCAGTAGTAGGCACATCATCATCTACCCAAAAAGATAAAAAAGAAAAGCAGTGCTAATATCAGAAAAGCTACATAATAACTTCTTTTAACAAGTGGGAGAGTGAATCTTAATTGAAAATTAGAATATAATGGAAGCAAAGCTACATAGAATTACATGTCAAAACAGGACAAGAAACATACCAAATGAACCGGTATCTTTATTGTGTTCTCCCTCTTCTTGTACAGGAACTTGTGGATGCTCCTTCATGGAGATGGAACTAGGTTCAGAAGCCATTGCATCATGGACATTTTGACCAGGAACAACAGCTGCATTAGGTTCTCTATCCAAATTCTTATGAACTCCCACTGTGTCCAGGGAGCTCTCCCCTCTATCTTCTTCTGCAAAATTAGGAACTGTGGCTACAACTTGACTAACAGATTTGGATGATTTCCTTACTCTTTTCTTCGTTCCACTGCGTGAACTAGTTGTCAACGATTGTTCAGCCTTCAAAATTTTGGTAGATACATGGTCCAAGTTAGCACTTGAGTCTCTTTTTCTGTCCCCTAAAGAACACTGAGAAATTATCCCAGGATCAGAGGTTTCTTTGGTAGAATCACATATAAGAATTCTGCCATCTTCAAGGGAATTTTCATTGTCATCTTTCCTCAGAGTCATCTCATTTTTCTTTACGGCAGTACCAGGGGAAGCTTCTTCCATTGATTTATCATGCTGATCCTTGAGTACTGCACTCTCAAAGGTGCGCTTTTTATCCTCAATGTGTTTTCCTGGAACTCCAGTTCCCTCTCTGAAAACTTCAATCATCTGAATTTCACTGCCGGGAGTCATGTTGGCCTCAGAAGATGAAATACAGCATGGTTCATCAATAATATCTTTGCTTCCAGATTCCATATTGTGAGTAACTACTCTAACTCTTTCTTGATTGATTAAAGAATTATCCGGGACCACATTGTCCACTTGTGATGCATCCTTATCAGATATGGAAGCTGAAGCAACGTTTTGTTGCAGAGCATGGTTGTGTACTTCATCTTCCCTCCTCTTTTTACTTTTACTTCTTTTCTTTGCAGCAGATCCTTCCAGTGATACACGTCTTTTCTTTGAAACAGATCCATGTTTCGGAGATCCTTCCAGTGATGCATTGACTTGAGCATCACCAGTCACATTCCTGGAGCTGTCTTTCTTATATTCAGTATGTCTTAAGGGTTCTTCATATTCCTGGCTATTTAAATCATGATTCTCCTGTAATTCAGTATCTGACCTATGGTTTGTTTCAAGAGATAGCATGTTGCAATTATTGTGAGCACTATGGTCAGCAGCAGGACTCAGTCCTGCAATCTGGTGTCTCTGAACTTGTGGTAAAGATGAATCATCAATATTGGATAACTTTGTTGCTGGACCATAAGGCAGAAGATTCAACCCATCAGCTGAAGGCTTATTCATTATGCCAAAGCGAGCTACTCCCAAATGCTGGCTTTTGCTTTGCTCCCCCACATTTGAAGCTTCAACAGAAAGAAACCAACTTTTGCTGACACCATGGAAAGCACTTTTGACAAACATGGAATCTGAAAGATGATAAAAATATCCTCTACGTTTCACCTGCCAAGTTCATTAAACCCCATCAATAAATTATAATTAACAAACGATACAGTAATACCAAGATAAAGCAGCATACCTTTAGAGCATGAATATTTATCCCCCCAATCTCAGGAAAGCAAAATGGGTGTTCGTCCATTATTTTCTCTGGACACCAGCAACATCGACGAGTCATTCAAAATAGAAATTCACTGGCGGATATAAAGAGTTATAAATCACCAACACCAACAACTTATAAATCATCAACACCAACAACACCATCAGCTGAACATCTTCAAATGTGCATGAATTATTATTATTATTATTGGGCCATTGAGATTGAGTTGCCTGTCTACAGCACATTCGCAAGTGTAGTTGTAAAAATCAAAATAAATCCAAACATTTAAAAAAAAAAAGGAGAGAATCATTAAGAAATGTAGTAAAGCAACAATAAAGGAAATGTAGTTGGAAAATGGAAAGGATAGATGGAAGTATTTACTTTTGAGATCAGAGATGGTGTCAGAATCAGAGACGATGAGGGCCAGGTGAGTGTCGAGGTTGGTGTCAATGAACACAGTATGGCACGACGACGTACAGCCGTCATCCAAACCAGAACTCGATTTCTCCATTGTAAAAGGCAGCAGTAGTAATAGTATATAATTATGAGCTCATGACCACGTCAACTGGCGGGAAACGCTTCTCTTTCTCCGGGCATTTGCTTGCTACTGGTAAAGGGTTTGTTTAATTCCGTGGCGGCATGTACCCACACATTGTTTTCTAGACGGACCCGAAGGACCGCGATAGGTAGGTTTATTCTATGTTTCCAGTTCCGATTCGGTTCGGGTATGCCCTAACCTTGGGCTTTTATTAGAGTGCCCAGGCCCACCGCAAGATTTATTGATTTTAAGCCATACCTTAAGATAAAAATATTAATGTGACCGGATCCAAATCCAATATCCTCTTTAAATTATAAGAAGTTAATGGCTTAAAAATAGTACCAAAATTTTAAGTTGTAATAACTGACCCATATACATTTTATTTTATTATTAATGTGAATATGTGATATATTTGTCACTTGTGCTCTATCTTATTTAAGAAGTACTTCAAATAATTAAGTGGAAATAAATAGTATAAAATAAAAAAAATACAAAGTGTAGTTTTTGAGTCGTCGAAAGCATTAAAAGTGCTTTCTAATAAGCCATGACTTGTGCTTCCCAGCCAATTTCTCAAACCAAATAACATCAGTAGACGACTGTTTATTCCTTCTTCCTTGCGTCTTTGAGCTGCCCCTTCTTTCTGATTCTGAGGAAAGGTTGCATAAGCCGTGCATTGATTAGCCTATCCGGCAGCAAGTACATAAAACCCCAGAGGAGGGAATGAGGCCAGTAGGGTGTGCAAAGAGGTTCGTAACCTATCCAACGAATAGCAGCGCGTACATAACTGTCACTTGATGGGGCAAAGAATGAAGATCTCTTGATTGATGCCATCTTGGTCGCCACATAAAATGGAACCTGCATCCAAGAAACCTCTGGATGAGTATCACAAATCTAAGCCAATGCAATTAATACAGTCTGCCATATACCAAGCTCATTCATGCTCAATATGATTGATGTAAGTTAGGATATAGGCTTCTGTATATATATCTTACATCATATGAGCTTCGGCTAATCTGCATACAAATTTAGAAGCTAATTAGCTATCCATGAAGGGCTGTTTGTTGGAAACGGCTAGGATTGGTTGAATTGAGACAATGATTAGGCTATAAGTCGGTGATAAGAATGCCTTCTAAGTCATTTTAAGTTTACTTGACAAGCAAGCTTCTATAAAACACCCGTCATAGGAACAGTGAAGAAAATTAGTTCCTCTTGTAGAAAACTCATACCATAAATGTTTGGAATATAGGAACTCTTAAACTTGCTAGCCAAACCGTTAGGATCATAATCAAATCAATTAAGAATTGAAACATAGAAAAGAGTACCTGACACTGCACATCGATCCCACTTTTCTTGTATTCAGCATAGAGACACCTTGAGAACTGATCAACATACCTGCAAATTAACACATGCAGATGCTTTTTTCACCACTAAAATGAAATAAATTCTTTTCTTTATGCAAAAAACACAACTTCACAAGGGAAAGATAATGGCAATGAAGAAGCACAAACGCAAATGCTTACGCTTTTGAGGCAGAGTAAACAGAATAGAGAGGAGGACCAGAAGTCATTCCCATGGCAGCACCAGAGCCGATGTTCACAATAGCGCCTTTCTTCCTCTTCAACATCCCAAGCAAAACAGCTCGAGTAACCTTAGTAGTACCCTTCACATTAATCTTAATCAAATTCTTCAGCAATACCTCATCCACTTCATGAAAGAACTTTGCATAAGGATACGCATTTGCAACATTATTGATCAAGATGCCAATATCCAATCCCTCAATGGCCTCTTTAATCCTCTCAACTCCCTCATCAAGATCACCACTAAAATCAACGACAACACTCTTGATCTGGGTGTTTGCATTCTTAGCTTTAATAGAATCTGAAACATCTTTCAGTTTATCCCGGTTACGACCAACCAAAACCAGATTAAGCCCTCTCTTAGCCAACTCAAGCGAAAAACTTTTTCCAATTCCATCCGTTGGTCCAGTCACCAGAGCCCAAGAACCATATTCCTTGAGATTCTTGGCAGGTCTAAGGAAATAATTATAAACCCAGTTGAGAACACTTAATCCAAGTTTCAAAACACAAAAAGAACCAATGTTCAACAAAGCAAGAATCCATAAAGGTTGAGTCTTGAGAGTGTTAAGAAAACAAGACTCCATTGTCGTGGGAAATTTATATCTGCGTCCTTGTATCTATAAGAAGTGGTATTTTTGAGAACTGAAACGAATCTTCGAGTATTTATGCTAAGTTTAGGCGGAATTATTGAGAATGGACACAGTGAACAAGAAAAAAGATGAGAGTCTACAAACAGAGTAGTGCTAGGCAAATTAGACCTTGCACCACGGAAACCTTGCTCTAGCTAGCAGTCCCACATCACATCCCCCACTGTTTTCCCTCTCCTCCTCTTAATATCCCTTAAAGCCACCCTCTAAAAGTCCAACAACATTTCATCTTCCCATCACTAATGGTCTAGAATTAGGTTCTTTAACATTGGAGAAAACGCAGCACCTTCAAAGTTATATAGACCGAGTCTAATTTTAATTCGGACTGTTATATTTATTCGTTAAATGAATCTTATTACACGTTCCTTTGCACAGCATCATAAAGGCCTTATAACCATATTCCAAAATCCCATTACATGAGAAGTACCAACAAAGATAACAGTTTCTTTCGTACTAATGATAATTGAACAAGTGAAGCCTCTAAATGCACGACCCAACATATGTTTCGCATTATCTAACAAAGCAATCTATGATCTTCTTCAATCATGTCATGCTCTTTCAACAACAGCAGAAACAAAAACAAAGGCAATTTGAATACTTACGATTACATATTAGACCAGAGATAGATGACTATGGCCAAGTAGCAATCGAGGCCTCTGCCTACATTTAGTTGTACGCTGCCGTATTACTGGAACCAGAATGAAAAGAACTGAAATGGGTGTGTTTTAGCAGTTGAGATTTGACGGTTTGTCAATGGTGGAATACGTAACGACATGGTCCAACCTTTTGATTATGGTGTGGTATTGTCAGATCCGAACATAGGACTACTTCATTTGTTTGCCATATCTTCGCTGGGAACTCGCAAGGCTCGCAGGCCCGGTATGGACCCCGGACAGTGCCCTTCATTAAAACTAGCCTACCCTACCGAATGTCTTCCCCCCTCTCGACTCTCAACAAATCGTTCGTTTTATGGCGTTATTTTTTGGCCTATAGCTATATATATATATAAGTGACTCTTGTGACCAAATTGATTGGGTTTGGTCATTTTAACCGCATTTTCCTTCATCTAAAACGTATCTGCCACGGAGAGACGTATCAATTACACAAGGAGGCCAAAATTTGTGTTTTTGCTGAAAGAGTTTCATAATCATGCATGTGCTAGCAGTTACAGTGTACGTGCACATTCAAAACTCCAGGGATCAAGGATTCAAGGCCCCAAACAAAAGACCAAGCTGCCTTGAGCATAATTTCTTCAACGGATGTTGCATGCAGAACTTGTGCAGGGCATACAAAGACTTCTGATGACGGGCAAAACACACATCTCGGAGACAAACAACTATTTCAAGCAGCGCCAAAAGACGACAAACTAAAACTAGCTCTATTTGAAAAAAAAAAGTAATTAAATTACAGGGAAAGAAACACAAAACATGTGACAGTTAACATACATGGCAAGTTTAAAAAGAAATCACAGGGAGAGAGAAGCCATAGGTGTGCAACTTGGCCTTTGAAAAGTTCAAATCTGCCAACCAGACTGCTTATCCTAGCCAACCTTCCCACCCAAATAACATCAAAATAAAATTATCTATTCCTTTTTCCTTGCATCTTTGAGTTGTCCCCTCTTTCTAATCCCAATGGAGAACCGAAGACGCCCTGCATCGATAAGTTTCTCTGGCAATATGGACAGCACACCCCAGATGAAGGAATGCGGCCAGTAGGGCGTGCAACGAGGTTCATAACCTATCCAGCGCACGGCTGCCCGAGCATAAACATCAGTTGATGGAGCAAAGAATGAAGATCTCTTGATTGATGCCATCTTAGTTGCTACATATAATGGAACCTGCATTCAGAGATCCCTCAGTTAACAAACACAAACCCAAGCGAAGCAAATGGATGCAGCTGCTCCACCGCCAATCTCACAGCACATGAAGAACTTAATTGTGTAAGACACTAGTTAGAAGCAAATACAAAGATTTTCACTTAAATAATAGGTTTCTTAAAATTTTTCACATCAATAGACTACAGTCTATACATCGGCCCACATTTCTATTTGTATAAGAAGACAAGAACCTGAATGCCAAAGTTCATAGACAGGCAGAACAGAGTGCAGGTCTATTTATCAATCTCATTCATATTCCCCTAGCATTTTATTTGATCTCATACTTGTAATGAGGTAGAAGATCAACATGATATCAATTGGCAGATCAATTATATGGAAGCCAATTAACTACATTCTTAAAGAAGGTTGCCATTTTGGCAGGGAAACCTTTTAACATACTCAAGGCTGCACTAAAGGACAAAAATCTGAAGAACCAGTCTCAACAAAAGCACATCATTTGATTTCCTCACAACCCATATCTACACTGAACAATTTAAAGCATGGTTGCTTTTTGTTACTTGCATAAATGAGAAGATAGTACAAGAATCCAAGACACGTTCTGCCCTGACTCCAATAAACTAAATCAAAATCATGAATATCCTTGTTTTCTTTACTATAATTTTGATTGGATAAATTCAACCGTGAAAGCAATCTATCCCTGAAACTGTAACAATTGATTCAAGGTTAGAATAGGTTGGTTGGTTGGTTTTGTTGCATGAAGAATCATTTTGTGGAACAAGAAAGTGTTAGATAAAATAATGAACTAGTCATGGCCAAATCAACGTTTTGATAAGTACAAAAGCTAGGATTATTTCTACCTAATAATCCAGTCAGCAAGTGAGTCAATAGAGTATCTCCATCAACAAATGTAAGTAGGAAAAGAAAAATTCATAGTTATTACAAACTGAACAATCATACCCACTAGCTTCTAGCACATGAAAAAGGGCTGGCTGCTCTACCACTATTAATCAATAATTCAATTGGTTAGCTGTTACTTAAGCAGGTTGACTAAGGATAAGCTAAACTGCTGATAAGTATAACATACTCGTTAGGCTGTAAGCCAATAAAAAGAATGCCTTCTCTTAAAAGTTATAAATTTTTTTCCTCAAAACATAAAGCTTCGACTCTGTTTTCTACCCCACGCATAAGCCAACACACACTTATACAAGGAATAAAGATAATTAATATTTCACGCAGAAAATTCATAGTATTATACTGTATAACTTTAAAACTTGCTAGTCACAGAGATAAGATGATTGAATCATAACCAAATCATTTAACTTATAGAAACATAGGAAAAAGAGTACCTGGCACTGCACATCGATTCCACTTTTCCGATATTCAACATAAAGGGACCTTGAGAATTGATCAATGTACCTGAAAATTAACACATATATAGGAACTAAAGTAAATTCTTTAGGCAGAAAATAAAAATGCTACCCCAAAATGGATAAGTAGGATGAAATAAAGAAAAAGCTTACGCTTTAGTGGCAGCATAAACAGAATAAAGAGGATCCGATGGGATCACGGTGGCAGCACCTGAGCCAAGATTCACAATAGCACCTTTTTTCCTGTTCAACATCCCAGGCAAAACAGCTTGAGTAACCTTAGTCGTACCCTCGACATTAACCTTAATCAAATTATCCAACAACACTTGATCAACTTCATGAAGGAACCTCGCATAAGGATAAGAAATCCCAACATTGTTAATCAAAACACCAACATCCAATCCGTCAATAGCCTCTTTAATCCTCTCAACTCCCTCATCAAGATCACCGGTGAAATCAACGACGACGCTCTTGATCTGGGTTTTTGCATACTTAGCCTGAATAGAATCAGAAACATCTTTCAGTTTATCAGGATTACGACCAACCAGAACCAGATTAAGACCAGTCTTAGCCAACTGAAAAGCAAAACTCTTGCCAATTCCGTCAGTTGGTCCGGTCACCAGAGCCCAAGAACCGTACTTTCTCAAATTCTTAGCAGGTCTAAGGAAACTAACATAAACCCAGTTGAGGATGATGAAAGCAAGCCTCAAAACTGAGAAAGAACCAATAGTGAACAAAGCAAGAAGCCATGAAGGTTGAGTCCTGAGAGTATTAAGAAAGCAAGACTCCATTTTGTCTATTTTTTATTTTTCTGAACGAAGAGAGAAGAAAAGTGAGGAAAAAAAACACGGATCTAAGAAGTGGGTAATATTGAGAAGATATATATATATATAGCGTGACCCAGAAATAAGAAATCAAAATTTAAAAAGTACTATAATTGCTAAACGTTGGTAGAGTTGTTGACTGAAACGGATTGAGTGAAGGAAAATGAGACGGGTGATCCGGAGAGAGCAGTGAGCAGAGTTACCGTGACGGGGGCCGTATTCAAAATTTAGTGGGTGAAGTAGATGAGCTGAAAACCACCGCAATTAACTACAAATGCTGACACACGCCTAACTTCCACAATCCTCCAACGCTTTGATATTACTTTTGCCTGTTCTGTGTTTCCCCATTTTTCTTTTCTTTTTTTTTTTCAGTTTTTGCCCGAGCCGTGCAGATACGAAATTTTGATTGTTAACTTTTTTTTTCCCCCATAGTTATTAATAAGGGGGTATTTTTATGGGTCGCATTTTTTAGATTTTCCCGAACATCTACGTGATTCGATTACCCATTGACCGCTGACCCTGATTCGTACCATCTGAAGTCCGAACCGTTGCTAACGCGGAGCTAAGCGGGAGAGTTGGCTAATCCACGTGTGATCAAGAAAAATGTGGCTTTAAAATTGAAACTAGATAGCGCTCTAGGTTATTAAATTACTGAACGTTTGTATTACTCGTTATAAATAGTGGTGTTCTTAAAATATTAGTATTGCTCACTATTTTCGTGGAATATAAAGAAAAGCCATTTTTAGTATAAACTCCCACACAAAAGAAATAAATTTTGAAACATTAATCGTGCAGAAATGAGTAACGTTTTGCATCCCTTTTCTAAAATAGGGCCGAGCGAATAAAGTTGATGATAACCACCATTGCAAAATCGAATTATTAAATTCTGAACTTAAAAAATTAGACTTGGAATTTAACCAAGTTAGCTAGAGATTAAATTTGAAACACTTGAAACTTGTATCACCCTCAATTCGAATGTAAGCACGCTGAAATAAAAACATACACAATAACTAAGATTTTTCCTACAGTGAGTAATGTGCCGAGCCACTCATTAAACTGGGGTGCATATGAATTTTACAATACACTTCTAATTAATTAACTTTCGCTCTCCTGGACTCCCTCTCAAGCCCTTTCTAGCGAATCCCAAGAAAGCATTTGAAAATATGTTGAATCGCCATTGCATCTGGCGATGCCTGAAATACGAACGACTGCAAAGCAAAGCATGAAGCAAAGATAGTCATAGCCGATCCATCTAATGCTTGCTTTAATGGGCGTCCTTTCTGATGGAATGAAGAAGGTAGATCTCTTGAATTTTGCCATCTTCATTGCAACAAAATAGTGGAATTTGTATAACACGTACAACGTTCAAACATAAAAATAAATCAATAAAGGTTTTGATTATTTAAATTTACTAGCAACTTAACAAAAAAAAAAATTTGATAAGTACTTGTAGATTTCACTTTGACAACACAACTGATTGTTTTTTATCGCTGACTTTTTCTTTACGTATATAAAAGTGTTTATTAAATACCCATTAATTTTTATTCATTTACAGTTAGAGTTAACATTTCATAGCAGTTGAGATTTAAATGCTAGCCATGAAGTCTAAATGGAAACCAAATTTGGAGATAAAAGAATCATATATGGCACATAACATCAATTCCTTTTGAAAAATTTTCCAAAATAATCACTTCTTAAGCAATGCAGACGATGGCTCTCATAATTTATAACCAACCAACAAACAACCATTCAAGTTCTTATAAGGGTGATTTCATATAAAAAATAGGTATAAGTGATTAGAGTTGGTAAAAAATCCTAAAAAGGACTTGAATATGGGCCTAAATAAGGAATTGAAAAAATTCACATTTTTAAATTATAAATAAAAATAAATTAAATTTAAATAAAAATTTAAATATTAAATTAATATAATTTTTATATTAATATTTATAATTTATTATTATTTGTCACTAATATTTTATGTATTATATTATTATTTTATTATGTATAGATAATTATTTTTTAATTTAATTTTTTATTTTTATTAAAAAATTATTTCATAATTAAGTTCGGCCTAAGTTCATCCAGGCCGGGCCCAAGGATATGAGTGATTATTATGGTAAAAGTTTTATTTTTATGATTAGTTTTGATAACAATTTTATGAAATTTGGTTGACAAGTCAATTTCCCATTAACAAGAGCAGGTCCGTTGAATATCTACTTTCGGAAAATTACCCCACCCCTAATATTGATTGGGTTAAAGGCGGCAATAGGCCTACTATATTTATCGGAGTCCAAAGACGCGAGGGCACAGAGCCTCAGCAGCAAGACCCCGTCAAACTAAAAAGCTAATAGAATTCTGCGTACGTAAATAAACCGATTGCCCAGTAAAATTAAATACGTTTGAGCATCGATGGCAGGAAATATTATTGATCAGCGTTCATTCCTCTCCGTCGGATTCCTATAGAGAGACGCCAAGCATCAAGGAGGGGATCAGGGAGCAAGCGAGCGATGCACCATTGAACTGCGTGAGCCCAGTAAGGCGTGCACCGCGGTTCATACCCAATGCAGCGAATTGCAGCACGTGCGTAATCTTCTGGCGATGGTACAAACAGCGACTGTTTCGTTATCGATGCTACGCTGGACGCCATCTTTGTTGCAACATATAACGGTACCTGGCATAGCGTGCATGCATTAATCACCGGGCCCCTTGCTTAATCAGACGTACGATCAAATACATAAATCTATTAAAGCAAGCATGCATGCATGGAAATGTTATTTCAATTAATTTGCCGCACTGGACATATTACCTGACACTGCACATCGATTCCAAATCTTTGGTATTCCACATACAGTGATCTTGAGAGTTGATCGATGTACCTGGATGCGTGGGAAATTGAGAATCACCTCATCCTCATGCAGCTTAAGCTTGAGAAAACGATTTATTTTGCACGTATGACAAGATCAATCTAACAAGAGCAGTATTGATATATACTACAGAAATTGGGTATTTGAGCCACGTTGAAGCAACAAGAGTGAAGGTATTTGAGCCACGTTAAACCTTGTACGTAGGGGAAGGAGCGCCATATCATTTATACAGACTTGAATGGTTACGAGTTACGAGGCTTGTCGCGTAACTTTTCTAAATGCCACCTACTCCTTCGAAAATTTTGTTGGCAATAACTCTTTTTACCATCAATTTCTATTTTGGAAAATAAATTAATAGCTAAAATTGAGAAATGATTCTCACAATATTACCAAGTCAAGCCCTACTCAGGATCCTATTACCAAAACGCAGTATTTATAAATAATTTGTTTATTTCACTTACGCATCTGGTTTAGTAATAAGAGAAATGCAGATATTCTTGTATGCTCACTTAAAAAAAGGCAAGAATACCGATTAAGAGGTCTTAATCTTCTACGTGAATTGTCAAAAAAGAGGTACGACTAAGGGTTTGGGGAATATGTATGTATTGTCTAGGCTTCATGAAGAAAATAGTGCTTTCTAGGTCTACAAATGTAGTTAAACAATTTATAATCAAAGAAAAAAATTAAGGGTGAATAAAGTTCAAATCAAATTTTCAGTTCTTATTTATAGACTTCTTCTGTAATTTGAACTTAAATAATGAGTGTTCAAAAAAAAAAAACAAAAAAAACTTAAAAATCACTTTGATATTCTTATGTAACTGGTTCGCAGTGTTATTCAAAACTGTTTGCATTGTCAGAAATATATTAACGTGAAACTTTTTTTGGACGTATGCTAAAAAGGAGACGTATAATGAATTAGTAGTGCTTACGCTTTCGTAGCGGCATAGATAGCAAAAAGAGGATGCGAAGGCACAACAATGGCAGCACCAGAACCAATATTAACAATAGCACCTTTCCTCCTCTTCAGCATCCCTGTTAAAACTGCTTTGGTAACCCAAGTTGTGCCCTCCAGATTAACCCTAACAATATTCATCCACTCTTTCTCATCAACTTCATGAAAAAACATGGCATTGGGGTATGTGATTCCCACGTTGTTGATCAAAACACCAACTTCAAGCCCATCAACGGCCTTCTCTATCGCCTTAATATTGCCGGCTGAAAAGACCTCGCAAGAGAAATCATACTCGACAATGTTGATCTGGGTGTCGGGATTTTCAGCTTGGATTTCATTTGAGATTTTCTCGAGCTTGTTGTGGTTTCTGCTGACTAAGATTAGGTTTAGGCCTTGCTGTGCTAGTTGATGAGCAAATGCTTTGCCAATGCCGTCGGTGGCGCCAGTGATGAGAGCCCAAGAGCCATAGCTCTTGAGGTTTTTGGGTTGTCTTAGAAATGTGGTGTAGATCCATTTTAGAAGAGAGATCGAGTGTTTGAGGAGGATGATGAAACCGAGTGCACTTGTTGAAAGAAGAAGTAGCCATGGTTGCTGCTGCCGCCACCAGGATATTGTGATCAGTTGGGTGATGAAATTAACAATTGGTGACATTTTTCCGAAACTGGTAGGATGCTTAACATTGCTTGTTCCTTCCCTTCAACTTAATTTTTGAAGATCTGGGCTGGCTTAAATAACCCTTTCTCAACAACTTTTTCTCTTATATAATGCACCGTCACCATGAGATTTAATTCTGCAGGGTGGAAATATATTGATGCCACATAACACAAGTGAAGCCACAAAATAAAATTGACCAAAGTGAAATTAAGAGAAAAAAATGGTTGATGTACGAGCGATATTAAGAAGTAGAGGGAGGAAATAGTTTTCTTGGAACTGGAAACTACTCATGAAATCTGTACAGTAAACAACGATCCATAAATAACAATAAAGAGTCACAAAAAGAGCAGGCTATTCATACCCTAGCCTAGGTAGCTTGTTTGTTTTTTATTGCTTTTGGCCACCTCAACCTCGTGCGTTCAGAAGAAATGAAAGTTCAAATTTACTCTCATCTGCAGTTGCAGTTGAGTTAAATTCGCCTAGCTGTTCATACCCCTGCATGTGCGAAGCGTGCAGCATTTATCTGCTCTAACAACTCTATCAGGCTGCGTGTTCTCTGCAGTTGCAGCCAGTAAATTGATAACACGTAACCAGTATTGATCAAACAATTAAGTGACTGCAATTCTCGAGAAACACCGGAGAATTCAGGGTCCCTGTTCCAATCCCAATCCCACTCCCAACCCTACTCCCAGCAGCATTAAAGGTTGATGGCTTAGTGTGCAATGCACGGCTCTTGGTAGTAAAGGAAATACGTCTTGCTAACAAACACACAAGACTCTTTAAACTGGCAAATCATCCAAGGTAAAAGTTCTATCTACCCGGGCAAGCATCCATGTCTACCGGCTCCAGCAAGAAGAAATTAATTCTTTCAAGTCATTGCAACAATCATGGGAATGCAATGGGAAGAAAATTAAATTCAAATGGCATGGGTGATAAGGAATTCCACAATGTCACCAATGAAACATTACAGCAAGATTGGCAACAGTGTTTGTGCCAAATCAAATAGTACAAATGCCTTGCTCGATCTTGATCTCTAGTTTCATCATGGTAACATCATCCCACTAAGGCAGTAACAATTTCGCGTGGATTGCTTGGTTGTGTATGAACAAAGATGAAATGCATACATTATATTTCCATGTGTTCTATCTTTCAGGTTCTAGTAAACTATTCTGTCTAGGGTCAAGACGGAAGCTTCAAAATATTTGACAAATATGCACAAAATATGTACCAGTGTGAAGAGAAGATTTTCTGGTAACCGCCATAAATATAAATTCTCAGTACTTTATGGGTCTAAATCATGACTACTATGTTCCGAACCCTTGGAAAACGGTTCGTGGTGAAAAGGATCATCAGCACAATGTACAGAACTCAACCTTGGAGAGAAATTCCAGCCCATCTGTTCCAGCTCATGGTCAGTTGCTCTCATGCTGGCTTCTTCTTTTAACTTGATGAAGAACATGGATGACCAGTAATCTTTTGCCAAGTTCTTCATGATAATAAAGAAAAACATTGAACTTTAGAGACAAATGAGATGTGGAAATCCATAATAAAAGTAAAACTTAGGAAACAACTGACCATTTTCACCAGCTGCATTAGCTCATTTATGGCATTATTAAAGAGATCAGGGTGTGCCAGATTGGTAGTAGTTAGAATTTCTTGCCGGGTTCGATGAGATATATTCACCTCCATTGAAGCACCTGTGGCATGGAAAATTGAGCGACGTATCAGACTTTCCCCACCAAACAAAGGGTAGAAGAAAAGTGAAAAGGTATCCCTGAAGGTAAACAAGATATATGGGAAATGCTGAGCACCGAGAACCAAATCATTATAGTGCCAAACGTTAGGTTAGAGCACAAAAATCTATAGCAGACCATAAAGCATTAATTTACTCGTCTCAAAGAGGATCCTCAACAGTTATATTTGTCTCTGAGAAAACTTGAGAAGGTATCACCTTGCTCTTCTCAATGAGAATTAAGACTGAAGGTGATGCATATAAGAAGTAATTGATTAATGTTCAGCTCAAACCTCCTGAAAATAAGTCACAAACCTGCAACAATGTACTTCGCAATAATATGCCGTGCCATGTAAATCCTTCTGACATGGTCATCTACTGGAATTTTTCCATGTTCATGCACTTCATCAAAGAAATGAACACTCTCTCCTGCCAAGCAACTAAAATCAAGAGGAAAACAAAGACACCTAAATCAAATACTGAACTAGTGTACTTATCATTATCTCCAGTTGTTTCTAAACAAAAGTGAGCCTGGAGAAATTTTGCCAAAAATGTAAATCACAATATATAAAGCTGGAAGAGATCATCAGCCCTCTAAGTTGCACATAGTATCACTAAACAAAATTTCCCACAAAAGAATTCTGCAGAAAATAAATTCCAAAGTGGTGGAACTTGGGAAGGAATAGAATACCTGTCAGCAAATGCCATAAAGGACTGCCTGAACTTCTTGTCGAGAAGAAGCTTATCGAGTGGTTCGTTAGGATCTATGACAGGAGTAGGTTCTCTTTGCAATAGCAGTCCGCTATCAGGTATTCCCAGAGCCTGACCCATTGTTTCAAATTCTTTAGTTTCCCTTTTCCTCAAGCTGATTTGCGAAAGCAGAGGCTCTGAACTTGATATAGAGAAGAAAACCAGTACAAGAATACCAGCCTGCAGAAAACCTGAAAATTATAAGCAATACTACAGATATGCCCAAACACTAGAATTTTCAATAAATTGTGATTGCAGCAAGTGTCAATGGCTGCAGGTATGTAACAGATGCAAAGAACAAATCCATTACAAATCATACCATAACTAACAACAGGAACCTGGATGCAACTTGAAGCCATGAGATATCATCATGAATTTCATTCAAAAGATAGGCAAAAACCCATAAACCTGAAAACACAAGAGAGCATGAGTTAATAAAGGCATGCCAACAAGAAGACATCATGGGTTCAAATAATGTTATTCACTGTCAACAAGCTTGGATCGACAACATGCTAGCATCAATTATCTGTGCTGGCTAATTATCATAATTCAAATGTAAATACTTTAAATACTTTTCCTACAATCAGAGATAATATCTCAGAAAATGTGTTTGATGAACAGAGAAAATTTGTCAAAACCTATAACAACATAACTAAGGCCAACTATTAAAGTCTGTTAGAATTTTCATTCCACAACCACTTGATTGATTTGGACAGATGTGCTTGTTAGATGAGTTAAGATTTAAAAAGCATGAGATCATCATCTGGCAACAGCAATAAATCAAATGCAAAAGTTTACGAAGTAAGGAAAAAAAAAAAAATGAAAACCCATTATTCAGCACCATATAAAACCTAGAAGAAAGTGTACCAATGGATGAGGCTGAAACTATTATTCCTTGCCAGAGGTCCCTTAGTTCATCAAACCTAAACTCTATATGCTGAATTGCCGCCATGAATCCAACCAACGAGGCAACATATACTGTATGAAGGAACAAGAATGGAATGACCCAACTAACTCTCATGTGGCACCGATTGTTGAGAGGCCTCATCACTTGGATAACTACAGAATAAATCAACCTTCCTGTTAGGAACAAGAAATTACAGCAGAGATAAAGAAAATGGCACCATCAACAATAAGTTCAAAAACTAAAAACTGGCTTTTGACTAAGGCAATTAAAATTACCACTCATACAGCCAGGAAGAATTCAAAATACTGCATCACCTATTCATGCATTATAGTGCAGTCACAAGAATATGAGTCACATTGTCATTAAGGTTGGACCAGAAAACAGAGAGAAATTGATAGATGGTCAAAGAATTTTGAACAAGGATTAAGACCTTTATTAAACACTCTTAGTAGAGGGAGGCTAAGGTGGATATACATGATGAAAAGCAATCCAACAATAGACAGCCAATGCGTAAGCTAGGAAAATAAAAGGGGAAAGGTGAGAAACAGAAAAAAGATCTAGGGTCTTGGAACTTATTGATGTGATTAAAACAACTATTCATGAAGCAACGCTTGCATTAGTCTTGGAGTAATTAATTTCAGAACCTGATTACAGATTATTTGGAACTATACTATGATTGTAAAATGCAAGGCTTGATATCAGAAATGAATGACAGAAAGACAGAGAAACATGAAAAATGGCATACCATTGCTAAGGTTTAGTTCAGTAATGATATGCTTGGAAGAAATGAAAAGGGCAAAGGAACCAAATATAATTGAAACATAAACCAGCAAACAGAGTGAAGGAAGAAAAAAATATCATAAACTCATTCGGAAAATTACTGCTCACAGCCTTGAATCTTCTCATTGAAGAAGTATAATAAGCCCACCAAGGAAATTTGGACATAGGAGAAACTAAAATGAAACTATTCAAAGAATCTTACATGTAGCCGTAATAAGCCATGGCATGAGAACTAGGGGAAGAAAAACATATGATCTGATAGGTGGTAAATGCTTCCTGAAATATCAAAAGCAAATGAGTTTAGCAAGAACACTTGAGATAGTGTCGCAACTGCAGGTAATAAAATCTGAATTGTCGTTAAGAAACACTTTAGGAATAAGGCTTTAGAAAAATTCATATTTCTTCAGTTGCCTCTGTGAGAATGAAATGTGCACGTAGCCTGCAGCTAAGCTGCATTAATTGAAAAAAAAATGAATCCCTCTGAGTGCTTAAGGCCGCTTCATTCATTGTCAAAAAAGTCTCACTGTCAGCAGACTGACAACATGCAATTTATGCAAAGGTTAAACCCACAGGCACTCATCATCATCATGTCAAAGACAAAATTAACTCTTAAAACAAATTTTCATCTTTTTAGCTTGTATAACAGAATTATGCACAAGTGATCTCTCCAATGTGCATGTATGCCTATCTAAAAGCTGGTATACACGTGTGCCGGGCTATCTAGCAGCCAAATGGCTAGATTAATTAGGCAAGGTCACTAACTGAAGAAATGGTTCATTCATTGGTACCAAACAACTTAATTTCTCAATTTTGAAAGAAGGCTATTTACCTGACAAAAATGTAATAAAGTTGGAAGGCCTGTGCTATGCGACAGCTCATCAGCAAACCAAATCCTAAAGGACCTTCCATCCAGACTGAAAGCAAAAGATACCACATCTTAACTTACAACACAATCAAGTTTCACATTGAAAGAGACCGCTGACAGAATAAAATACAACAAGAAATATTCTAGCAACAACAGCAGCAGCAAAGCACCTCCCCAGATGTAGCAAGACTGCCACCAATGCCTCCTTTGAAAATTCAAGAAATTGGCGGACATCTGCATAACGAGAATAATTTCATTAAATAACAAACAAATATTGTTAAAGTGCCCGTAACACAGATTTTAATAAACAGGGACATAAAAGAAACAAGAGAAGCTTAGCTCACCACCAAAGATAGCAGAAGGTTAAAGCTGGCAAAGACTTGAATCACCGGAATCCAAAAGCCACTGCCTTTCATACGAGGAACCTTATGAACCACAAACGGTAATACGAACCTGGCTAGAAGCCTTAGAAAGGAACAAAATCAATCAATAAAAAGAACCCAAAACAGAATTTTTTTTTAAAAAAAAAGTCCGAGCTATCAAATAAAGTATCGCCCAATTGAAAGGGGAATCACTGCAAAAAAATTGATACTTGTCGTAACCAGACACAGAGCCACTATAATTAAGCTTTAGAACATTAGCACTAAAAACCCAATTGCTAAAAAGAAAAGGAGAAATGATGAGTAAAGATTAAAAGAAGAAGAAGAAAAACTTACAGAATGAAGAAGAGGGAAGCGATGGCGAGGGCTATGTAATCGGTGGGGCAGCCTCCTTTGACAGCACAGCCTGAGCCTGCCATGATCTTGCATTTGTTTCTTCTTTGTACGTTTGGACTATTGGTTGGCTGATTAAGCTAAATCTCTATTTGTTTGCTTGTAATCTCTGAGTTAACTAAAGACTTCATTGGGTGGTTCGATTGTCTGGTCGTTTTGCGGCTCGTTAGAAATTAGAACTTCCACTGACAGACGATGTCTCCTTTTCCCACGTGACGGTTGACTGGTAAAGTTTGTAAGAAGTTTGGTGGTGGGATCAGTTGAGCCAATAAGCAGACACGTGGAGGCTTAGTCTCAGAGTGATTATTATGACTTGGGGTTGCGAGTGCTGTGAATATAAACACGCGTGAGCATACGCCCGTGCCTTGGTGGTATTTGTTTCTTAATTTAAATTGAGAGAAAGAAATACGATAAAATTATTGTTGAGCCCAGCCCCAGTTTCCTTCCTTCACAAAACTTTCATCCACGAAGTCATTTCTTGATCCGCCGGTTACCCCACATTGCATGATTCAACAAAATAGAAGGCGACACAACTTACACGAGAAGGACGAGGAGAAGGAGTGGATGTTGATCCAATTCTGCCACCTGCTTGGTGCATGACCTAATTTAAACGTGTATGATGGGAAGATACCGTACAGTTGCCGTACTTTAACGTAACATAAAGGTAATAGGAAAGTGACTACTAAATAAATTCTAAACCAGGAAGGATAACCGAGCTAAATCGAATTAATAGGGAAGTAATAAATCGAGGCATCATAAAACAGGGAAAAACAAATCATTTCCATTATATTATCAGTCACCTAACTAATGATGCACGGTGTGTGTGTGTGTATATTTTATGTATATGTATACGTTAATGCTAGCCGATAGCCCCTCATCTCTGCCTTTTGGTAAGCGCAGTCGTCGTATACACCGTCATGATGTTCAAGAAACCACCATAAACAAGGGAAAGAAACTCAAGACCACAAGTACTGGCTGTGGCAGTGATGATGTTGTTGATCGCGCGGCCTTGCTCAAACTCAGATTTTCTGATATTATTTTGAAAGCCCAAAACTACATTCACGATCATGCTCGTGGAGTGAATCAGAAGTTGCAAGGAGGAGAGAAACGGCGATATGATCAAGATCATGAAGATGAAAAAGAATCGGTGGTGGCGACGGCTAGGAGAAGGAGAGTTCGACTTGATGCCCAAAGAAAAGCTGCTCGGTTGCAACTTGAGAATATGGAGAAGCATGCCAAACTTCATGTTCAAGATAACTTTACGACTTTTAAGCAACTTGAAAACCTTGCTGGTTGCTCCATCAGTTTTGTCATTGACCCAAAAATAACCAAAGATAGTGATGACCGTAAAGTGACAAGCTGTGCCGTCAAAGGAAGACGATTCTGGGATCCCCTAGAGAGGATTGGCCTAACTATCAAAGGTGATCGGGGACCGGAAGGAGAGCTTCTGGTCAAGAAGATGCAAGAGAAGCCACATCATCATAGTACTAGAACTAGGAGGCTTCAACTTGAATCCCAAAGACAAGCTGCTCGTTTGGAACTGCATAAGATTGAAAGCAACGTTGACATCCAAGACAACTTTAGGAGTTTCAAACAATTACAAGATCTTGCTGGGTGTTGCTTGAGCTTTATGATTGATCCAAGTTTAGATGACGACGATGCTGCTAAACTGACGATGGGAGCATTTCGAGGAACCCGATTCTGGAATCCCCTGGAGAAGATCGGCTTACACCTCAAATATTGATGTTTATTGTTATTACTATAGTCATTTCTTGAAAACTGTCAAAGATTGATGTATGTAACTTTTCTTTCTGATAGCACGGAGTTAAGTTAAAATGTACGTAGTTTTTCTTTCTTGCCATACGATGTGACGAATTACCAATCATGAGATTGATTGAATTCTTTAATTGCGTATTATTGGATTGATTATTAATCTCCTTGTGGATCAAGGAGATTAACAAACTTTTTAACTGTGATACCAATGAATAAGCAATTACAAATGAAGATTAATAACCAATTGCAGGATCAAGGAGATTAATAAACTTTTTAAACTGTGATACCAATGAATAAGCAATTACAAAAATTTATGCGCATTCATTCAAACCTGCAAATTAGAACTTGACCCTGGCATTTGTAGCTCCTGCAATAAATAGAACAGAACTGATGTTTGTCCCGGGTCAAACCCCGGGTTAAATCCTGAAAGTAATTCAAGCGACACCATTTCATCTTTTTTTCTTTTTTCTTTTTTTTTTTCATTCTTCTAAAAGTGATGTCATTTGGTTTAGTGAACATCAGCCCCCAATTGCTCTCCCCCTCTTCCCCTTCTTCTTCGTTTCAAAACTACTCCCAAGTGACAAAATCCAACTGTAATCCTCCAAAACCCAACTGCAATCCTCAAGCTTTTATCTTCCTTGCAGGCGATAGTGGCTTAGATAAGGCAAAAAGGAAAGCTTGAACAAGGATAAATGTCGGCATTATCCCTGAAAGATGAGTTTCGTCATTTACGATAGCTGAGAAAATTTTTTGACAGAGGATTGAGCTTCGACATTTACCTTAGAAACTTGAGTCTATTCTACATTGTTTATACTATTAGTTAAGGCACTCTTCTCTTTGGCAGCAACTTATTCCCGAACCTTGAATTTCACTTAAAATTTTACTTGAAGTTAACTGTATTCATTTCCCTTCTCATGTCTGTACGAAACTTTATTTTGGGTGTATTGGTGAATTATATGTTCGCGTGCAATTGTTAAAATTTAAAAAGCTAACATTTTTTTTTTTTTTGTATTATGACAAGGTGGAAACGCACACCTAGTGAATGATGAAAAGGTGAAACGATGGGGAAGAGAAAGTAGTTGTTTCCTAGAGAAAAATGATCGCGAATGGGTGAGAGACGATGAGGAAGAGAAAGCATTTGGGCTCTTCGTTGATTTTGCTCTTAACAAGGCCAAAACGGCGTCGTTTGCATTAGTTTATACACACGCACATATACGAGGATAATTTTGATGTGTAGCACCAAAAAATTCCTCTAACCAAATTATTCAAAGCATAAGAAGCCATTGGCACAACAATGCTCTAGGATAAAATTGTCGTGTAATCATATGCGAAGCCAACAGACGTGGCCCTGAAAGAGGTAAATAAAGATCATGACCGTGCATAAATATGTAAATGAATGGGATAGATTTTGTGGTGATCTTAAAATATCAAACTTTGGAAAAGATTAAAAAAAAAAATCCATTAAATAAAAGAAGATGAGTAACAGACAGCAGAGGATTACTTCCGACCGATGCCCAAGTGTAGAAACGCCGCCAGTGCTCTTGCATTTGTTTTATTTGTTCCCCGTTCGAACTATTAGTACCTGGTTAATCTAAATCTCTGCATTTTTGTCAGTTTAGCGGTTAAATCTAATGGCGCAAGGGCAAATTTGAAAGTTCGGTCGTTAATTAAGATCTTGCATGTATGAAAGAGAGGCTGAATCTCTATGGGATTGGAATTATTTTGTAATATGTGGCGAAATTTACCATTAATTTTAGGATTTGGGTATTCTTTATCGAACATTTTGTCATGATTTTGATTTTCTTAGTTTCCAAGTTGGTAGGGAGTTGAATTTTTTTTAATTAAAAATAAATAGGATTAAAATAAAAGATAAAATTGGCCATAATATAATTTTTTTAATGTAAAATTAATCGATTAGAGTTGAGGGTTTTTTTTTAAACATATTCCGATCAATTAAACCAAGGGGTATTATGGTCATTTACTCATCATCAACTGTCAAACTGATGGAATCGTTAGATTTATTGTCAAATTGACATATATGGGTGTGCGGTGCGCGCAGTCGAAAGGTGCGGGTGTGCGGTGCCGTCTAGATTAGACCCTAAATTACCCTTTTGTAATAAAAAAAAACATATTAATGCACTAAAATCAGATAAAAACTTAATAATTAAATATGTATTACCAAGATGAGTGATCTGTTGGAAAGTTCTCATATAACACCCCTCTTTTTAATTTAAAATATAAACATTATTTGGGGTTATTTTATCATGAACGATAACTAAGTGGATTCGAAGGGTAATATAAACTATTTTTAATGTTTCAATTTTTTTTAAGCTCCAGTCTTTTTGTAATAAATGACAAATAGTTAGAGTTTGATGCATAAAAAGGTTGATTTTATATATGTATATATATTTCGATCTGAAATTTTAAAGTGTGGAAAAGTCTGAAATATATGGTTTAAGTACTTTAATTTTTAAAATTTTATGATTTTAAAAATTTTCTAAATATTTCTTGCACTTTAATATTTTATACCAAAAAACTTCTCATATATAAAAATGTTTCAATTTGAAATTTTAAAATGTGAGAATATTTAAAAAAAATAAATAAACCATACGGTTTAAACACTTTAAATCTTTAATCTTTTAAAATCTCATGATTTTAAAGTTTTTTCACAGGTTTTATGTACTTTAACATTCTGAACTAAAAAACTACTATATATATACACACACACACATATTCATATATTCACTCCCATGATTTACGTATAAACCACACTTAAACAGTAATAATAATAATATAAAATATCCGTATTAATTTTCCTAAAAAAACTTTAAACGATTAATAGTGTTCTGCAATCCGTTAACAGATTTTTTTTTTTTCGAGTCATAAAATTATCCAACAGAACACCCAATTTGATTGTCGCATTGAGCCACAACGTATGGATTCCTGGGCTTGACGGCGATTATTAAATCATCAAGTAGTATATCATGTGGCCGCTATGAGCTGCTTGTAGTTCCAACGTCTCACACGGAGAAAATTAATCATTCTTATAAGAAGAAGATTTGATCTTGTTGGAATACTGGAGAGACAATTAAGAGAAGAAAGTTTATCCATAGAATCATCCCTTCTGATAAAAAATAATAATAATAAGCAAATTGATGCCATAGCGTAGGAGAGAATTCTGAGTCCTCGGAAGGTAACACTGAGCGATTAAAGAATCTGGAGAAATAAATGTCCGTTGATTTTAATACTAATATTTACGGTAAATTTGATTGACGGTATTACACGTGCTATTGTCTACTTTGATGATTTTGATGTGTAGCGCCATGAAATTCCCCCAACCAAATTATTCAAAGCATGAGAAGCCATTGGCACGATAATGCTCTTGGATACAATTGTCGCGTAGCCATATGCGAAGCCAACAAACGTGGCCCTGAAAGAGGTAAATGAAGATCATGACTGCAAATGAATGGGATAGTTTAATTTTGGTGGATCTTAAATTGTCGAACTTTGTTTGGAGAATCCAGTAAATTAAAGAAGATGAGTACCAGACAGCAAAGGAGTACTTTCGACCACTGCCCAAGTGTAGAACACCAAATATGGTCGCAACTGCCAAGACACTCTTCCAATCCATTCCAAAAAGTGGTAGCAGAGCACCACGGAAGAGGAGTTCCTGCTCAGCCCAAAATTAGCTGAATGCAGAGAAGTATGGGAAACAAAAATGTAGAAGTAATTTGCACGGCTTACATACCTCACTGATACCAGGCAAAAAGGCAATAACTAAGTAATCCAAAGGTTCAAGGGAAGTAAGTATCTGCATTTGAAAAACAACATATCAATTGAGTTCAATAAAGATTTGTGCATTCTTCCTTTGGGATAACTGGCATGGGCTGGGTCTTGAGCAAACACAAACTCTTGCTAATAATTAAATTTATATGGCCATTAATAGACATGATAAATGACTGAAAAAATGATTTGTGGCAAATTTGATTATGTTTCTTTACAGACTAAGGATTTGGTTCTTGTTTGGTTGTTGGGGGTGAAGGGGGGGGGGGGGGAGTTGTTTGGGAATGAATTAAGCTACCTGTTGATTGGCTGCTTCACTAGACTCCGCAAAATCCAGCCATGTCTTCAATAATAGATATCGGCATGATGATACCAGAACAACTAATCCTGTTATCAACTCAAGATGCCATAGCTCAAAATCAACTGTACACAGAGGGAAAATAAAGACTCTTCAGAGCAGTGGAACAGCTAAATCCAGTCAATAACAGAAGAGCTGACAAATAATTGAATAAAAAGCGTTCAAAAGATGATTCCACAGCCAAAAGAAATTCTCTAAAACTTCACAGATACAGAATTTCAAAACAACAAAATGAATTTTTTTTTTTTTTTTGGTCACAGAAATTAACTCTTTAAATATTTATTTCTGTCCATAAAAATGTGGAATAGGTCCTTTTAATCAAGGTTAATTAGAAAAAAAAATTTCAGACCACCCATTAGCAAAAGAAGAAGAACATGAAACTTATACATGATACTTCCGTGGAGGCGTCAAGGAATGCCAGTCCTTCCAAAGAGGCAACGTGAGATACCTATAAATTACAAATATGAGATAACATTTAAAATGCAGAACATTGATAAATTTGAGCGATGCATACATTAAAGCCATATCTATTTCAAGGAAATGACAAACCTGTCGGATTATTACACCCAAAGCAGTTATAAACCCACATGTGACTGTGCATGCTTGAAGGATATTACTTCTGGAAGGAATAGTTACTAATGTCTGCGAGGTGAAATTGTCATCAGAAGACTCCTTACTTTCATCTTTAACATAATCATCTTCAGTATCGGACCTATCTGCCACTCCATTGCCTTTTTCAGCCAAACACAATTGCCGATCCCTTTTGAGTTTCTTCACTGGCTTCTTACTTGCAAAAGCCCTTATCCGAAATTTTAAAACCTGCAAAAATAGAAATTCCAGTTTCCTATCAATGAACTAGAATTTGGCCGATGCCATTAACTTTAAGGTTAAACTGAAAATAAGATGAGAAATCTCACATTGTATGATTTTCCAGCATTATGAAGGCCAATAATCTTTGCACCTAAACAAAATGTATCAAAATTTTGAACAAACAAGCCAAGAAGCAAGACTGCAACAATATGAAGAAAAATAAAATACATTAACTCAAACATACTCAGGGAGGCAGAAACTGGACAAAGTGGGTAACGTTTAGAAGCGCAGTACGTTATGGTGCTGCAACGATTTATAGCCAGTGATCCCATAATTGATATTAGCCTCGAACACCGAATGGATGTACTTTCATTTGCCGAATCCCAGTTCTTTGATCCATCGTAAAATGATTTTGATAAAAAAAATGAAAAGAATGAAGACAATAGAGTAGAGAGAATCTGTACCTTTTGGTTTAACCAGCTTTTGGTTATTTTTTGAGTGCTAGGACTGCAAACTTAGACAGGAAAATCGTCCCCAAGACTGAAGAATAATGCCGGAAAATAAACCAGAAGGATTAAGGTTTGAAAGAAACCAATATATATGTGGGCGTGGGTGAGTGTTCGTATGTGTACATGTAAATATATCTGCGTGCATCACCTTCCATTTCTTTTTAGCTATCCGTTATCTTTCCAAATTCCGCCCCTTTCTGCCACGTGGACGATTGGAGGGTGGTATTGGGCATTTAGCTATCTAAGTTCCACAACGTTAGAATCCACCGTTGCGGTCTTGCCGTAGTAATTCTTCTTCAGTTCTATAATGATTTCCTTTAAAACCTCATTTCACCAATCACAGAGGTCAATGCAACACCTTGCTTGGGGTTGGGGATGACACTGTTAATGGGTTGCCACTTCACCAGGGACGACACGTAAATAATATAGAAGATTTCTTAAACAAAACTTATGAGGAAAAAGTTGTTTCTTTACATCCATACGTATATCATGCACTATAAAGTACAACCTAATGCTGAATATTTCAATTGGAAACAGAAAAAGGAAAAAGAAATGGATAAATACAAATTATTGCGACAAGCTTTGCGCTTAGTTTCTTTGCAACCCTAAAAATGCGATTGCACAGAATGAATGGTATGAATATTCTAAGGCGCCTGCAACACTACAGATTTAGAACAGTTAGAAAGAAGTGTAAAAAAGATGACAACACTACAACTATCTATGATACAAATTTCCATTGCTGAAGAGAAAATGTTGTGGGTCTGGTCCAGATGGGAGAAGCTGTTAACGGTGATGATGATGATCACAGAATTCGTTACAAAATGGTTCCCAGTAGCCAAATATGCAATAAAAGGCAGTAGGCAATAAGACCTAGCCTTGTTCCTGGTCGGCTCATCAAAAGACGACTACCAGACACCCTGTCCATATTAAGAGCAACTCAGTTTTGACAGATGGTATTCACTAACAGTCCGATATTGTTAAAAACTAAAATAGACGAGAACAGTATAATATTAGGAAAAAAAAACAGAAATATCTATAATATCTTCATCTGAAAGTTTTAACTATAATTAGAACTTTACCAAATTCCGTCTATCCGGTCTGCAACCATCTTTCCTTGTCTTGGAACTAGACCCAATGTGTTAAGAGACTTGAATATGTGACCTGCAGGAAAGAGATACACAAATGGCAAAATAAATGTATAAACTGTCTGACCTTTAAGACAATATCCACGGAAATCTGAGAACACTATGATGCATACCTTTGTCCTCATCAGTTTCCTCGCTGTTAATCAGACGAGCAGATTCCGAATCAATATTGATTGTAAGATGGTCAGTGGATCCCTTCCGCATAGTTCTTGCATGAGCAGCAGAGGGAACAGGAGAAATTGTTTTCTGTCCAAGTGCTCCCTGCATCTAGAAGAATGGCAATTTGTACTGTTAATCTAATGCCAAGCTAGTGCTTTGTTATTTACATCCGGCAGGTAGCAAGCCATTTATAAAATAATATATTAAGAACAAAGTCATCATACATATAAAGGGTAAACCAGACCTTGAAGACTAAGCTTCTAGATGCCAAAATGCTAAAATTGCCGTAATTTTAAACTCTAACATTGAGCCAATAAAACATGTGTCACACCATTCGAAATTGATAGAAAATACTTCCAACAAGAATTCTTACCACATCTTCGGCTTCAGATATTTCTGACCCAGTAGGCAGTGCAGATGCTTCAAATATGCTCCTTTCCTGAACTATCTCTGGCTGAGCTCTCCTGCCATGAAGTGATTCTTCAAGTAAATTTACCTTTGTTGTCAAATCATCAACAGCTTTTTGGCTCTCAAGCAACTTGTTGCCAAGTTCTTGGACTTTGGATTTTGAATTTTCAGCTTCTGAATGCAGGGTCCTAAACTGCTTCTCTACTACTGCTAAGAGCCCCTTTGATCCAGAAGATTTTTGGTCGACAACAAATTCATTACTTTCCAGCATATTAACAATTTTTTCCAAACTAAATGTGAACTCAGCAAACTCTATTTTCATCTTTTCTAATTCCGGCTTATTTCTAATGTGTGTTTCAACTTCTCCCTTCAGATGTTCAATTTCAGCAGTTTGATTTGATAGGATTGATTGCAGTTCTTGTTTCTCATGCTCTAATAAATCTATTTGATGCGGCAACTTTGTTGCACTATTGATAATTGAAAATAGTTTCTTCACAATAGCTGAACTTTCAGGTTCCTCATCTCCAGCTGACTCTGCATAAGGGATTTCAATCTCCGATATTTTGTCAACAAGTTTTCTTATCTGCAAAGGTGACAGGAGAAGGCCTTCTGCCTCTGCAACAATACCACATTAACTTATTCAAGGGCTAATAAATGATAAAAAGTTAATAGATATGCATAACAAATTGCCGGGGGGGGAGGGGGGGTATAAATTATTCACCTTGTTCTTTCCTTGCCAATCTATCATATAACAATGAAATTTCCGCTTCATTTTCCTTCAACTTTTCCTCTTTGGCTTCGAAATCCCCTACTTTCAGCCTCAGCTCATTACAAGAATGTTCTAATGCATTTACATCACTCTCCAACTTGGAAACTTTATTCTGGTGTAGATCCCTTCCATCTTTAGCTTTTTCATAAGCTGTTGTGGTGTCTTGCAGTTTCTTCTGCAGATCTTGAATTGTAGAGGCTGCCACTGTACTAGTCATCTCAAAAAATTTAGCAAGAGTCTGAACTTTCCTTGCAGAAAATAACAAATTTTCTGCTGCCTCATAGGATCGGTTGCCATGAAGGCTTTTCTGATGATCTATTGTATCATCTCCATCAACTTGGCTCACTGGCTGACAAAAACCATGGTTCAAATTTTCAAGCTCCGGAACAGAGTTCAGTTCTAGTAGATTATTCTTGACTTCAAACTGCAGTTCCCTTGTAGCATCAATACAAGCAGACAATAAAACAGTAACATCATTTTGTAACATCACCATAGCTTCTTCATGTTCATGTTTACACCTCTCCAAGTTCTTAACTTTTCCTCTTAAAGAATCCATGCACTGAGTCATTCTTACAACTTCATCCCTTGTTGTCTGCAGTTTTCTTAACAGAGCAGCAATAAACTCATCGACAGAAATAGAGAACTGTTCAAACTTGTCCATAAGGACTTTGCTTCTCATCTGGAACCCTTCAGCAGTCTTTCTAAAAGATGAAGTTATATCATCAGCATATACTGCTGTCACCTCATTATCATACATCTCAATGTCGTCAATGTCATCTATGAAGGATTTAGTCACATTTGCATTACCCTGGAACAAGTTAAAAAGTTAAATAAAGCTAAAAATAAGAAACTGTCAACAAATTAAGCCAAACATAAAAATGAATAAATGTGTCCACACCTCAGCATGCACATGTTAGAGAAAGAGACAACAGAACAGAGAACTTGAAAAATGTAAAGCTTAGACACTGAAAGTCACCAACAAGCTTATATTAATCCATCCAACATGAAGATTTCTGTACAGGAAAGAGAGAATCCTTGATGGCTGGGTTTTTGTTTTTTTTTTTTTTGTTTTGGTTTGGGGGGGGGGGGGGGGTGTTGGTTGTTTGGAAGAGGCTCATCTTACCTCAGTGATGGCTGAATCCTTGCCGACAGCCCCAATTCTTATATCTTCAATAATGAGTTCCATATTTTGCAAGCCCTCAATTTTCCGCTCAAAGCACGATTTCACTGCAGATAACAACCTCTCATCTTTCATATGCATTTGAAGATCATTAAGATGTCCAATAAGCTCAACCGATCTGCTCTCTAAGCTGCCAATTGTTCCAGCCAGCTCCTCCCTGCATGCATTCAACTTGGAATTAAGTGCTGATACCTCCTGCTCAGAAATTCTTTTTTCACCTTCAAGGACAGAAATATCATTCTTTGCCTTCAACAGTGCATCTTCCATTGACTTTATAGTTGTATGCGCATCTGCCAGCTTAACAGCCTGGGACTCTGCCTCATATTTCAGCACCTGCAGCTCATTCTCCAATGTGGTTTTGCCAACTTGTAAAACATTATTTTGTTCAGTCAGCACTGCTACATTGGCTTCGACCTGGGATAGGGCATCTTCAAGAGACTTTATCGTTGTATAAGCCTCTGTTAGTTTGCTGGTCTGAGAAGCAAATTCCTCTCTTACTTGCTCTAGTTCTACAGCTGCAGCGGCTCTGCTAGCTTGAGCCTCCTCTTTCTTACTGATTAGCACCAACATATTATTCTTTGCCACAGACATCTCATCTTCAAGTAACTTCCTGCTTGCACAAGCTTCTGCAAACTTGCTAGTTTGGATATGAGCTTCCTCTGTAGCTTTCTCCAACTCTTCTTCAACATTTTTCTTGCCCACTTCTACTTGCCTCTTTTCGTCAGCAAGTTGAGTAATCTTATCCTCTGCAACTGACAGTGCATCCTCCAGTGACTTCTTAGTTGCTTGGGTTTCTGCTAACTTGCTAGCCAATGCACTGGCTTCCTGTTTTACATTTCGCAACTCTTGCTCCAATTGTGTCTTGGTATCATGCCATTCATTGATGTAACTAGCAATCCAGTTGACCTTTTCCAATGGCTCTTTGAAGACTGAATTAACAGGAAGAATGATACGATCAACAGTTTCAAGTACTTTCTGCAGCATATTATTGCTCTCCAACAAAAACTGCTCGAACTGATTCCGCTCATCTTTCATAGCAATGAGATCAGCCTCCATCTTTTGGATGCAATCTAAATCATTTGACAATCTATTGATCTGATCCCTGCACTCAGAAATTGTAAATTCTCGCTCCTGCAAATCGAGCTTCAATTTGTCAATCTCTGAGTTCTTTTCATCTAGTTGAAGTTTCAAGTTCTCCCGATCTTGAAACAATCCCTTGCCTTTCTTAACTGCCATGGATAACTTCTCCCTTAGCAAAGCAGATTTCTCCTCTGATCGTTCAAGATCTCTCAGCTCAGATTCCTTTTCCTCCTTCAGTGCACCAAGCTCTTCAGATGCCACTCTTAGTTTATTTGATAGATCATTTAACTGCAATCTGACCAGTGTATCTTCCTCGAGTATTTGCTTGCACATAATCAACTCCTGGTAACTAACATACAAGAGACTTTGCATTCTTTGAAGCATTTCAGAATCAGGACCAGAAGAATCAGAAGAGGCACAAGTTTGTTCTCTTATCTTCCCAATGCATTTAGAAATTATTGTGGTCAGATCAGAAAAGGTATGAGAGACCACATCTTGGTCTTCCATTGATGTTCCGGATTCCTTTAGTAAAACCCTCACCATATGATCTTTCTCCAGTGAGATTTTGTCAGCATTTTCAACAATTTCTTCATATTTGCATACTAGGTCATTCAACTCCTTTTGAATATAATCTTTCTCTTGAAATTCAGCAGACAGCGAAGCACTTAAGCGGTCTATTTCATTATGTGCAGCTTTCTTCGTTCTATCAAGTTGATCTAGCAAAACATTTGCTTCATCTTTGGCCTGATAAAATGATTCCTTAAGCCAATACAAACGAGATTCCAAATCAGAAAATGAACAAGTTTCGGGTAGATCAATTAAAGAAACTGCATCTTTCAATTTGTAGAAGTCCACAGAAATTCCCTTCAGTTCACGTCTCTCATTCACAAGCCATTTGATTTTCTCCACCATATCCAATGATTGAAGTTCCTCAGGTACATCAATCTGAGCAAAAACTTCTTCAGATTTTTCAAGTATCAAATTACTCTGTTGGATTGTTTCTTGCAATGTTGCAACCAAATTTTCGGTTTTGATGAACTCTTCTTTGCTTAATTCAGCAGCCTGTAGGGCACTGGATTTTTCTTGCAATTCAGCTAGGCATTTCTCGAGCTCAATTGTTCTATCAGCAAGAGACTGCTTCAGTGAGTCCCGCTGCTGAACCAATGCCTTCCCTTTTGTCACAGCTAAGCTAAGCTTTTCTTTGGTACCAGCACACTTCATCTTCTCATGCTCAAGTTCTGTCTTCGTTTTGGAAAGTTCTGCACTCACTGCCTCAACCATTTCCTTTTCTTTCTCAGCTTGTTCAACTAATTTTCTATTTTCATTTTCTAAATGGCGTAGATTTTTTACCAATTCCTCTTCCCTTCTTTTGAGGTTGAGTAACTCATCACGGGCAGCAGCAAAGACAATCTCGAACTGCTCTTGCACTCTAAGTTCAGGGTCAGGTTTTGACAAACACTGGCCAAGTTGATAAATTTCATAAAGCATCTGATTATACTTTTCAATCAACATATATGTGCTTTGCTCAACATAAGATATTTTCCCACAAATCGAAGTATCCATCAACTCCCCCTGATAAACTACCATTGCAAGATAAGACAACATCCTATCTGTAACAACCTCAACATACTGGTCCTTTTCAATCTGAGCCTCAGAAATTACACCTGCAGCTGAATTCAAATAAGCAGCAGCTACATCATGCGATACCAAAATGTCAGCAACTTTTTCTTTAAGATGCTCAATCTCTTGATCCTTCTTATATAGAACCACATTAGTTTCCCCAATCGCACTCTCATTCTTCGAACACTCTTCTAAAGCACTTCTAAGAATCTGTGAGCATTCACTCACCAATTCATGCAACGGGGCATCACCCATCTGCCTCTTTTCCTCAATTTCCCCAAACTCTTTCTCACTAAGACCCTCAGCCAACTCACCATCTTTATTAGTCAGAACCTTAAGCTGGTGTCGAAGATTAGCTAGTTCTCTCGCAAAACTCTCTCTTTCCAGCTGCAAACATAACAACACAAATTCAATAATCACTAGAAACTGGTTATCTTATCAACAGATAAACAATCAACCAATATTAAAAGAAATAAGTAACCACACCTTATAATCCTTCTCAATACTATCTCTCTCACGAGCTGTCATTTCCAACAAATTACATAGACGTTCCAGCTCGTAATTACTTCCAGAGCCAATGCCAGTTTCAACAAGGTGATTCTGATTCTCTTTCACACTAACAACAATATTTTCCTCAGAGTGGGAAGGCTCAGCTTCGTTACTTGCAACCGACTCTCTATTATCAGCATTTCTGGCATCATCTAAATCGTCCGATGCATCAAGAAACAAATCGTCTTTACTCTCAGCCGAATTCATACCAGCCACATCTCCCTCTTCCTACATTCATTCAATCACATAACAAAAACATATCAGCTCGAACAAAAAAGGTCAAATTAGTAGACCTCATCAACAATAAAACGGATTGGTTGAATTCTTACCTGATGAACCGACGATTCGGAATTATCTGGACCTTTTGATTCATAATTCTCTGACATTTCTATTGATCATAATCTAATTCCTCGTTCTCCAACAGAAATCAGATCTGACTAATGTGTCCAATACGAGCCCAAAAAAGAAAAACTCAAAAATTTTGGGGATTTTTTAGGGACTCACCTGTTATCTGTCAGCGAGTTGCGAAGCAGATTAACATTTCCGCCAGTTTTTTAAGTTTTAACATTTGTTGTTTAAGTCCGTTTCAATTCAATGTGAAACTAAAAGAATCTGCCCTTCATTGGGCTGTGTGACAGTGTCTGGCAAATCAAATCGTTACAACACTGCAGTGATTAGGAAGCAGCAACCGTGAAAAACGGCTGAGCGTTTCGCAGCTTTGTGGAACAGAAACGCTGTCGTTTGGTGTTTGGTCGTTAAAACCTTGGGAAGTTCTAAACGGTGTTGTATTGCTTAGCAACTGCAATATTGTAAAGTGGATGATGAAGCTTCCAAAATATCATAGATTTCTTGCCTAAAATGGTTGGCAAAATATATATATATATATATAAATCTGTTGTTATTACACTTTATAGAGTTTGGCTATTGGCACCCTCCATTAATTTCAGAAACTCTTTTTATGTTATAAATACATTTAAGTACTTATAAATAGAATTAATCCTACTTATATTTTCTTTCTCTACAAGTATGATTTTTTTTCAATTTCAAATCTAATTTTTTTCTTTCTAAGTCTATAAGAGTCTCCTTTTTCTTTTCTCTTTTGAAAATGAAGAAAACATAGGAAAAAGGATATGAAGCTTTTGGTAAGAGAAGAAATAAGGCGCGCACATTATACATTAAAAGCTCTAGGGAAGAAGAATATGACTATTGTTGATACCGAAATCCGGTTGAGTCGATTAGTGACTTCATACTAGACACTAGTATTAAATTTATTTGGTGGAGAATCAATTAGCCAATCATTAAAATGTCTTATGATCACTAGCAATTAATCTACCTGAAATAATAGAGGACGGTAAAAGATATTGGAAGATTTTACAGTGTGAATTTTCTGACGCTTAAGTTAGTTTATGGATTTTATTAAAAATACAATTTTAGTTTTATGAATAAATATTCTTAAGTAAATGACACATAAAAATCAAAATTAAGAAAGAAAGTTGAACCTCTCTTTGACATAATTTTCTTGGTGTTTTTATGAATACTCCACCCCTATAAGCTTAGATCATGGCAATAAATAACATTAATAAATTAAATTCATACTCTAATTTTTTGGAAGAGATTACAGTGGTTATTTTGACTAAGTCTTGCTTTCTAGTGACTTAGTCCGATGGTCTTCCCAAACTTATCTACTTGAGGTCACCAAAATCACTGTTTGGTCAAGATAACTTACTCAAGGTCACTATAATTAATTTCTGATTGAGGTGGTCTGTTCATAGTTTCAAGACTTCTTACTTAATCAAGATGGTCTATTCATAATATCAAGACTTATCACTTAGTCAATGTGATGTACTTATAGTCTCAACATTACCATTTAGTCGAAGTGGTTTATTTATGATCTCAAGGATTATTATCTGGTGGAGGTGATCTACTCAAGCCACTAGAATTTTCTCTTGGTAGCCTATCAACTATTTGTTCTTTTTTGAAATAATGATCAACCTATTTATTCCCTAACCATCTATAAATTATTGAGTGTTACTTATTATTATTCATAAGTTTAAACATTTGAGAGTTGTAATTTTTAGTTAATTTTTTTTTATTGAATTCATTTTAGTTTGGTTATTAATTGAAAAGAAAGAGAGAGAGTGAAGAAAAAAACTGAAAGATTAACTAATGAAAAAGTGCTTAATTAGAAAGAATGATATTTTTGACATTAAATGAAATATAATTGAAAAAGGGGTTTTAAAAGGATTTTCGAGGAGTGCCCATAGCCTCACTCCATTTTATACTGTTAATTGTCCAAAATGAATTGTAATTTGCTTGGAAATTATAAAATCTTAACCATGAAATTCAAAAAATTGATCTTTGCTAATTTAATATATTTTTAATACAATCTAAAGCTAAGATATCAATAAAATGTTAATCACTATAAAAGTAAGTTTATATTTAATAACTAGGTTTATGAAATAAAGTTTTTTTATGCTATTAAAACAATGTAAGATGATAGGACATTAATTGTTTCATGGTTATGTAAATATCATTTATATTTAGGACATACATATCAAATCTAGAGTATGAAATTTTATTAATTTTATATTTTTTTAAATTTACTTTTTTTTTTTAACTTATGTATGATCTTTTAAACTTTCATATATGAATAGAGAATGTGAACTTTTGTAACATTGATATAAATGAAAAAAGGTTTAAATGAGAAGTAATATTTTAAAGAAATCTATTAAATGTACTTATTTTCTAAATTATAAAAACATAATCTCTTTACTCGTTTTGACTTATAAAGATATAAATATCAAATAGACTTTTCTTATTTATAAAAGTGAATAATATGCGACTTATATTCTGATATCTTAAAAAAAAAATCATTTGAACATTTGTATTTAAACTTCATCCAAAATTCAAGCATAATCAATTTTTTTTTTTGGGCTATCTTTGTTGGAATTGATTTTGTGTGTATTATATATTAAAATTAAATGTATATGCTGATTGTTGATGTGATAATTACAATCAAATCAATTCAAACTCAAAATTGAACTTTTAAAAAATATTAGAATCTCTCTCATTACACTAATTTTTTAAATAAATAAATATAAGTGGAGAATCACAAGTATAAGGTTTGGAGTGGAGAAGAAATGACCCAAGTAGAAATGTATTAGTAAAATTTTATTTTATATCAACGAAGTACTAGAAATTATTAATGAGTATAAGATTTTTGTTACATTATATAATCATGTAACATATATGATTATGTAATAATTATTGAATTTTCATTCAACAATTGTGAAAATAACATAATTCTATTATTTTATATTTTTACAATCGTTAGATTTTTATCCAATAGCTACTATATAATTATGTATCATAACAATCCTTTTGAGTACAAACTGTACGGCAGCACATCTTGGAATGTTTTGAAGCTTTAAAATATCGCAGATACTCCCACACGTGTAAGACGGCCCATAATCAAGGAACTATTCTCCAAATGTTAATTGCATGGTGAAGGAACGAAGTTCTAAACCCTCAGGCCAAGATATGTCAAGCAATAATGGCCCGTGCTTTCCTACAACGAAGGGGCTTCATTCGTGACAATTCCTTCGGACTATAAATTCATCTCTTGATACACAGCACCACGCAACACAAATATAAATACAAAACGGGAAAAATAAGAATACTTGTAAAGATGTATTCAAGGTGTTTGTTCATCCACATTACACTCTTAATCGTCTTCTTAACATTCCCTCTTTCCTCTGCTCAAGACGGGAGCCAGCCCGATCCTGCTCCCCTTACTGACGATAACAAGTTCCAATGTACATGTCCATGCCCATGCCCTCCACTAGATCATAACAACCCACCTCCAACTGACAACAATAAGCCTCCGGAGTCTCCAAATGATAGTAATAAGCCTCCCCAGCCTCCAAGTGACATCAATAATTCTCCCCAGCCACCAAGTGACAGCAGTAAGCCTTCGCAGCCACCAAGTGACAGCAGTAAGCCTTTGCAGCCACCAAGTGATAGCACTAAACCATCCCAACCTCCAAGCGACAGTAATAAGCCTCCTCAACCACCAAGTGACAGTAGTAAACCTCCGCAACCACCAAGTGTCAACAACGAGCCTGCCCAGCCACCTAGTGACAGCAATGAGCCTCCCCAGCCTCCAAGTGATAATAATGAGCTTCCACAGAGTCCAAGTGACAGCAATGAATCTCCCCCTTTCCTTCTAACTCCAGAGATTAACAAGCAATTACCCCCAGTTCCTCCAAATGAAAGCAATGATAATCCACCTCCATCAGCACCAAGTAACAACGACTATAAAGGTTGTTTCTCCAAGATATATGCCTTTGGAGATTCATACACAGACACCGGGAATGCCTACATGATGGGTGGCCTTCAATCCTTCGTTGGTTCATTAATCTCACAATTGCCTGGACATCGTAATTTGTATGGCCACAGGCAATGTGACGGCCGCTTGGTTGTTGATTTTCTTTGTGAGACTCTAGGTATGCCTTACTTGCCACCTTATAAACAAGCTTCCTCAAACTTCTCTTCTGGTGCAAACTTTGCTGTAGCTGGATCAACGGCATTCTCCCATGATCTATTTGCAAAAAGTATTGGCAACCTCCTGATGTGGAAAGGTATTCCATTGGACTTCCAGGCTCAAATAGAGTGGTTTCGCAGGTTTTTGAGGGAGGTCGCATGCAAGGGAATGAGTGACGGTGCATGCAAAGCTGCTATTGAAAACGCACTCTTCTGGATTGGTGAAATTGGGGGAAGTGACTATGCTCGTACATTCGGATCTTCAATTTCCCCCGAATTGCTTACGAAACTAATTCTTGGTCACATTTCTAAGATTGTTAAGGTAATTTTTTCTAATACGTTTGATGATTTTCAGTATTTTCTAAAAGTTAAGAACCATTGTTAATCTCATACCATATTTGCACGACAGTCATTGTTGGAAAACGGAGCAAAGTACATTGTGGTTCAAGGGTTGCCGCCATTGGGATGCTGTCCGTTAGAGATGTTCTTATCTAAAGCATTTGATCGTGATCAAATGGGATGTGCATCAACGTCCAATGCATGGGTCCAATCTCATAATGATAATCTCCAGAAGATGATACTCGAATGGCAGAAACAACACCCCAGTTGTGTCATTGCATATGCTGATTTCTGGAGTGCATATAAAACAATCTTGACACATTACAAGGATTATCAATTTGATGATCCCTTCAAGGCATGCTGTGGAGCAGGTGGTCCCCTCAACTTCAACATGCATTCTTTATGCGGATCAATCGGCACATCCACCTGCAAGGATCCCAGTAGGCGCATGATTTGGGATGGAATTCATTTAACAGAAGCCATGTATAAACACATAGCTGATCTCTTCCTCAACCAAGGCTACTGCAAACCACCATTCCATGAGCTCGTTAAGAAGAAAAGGGGCATGTAATCTACCTATGCAATCTACCCATGCCTAACATAGAGCAGTATTAGGTCATTTAGTGCGCTCTGAATGGCGGTATTCATGAAGCGATAATTAAGTTCTCTCAGAATTCTTTTTCCTTCGGTTGTCGTTCCGACAATAGATGGCATCTCTGGAACAGGAAATACGTTGATTTTATTATGATTTTCACAATAAAGACAATGCAATTGTTTTCTAGCTGATAAAACGAGTGTCTATGCCTTTGCCTATAATTCAATGTTTGTCAGATTTAAGTTTAATCATTCTGTTTTCTCTTAGATTCTATTGAAACTGATTTTTGTCCTTGATCTCAAGTGCCCCTATCTCACCTGATATCATGAAATTTTTGTTTCTAGAATGTAAAATTGTCCATAATACTAAAATCACAGAAGACGGTGAAGCAAATATGCTCACAAAACCCAGCATGTTAAACTGTTGCATGAAAATCAGGGTCAATTCTCTCCCAAGTTTTACTTGCAGCTTAAGTTATTATAACAACGCTTGAAGCATGATAAACTGAGATGCCATACCACTCATACAGGATCTATGAGGACGCAAATTGGTAATCAACCATTGTGAATACATTATTTTAATATTGGGTTGATAACTGTCACAATTCATTAACAAAACCAATTTTCTTGTAACCTAAGTTGATACTTCCAATTTGCCAAAGCGATTCTCATTTATTTTATCATCAAATATCACACTTAGCTCGCAGATCTATATTTTTAAGAATAACAAGGAGACACAGAGCAAAACAAAAAAAAAATAATAATAATAAAAGGTTCCCTTCAACCAAATGAGTTACTTCTCTGCTCCTCAAAAGGCAGGGCAAAGAAATGCTTTCACAATCACACGAACCATATTAGAAATGAGTCGCAATCAAACTAGTAAAGTCAAAATAGCATTGAGTTCTCACAATCATAGCAGCCCCACATCACAATATCATGCTGCTGAAAAAAACAGCATTATTCCAACACAATGGATATGCTGCTCAACAAATGAAATCAAGGGTAGAAACAATCTAACAACAAACACATAATCTTCAATAGCAAAGCCACAATGATAATTGGTGAAGGGAATGCCCAGTACCCAAAGGAAGCTATATACATATTCATCTCATCAATGGCACTCAGTCATTCAATAGGAGTAGAAGATGACAGACAAATCAGAATAATTCAAAGTAATTTGTGCAACTTGAACACGACTGCAAGGAAAATGTAATTGTACAAACTGACCTTTTGATAGCAGAATTTTGATACTAATCAGGTCATCATCCCAGTTCTCTTAATGTTCAGATAGGCATAACAAGGAATTCATTATTTTAGTGTAAGAATGAGAATTTACTAACCAGACTCTATTTACGTTTGAAAGTCGGCCTTTCTATCTGTACATCAATCTTCTTACTTATTTCTAGTCAGATTAGGTATTCATAATATACTACGAACAGGGCATCCGGGTAATCTTTTGGCAGACTGTTGATATAGAGGTAGAAACGCAACAAGTCCTCCTTCGAAACAGTTTCTGGATCAATAACATCATCATTACATGTAAGCACCCACAAGTCCTCTGAGTTAACTCTCTTCATGCTACCACGACAAAAAGGGCAGGATTCGGACTTTGTGTTCCTGTGATTTTTAAGGGATTATAATGAGCGAACCGAATACTAATACTTTTCACATCAAGTATTCAAGACAAAAACATGGGAGAGAAGGGGGTTTTAAGAAGTTTGTACATACCAATTGCGGTAACATTTGATGCACATTGCATGACAGCAATTAGGCAACACCATTTTGGTACATGGCTCCAAGCAAATCCCACATTCATCTTCTCTCTCCAAATCCGCACTGCCAACTTGGCTATCTCCTCTCATTCTATCAAAACTACCAACTTCAAGATTCTCTAGCTTAGCATCATCCAACTCCCCCAAATTACTATAAAGTCGCTGAAGAGATGGCAATATAATGCCTGAAGTTTGATTTTCATAAACGTCAGAATATTTTCATAAAGCAGAACCAAAGGCAATTAACTGATTTACAATAAATTCAATATTAACAACAGGTAGAGTAAATTACATACCATAAAATTCCCTAATTGTTGCCTTTCTTCCAGGAGTAGTTCGGCTTGGCCGATCATCTGCAGGCACCTGGATTAATAAGTGAGCAATTAATTAAAAATTGCACTAATTATTCAAGCAACAAGAATGAATTCTATTAGATCGGCTTTCAAGAATTAATATGCTTCAAAAACAACCTTATATACAAGTATGTGGAAGAAGTTTAGATATCTAGGGAGCACACACATGCAGGAAGAATTCATCCATTGTAGCAAAAACCAAAAGAGGGGAGCCCAGTGATCATAAACCAATTTCATTTGAAGACGTGCACCACCTTTTGCTCTTGGAATTGCAGCAGCCCTACAGCCCCAGGTTTGTAGTTAGCAAAAATAAATGCAGCTGAATAAACCAATGTCAACATTTTCCTTTACAATTTGAACAAAATCATCCAAACATGATAAGTGTCAAACAAGCGAAGGGAAAAAGAAAAAACCAACTTGGCTTTCTCAAATACAATAACCAAACTCACTTCTGCTCCACAAGCTAAATAGAATCACACCGTAAAATATCAAATTCATCAATTGTAACCAACCACACAAAAAGAGAGGAAAGTTGCAGTTATTTTCATGTAAAGCCAATAGAGCTCCCAAATTAGACATATATGCCAAATTCCCCTTTGGGCATGTCTTCCCATAAATTCCAAAAACTCATTAATTGCATGCAAAAGTCAAAATCCAACATAACACCAGTATTAGGAACTATATTCTTTTTTACCTCCTCATTAATTATGATGATCATGAAAGTGATCAAATTTATGAACAAACAAAAACTACCTATTTTAGCCATAAAAGAAAGCTTCAAAATCAGACTCAAACACAATTTTTTTAAGGAAAAAAAAAAACAAAATATACACAAACACACAAAAACTTACAAAGCATTAGCATGCTGTATATCAGCCTCCAAAACTTTGAGGGAGTCCTGATACGATGACTTAGCCAACTGATAGTACATCATCTCCATATCCCTCACTCTCTTCATTCTTCAACCCACAAACAAAAACACGAAAAAAGCAACAAACTTTATAAACTTGATCACAAAATAGCAACTGGGTTCTCTTTGGTTTCGGCTTCTGACTTCTTAGAACTTAATCCACCAAAAACACAACAGAAAAAGGGCGAAAAAGAAAAAGTAAAAGAAAGAGAAAATCGGTTTCCTCTCTCTCCTTTTCTAATTCCCTTAGCTTTTATCCTTAATTTTTACGGATGAATTTTTAAAGGGCGGCTACGAAAATGACTTTTTTTTTCCTTTGCTTCACTTATGTGGCTTGAGGAGAATGAATACAGAATACGTACAAGAAATATACGATTCTTTCTAAACTCTCTGCGTGTTCGTTCCTTGCTGTGGTGCTCTTGTTTATAAATTATGATCTTATCCTAATATTTCGCTTTTGTGGTAGGTTTCCTTTTTATTTAAATAATGCTAAATTCTTTCTTTACACACCCTCTCTAATCATTGTTGTAAATGACACGCCTATATCAATAACATTACTTATTCGCTAATCTTTATTGTACGAATCTTGAAAATTTGGAAAATTTATGCATGTAGCCCAAAATGATGGTTATTAAAAAAAAAAAAAAGAATTTCAATATGAATTTTTCTTCTTTTTATAGCGAAAGTAAAACAATATTTATGGGTACTCTTAGCTGCCATAAGACTCTCTGTTGGATGCAAAAGACACATGCAATAAAAGTTCATAATTGACCATTTTTTGTAATTTATCTAAAATTTTTGACTATTTTTGTTAATTTTCTAAAATTGTTATCTGGGGTTTTTCATTTTATGCGTGTCGGACTGTTGTACAATCTTCGAACGTTGCTTGATCGAGATTCAAGGGCCTTTCTTTAGCGTTTGATGATTTGATTTGGATTAATGCACAAGGGGTCTTTTTGTTCTTTAATTGGCTCATTAATAATGGTGGTGGTGACTGCTAGATATTTTCAGAAAAAAAATCCCTGAAAATGGGGTCAATTATATTTTAACTTGTAATATATGATTGGATTTTAAACTTGATATAACGTGATTTTGCAGTGTGGATGAGATTGAAGATTATTGGGCTCAAACTATTTGAGATTTTTTAGGAGTTACACATACAGCACATTTTATAAGGAACACTATTATTTTCCATTTGTTTAATATAAAATATGTTAAATTTTTGTGGCATATTAAGAACGCCATGGCTCATTCATTAATATGCCGTGGCTCATTCTCATTATTTATTTATTTATTGGCAGATCCTCTTCAACCGGTACCTAAAAATCATTTGTTTTTGGTTAGGTGATCCAACTAAATCTTTTGTTTGATGAAAAAGTCAAGCATTTATAAACTGCCTGCTTTGATTTTTCAAATGCATGAAATTATTGAATAAAGAAGACTTTAAAAGGGCTATTAATTGCATCAATTTTTTTAAAAAATAATTATTGGAGTTTAATTTTAATATATGTATTGACTCATGTATCTCAATAAATGGCTTGTTGGTGAGAATAATAAATGTACTAGACCGGCCGGTTTTATAAACTTAGACCTTTTGAATTCGATTCAAACAATACGGAAACGAAAATTTAATCAACTCATAATTTTTTTAGTTAAAAGAAATCATAATTTAAATCCAAAAAAATGTGCATTGACCGTCTCAAATTAACTCACGTACAGACACAGTTGAATTCCTCTTCTCGTTCAATTTGAATGTGACAAAAAATAAATAAACCAATTCTACCAAAAGCATAATAAGTATACTATGATTTTTTCTTTTTCTTTTTTTTATTGGCATGAGTAGTTAGAAAAAGAACAGATTCTGTCACATGGAACAACTTTGTTGTTCCTAATCATAACAAGCATATTAGGTATAAGCAGAATAATTATGGTTATCGATTATGAATTTATGAATTTATGATTACGATTAACGAGAATATTGTACAAACTTACAAAGTATTAGGTGGGGTGTAACAAAATTATCTAGCGGCTGGCGCAAGGCATTCATTTGACAAATCAGGGCTTTCAATTTCAAGAAAACTTGTCAATAAAGTTTTCCTTGAAGATTGTCCCTTGGAACTACTAGTAGAAAATTTTTGGTCACTGCCCTTTTCAATCTTGGTTGAATCCTGTACTGCCAGCACTATATCCTGCATCTTTGGTCTCGAGAATCCTCTCTGCTCCACGCATTGTATTGCTACTTCAGCTATTCTCCAGATCGACTCGATTTTCACATTTCCTATTAGCACTGGATCCACAATGCTTATCACATCCCCTTTCTTGATCATTGATCTTGCCTGTAAGACAGCACGGCTATTAGTGATTATTTTAGAAGTTCACATTTTTACTAGGCTGACTCAATAATTACCCTGTAGATTGCATATGCGCAGTTTACAGGTACTTAAATTAGGCTGGAGGGCTTACCCAATGAACAATGTTCAGTTCGGCCCCAAAATCCTCCACTGAGACAGGTTTCTTTCCGGAAATCAGTTCCAGGAGGACAACCCCGAAACTATAAACATCACTCTTTTCTGTCAGTTGCTGATTTCCATAGTACCTGTTAAGTTACTAGTTAAGCATACCGGTAGGGGAGATGATTAAATTTGACATGAATGGTAAGTTGGTATGGCTTACTCAGGGTCCAGATAGCCGACTGTTCCTCGTGCTACGCTTGATATATGGGTCAGATCGTCTTCAGCTTGCCTTGAAAGTCCAAAATCTGACACTTTTGCTCTCATATTAATGTCTAAGAGGATGTTGCTTGATTTAACATCTCGGTGAATGATACCCGGGCTGCAGCCAGTGTGCAAGTATTCAAGGCCTACAAAAATCTAAATCTGCGTTAATAAATGGAGACTGATCTGTGCATGATTACCAACTATACTGGGAAGTTTGATTATAAACCTTTGGCTGCATCGTGTGCAATTTGTAGACGAGTCAGCCAATCTAAAGGCTTCTGGTTGACAGTACCTGCCAGCAGTTTATGTAATCAACTTCATTTTTTAGCTTCAGTTTTAAGAAAGCTAGAAGATAGAAATTGAGCAACAGATCGAAGGGTACGAGAGCTGACCATGTAAACGATCCCTCAGTGTTCCATTGTGCATATACTCGTAAACCAGAATGCGTTGATGTTCTTCTTCACAGTATCCAATTAAAGGAACCAAGTTCCTGTGATGAATTCTTGACAAGAGAGCAACCTGAAAATACATTCCCATGGGTATATCTAAGATTATATTGTTCCATTTTTTTAACAAAACTAGAACAAATACCACATGAATGTTTGGTAAAATCAGTAACTTAAGCTGACTCGGAGAGTACCTCAGTCACAAATTGTTGTGTCCTATGACTGCATGAATCGGCCATTATTTTGACTGCTACCTCTTTTCCATCTCTCATTTTGCCGTAGTAAACGGATCCAAAACTTCCTTTGCCAATTTTTTTACAGAAATTATTTGTAGCTTCTTCAAGCTCTGGAAGTGGAATAAAGTATGCTACCCCTTCATCCATAAAATGGCCACCTCGCGCAATTGAATAGGCAGTATTTGAGGGCTTTGTGCTAGTTCTCAAGGAATCAGCTAATGGACACGCTAGAAATTAGCACAATGCAAAGGTTCGTCCAATGGAATATGAGAAGAGAAATTGAGATTTACACACCTTTTTCATCACTTTTCTGGTTTGATACTTTTCTCCGAAGTTTACGCAGAATTATTAAACTACCCAAGAACAGAACGAACAGAATTGCCAGAACTCCTGTTGAAGTTCCTAGAATTAACTTAAAATGCATTCTTTGCTGTGACTCTTTATGCAATTTAGGATTGTGGTCATATCTGCCAGAGGAAAGAAGCAACTTTTAACACCTTGACAATCATTATTTAGAAAATGTTTACATTATTACATAACATTAATCATGCATCCTTATGGCCAAAATACCTAAAAGCATACTCACTTGAATATTACTTTTCCTGTTAACAGTGCTGGAGGTATCTCACCAACAAAAGAGTTGTTCTCAATGTGCCTGCCACAGGAATATTTAGTTAGATTCAAACTTTCTCTAGGTAAATATTCAATAAAAGAAAATTGACACGAGCACTTACAATTCCTGTAGACTTGTTAGACTGCCCATATATGATGGTAATGATCCAGTTAATTCATTGTTCTCCAGATGCCTGCAGGCTCATAAAGAACTTAGGTCACAAGCAAGCACACTTTGATCTATGCTAGTGAATTTTACCGCATGAGGTAACAAAGAGCTTACACAATTTTCAAATTGATAAGGCGACTCATATCAGGGAGAGGCCCTGTGAGGAAGTTACCATCCAACCACCTGAATCAATGCCGGGGAAAAAAAAAATTAGGCAGAGCTAAAATGAAGATGGGCCTAGACTAGCAGTTCTTTTTTTACAGCATTGTTGTGCACTTGCACTTACAGCTCTGTCAATGCCTCCATGTTATTAAGCTCAGGTGGAATTTCACCCTTTAAATTCTTTCCTGACAAGGCACTGCTCAGAAGGTGAGTGTAATTCATCTCAAAAAAAAAAAAAAAAAGAATCTTTAAGCATCTGAAAAATTGAAAATCTATATTCAAGCTTATAATTTTTCATCAATATGCTTGTTTTAATTTTCGTACCCTTTCATACATGGGCTTCTACATTCTATATCCAAACTTTCAACAATAGGTTGCCAGTTCAATTTCATCCACGAATCAACCAGACTTTTATATAAAGAAGTGATAACATTACATTTTTGTAATTCTTGGTGGAGTGGTAGTGCTGCATGTCACCCATTCCCAGGGAACTGGGACACAAGGATCACCTCTTTCATTAGTCCACCCACTTTCATCAGATATGGAGCGAAGGGCATCTAGTACAATCACTACCAATTGAAAAAATAATTAGAAATGACTCACAACTTCACAATTATCATGCACATTCACAATCTGTCACTTATTTGCATTTGACAGTAACCAAATTGCAATTTCTTCTTACATGTAGCCAGATATAAGCAGATGAAAGTTGGAGCAAGTTACACCGTTATCTCATACTTACCATCTTGCCGGTCGGTCTTTGCGGCAATCTTTAGGTATTTACTTATCTCTATTGCATTCAAGAGAGGCCCTAGAGTAGAATCCCTGGTCTTAACGAAGGAAAATGACAGGACGAAATTGAGAGTTACATTCATATAGCTGGGTTCATAAAGAGTGTAGCTCCCGTTGGCATTCTCAGCTATATTTACTACTGCATTGCTGTAGTCAGGCATGTATGGTTGCTCCAATTTGAATTTCCGGGTTTGGTTTAGACCCAAGTCTTGAATTTCTGCGAAGTATGCAAATGCTCGAGCATTTGCAGGAAAATCTTCCAGGTTTAGCCTATAGCTGAGTACTCCCTCTGTGCCAACCACAGCGGTTTGCATTACTTTGACAGGTGGGTATTCTCTTGTCCTTGTCTCTATGTTCTTTGCTGTGTTGATCCTCACTGTGCCAGGGGCTGCCCCTACAACAAAATTGGGCCTTCTATCAAGATCTGAGTCCCAGATTCTGTCATAAGGATCATCTGGGTACCTGAGATAACATAGTCAACTCAGTGAATCTGTACCAGTAGTACTAAATCCTTCGCTGGTTATGATTTGTGAGCATCAGTTTCTCCTTCAGTCTATATCATATTTCAACTACTCACTCACAGTTTGAAAGGATAATGCATCTTAAATCAATAGTTCGAGTTATCAAACATTGATGAGAAATTACCTTAGCGCGTCCTTAGTTAGAGCACCAAAATTTACTCTAGCAGCTACCTTTAAGAAGAAGTTATCCTCGAAATCCGTTGCATACATGGAAAGATTCAAGGGCCTTAACTCAAGAGTGGATATGAAAGGAGAACCTGTTACCGCACAGCATATGCACGCGTCCATAGAGTCAGAAGGAGCTCTGATGATCATTTCTTTTGCATATACTCTTGAAGCATCCAACACAGTCACAGTAGACCACAGAGTTGCATCCAAATAGAGCTGAAATTTCGGGTAGGAGGCTTCACTTCCCAAACTACCATACTGAAATGTTGCACGGACAAGGTACCGTCTTCTCTCTTTTGTGCTCAAAGTATAGCAATATTTCTTGTTGTCTATGGGCAAATCTCTTCGTGTTCGATACTGCATCCAGTTTCCACTTGGATTTTCTACTTTCACTGATTTGCCACTGTTCATTATACCAATATCTGATATCCATGCTAATCCAGTACTTGGGTCAGTGTAGTTGCTCGTGCTCCCACAATCTATACTTAAAAACTCTGCATGTTCAATTCATTAGATTGTTACAATCTGTCCATCTAGCCTTATAAGATCACACAATTCCATTTCTAAACAATTAATGGTTGCTGCTATTTTAATTTGAATTTCAGTTGACACCTTTGTTCAGCATCTAGACAAACACTATCTCACTTATCGAAATAAGCTAGAATGAAGACTGAAAGCTAATAAGATTATGGAAATTCAACCTCAGCAAGTAACGTACCTGTAACTTGGGACACAACAGATGATACAAATAGGAGATATATAACCAAGAAATGAGAAAATAAAACCATTGAAAATGAGGAAGACAAGCCAGTCCTTTTGTTCTTTTCAAGATTGGGAACTTCTCTGAGTCAGTGCTTAAAAAAAAAAAAAAAAGAAACAAATATTTTGTTGAGTTGAGAATCTGATTTACTCTTATCTTTCTTTGCTCTCCAATTACTTCCCCCCTTTTTGATTGATAAGTTTGGCAATGTTCATTCACGCTGATTTTGGAATCTTCTTTTTCCACTAAAGAGTTGCAGGCTCCCCTTGTTTTTTTTCTGTCTTTGAAAAATAGGCGTGTATGACACAATCCCAAGCCTTAAAAGTTGAAAAAAACAACTACTTTGGAACCATTTAACTATTTGCTTTTACTTTCAGAAAATTTTATCAGACATGTTCCTGCTGCAATGAGTGCGACAATAATAAGTAACCATGAAACCTGCGGATGCACAATTGGCTGTATTTATTAACTTCCTTACGCATAGGTGATTACAAAGATTATGTAAATTTTGTTATGGCAAATGGGGTAATAAAGAAAATGTAATTATTATTGTCGGTACATGAAAGAGGATTATGGTTATGGGATAAGGAATAGGATCAGGAAGAGAAGCTGTGGCCGCCCAAAAAGCATCACCTAGATGAATATACCAAGAGTCCGAAGAAAGAAAAAGAAGTGTGACATGAACACTCATCAATTCCGCCATTTAACTGAATATTAAATAAATAATCTTCTTTAGCTTTAATTTGCTTTTGCTTTCCTGCAAATCACAGAATCTCTTTTCTCGTAGCTTTTTAGACCCACTTGTTTTCAGCTTTTGTGAACTTTGACAAAGTATATGGAGTTGACGGGTGCTCTCTCTTTAGCTGGACAACATTCAAATATGGCCCTCTTTTTGTGTCCTAGTCTCTGATACTTTTAACCAAATACATGACAATGTTAATTGCCTAAAGATAAGAAAAATCATGCAAAGTAACATCATCCCACTGTAGCATTACTTTTTATTTATTGCATTCTATCCAACGTCAATTCGGTTTTAAAATTTTGGTGCTCATTTCCCACTAACAAACCACATGTCGCCCACTATCACTGCTCGAACAAGTATATAGAAGAAGTGTGAAAAAGAATCAAGCAATCTATCGACGATAATAAATTCTTTATCAAACGAGCCTTTATTATAAGTATTACAAGGTGATAGATAATGAAGCTAAACATATACAACATACATGACGATATTTTAAATCAGGTTGATTGCAGATTTGTTGAATCATAATTTTTGAAATTTTTGGCCATTAAGATGTAGGTGATTTCATTCTGCCATGATTGTTCCATTTCACATTATTTTTCTTATTATATGTATTTTATTGTAGTTAAAACTGGCAGACACACCCCTTGAGCTAATAAGAATGTGTCGTTTTGATAGGTCTCAATTTAATTGCATGGGTTTTGTTTTAAAACTAAAAATAATGGATCCTACGGTCGGATCCATTAAACCTGATAAAAATAATAAATTTTTATTATTATTCGAATGCAGCAGCACGACTCGCTCAAATTGCTATGCAGTAGCACGACTCGCTCAAAACTGTTAACTCATAATTCATAATTATAATTGAGACAAGAAGACGATGCGAACCCGTCAATCAATTCTCGACGGGCCCCTTTCGGTCAATCATTGCTCACTTTAACTGGTACCCAAACAATCGGCTTCACATGGCAAACGTTTTTTTGTATCTTTTGTGTATGGCCCCACATCACTCAGTTTGGAAACTGCAGTGGGCCCTTCTTAAAAAATGTTGGGTGTCAATCCATTATCGCTACGAGCAAATAAAATTATAGATAAGAACAAACAAAAATTAAACATAATAATTTTTTCAATAAATTAGTTTTTTTAATTTTCTGCTTTTTTATCTAATTAAAATAAATTATAAAATTTAAATAATTTAATATTCTTTTCATATTTCTTGTTGATTTAATGTTTTTGTACTTAACAAAATTCCTTTCAAATCAGAATTTAAAATATGTACAGTTTATGTCGTTGGTTAATATTAAAAAATTAATCACTTAAAAATATTTTAATTTTTTTAAAAAATAATAATAAGATTAAAAAAATAATAACACAATATTTCTTTGAGATTTAATAATAAATAAATAAATAAATAATTAGAAGTGTATTTAGGAAAAAAAAAAGATATTTCGAAAGTAAAATAAATATAAGTGAAAGAGGGGTCTTATGAGGAGGTCAGAGGGGTGCCACTAGTCCAAATAAAAAATGCTTTATTAAACCAACCAATTTTTGGAATGGACTATTGTTTCCGCCTATGGGCCAGTCTCATTACTTAGGCCGAAGCTCAATGTGACTCGGGCTCTTCTGATTAAAACCAGGAGTAAGCGTTTCCACAGCCCTCATAATTTCTCAAATATAACCTAACATAAATTAATTAATTTCTTATTCTGAATTAAAATTTAATCAAATAATTTTATAAATTTATTCTTTTAATAAAATTTTCACACGTACTCCCATTTCATAATTATATTTATATTTAAAATTTTAATTGAATTTTTTTCGAGAAAAATTATAGGAGTTTATAATTATGAAGACAGAAATTATATAATAAGAAGAACAAAATTTAAGACAAATACTATTTTTAGATTTTTATTAATTTAAAAATTATTATTTTAAAATTACAAAATTTTATTAGAAGATGGTTAATTTTAATATATAAATTTATACTTTATCAATGAAATTAAGTGTATTTTAACAAAAAGGGGTGGTACAAAGATTGTAGTGGGGTGTGAAAAGCTCCGCCGAAAATCTCAACATATCAATTGGGCTATTTAGCTACGGGCCCAGACGTCAGAAACTGAGCAATCGAACCCATCGCAACCAAATTGCGTTTGCTAAGAAAAAAATTCTCCGATTGTTTTTATCAATGCAATATCTCAACATTCTCATTACTTAAGGAAAACTCTCTATTAAGGGTACATCATCACATCATCTCGTTTGGCTAGTTTATTAGTTTAATAAAATCTAGTCAATGCACACATTTCTTCTGTGAAAATTATTTAATTTGATGATAACATAAATTAATGAAGAGAGAATTTATAAAATAGATCTTCTCTCAATCTTCTTCTTCTTCTTTTCCTTTTTTGATTTTTTTCCCCTTCCATCTTACTGACTAATTCAAAAAATAATTTGTTGTGGACATTTTGCCAAGAGATTTTGGCCCTTTTGGGACCATCGGGTAAATTGGATGGTCCTATATAATAAGGGTACGAGATGGACTTGTGCATATTATTTACGTAAAAGCTGATAAGCAGGAATGAATTGATATATATATATATATATATATATATATATATTGAAGTAGTGGGTAGTATTATGCTCCTAAAGTTGTCAAATTGTCACGAGATAAAATTTATTGATTTATTTCAATGAGATAGTTTAATGCGTTAGGTTAGGGGGATGAAAATTGCCATTTCAACTTACTTCAACATTTCATGGCCACAAACAAAAGAAGAAAAATCAAGAGTTCGTGAGTGGAAAGTAGGAGAGCAGCATTATAACGTGTCACAGAAAAGAAGGAAAGTCAGACTTGGAGATAATGGGTAATAATAATAATGGCAACAAACACAGAGAGCAGTTGAATTGAGAAATAATGAAAGTGCAAATAAAAAAAAGGGGTTAAGGTGGTGGGAAAGGAAAGGAAAGGAAAATGAATTAACACAAGGGAGAGAAGGCATCCTTTTCTTTTCTTCACAAAGTGTGAAAGTTTTAAACACTACGCAAACAAACACCTCTCCCTCTCCCCTCCTCTCCCTTATAACTAAATTCTCTTTTGTTTCTCTTTAATCTTTATCATCCTTCTCTTCTCTTCTTATTAAAAAAATTCTCTTAACAATAACACAACAAGACACACTCTCTCAAAAAAATAAAAATAAAAATAAAAATCATTTCTCTCACCCGTTTTAAAGACCAAATGTTGGTAAAACAACCCAACAAATCATCTTATAGAGAATCTCTTAAAGCACTTGAAGCTGATATACAACATGCCAATACCCTGTAAGTTTTTTTTCCCCCCTCCCTTTCGATTTTGGTTGGCAATTTATATAATTTTGTCGTGGGACAAATTCAGCTAAAGATTGTAGAATTGGTTCCGTTCCTTTCTTTTGAAGGGTTGTTTTGCTGATCAAATTGTGATGGTTGGCCAAGTTTGAGAATGGATATGGGTTTGCGTCAAAGATGCCCTTTTTTTTTTTTGTGGTTCCTTTCTAACCCTTCCGTAAGAGCCTTGGCTGAGTGATGAAATAATTACTCCAGCCCTAAGTCCCAAAATTCATCTACAGTTTGCAGCTTTTGTCATAGAATCGGTTCAGCCTCAAAGTTGTTACATTTGATGATTTTGGTGTTTGCCCAGATAAAAGTTAATTATTTTCTGTCCTTGTAGCGAATTGTAAAGTGTAAACTGGGAAGAGTGAGTAGTTTGTCTAATTTTTGGTTGGGATTTTTGCAGGGCGGCGGCTCTCCCTAGAGATTATGGTGGAGATTTTGTTCAGATGAGATTATCTTACAGCCCTTTTGCTCCATTGGTTCTTTTTATGATTGAATGGATGGATTATAGTTGTACAGATACCATACCCAGTTATTTAGGCCTGCTCAACATTCTTGTTTACAAGGTCACTTTTAAGATAAATTCAGCTCATTTGAGTTAATTAGTTAGTGTCTTTTTTTGCTTATGCTCTGTTTTTGGTTTTGTGTTATTGAAATTAAGCTCGTTGTAAATGTCCAGGTATATGTTGATGGGATGCCTGCATTGTCTTCGAAAGAAAGGAAAGCTACTCTAAGGGAATTTTATGGTATTTTCTGCGCTCTGACTTCTTGTTCACAGACATCTAATTTCTTTGTTCCCCATTTTAAACTTATAACGAAATGCATTTGATTAAAATTATTCTTGCAGCTATTATCTACCCTTCACTGAGGCAACTTGAAGGTGAGTTTTCTGAATTGGAAGATAATAGTAAGAGAGACCAATGCTCAGAAATTTCAAGCAGAAAGAGAGTTGAAGAAAGGAGAATGCTATCTGATAAAGATATAGATAGAAATGATGAATGTGGAATATGCATGGAAAATTGCACCAAGATGGTGCTTCCCAACTGCGGGCACTCCTTGTGTGTTAACTGCTTCCATGACTGGTACCCCAATAATCATTTATCTTTCTCAGTTTTTGATAGATTACCAGTCAGCATTTCTCTTTGGAGAGAATACCATATAACCCATAATGGTTTGATAATGAATTACAGGAGTGTGAGGTCTCAGTCCTGCCCTTTTTGCCGTGGCAGCCTAAAGAGAGTAAGCTCTGCAGATTTATGGGTTCTCATTAGTAACATCGATATAATTGACATCGTTACCATTGCAAAAGAAAACCTGAGGCGTTTCTACCTTTATATTGAAAACCTGCCTCTCATAGTACCTGAAACACATCCATTTGTATATGATTACATGCTCTGACTCATAGAGGAAGAATGAAGTAACAAATTGTGCAACGCTTCTGCTACTGATGTACATAATGAAGTAATGAATGGTGCTGCGCTCCAGCTAGCCATTATACATAAATTATGGTTTGTAGAAATTTGATCTTTTCTAGCGAGGCTGGTTGAAGAGCTATTCCACTACCTCTGTATATAATTAATCAAGCAGCTTAAGTTTCTCAATTGTGTATTTGAAACTAACTGAAAGTGGATCATGAGCTGTCTGGATGAAAACAAAGATTATGTGAATATCGGTAACTATGTGAAGAGTAATGAATGTACATTACGACAGACAAGGTATGCTTACCATTCATCGCCTCAGCTTTTTGAAACCTGAGTATTGTAATGAACATGCCAAGAAATTGAGTCATATTGAAACCTGAGTATTGTAATGAACATGCCAAGAAATTGAGTCATAGTTTGTTTCTTTTCATATCATCATATGATGGGTCAGTTTGTTTATTAGAAATACTATAAATCAAGCTTATTTTTCTGTATCATATTTTTGGTTGAATATGGAATTACCTTGATGCACCTTTGACTTCGATTAGAATGCAAATTTGCAGAGATTCAAGATGAGATTGATTGGCCAATATATTTTTTCATTCAATATGTTTCTGTATAGTACCATGATTCATTTTGGTAGCATTTCAGAGCATTCCTGCAGCAAGATATTTTGAGTTAATTGTAACTGAACTGTTGTTTTTTTTTTTTCCAATCCACTCTGGTGGAATAATCAACGATTACGAAGCATTCATAACTACTATAACTCCTTATATAAGTAAAAGTTCTGTCAGGTGGAATACCGGCGTCTAATTTGACGGTTTGGTAAATTTTCTTGGTATACCTACCCAGCTTGTAAAGTTGAATAAAGTACCCATTATTTCCTTAACAGCAAGCCAAAGGTTATGCTTGTGTGCTTCCTCTGTTGTTTTATCTCAAATTACTTTGGTTTGCATCATTATCAAGACTCAAGTCAAGCGTTCTGCAAAATCGTATATTATATCCACTTGGATTTTGAATTGGTGCAGTCAAGCCCCAGCTGTCAAAATGAAAAGCGCATTTATGTGGGGTTGTGTAACAATCACGAGGATAAGGGCAAAACAAAAATGAAAAGGAATAATGTGGTCAGGCTGATTATCAAACTTCTTCATAGTGGTGCCTCAGTGGAGGCTTTGGGTTCGGCATATTCGAATCCCGGCACAAATTGCTAATGCCTCATTGCATAATTCAGCATCTTCATGATTGGGGCCAGTTTACGAATAACAAGTGCAAAATCAAAATCAATATGAAAAAGTTAAAGAAGAAGGAATATAAGCAGGTAAGAACAAACAACCCCCCCCCCCCCCACAGGCTGAGGCTGAAGCATCATAGGAGAGCACGAGGGCAGAGCTATATTCTGTCTTTTACTTAAATAAATCAAAAGCAACACCCCACTTATGTGAAGTTGCATGGAGTTCATCCTCCCAATTTGTGAAATCACCAATCATGCTCGCCCTCTTTTTAAGTAAATAATTATCTTTCTGATAAAGTATTTCTTAGTGGGCATTTCCTTTTGGTGCCATTAGATTCTTTTATTTATTTATGAATCAATATCCTTTCCCTGCTCTTGAAAAGTACAACTTTAAACCCTCATTATAAAAAGTTGAAACCTAGCAACATCGACTCAAAAAACCTTTTTTTCTTTTGTTTTTTTTTTCAATGTGAATAGTTAGTGAACTTAGTTACACCAATTCTAATAATCGATAGGAAAACGAATTGCATCCACTAATCACTTCGTTTAAGTGGATGAGGAAACTCGCTCCTCCTCACAAAGCTAAGATTATTGATCGTTAGTGCCAAAGAATTCATTCTTTTAAATGGAGTTCAAAGAAGATGCCGTGATACCACCTCGTTGGCTCCAATACGAAGCAAATGGCATTATCATAGCCTTAGTTTTAATTTCTTTAGTTAATTAACAAGTTATCGTGGCCTCATTTGACGATTTGTATTAACTAACTAAACCAAGCTTTTTTAGTGCTTTGTATGTGAAAAAGATGGCAATTAACGAGTAATCTAGAAGGGTTATATATATGTACAGAGAGAGAGAGAGAGAGCCCTTTTCTAGTGATAGCATCTCTACTTCAACAATAAATCATCAATTGGAGTTATAAATCTTTATTTTAACACGTTAACTAAATGAGTTTTCACGTATGAACCCTTATGTCACAGTTTGCGCGTCAGCCATTTACGGGGCGTAGCTCATCTTGTGAGGTTAAAAACTAAGCTTAAACTTAGTAGTGGAACTACACTCAACTTTCATTAAAAGTTAATATTCGCTTGAGCAATTTATGATTAAACGACATGATTTTTTCTTTCACAAAGAAGAAATGATGATTTCAAAAGCGTAGGAACCATGCTCCAGTAACATTGAGACAGATGAATAAAAAACTTTATGCAAGGTCTCTACTTCCCAACATGAATTGACAGTAATGCGCCGTCCTGGTGCAGATGGATGTAATGCTTGTAAATTTTTATTAAGGTGGGCAGAGCAAAGTATAAACTTGTGGAAGGCTTCTGCTTCCTAACCTGACTTGACAATAATGTCTTGTCCTGCTGCAAATGGATGTAATGCTTTGAAAAATTCTATTAAATTGGGTAAAGCAAAGTGTAATTTTGTGGATTCTGTGGAGGGTCTTGTCTTGTCCTGAGGGCGTATATTGAGTCACCAAATGTCTCATTTTCACAGTAAAATAATATATTCACAAGACGAGTACCCATAAAGCTGCTTTATTTTAGGAGAATTATTGAGAATCCAAAAGGGGTTTCAAACTTTCAATGCCTCCACTAGTTTTTTTTTAATGCTCTCTTGAAGCATTTTGAAACTTTCCATCTCGTCTTGGTTGGAAGAGATTGAGCAGATGTTGTGCTTATATTGGCCCAAGACAATCAAGAAGTCCAAAGAAACAGAAAGGGCGCTTCTAATTTTTGGATGTTGTGCCAATCCCAATTTAATTTGAGGTGAGATGATCTAATTATTGGACCGGCTCAATTATTGCTCTTTGCCGTTGTGTTGGGTATCTCATGTGCTCATGCACAAAACAAACTTTTCTTCCCCTTAAATTTCATATTGTTCATCTTCCTTTCGCTTTGTCAAGAAGCATTGCAATTTAACATGGTGTACACTAAGGGTGCCTTTCAAAGCATCTCATTGCATTATGGCTTATTATAATATTAAAGTGTGTTGTATTAAATTGTAATATAATATTATATTTGGTGTAATATAAACTATATTATTTAAAATTAAATTAATATTATTTAAATTTATTATTATGTTAAGGTTCTATTATTAATATTAATTCTTATAATATAAAAAATTTAATAGCATACTATTCTTAAATAATAAAATATTACAATATTATGTAATATTATCAACAGTATTATATTACAACATAATTTATTTCTAGTTATTAGTTATTATAATATTGTAAAATTTAATATTATAAAGATATAATACTATACAATTATTTAATATAATAGAAATTATAATCCTATCGTAAAATAATATTTTATTAAATTATATATTTATTTTATTTATTAATATCAAGTACATTTATTTTTAGATTTAGTGTTATAGTAAATAATAAATTATTAATAACATTAAAATAATTTTTAATGTATTTAAAGTAAAATAATTAAAATAATTTATGTAATATAATTAAAATAATATATTATTATTTATTTTTTAAATATTTACATTTATTGCTAATCTTGTATTATTATTTAAATTAAATTATTATTTAAATATAAATATAAATATAATTTAATATTTAGTAAATTTGATTTTTATAATTTATTAAATAACAAGGGTTAAATGCTCATATTTTTAAATATAAATAGTCTTTTAATATGATACCATGTAAATCCTATCTCCATGTGTTTATTTTATATTTATCTCATTGTCTTAACAACTTTCTTGATGCAATACATTGTAACTAGAAATTACAATCAAACATGGGTTAATATAAGAATAATGTCTTAATGCAATTAATGTAGTGCAATGCAAGTTCACAAACACACTCTAATAATATTAATGTTTGTTTATTTAAAGTATTTATACTCATATTAACACGAGAGCAATAACTCGAGTCTTCTTATGCAGATTCAGTCATTTCTATCTTAATTATATAATTAAATAAAGATAAGTATTTCCCTTATTCATATAACTATAGCACGATTCGTTGTGATATTAATAATGGTATATTTTTAAGCTATGCCACTGGAGATTTAATCTAGGATACTCTTTGTAAATATTTTATTGTTAATATCACTAACCATTTAACTGTAATGCACGTATGACAAAAAGATATATTTTAATAGTTATTGGGTACTTTAAACAAAACTAAGTGAAATTAAAAAATAATAATAATAATAGAGTGCTCCAAAACAATGCAAAAGGGGAAGGACTTTATCTCTTGTCTGTGGATTGTAAGTATAAGTCCACAAACTTTTGCCCTTTTGGGACTAATTTGTGAAGAATTAACTTATGTACACACCCACCAAAACAAAAGAAGCAATGAAAACATAACATCCCCCACATTTATCTTCATTGTCCCCTCCCAAAACAAGTAAAAGTACAACACACATAAAAATTTGAGATACTGTTGCGGCTACTTCATTCGTTACTGAACTCACCAAACACAATCCAAAGCAAATAATATTCATTATTTATGGGAGACGCTACGATTGCAGCAAGCAGCAACGTAACAAAATCCTTTATTTATTCACATCTACCAATCTAAAGCAAGTACTATTAAAGTAACATTTTTTTTTCGTCCCCTTATTCACTTAATTCTATCTTTGCAGGAAGGTGCTATAGTGAAAAATCAAGCGTTGTTTTTCAACAACACTTGCTTCAATATTTAACATAAAAGTAACATAGAAGGTGCTATACTTTCCATTCAAAATATTCTTTTCCACACTTATATTATGTTCTGATTTTCTAACTCCTTTCATGGGTTGGGCAGGATTCTACTGCAAATTTGTAGATTAAAAAAAAAAATTCTTTGTACATGAAAATTCAAAAAAATATTATGCACAACAAAATACGACAAATATAATTTCATTTAACCTAATAACCCATTTGTCTAATAATTTTTTAAAATAATGTACATAAACATGACAAATGATAAAAAATTATTACATGATTAATTTTCTACATTTCATTATGAAGCCAAAGTCCAACAATCTTTCTAGGTTTCAAATTTTATCTAATATCGAGAGTTAAAAATTAACAAATAAATAAGACCTTGTACCTTCCATTTGAAAATTACAAAATGATCTTCTTATTGGAGGGAGGTACACATTTCAAAAAATTGTTCGTATAACAATTCAATAAAATCAAGACATATGTGCATTCATATACATATTGTTAGTGTTCAGCAGTTATATCAAACTCTTAAGCACAAGAAATTTCCCACCCAGAAGAAAATAGAAATATTCTTTCCATATCAATAATATTCTTGCTTTTTTTTTGTTTTTTACTATTTTACCCTTTCTTGAATATAATAATAACGAGGAAACAGCGAGCCGAAAGAGGATAAAAGCCCGACGTGTAGCAGAGGGACCGTTAATAGCCGGCGCCAAATATTCCTTGTTTGTTCTTGCTTCTCTCTCGAAATCGCATAGCAGCCCCGTTTCTGTTGTTTAAAGAGAGAGAGAGAGAGGAGGAAAAAAAAAAAAAAAAACACTCTGCAGCTGCAGCTAACAAAAGCACTTCACTTCTCATTAATTCTCATTGACAGACAAATTAGCTGACTCTTCTTTCTTTCGTATTTTGGTTGAATTAGAGGTAGCTCTTTGCCACTTGCATGATGGAGAATGGTTTCTCTTCTCCAAGAAACGACACCTTCAATCCTGCCGGTCTCCGCGTTCTTGTGGTTGATGATGATCCAACGTGGCTCAAAATCCTTGAAAAGATGCTCAAGAAGTGTTCCTATGAAGGTTCATGATCGTATTTAAATTTCAGATGTTACTTTACTTTGCTGCTGTTGTTATTTTTTTTGTTTTGCTTAACTATGTGATATATCTACTTCCTCATCAGCGTTTCTTGTTTTTCTGATGATCCTTGACTGTTCACCAAACTAATTTGCTACTTCAAGTTTTTATAATTTCTTCTGTTGTAGTTGCTGATCGTGATTTTTTTTTCTTTTTTCTTTATTTTTTGGTGAACTTTCAAAAAATGGCTCGTGAGGCCTTGTTTATTATTATTATTATTATTATTTTCTTTTATCTCGTTTTTGTTTTGGTTGAGTTTTTGAAATTTGCTTCAATTTTAGGCAATTAGTCTACTTGGAGCTCAAAATCGAGCTTTGCATGCTCTCTGATTTACCAATAAAAGTGGAAGAAATGAAGTTCGCTTTGATTTTAATGTTATGATACCATTGTTGTTTTGTAAATTCTTCTGATTCTTCTTCTTTGGTTTTATGGCTTTTTTGGTAATTTTGTATGATGGTTTCTTGCAAAGACAAGGATTTTCTAGATGCATGGTTCAAATTTGTGAGCGTAATTTGATTTTTTGGGTGACTGAATTCAATTAAGCATTTTATTTGAAGCTTCAGTAATTAATTGCTAGGTTTGGTCCATGTGCTGAGGCCATTATTTGTTTTGATGTTAAGGTTCTTGGGGACAGTTATTGTGATGATTATAGGGAAGCATGATGATTATAGGGAAGCAGTTTAGTCGTGGAAGCATGTTTGCTAGTTCTAGGTATGATTTGTTGATTTCTGAATGGATAGTGGTTTGTTGATTTCTGAATGGATAGACCACTATCACCCATATGCTTCTGCTTAAGAAGCTGTGTGCTCTTCTCAAAAGAGAATTGTTTAAAATGTTTTGCAAGGGAAAAAAAAAAAATTGCAAAAGCACTATAATGGATGCCTATTGAAATTGAGGGGACTTAATGGATCTCATCTTAAATAGCTCATACACAAAAGACCCATTAGAAACCAGTAAATGGATGCAGTTTATTTTGTGCGCCTCCTTCTTTTTTATTATATGAAATTGTCCTACTTCTTAAGCTTATACACTTTTGCATTGGCAAGACACCTTCGCCATCTAATCATCTTTAGGGCTTGGCTTTTTAGGATGCCTTTATCAATCAATTCAATCAATCTAAGCTTAAACCTTGAGCTTCTGCCCTCTTTTTTTTTTTTTCTCTTTTTTAAAAAATTAGAAAATTGAATATGAACTACAAACTAATTCTTTCTGTAGACTTGAGGACTAGGAAATTTTAAATGGTGGTCTTGAGCTTCCGAACTTTGGTGAGCACTTTGCTTGTTCATTGACGACCTTCGTCAGTCTTAATTCTTGCAATACAATTAAGTAGAATCAGCTTGCTTCTCAAATATTTGAGTTAGCTATCATGCTGATGAATGGTCCACCGGCAATATAATTTTGATTTTGAGATACAACATTATGACGAATTTATCAAATATGTTGCGATAAAATAAAATAACATGCCTCTTCTGGTGGTTCTCTATATAATGATGGATATATGTAAAACGTGGTACAACACTATATTGATTTCACCTTGAATAAGCTTGGTTTTTGGTGGAATTGATATTGAAGTTGAATACTAATAATTCTTGACATGAGATCCTATGGAAGCATGAGATTAGCTTGAGAACAATCTAAGTTCAGCAAAGAGAGAATTGAACACACCAAACCTTGGCCTTGGTTAAGATTATCCCATTTCTGTCCTGGGGTTGTCTATGAGGATGATGCTCCTCATGATATTCATTCTAGGGCATCATTGACGCTAATATGTCTAGCTCTTGGCATTTAATTCAGTCAGCGTGCTTTTTGGCTTTTTTCCATTCATTGAGAGATTTTACTAGAATATGTGTTTTTATTTTATTCTTTTATTTTTCTGCTGGTGCAGCCAAAGGTCTTTATTGCAGATATTCAGACCACCTTATTTTTCTTTCCAATTTATTTCCTCTTACTGCTACATATTTCAGAGAGTTCTCTTGATTACTTTCTTGATTTCAGAACATTTTTCATTTCAGATTCAGAGAATCTTTTGCTAATCCAGCTTGTATTATTCTCAACGAACAACCTGAAATATATTTTTATACTTTGTGAAGTTGAAATTATATAATTGATCTTCAGTTGAGCATCCTTTTTGCCCTTATGGTCCTTCACAAAGTTACCCGAGACTGAGGATTTTTTTTTGCATTCATAATATCTCATAATTTAAATGAAATTTATCTTCTGTCCTATTTGTGAAACGACATAACACATTGTTCGTCTGTCCATGAAACTGTTAGATTTGACAAAACTGAAGTTCACTTAAAAACTTGATTATGGTTTTATACCATCAGATTCCTTCGGCTAATTAGTTTTGTCAGATTTTTTTTCTCATTTTTGATGCAAAATTTTGTTTTCCCAACTTACTGTGCTTGTGTTTCTGATACCATTCTGACAACTATTTCTTCTGCTATTGCATGTTTCAGTCACCACATGTGGCTTAGCTAGAGATGCACTGAGCTTGCTTCGCGAGAGGAAAGATGGATATGACATTGTAATCAGTGATGTCAATATGCCTGACATGGATGGATTTAAACTCCTTGAGCATGTTGGGCTTGAGATGGATCTTCCGGTCATCAGTAAGTTCTTTGCCACAACACATGGATTTCTGTCTAGAATGCCAGTTTTTCCTTGATTAAATTTTGTTTTTCCATGTTGCACTTGACCCTGCGTTTGCTTATTTCTATACTTGTAACTGCACAGTGATGTCCGTTGATGGAGAAACAAGCAGGGTCATGAAAGGTGTTCAACATGGAGCATGTGATTATCTTCTTAAACCTATAAGAATGAAAGAACTCCGCAATATATGGCAGCATGTCTTCAGAAAAAGGATACATGAGGTGAGAGACATTGAGAGTCTTGAGGGTTTTGAAAGTATTCACATGACAAGAAGTGGATCAGATCAGTCTGATGATGGACCCTTGCTTACTGGAGAAGATTTGACCTTGGTAAGGAAAAGAAAAGATGCCGAAAACAGGCATGACGACAGAGACTGTGGGGATGTTTCTTCAACAAAAAAGGCTAGAGTGGTTTGGTCGATTGATCTTCATCAAAAGTTTGTGAAAGCTGTAAATCAGATTGGATTTGATAGTGAGTGATCTTTGAACTTCCACTTGCATAGCGTGGTCTCTGCATCATCATTAATTAGAAAAATTTTAATTTACTTCATGGAAGTTAGTAATATTGTCTTTATTTCTTTTTCAATGATATAGCTGTCATCTTTATCATGCTTCCCCAGAGCCATGACATGTAGTGTCTGTTTGGCAGAGGTTGGTCCGAAGAAAATTCTCGACTTGATGAATGTCCCTTGGTTGACCAGAGAAAATGTTGCCAGTCACTTACAGGTTAGATATGGCACTCTTGGATTTATCTATAATACATCTTGTTATTCTACTTGCTTGATGAAATACTCAGGATATATTTGTATCTCACTCTTGTCAAGCATCCATTTTTCATGATTTTCTAGTTCAATCCAAAGTGCATTTACCATGAAAGTGTATTTTTCTTGTTTCACTTGATTTTACTGGATCTTGTACAACTCTCATAGCATTTAAATGATCAGGCTTCTTCATGTTGCTTCTGTAAATAATGTTGATGAGTATCACAGCACATGATATTTCACAAGAAATATTGACATTTATACAGAGGTGCACAAACTATGCTTATCAACAAATGACAAGAAAAAGGGGGAAAAGAAGTGTTGCATTGTGATAACTAATTTGTTGACATGATGAAAAATCTACTTAATTGAATGTTTCCTTTATGCAGAAATACCGCCTCTATTTGACTAGGCTGCAGAAGGAAAATGAATTGAAAATTTCTGTTAGTGGGGTAAAGCAGAAAGATTCACCTTCAAAAGATTCTGCTGCAAGTTTTGGTCTCCAAAGCTCAATCAGTGTGCACCACCGTAATGATGATTCAGATGGTGGTTACGGATTTTCTGTCAGCAACTCGGTTGTCCAGAATGTAGATGCCAAAAGCCTTGAAGGTGACATGAAGGGGATTGTTACAATTCCTGTGACACACAAAGGAGTTTTGGCTGTTGATATTCCTAATTCAAATAAAGCCAGGTGTTTGCAGATAGGGTTCAATGGTTCTTTTGTACCAGGGCATTCAGATGTAAACTTCACTTCATTTGATTCTGCTATTCCAACACAGCATTGGCCTGAAGTTCCAGAAACTCAATTCCAGCATGAACATAAGCCACTTCAGTTAGAGAATGGCTTCACCCAGCTGCCACTACCAGGTCCACGGCATCACATTCAAGTTGAGCGTACACAGTCAGGTCCATCGGTTAGTTCCAAACCTTCTGTGGTGGATAACGACATTAACGTTAAGCCTTTTGATGTTACGTACAAAAGCAATTATGCCAATGCAATTCCAATTGGAAGTGCTGTTGACGCTTTTTCTATCCAGACCACGAGTCCCATAGTAAATCATCAACCTTTTGAGTCCATTGCCACAACCACATCGAGCATGAAAAGTCGGGGCCTTAATCTGAGTTGCATTCCTGATTTGGAAGCAGCCCAACGGAACACAAACTGGGGAGTTGGGTCGTCTTTGACATCACTGGATGACAACCTCCAACTTTATTGGCTTGAAGGTGATTGTTTTGCTATGAATCTTGGACTCCAGGATATAAATTTTTCAGGGTACAATGATCCAGCACTCAACTCTGAAGTTCCATTCCACTTGTATGATACTATGAGGTTTGACTACGAGCACTACTATGACCCAACAGAATATTCAATAATCGATCAAGGTTTGTTCATAGCGTGACCTTGTTCTACGCACATCTGCGATGTTGGATGGACCCCATTCAATTTTGTATTATGTGATTGGTCTATAAATGGAGAGTATTATAACAACTCTATGAATTGGGATATTATTTTGCTCATCAGATTAGACTTTTTGAAGCATGTACAATATGAGTGATGAGAACATTAAGCGTCATAATTCTCTTTGCTGCAAGTTCTTGCCATAAAGCTTGCTTTGATTGGTTTTGCTTGTATGCCTGTAAATGAAGCCGTTTAGATGGTTGCAGTTGTCGGTGACCATGCAATAACTACAACTAATCCCTGTATATTTGACGTGCAAGGATGGGCATTTGTCCGGAAAAATCCAAGCATCCTTTCAGAAAGCTGATTCTAGCTTTTAGGGCTGTTTAGTATTGAGATTAGGTGACTTTTGAGCTACAATAGTTTGGAATAAATTTTGTAGCTTTGAAATAAAAACTTGTAGATGTTTGCTAAGTTGGTCGTGGCCATTTTTATTTAATGGTAACTATAATAATGAGTTGAGCTCCTAACAACCCTCTAATACTCTCATAAAACTCCATCATCACACTTTCAAGACTATTAAAGGTAATTACTAAAGCAAAAGACAAAGATCAATCAGCAAACCCCATCAACGTCATCCATGGCAATCATCAGCGGAAGGCATGCACGGTATCAGCCTTCAAAGCACGTTTTGCTTTTCAAAGAAGGGCTATATTTGAGGCCAACCAAAGGAAGCATTTATGAAAATGACCAATTATAATATGATCATTCATAAAAAGATTACAGAAAAATAATTTCCTAATTTACGGATATGCCTCGGGCGGCCAGCAACAGGATCGATCAGGTGGCCTAGGAAACTCAAACCTGGATATTGGGAGAAGCATTCTCACGTGCACTCTTCTTCGGCAGTGAAGTGACTGATCGATTTGTGCTTCCATTATTTTTATCTACAGTACACTTAAAGCTTGCAGTATTCATCGAAGACCTCCACAGTGGTCGTGTATGTGCATCCTGGACAGTGTTTGAAGTTGGCCTCCTTCCAAGTTTTGGCAGGGAAGTGACCGAGCAAGTCTTGGAGCTCTCAGTATTGACCGAAGGTTTCCTGGGAGGCCGACAGCTTGAATCCAAGACAACAGTTGGAGTCGGCCTTGGCTTCCCTCCAAGCTTTGGTGAACAAGGCTCCCAAAGTGGCTTCTGCAAGGCATGAGTTTTCACGTTATAACATCTGGCATAAAGAATTATGATAGTAACACTGGTTATTTATAAATTTGATTGCATGAATAAAGCATCCCAAACTATATCTCGTTCACTGGTTCTGAAGTTTAATTGACACTTTAATCAATTATGATTAATTGGCATCGTCATTAAAGAGGAAAAAAAATTGTTGAATGTCTGAACCTTCTTTATCTGCTTAGTTGTAGAAGCTTTGAAGCCAGTACTCTGCCGAAGTTTTTTAATGTCATGCTCTGCTTTCTCCTGCAATTTATTAGAGGGAAGGGTAACTTCAAATATTGGCAAGGGCCATAAGAGAAATAAAAGCATTGACCCAACTCATTAAGGTCATAGTAATGCATGTTATCAGATTTTTTAATGCACTGTAATGGTAATAAATTAAGAAGATAGAAAAAAGAACCTCCAAACCTTCTTCATATGAGCATTTGGCAAATGAGATCCACAATACAGATCCTTGTTCTGTCTAGCCTCAAAGCTGGTACTCTGCTGCTCTTTTTTAATATCACGCTGTGCTTTATCCTGAATAGAATAATGAATCAAACAAGGAATAACTTATCACAACCCCAGAAAACAAAAAACTGTAAAACCCTATTTCCATTGCAGTTTTTTCTTTCAATGGCAACTCTCTAAAGATAAGTGCAGCAACACCATATTAGCTTATGAGAAATATACCTTTGGTCTTGTTTCCAGTCGACACTTTTCTGCTTCCTTTGCTTTGTTTTTTTCTTCCAGCTTCTGAAAGAACTGGCATATAAAGCAATCAAGTATGCATCAGAGCTTGAATATTACAACTATAACACGTAAGGGAGTTAAATTACAGAAGTGTTCCATTCTTGCCTCTCTCCGTTTTGCTACCCTTTCTTCGCTCCTGAAGCTAAAAGGAGAGGATATACATGGAGATCGTCTTTTGCTACTATTCAAAGTTGAAGATCTCAAGCTGCTGCCATACATTTAGCAAAAGTAGAACTTAGAAGTTTCCATCTAGATATGTTATCCAGAGCTTGTATGACCCAGATAATGGTTATTCAATCCCCTTATGAAGGAAAGTCTATAGCAGTATATAAATTTTATCCAATGAGAATTCAGTATCATGACTTCTAAAATTCAATTTTATTGCTTTTATATAAGAGCAATGAGATTTGCATTTAAGTAAAGCATCTAGTCTGAAAGGTCAACAGGTAGCAATATCATGATTAATGTAGGCTTATACCAGCCATATGCAAAGCTATTCTTCTTAGAAACTGAAGTAGGAAGAACACTCACTCTGGGGAGGGAGATTGCAATCTCCGAGCTTCAGTTATCCCTCCTGAGACTGACGAACTGACTGCTATTTTACTGCTGCAACAAGTATTTTGGTCAGATCAGTGAAAATATTTTACACTTGTAGAAAAAATCTTTTCAGTTGCTTGAGACAATTTCTACCTTTTATCTTGTGACTGGAAAAGTTTGGAAAGGTGCTTTGATATCCCATTAGCAGAAGCCTGCGGTTTGTCAATGAAAAAGATCCTGGTTATTAGCAAAACTTTCTTCATAAGACTTAAATTTAAGTATACTTGAAAATGCTGTCAGTGCATGGATTTGGTTAATGAGCTTGTAAAGGGAATAGATTTACTCTGGTTGGGGTTTTAATAGGAGTTGAACAGTCTTTGGGCTTTTTCAGGGAAGCTTTGCTGGTTTCAGCAGCACAAGGACTGGAATTGATCGATTTCTGGAGAGATCTAGGAACTAGTCTCTTTTTTCCATTTGAGTCTCCTACATCCTCCTCATTGTTAGCAGTAATATTGTTTATATTTCTGGCTGCTGGTAAGGAAGATGCTTGACTGGTATTATAAGATGCAAATCTGGATAATCCACTTTCAGATGATAACTTTGACAAACAGCTAGCCAGTTTTTTCTTGCTTGATGAAGCTGAATTTTCCTCATGAACAACTTCCTGAATGTCGAAAACAATTGACATCATAAAAAAATAAAGTTAACACAGATAAAAGTAAAACACATGGCATCACTAGACATGTAACCTTATTGGGGATTCTCCCAAGTGAATTGGCTTCAATGTGGTAGTGGAAATCTGGATTCTGAAGCTGCTTTAAATTATCATCTTGAGTTGGGTACTCCACATTGACAGCATATTCTATTACTGCTTCACCTTTTTTCAGGTCACCATCTCCCAAATCATATTCTCTATTGATAGAATAGCATATATTTGCTTCTGTAGGAGCAACCTCAGCATTTGAACTATCACTTTTCAATAGGTTATCAGCAACCATATGGCTGATCTCATCCGCAGTCTCAGTATCCATGTGAGAGTCAGCACAAGTATGGGAAAAGCGATGCTCTTTTTGTTCTTTGACGGGCGTAAGGCTGTTCTCTTTTGCTGAGTCCGCATCAGTGGGAGAGTTATCGAAAATTTCACTTGTAGTTTTTAGCCCAGGAATTTCATTAGCAGCTGTATTTGCTTCCTCAACTGCCGCTGCTGCTTTCATGGCAGCCTTTTTCTTGTAACGAGCTTCAAAATATGCTTTCTTCTCAGCAACAGTACCTGGTTTGGAAAACTTCTCTACTTCTTCTAGGTAACGATTGTAAGAAAACGTTGACCATTTTTCCCAAGCTAGAGATTCTGACATAAATCTCCCAAAAGATATTGATTCTGTAAGTGCACGAATAGGATCACCCTGTAATGAAGAATTACATATTGAGTTTCCTATCCAAGTTCTTTAAAGTTCTACAATAATAGATTTCAGAGAAATAGTAACACTCTTTTAACCGCCAATTATCCTTTCTAAGTTTCCCATAACTGTATCTAAATACATGCCAAAACACGATTGTAAAGGAATTTCAATTCAAGATTTCTGACTAAAGAAGAATATAAATAAATAGCAATAACATCAGAACACTATCAAGTAACGTATTGCCTGATCGTAAAGAATATAAGAATTTGGACACTTTACACACAAGATGTGCATGAAAAAAGATTCTAAATGAAAAAAAGAACATCATTAAATGATACTCGACAGGGGAAAAATCCAGAAACATACAAGTTATTAAAAGAATAAAAAATTCTTGATTAATTCTTGGAAAGTATTAGTTACTTTATGTTGACACTTTCAAGCATTTATCAGCAGCCAAAAAGAGCATTTATGGCAAAAACAAAAGTACAAAATATATAATAAGGACCTAATCTTGGATCATACCTAAAGAAACACGAAACATCAAAAGCATCCCAATAACTTAACACCAAAACAGAAACGCAAAAATTGATTTTAAGTTTCAAGAACCGACCTCGCGAGAGGCATCAGATGGATGAGAAAAAGATCTCAAAAGCACTGCTGATTCACCCATTTAATTTCTACCCTCTCAGAAAGAACAACTCTTCCTCTCTAGTTCTTGTCTTCTTGCTTACTACTGATATACAGCACCCAGCCACTCTTGCTTCTCTGCTCGCCGACAATCAAAAGAACTCAGAAGTGAGTTCGCTCAGTATACTCTCTTTAAAATTTGAATCAGACTCTTTCAGGCCCTCTTATGGGTCCATTTCAACTCCACAGAACCAAGGCAAACCAGGGACAGAGATGACTGACATCTGAACCAAAAAAGGAAAATTTTTGTTCTCTTCACCCCCCCCCCCCTTTTTTTGTTTTGTGGGCAGCTTTTTTTTAGCCTTTGAAGCGCAGGCTCTTACTCTAATAATGCGTGTATTCCGTTACAAGAGATTGACTTCTGGGTGGCATGCTGATTTTTTTTTAATCATAATGTGTATATTCCGGAAAAAGATTCAAAGAATTATTGCACTTCATCTTCTTAAATTGTGGGGTTTGAATCTTTAATGCTTCTCCCAACGTCTAGTTCCATTTTTTCAGCTTTTAATTAATTTATTTTTTTATATGAGACATTTACATGTCAAGGCAGTGAATGATACGTGGAGTTGTTTTGACTGAGAGAATCAATCGCTTTATTATATTGTTTTATTTGGCCCCCAATTTGAATTTGAACGACTGCAAAAAGACACAATCTCTCAAACCAAAATAAAGCATTTTTTGGCAACGGCTAGCATCTATAGCAATTGGCACGTACATGGTCGCAAAATTTGGTCCATCAAAACAGCCCACTACCAGCCACTATTCTCTCCATCTAATCTTAATCTAGTGGTAGCATAAAATTGTGATCGTGGTGGCACATGCGCTACATAAAATAGTTCGTTAAATTAAGATTTAAAATATCTATAACACTAGTAGCTTCCTGTACAATTTCATGATCATTTCGTTGCCACATCTATAGACATTTATTTTAATCCGTCACACAAACAGCTTAAATTCATACCAAAAATAATTTCAAAGACAGGAACAGAAAAGCTAACATCGCCTTGCAACTATTGGTCATTATTGGACGTTGACATCCAAAATTCTAGCATTATTATGACTAGCCTTAGGTATAGTTACATACAAAACCCCATCTTTAACCTCAGCTGTTATCTTGTCAAACTGAACATTCTCAGGCAATGCAATCCTGCTGCTGTACCTCCCATAACTTTTAGCAGACCAGCCCGCTTCTTCTTCATCAGTTTCACCGTCGCCATTATTATTATTATTATTATTATTATTATTATTATTCAGTCGGCTTTCTTTCTTTTTGTTTTCGGGTACTTTTTGCGCTTTGACAACCAACATTTTCTCTTCAACCCAGACCTTAACATCTTCTTTAGTCATGCCAGGCATGTCAAATCTCATCTTGTACTCATTCTCCCCTTCTTTTATCTCCCATGGCGTCCTTCCCCTGCTGTTAAACCCTCCTGTCTCGCTGGGCAGTGGCGTTGGCCAAGTCCCAGAGTAAGCGAATGGCTCCTCCAACATCCTCTCCATTGTCTCCATCATCTGCTGCACTGTTCTTGCTGTAGGAAACCTGTCCCATAATCCTGAAAATTAATTGAATATAAGTAACATATCAATCCATAAGTTATTTTTTTTCCTTTTTTTTGGAATCTAAAACTCAAGATTCATGAATAGATTCGACACAAAGATTATGTCAAATAAGTACCTACTGGTAGAACAGGGGCAACTCGTTTCTTGGATGGGGGTTCATGGTGCTGGCTTTTGCCTCGTTGCGAGTGGTCAAGATTGTCTCTTCTGCTTTCTCCGGCAGCTGCCTGGGCCTTGACGTCGAGCTTCAATTTGTTACAACCTGAATCTCGGCTTCTCCTGGGAGACAGGGGAACGGAGATGCCTATTAAATTGGAAAGGGCATGTGACATTTTCAGTGGTTGTATTTCTTTTATATTGATTCAAATGTATGTAATTAATTTTGTGACCTTCCTAATTTGATTGCAATGCCAATATTCTCCATTTACCGGGTGTCCTATAAAGAGAGGAGAAGAAAACTCTAGAGTGAAATTATTGGATGGATACGGAGGGTTTCCTGTTTCTAGAGTTCTCCTAGAGAAAGGGCCCAAAAAAAAAAAGAAAAAACAATATCTTCAGATAAGGTTTCTCGGCATTCGGTTCGGATTGAATTAAATTAAACCCAAAATTGATGTCGCATTTTAAACCAAACCGAATTCAAAACTTATTTGGAGTTTCGGTTCGGTTCGAATCTACCAACCGAAAGGATTGGAAGAGGAAAACTGACTGGTTTTTTAGTTAAAGAAATTACACGCGCGCGCGCGCGCACACACACCCAAATACCCATGTGTCCAATTTTCTTCCATTACTGAAAAACCCCTAACCTCTCGCAGTCTCTCTCACAACTTCCATTAGTAGGCCACCGCATCATCAGCAGTCATTTATCCACTCCACCACACGCCAACAGCAATCGATTTTGCATCCAATCAATAAACGTCGCCCATTTCGAGTCCCATTCCTGTTACACTACCACAAGAATGTTTTGGTGGAACACCCAACGCGGCACGATGCATATACGAGTCGGATTTAAAATTTTAAGTATGGCTTAAAAAATATAATAACGGATGCACGGAAAAATCTGTAATAAATATATTTTATTTTTTAACGTAAATAAATTTAAAATTTTATAATTTTATAAATAACTCGAAATTAAACTTCTTAAAATATTTTATTAACACAAATTTTTAAATTTTTTTAATTCTTAGTTAAAAAATATTTTAATTAATTTACATTTAAGCTTTATTAAATGAATTATTGATATTATGATTTTAATAAATAAAATATAAATATTATAATTTTATAAATAATATTAATATTACTATAGACTATAATCTATGATTCTATGTAAGTGTAAGTTAATAATTAAGTTAAACTTTAAGAAAAATTTATTATTATTGTTGTTGTTAAGTATTAAAAAAATTATAGTATCGAAGAGTTTGACTTAATAATTAATATTATATTTACTTATTATTTTTAGTTTATATTATTAGATACAGGTTTGAGTTTTGAATTTTTTATTCTATTAAATTAGATTAAAGGCACATGGATGTAATAGACTTAATAAAAAAAATGACATGTTCTCTTAAAACAATCTAAAAAAGAAAAGAGCTTATCATGCCTTTTTTTTCTTAGATATGGAACATGCTTAAGAAAAAAAAAAAAAAAGGCACAGCACAGCACAATGCAAAAACAGATGGGCAGGCATAGCATGACGCGAACACAAGCCCGTATGGGCTTCTTTTGATAGTTAACAAGCAGTGGCAAATTCATTGGCGGGTATATCGGGGCGCAAAATAAAATAAATTACTTTAGTTAAATTTACAAATATGCCATAATTATTAATTACAAAAGTGCCGTTCAAATTAAAAAAAAAAACTTTACGTAGTTCACTTTTCTTTTTCTTTTTTACTTTAACCAACGACAATACTAAAAGGCAAGAATTAAAAAAAAAAAAAAACGGTAGTCCCGTTCACAATTCTTCATTTTCTTGATCTTCCAATTTATATGGCTCTTCATCTTTTTCTGCTAGTATGCTTTCAGAATTTATATAAATTGATTATTTTTTGTGATGGATTTTACTAATTTGCTCTACATTTTATTTTGATTCATTATTTTGAATTTTTTATTGGCTATTTATTTTTTGTGATTGGGTTTGTTGGTTTGTTCTATAATTTGTTTTGATTCTTTATTTTGTAAAGTTTCAATTTTAATTGCTATTCATATATTCTAAGTTAATATTATGTCCAAGAAGTTGGTAAAACTCAAGCAAATTAATTTTATTCTCATGATTTCACTGCAAATAAAGTTTTTACTTTAAGAACTGAATTAGAACATTATAAGTTTAACGTGCTTTCTCATCCACTAAAATGTTTCTTCACTTTTTTAGGCATGTAATGATAAATTCATATAAAGAAGTTGCAATACTATTTCTTAATTGATAAATTAATTCGCCTGGTGTTAACCTGTCTAATTTTTATAAACACAACGAGCATATATTTTCAACCATAAATTTTATCAATATATCACTTCGCAATAAGATGAAAAATGAGTTTCTTTTAAATCATATGGTTGTATGTGCTGAAATAAAATTTTAGATACTATTGATTTAGATTTTATAATTGACGAGTTTCATTATTTAAAGTCACAAAAATACAACTTCAGTAGCTTTTTTTTATTATATTTTATTTCTAACTTTTTTATATAAATATTTTTTTATAGTAAATATTATTTGAGATAAAGCTTTTAATGTCCCCTCTTATTAGGCCTTTTTTTATTTTTATTTTTTACTTATGGTATTTTATGTTCACTTTGCTATATACTTAAAAAAAAAAAAAATAGCCGGGCTACTTTAAAGTCTTGGGGTTGCCCCTGTTGGCGCGGCCTATTAGCGATCTCTGTTTGCAACTTCCATCTCATCGCTTGTGGGCATTGCAACACCCAAAGGTCAATCTTCGACGTTGTAGGCTCAAGCTCCCACTTGATGTTGATGGCAATTAGTAAGCATGTTCTATTTATTTCTTTGTTTTACCAAATCAATAAAATACTTTTACTTTAAGATTAATTTGAAAAAAATATCTGTCTAAATCTAATTGCACCTTGGATCAATGGAGCTAATCATGAGAGTAATTTTGGTGACAAAGCAAACTTGTATATTTTCAAGCCAGCTAGCCACCAAATTGAAAGGAGAAAAATGGACAAAAAAGGGAATCAAATTTAGTGGAGTACGATTAAATTGTTTATATAAAAAGAAGAATCGTTTGGTATTGCACGCTTTCAACTTTTTTAAACCGTTTCTTCCTGTGATAATAATATGTAAAGAAAACTGTTCATCGTGGTGCTATCTAGCAAAGTAGAAATGTGACCATGACTTGCCACAACTTGGTGTAGAATCTCAACCGGCATGGTGAATTGTTCAGTTCCAATGCAAACCACAGAAATGAAATCACCAGAACCGCAGAGCACATTGACCAGATGCATTTTATTATATATATATATATAAACACATAAATGAAAATTAGAAGAATTTAAGACGATGCATCCTTAAACTGAAGGATTCGTTTTGGTTCATGGGTGAGCGTAGGCAAGCGTTTTATTACACCTTTGGACTGGCAACAGTAGAAACTGCACTGGCGCGCTTGACTTGTGCATTTCATTGGGCACTTGTTGTGCGTGCATTGGGTGTGAATAAGTAACACAGTACCCTCCTCGGTTATTGATATACATACGTGAAATTTAATTTAATATAATTTTGATTTTTTAAAAATAAATATACATATATTATAATATTATATATTTATTATATAACGAAAATAGTACGTGAGATGTATTATAAAATTTTTCCGCCCCATGACATGGACCCTTGCCATTAGGCGATAAAAAGAAAAGAAAAAAAATTCACGGGCATGACGATGCTTGTGCGCCACCTTATGCTATGAGTTTCAAGTTTCCAGAATCTACAGAATGTAGAGTGCATGCGTCTTTCAAGCATGTGCGTCTGTATGCGTAAGTAATTGTATTTACGCACACACTTACTGTTGCGTTTGCGTACGTGTAATGCTTCTTGAAATCAATCAGATAAAAGCAAAATTTTCCTGCAACTGCAAGCGTGGTTTTTTTTGACAAATTACATGTATAGAGCGGAAACCTCTTCCTGCCGTTACCGTGTAAAATCTGATGTCTCAGGAAGCAACGACATCGATCAATGTTTACGGTGCCGGAGTTACTTGAGCATTGACTAGTCAGTGGTTGCGTTGTTCCCGGGAGATAAAACTAATTGATCTTACCCATTTGGTTTTGAATCAAACATGACATGATTGTATTTTGGTATGACCAGTAACATGAACCCCTGGAAAAACGGAAAATAATTGATCTTCAGTATCTCATCCGATTTCGTTTTGTGCATTAATTCAACTCTGTACGGCACTCTGGCGTCATTAAAATCGCGAGTAAATTATCTACCAACACGTTGTCACGTGTCTCGCTCGGTGGATGAAAATTTACGGAGTGCTGCTTTGATCGTTGTAAATGTCACCCTTCCTTCATAATGCCAATTCAAACGTTGATGCCTCTAAAATACAATTCATTTAATTACCAAAATAAAATTCACCACACTCTATTATATGTTTGATGCTTGAACGTAAAGCATTGGAGTAGAATATCCCATGATCCCTGGGATAAACTAACTACTGATATCAGGTATCATCCATATGAGCCCCACCTTTTTATGTTATGTATATATATATATATATGCCATGAGATTACATATTACATTATTATTGAGATTAGTTTTTATTAAATTTTAAAATTAAAATTATATAATTATTGATATTTATAAATTAAATTATTATTAAAATTAACTTATATTAAATCATAAAAAATAATCTCAATTTAATTATTTTATAATTAAAAAAAAATAAAACCTCATTAATATTTTTACAGGAGTTCAATCAGTTGCTCTCACGCTGAGCGCTTGACCCCGAGCGGCTCTTAATAATTGTTATTAAAAGGTTGTAGGTGCTGTCTCATGATATATGGTTCATAGAGCTCGTTACGGCATCTGTAAACAAAATGAAAAATGCGGTACTTGTCTCGTGCCACAACAGCTGATAGACTATAATTTACGCAAATTAATAATTTGAAAATTCATTTCTTATTATACAGAACGAGCACTTAGTAAGGATAGTTTCGACTTTTAATATGTGCCGACTAAAGATTTGAACTCAGAAGTCCTGAGCAGCGCACATGGCCTCGAAAATGTGTTATATCTTTTAATATAAAAATAATAATTATAATTATAAAATAAATATTAATAATATTAAATAAATATAATTTTAATAAAATTAATAACCTTTATTAAATAAATATAAAATTAAATTAAATTAACTTCTAATTCATAACAGTTTATATTTATTAAATATTTTATTATAATTTTAATCTAAAATAAGGTTTTTAGATATATCTCTAAATTTTAACAGAATAATTTTTTTTAAATTTATCAATATAATTACGTGTGATTGATTTTACATAAATAAAAAGGTAATTAATTCAACTAAAGAACTACTAACATATTTAAATTTTACTTGAAGGACTTTAAATTTTTTTTTTTCTTTAATAACAACTTTTCACTTTTCACTTTGATTTGATAGAAAGGAATCATATTGTAAAAAAAAATAGAAATACTTAGAATAAAATTTTATGACACACTACACAATATAACTAAAAGTAATTAGATAAATAAATGAAAACTACAATTTTATTCTTTAATTAAAAAAATTAATATTAATATATTTTTACAAGTAAAAACTATTAATATTTATAATTAAGAACTAATCTAAGACAAATTTAACTCATCTTTCTCCTCCCCGATAAAGTATATTACATATCACTAAGTTGCTTGGAGAATGACGTTTACCATTAAAGAGCCAACTATCATCATCACCGTCATCATTATGTTGGCCAATTTAAGAGTATCCAAAGGTGCCCAATGTGACGGACGAGAGGATTCAAGTCTATGCTGTACTTTTACATTTCATTATGAGAGTAAATTTAGAAGAAGTGGCATAATATTAACTCATTAGAAGAATGATTTTAGTTATGTGTATGACTTCATTTAGACAACTCTTTAATATTAAGTTCTTAATTAGTGATTAGTTTTTTAAATTCAATCAGGTTGGTCTGTCTGAATTTTAAAAAGTTTAGGTTTATGACATCTTCTACACTCACGTCTCTAAAACACGTTTCTCACATTCAGTACAATCTTGTCGATATTAGTATATAAATACATATCTTGAGCGTTACAATTATAGTATGTGACATTAAGCTTTAGAATAAGAAGTGTCACAGATCGATTTATTTTTACGTGATACTGTGCAGTTTTAGGGACTAAACTCACACTCTCTTAGTTCTAAACCAGCTTTGTACTCAAATTCATTGCTTAATTCGAAGACCAGAATGCGTATTTACTAAAAAATACTCAAGATCCGAAGAAAAAATTTATATATTATTTAAAAAAAATATTTGAAATTTTTATATTTTTATTATTTTTAATTAGGTTGAGCCAAATAAAATCTCTCCTATATATAAAATATAAGTGAGAGTCTCAACTATCACCTATATATATATATAAATGCTTAAGTAAATATCTATATAAATTTTTAAGGTTTTAGAATCTTATGTGGACCAGACCATGTGAGGAGAGTTGGGAAAAAAGATACCGTCGTTGAAAACGTAATCCGGGGAATAGATCTGTGAAAGGCCAATTACAGCTTACGCGAGGGGTACACTGTCGCAACATTATGCTACTGCTCCGAGTGAAAAAAATTTTAGTTTTATTCAGGCAGCTGGAAGCTACCAGTGTGTCAGTGTTTACTTCACTCTTCAGAAACAAAGGGCATTTCAGTCAAAATAATTAGTTTTGTCGGGTACATAAGCGTGCACGTAAATATATGATGGAAGAGAAAGCAAATGCGATGCACATTTTTCATTCTACACAGTCCCACTCCCGCACTCGCACTCGCACTCGCACTCGCACCATCATCACTAGAGAATAGAGAAACTAGAGAGGGAAAATCAAAGCGGAGCGATGATGGACAAGTTTACCCCGCAGGTCCTCTTGCTCCCATTCATTGTCTCCATAATCACTCTCCTATACTGGAGGTTACAGTCGCGGCCGCGGTCACAGTCAGCCACCGCCAACAGCCCCGCACCGTCACCGCCAAATAAATATCCCCTAATCGGTCACCTCCATCTCCTCACAGACATGCCGCATCATACCTTCGCTGAACTCGCTGACAAACTGGGTCCAATTTTTCACCTCCAACTCGGCCAAGTCCCAACCGTTGTGATCTCCTCATCGGAACTCGCCAAACTCGTTCTCAAAACCCACGACCACGTCTTCTGCAGCCGGCCACAACTGATCGCCGATCAGTACATCTCGTTCGGATGCTCTGACGTCACCTTCGCCTCTTACGGGCCTTACTGGCGCCAAGTCCGTAAGATATGCGTCACGGAGTTACTGAGCTCGAAACGAGTCAGCTCGTTCCAGGCCGTTCGAGATGAGGAAGTGAAACGTCTGTTAACGTCGGTGAAAAGCCAGTGCGGGTCGGTGACAGACATGAGCAAGCTATTTTTCACGTTAGCTAACGATATACTGTGCCTTGCAGCTTTTGGGATGAGGTACGTGAACGTGGAAGGTGAAAGAAGCAAGAATTTGGTGAGTGTTTTTACAGAGAGTCAAGAGTTGCTATCCGGGTTTTGTATTGGGGATTTTTTCCCGGAATGGGGTTGGCTCAGCTCGCTCAGCGGCTACACACGAAGGCTGAGGAAGAATACGCAAGACCTGACAGTTGCTATTGATGAGATTATCAGTGAGCATCTCTCCAGGAAGCAGGCAACAGATTATTCAGGCTCACCATTAATGGATGGCGATGGTGACGGTGATTTTATTGATGTTTTACTCCGCGTGCAACAACGAGATGACTTGGAGGTGCCCATTACTGATGATAATCTCAAGGCTCTCGTTCTGGTATGTAGATATATATATACGTACAGTATACTTTACAAGTTCTACTTCAACTTCTTCTTTCTTAATTGTGTCATCACGAGTTTCATTCAGTTCAGTGAGTCTCTAAGTGAGTGAGTTTGGCATAAATGTGTTTCCAATTAATTTGCCCGCAGTAAATTAATTAGTATTCAATTGAATTATTATTGCAATTTTCAAGGTAGTAGTTGAGGCGTTGTTACGTTTTTATTGCGTTATCGTAACAGGGTCAGTCATTATTATTCCAAGTTCTTTACAACGTCAGATGTCTGCTTCTCCCACTCTGATCACAATTCAGTAGAGTAAGCGTGCATATCGAGAAAGAAAGTCAAACGAGATAAATTACAATATGGAGAGGAGTTGATAATTTCAGCAGTTGTATTATTATAATAAAGTTGATTTCTCCTTCGTTGTTTGTTAAAATGATCTCTGAAACCAAAGGATTTTAAAATGCCTAAAGTTCTCGCATGTTGGCATTTTCAAGCCCGACCACTGGAAAATATTTTATGCCCTTGTTTTTTTTTTTTTCTCTCTACCTAATTGACGATAGCATGAGATAATATGTATGTTCTTGATTGTATTCTCACTCAAAGCTATTTCACAATTTAGAAGGCATTTTACATTTTATTTATTGTAGATAAAAGCTTGATAGTTTCGGCATTGACACTAAGTTCTGCCTACTTGTCCCAAATGTCATCACTAAAACCCCTTTGCTTTACCATGCATAAAACTAAGAAGTAATTATATAAGAATAGGAGTTAATTGATGTATTCTTCAAAACTATGGTATTTGATTTTCTTTTATACAAACGACTAGGGGTGAGGTCATAAATCATCGTATAAAATACCAAATTAAATCATTTTTCACCTTTTGCGGCTGTGGATTATCACGCGGCAATGGGATATTGCCAACGAGTGAGCACTTGGAGATTTGTTTGCTTTGTTGACGTTGCATATGATAACTATTACACTTTTCTGATAAGTCTTTTGATCTTCCATCATAATAATAATAATAATAATAATAATAATAATAATAATAATAATAATAATAATAATAATAATTGAGCAAATGTTACGTTCACATGCAGTGTGATTTCCTCATGTTTATGCTGTGGTACAGGACATGTTTATGGCGGGAACTGACACCACGGCAGCAACAATAGAATGGACGATGACGGAGCTTGCTAGACACCCAAGAGTGATGAGAAAAGCACAAGAAGAAGTTCGAAGAGTTGCTTCCGGCAGTGGAGAAGTTAACGACAGCCATATCCAGCAGCTCCATTACATGAAAGCCGTGATTAAAGAGACAATGAGACTGCACCCATCTGTCCCTTTACTAGTTCCCAGAGAGTCCATGGAGAAATGTGTGCTCAAAGGCTATGAAATACCTGCTAAAACTCGAATCCTAATCAACATCTATGCCATTGGCAGAGACCCTAAGACCTGGGAAAATCCCCTCGAGTACATTCCTGAGAGGTTTGATGAGAATAACATAGATTTTAAGGATCAAGATTTTAGGTTTCTACCATTTGGAGGAGGAAGAAGAGGTTGCCCTGGCTATAATTTTGGATTGGCAACTGTAGAAACTGCACTGGCTCGGCTTCTCTATCATTTTGATTGGGCATTGCCTCCGGCAGTTGGGGCTGATGATGTGGATCTTCACGAGATTTTTGGGCTTGCTACTAGGAAAAAATCTCCCCTGCTGCTTCTCCCAATAGCAAACAAGGATTATGAACTCAAGTGAAATTATGCCCAAAAGAGTTTCCGCCGCCACATGTACGTGCGTGATTTGTATTTGCTGTTCCAATAATAAATCTTCTTTGAAAGAAGATAAAACAAAAATGTATTGTCTCCAGGTAAAACGGGGTATTTCATTTTCTGATCAAAGCAGGCTGAATTTGCATTTAGGTGCTATACATACAACATAAATTTGGTTCCATAAACAAAATCTATTAGTCTACAAACAAAACTGAGTAATCACTGTGTTTGTGTCCACCACCTGTCTCTGTGCAACTATTGATGATCAGAACACTTCTCAATCCGCTTCTCGAACTTCAACCTCAAATCCTTGTTAATGAAAAAGAAGAAGGAAAAGAAAACACAATATACTCATCCTCCATAGAAGCCACTGCTTTTAAATGGAGAAATAATGACAAAGACAGCCGATTCTATGTTGAGTTCTGCATGCATAACCAAGAAACCAAAGGGGACACAACTTACTTGGCCTTTTCCTTAGAATTTTCCTCAGACTCCTCAGATGATGTTGAATTTAGTGCCGTAATCTTCCCAAAAGATTCCTTTGCATCACCAAAGAAGTCTTTCACTTTATCAAGGACAGTTTTTAGTTTGTCTGGTGTTGGAAGCTGAAAATTGGATTAAGAGTACAAGGTTATTACTCATTATTGACCAGAGTTTTCAACCGTAAAATTCCTCCAACAATCTAAATCTATGACATTGGGAACGGGAACCAAAAAAAAAAAAATCCACAAACTCCCGAAGGCTTACCTCAATCACATCAGAAGTAGAAAGAGCAGCTCTTAAGTTGCCATTTTCCTGCATAATTGGCATAGAAAAAATAGAGATTTAGTCCCAGGCCATAATGCAGTTTACCTTGGTGCTTATACAAAGCTTTGATGGCAAGAAGTAAATCCATGTGAAATGTAAAAGACTAAGAGGGTACAGGAGCATTACAACAAGCTTGTATCCATATCTGAACTCAGCAGCGGACCGCAATACACGAAATTGCTTGAATGCAGTCTTCTGTATCTCCTTCTCATCCTATTGAAAATAAAAGCAAGCAAGAAGTTATGAATGGGACCTAGATGTAAAATGATCAGGAAATACCAAAGACAAACAGAGCAAGGTCAACCGAGCATCAGACAACTTAAAGTCAGAGCTCTATGCTCTCAATCTAATAGGACTAAAGATGGAATACTGCTCTAAGAATTAAAGTTGATCAGCTGGAAACAGAAGATGTTATCCAAATCCTTCTTAAAAATTGAAATGGCCATTAGAAGGCCTCCACAGCTGCATGACGAACCTCAAAACAGCATCAATGATTTCCAACTTATAAATAGCTAAAATTGCCTTTATGTGTTCGAGAAAGGCATAACAAGTTCCTTAAAAAGTTAAATTTGAGCAAAAGGGATAATAAACTTTGGTTACGAAAAAGGGATTAAAAAAGATTAAGAAACATGTATTCCTCCTAATCAATAATTACAAGACTATAAATCAAATGAATTATAAATTAAATCAGTTGAAACAGAGCAGAACTTACTCGATAAATAACTGCAGCAAGATTTCTAGCAAGTGTATCTTTGTAAATATATTTCCCCAGGAAATTATCTTTTGCGGCGACCATGATTTTGGCAGTGGTGCCACCTGTAATTATACTAAGTGGGTACCAAAGATAAACCTGCGCAAAAAGTAAAGAATTTTACGATATCCGTGAAATCAATCCAAATTATAAGAATCATATGCATAAATATCAAAATCAAAATCTATTGCTGTGATGCCAGCTTTTGAAAACAGAAGAATGAATGCGGAAACGAACATTGGCCATGCGAATGAAGATGACAAAGCGAGGATTGCCATCGTCTTCAATCTTAGGCAATGAAGGAGGCGGCGGCCTTTGAAACTGACGAGCTTGCATTCCCCTTTTGCCCTTAGCTTGCACCACTAACAGCCGTCGTTGCCTCTCACGTCCATTAGGCTTCTGGGTGGTTCTTGAAGAAAACAGCGAGTGCTTGAACAGTACATCTTCGTGCGTTCCTGAACTTGATAATGGAAGTCGAACCAGCGCGTTTAGAGACATACCCACTTCCGTTTATGTGTTCCTTAGCAAATTCTGTTTCTCCCTCGCTTTGTTTTGGGTTAACCAACCGAGCTGTGTACTGATGTGTGTCTTTCTTATCCACACATGATGCAAGAACATGATGCAACTGTGATACTAAGAGTTGCAGATAAATTTGTGCCATACACGTGGCAGATGCATAGTGGCTAAATTGTCACATCTTCAACTTGACTCATTTGAACCGGTGCCGTTTTTGGCACAAAATATTTTGAAGTTCCTCTGAAGGCGTTTGACCCAAAAATTAAGGAATCAGAAGCCGAGGTAGTTACTTAATGGCGAGCTTCTGCTGTATAATTAGTTTAATCTGTTTGCTTATGCACTCGCTTAACATTCACGCTCATTTGCTGCTACTCCATTGTTTGAGCTCTAGTTAATTTTTCTTTAGAGTTGTTACAATGTAAGAATCAGAATACTTACATTTAATAATCAGAATACTTACAACTGCTCAACAAAACCAAAAGAATGTTTAACGTACGTAGCTGTCTTTAAATTTGCCATTAACATTCAACTGTTCTTCTTTATTTGAATTGCTAATCAACATGAAAACTTCACAAAGTTGTCTTATTTATTTGACACCCAGTTCAGGTTTATAATTGAGCTGCAAATAACCAAAGTTAAATGATCAAGTTTATCTAGGAGCATTTCCAGCAAGAAGCTGCAATAATGGGCTTTGATTTCCATCCCAGAACCAAGCACCCTTTCTCTTCAACGATGGTGTAACCCTCACATATTTGGACTTTCCTTAGCCACTGCTTGGCCTGCATTAGCATCTTAATAGGCACTGATTGGAACCCAGCACGGCTCATGTGCCTGCGCCATTGATCAACCCTTTCATGTCTCTCCACCCTGGCTGTCCCCTCACAGCTCACTATGTTCTTGATTTCCTCTGCAAAATAGAACTGCTCTATCTTGGCTCGTTTCGTGTCGTACTTTGGTAGCATAGCGTCTAGTGAGTCAAATATAGCTGAATAGTAATGCAATGCCTCCATGAACCTCCCTAGAAAGAATGGCCCATTATGGCTCGAGTCTTGCTCAACTAGCATTATCAACTTCGGTGAAAGTTGGTGTAGTCTTCGTAAAACCAAGTTCAATGCGCCTCGGCTTTCTTTTACCACACAATGCAACTCAAGAATGCTGTTCATCACAAGAAGCTCACCATCTTCTACGTTGATATCTTTGGCTTGCAAGGTTTCAAGGCTCTTTTCTACGGCTAAAAATTCAAAATTCAGCTTCAGGCCATCCGCACAGCGCTTTAACTCATCTCCGATTTCCCCAAGGCGTTCACTACAGTTTCCAACGCCAGTTATTTTGAGGCGTTTTGGAAGTTTTCCTGAACGGTTGACTAGGCTTTGCATCAAACTACGCCATTGACAGCCATTGGGAAGGCCTAATGTCATCCCCAAGTCCACAACATGAACTAAACTCTCTCCCTCAAAGACTTCCAATAGCGATGCATTTGCTACGAAATGACCAAATTGGATTTGCGGGCAAATTTCATAAAAAAGGCTCAAGGATTCATCTCTCTCTGATGTAATGGCCATTGCTTTTGCTGCAGGGCCAACGATGCCAATCGCTCCAAGTGGTTGAACTAGAGCAATGCGGTCGGAAAGTCCTTGAACAAAGCAGGAAGCAACTCGCTGAAATGATGTTCCAAAGAGCAGGACATTGGCCCCGAGTTCTGATAGTAAAGCTGAAGCATGAGCTTTGTCACGGCAAGCCACTGCCTCAGCACAGGCAATAAGTTGCTGTACTAGTTTCATTCCATCTCCATTCCCTTCTTCCTTAACTTCGATGTCCTTGCCAGCCATCATGGCTAGTGCTGCTTCTTCCATGGCCTCTATTGCGAAGTACCTCTGCGTGTACGCCCATACATGATCACGAAATTGGAGTCTCGGTGAGCTGTTCAAACTATTACAGAGACTACTACTACTTCCCCTGGATTCATCAGTCGTTGATACGTTCTTTATCCTCTTATGGTTTCGTAATTCATCTGAAGACGACCAGGTGCAAGATTGGCTTTCCAAGGTGGAGAGATTGAAACACCGGTAGCATCCCGTGGCTGAGTAGCTGAGATCAAGGCCCGTAACCTCATTATCTTTATCACCAAGCCACAATCCGTGCTGCCACGGGAAATCAGGCGCCATTAAATTAGCCTTCGATTGCCTTTTGCAATAAGATGCTCGAAAGACCCCCTCTGTTGCGCAAGGGCTTTATATATTGAATTTTCTTGTTTGGGTGAATATAACAAGGCCGAATATCATAAATGATAAAATATGCTAAGAGAAACCATTGTAAAAAAGTGCCTTGCCTGACCTAGACAACCAAGCATAGAACAAAGCAAGCATAGAGCAATCGAGGTGAGTTCTTTAACATTTTTTTATTTTACTTTTTCATGGAATCCCTATAGCTTCGGAATTGAATATCTTGGCACAATAGGCTCTAGAAGACTTATCCATAGGTAACTGTCATTTTCTGATGTGCAGAGTTCTTTCCAAAATGCTGGTTATTTTTATATTATTATTTTTGGATTCCTACGGTACAATGTAATCCTAGCAGAGACACAATTCAGAACTAAAGAAACTGTCCGCAACTATGCATCTTCTTTTGTCTTTTTCTTCATCAGGATTTTGTTTTGTGTATATATGTCGTAAAATCGGCAACTACTATAACGTCTTGCTAGGTCCTTCAGAAGGCAATGACTTGACGTGTTTAATTAACTTTTCCCTGTTACACCGTACTGCACTTCTTAGGTGAAAATAGAATAAAAAGGGTTCTCGGATCCATATTCTTAGCCGGCCAGCTTGGGATGCTGAATTTATGCATTATGAAGTTTATGCATGTTACTCTACGCCATAAGTATGACGCACGAGCTTGCGTAAGTAATATGAGATTGAATAACTCTGCCACCATCAAATTGTTGATTCAATTGTAAACTTAGAAGATCACAAAGAAACTGAGAAGAAGCAGTGCTTTTCATTCAGTTTTATTCTTCCACATACAACATATAATACAGATAAATAATTTTTGTACAAATGAATGTACCCCAAAGGCCTTTAACAAGCGGAAAACCTGAAAGCTTCCTCAACACACAAAAATGATGATTGTCTTTCCTTTTCTAATCTATTTAGTACGAGAATTCGTGGCCTCGTATTGATATGTATTTCTTGACCCATATTGAGATATCTTCTGCACATGCAACGGCTTGTGGCGTCTGCAAGAGTATATCAAGAGTAGCAAACTCATGGACGGCATCCTTGTAATCAAGAAGCGGTGCATCCACGTTAACCTTCCGCAGTTCTTCTGAGTAGGCAATGGCTCGATCCCTCATCCAGTCATGCTCGGCAACAACTGTAAGGGTTGGTGGCATGTGGTTTAGAGGTGGTCCTCTCCCAGGAATGAGAGGGTTTGCAGCTGGGTGATCTAGGCTGAATTCTTTCTCGGGTAGGAAAAGTTTCCATGCCTGTAAGCACATGGCCTTGTCGTATAAGTAGGAATTTGAGAGCTTAATTTCAGAATTTGTAGAAACGCTCCCCATAAAGAAAGGGTACATAAGAACTTGTGCCACCACCTTAACAGGATCCAAAAGCTTGCCTGCTTCTACAGACTTCTTAGCCACAAAATCTGCTATGTTCGCACCGCTGCTTACTCCAAGGAGAACACACCTGTTCTGATAACAAGACTAAGTTAATTTTTGTTCAAACAGAAATAAATTGAAAATTGAAAACCAAATGAATAACGTCTATAGCAAAAAAAACTGAGGATTTGAACAATCAAGAGATATGCGCATGTTATTGTCACCTCGTTAACTAGCAATACAGTTAATGAATTGTAATACCAAAAATTTCCCTAAGAAGATCAATTATCCATACAAATGTTTCCCCCCTGCTATCTTAGATGCTAACCTTTATTTATCTTTTAGCTTTGGCACAAAATCTCGTAAGGCTTCCCTTTTCCCTCAATAATTTTGATTTATTAATCACTTATAAAGCTTTCCTAGGTTCCACATTCTCTGAAAAATTTCATCCGACATTGATATATCTAATTATCTGCATAAACGCCAACAATTGTACTAGCTTCAGCTTCAAGAGAGCATAGCATATAGTACCTAAAACAGGGTACACTCTTGAGGGGTTTTACAACAAAACAATGTATCCTTCAATTTCGGCACAACTATATCAAGATCAAATACTGTATATTGCAGCTGCTGAACATCATGTCATGAAATTCCCACATAAACATGCCAGAAATGCTATGAAATGACAAATTGTAGAACCAAAGCAATAAAGAAGACCTGGAGGGATCACCGTGAGCAGCCAACCAAGGCTCAAGCATTGAAACACCGAACTCGTCAAACACATGTTTCTCTCTTATACCATCCAATCTCTTACCATTGCGATTACCAAGCTGCGCTAAATTAGCCTGCTTCTTAATCCAATTCAGCACGTTTAACCCATCCTCAAACGACGCCGGATACCTACTCTCTGGTGCCAATCTATACCCAACCGCCACAACAATTACATCACACAGCTTCGCAATCCTCCTACAGAACGCATCGTTTGCAACCGAGTCATTGCTCCCGCTCACGAATCCCCCACCGTGAAACTGCAACATAACAGGCAGTTTCTTGTGACAGTTCCTCCCGGCCGTAACAGGAGCATAACCTTTGTAAACATAACCGTCAGCCAATGATGATTTGACAACTGTGTTTGGCAGAAAGATACGTAAGCTGAGACAAGAGGAGGGGTTTATGTGAATATCTTTAGTTGCCACCCCGTCAATGAACGTGGGGTTGCTGGCAGCCACGGCCTCGTCGGGACGACATGTCGTTCCAAATGGGTTTCTGTCTTGCAGAGATGATGATCCTGTTTGTGTTCTTAGATTATACAGCTGATGTTTCTTGTTGAGTTTGAAGAAGATACTGTAGAGTTTCACGACTAATGTTGGCATTTTTTTTTCTCTTTTTTAATCAAAAACAGATGCTGAGATTTGTTAATGGAGATTTTGAGTTTTGGGGTTGTGGGAAATCACTGACGAGACTCAGAGAGAGGGGAAGAGACTGCTTCAATTCAAATTGTTGAATTACGATGGCGTCTGCGGTGACTGCCCGTCAGAGATGAAGGTTCGAAAATTATGCTTTCTAATGTTGTACGTTTGACTGCTGTTGGGACTAAAGGTGTTTTGCTTTTCAAGGTATACAACTAAAGGAAGCGAGGAGATTCGGGAATGTAAGAAATTTTGCGTACAGGCGATATTGACTCTCTCTCCCTCTGCCTGCTGTGTGAGTTTGGCAGTCGTCGAGGCGCGGATGATGATGTGCAGCTTCGTTCGATTGTCCTGTCCGATTTCGTCAGTGGGTCCGAACATGATTGCCACCTGGAATGACGAATAACGTTTCCGCCGCCATTCTATCATGATATCATGATTTCTCCGCTGGGGCCCGTTCGCTTGAAACCTAACAATCACTCAATCACGAAGGATTTGCTGCGGTCTGACCCGATGGATCATCAATACATAGGGCTATGGGCCCCTTAAAATAAGCCCAACATCTCTGGAGGGCCCTCTTGTGAGCACATGTTCAAAATTGAGATCTTTTTCGAGTGCAGTTCAGGCGAGATTCACATCCCTGGTAATGTAAAATTTGTGCTGTATTAAAAAAAAATGCTTAGCCACAGTCACCCTTATTCAGTCATTAGTAATTCCTTGGATTACTTTACATCCCTGCTACTAGAAGGAAAGTGCCGCACTCTTTTTTGCCACTTGGAGATGGCTTTTCGATTTTATTGGATTAAGCATACGATATGTGAGCATATAAAATCAAAGAAAGCAACCTACAGTCCCATACATACTAATGGGGACAACGAAGTGACATATAATACTAATAGAAGAGGAAGCTGGTATTCAATTAGCTATGGAGGGAGACGGGGCTAAGGCAGAAGCCAGTCTAATCTTCCTTAGAATGACTTGTGCGATTGAACATGAACCTCTTGGTTTAATCAAAAGAACAGGTAACATGGCATACAATGCGCTGTTGTCACATGAACAGCGCATTGTTGATTTGTGCAATTGAATATGAACCTCTTGGTTTAATCAAAAGTACAAGTAACATGGCATGCAATGTGCTGTTGTCGCATGAACAACGCATTGTTCCTGTGCAATTGAACATAAATCACTTGTTTAATCAAAAGTACAAGTAAGATTGCATACAATGCGCTTTTGTCACATGAACAGGAAGAGGTTGTTCAAGAAGTGATTGCATATATAAGAAGGGCTTGTGCACATAAAGAAGAAAAGGAAGAAAGAGCTGTTGAATCAGATGTCGGATTACACGGTTTTCAAATAGATTCTTCTCGAAGTGGTCATTAGTTAACTTTAATTTTATTCTAATATTATTATCGTTTTGACAACATAATGTACCTTAATATCCTCATCCTCTTCCTCTCCCCAAGTGTTTTTTTTTTCCCCTCTCGCCCTCTGCAACTTCTTCAAACTTTTCATTAATTTCTTTTCTACCCTGTAGGAATGAGGATAGTGATGGATGATTTAGCAAAGATTTTGCATTAGGCGCACCGGGAATTCAGTCTCTAGTTAGATTAATCGTCTTCTTTTTAAGAATAAAATTTAAATGTATTTTATTTTAAAAAATAAATAACAAAATTATGTTAATCATGTAGATATGACTGTGTACACCAAAAAAAAAAAAAGAAACATATCAGAGTTTTTATTTTTTAAGCTTTCAAAAAATTTTAAAAAAGCAAATTGGTGAAAAATTTGAAGAATAAGTTGCAAGGGGCGGGAGAAAAAGAAGAAAAAAACTTGGAGAGAGTGATACGATGAAGATATTATGGTAAATTCTATGCATAAAGGTCATTATATTAAAATAAAATTACAAGCTATCAATATTTGAACACTAGTTTAAAATTACACATAAATCAAAACAATGGGACACGTGGCGAGAGGAGAAACTAATGACTGATAGGGTGGCTGTACTCCTCTAAAATCATACTATCTCATATTTAGTTTTTATCACTGTATTAGATAAAATTAGGCGAGTTAGCTCACAATCTAAGCAATATAAGAACTTAAGCAATAAAAGAACTCAAGCAATAAAAGATCTCACGCGAAGCAAGAAGAAGAATAACTTAAGCAAGACATCCCAACTCTACCACCATCACTCACGCGAAGCGCAGCTCCACCACCACTACACGGTCCAACTCTGTGCTGCATAACATATTGCTTCACTGCTGCCGTGCCTCTTCTTCATCACCTGGATCATCAAGCTTCAGTTTTGATTCTCAATCTGTGTTTGATTTCTGAATATGGATTTGACTTTTAAATTAGGATTTGATTGAACTAGTTCGTGTTTGAGGTTTTTTTACCAAGAACTTGTGCTGAATTAGTGTTAGAAGTAGTAATTTTCATAATTTGTTTGTTATTTCCCATCAATTATTAATATGAAGTTAAGGTGTTGAAAATTATTAATTTATTCATCAAACTGAAACTTATTAATTTGACATGGCACTGCCTACATCTTGGATCGAATTTATGGCACAATATGAAATAGAACAAAGGATATTGGCCTACTTGAGGTTGATCGTTATGACTAACATATTTCAGCAAAGTGGGGGGAAACAAATTGTGCTGGCATTTAACTTTTATGAAAATTTATCAATGGCATATTAGCTGATTTTTTTTTCCCGTTTTACTTGTTTTTTTAGATATAGACATGAAAAGAAAATTTTATTTCATCATGTGAAAAATGATATTGAGGTTATATTGCTTTAACGTGACTTTTTATGGATGACAAGTTTATGACCTTAAATTTAGAGATAAAGAAACTTTTCAAATATTAGGGCTTTCAAGTTATCACGAAATGATTTTAACTACAATTTTGGCAAGTGTTAGGATATTTTTGTGTAAGCAAGAGAGGAGTGGAGTTTGATTAGGGAGCATGCATTTCCAACTTAACAATGATATTTTACAATAGTATTTTGCCATGTGGATTTCTGTACTTGAATAATCTAATACAACCCATATTGTTGGTGATTATGTTATAATCATTGTATCATTTTATTATTTTATAACTATATTGTAGTATGCATAAGCTTTTATACCATCATCCTAAAACGACTCTTGAGAACAAATTTTATATGTTTTAATTATTTATTTATATTGTGAATATTTAATTTATAGGTTGGTTGATTAAATTATTTACTTCGATTTTTATTTGCAAGTTATGTATTTGGCAAAAAATGAGAAAATAAAAGTTATATTATCAAAAATTTTAGAAGTTGTTAGTTATATAATAATAATAATAATAATAATAATAATAATAATAATAATAATAATAATAATAATGAATTATGTTTTTTTAATAATTGGTTTAAAAAATTTTAAAATTTAAGACTTCCATATTTAGTTTGTTTCTTTTTCAGTACAATAATATTGTTTTCCAAATATATAGTTGCAATTAATCATTAAAAAAAATTAATATAGTGCAATGTAGTATCAAATGTAGTATAACTAAATTAATATAATAGTACAATATAAAATGTCGTACAACATTATTAAAATATATATAGTGTCGATGCAATATACCATAATACATTACACCTACATCAATATAATACAATATGATATGTCAAATTATAGTTCATGAGTGCATATATAGAGAATTTTTAGAATACTTATAACTTATTATGTTGGCTATACAACAAATCATGTTATCATATGTGCGTATTTATTTTTAAAAACTAACATACAAGTGGTAATTTTATAAAATTCAACCACACATATATACACTCTTTAGTTGATTACATTTCATCTTATACGTTTTAGAATTCTCGTAAAATATGATAGACCTCCATTATAAGGTCGGAGTTGGTTGATGCGTGCACTTACGTTTCTTGGCAAATGATAACGATGGCCTGGTGCTACAGTAAGAAAGTATACCCACAAAACATGTGATGTTTTGTACGTAATTGCTTAAATGGTATGAATTTCTGAATAAAAAATTTAGCTACAAACAAGATTAATATCCAATATTTGAACGAATTATATGCACATACTACAACGTCTTCATCAATTCACCTCTTCTCTTTTACATCCCTTTCTCCTAATTAGTTTCTTGTCGGCTCAGACAGCTGAGAAGTCTTCCATCTAATTAACACGCCAATTGCTAACCAACAAAACTCTCCTTCACTTCATTTGCCTACAGCGCTTGCTTCCTGCGTTGTCTTGCCATTTGTTTCGTAAACAATTATACTCCTTCGATACCCTTTTAACTTGTAGTAAATAGAGATGCATGTGGATGGATGCCCACGTCCTGACACAATGATGCTGCAATTAGAATGGAGATGCATTGATGCAACGCAACCAATTAAAGTAGATAACAGGAATAAAAATAATAGTGGTTGGTGATGATAAACAAGAATATTTTCAATAAGATAAAGTATAGCTTGGGTAAACCCTGATACTACACAAAGTGTTTCATGGTCATTTTAGTTTTCAGTTCAAGATTGCCTTAAAACTTGTACTTTTTAAAACATTTAAATGTCTTCATCTAATAATTAATTTTCATTTCATCGTTAACGCCTCTCGCTATCTCTCTCTATAAAATATATCTGATCACAAGTACATGAAACAATGCATACAATAACATTCAAGCTCAATGGGAAATTAAGGAGTTTATGCAGACTTTATTTTGTGCTATGAATATACACCCATCTCGATGATGAAGCTTGAGGTTGAAGTAATCTCTACAGAGACAATCAAACCATCTTCTCCAACTCCTCAACACCTTTGCCATTATCAACTCTCTTTTCTTGATCAAATATCTCCCCCGGTGTATAACCCTTTGGTTCTCTTCTACGCAGCTGATGATGAGATCAATACCAACAACACAGAAACACTTGCCAATTTTATCAAACAATCCTTATCCGAAGTCTTCACTTGCTTTTATCCTCTAGCAGGACGCATTCACAAGGACAATACTTTCATCGAGTGCAACGATGAGGGCATCCCATTTAAGAAAGCTCGAGTCAAGTGCCAACTTTTACATCTTCTTCAAAATCCAAATCCTAATGAGCTCAACAAACTACTCCCATTTGACGTGGCCGAAGCCAAAGAGCCACCCATTGGTATCCAATTCAACATCTTTGACTGTGGTGGTCTTGGGCTCGGTATCTGCATTTCCCACAAAGTCGGAGATGCTCAATCATTTTTCACTTTTGTGAAAAGCTGGGCAGCCACTGCACGTGGGGAGAAACAGACAGTACGTGTGGAATTTGTATCTGCTACACTCTTTCCACCCAAGAATATTTTAGGGTTCAAACCAAGCACTGGCATCGCTAAAGAGAATGTTGTAACAAAGAGGTTCGTGTTTACTGCCCCCAAGATCGAAGAAATAAGGTCAAATTACACCCACGGCGAAAGCTGCACTCCATCACGCGTCGAGGCCTTGTCAGCTTTCATATGGAGCCGCTTCGTTGCAGCCACAAAGCCATCGCATAAAACGTCAGAACATAGACTTTACACAATTACTCATGCAGTGAATCTACGTACAAGAATGGAGCCGCCGTTGCCGGATTATTCTTTTGGGAATCTTTATCGAACGGCGGTAACAATTCCCTGTCTAGATAATGAGGACGAAGAGCGTTATAATCATATTATAATAAGCCAAATGAGGGACTCGTTAGCCAAGGTTGACAAAGACTATGTGAAGAAACTGCAACAGGGCGATGAGCATTTGGGTTTCATAAGAGATAGAGCTGAGAAATTCGTAAGAGGGGAGATTGTTTCGTTCAGCTTCACTAGTTTATGCAGGTTTCCGCTGTATGAAGCTGATTTTGGTTGGGGGAAGCCTGTGTGGGTTGCCTCCGCCAGCTTGAGTTTCAACAATCTTGTGACGTTCATGGACACTGTTTCTGGTGATCATGGAGTTGAGGCGTGGATTAATTTGAAAGAGCAAGATATGGCTAAGTTGGAAGCTGACGAGAAACTGCTCTCATTTGCTTCTTAATTAAACTGCAGGTGCCCAGCGTATATTCTGATTTTATAATCTCCAACTTAGATCTTCTCAGTATCTCAACCCCTATAAGCTTTAAAAAAATCTGGTGTCATGGATATTAATATAATAATATAATAATAAATGATTGATATTTAAATACTTTTCCATATATATATATATATCGATAATTTTACATGTATATATGATGCATGCTTAGTAATCCAGGTAGTATAATAGTGAAACTGAAAATATGATTTATGTGTTTTGCTTGAAGTAAAGAGTTTCATCAATTACATAAATATAGAAATACAAGGTAAGAAAAATTTTCTAAATCGGATTTAAAGTTTAAGATTAAAATTTTAAACCAGTTGACAACGTTGTGAAAAAATTTTTGTAATATTATAAATTATTTGACAACATTATAAATACTTATTTATATTATCATGGATTCATCTTAAAATTTGTTAAATTTAAAATTCACGGGCGTGCAAATGACTCTATAAAGTTAATAAATGAAAATTGAGATAAAAAAAGAAATGAGTAATAATATAATCATATTTTTTTATATAAAATTTTTTATAAATTATTTTAATATAATTTTATTAGTTGAATCATATATTTCTAAAGTTATATGATTTATTTTAATTATTTAAATAATAATATAATTATAAATTTTTATATAAATTAATGTGATATAATTTAATTAATTATACTAAATATTTTTTTATTTATATAATTTATTTTAATTATTTTATATTTTTATTCTATTAATGAATTAATATTATATTAATTTATATAAAATAAATTTATAAATATATAATTATTTTATTATTTTATATTTTTATTTAATTAATAAATTAATAATAAATTAATTTATATAAAAAAGATGTGTATGAAAATTCGGGAGATAGTGTACAATCAAACAAAGAAGATAATGCAGTCGTCCTTATCCCGTCGCCTGCTAAAGGATTAATTAAAGCGATAATGCTTAAGTTCCAGATGCACTTCCAGCTAATTAAGGCCCACCTTTTACAACCACCAATGGACATATGGCAGAGAAATAGGCAACGATGGTGATTTTGTATTAATTAAACGTCGACGGAACCTTTTTCTTTTCCTTTTTCGGTGTTTTTTTCTGGTACATGTGCGAGCATTATTAGTTAACTTGAAAGTGGGGGAAGAAAAAGAAAAAAATAAATAAATAAAGCAATTGGTAATTAATAATCTACCGACAACACAAGCAAATTTTGACAAATTTTCCCAACCAGGCCACCCAAACGACTTATTATTATTTATTTATTAACTCGTACGCACAGCAAATATCAAATACATTTTCTGCAATCAACAGAGAAAAGAAAAGTACTAAAGACAAGACTTAAAGACACTCGGATAATCAAAAGTCGCAGCATAAGAAAGCAGATGAGGATCACGTTCAAACAAGGCCATGTCTGCTTCACCGAGAGTCACCCAAGCCTCAATTGAACCATCTCCAGTGCTCGAATCAATCAGCCCCACAAGATTTTTGTGATTTGCGGTGTCAGACGAAATATTAGTGACCCACGTCGGGTTTCCCCACCCAAAATCAATATCATACAACGAAACGTCACACAAACTGTTGCATACGTACAAGTCAACGTCATTGCTGATGACTATGGCAATGGCATCTTTGGAAGACTCGGTGATGGCTTCAAGTGCATCCTCTCTTTGAAGCTTCTGCGGGTAGCTCTTGCTGAAATCTTGAATCCCTTTTCTTAGCTCACGAACTAAGCCTTGTAATTGTACATCGCTCTCGTCCTTTTGGGAGGCATAGTATCCGACAAGGTTCCCGACGAAGTTGTCAGGCAAAGGAGGAGCGGTTATTTTGCGTATGTCAACAGATCGGGAGAGTATCGACAGCTTTGAGACCCCTGAGTTTGATCTTGATGCGTTCACGGCGCATTTCCAAATGAGCGCCGTCACAGCTTCCACTCTTGTGCTAGAGGCCGATAAAGCAGCCTCAAGAGCAGCAATCTTGGGGCTATAAAACACGAACCTCTTTGTAAGGCACTTCTCTTTCATTGCTATGTTAAGAGGTGGATTTAAAAATAACATGGCTGTGGCTGTGACATCCCTTGGTGGGAATAGAGATGATGCATTGTATAATGGATGGTACACTTGATGATAGTCGCCTGCAGCTGCCCCCGCCCAGCTTCTGATGAATGTGACAACAGTTGCTGCGTCTGCTATCTTGTGCGAAATGCACACACCAATTGCAACACCTCCGCAGGTAAAGAAGCTAGATTGAACGGCCAGCAATGAACTAGGTCTCGATTCTTGAGCCAATTCAATGGGGATGAGTTGTATGACTGAGTCTCGAGTTGGTTGTCTGAGCAAGTCCTGGAGCGAGCAGTTGACTTGTGCTTCCACATAAACTGCACCATAGTCGCTACAGTCGATTGTGATGTTATCTTTAACTCTTCCGGCAAGTGGGTAAAAGCGAGTTAAGGTTTCTGAAAGCGATTGCTTTAGCTGAAAGGATGGCTTATTAGCTGAGATATGGCGGTGATGTTGCAGATCATCGCCACCATTGAAGGAGTAAAAGAGAAGCAGGGTTTCGTAAGATGGAGGAGCAATCTGATCCAAAAGGGATAACTTGTAATCTTTCAAGTGATCTGGTGTTGGAGAGGAGGGCTTAATGGTTTCTTTTGATATAATTTCAACCTTCATCTCCTCTTTTGCTTTAGCCATTTTCAGTGATCTGGTGGACTTGAATTCCTTTTATATATGGAGAGGCAATTTTCACAAACAAACTAATGGTCAAATTATTGTTATTTATTATAATATGTCAGAATTTTTCTAGTGTGGAATAATTGTTAATATTTTTTTTATTCCCTTACAAATTAAATAATAAAAAATAATTTATAACTCACCACGATCTTTGTTTGAAATTAAGTTTAATTTATTTGAATTATACAAATTTACTAAGGGTATAATTATCAAATTACATATTAAAAAAAATTGAGAGTGAGGGATGTGCTCGGGCGTTTTACAAACTACAGAAGTTTAACAAGAGATTAAATCAAACCACAGGGGTAGTGTAAAATATATTATTATTATTATTATTTCTTTCTCAATTTTTATAAGGTGTTCAGACCCAAACGTGACCCGTGGAGTTGGGGATCTGGTTTATGGCTTTTCGAGTTATGGCCATCAATCTGGGAAATCTATGAAGTGGTACGACTTTTGTCTCTCTGTAGAATTGGGGAAAGACGAATGTGATGAACGAATCAGCCATCGATCATGTACACTGACAGCAATAAAAGTAAAACGTGAAGCACGCCTTTTTGGACCAAACACACACGCACACCCCCACACACACTCTTGATTATATTATCATCTTGGAAAATGATGTTCTTCCCACGTTTATCTCGACCAACCAAACCCCCACTTTCATTTTTTGGATAAACAGAAAACAATTGCGTTCGTTTTGGTGCTTGAAATTGGATAAATTTGAATCAAAAGTCAACAGTGAGGGAGTATTATTGCTCTATTATTATTAGTTAATTGCGAAGTGTGGACTCAAGAAGAAAATTTGGAAAAAAAAATAAAGGAAGAAGAAAATATCGAAGGACATATTAGTAACAAGATGTCTCGATTAATTATTAGAAAGTGACTATTATGCATGCGTAGCACGATCAATTTGATTGTGAATGAGGTAGGACACTGGGATTCAACACAGCAAATGCAAGTAACTCTTCATTCTGTTCGAACAGGAACATCTAACCTTGATCTAAATTCACCCACGCTGCAACTCCATCACCATCCTTTGCATCCATTGGGAAAACAATGTTATTGAACGCCCGGCTGGTTGGTGCCATCCATGCTGGCTTTCCCCACCCAGAATCCGCGTCATAAAATGGTAACCACACCAACTGCTGTAGCTATAGCTTTCCTACATTGACAATCCTTTTATAGGTCTCTTCTCCTAGTGCGAGGTGAGCCTTTTTTGAACTCACTTCTACAAGTCCATGTTTTCTCCTCCTCAGCTTACGAACCAATTCTTGCACCTCTATCTCACCCTCGGCTGATGACTCTGCTGAGAGGATCCCCACTACATTCCCCACACAATTGGCTGGCGTCGGTGGCCGAGTCCATTTACTCAGGTTCACAGCATGTGTTGCCTGAGATAGCCGTGGACATCCCCGGACCGTTGTTCTTGATAATGCAATCATTGAGCATTTCCAAATGAGAGTAGTAACAGCTTCTACTCGCGACGGCTGCTGCACGCATGACTGGCTGCTTTACCTGTGAGTGCGGCAATTTTTGAAGCTGTGAACACAAACCTCCTAATCCTTGTTTTGCAGTTGCCAGGAGGGAATGACGAGGGTAACATTGGAGGATCTTTAGGCAGGAAAACCGATGCTGTGAGGAATTCGGGATGCGGGAATAATTTGGCTAGCCCCAAGAGCAGTGGCAGCCCAGCTTTTGATGAATGAGCTTACTGTGTCTGCATCTGTAAGCTTGTGTAAGGCACACTCCAATTGCCATTCCACCACATTCAAAGAAGGTAGCTTGAACACGAAGCAAAATATTTGTTACTGCTTCCATGGATTCAATCTCAATAGGTAGGAACTTTCGTAGATTATTAGCATCAGGTTGTCGAAGAATGTCTGATAGACGGCAGCTGACTCGAGCTTCAAGAAAATCAGTCCCATCATCATTGCATTCAATCGAAGCATGATCTTTGAATCTCCCGGCAAATGGGTAGAACAAAATTAAGATTTTTGACAAGGACGTCCTCAGACGCTGGCACATTTTTGCAGCCTCGCCAGGGTGATTAGAATCACGGTTTTGTCAATAGAACAACACTATTGCGGTGTACATCACTGGAGCTATTTGTCCTAAAAGCGAAGGCTTAAAATTTTTAAGGTGGCTGGGAGTTGGAGAAGATGGTTTGGTGGTTTCTCTGCTAATATTTTAAAATTCTAATTCACCAGCCATCTTGCACTTGCCGGCCGAATGACTATTTCCTGGTCTTATATAATAAATTGTATGTGAAAGGGTCTGCATTATTTCTGCTAATCATGATTCACGGTTCTCATAATCTTTTAACAGGAGATGGTGGTGCAGAAAGATTAGCAGATGGGCAGTTGCAAATAATTGAATTATCAAAACATCACCCCGATGTGTTATATGAACAAAAAATTCCATCAGAAAACAACTGCTCACCTGATATTAAGTAAACTGTTGGAAGATAATACAGATTAGGAGGATTCCAATGGCCAGTGGGGTTTCTCTTTAAACTACAACAGATATAGTTTGATTGAAGATGCAGACAAAACAAATTTGCATGCGACTGTGGTTCACTTGGTGAACAAAAACAAGACTAGTTCCAACTACAAATTATTGAATTCTTACTACATTAACTTAAGTGGAATCTACCAACAGCATCATCATCCTGGTTTTAACTGACTTATAAGCATCCACAACTGAGATCATCAATAAACAGATTCGTCGAAAATGATTATAAGCAATAATATAGTTCTAAATTGCCAGGACTTGTAGAACAAGACTTCAATGCCACTATAAGATGATACACAAGAAATTCGGTTTAGGTGTGGAACACGTGCGCCAGAAGGGGAGATTACAATGCCCACAAAAAAAAAAAAAAAATCACAATATCCCAATTAAAACCCATTCACACGGCTATCAATATTTATACATATAAGAATGCACACAAACCAAAGGTTTCATTTGCAAGAACAAAGGATAAATATATATGCATATATAACATAAGATATCATATACCGAGCAGTTCAGCAAGTAAAATCACCGGTATTGTAGCTAGCTCCTTCATGGAGCTTCTCACAATACCAACCATCAGAATGCAAAAATTACTCTCCACATCTCTGTAACTGGGTGAGTGGAGCTAAGCAATAGCACCTGTCTATCAAGTAAGCAGAAGATGGTATCTTTGAAAACACCACAGTCTTGCAGCATTAAGAGGTTATAACCATCAGGGTGCTAACAATCCAAAATTAGGAGTATAAGCAGTATGGACATCAATCTACGGGCATTTAAATTTAATCACCTATCGAACGTTATCCTTGTGGGCTACCACAGTTGTCCGTAAAATTGCAATCCCTAACCGCACAAAAAATGTCTTCATATCACTTGCTTGAATATGTTTGCGTAGGTATCATGGAGGGTACAATAACGGCTTCACTACTTGGCAGAATTTGCAGCAGCAATCTCTTCCAAGCGCTTCCATGAGGCATCACATTGGGTTCTGATCTCCTCCCCTTTTGCTTCAGTCTCTTGGAATTTTTGTAAACACTCATCAAATAGCTCAGGATCAATTTCAGAGAATATCTTGCGGACATTAACTGTCAAGTTCTGGACCACCTGATTCCAGTGGTTACAACCATTTTTTTCCAAGGCAGGGAAGATAATGGGCAGAATAACTTTCCTGTTTTGTCTGATTAAATTCTCAATGTGATCATTGTTCCACAGATACAAAGCCCTCTCTGCCACCTGTAAAAGCAATCATAAAGTGGCCAAAATTTAATTTAGAAACAGACAAGGGTTTTTATACTAGCAAACAGAAAGAGAATATTTGGCATAGATTCTAAAATGAGAATCTCATTCAAGGAACTTGAATTCAATTAAAAAAAAAAAAATCTGCCCATATGTGAAAGGGCATTGGAAATTTTTTGACAGTTGACTGACTCAAACTTGAAATGATTAAAACAGATTTTGCCAGTTACTAACCAACACAACACAATAGTTCAGTTTAGAAAAATGTGCTTTTAGCAGATCCTATCATAGGAAAGCCCAAAACTTTTATCCTAAGAACTAGCCAACCTCTAGTTAACCCAGTTAACTTCTGCATTCTCACCACCAGTAAAAAACGAAAAATTACTATGAGACTTGAGCACACTACTTTTGTAACAAAGAATAGTTTCAAACCAATACTGCATTAAAAGGAACCTCCGACCCTGGCATCACAAACACACCTCATCCTAAAATGGTGGAATTTCAATCCATTAACTTAAAAGCCCGGTAGCAACAAAACATATAATCTACCAGGATAACTTTCTGAAGAAACTTGTTGAAACATTGGCCTCCACATGCTTTTTCCTTTCCCAATTTCGCTTTTCGCCCCTGTTCTCATCTTACTGAATTTGTCATCACACACAGACTAATATTGGTGAAGAATAGACACCACCAGCAAAAATGCAATTTCTTACATTTAAATTTGACAACTACAACAAAAATGAGCACAAATCACATAAGCCAAGAATAGATTGACGGTAACATTCCAGTGGTCAGCTATCTAGAAAATAACCAAATCTAAAAAAGCTGCTTTGGGATCTGTGGATGACAAGTTTAATAATATTAAAAAACAGCAGATGAAATTCCAGATCTCAACGAGGATGCAGCACATAAAGAGATACATCTTCACGTATTCTCTTTACACTTATGAAGTTATGTGTCTCTAACTCTTATCAAAATCACAAAGACTCTTGAATATCCAGTAGCAAACCAATTCCTGGAACATTACCTGCCTATTTTCATTGTCTGACCCAGATTAAGGTGGATAATTAGATTGTTTATCCACATCAAACTAATCCTATTTTACTCATCAATGCGCTCAAAATATATTCTCTTAACTATTTCAAATTGTCGACTACCGCAACCAGCTAGTTGTTAGCATTAAAGTACATGAGATCCATTCATCCATCCTTGCCAGTAGCCATCAGAAACATTCACCTTCAACAAAACTATGATACAGTAAACTTTTGTATTATGCTACGCTAGCAATAACATATTTGATTTTTCATTTTGACCAAAATAAAAGTTTTCCTGCATACTAATTAATATGCAACTGCTCTAGGGTGAATACATTCCAACAGATCTGAAAGTAAGAACAACAAAACTTAATATATCTATCACAGCATCCAAAGCAGAGCAGACAAGCCAAAGTCAATTCAAAAGGATGATTTTGACATAATCACATGATTACATATGTGGCTATGAGCTCACAACAGTGGCATGTGAAAGAAATTGACAACAATTACATTCAGCAAATTTGACAAAAGGAAAAATCTAAAACAAATAGTAATAATAAAGTTTGCTCAGAAAGTTTACATTGTAAGCACATCTTCCTACTTCGGAAAGCCAATTAATACTCAAATGTTTGAATAGTCAAAAGTGAAAATACTATGGAAAGGAGCCACAAACAAGCAAGTGGAGGAAAATGAAACATTTAAGAGCATGGTTCAAGACAGGAAGTGAAATTCTTTCAGAACAAAAAAAAAATTTCTTGAACTGCCTGAAGATCAAAGTTCAAAATCTTATTACCTGAAAGTGTGAACTGCTCAAGCAACTAGCAATTTGACGGAACAAAGGTACCATACATCTTTGAAATTCTGCTGGTTGAGTTGCTTCTAAAACTTCCTCCAGTTCACTCAGGAACATAACCTCTTTTGAACTATTAGTTATTGGCCAATACTTCAACAAACCCTTTATAACAGTGTCTGCAAGCTTGTAGTCTTTCTCCACAAACTGTGCAATACAGTATGACAATGGCTGATGGTACATTGCGAGGCATTTGGGTTTGTGTAGTGGAATTAGAGCCCTTATAAGGAACAATTTGTGTTCTTCTTTAAGCGGCAAAGCAAAACCATTGATTATACTGCCCAAAACCTCTAAAAGCTCAGCAATCCCATTATGCTTCTCCGTTTCAAATATAAACCGGAAGAAGATATTGTTGATAGCTTTCCTAATAAATGGGCGGTGCACCATAAACTTCCCATATATACGATGTAGAATTGTTTTGAGATACTCCCTTTCCCTGGGATCCTCAGAATCAAAGAGATCCAACAACTTGAGAACAAACGAGTGATCAACATACCGCTTAGCCAACTTTGCATCTGTCTCAGGAGATGCAACAAACCTCAGAAGGAATTCATACACAATTTGCAAATGAGGCCATGCAGGGTCCATCAAAGGCTCCTCTTCTTCCAGATCAAAGGCTTCTAAAGTCTTGTTTTCACGGGGTTGTGGTGAAAGTGACCTAAATAAATTCACACATACCATCTTTATAACTTCTTGCATGACTGTCTCTGTGAATTTCCCATTTGCAGAAGTAATAAAATCCACAAGCTCAAGCAATGTCTGCCGCTTGATGTCCTTCTCTCTCAAGTTCTTAGTAGCATCTGTGAAATCAAACAAAACACAGCATAGATTAAGCTTTCTGATAAGCAATTTTTGCTTTTCAAAGCTTGCAACATCCCTAAATCCAGGTAATGCTTCATATGGAGCAACTACTGAGTTGCCATTCAGTTTTGGATTTCCAACTTGAGGAAATTTACTTCCGCGACCATCTCCTAAATTTGAAGCGGAATCAAGGCCAGGAAGAGGCATATGGTCCGAATTCACTGGCCTATTAGTCACATGATCATAGCTGCTTGAACTGCTGGTAGCATTTGAAGAAGGGGTAGATGAACCCCCAAATTCACGATTCTCAGATGACTTGGATGGCTTCCGTGGAAGCCTGCCAAGTATCTGCTTGATCATAGCTCAAATTTTATAGACCCGGAGCAACAGAAGCCCTTTAGTAGCTGAAAGCAGAGGCTGATTCAAGGCAGAAGCCACCCCATCAGAAAGACACGAACCTCCACGTCACAAATTAAAGACGAAAAGCCAGATGCATAAAACCCATTTCAAGCCACAGAATCAAAAGACCTAATAAGATGAACCATATTGCAAGATAACGAAACCGTCCCCCAGATGATGATTTCAGAAACCCCAGCAGGCAGTAGCATCAATGAAATTATCAGAGCAATAACTTATACTTTGACACATCATCCTCTAGTAAATCAGAAAACTTTCTTCAAGTGTACGAAATTCCAGAACAACAGATGATACCCTTTGACTTAAAATTCAAGAACCCTTGCCCAGAAATGAACAAATAACAAATTAACCATAGGTTCCTATATACATTGAATATGAACCCACCAGAAGATCCTACTTTCAAACCTCTTCTCATTCCATTTCCAAAAATTCCCCCTCCTGCTTTCTTCTCAATTAGCAGCTGGGCGATGATAGTACCTGGGTTCAACCAAAACACCAAAAATTCAAAAACACAGAACTCCAACAGTGAAAAATTTACCTAGTGATGATACGAGGAAAAGCAACAAAAGATGAAGTAAGAAGCAAAACTCAGATGAAATGGGAAAAGAGTAAAGTGACTGGTGGTTACTTACAGTCACAGGCACTAAAAGCTCGGAACTCGTGAAAGGGCAAGCCAAGGCTTTCGATTTTCTTTAGTTATTTCTTTTTCTTTATTGCAATCACTTTCGACGGGAGAGAGAGAGAGAGAGAGGAATAATAAACCGACCAAAGCCAAATTAAGCAGCTGCCCGTTGTATTCACTAACCACACTGTCCGTAAATGGAACATATCCTCTAGTCTAAACCTAACAAGATAAAAAGAGTTGACAAAAGAGAGGATCTTTGTGTTTGGTGAAAACAAATGTAACTAAGAATATTATCGTCTGGGTTAAAGTTGAAGTAAAACAATCAACGACCTCAAAGTAAACTGAGTTTAATTTGAAGAGTTAATTAGAATTTTTTTTTTTTTGGATTTTGTTATACGCTTGATTGCATTATCCAACAATGCCATCAGCCTTAACAACTGTACCGCATTTGGGGAAATCAGAACGTGAACAAGCATCTACCCAAAAGATAAAAACAAATTCTGTCCATATTCTTATTTAGATTATTATTTTTCGGTATGCATAACATACAGGAGATGTGGGATCATGGCAACTTACCGCATTCTGCAAATGTCGCCACCATGAAAACTAGCCCTTCTAAAAATGCTTGTTTCATTTTCATAACAGTGTCATAATAAACTCGCACCTACCTATCCACTATCACATAACTTCGAAGTAGGCTGCATCACATCTCATGTTTGATACGGCGAATGCCTTGATACCCATTATGCGAACCCAGAAGTAGAAGTCACCTTTTAAAACCCTTTTGCGAAGAAAATGTGTCCGTCATTTAAATTTTTTTTTTTTTAATATCAATCCATCACCTTATATACCCATTTGAATTATTATTTTCTCAGTCCTATGTGATTATAGCATTTAAGATAGTAGTAACCGTTGGCGTAGAATTTGACCAAACTCTGGAATTATAGCAAGTGTGATATATTACGCACGTATTTTATATTACGGGGCCAAAAAATAAATTTAGAGGATGGTATAATTACGTTTCAAAACCAAAGGTCCCATAGAGTTTTGAACCATTTTTTATAGTAATGGCAACGACCCTTGTAAACAGGGAATAAAATTGGTAATTTTTCTTTCCCATCCAAAGTCTTCTTTTTCTTTTTTTATAATTTTTTTTTTTAATTTTCCGGTGCAGATGTCTACTGGCACAACAATCCGGATATGCTTCCCAATATCTACCAAAAGATTAATTTTTAATTTTTAATTTCAATAAAGAATGAGACAAACAGATATCCTATCACTCAACCAAACACAATCAGTGATTTGGATAATAAAGTTGCAGATTTGATGTGTGATTTGTCTAACGAATTCTGTCAGTCTTTTTGTCTAGTTAAATTTGTCTAACCTAGTGGGGGTGATTCATTATTGTTAGTGTAAAGTCGAAGCCAAGGAATCGAATCAACACTTTTTAAAGCGTCAGCCCCGCTCTTGCACTCTTATTTTAAGAACCATTGATAAATGATCACTGATGAAGAAATTGTCTTGGTGGAAGAGCATCATTGCAGAGATGGACATTTAATGACATTGGTCTTGAGTGGAGGAGGAGTGGGGCTTAAGATCATCTGTCGGCTAAACATTCGCACTACATCTACAGGCATGATCGCAAAGCTAACTAGCTCTCCTGAGCTGCCATGACCATTTTCAATGGCACCAAATTCATCAAGAAGATGAATTAGACAGTTTTGCAGGCTTATAACAACCATATCATCGGCAGTGTTTCTGTAACTGATAGAGCTTACACATTAGATGCTGGAAATAAAATGCGCTGGTTGCATGACTTCAACATAATTTTGCCTCATATACAGAAAATCAGGAGCCAGAAAAAGTTCCTCAAAATATCAAAACCACGACAGTTTCTGGCACATCAGGTCAGCTCATTAAACATTTTGCAAAATTGATACTTACAGGTTAAGCTACAGCTGCTGTAATGCATCCTAATAACCATCCTATTATGTACCCCCATACCAAGGTGGGACAAGATTACCATGCCCTTACGATCAAGAGCATGGAACGCAACAAAATGCTAGAAATTTTCTTCACATTTGATTTCTATCCTCTATGCAAATTCATTAGAACAAAAGGGGGACAGAAGGGGCGGGAAAAGTAAATACAAAAGAATGAACACAACATCTCTAAGCATTTGATTTCTCTCTCTCTCATGAATATTACCTTTTGTTTCCTCCTGGTCTACTATTGCATATTTGTATAGTCATTGGTTTAAATAACCGTGCAAGGTAAAAGCTTATGGAATAAAAGGATCAATCTCACGAAATGTTTATGGGCTTATCCCTCCATCTTGGATTCCTTTTATGGTATGTATGAAATTAACAATGCATGAACATACCAGCTGAATGATATCACCATCTAAATAGAAAAAAAATTGACAGTCACTGGAACTAGCAACAAATATTTCTCTCTCTCTCTCTAACCTGAAGAGGGGGAAGGCTGTACTTTTTGGGAAACAGGTACTGACTTGTTACTTGGAACTTTCCCTTCAGCAAGTTCTTCTAAACGTTTCCATGTGGCTTCACGTCTTGCTTCAATCTCACCTTCCTTCGATTCATGTTCCCTGAACTTAGCTAAGCATTCCTTAAACAGCTCAGGATCTAGATCAAAGAAAATCTTGCGAACATTCAAAGTCAAACTGTGGACAGCCTGATTCCAATGATTTCTGGCATTTTTCTCCAGGGCAGGAAAGATAATGGGCAGTATAACCTTACGATTTTGTATAATTAAATTCTCAATGTGATCATTGTTCCACAAGAACAAAGCTCTCTCTGCTACCTGGAAAATCAAGTATCAATTGCATAAAGTGAGATTCAGAGATCAGAGATGGTGATTACTTGGATCGATCAGCTTATCAAAGCAATACCAATATACATTAAGGTATAAATAAACCATATAAGAAGGAGCATTACCAATCCCCATAGATAATATTCAAGCACAAAATCAGGGTTTTTAATTAATTAATTTATTTATATTTATTTTTAAAGTAGTAGGCAGGTGGGCAGAGCCCAAATATAATTTTTAACCATCTACCTCCGCCAAGAGTTGAGCTTGGGTGACTAGCCAAACAAAAAGGCTGAAAGTTCAGCCATGCCTCTGGGTACAATATATGCTAACTTCAGACAGAACAACTGAAAAGTGCATAAGTAGCTGGTACTTTCTCTAAAAATTAATCAAGTTTTTTCACTGATTTTGATCCAGCTCGGAAAGCAAAGGCAAATCACCATTGGACTGGCAAAATCATTGTAAGAAATCCCAAAAAGAGATTATCACTGGCCTATATATTGTTCTCTTAGATATTCCAGTAAATAATGCACACTTATCTCTTAACAATTACTTTAGCCAGTTTAACTGCCCTTTCAAACTAAAATGACCACTTCAGCACATACATAATATCACCGCCAAGGGACCTAAATTGACCACATGAGAGCAATTCAGCTTGATAGCTACGAGTACTTATCAGTTCTATGGCTATACAACAAATTTTAGAAGGCTCAACATAATTAACTTCGTAGTTTGATCAACAAGGTAATAAGTACAATGAAAAAGTTATTTAGTATCAATTAAAATTTTCCGTGAATTTAGCTTCAAAAATGAATTCCTTGAAAAGAAAAAAAAATATTGGGAGCGTAAAACTGCTGAACAGAATGAGATATACATAGTGCTTTCACTAGTTCGAGGGATAAAAGACCCTAAAAATTAGAAAAATTTATATTAAATCACAAAAACCAACTTTTTTTGGTCTTTAATAGAAAAACATTGTTCCTATCTTCAGATTACAACCTAAAATTAGTTTAATGAGTTATTCTTACAGATGATTAAAAACAATCAAAGACACAAAGTTAAAAAACCCACCCCTCGCCAGCCAGTATGTAGGGGTCTTGAATGTGTACAAGGCTTCAAAATGCTTCATTGCCCTAGGGCCACTCAGCACATCCAGTATAAGTAAAGGCTCATTTACTTTAAACACTGCCCTTTCAAAAACCATGGACTATAGGCAGCAATTCCAAACCACAATTGTTGCCATCTTATTCTTCTTCTTCCTATTCTGAAAGAAAAGCCCTGATACTTTTCTTTTATTCTGTAAAGCCCCATGAATTTGAGCTACACTCATGATAGCCAATCAGAGGCTGGCAGCATTGGCCAATCTCTCTGGCAGTCATACACAACAAGTGATCTCCTCCATTTTGCACCTCATTATGTTTAAAGCATATAAAATTATCCATTTACTATTAATTTTATTTCTTTAGCCCAACCTTTTTTAAGTATAGTTGCCATCACTCCAAAGCAAATGTACTAAAAAAGATGAGAAAACAAAGCCACTAATGTTCATGGCCAGTGCTTGGTAAACAATTCAGTATAGTTCATAAAATTCAACTGCCAATGTTGATAAGAGAAAATAATGTTGCAGAGATCTCTCCCCACCTAAAACGAACTTGAATAAAATCAACTACAATTCTGTAAATGTCATGCATGTGATATCTGTAAAAGTACAGAAAAATCAAGCATATAAAAGCAGAGCAGACCACAATTTCAACTTATTACCTGAAAGTGTAAACTGTTCAAACACCGGGCAATTTGCTGAAACAAGGGCACCATGCAGCGCTGAAACTCTGGTAATTGAGTTGCTTCTAAAACTTCCTCCAATTCATTCAGGAACATGACTTCCTTGGAGCTGTTTGTCACTGGCCAGTACTTTAGTAAACCCCTGATAACGGTATCTGCAAGCTTGCTGTCTTTGTCCACAAACTGTGTAATGCAATAAGATAATTGCTGATGGTACATTGCTAAGGATTTTGGTTTGTGCAAGGGAATGAGAACCCGTACAAGGAACACTTTATGCTCTTCTTTAAGTGGTAGAGCAAACCCATTAATAATGCTGCCTAGAATTTCCAAAAATTCAGCAATCCCATTATGCTTCTCGGTCTCGAAAATAAACCGATAAAAGATGTTGTTTATAGCTTTCCTTATGAATGGACGATGTACCATAAATTTGCCATAGATGCGGTGGAGAATTGTTTTCAAGTATTCCCTCTCTCTAGGATCTTCGGAATCAAACAAATCCAGCAGCTTAAGAATAAAGGATTGATCTATGTGCTTTTTGGCCAATTTTGCATCCGTCTCAGGTGATGCAACAAACCTCAGCAAGAACTCATACACAAGCTGCAAGTGAGGCCAAGCAGGATCCATTGCGGGCTCATCTTCTTCTAAATCAACACCATCTACAATCTTATTCTCTCGTGGTTGAGGAATAAGAGTCCTAAACACATTTGCAGATACCATTTTCACAGCTTCCTGGATAACAGTTTCATTAAACTTGCCATTTGCAGAAGTCACATAATCCACCAACTCCAACAACATCTGACGCTTAATCTCTTTTTCTTTAAGGTTCTTTGTTGGATCGGTGAAGTCAAAAACAACACAACACAAATTCAGCTTTTTGATAAACAAGTTCTGCTTCTCCGCACTTGGAACATCCTTCAACGCAGGCAATGCATCATAAGAAGAAACCACCAAATTACCATTCGGCTTCAAATTCATCGCTAGCTGAATCTTGTTACCATCCTGCACTGCATCTGAAGCAGAATCATTCATCTGTGGAGACAGAGTATTCAAATTCCCAGATTTACTTTTCCCCAAATCATTGCTTCTTGGACCGGTGGAAGCAATTGAATGGGTAACAGAATTTCTGCCATGTTCACGATTATCACCTGTCTTAGAGGACTTTCGAGGAAGCTTCTTTAGTATTTGCTTGATCATAATTCACATAAACGCACAATTACCACACTCTTAAAATCCACACACTAGTAGTTCTCACACTTTCCCCCAAATTCCCTCAGAATGCTAGTCAACATCCGTCACATCCAACCCTTAAAGCCATCTAAACAAAATCCCCAGAATTAGAAAACAAAATTTTGTATTCAAGGAGGGAGGCCAGTAAATCAACTTGTCAGCTTTCTCCTCTCACAACCAAACCAAACCAGAACTTAACACAGCTTATCCACGCTACCCTTCTCCGCTAACTACAACCCAGTAGGAAAATTTTCAACTTTTCGACTAAAATAAAAAAACCCAGATGAGCAAAGTCCCTGTAAGAGCATAAGATCAACAGGAACTTTTTGCGTTAAATGGATAACGCCCTTTTTCTTCTCTGTTCTTCTATTTGGAAAAGAAAAAGTCAAGGAAATTCAAGTACATTCACCACATAAATGAATTTTAACAATCAGGACATGCTTTTAGGAATAAGCAAATATAATAAAAATCAAAATTGGAGAACTCGTGCACATAAAAATAAAAAGGCACATGCAATCAAATATGGAGGGTTCCAAAACAATAATAAGTAGTAATATTCGATAATTAATTAATTAAGTAATTAACTATTATAATAACAATGTCGAAATCATAGTAAGGATACTACTTACAAAGAAAAAGAATTCAACTTTGTTATGCTCTAGCTTGTTGTTGTTTGTTGACTCGGAAAATTGAAAATTATTTCTTTATTAATTTTCCCTTATTCTCTCACAGACAGGTATTCAATTTCTGTATTTTATAATTTCTACTCTGTCCTGGCCTCCGTGCGAGCTTCTAATTCTTGATAGTCAAGTCAAACAAAAAAAGCTGGGACAACAATCCAGAAACCGGAATCCGTAAACCAGAATATGGTTTCCCCAACGACGTCGTTTCGACCTGATGATTTGACATTTGTCCCTGTGACGGGCTCTACTGCTTGCCCTTGCCCCACGCCCCCTTCTTCACTTTTCTTTCTTTTTCCTTTCTTTTTTTTTTGCCCTATTTTTTAATTTGTTAATATTACGAGGGAAATTGGAACCGATTATTTGTTTCACCACCGATTGAATTTGATTAGTAACGACGTGGCAATTCATAATTCTGCAGTAAAATGTTTAAAAAAAAAATGAATTCGCCTAGTCCAAATTTAAAAGCATGAGACATACACTTATGCTCACCCTCTCATAAATAAATAATTAACCCTGATATATATATATATATGTGTGTATGTTTATGTATATATAAATGGCCGGGGATAATATATCGTGTCACATAATGACTCATGAAACCCATTTTGAATTTTTATACGAAGCACATACCCCTATGAGACCTAATTTCTATCTTTAATGACGACACTTAAGCCAATGGAACTTGTTATACAATACGTTCGTTCCTATCAGAAATGTGCTGTCGAATCTACTTCATACCCAGATGAGGTCACTGATTTTATTCGCTTCTGATCATTGGAAGGTTGGTATGGAAACCACCTTACCCACCAATTCTCGTCGAATGAGGCAATCAACGACCGATGATAATCACCATTGGATTCTTTCTGAACATTAAAATAAAGTTATTAAAAATACTAGTGCACTGTACATTTTCCCTGTACATGATTTGGCCGTCGTTTGAAACATGAATGTATTTTGTTTGGTTTTTAACTAGATGTGCTTGTTGTTTGCTGAAAGAAAAAAAGATCTCCAAATTTGACACAATTTTCAATTGTTTAAAATTCTTATGCTCTGGTCAGTTTACTTATTTTGACTACTAAAATATCAAATTAATCTATAATAAATAAATTTAAATATGTAATAAAAATAAATTAATTCACCAGAAATATTAATCCATTTTTTTAGAACGTAAAATCCATTAATCTACAATAATTAATTTAAATTATAATAAAAAAATTAATTTGCCAATAACATTAATATTTGACCAAATAATAACGTCAAAAATTTCATAATGATCACCCATATAGTTTAAAATCCAACTGTAAATAATATAAGTATATAGGACTTAAAATTTTAAATTCTCTAATTTTCTCAGATTTAAGCAAATAGAAGGAGCCGCAATGTAAATAGCCAAAAATTGGCCACCACAGCTTTGTCCCTTCAGATGAAACTTTTTTTAATCCTAGGAACAAAACCACCCTCGAAAATTTTCGATGTCAGTTTATACCTTGTGTTCTGGAAAACAGGATGACAAAGCGTACGGCAGGCTCTTGTTTGCATGATGAAATGGAAGACAACCTTCTGCAAATTGCAAAACACGTCAAAATTTATGATTTGATCAAAAGCATCGAGACACAACTGCTACCCCTAGAAAAGTGTCCTACCCAAAATAATATTTGATTTTTTTGGGTGACAGATAAGAGGCTGAAATCAAATATTAGCAGGTCAGGCAGAAGTTTCCGTTTCTTTTCTGTGTCTTGGAACCAACAATGAAAGATGCAAATCCTGAACTAAGATGTTGAATATCAAGGCTTTAAACTATTAAAATACAAGTAAATGTAAATCTAAGATTGCTGACTTCAGAATTTTGCTGGCATTCAAAGGCAGGATACTAAAGAGGCAATCTGAACGCAAACACGGCAGAAGAATTCATTGATGCATCCATGGCTGCTATGCATAGTCTATCATTGTCATATGACTTAAGTTAGAACCATCATTTTGATCACTGAACGCTTCCAGAAACAGCAATAAACTCTGACCAATGTTGCATAATGCAGCCAAATGGCAGAATGCTGTCTGAATATTGAGGATACAACCACCCTATCTGCATCACAAACTGCATTCCACTCTGCTGTCAACGAAAGCCTGAATTGATGGTTCTCTCCCAAGAAAGTCGGAAAGAATTTCAATGGGTTCCTTTGATCCCCCAGGAGCCAATACCTGCCAATAAATTGAAAGAAATTTGTGAGCAATAGCGGGGGAGAAAAAACAAGTTGCCTATTTTATTCCAGGCAAAGGTACCTTATACAGACAAATTTACAAAGATACCATGCCAGCTTTCAGACTAAAACATCTGCATGTCAGCTCTAGTTTTAAGTAAACTTGAAGAATGTTTATAGGTTCTACAATAATTCATCAGTGTAACTTACTTTGTTTCTAAACTGCATCCCCACATGCTGGTTCAAAAGACCATCACGAAACTTGAAGGCAAATATATCAGCGGCAAATACCTAAAAGGAAGACTTGACTTATTAGTAAAGATAAGGAAGGTCACCGCTGGGAAAGCAAAAGAACCACAGTCAAATGCAGTGGCAGGGAACAAAATGACTAAGCATACAAATAATCAAGAAAAAGAATAATGATCAGAATTAATTGCAGAGAGTATTTTGCCCACATAGATTCAAATGCAATGGGAAGTAAAGAGAGTTTGAGCAGCTCAGACCTCGCTCCAAATGCGGCTGTAACAAGCAGATTCAAAACCAATAGCAGTACGGGGGAAACATGAAGCTGGATTTGTTCCTTCCAACACAGGCAAACCCAACATCACCTGTGAGAAAATAAAACCCAAAAAAATGAAATAGAAATAAATTTAAAAATGCTATGTTGCAAAAGAACTATGAAACAATTATTTACCTTTGGATGAAGATGCCTGAATAACTCTACAATATCAACATTGTCAGCTGAATGTATGATTTGGTCAAAAATACCTTGGGGAAAAAAAAACACACACACACAACTTTTGAGCTAAGATAGGAAAATATTTGCATAGCTTGATCATTCATAACAGATAATTCATGAATCCTTGTAAACAAATTTCCCACATAACAATTACAAATTCTATAGAGATATCTATTTGACTACCGACTCGATCATGGCCCATTTCTGAACACCAGACACACATAGTTATACATACTAGTTAACCAAGATGTTTTCCATTTTTTTTACAAGGGCCCACAGCCATGCAAACCACAACTGCACAGACACTTTTGCAAGACAAAGGAAGGGTACATATTTTTCACTTTGCAGGAACAAGTACAAGATAGCCAAAGTCTAAACTCCAAGTATAGAATATACAAGATACACAATCACTGACAAGCACCAGAGTAACTAAAGGTTCTCAAACATGAATAACAGATGTAATTTTTCAAGGAACTAATAAATTGACAGTTCCCAAAACAAATATATTGCAAGAAGACTTACAATAAAGAATTTCTTGCTTCAATTTCAGTGCAGAAAAGGCATATCGCCACCTTTTAAGTGATTTACATATTTCATCCTTAATGGGTGTTGTAATATCCTACAAAAAATATGTCAACAATTTAATCTCAAGTAATTAAGTAATTGTAGAAAAGGCATCTAATAAACTAGTTTTTCTGAATTCAAATCATATGGTATGTTCAAATTATGAGAAAGAATAAAGAAGAGAAAAGAAACAAGAATTTTTCTCTGTGAGTACATAAACATATATGCATATATTGCAAGGAATGGGGAGAAGACGAGGCTAGAAGAAACATGTCAAAAGTGTCACCTCGTGGAAACCAGAAATCAACTTCAGCGAGAAGCTTTCATAACACCTACAAAATTTCCAGTGTATAACAGGTTGAACTTGTGATTGTCTGAGATAAAACAAGGACAAAGATGAGTCATTACTTACCAGTTCTCTAGCAACTGAGCGGGGATCTCCACAAAGTCAGGATCAACCCGCAGCCCAGAAAATCTAGCAAATGAAGCACGGTTGCAAATCTGTTGAACCTAAATGCTCATTATAATAAAAAACCATGTTAGTAAAGGATAATGGCAGTAGAAACTAGATGTATGTTATTTTCCCCAAAAATAAATAAATAAATAAATATTTAGGTTTGGAACAAGCCAAGGAAATGCAATAAGGGAAAGGATAGTAACCAAACTAAACATACCACATGGCCAAACTCGTGGAAAAAGTTAACCACTTCGGAGAATCTCAATAAACTTGGATGGCCAACAATATCCTTTTGAATTTGTGATATCAGCAATGCGACAGATATCTAGTCCAAGAAGTGCATAAATGAATTACGTCAATCTCTGGTTCAGCAAATGGAAATCTACACAGGTTAATTTAACAAGTAGCTGACAATAACAAATCTGAATTTCAATTCAAGCAAGTCTGCTTGTAGCAGATATATAAAAGCACCAAGCAAGGCATTTCCAGAACTCTGAGAGCATAATTTTAAAACCTCTTTTAGAATAATTCTTCTCTAAGCTAAAGTTAAAAACCATGCTGAAATGATCACTAAAGGAATTTAGTGCAGACAACAAGAAGAAGGCATTGAAGAAGGTTCAACAATGATTATGAGGATCTGCTGAGAGACTTCTTATTCAATAATCTCATATTAGTCCATGTTCATGCATTTTTTTCTTTTCAGTAGAAACAAGTGCTAAAGGAGGTGGTTGTGGTGAGAAAAGGCATTGCAGGCATGACATGAACAGATTAAAAACAATGATGAGGTTGCAGATGACTCTAATTCATTAGTTATTGCAGCAATAGTGGAGTAAAAGAGACATACTTTCCCCACATTGGAGCAACAGCAGCACTGATTACTTATGGTAGAAACAGCAGACAGTTGTATAGAGTGTGATGCCTTGTAATCAATTAGAGAGGCAGGTTGTAGTAGTCGTCCAGAAATACTGGATTATTATGATGATTGATTATGGCAAAATTACTTTCTTCTAGAACTATAATACTCAAAGCTTTGCTTCCAAAATTGTACTTTACTCGCATTTGTGGGCATGACTTTTGTTTGCCACAAATCAAAGCATCCAAAAATCTGAGAGATAATAACACAATTGTGCTTTGATCTTTTGTGTGCAGAGACAGATATTCTACAGCAAGATACTTGATCTGGTTATATGAACCAACGTTCAAACATACAACACATCAGGAAAAATATATTCCTATTACTATTTACAGGGACTAGAATTACAATACTTACCTGTCTGGCACCAGTTGAAGACAATGCACCATTCTGGAGAGCTACCACACAAGTGTGAGCATATTTCCCTTCTCTGTTGTATAACATATATGGCATTATCCATCATTTTACATTGCAGAATGAAGCAAAAATATTGACAACCAAACAAATCATTGAACCTTTTGTATATATCAAGGTAGAAATAACCCAGGAGATCATTAGAACTCAAGTCAAAAACTGAGAAAACTCGAACATCACTGTGCCAAACCACAGCATCTAGAAGTTCATCAAATCTTAAACCTGATGTAGCAAAGATCACAGCTTTTTATCATTCATGACATCAAAACTTCAATTGGAGTCCATAAAGCGTGCTAAAAGCAGAAACTGGGGAGACTTATAATCTTAAAAACACTTTTACCAAAAAGGTCTTGGAAGACTTTGAAGATTCCAGATAGAACCAAATTGACAGGAAAGTACTGCTTTACAGCTCCAAAATCCAGATCAAATTGCAGTTCCTCAGCCCTTCTAACATAGTATGGTAGATCCTCAATCCCAAATGGAAGCTCCCCTTCTTCCTTTCTCTGTTGTCTCACCAGAGCCAAAAACAATAAGAGAGGAAACAAACTATGGCACAGATAAACAAAAGGCCAAGCATGTGCAAACCTTTAAATCTTTCAACATCATAAGTTCTCTCGATGCCAAATCAGTTAATCTGGCAGAGATTTCCTCTAAGAACTCAAATACCTGGATATGACAGGAACATCCTCATGAAAAAATATCAGCTTTGTAGACAATGAGATGGAAATAGAATATGCTATGAGACTAATAACCTAATGCAGTTAATCATTCAGATTTCATGATTATAGCCACCAAGTCCTGTTGTATAATTATTGCATACGCAAATAAGGCCTCTAGAAAATGCTGCACAGACAGTTAACTCATTAAGCCCAGAAACTATTGTAATAGAATAACCTAAAAAGGAGGTAATTAGGTGCCAAATATTCCAAAATCCTACCAAAAACTGAAAGATGTGAAAAATCATTTTCTAACCTCATGTTCATCCCATAAGAGCACATAATTTTACCAGGGGAATGCAGTATCATACAAACCTTAGATGATGACTTTGCCATTCTCAGGTCAAGGGCATAGTCTGCATAATTCGAATAGCCAAGTAAACGAGCAAATTTGTGCCGAAGTTCAACCTAAATAATTGGAAGCAAAACTTGAAGTCAAATGTCTCAAACAGTAAAGCAATTGAACATTTCTTAAGAAAGAACTCAAAAAACAGTTTCGGTAACCTGATTTAAGCAACCAGGATAAGTCATTTAACATTGCTTCACAGACGTACAACAATAGTGTTTATTTATAACATGGTTCAGGAACTTCAGACTATTAAGCTTTCTATGATTTCCAATTGACCACCAAACTTCTGGAACATTAAATGCTTCCGTATGGCGACAAAATGACGCAGATATAAAATTTTAAATTCTAAATGACCAATGGCAACATATTGTATGCATTTGGCAAACTAGGATTTTCATTGCTAAAAGCCAGAATGTCTCAATTCAATATAAGCTATCAGCATATGGAAAGATCTGTAAAATCAATTTAACACTTACATCTTGGAAAATTAAAAAAAAAAAAAAAAGCCCGGAAAAATTATACAGATGAGTGAAGGCTGTTGTACCATATCAATACATATCATGAATGAAACCTGAGAAAAGTGGAGTATTTACCAAGCTTTCCAAAACAGACAAATTAATTCCTCCACACCTCTTCCCATAAGCCGCAGCTACTAACCTCCTTGTCCTTCCTACCTTCAAAGGCTCAAAAGCAAACTGTGAATTATGCAGTCATACGATGCTAAAATCACAAAGAATCTCCAGCAATTCCAGTAATAACCCAAAACAAAAAAAAGAGGGTAGTAAAACTAGGATTTTCTCTCATAGAGTTGAAAACATAAAGTTAGATCACCCAAAAATTGTCGTATACCGTGAGGACAAAAGAACTTACAGCCTGAATTTAACAAGTTAAAATGGCCAGATGGTGGCAAAGACATCATACTAGTCAACTCAAAAGATATACCTTACATAACTCAAGTACAGCTGCCACATGATGACTTTTCAGTGTCACCTTGAATATACCATTTTCAGCTTTGTCTAAACTCTGCACAGGGACAAATCCATTCCAGCATAAAAAAATAAACTTATAAATGGATTCAGCAGATTTATTTTAAAACAATGCAAGGAATATATTAGGCAAAGCATCTTAGTTTACAATCCAAGCCTTAAGGTTTGAATGATCTCTTAAAGTGTGAAGCATTTCAACAATGAATGGATTGCACATTGTAGCCTTTTCTCATTGTAGCTTTTTACCTCCTTAACATACCCAGGGCTATTTATAAAATTGAGAATTTTATTTGATGTAAACATTTGCTTCTGTTTTCTACTAGAGTAATACTGCTGGAGTACAAACATTTACATAGAAACTAATGCGAACCTTTGTCATTACCACATGGCTGACACCATTTACATTTATACATTTCATTAACTTTTTTGTTTTCATTCTCTTAATATTTTACTGCTTTGACGCTTTCATATGATAGTTTTTATAAAAAATACACGCATTACTACTATTTCACTAATAGCCATGTATCACGTTGCTTGTTGCATTTTTTTTTTTTCCCCTAATAGCAAACAGTTCATTGATATCAGTTGTCTACATTCTCAAAGATAAAGATTGCTACAAGGTTTACCTCTAATGACTATCTTTTTCAACAGAGATTAGGAGGATATACAAAAAATACTAAGCATTCTTAGTTACTATTCTAATTGACTCCACCAACATTTGCACCAAAAACAGTAGTTAATTACTGAAATCATTACAATGATTCCCATCCACACCAGAACTGGATAAATGAGTAGGATAGAATGAATCCATTGGTTTTCCAATGTACACCAGGATATTCATATTGAATAAGTACAACTCAAAAAGAAAAAACAACAACAACAACAACTGTTAATAGGGTGGGAGAGAAAGTTAACCTTAAGAAACTCTGAAGGCAATCCTAAAAGGTCAGCCTCACCGAAGAGAAGAAAAGTTTTATCATCATTTAAATTCCGAACATACTGCAAGCTTAGCTCGTCTATTTGATCTCTCAATCGTTGTACTTCCTCTCTTTTGGATATGGTTAGGTTCATTCCACTCCGCTCAAAGTCTCTAACCTGTCACTGATCAGAAAGGGATTACAATTTGTATACAACTAAATACAAATGACCCAGCTTGATAAAGTTCTTCAGAAGGCAAGTTTTTAACACCAAACCGTTCACATTCATTGGTACAATGCTAATAGAAACAAAAGAAATCAACTACTTAATCTAAGTTACTAGCCCTGCTGTTTATAGAAACATGAGACAAAAATACAAAAAAAAAAAAAAAAAATCTCCTTACCAGGGACTGAATGTAACGTTTAGCTTCAGGGCTCACCCATTCTCCCTTTGCAGCAACAGCTTTGACAACACGATATACATCTTCACGGTTACTAATCAGCTTGCACAAAATAGTGTAATGTTCAATTCCAAACTCTAATGAATAAGTGCAATGATAATCATAATCTTTGTTTTGACCATCTTACAACAATCATATATCTTTAACCACTTAATATAACATGGACATGGAGTCAACATATTTGACTGTGTCATTGTTGTTTATCCTAAATACTTAAATCCATAACATTTCAAAGTCATATCATAAGTTGATGGTTTGATTCTCAATGTAAAAAGCTAATAATTGTGTCTGCGCTTACTCATAACTCCCTCTACCATGATATACTATATAAGTATGAGAACAAAGTAAAAAAGTGAAACCTGCAAGACAAGATGTGAGCATCTATTTTTCGCTCTGCTTCAGCACTCGCTTTACGCACATCATCAGAAGTGGACACCAACTTTGGAAACACACAAGATTGTACCAGTGGAAATTGCTGTGCCTCCAACTCAGCTAGGGGTGATATAACATTCATAAATGTAACCTGCATGTTTTTATTCATACCAAAAAAGTAAATAAATAAATACCTCCCAAGACAACAATGACAACAGAAAAAGAAAAAAAAAAAAAAGACGCCCCACCCCCCAAGTTGAACGAGTCTATAAAAGATTTAATGAATCCAAGCAAATAGTGACCATTTATGTAAATTTTAAACGAGAACTAACAGTAACAGCACTTTATGGAATGATAACAAATTGAATTTCACAAGTAAACGGTGATTTTTTCACAAAAGGTTGAAATGCGACTGCATGTCTATTCCTTAACTGATGAATTGCCACGTCATAGTTCATCGACAATACCCAAGTAAAAAATTGCTTTCGATACCTTGTCAAGGGGAACGGAAGCGACATCGTCGTGCACTTCTTTTGACTTTAAAACAATTTTATCTGCTAATTTCAAAATCTCAGATGCCGACAGATTGACGCGAACCATAGAGCCTTGAAGATCTGAATTTCACAAAATCAAACCAAAGCAACATAAAAATCATACTTAAAACCATAATCTTCAAAAAGATAGAACACTAACTACAGATTGAAGCGTCAAGAGAACCTTTCTTCTTGTGTCGTCTCTTGAAAGCCGTGATGGCGAAGTTGACAGCGATAGCGACGAGAGCTGTGGCGCCGGTGAAGGCTAAGACATTTCTTTCTCGTTTCTGTTTAGACATTTTCTCGCTGTTTCTTTCACTCTCCATCGGTTTCTTTATTTGTTTATTTTCTTTTCTGAGTTCTAACCAAACAAGCGGCAATTACGATTTAGGAGGGAAACATGAGCGTTGATGGCTCAGGCGGAAAGGGAACAAATAAAAATTTGACTAAATTAAAGCCTGACAGACGGACAGTGAGTGAAAAGATATTCATTGCTTCTAAATTTTAAATGCCAGGAGATGTCTCGCTATCAGGCCTTAGGGCTATGATGGGCCGGCCCTGTCTCCATGGGCTTCAATTCGCAGATGAATGGGGCTTCCAACAGCCCTTTAAAACTCTCATGAAACCGACCTTTCTATATTTATATGGTCATCTCTCTTGTTTAGCTTCATTGATGTAAACTATAAAGTACGACAAAAATTACAATAAAGTTAAATTTAATTTTGCTACCGGTCTACAATAGTTAATGGCGGCATATCCCACTATCCCTCAGTTAAATTTGAGAGTTTGTGTTCAAGTCTCGTCTATATATTTAGATAAGAGATAATTTGATGATGTCAGTTATTATTTAAAAGTTTTAAAAAATTTTTAAACATTATTGAGGGTGGTAAATTTGGGAACATTATTAATGATGGTTAAATAAGGGATGGTGTTGAATTCTTATTTGTAAATATATCAATTGTATCGTATCTCATTATTTTTCAATCATTTAAATATACTTGTTAGGATTGAAGATCAGTAAAATAATTTAATTAAATTCATCTTGTCATTGAATATAATATCATCTAGCAAAACAGCCACGAATACAAAACAAGGGGGGGTCTTGAAACTTGTAAGGATACCAAAGGGGTATGAAAAACATTACTCTTAACTTATTTGATTTTAGATTGGAGTTTCTAACAGTCCTTTACAATCCTCATGACACTTATTTTAACTTATACCCCCAATTTAATCTATAAAATATAAAATTATGCATTAAGACTGACCATCTTCTCATAAAAAACATTTTTACCTAAAAAAAAGCATATTTTAAATGTTTTTATTTACAAAATGCATATAAAAATTAAAGTCTTAAATTATATTCTTCTTGGTATATAGCTTATATTTTTCATAACTCTAAATTCTTATAAATTTTTTAAAAATATTTCTTATTAAAATTAAAATATAAACTAAGAAAGAGGGTGGTTGCAATAAATAAAAAATAATTTATTTAAATTTCTAATTAAATCTATATTTAAAATAAGAAATAAATTAAATTATGTTTATTTATTTAGGTAATTTCAATTAAAATGTCATTTTATAAGTTTTTGTTTTTGAAAGGTATTTTATAAGAAACCCTGAGATGCTGAGGGGCCTGCTCTTTGAATTTATTTGGACTGATGGCTTGAAGAGTCACTCCAAGCCTCCAATTACCCCGACCTGGGATATTTGCACACAGCAGTTTGGGCCCAAGCCTTCAGGCTAACAGGCCCAAGGACATTAAAAACACAAAAGCCAGGAACACCAAAATCTCAAGTGGGAAAACTGGCAGCTGAATAACGCTCCCATCGTTCTCTCCTCTGGCTGGCGTCCGAGTGAATAACACAATCACTTCTGACAACTGAGAAAATCCCATCAATCAATGGCTCCTAAAGCCAAAGCAAAGCCTTCGCCTCCTCCGTCGCAGCCTCATCCACCAATCGAAGATCTCTTCACCTCGCTTAACAGACATATTGAAGGATCCGAATTCGAACAAGCCGTCAAAGTCGCAGATCAAGGTCCAATTTTCGTATATCAATTCTCTCTAATTTTATTACCAAAATTCTTCACATTTCGATTATTTTCTTACCGTTACGCGTGAAACATTTCGCAGTGCTTTCCACTAATCCGAGCGACGAGGACGCGATGCGATGCAAAGTGGTGGCTCTGATAAAGGCTGATAACATTGACGATGCTCTCTCTACGATTCAATCGTCTCAGAAGTTTCCTTTTGATTTTAATTACTTAAAGGTTTTTAGTGTTGTCATTTTTCCCTTTTGCTCCCTATTTATGTGCCTAAATTACATTTGTGTGCCATTATGGATAAAAGAAAGTTGCTTAGTTTCAAAGAATTTCGTTTAACTTCTTAGCTGCCATGATACAACCAATTACCTTTGAACTGTCTGTCCGGGACTTTAGGTGAAGCAATGTGAGCATACACGAATGCATGTTTTGCTAAAGAAATTGCAATTCATTGGGCATTGCATTTACTTCTATTACTTATCTTAGTTACTGCCTTGATGGTTGTATCTGTTCTTTGATAAATGAAACAGATTTGAAAATACTTACATTAAGCTGTGGAATAGGCTTCCTCTCGTAGTGTGATTTCATTATGGCCATCTGAAAACATGTGAGATAATGCATCCAATGCTAATTTGTATTCTGTGGCTGCTAGATTTGCTGAATTGGAAATTAAGCCCCCCCCGCCTTCATTTAGGATTATCTTTTCTGGAATATTCAGTGGTGCAATCAAAGTGTATCCTTAGATGCATTGAATGCTTTAAAATGTTTATCAACTTCTAGTATTGATTTTGATTTTCCTTCGGCTATATTTAGGCATACTGCCTCTACAGGCAAAACAAGTTGGATGAAGCATTGGAATCCTTGAAAATCCAAGAGAACAATCCAGCAACAATGCTGTTAAAGTCGCAGATTCTATATCGCTCAGGAGAAATGGATGCCTGTGTGGATTTCTACCAGAAGCTTCAAAAATCCAAAATTGACTCTCTAGAAATAAATTTTGTTGCTGGTTTGATTTCTGCTGGAAGAGCTTCTGAAGTTCAAAAGACACTGGATTCGCTTAGGGTGAAAGCAACTAGCAGTTTTGAGTTGGCATACAACACAGCTTGTTCTTTGGTAGAAAGGAATAAGTACACTGAAGCAGAACAGCTTTTGTTGACGGCCCGAAGGTAGCATTTTTTCTATTTTCTTGCAGATATTCATTATTGTGGGATAATTTTCTGGTTGTTACTGTTCAGAATTATTGTACCATGACTTTGGAAATATGTTAGCAGACTGCTGCTTAGAATAGTTAAGCATGCCATTTGAAATTTTACATTTTTTTATTTGTAATTTTTTATTGAAGCAGTTTGTTGACTCTATTGTCATACTATTGCAAATGAGCCATTATAATTATTGTGAAGAGGATGCATTGTCATGATTCTTATGTACTTGATTTTTGTCAGAATTGGTCAGGAGACTCTGACCGATGACAACTTTGCTGAGGATGATATAGAGATTGAATTGGCTCCTATAGCTGTCCAATTAGCCTATGTTCAGCAGGTAAACAAAAGTGATGAAAATATTTTACCTTCCCTTTTCTCTTATTATTTTCTTACTCCATTTATCAAAAGGGGTTATACAGTGGCCAATAACTCAAATCCTTGTTCGATCAGCTCCTTGGAAACACACAAGAAGCACTTGGAGCTTACACAGATATCATCAAACGAAATCTGGCAGATGAATCATCATTTGCAGTGGCCGTGAACAACGTCATTGCATTGAAAGGTCCAAAAGATGTTAATGATAGCCTAAAGAAACTTGATCGCATTAAAGAGAAAGGCACGCAAAACTTTCAGCTAGCTCATGTACTTGACTTGAAGCTGTCACCAAAACAAAGGGAGGCAATATATGCCAATCGGGTGCTCTTACTTCTTCATGCGAGTAAGATGGATCAGGTATTCAGTTGGATTGTATTTTTCTTTGATTGATTCGTTTTATCTATTCCTACCATGAACTGAGTCATCCACTTGAAGACTCTTGCTTACTTGATATCTCCTAATATGTTGCTGAAATTTTGCAGGCTCGAGAACTTGTAGCTGCATTGCCTGACATGTTTCCTGATAGTGTGATGCCAATACTGCTTCAAGCTGCTGTTCTAGTGAGAGAGAACAAGGCTGGGAAAGCTGAAGAAGTTTTAGGGCAGTTTGCTGAAAAGTTCCCTGACAAATCTAAAATTATTCTCTTGGCAAGGGCACAGGTTGCTGCCGCTCACAACCACCCTTTTATTGCAGCTGAGTCTCTGGCTAAGGTACCTGATATCCAACACATGCCTGCTACTGTTGCGACCCTTGTGGCTCTTAAAGAGCGTGCTGGAGATATTGACAGCGCTGCAGCTGTCCTTGACTCTGCAATCAGATGGTGGTCAAATGCCATGACTGAGGACAATAAGCTAAGTGTTATAATGCAAGAGGCTGCTTCCTTCAAGCTCAGACATGGCAGGGAGGAGGATGCTTCCCATCTCTTTGAGGAGCTTGTGAAAACCCATGGAAGCATCGAGGCATTGGTTGGGCTGGTAACTACATCAGCTCATGTAGATATTGACAAGGCTGAATCTTATGAGAAGCGGCTGAAGCCATTACCAGGTTTAAAAGGGGTTGACGTGGGTAGTTTGGAGAAGACTTCTGGAGCAAAACATGTTGAAGGCGCTTCTTATTTTGAGGTAAATGAAGCACATGGGGAAGCTAAGAATAAGGATAAAGCAAAGAAAAAGAGAAAGAGAAAGCCTAGATACCCTAAAGGATTTGACCCTGCAAATCCTGGTCCTCCTCCAGACCCGGAAAGATGGCTCCCTAAGAGAGAAAGGTCAAGTTACAGGCCCAGGAGAAAGGATAAGAGAGCTGCTCAGGTTAGAGGCTCTCAGGGTGCAGTTGTTAGAGAAAAGCATGATGCAGGTGCTGCAGGTGCCAGTTCTAATTCAACATCGAGCCAGGCAATGAGCTCCAAAGGAGGAGCACAGACTGTTGCACAGTCATCTAAGGGTTCATCAAAGTCATCAAGAAAGAAGTCTAGAAATTAACGCAGGAAGAAATCAATTCTTTTAGTTTATGAAACAGTTTCAAATCGTTTCACATTTTAATTTTCACTGTCCTTACTAAGCTGAGATTTTGACTGTTTAATTTTTTGGCTTCTGTTCTAACACCAAGATAGTTTTAATTTAGAGGAACCAAAAATCAAGATGGCGAGGATTCGGAGTATCCTGCTTCTGGGCTTAAGTCATCTGTTCCATTTCACAACTGCTCTTAGTTTATTGTATTGTTTAGCTTCTGGGTAGCCCCTTGGTGTATTAGCTGGACGAGCTGTTTCTAAGCCTTGGAAGCATTTGTGAAACACATGTTTGTTGTGTGGTTGATTCTGATCTCTCTGGTAGAAAGCAGTTTCTGAGCTGGTCCTTATTGTCTTTATCTTCAAGAATTGCTTTTAGATGCTTCTGACGAGAGGTTATTCTGAACGTGAAGATTTGAAGGAAGCCTTGGGCATCTAGATTAAATGCCTCTTTATTTTCATCAAGTTAATTCGTGAAATTAGAAAAATTTAAAGAGAGTGCTTACACGTCAACATAACTTTGTACTTCAACATGAGTCTCCTAGCCAAGCTTGCCAAAATTAAGAAAGTAATTAATGGATCTATAATTACCTAAGTTTGTTGAAACTAACTTTGAAGCAAAAGCTGGCCTCGAATAAATAATTAAAAATGTAATAACCTCTAATTGTTAATTACTATTATTATCTATTTTCCATTTTTTGGGGGAGGTTGGGGGGATTAATTGTGTAGTATTAATCTTATACTAATTCTCCTGATCCCTCTCCTCCTATATCCAAATGGGTCGGACCTCATCCAGATAGGCCGAGAGGCAGCCACAGGCTGTCATGGGCCCTGGTTACACATCATCAATGCAGACACTTCAGCACACTCCCTCGCGTCCAACCTCATCCTAAAATAACTCACACGAGAACAATCCTTATGAATTCCCATCCGTCGGATGAACATCAAATGGATACACTAAAATGTACCGCACAGAAGTAAGAAGATATCCACAATAATTGATAGGCCGAGGGATTAGGAGGGAGACCCCAAACGCAGAACACAAGGGGATTCCGGAATCCATCTCCCGCCACTACTTACTGCGAATAAAAAGTAACCCTATTTTTAACTAACTGACACGTGTCGAACTATCCCCTTAGTCCTCTCTCCCCTTAACCGGACAATTCATTCGTCGTTCCCTTTCACTTTCTCACACAATACCAAAAAAGAAAAAGAAAATAATAATAATTTCGTTTCTCTCTCTCTCTCTCTCTCTCTCTCTCTCTCTGCCCCTCACTTTATTCCCCCATCAGCTCTTTAATTCCGTTTTCCCTTTTTTTCTTTTGAACTCGGTCGACAGACTCACCCACATCGAATTCCCTAACTCAAAAGAGACGAAAACCCCAAAAAAATTATAGAAAAATTCCATTTCTCTTTACAATTTCGGGTCCTGGTTTGGAATCGCAAAATCTCCTCGATTCGATGCCAATAGACGAGACTTGAATTTATTCATCGGTTGCGTTTGTGGGAGTCAAATTAGGGTTATCTTTGTCGTGGTAATCTTGCCTTTCGATTATCGCTAATTCATTTTCTGTTCTCTGCGTTTTATATTTCTTGCAAACCCTAGTTTTTGATTTAGTGGAGGAAAAAAAGAAAAAAGAAAAAAATATTCGAGTGATTGATTTGATTCTTTGTGTAGATAATTGGTTCAACGGTTTCTTCTTTCATTACGTAGCTGGAATTAGGTTTTTTAATCTTTCACGGGAAACTCTGTGAAATTTTTGGTGCCGTTGTTTTAGTTTGTCATCAGAAATCGAGGGTTTTCTTGTTAGATTTAGATTAGGATTAGATCTTCCCTAAAATTTTTGTCTTGCCTTTCTTTTTGTCCAATATTTTTTCTCTAAAACAAAAATCAAAAGAAAAATGGAAGAGAAGAAACATTAGGGTTTGCATAGTATTTCATAGATTTTGTACAGAGAGATTGGGTTGGGGTTTGTGTATCATAAAATGGCGTTGAATTTTTCCCATAGACCAATCTTTCCTGGACATTTAACTGAGGATACTTTGGTGTCCCCAATGAGGATTGCTAATGGGTATCTTGTTGAGGGAATACCTGAGAAAAATGGAGATGGGTATGCTAGGAATTGGCATTCGAATCAGGAAATTGACGATTGCTTTGATTATGGGAGGGACAGGGCTGAAAATAGGTGTGGGTCTCAAGAGTCTGTGTCAGCGGATATTATTGATCTTTTGCCATCAGATCCCTTTGGAATGGATATTAGTACTACCTTCACAGCTGCAATTACGGGGTGGCTTGAGGATTTGGAGGTGGATTATGGTGGGTATGGAAGGGATGAGGTTGGGACAAGTGATGGTAATTGTCAGTTGTTTGCTGGTTTGAATTTTTTTTGGAATAATGCTATGAGGCTCCAGGGTTTTCCTAAAAACATGGGTTATGAGCATTATTTGAATGTAGCAAGTGGATCTAGTGAGCGTTGTCAGGCAAAAGAAGTTGTGGAGGAGGCATCTTGTCATGGTGGTCTGGCATCAACTTGTAATGTGGATGACATGTTTAGTTTTGGGAATGATAATGTTGGTCTTGTTGATCAGCAAAGTGAAGCATTGCTGGAGGGTAACGGGAGCTGTTGTGATGGAGAGGAAGGGGCTCCTCATGCTGCTTTGATTTTTTCCCTTGGTTATCTGGGTGTGCGAGATCTCCTTGTAGTTGAAAATGTTTGCAGGTCTCTGTGCTCTACAGTGAGGGATGACCCCCTTTTGTGGAGGAGTATTCACATTGATCAACCATTGAATGAGAAGATTACCGATGATGTTCTTTTGCAATTAACCAATAGAGCTCAAGGCAATTTGCAATGCTTGAGCCTGGTGGAGTGCCCAAGGATTACTGATGATGGTTTGAAACGTGTGCTGGAAAGTAATCCAAGGCTAACCAAGGTCAGAGTGTTTTCATCTAATTTTGGTCGTTGCATGTTTCATGTTTTTGATTTATACCTTGATTGATGCCTTTAAGCTTGCATGAATACTTTTTGTAAGTTTAAGTATTTATATGAGATTTTCCCAGTTAGTTTGGGGAGGTTGTTGATGGTATTACATGAGTTGATTTACGCCTTGATTTATTCATTGGATCTATTATGCTTTTTTGAAAGCAATTGGGATATTTTGTACGGTTTTATCCAATATCAGTTGATATTGAGCAAAATTTTGTGTTTCTGTTTTGCTGCTTGGTGGTGCATGTTAATTAATCTTGCTAATTCCATGTTAGGACTGATTATTTGCTGGCCTTCCTTTGGGGAAGTCAGAAATAATTTATAGTGACTGAAAATAGGGATGAAAACTTTTTGGATATTACCTTGCCATTTTTGGTGAATCTCACATTTTCAGATGTCATTAAAACAATGACCATGCTTATATTCATGCTCTGTTTGCCATTTTAAATATTGATGAAAACATTTGTACTATTAAGTTCTATTACCTGGGTTTGGAAGTAAAATTATCAAATCATTGTCATGATGCTAGTTGAATGTGTGCATACTCCTCACGTCTTTTTAATTTTCTTTCTCTTTGCAATCTAATAATGTGCTAAATATTTTTCTCCTTCTTGCACCAGCTGAGTGTGCCTGGATGTACAAGACTCAGTATTGAGGGTATTGTGAACAGCTTAAAGGCTTTCAAGTCTATGGGTGCTCAAGGTGTGAAGCATCTGCGGATTGGTGGGTTGTATGGAGTTACACAGAGGCATTTTGAAGAGTTGAAGTTCTTGTTGGGTACTGATAGCTTGATGCAGCAGAATACTCACAAGCCACATTTCTACCATAGAGGAAAATTGTATCTGTCCTGTGAGGATGACCGTCCCATTGACATTGAAATGTGCCCGAAATGTCAGAATCTGAGGTTAGTTTATGACTGCCCTGCTGAGGGTTGTCTTGGAAAAGAACAGGCCCACCCATTATGCAGGGCATGCACACTTTGCATTGCACGGTGTGCTCATTGTGGACGATGCATTAACGACAGTGAGTATGAGGAAACATTTAGCTTGGATTTGCTTTGTTCGGATTGTGGGAAGTGCCAGGAGAGGCAGGTTAGAAGCGATCCTACTACATCTGTTGTTCTCAATGAACCGATTAGTGGCCTCTGTCTCCAGGGCTAGATATTGGTAATTGCTTCTCTTCTGGTTTCTCATTTGGTCACTGTCTTCATGGGTAGATATTGATAATGGCTTGCATCTTCTGGTTTCACATGTGTTTGAGAATTTGTACGAGTGGTTAGCTGGGCTAATGTATTGCTCTCTATCTAACTTTTATGGCCTTCTTGGTCTGCTGAATGAGTCTGTTTCCACCAATTAGTGGGCTGTCCTCTTGGGGCTGAAATCAGTTGTCTGCTGGGTTTAATGTTCTGTGTAGTGAGGGGGTAAAGAAGAAAAAAAGAAAGAAAAACAAGTAGATGAAAAAACATTCCAAAGAATATGGAGGTAAAGGTTGTAATTGCTGCCTTATGTCCAGGACACAGGATTTCACTGTGTCCCAGCAGTTCAGTTGCAACAGCACTTGACAGAGTGCATGCTGTAGCACATAGTAGTGTCCAATAAGGAGTAGACCAGTCTGCTCATGGATGTTTGAAACAGACAAGTGTGTTGCCATCGACCTGGGTTTGTGGTGTTGTTGCAAAGTTCGTTGGACCTGACTGTTGTGTGATGACATCACTCATCCTGTGCGAACTCAAATCCTCCTTTGTTGAAGCAAGCTTCTGCTAATTTGTCAACCAGGCGGCATGATTTCTCCATTGGCCGATAGATCTGCATTGATAAATCTTCTTGCTGTGCAGTAGCATCTTGTGTGTTCTGTTTGGAGGTGCAGTACTTGGGGTCACTTGTTTATGGGACCTCTGAGCTTGGGTTAATGGATGTTTTGCATCCCTTGTTTGCTGTCCCCTGGCTTGCTGCTTGAATTCTGACTATAGTTTGTGTGGTGATTGGCATCATAGATCATAGTATGGGGCTTGTACTCGTTTCTTCCATGAGGAAGATTTTATCAGCCTCATTTGTGAATTTCTACTTGTATGCATTGCATGTCACTTAAAAAAAGGAAAATAAAAGTACAGTCAGATACTGTTAAGATTTTATTGTTGATCAATCGTCCTTTCTGTTGTGTTAAAGTTTAATAGCAATGCAATAAATTTTCTTCAGTATCTCCTTACTGTTCAATGTTAGGATATAGAGCTTACTAATGCTCTTGCTTTGTATCAGATCTTTTTCTTGAATGCCTGCATTGATCATTTCTTTCTAAATAGCAAAAATAAAGAAAAGCAAAAGCAACAGATGTCCTACAAGGGTTGTTAAAAGCATCTTTGCTGATCTTTAACTGCAGTGCAGTGAAGTGAATTGAATCCTCACTTTGGAGGTAATATTTATCAGATTACATTCTTTTTGCTATTAGAGGTTCATACCTGGCTAACATGGAAGGATATATCATGCCTGTTGAAACTTGATAGTGAAATTTATGGATTAGAATGAAATGGTGGTAATTCTGTGGTTTTGTTGGGCGTGAGGTGAAAGATCCTGCCTTTTAACCGGGAAGACGGGCTGATGTATATTCTTTTTCCTTTTCTTCATTTTAGTTGAACTTGGAGAGTTTAATCCATGTACAAAGATGGAATTGTTAACCGAAAATCAGTAACCAGTGCGTTCTGGATAACCAAACATTAGTTATTCGAGTGGTTCTTCTGTGCCAATCTGTTCCATGTTATGTATATTCAGGCAAACAAAAATTTAATTCTCCACTGGTAGCTTTAACATTGCCTCAACAAGTTTGTTATCTCTTGCAGACCTTTGTTAGGGAGAATGCTGCAGCAAAATGAACAACAAAGACTCAGAATTTTCAATCAAGATTTACCTGTGACGATCCCCCTTGAATTTTCCACAAAAATGCGAACTTTTCTCTTACGCACCATGCATTGAACTTCACCCTTGAGGGCATCGATCTTGATCAACAATGAAACAAACCCTTTGCTAATAATCTATCAAGAATAATTGGGAAGAAAAGAAGTGAAATTTTATTATATTTGTTCTAAACGTTACAGAGGAAAACTTATAACAGACAACAAAAGGCAGAAAGAAATCGCGAGTGGAAAGCAAAAGATAGCAAAACCATTGACGCCAGCTGCATATGATTATAACACTCCCCTGAATCCGATTATACAAATGGTATTATTTTTCCTGTCTGATATCATTTGTAATCTAGAATAGCAATTACAGCTTTTAAATGGACAGAATATAAGTGGTAATAAACATGAGAAGTTTTGGTGATGCTATTGTTCAAGATGGAGGGTAAATCCTTAGCATTGGAATTTCATTATTTCTCCGGTTTCTTGCGACGATCTTTCATCCACCCGAATAATTTCCCAAACTTGCTTTTGGATTCATCCTTCTTCTTCTTCTTATCTTTATCCGATGCTGGCAGAGGGTCAGGGTTCTGGTAATCCCATTGATCAGCCCAGGATAACCCATTATCCATCCTTCTTCTGTTTCCTGATCTCTCCAACTTGTGCCTGAATAAACAGCAGCTGTTAGAAAATCAGCTTTAGTAATCTCTGTTAACTGCCGTTTGCCCTTTTTAACTCATTTGTTAATTGTCATTAACTTCCGTTCATTTCAGCTGAGGTGGGTAAAAAATGTTAGTTACGTTGGATTACCGGCTTTACAATTTTTTCCCTTTCTCTTAGTGGTCATTTCCTAAATTTAACCAAGTCTGTGCTCTGCCAACATGAATATTTAGGTAATAGTTGGTTATATTCAACAGCAGATAGAGGAATCTGTCTCTCAACAAACCCCAATTCTTAACTTAGACACATCCTTTTATTCGACTTAAGAGTGTAAATTCAATAGAAAATAGATGATTTTTTGAGAAACAGGGCTGTCCCTTCCTTGACAGAATTTTGACTTGGTCTGCTATTAGAATAACAGAACCAGCTGAGATAAATACATGCACGCTGAACCTACACATTTGAAGAATCCTGAATTCGAGGCCGTTCAACGTTTGATGGGTTTTTAATCTATTTAAATATTACCTCGCTTTCTAAGGCAAAGAATCATAAAGCAAAAGCTCTCCTAAAGCTTTTCAGTCTATTCATCCACCTGTAACTCGTCCTCCAGCACATAATCAAAAATAAGTATGTGATGGAGTGATACATCTTTGTAATTATTGAATTCAATAAGTTTTAGATATACAAGATATAACCGTCAGTCAACGAGAACATGGTGAACCCGTGGTTCACAAATCAAAAATTAAATATCACAATGGCAGTCAGTTGCTTAGCTTTTCATTTAGGTATCATCATCTGAAAAATTCAACATGACCGGCAATCTCCTTGCACAATAATTTTGACTCACTGGCTAACTTCATGCTCTTTACAATTGCAAGCCCTGTAAGTCTATGAGTGGAGGTTGGATCGTATGACTTGGCCACCTCTTCCCTGCCCATTGACAGAGCTTCCTTAGCAGGAACAACATTCTCCCACCAAAATTCCTGTAAAATCCCATGTATTAGCTCCCAATAATCGCGACGTCTAATGACACGAAAAATTGTGCTTCCATTTGGTGTCCAGCAATACAAATTAACCCACTCTCTGTCCAGTATTTCCATTTGACCCTGCACTTGAGGCATGTAATAGAAAGGCACGGTTGACCATGGCAGAGCAATCTCGGGCTTTCCCTTGTTATACGGACACTTCACTTCCAGGATGCCACCTCCTGGAAAGCAACCAAGAAGACCATCTGGAGAAGCCCCAAGCCAATCTAATTGTTCCTCTGCATGGACTGCAAATCCTAATGAGCTCACGTCATGACCAGTAATGCTTTTGTACCTATCTATAGCTGCTGCTTCATTCAGCACACCCCACTCCATAGCACACCTTTTAGAATCTTCAATAACTTGTGACTCCAAGGAAAATACTTTCTCATGCCAGAGCTCGGAGCGACGTTTTCCCTTCCAAAAACCCAAGGCAGTACTGAAGGTGCTAGTGGTTAGCTTATCCCTTCTAAGAGCAAACCATTCATCAGATCGCTGGAGCATATCATTCTGTGTCACGCAGGCAACCACCAATAGTGATGAAGGGGGGCGAACCACAAGGGAAGCCACAGGAGAGATCAGTGAGGCCGAGCAGGTGGAAAAGTTTCTGTAAATGGCACTGCCACACCATCTCTTTTGAGACAATGGTTGTCCTGCTTGATGGTGAATGCTGCTGCATCTTGTTAAATAGTCATTGCTCATTGCTGAGACGATCAGGCAGTTGAGGAAAAGTTTATTTGGTTGAAGGATCCTACAAAAGCTGCAGACTGCTGGAATGGTTAGTTGATAATTCAGGATCAAATTCACGGCGAAAAGAAAAATTCCATGACAAGCATTCGTTATAAAAGTCATATTGTACAATCCAGTACGCGCACCGGATCCTTCTGACGACAAAGAGAATTCGAATTTTCCTCAACACTGACATTTAACATCATGTCAAATGAAAAAAAAAAAAAAAAGATTCCCATGCAAAAGGTTAGAGAGTTAATTTAAGTTTCTTATGCCAGAAACCCAGCAAAAGCAATAATATTTTATCCACCGCAAGTTGTAGCCCAAGTCAGAATTTTCATAAACAATGCCACGCAGAGCAAAAGAAACTCAAAACGAATCGAATTTCCCTCCAAATAAACAATAAATGAGAGAACTCACGACTTTAAAAGCTCAAACAAGCGTACCCATAACTCAATTCAGTTGAAAAACAACTAAATGGGAAAGCTCAGCACACAAATGCACGGTGTTTGAGAAAATACCTGAAAGAGACCTTGAGTTGCTAAAACCGATGATAGTGGGCGCTGAAAGCGCAATACTTGAAAAGGGTCTTGCGCTTGGATTGTTTAAAACGATGGAAGCTCTTGATTGAAAGTAAGAGGCCTGAATCAGATTCAACATGGTTTGTTGCTTACAGTAACAGACATTACTTCCTGTATGAACTTGGCTAACCGTTTATTTAGTTGTAGTTCTCGATTTGAATGGATTTAAGATGTTTTTCGAAGCGTTTTAGGGGTTTGTTTTGTCGTTACGACCTCACGGCACAGATGACATCTCATACTGTTCAAATAATATTTTATGCTGTCGTTTAGAGTTACTGAATATAGATGAAATGTAAATTCATCACATACGTGTGACCGAGTATTATTAACAGACCTTGATTGATTTTTTTTCAGATGAAATTAAATATTTAATTATTCTATATTTGTAATTATTAATAAATTTTCAATAATTTAAATTCGATATATAAATATCTTGGAGTAATTTACGCAGCATTGAATTCCCATGCACAGTTGTTTTGCAGCATTAATGGCAGGCATTTAACGATTTTTGGTAGGATACGAGAATCATATAATCTCGCAATCTTCTTGCATCACCCAAAAACACAAAAAAACAAAAAATAAAAAAAAGGTTATCATACAAGATTCATGCATTTTACTAATTTTACAAATACGCCCCCATTTATTTATTTATTTTTAAAAGCGAAGTAAGTAATCCTGTGGCCCTGAAATAATATCTTCCCCGACTCTGAATAGAATATCAAATAATTATTAATTTGAAAAAAATATATGTAGTTTAAAAAGTTTTCCGTTCAACAAAAAAAAAAAAGTTTTCGAGGTGCCGACACCGTCACCGTCAACTTATCATACCACCATCATTCACCTGCATATCACAACAATATGTACATCCACTAAAATTTAAAAATGATTTTTAAAAAGGATTTTTGCTGACCCAACGAACAAGTTTAATGCAAATTATTGATTTGAGTATGTTTTATGTTTTCAGATGAGAGAAGATAAATTCTCTAATTAACAGATAATTATATATAAATAAATAAAAGACAAGTCCACTTAAACTCATCCCCGTTTCGTAGCTAATCATTCACTCGAAGCTTTTACTTGACGCCCTCTCTCACTTGCTGTTACCCAGATGATATGATATCCTCCTCATCTGCAACTACAACCCATCAAAATTCTTCTCGAAATTTTTAAAAGAAAGAAGATATGACTCCGCTTATGTCTTCTTTCAACTAAGTTCCTTCATTTCAAATCGCGCGACAGCAGCAATCCCAGTGACAACGCCATGTACTTGTCGGAGAAGCCCCGCCCTTACTTGACGGAAAAGCCTCGCCCCATTGATTATTATAAAGATGAAGCAGTTGTTGCCGCCGTGGCCTCGCGCGACATGATCATGGAGGTGCCCGCGGCGTCCAATGGGGACTTGCAACCTCAGCAGATGATCCTCGCCGACAGCAGCGGCGGGGAGGACCATGAAGTCAGGGCTCCCAAGAAACGAGCAGAGACTTGGGTACAAGACGAAACGCGGATCTTGATTGCGTTTCGGAGGGAAATGGATGGGCTTTTTAACACATCCAAGTCGAACAAGCACTTGTGGGAACAGATATCGGCGAAGATGAGGGAGAAGGGTTTTGATAGGTCGCCCACCATGTGTACCGACAAGTGGAGGAATCTGCTAAAGGAGTTCAAAAAGACTAAGCATCAAGATAGAGGAAGTGGGTCTGCTAAGATGTCCTATTATAAAGAGATTGATGAGATTTTGAAGGAGAGAAGTAAGAATGCTCAGTATAAAGCTACGTCTGTCGCCAATTCTGCCAACAAGGTCGATACTTTCATGCAGTTCTCTGATAAAGGTATCAATTTTTTCCCCCCTTAAATTGTTATTAATTATTAGTTTTCTCTGTTGGGTCGGCATTTTTTGGATCATTTCCTGATGTCTTTTGGTGGATTCGAGTCAAAAGTTTTGATTTCTGTGTGGGGTTTGTTTGAGCTTTGATGCTTGGTTGCTACGATTTAGTGGAGAATTTAAGGTTATAGGCTTTTTCCCAAGTTCAGGGCAGTTATGCGAGTATGGTTTGCTAATTCTGGGTGAAACATGGGTATGACGTTGAAAGGGATATATGATAAAAGCTAAACTTTAGAAAAAATTTGAAGTGTCTGTAGTTTTTGTTCTCTGGAATTTAATATAATGTTTGTGGAAATGTGTTTGATTGACTGGAGTTTGTTGGATGTCTTGTGAACAGTCGTAATTAGTGCTTTTTAATAGGTTCTTTTTTTTTTTTTTTTCCTCAATCTTTATAAAACTCCACATTCTTTTCACAGCCATGTTATGGTGCTCCATTTTTTTTTTTTAAATGGATATGGATAACTATAGAGAATAAGTCAGTATGCAGAGTCAAGCGTATCATCTTGAAAAAGATATGAGAAGTGAAAATGTTTACATGATCAAATTCATTAAACATGGATATTGATGGTAATCAGCACACAAATGAATATTTAGTGATTAATGCTTAAAGATGTGGCATGATGGTTGTGGTAGATTTTATGCTCTGTTTAGGTAAGAATTTTGTCAGCAAATTTTTAGGGGAAGTGATTATTTTATCAATCAATTAGTCCTTAGTATTGTGAGAGTGCTAAAATCTGGTTTATTCAAGATTTATGCTATTGGCTTCATGTTTATATTGATTGCACGGTAAGTTACGTCTCTCAAAACATTCCATGCTGTAGTAAATTTCCGTTGAGTTCAGTCCTTTTTCTTCTATTACTTTATTAGAGTCGAGAAAGTTAGAGAGAGAACAAAGAAAGTTTTCTGATAGTTTATCAACTGTCAAAAATAGGGATCGGTAGCATTCTGTGGTAAGTTGCTAATCTGGTATTTGAATCCTCTAACTTGTTGGTTATGGTGATTCAGTTCTGCTCTAATTTGAAGTGTCAAAACTGCATTAAGGATCATGGAGCTGTTCAGTTTGGCATTCTAAAGATTCTATAATTCATTATCAAATTTACAAAGTTGTATACTGAAGATGCAGCTTTTTAATATATGATACTTTTGGACGAGGAACATATTCATATCTGCTTCTAACTCGTATACACTCTAATAAATGTCCATGGCATGTAGAGAATGCATTATCAAGTAGCATACTTTTGACAGTTATTAGATCCTATGAAGTTGTAGCTATACTGTTTCCATATTTGTCCTAGAGCTGGAGAGGCCCTTCTCTTTGCCTAAATCTGGATGCTGATTTTCTCACAAAGCTAGCAACCAGTCCTTATAGCCCTTAATGTGATAGGCATGCATCTCAAATCTGATTCCATTTCAAGGGACAGTTTGAAGTCTGTTCACTCCGTCACATATGCATTGGTGTCTATATACTGATTATAACTATAACGAATTTCCCATTTTGTCCTTCATTTGTATAGTCTTAATAAATTCTTGGCCATAGACATCGGACTCCTCTTTCTGGTAAATTACTCCATTCTCTCTCTCTCTTTCTGAAATAGATGGACCAACATCTCATGTGAATCAGTGGCCTCTACTCTTCATCTTCTTGGTTTATCACTTCAAAATCTGTCTATTGAGCCTAATTCGGGCTTTTAAGCTTGGCTGGGTTGATCAAGTATGGGGTTTTTTAGATCTTTCAATTTTCTAAAGATTGGCCACAATGTAGATGGCTCGGTTGGAGCTGTTTGCTGTGGGATTTTCGTTAAGAGTGTGAGTTTTGTAGACTCCATGAGCTGATTGATGTTTCGGTCTAGTGAGTACATGCTTGTTTTAGCTGAGGGGAAGCTCAACAAATTAATTGAACCAGTCACTTCATGCAAAATCGTGTGTAAAATATCTCATATTGTTTTTGTCATTATGTAAATGTTAACTTGATAAAAGTTAGAAAATGATTGAAGATGATTGTTTATATATCATATACTTTTAAGGAGCATACCATGAGAGACACTTTCCTGAATGCACGTTGACCAGTGAGACGTTTTAACACGAGTTTTTGTTAGTTGAGATTTAGGAACCACAAGTATATCAAGTCTTGCCTTTCAAAGACACTATGGTTGATATCATCTTTTAAAACATCTGAAAATATACCTATGACGCTGTCAAATTAGACCATTATAGTGTTCTCTATGTTGTGAAACAGGTTGGGGTTTCTGCACTCAAGCTTCATGTGAATAAGTTTACTTGAGTAGCCTCTTACACTTTAGTAATATTTACAAAATCTTTCTGTTGTATAAGCAACAATGAAATTAATCACAAAAATTTTTGGAATTATGCAGGTTTTGATGACACCAGTATATCATTTGGCCCCGTTGAAGGTAATGTGTTGCATTCTTACCATTCTAAATTTATACATATTGTGTTTGTGTCCCTTAGTTTGAGTGAATGAATGAGTTTATTCCTTTCAACTTTAGGAAGCCTTCACTTATGCTTTGCCAAGTGCTGCTTACGATAGAAAAGTTCATTTTCCCTTTAGGAATCCTGATAATTTTATTAACGTTGATCCCATAGAGCATACCCATTAGGGGAGTTGCCTTGTCTTCTGACTTTAAAACCCTCCACCCAACTGCAATTGGTATTAAGGAGGTCAAAGCCATTAAAATTAACCTGCAGTCAGTAGGGATTTGGGCTTCAAATGCTTATGTTTTTTAGCTTTACTTAATGTAGCTAATGTGTTAATTCATGAACAGTGTAAGCTGTATGTAATCCTGCTCAAAGTTTTGTTTCATTGGCTATCTGCTTATCTAGATAATGTTTGACTTTTGCAGTCGTTGCAATTTATATCCTATACTTTTTACTGTAAAAAATCAGTTCATTGATGCAACTGTGACTATCAATTTTACACCAGCGGAAGTGCAGAGCTTCTGAGAGTTGAATCTTTATCTATTAGTTTAGCTTTTTTTTTTTTTTTTTGGGTGTTTTTGGGTTTTTTTTTTTGGTTTGGGGGAGGAGGGTGGGGTGTGTTGAAGAGATATGGACCTTCATTAATATTAGTGGCACTTAGTTGGGCTTAGTGGTCCAAAGTAATAAAAAAGAAAAGAACGAAAAACATTCTAAGGGCAAGCTTTAGCCAAATTGGGGGGAGAATTTATTAATAATCTTCTTTAGGAGGATCCTTAAAGTATCTAGACATGGTAGACTAAGCAGTTCCTAACACTCCTCATGCACAAAGGTTCTACTTTCATTATAATTTTTGCACAATTTTTCTCATTATTTATCTAAAATGAGATATCATTCCCTCACGTTTAAGTTTGTTAGTGTGCAGCTAGTGGCAGGCCAACACTTAATCTTGAGAGGCGTCTAGATCACGACGGACACCCTCTTGCAATCACAGCAGCTGATGCCGTTGCAGCTGCTGGAGTACCTCCTTGGAATTGGAGGGAGACCCCACCTGGAAATGGTAATCTTTGTAAGTTCTAAGCAGACTTATTTGCTTGAAGTTAACACCGATGTGCTTTACCATCTGAAGAAACAGTATGCACTATGTGGAAATGGGCTTTCTGTTACTTTTTTCCAGTGAATGTGATCATTGCCAGTTTTGTGATTTCAAATTCAATTTTTGTCAGAGGTTAAATGTAATGCTTGTAGGGATCTTTGTATTGACTTTTTTATTCCCCACCCCCCTTCTGTTTGGCAGGTGGGGAGGGCCAGTCTTTTGGTGGGAAGGTTATATCAGTCAAATGCGGCGATTATACGAGGAGGATTGGTATTGATGGTACTGCAGATGCCATCAAGGAGGCTATCAAGTCTGCTTTTGGGATAAGAACTAAACGTGCATTTTGGTTGGAGGATGAGGACCAGATAGTTCGATGTATCGACAGGGACATGCCTCTGGGAAATTATACTCTTCACCTTGATGAAGGTAAATTATTGCATATGTGATTTCTGTAGACTACTGAGACTGAAAAATATGTGCCACGTTATTATCAAATGAAATGTTGCTTATGACAGACAATAAAGCGGCCTTTAAGCATTCTACACTTAAAATTTCTGTAGGCTTTAATGTGTGTGTTATGTGCAGGATTGACCATTAAAGTGTGCCTCTATGATGAATCAGATCACATACCAGTCCATACAGAAGATAAGACCTTTTATACAGAAGAGGATTACCGGGATTTTCTGGCCCGTCGTGGTTGGACATGTCTGAGGGAGTTTGATGGTTACAGAAATGTCGACAACATGGATGATCTGCGACCTGGTGCAATGTACCGAGGTGTTACTTGAAGGGAGCCGGTAGGCACATAGTTGTTCAATATTCATATCTGCTTGCAGTGTTCATGGTATCATAGCCTGTGTAATTTTCATACATGCTCACAGTGCTCTAGGGAATTTAATGTGAGAAGAGAATTGGACATAAATGGCTCATCGTCTGTACAGCCTTCAGTCATATGTTCCTTTTTGGTAGGACGCGGACCAAGCTTTTGACTTTGGCAAAGTTTCTGTTAGTTTAGACTGAGTCATGAACGTCTCGTGTCTGTAAATATGGACCCAAGAGTTGAGAAGTGAAACAATTGTTCATCATTTACTGTTTACAACTATTTAATAGCTTGAGCCTTGATAATTTGGAAACTGCTTGATAATTGCATACAATTGAAATTCTAGGCCTGGAAACATATACTACCCCATTTTATGAGTAAACAAAAATTGCGCTGCGCAGAAAAACTGAAATTAGTTTATTTGAATACAAAGTGTTCAACGTATCACGAGAAGTGCCCAAGTAATCGCCACAACATCATTTTTTTTATCAAACAAAGGAGTTTATTTGCTCGAATGCCATATTGATGGAATCTCCTAGCACGTTCAATTATTAGATATTTCCATTCTCTGAACTGAAGTGAATTTTTTAATATTTATTTAATTAGCAAGTAATGATCGCACTTAGCAGAGGTTTAAATAAATATTAATAATAATTGAGATATTAAATTGTGTTGTGTATATAAAAATCCTAAATTTGAAAATTAAAGGAAGTCCACTTCGCTTGTTACCGTTAAAGGCGCAATAAAAAATGTTACCGTTGGCCGTTGCCCACTTGGACGAAACCCCGAAACTATCCGTTGGCCTGCATTGTATTTTCAGTTGCCTCAAACCCTAATCAAAGGTTCTTCAAGACTCGTCTACGTGGTGTTAACAAAAATCAAAGCCCTAATATTTCACAAACCAAAATCCAATTTCAATTTCAATTTCATTTCAATTTCCTCGCAATAAATTGTTTTAGTTCTGTTTCTTTGATCCTTTCGGGAACCAAACCGTAAAATTTCTTTTCACAAATCATGGCATCAAGGACGGTCGCTAAAGACATCATAACTCTGCGCGGTTCTGCAGCAATTGTCAGCGAGTTTTTTGGTATGTTTTTTTCCCCTTTTTTTTCAAAGGTTTAAGCCCTTCTCTTCAGTTGCAATTCTTTATTGTCATTTGATAATATTTTGTAAGGGGTTTAGTGGAGTTCTTTCTTTCTTTTCTTTTTACTTCCTTTTTTTTTTTTTTTTTGATGTTTGTGTTCCTCTTGAAACCCATTTTCAGGTTATGCAGCAAACAGGTAAGAAAATCGGGTCTTGACCCCTGTGTTGCTTTCTGTTTTCTTGTATTTTTTTTTTTTTTAATAATGCAATCTACGGCCTTGATATTCAATTTTTGAGTGATGAATTGGTTTAGTATACTTTACAATCGTGGAGTTTATCCAGAAGAAAGTTTTGTGAAGGTGAAGAAATACGGGCTCCCATTGTTGCTTACTCAAGACGAGGGTGTTAAGTCCTTCATTGCCAATCTTACGGCTCAGCTTTCAGGTTCTTTTTATGCCCGTTTTGGCACCGTGTGAAAAGTTAAAATTCGGATCAATCCTTTCAATATTTGTAACCTGGATTGATATGAAGCTGAAAACCTTCATTTGTGTTGTTTTGTCTATCCAAATTTGAAAATTCTTTTGAAATACTAAGATTTAAATGAAAAAATTGGATTTTATTTCTCGTGTCCTTGATAAATATTTTATCACTATTTTGTAGAGTGGCTGGAAGCTGGGAAGTTACAGAGGGTTGTATTGGTGATTATGAGCAAGGCCACCAATGAGGTTCTGGAGAGGTGGAACTTCAGCATCGAGACCGATAATGAAGTCGTTGAGAAGGGGTACTTTTGTTGAAGTCTTTGTTTTTTGTCTTTTTGATTTAAGGCTTCTGTTCTTCAAGCTTGAAATTCTGATTTGCTTTTTGTTCCATGTGGTGTTATTTTATTTAGTGTGTCAAGGGAAAAGAGTGACAAAGAAATTATGAGAGAGATACAAGCAATCATGAGACAAATCGCCTCTAGCATTACTTACTTGCCTTGCCTTGATGAAACTTGTAAGCAATTATGTACACCAATGAACCATAGTCTTTTTCACATATATGGATTTTTTTATCTTTGGCTTTTTGGTCCTTCCAATTGAAAGACGTATTCTTTGTTTGTTGCTTGTGCAGGTGTGTTTGATGTGTTAGCATACACTGATAAAGATGTTGCAGTCCCATTCACTTGGATTGAGAGCGACCCAAAGTTGATTGCAAATCCGCAAATGGTGAAATTACATTCTTTTGACACCAAGGTAAAAATTCAGTCTTGAGGTTGTTAGTTCTGATTGGATTCAGATGAGGAACCGTGATTAACTATTGATTTACCCGCTTTGCAGATACATAAGGTTGACACACTTGTGTCATACAAGAATGATGAATGGGATGAGCAGTAAGAGCCCAAAAGAGGCTAATGTATGAACAAACTGATCCATGTTTTTAATCCTGTTGCGCATTTAGTTTTCTTCTTGATCTGTGAATCTTTCTATTCACAGCACACAGCAGGAGCTATCAATGTCAGAGTCAAATTTTAATTTGTCTGTTTGAATGAATACGCAGCAATTTTTTTTTTGTTCGTGGGTATTGGTAAAACTAATAAAAGCTTATCAAGTTGCGCCAGAAGGTAACAGACAAAAGAAGTCCGTCCAGTCCAATCAATAGTTAAAGAATTCACTCAATTCTCAATCTTTGATCAGGAAGAAAGATAATAGTAGTAATAATATAAACATCAACTTTTGATGATTTCTTTCTCCAGAAAGGAGTTCCTTGAAAGGCAGCACCGGATTTCATTCTATATGTAGCTTTGTTGTGGTTAACAGTGGAAACCAAGATTAAAACCCTGGTCGCCCTGTTAAATGCAGGTTCGCATGGTTGCCCACCACTATTACTAATGATTAGAGCCAGTTAAGTCTTAAACGTAGTCTTAAATATTCAAATTTCATATCAAATATGACTCTAATAGAAAAACAGACTGTCAAATAATTAAATTTCAAGCGCATTGTAGTTTTAGTTTCTTCATACGAATCAACCTTTGCTTATAGGTGCAAGAACTGTCTCTCAGCCTTCTACCGTGCATTACAATCGCATTGTTGATCTTAATCTCTAAGATATCCCAGCATATCCCTGTATACGCCCGTAGGTGCCAGAATAGGCCTGTAGGAACAATCTAAAGTAATTTTCTAAGTAGTGCAATAGAAAACAAGGTAAAGATAAATAAAACAAATGTTTTAAAGAATCCTTGTGGGAAATGAGAGAATTTTATTCAAAATGACGATTACACATGTTACATAAACACTCCATTTATATAAAACTAACCATACTGCCTAAAGAAGGAAACAAAGACTCAAATTTCATTACAAATGTGATTCTAATAAAAAAATTCCAAAAAATAATTAAATCCTAAGATATCGTTATACATCATTATACTGTAAATTTATAAATTTACTAAGTAAACATCTAAACAGATTACTTATGAACATAATTACTTCAAATATGTACATATATGTATATATAAGCAGATAATCGAACAAGCCTCTGGCCCACATATATAAGCAGATAATCGAACACCATGAGCAAGCAGCTCAAAAACTTTCCGTGCTTGGATTCGATAATAATAAACTCACGAACTGAATTTTCTGATGGACCGGAATTTGCTAAGTTACAATGATTGTAACTTAGGGCTTTTCTGATGGACCTGGAGCACTCTCCATGCAAAGATGAAGACGCTGCCTGCTGAAATTGATATTGTCTCCTTTTTCAAGTGATCGTCAAATACTTTGTGATTATTGTAGTACATACAGGATGAATTATGAACACTTTGAATTGTGAAAACTATTATGAACATCCTGAAAATAAATCCATGTTGAATTATGAAAACAACTCAATAAATAAATACACCAGATTAATTTATCTGAACTCTGACGATGAATTCGAGTAATCACCAATATTGAGAGTATACACTAATGGGTGTTGCTAAGAAGCTCGTGAACCGTCAGTTTCTCTTTGAACTATATTTTATCAAGTTTTGAAAGGACATATATATATCTTTCATTCTTATGCTATCAAATTTTCGGTCAAAAGTCCTAAAATCTTTCTTATTTTAAGGTCTTTTCAGACTCTCATCCTCTCTGTCATTTGACAATTATTGTCATTATTAACTCTGTAATTGTTTGCTAACCGTCCTTTTTTCTTTTTCGGTTTTGCTAATTATTATAACTTGAATATGTACCATTTGTAAGCTGTCTAGCGACATGAATTTGATTTTTCACATGCGGTTGATCGCATTCAAAGAGACACAAAGATGGATAAGATCTTGGGAAAAATTGAAAGATTCATAATCGAAAATGATGTTGATAACGAGACACCGACTCCTGCCACATTGAGAGTATAAATTCACCAATCGCCAGACTTGAAAAATTTCAGACTAATCGAAACCCGTGCGTATTGCATCGTTTCACTCGTACTGAGTTGCAAAAATAATGGCGATGAAATAATGTGCACTGAATTGCTACCACTAACTTCGTGAATTTCTTGTTGGGCAGGCATGATGACTCAAATTACTAATATGGATTGATCTATCTTTTTCTTTTCCTAGACAGTAGAGTGACTAACTCAACGGCGATGGTATTTCGGTGCTAACCGAATAGGAGTACGAGTAAGACCAGCTTTCGCTGTAATGATTTACAAGAGATCTAAATGATCAGCTCCGAATGACAATGGTATTTTTTACTACTTGAACATTTAAATGTCAATTTCAACTGACGTCCTTGTTTATCTGCTCCCAGGCTTGGCAGGATTGGCAGCAACCCTAGGGTTTGAACCTGAACGCACTTCAGGCTTGGGTGATAATGGAACCTACGCGGAGTTGAGAACAAAATGAGGCTCCCCTGGCGATCAAGAATAGCAGGCCGTCTCCTGAATGGCCGACCAGTGGAAAAATTGAACTTGAAAACCTTCTTGTCCGATATAATCCTACACTCCCAATGGTCCAGACAGGAATAACTTGCACGTTTCCTGGAGAAAAGAAAATTGGGGTTGTGGGAAGTCCACTATAATCCATGCTCTGTTCAGGGTAGTTGGGCCTTCCGGAGAACGAATTCGGATTGATGGAGTAGATATTTCGAAGATAGGTTTGCAGGACTCGAGATCTAGGTTGAGTATAAGGAGCTGTAAGAACTAATCTTGATCCTTTGGAACAGCATTCTGATCAAGAAATCCCGGAGGTAAAAATATCATATATGTATGTATGGATGCAAACATACATACACACATACATACATATATACATATGTATGCATATGTAAAAATCAACAAATATGTAGTTTGTGTTGATGCAGGTAAAGTTGCAGAGTATGACTCTCCAAGGCGATTGCTTGAGAATAGTTGTTCTTCACTCTCACAGTCTGTGGCAGAATGCTTGAGAAGATCATCCAAAAGTAACTGGAAAATCAGGAAAATGATTTTAACAGGTACACTAGGATTCCTGAAGCAAACATAGACCAATGTTTTCTTTTTCTTTTTTTCTTTTTTTAATTAACAGAACAATAGTTCATACGTAGGCACTGCTAAAAGTAAATGACCATTCAGTAAAATGCATTTGAAAATTGTTCATTCAATATCAATACTACAAGGTCCCCCAATTCCTGAAAGAACTCTTCTCTTGCAAAATGTGGATTAAATTTATAATGACAACGCACTTGCTATTTTGTAAACACGAGCGTTATTATCAAAAAACGGGGATATCAGATCAGATCAGCCCTCCACAGCCTGGTTGTGAGGCAACAATTCACACGTACATTTTTGCCTCTAATTTCTTGAATCGCAGAAAGGGGTAATGCCTGCTGCTGAGGCATATTTTTGGGGCATAATAGCTTTTCCTAGAAATTTTAATTTGTGAGTCCGATTTTGATGGGGGGAATTTTGCTTTCGTTTATAGAATAACGAGCCAGTCACTCTCTCTGAAGCCCAGTAAAGGGGAGGTTAAAAGGAACGAACCCATGCAATAGCTCTAGCCCGGCTTTGCCTTGCACTCTACGTTAACAGTCGCTATCCATACCTTGTTTGGCCACGTGAACTTCCACAATCTCTTAATCGCCGTTCGTCTTTGTAAGCAGTGGTAGAAGGAATCACAAATCACGTCGACGTGACAAGCAAGAGACACCTCAGCTTCCTTCACACTGATGAATCATGCGTGAGAGGCCCAAACTTTCTGAATCCCACCGTTATTGGAACGGCACACCATTTGAAGGATGCGTCTTCATAACGGTGTTGGACTATTGGTATGAGACTCCGTTTCAGACAATTATCATTTCGCCACTCAAAATTAAATGGCCGTTGAATAAAAATTCAATTCAAACACACGTTTGGGATGAGGTGCACAAAATTTTTCTACATTTTTATTTATTTATTTTATCATATATTTTTTCATTAAATTAAAAAAGAAAAAAAGAGCGACAGAGAAACTAGGAGAAAAAATATACACATATGGACAATGGAATCTTCAACAATATATACGGACGTGGTCCATTAATTTCTCCGCGGTTTGAAACCTTTTGAAGAGAGGATTAGGAAGAGATTCTCAAAAGATGACGACACGGCGTGTACATCCATTTCCTCATTTTGTTAACATTAATTCCGAAACTTATTGTCAAAGTGAAACACTTGTCGCATCTTCTTCTCGTTCTTGTAATTGAAGGCTCTAGTATTGTTGCACATCAGTCGTTTTCTGGGACCACGGAATCAGCAGGTATAATCCGAAGATTCTGCTGCATAATCTGATTCATAAAATATATAACAAAATAATAATAATAATAATAATGACATACTGAGTTTTCCATTTCGAAACTTATGATCAGAGCCGGGGTAGTGCTTTCTGCACCCGTTTAAAATCCTTATAAAATCATCTTTTTTAATTATTTTTCGTGGCCATAGTTCTATTTCTAGAGGAAACTATGTTAAAGAATAATTATGATTTTAACTAAATTAAAATAGCTCTTTATCTGTAAATTATTTAATCTACAATCTTTAAATCCTAATTTACAAATGGGCTCGTAGCTCATTAGCCACTCGTACTCTTAAATTTGAGTCCCAAGCAATATTTTTCTCTCAATAAAATTAGGTAGGGATATAATTGTCTCCTCAGTAAAATAAATATCTCTGAGGGAAGAAATTTGGGCTGTGCTATAGTAGAATTATCAAAGAGAGTTGAGAGAGTTTCAATCGATTTCTTCGGGTAAATATCATGAGATTTTTTATTGTAATATTTAGTGTATTTGATTGTAATATATATATATATATATATATATATATATATATATATATATGTAATCCTAATTTATGATATAATTAAGTTTTTTATGAAGATATATGTTCAAAATTTAATTAACTCTTATCATAATTTTTTTTTTTTGTAATTTTCATCAAAGTAAGCGTTACATATATGCGATGGGGTTTGACAAGAGTTTTAGCTTCATAAGTGATGTTAGGAGGTGAACTCTAAGGTGATATTTGATTGGGAAGAGAGAATGGAGAAGAGAATTATTTTATTTTTATTTTCATTATTTGGTTGCAAAAAATATATTAACATTTAATTTTTATTAGAATTTAATATTTATTATAATGTAGAAGAACTCTATACTAAGAAGTCAAGAATTCATATTTCTCTTATGTTAGAAACCAAAACTTTCAAAATTATCCTCCAATGTTTTTATTTGTTTAACGCCATTAATAGTTATTATTTATAATTTTATTTTATCAATTTAACGTTATAAATAATTTTATATTAATTAAAATTAATGAATGATTTAAGAAATTTAATAAAATAAATAAACTCATTTATTTATTTATTTAAATATAAAAATATAAAAATATAAATTAACCGTCATTAGAATTCTACTGGACCTATGCTAGACCGTCGGGCAGAAAGCTATTGGATCATTGAACCATCACAGGAGCTCTCTTGAATTTTGCCCAAAAGTCACCGGCCGTCAGCCACCGCTAACTTTTGTTGATCCTCGCCATTGACTGCTTTTATTTATATTAAATTATATTAAATAGTTTAATATATTAAATTATTTTATATTTTATATTAAACATAAATCATGTTTTAGGACTTTATGACATTAAAAAAGTTTAGTGTTGATATTAAAACACTTAGACATATATAATTAACTCTACTATATATATATTGGTAATTTTCATCAAAGCAAGTGTTACAAATACCGGATGAGGTTTGATAAGAGTTTTAACTTTGTAAGTGGAGTTGGGAGGTCAACTCTAAGAGCAGTGTTGAAGCTGAAAGTTTGATTATGCGTGACAAGCCCAGTAGTGCAATGGTGCTCTCGTCAATAATAAGGGATATATTTTCTTCTATAATGATTAAAAGAAATAAAAGTTCAGAGTTTAATTTTGGTAGATTAATTTTTAAAATGTACTGTGAATATATGAATGTATGCTAATCCTTTCATTGCAATATTGTCAGTACGTGTACTGGCGTTGCAACGAATTTGGGTACATTAATTTTTAATGAAAGCTAATATCAGGCCATGATTTGTTAAAGGTTGCGTACCCAAAGAATCCTTTCAATAATGTTTCGCGTTTGATATTGTTTAGATTATTATTTATGAGTGGAACTTCGTGAAGTACAAAGAGAAGTAAAGTGAAAACTGAGAAAATGGAGTCAGCTCAAAGATTTATCTACTCGGAAAGCAAAGCATTATAATTAATTTTAGTTATATAAAAATCTTTTAGGGTGTATTTGGGACTAGAGTTTAAGGATTGTAATTTAAAAATTATAGCAGTAAAATATTTAATAAATACTAATTAATATAGTTTTTAAGTTATATTAATATAAATTTTTATTTATATAATAAAAATTTATTATATCTTTAATAATTTAATTAAAAATATTATTTAAAATTTATATTTATTATATATTATTAATTTATATTTCATAACTATAATTTTTTTCATAATAATTATAACTTAAAACTTATATCACCTCAATTTTAAACACACAATTTTATTAATCGAATGTTCTTTCCTTGTTATTTCATGAAAAGGACCCGAATTTAATAATGTAAAATAATGACTTAAAAGACAAAATCAAAATCAAATATGACCAGTTCAAACGATGCATATCTCTTCAGATACTTGGAGAATTCGGATTTGGTCATTGCTCGTGCACGTTAATTTTCATTTTCATTTTTTTGTCATTACCAAGTTTTGCTTTTGGATACGTTTCTGTTTCAGTGGGGTTGGATGGGAAGTTTTGAGGATAGAATTTGTAGTGCTTTTAAAAGTCATATTTTTTTAAAAGGACAAAAAATTAATCAAAGAAATGGACAATTCTCAGTAAAATAGCAATTTAATATTTGCTTGTTGGTGGGCACTAGGCAGCCTGTAAAATCTTGCAATTTGGATTATGGCACGCACATCTCGCCCTATCTTATCTAAACTAAATTTGGTGACCTTTTCATTTGCAAAATTGATCGGTAGATGTTCATCTATATCAACCAAATCAAAATGCTGTCCGTTTGATATTTATCAGTTCGGATAATTTTTTTCATTTAAAAACATCTGAATTATGACGTAACTCACTTTAATTTCCATGTTCGTCATTGGCAGGGTGACGACGGCGCCCTACGTAGATTGGTTTCGTGGGTATAATTATTATGGATGCTGGGATCCTAAATAATCAGACACGTGTTTCTCTTGAGATGGGAAAATTTCATAATAGGTTATTAAAAATTATTATTCTCGTTAATCTTTGACGTAATAATTAAAAAAGTTAAAAACCAAAAGCAATGGCCTCCCCGCCACTGCTCTTGCTCCTTGGTAGGTGGCCGTCGCCGGCGGCATTGTTTCTCCCCTCGTCAAAGCCCATATATATATATATATGTAAGGGTCCACCTTTGTACGGTACCATTAATTTTTATCTTTTTTTTGTTATTTCAGTCATTTACCGTTGGTTTAATAAAAAAGTAGTTTCAATGGTAGTGATTTGTTTATTTCAATATTAACATTATATTTCTTAATATTTATTAAAACACAAAAAAAATTTAAAGAGTTTAAAATTTTAACACATAAATCCGTATTATTTTTAACTTATATTATTTAATTAATAATGAGTGTTCTTAAAAATAAATTTTACTGTTACTTTTATATATTTTGAGATGGGAAATTTTCATAATAATTTATTAAAAATTACTACTCTCATTGATCTTTGACGTAATAATTAAAAAGTTAAAAATCAAACGTAATGGCCTCCCTACTACTACTCTTTGGTAGGTGGCTATCGCTGGCGGCACTGTTTCTCCCCTTGTTTGTTGTCACATCAAATATATATACATAGAAACTGATAATTTACGGTCGGTTATAAATTAAAGCACACACAAAAATTACGTAGGACCTATTGTTGTTATATATATATATATGTATGTATGTATGTATATGAAAGAAAGTGAGGGTGGAGTCGCTAGCGTGGACTTGAATTTTTAGCTTGAAAAAGAAAGGGGGAAAAAAAAAAAAGAAAATTGTCAGTTTATTACCATTATTTTAACTTTCCGTCTAGAGGGATAGTGGTTGGTCAGAAGCTAACTTGGAGCAGTGAATCCAAGGAATAAAGGGCCCATGCCGATTATCATCATCTAAAAAGGATCATGTGATGAGTTGTGTGATTGATTATTTAATAAAATGAAAACAAGGGGGACAAGAGTTTATGCTGCAAAAGATAATCTTTGTACATTGAAATGAATAATGTCAAGATTGTAAGTTAATTATTTAATAATTAAATAAAAATAATATTATATAATTAAGTGAAAATAATATATGATAATTATAAAGATTAATTTTAATTATTTTTTAATTATTTAATAATTGAGTGGAGATGATATCAGATAATTAAATAGAAATAAATTTTTTTAAAAAATACATTGACGGTTTTAGTTAATATGATTTGATATAATATTAATTATAATATATAATGTAATATAAAATAAAAAAAAAGAGTAAGCTACCACCAATAATTTTATAAAAGCGGGAAACCGCATAGTGCTCCTTTTTTCTGTCCCCTTAGCCGATTAGCGTCCAAATTCGCCTAACGTATAAAAATCAAACTATGCCGCCAGCCTGACTTGACTTCAATTTTTTTTTTTTTTAAATAATGGTTCAAACTTCAGATGAAGTTGCAGCCCAGTGTTTTGACAGTTTCCGCTTCTTGGTCTTTTGTTATCTACTTAGCCAAATTTAGAATCATCACCACGTTGTGCCATATCAAATTTGATTTTCAGGCGGAGTCGGTGTAAGGTTCTTGACAGTATAATGGCGGAACACCCTATTTAAATAAACAAATAAATATCCATTAATTACGTCTATAAACACGTGAAGATATTGTAAAGTATTTTATTATAATTACAAACGGATAGTTTAATTTAAGATATAAAACGTAAGAGTTGAAATATGCAATGAAAGTTTTGTAATGTATACAAATCATGTGTAAGATGGAATGATGGACGGACGAAAAAATATTATAAAATAAATTTTATTAAGTTATAGTTATCGTAATTTAGAGATTTTTTAAATGAAATTATTTAAATAAAAAATTCTTTTTAAGGAAAGTAAAATATCATTTTATCAAAGAATCTTATTCAGAGAGTATTTTAGAGTCTTTAATTTAATATTAAATTATTTTTATTTCATTATTCTTAAAGAGAGAGAGTTGTTACAATTATTATTATTTTGATAGAGGAAATATTTAATTAAAATAATATTAATTTATTTTTATTCTAAGAATTTTTTGAAAGATAATATATATATATTTTATTTTTTATTTATCATATAGACAGGTAGATAGATAAATATTTAAAGAGTTAAATTAAATTTTTTTTAATAATTTCTTTTAATTGAATTTTTTTAGGGGGGGGGGAAAAAAACACTAGGTGGATCCCATTAATCCCTTGTTAATACGCGAATCATTTATCCATGTTTTAGGTCAATTACAATTGAATTCACGGTAATAAATGAGGTGACAGGTCAACTCGAGGGTCCGCCTGGTGAAGTGACGTGTCTTCGGAAAATTCCACACCACGGGCTGTGCCAAATTCTACAGTGCGTTCGCTTTTATCATCCGCACGCCGCCACGTGTTCTTTCGGTTTGCGAAACCCTCTTTTTTTTTTTCTTTTTTTTCTTTTTTAAGTTGTTAGAAAACAAGCAGTCGGGATGCTTTTTTCGATAACACAAAAGACAAAATACCAAAAAAGAAAAAAAAGAAAAAAAAAAGAAAGCAATTACTTCACGTGCCGTCGAGTATATAACACAGAAGAATACATATTAGCCGTCGGCCATTTTATTAAAAGTTAATTTGATAATGTTTGATATGAAAGCCCATCGAGTTTTTTCTTTAAAAAGTGAGATGGGATTTTTGTTGTAGAACACTCTCGAAGTCGAGTAGGTTCAGTCCATGAGTTATCGGTAGGTTAGGATTTGATGATCCATGAGTTAAAAATAGTGCAGTCCAGTTGTCTAATAATCGTGTGGGATTTGAAGTTAGCTCCATTACCATTACCATTACCATTACCATGGGATGTGGAATTAATGTTGTGAAGCCGAGTGGTCCGGTTCCCAATTATGGTCAATTTACAGAATTAGATCAGAGATTAGTATGCTTTAATTATGGAAACAAGAAGGAAAAATAGGACAAAGCCAAGTACTTCGGCCTCTGTGACCAGTCGTGGCTGTTAAGCAAAAGCGCCGAATTCTATACAATTTGTAGTGGTGATTTTTCTTATTCTTCTTTTTTTTAAAAAAAAAAAAACTATGAAATCTTTTCCACTATTTATTAGTATATTAATAAATTTGCATTCTAAATTTTCTTTTTATGGCGTAAATTGAGCTTATGCACGATGGACTTGGATTATGTCATAGTTGGCCCCCAGTGTAATATCAGCATATTAAACAAATATGGCATGAAATTCAAATCTCGAATAGAATCCTAATAATTGTTCGTTATTTCTCTTAATTCAAAAGAGAGAAGAAAAACATAAACAAGACACAATGTGCTTGGAATGACGACATAATTGGAAAATCATTAGTCTACCAAGTAAAAAATTGACCATCCTTGAGAACGAGGTGCAGAGAAAAATTTGCACATGTATGACATAGAGGCTATTAAGATTCTCGTCCCCTTTGATAATAAAACGTATCCCATATGGATGACAAAGATGGTGCTATCGGATGCGCTTGTTTTTTGTTTGTTTATTTATGCGTTCGGATTCCATTAGTCCCACCACAAACTCTGCAAATGTGTAAGCCACTGACCCCTTTGAAAAACAACCACGTGCAGCCTCTTGCATAGCATTTTTAACAGGTGTTTTTTTTTAAACAGGTTTTTTTTTCCCCTTAAATTAATGTTAAATATTTTGTGCAGTTTATCATATTGGGTACCTTGCTTTTGATTCATTATCATCTCATCTGCAATGGGTTCTCATTGTTTTACTATTTGGAATTTTCTGGCAGGTGTCGTTCACTGGGAAGTCTCTTTGCCGTAGTTAGCTAGTTATGGGATATTTCCAAAATTTAGAGTTAGTTTCGGTGGATAAGGTCCTGGAGAGTGTCAATGTGGCGTTTTTCATTGGGCTTTTTACGTGGCTTTCGATAGAAATTTTGAAACGGAGGAGAGATAATGGTGATATACCAATGGCACGTAGAGCGGCTGGTGTTGTTATCGTTCTTTGCAATGTTTCAATCTTTATTTTGTATCTCGGTTTTGGATTGTACGAGTATTGCAATCTCAGGATTGTTTCTTTTAAATCTGTCTCCTTGGTTGTGACTTGGGCTCTATCAACTGTAGTTGCATTCTGTTCAAGAAATTGCAGAACTCTTGGAGAGCACAAAAGGTGGTCTTTAGTGCTTGTTCTTTGGTGGGTTGTTAACTTGGTTATTGATTTGGTTTGTGTTTCTGCGTATCTTTTAACCCATTTGAGATCCACAGAACTGCCTCATATTTTGCCAGAAGCCAAAGCTGTTGATTTTGTGTCGTTGCCCCTGCTGGTTCTGCTTTGTTTCAATGCTGCATATGCATGTTGTTGTGCTAGAGATCCCAGCGACCTTGAATATCCGTTACTTCGAAAAGAGGGTGACAAGTTTTTATGTAAAAATGTTAGCACCTTTGCAAGTGCTGGAGTTGTGAGCAAAATCACATTTCAATGGCTAAATCAACTTTTTCAGAGGGGCAGGATCCAGAAACTTGAATTGCATCACATTCCTCCTATTCCACAATCTGAGACAGCAAACGATGCTTCATCATTGCTGGAAGAATCGCTTCGCAAACAGAAAACGGACCCAACTTCGTTGCCTAAAGCCATAATTCATGCTGTATGGAAATCTCTGGCTCTGAATGCTGCTTTCGCAGGTACCTATTTTCAGTCTTGTGTTACTCAGCAGAGTTTGTAAGACAAATTCTATATGCTTACTTTGATGGTTTTGTAATTTGTAGGAGCTAACACAATCGCGTCCTATGTCGGTCCATTTTTAATCACGAACTTTGTGAGCTTTCTGTCGGGAGAGCATGACGACTCAAGTTACCACTACGGACTAGTCCTAGCGTCTGTTTTTCTCTTAGCAAAGACAGTAGAGTCTCTAACTCAAAGACAATGGTATTTTGGTGCTAATCGAATCGGAATACGAGTAAGGTCAGCTCTCACAGTGCTGATTTACAAGAGATCCATGGCAATTAAGTTTGCAGGTCCTAGTAGTGGTATAATAATAAATATGATCAATGTGGATGTTGAGAGGATTGGAGACTTCTTCTTGTACATTCACCAAATTTGGTTGCTGCCAGTCCAGGTCTTTTTGGCTCTTGTTATCCTGTATAGGAATCTGGGTGCTGCTCCCGCATTCGCTGCTCTCTTTTGCACAGTGTTTGTCATGGTTAGCAACACACCGTTGGCAAATAGGCAAGAGAGATTTCATTGCAAGATCATGGAAGCCAAGGATGCAAGAATTAAGGCAACCTCAGAGACTCTAAAAAGCATGAGAGTGTTAAAATTGCTTTCTTGGGAGCAGAAATTTTTGAAGAAGCTTCTGGGACTTAGAGAAATTGAGAGAGACTCACTGAAGAAGTACCTGTACACATGTTCAGCAATTGCCTTTCTCTTTTGGGCTTCACCAACCTTAGTGTCAGTAATCACTTTTGGCGTCTGCATTTTGTTGAAAACACCATTGACATCAGGTGCAGTTCTCTCTGCTTTAGCAACTTTCAGAATCCTTCAAGAACCAATATACAACTTGCCAGAGCTAATCTCCATGATTGCTCAGACTAAGGTCTCCCTTGATCGCATCCAGGAGTTCATCAAAGAAGACAACCAAAAGAAGCCAATAGCAGAGCCTACATCAAAGGCATCTGATGTTGCTATTGAGATTGAAGCAGGGGAATATGCTTGGGATGCATGCGAAGAAAACTTTAAGAGGGCTACAATCAAACTTGCAGATAAAATGAAAATAGTGAAAGGTTCCAAGGTTGCAGTTTGTGGGTCTGTAGGGTCAGGCAAATCAAGCCTACTTAGCAGTATACTTGGTGAAATTCCCAGGATTTCTGGGGCTGCAATTAAAGTTTATGGGGAAAAGGCATATGTACCCCAGAGCTCTTGGATTCAAACGGGCACCATTAGAGAGAATATCCTTTTTGGCAAGGATATGAACCAATCTTTCTATGAAGAGGTCTTAGAGGGATGTGCTTTGAACCAGGACATTGAGATGTGGGTTGATGGAGATCTCAGTGTAGTTGGAGAGAGAGGAATAAACTTAAGTGGTGGACAGAAGCAAAGGATTCAACTAGCTCGAGCAGTCTATAGCAATTCAGATGTTTACATCTTGGATGACCCTTTTAGTGCCGTTGATGCACATACCGGAACGCATTTGTTCAAGGCAAGAACGTTTTCATTGTTCCATTAACTTCTTTTTTCCATTAACCATATCTGTTAAAACTTTCTTCTAATAGTCTTAGATAAATTTTCAAAAATTTTGGAATTTGTTGCAGCAATGTCTCATGGGGCTTTTGTCTCAAAAGACCGTCTTATATGCTACTCATCAATTGGAATTCTTAGATGCTGCAGATCTTGTTTTGGTATGTAGAACTCTATGCTCTATGTCCAAGGAACATTCACCCAAGCCTTTTATATCTTACTCAAAATGCAACCTTATAGGTGATGAAAGATGGCAAGATTGAGCAATTGGGAAAATATGAAGATTTGATAGCTGATCAAAACAGTGAACTTGTTAGACAAATGAAGGCCCACAGAAAATCATTAGATCAAGTGAATCCACCCGAAGAGGATAAATGTTTATCCAGGGTACCTTGTCAGATGAGTCAAATCACGGAGGAGAGATTTGCACGCCCCATCAGCTATGGCGAATTCTCTGGGAGAAGTCAGGATGAAGATACAGAACTGGGTCGAGTAAAATGGACTGTTTACTCAACCTTTATAACCTTAGTGTATAAAGGAGCCCTTGTTCCAGTTATTCTTCTTTGTCAAGTTCTTTTCCAGGGACTGCAGATGGGCAGCAATTACTGGATTGCTTGGGCAACAGATGAGAAGCGCAAGGTCAGCAGAGAGCAGTTGATAGGAGTATTTATCTTCTTGTCTGGTGGAAGCTCTTTCTTCATATTGGGAAGGGCAGTTTTGTTGGCAACTATTTCTATTAAGACAGCTCAATGTCTCTTCCTTAACATGATCACATCAGTTTTCCGAGCACCTATTTCATTCTTTGATTCCACACCTTCGAGCAGAATACTCAACAGGGTCAGTTCAAGTTAAATTATGTTTTACTTCTTATTTTTTACGCATATCACCAGAAGCTAAGCATCTCTTTCTTTTACGTCATTACAGTGCTCTACAGATCAAAGCACAGTGGACACCGACATTCCCTACAGATTAGCTGGACTGGCATTTGCACTAATTCAGCTATTAAGCATAATCATCCTTATGTCCCAGGTTGCTTGGCAGGTCTTCCCTTTGTTCCTTCTCATTCTTGGGATCTCCCTATGGTGTCAGGCAAGAAAGTTATCTCTTTCTAGAATCATTCTCTTTCATGTTTGTCACAATACATGTAGCTCATACATGACAATAGATGAAGGAAATGGGACAATGATAATCATATATGCATCATTCAAAATTCTTGTCAGTTATTGTCATTCTTCTCTTTTCTATTATTGCTATTCTATACAAATATTCAGGTGGTAAATACAAGGCGTCACTATCTTTTGCAGGCTTATTATATTACCACTGCTAGAGAACTGGCAAGAATGGTCGGAGCTAGAAAGGCTCCAATCCTTCATCACTTCTCAGAATCCATCATAGGGGCCGCAACAATTCGGTGTTTTAATCAGGAAAATCGTTTCTTGCTGAGGAGTCACAGCTTGATTGATGATTACTCTTGCGTGACCTTCCACAACTGCGGAACAATGGAATGGCTATGTCTTCGAATTAACTTTCTTTTCAACTTTGCTTTCTTCGTTGTTCTGATCATTTTGGTGACCTTGCCTAGGTCAGCCATTGATCCCAGTAAGTTCCTACAGCTCTTCATTTCTGTTAGTCCAACAGCTGTGATGAAATAAGAGCAATAAAAAATGCATTGCTATTCGTTTGAACACTTAAATGTCGATTTCAACTGACATCCTTGTTGATATGCTATCAGGCTTGGCAGGATTAGCAGCAACCTATGGTTTGAACCTGAACGTACTTCAGGCTTGGGTGATATGGAACCTGTGCAATGTTGAGAACAAAATGATATCGGTTGAGAGAATTCTTCAGTTCACAAACATACCAAGTGAAGCTCCCCTGGTGATAAAGAATAGCAGGCCATCTCCTGAATGGCCAAGCAGTGGAAAAATTGAACTTGAAAACCTTCTTGTCCAGTATAATCCTACACTCCCAATGGTCCTGAAAGGAATAACTTGCACGTTTCCTGGAGAAAAGAAAATTGGAGTTGTGGGAAGAACGGGGAGTGGAAAGTCCACTCTAATCCAAGCTCTCTTCAGGGTAGTTGAGCCTTCCGGAGGACGAATTCTGATTGATGGAGTAGATATTTCAAAGATAGGTTTGCAGGACTTGAGGTCTAGGTTGAGTATAATTCCACAAGATCCAATGTTGTTCCAAGGAACTGTAAGGACTAATCTGGATCCTCTGCAACAGCATTCTGATCAAGAAATCTGGGAGGTAAAAATTTCAAAACTGTAATCACATAAAAGTTTACCAATGTGAAAATTTTCTTTAAACAAACATATTACACAGGTTATCAACAAGTGTCATCTAGCGGAGATAGTAAAACAGGACCAGAGGCTTCTCGATGCACCAGTGGCTGAAGACGGGGAAAATTGGAGTGTAGGACAGAGGCAACTTGTATGCTTGGCAAGGGTGCTCCTGAAGAAGAAGAGAATTTTGGTATTGGATGAGGCCACAGCATCTATCGATACAGCAACAGACAATGTAATACAACAGACAATAAGAGAAGAAACTAGCAGATGCACTGTCATCACTGTGGCACATCGGATACCCACCGTTATTGACAATGACTTCGTTCTTGTTCTTGATGAAGGTAAGTTGAAAACACATGAACGACTCAATGCTTCTAGGCTTATAAGCTACTTACATAAATGCCAGTTTTGCAAATGCACATCCCTATATATTTGGGTTAATGCTATGCAGGTAAAGTTGTAGAGTATGACTCACCGAGGCAGTTACTTGAGGATAATTCTTCTTCGTTCTCAAAGTTAGTGGCAGAATTCTTGAGAAGAACATCCAAAAGTAATCGAAACAGGGACATATCTTGAGGGAATAATAAAACAGCAGCTACCTCTCGAGCCAGATCCAATATATAAGGCTGACAAAATACAAGATCCATGACAGAAAACATTTTAACACGCTAGATTCTGAAGCAACTATATTATAGAGCAGAGTAAATTTCTAATAATAGTTGATAGATAGATTGTAAGAACAAATAAGCATTGCAATTCAAAAGTTTTCGGCTTTAATATTACAAGCTCCCAATTCCTAGAAGAACTCTTCTCTTGGAAATTGTGGTTAGCAATTTATAAAGAACGAAAATGAAAACAATGAGATACATGCGCAGTAGATTGTGGTTAGCAATTTATTAGTAAAAATGCAGATCATACGTCAACATTCAGGTATAGACACTTGCATTTAGATTTTTTTTGGAAAAAAGAATGTATTTATCCTAATTTCTTCAATGAATCAATTGTCTCTGGAGAAGAATTCGTTGAGTGATGGCATGATCTGGGGAGGCCTGTTGCGGACGAACCTCCTCAAGGCATTTTCCTTGTATCTGTATCCTTCGTCAAAGTTCTCGAGCACTCCTGCAGTCCGGTTCTCTTTTGTTAGCCTCACTTCTGGGTTGGTCCATGCGTTCCTCGCAAGTTGAATAACACAAATGCCAACTGCTACGCCTAAGGCTCCGAATAACGGATATGCCTATACACCAACCACACAATACAAACAAATACTTACTGACCAATCAAAGCATGTCTCCTACAGCATCACATAAAAAAACTATTCAAGATTCATAAACTAGGATGATAAAACAGAGAAAAGAAATACCTCAGGTCTAACCCATTTGAAAGATGGGCCTCCCATGTTATTAAAGAAGCTGATGCCGCAAGAGAGAGAGAGAGAGAGAGAGATTGAGTTAAGCGGAGAAAGAGATCACCCTAGCAAGAAATTAAGATGACCCCTCCTCCGAGTAACAAAACAGAAACAAGAAGGATAGAGTACCAAATCTATCATCAAACTCTTGCTATTTATTATGCTAATACCCAACTTCTCAAGCCTTCAAACTCCTCCAAACAAGGAAGCTTAGCTTCTGTTTGCGGATGTAAATGAAAGACAGAGTCATCCAATAGCTACGGCCAGGCATTCATTCAAAAGACTCTAAACAAAGAATGTACCATGTGGGGGTGGTTGTTATTCATCATTGGCAATACAATTGCAGAAATAAAAGGAGAGAAACTTGTAGATGAAATTTAAAACAAACGTTATTCCAATAAGATCCATCCGATTTGGCAGCTATATTTAGCTGGATCACAAGCTTTCTATTCTTTTAAAGATAAAATGCTTGCCGACCGCTCCTGTCCAGTGAAACTTTTAATTATGCATAAATTTGATACTAACAATTTGTCTAAACTCCAAATTGGACCGGATAGGAAACCTCTAGACCTTTTTTTGTCTTAAATGTAAGCGAGAACGTCATTTAAACCAAGCGTAAATAAAGGGTAAGGAATGGATTGGACGTTGGACCTGTGGTTGAACCCGAACACATGATAAGAAATTCAATTTTGAAATGGCAACTGACAAGACAGGGCGAGATGAGGTCACTGTCTCCTAAAACCGACAATAATGCGTTAGACTTGTGCATATCGAGATTGTACATCACGCAGTTCACATTACATATAATAGCTAAGGGATGACCTCAAGCTCCATGCACAAATTTCCGATTCTCTTTGCCTGGCCACTAGAAGATTGAATGCAATTTTTTATATTTATATTCAATCGCATCACCGGCGTTGTGACTGTTGACTATTTATCTAAGCCCACCGTGAGTGACTACTGACTTCATGCTGCCCGAAAGAAAAAAAGAAATCATTTGGATGGTTCTTCAATAACATCCTCTTAATCAAACAAAGCCATTGTGCGGGAAACAAGGGTAATTTTAACTTGTTCACAAAACAACGTGGAATAATTCTAGAGGCGTAGAATAATAGTTCTAGAAAATGGAATGGAACATTTCAAGTTTTGATTTGTTGTTGCACAAATCCAATAGCATGCGTTTTTCTAGTCTTTGTCGTCAGGCTCTGATTGGCCTATCGCCAAAACTTTCAACCTTTGACTTTTACCATCGAACCGTCGAAAGCCGAAGTCCAGTATGACCAGACAGGCCTTGGCCTTTTTGGTTGGACCACGGACAAATTCTAAGCCCATCAGGAGGATCATGCCTCTAGGAAACTCGAATATTCCGCCAAAAGATAAAATCTTGATCCCCACTCTCTTCCCCGCGCGTACAACACCTCCAAAAATCTGCCATGCTGCTCCCAAGAGGCAGAACTAACTGGCGCTTGATATTCAAACGCTATACGATCGCGTGAACCTAATGAACATTAAAAAAACTAAATCAGCGGCTGGAAACGGGGATTAATATAATCAGCGGCTTCGATCTAAAAGTTCAAACTTTCTTTTTGTCCAAGGCAAATAAAAATTGGAAAAACAGCAAAGGTCACGTGACCCCACCACTCCCTCTCCCTTTAAATAACCCTCTAATTAATCCTCGCATCCTCACAAAGCAACGCACTCAACCAAAATCGCAGTACTAAACAACCCTTCACTACTTTCACATTTTCGATACTATCAATGGGTAATTCTAATGATCATGCATTTTGTAGCACTTTTTATCTATTTTATTATTTTTCTTGTATTTATTTTTGAAATTTTAATTGATATTTCTATTTCATTTGTCTTGGTTTAACCAGCCGGAGATAAGAAGATTAAGATCGGAATCAATGGTAACCTCTTGTGCTTTGATCTGAAAATAATTTTGTATAATTTTAATACGGCGAGATCTGATTAGACGGACAAAATGTGTTAGGTTTCGGAAGGATCGGCCGTTTGGTTGCGAGAGTCGCACTCCAGAGGGATGATGTGGAGCTGGTCGCTGTCAACGATCCTTTCATCTCCACTGATTACATGGTGAGTTAATTAATATCGTCGTAAATTATGATTGTTACTTTCTTTCAAATCTGATGGTAACAGCAGTGGTTGATATATATGTTTTGAAATAAATATGCAGACATACATGTTTAAGTACGACAGTGTTCACGGTCAGTGGAAGCACAACGAGTTGAAGGTCAAGGACGAGAAGACCCTCCTCTTCGGTGAGAAGCCAGTCGCTGTTTTCGGAATCAGGTATAGGCCGCATTTTATTCTTATGAAAGTGAGGTTTTAGATGCAACAGAAAGTTCTAATCAACTGGATGATTTCTTTTTTTAAATTATCAAAATGCTGATATTTTATACGAACAAGGAATTTATATGAGATTGCATATAAGCAGGATTTTATTGCTGCTGATACATTTGTTTTTTGTGATTTGAAGGAACCCAGAGGAGATTCCATGGGCCAAGACTGGAGCCGAGTTTGTTGTCGAATCAACTGGAGTGTTCACAGACAAGGAGAAGGCTGCTGCTCACTTGAAGGTGTGTTTCCTATGTCATTTCTGTTTTTCCTGTTAATGCCTCTTTGTGTAAGTTGAACGTCCTAAAGAAAATATATTTGAGTGATGAAGCTTCATTTATTTATTTATTTATTACGATTTTTTATTTTATTTTAAGTTCTCGATGTTTGCGTAGAGTGGTGATAATTTTTTACCTTTGTCATTTCATGGCGCAAAATATGATTTTTATGTGTGATAGAGTGTGAAATTTCTTAGTTGTTCTTGGAGTGGTGTTGATTCTTAACACTATGGTCTGTATTGACTCTGATTTTGTTGTTCTTCAGGGTGGTGCCAAGAAGGTCGTTATCTCCGCCCCTAGCAAGGATGCTCCCATGTTTGTTGTGGGCGTCAACGAGAAAGAATACAAGCCAGAGCTTGACATTGTCTCAAATGCTAGCTGCACTACCAACTGCCTGGCCCCTCTTGCTAAGGTTATTCATGATAAGTTTGGCATTGTTGAGGGTCTTATGACCACTGTCCATTCCATCACTGCCACTCAGAAGACTGTTGATGGACCATCAATGAAGGACTGGAGAGGTGGCAGAGCCGCTTCCTTCAACATCATTCCCAGCAGCACTGGTGCTGCCAAGGTATGCTCAATTGATTGGGTGATTATTCTTCACTTATTGGGTTTGACTAATTCTAAAATTTCAATTATGTGTTACCTTTCAGGCAGTTGGGAAGGTTTTGCCTGCCCTTAATGGTAAATTGACTGGAATGTCCTTCCGAGTTCCTACTGTTGATGTCTCAGTGGTCGACCTTACTGTCAGACTTGAGAAGGAGGCAACTTATGAGGAAATTAAGAATGCTATCAAGTAAGTGTTAGGATAGATTGTTTTATTTTGTTTTTCTGAGTTGTTTGTTATCTTAGTTTCGAATGTGAACCCTTGCGGCCTTGTCTAGGAGTGGTGATGCTTTTCTTTTTTTCTAATTTTTGTTTCTGAATTGTACTCTTGATAACCAGGGAGGAGTCTGAGGGCAAGCTCAAGGGTATTTTGGGTTACACTGAAGAAGATGTTGTATCGACAGATTTTGTTGGTGACAGCAGGTAAATTGAAAATCTTCCCTCTCTATTTTTTTTTTTTAATTCATGGATGATATATTAATAGTATCTGTGGTGTATTATTTGCAGGTCCAGCGTTTTTGATGCCAAGGCTGGTATTGCTTTGAACAAGAACTTTGTGAAACTCGTCTCTTGGTATGACAATGAATGGGGTTACAGGTAAGATAAATCTTCTCTTTGTGATTGTTCTAATCTTTTTATTTTTCTGTTCATTCTCTCTCCGCGCGCACGGATGCTTTGAATTATGATCTGTGATAACTTTTCACGTCCTTGATATGTTCCTTTCATTTGGTTTTGCAGTTCCCGTGTGATTGATTTGATCGTCCATATGGCGAAGACTCAAGCATAAAGCTGAATTTGTTGATGGTCCAAGGCCTTTGTTTTTCATGTTTCAGCTGGGTCTTAAACCTATGATTTGGATGTTTGGAATAAACAACGAGTGCTGAATGGTCTTGGTTTTGGTTTATTATTATATATGTTTAGTTGTGACGCTCATGGTTTTTCCTTTTGGGGGATTTGGAAGGCGCAGAGATGAACAATTTAATTAGTTTTTAACTTTTTTCATATGAGAAATAGCCTTCTTTCTCTCAATCTCTGTTCTTCTCATATTAGTTCTTGAATTCTGATGCTTGTGAGATCCAGTTCATTGTAATACCAGACGGTAGATGTCGATTTGGAAGTGTAATAATAGATGGGGGTATTATTCATTTCTCCACCCCAGCAATAAAATTTTTTTCATGAGTTGCAATGATAAATGATCAAGATCATTGATAAAATCATGAATTCTTAATTTCTTATAACAAAAGAGTGGTGTCTTCCACAGTGTATTATGTATTTTAAGATGGAATACTTTAAGATTTAATTAAAAAATACTTGGTAGAACTTTAATTAAAGGAAAAAAAACTTTGATAAAATTGATAAAGTCTTATATAAAACATCGATAACTTTTCAAAATAATAATAATAATAATAATAATAATGGGGTTCTTAAAATTTTAGTCCCGACTACATTTATCAACCACTATCATTTAATGATAGTAAAATAATGATTTTAGAAATTATCAGAATTCATCGTCCAACAATAATAATTGCAAGTCTGATGTGGCTTTAGTAATTCTGCATTAATGTTTCCAATATATTGCAAGGAGTATAACGACATTTCTTGAAGAGTCCTATAAAATTGTATAAAATTTGTATAAAATTGAAGCTAATGAACTCATTGATTTTCTTTCAGACACTCACTTTTTTAATTAAAATAATCATTCACATTATAACTTATTATTTTAATTCACTAGTTCTTAAAAATTATAAAATTATTTTTAATTAATTATTTTCTTTTTACTCTAACAATTATTAGAAACTAAACTAATTTTGCTTTTTTTTATTTTTATTCTTTCTTTGTAAATTAACCTAATATTTCTATTTTTTTTCACTATAATATTGTCAAATTTACTTATTATTATCATTTAGAATTTGTGCTTTTGAGATTTGACGAAAAAAATTATAATAAATTTAAAGTAGTATATAAATTTTTATTCTTTATTTCTATGTGATAGGTTTTGGTCTTTCATTTTGTTTAGACTATAATAGGGCTCAATTTGTTAGTTTTTTAACAATTTCATTTGTCAAATGCCATATTTACTTCATGTATCATGATAAATTTTGATAAGGGAGGGAGATGAAGGAGAATAAGTAAGATAAAATAAGTAATTGATTGAATTATATATAATAAAATTCTTAATTCAGAAAAGGGTGAGGTGAGGAATATAATAGATTTAAAAAGCTCCATCCATTATAAAAAAACTATAATCTAATTGTAATTAATTAAGGTAGTGTTTTTTTTAATCTAAAATTTGAATAAGTTTAAATTTGGCGAAATTTGAATTGGTATAAATACATATATCTAAATGAAATTTTTTTTCTAATATTTGATTGTTTGTCTTTCAAAAAGAAAACATCTAAAATATAATAATTTAACATATATAATCTTATAAATATTAATGATATTTATATTTATTGATTAAACACATGATAATTTATAAAATGAATTATTTGATTAATAAAAAATTGATATTTTTACTTTAACAAAGCATGAAAAGTAAAATATGTATCAAATGCATGTATTTTTTACATTGACATAAATCAATCATTAATTGTTTAATTATTTGAATTAAAATTAATGTGTTAAATAAAATTTTAAATCTATTATAAAAATAGTAAATATAAATACAAAGAGATGGATCTATTTCACCTAAAGTTCTATTGCATTTAAAATTCTCATTCAGAAAAAAGAATAATAACAATAGTTTAATACAAATATAAAAAGGTTAAATAAAAAAATATAAGAATAATTTATATAATAAAAAATAAATTTATTTAATATGGGTATTAATGAGAAAGAATATCAAAGTTCTATTAAGATATTTTATCATTAAGATAAATGTCAAAATTTTAATTTTTTTTCCTTTAGACCTAACATCTTACAACTACACATAAGTAATAAAAAATGAACAAAACAAAAATTCTGAAAATAATAAAGATTCAAATTTTAACCAAAAAATAAGTAACTCTTAAGATTTCGTATAATTTTTCAAACAGAGTTTATTTAAGTATTTTTATTAATAAAATTTTTATCTAAAATATTTTAATTATTTAGTTATTAATAAATATTTTATTAAAATTTATAAAATTATTTTTATAGATAAAATTTTTTAAAAATTATATTACGAAAATAATAAAATAAAAATATTAAATAAATAAAAATATTTTAAATATTTTAACATTTAAAAAAATTTCCTACCACTACGTCTAAGTATTTAAAATTTAAAATTTTTTAATAAATATAAAATAATTCATGTAATCTTTAAAATTTTACTAAAAAAATAATTAAATAATAATAAAAATTTTAAAGTTTATAGGATATAAGTTTGAACCATGAAAAAAGACGACCTTACTGTCACGCGCCGCTTGAACACACAATGTTTACTAAACCCAATAACCCATTTCAGTTTTAACCGGTATTGGGTTTCGTTTTCGTACTTGCAAAGCTGCACTTGGCAGCTTCGCTTAAAAATCGCCAAAATCCTTTCAACTAAGCTCAAGCTCTATCTTGTACTCATCAGTCCTTCTCTGGCATCTCTATCGCTCGCTCTCTCTGATCCTCACCAAGGTAGCTCATCTCCCTCCCTTGATTCTGCTGTCAATTTATATATCCCACAAAAATGATGATCAATAGCTTTCTCTTCTACTTGTTTTTTGGTTCTTGGGAAAGATATACTCAGTATTTCAGTCTCAGAGTGAGCAGCATTGTGTTGTTTTAGGGTCGATATAGAGTTGATTCATTTGGTTTTTTCTTCAAAATAGTGGAACTCATTTGAAACTCGTTTAGATAACATCCCCAAATTAGCTCCTTAGGTATTTTACGAGTTGAAAACAGTACAATGTGACGTGATAAAAGCGGTGTTTAAATGCTTTTGTAAAAGCAACCACCAAATAGGATTTGATAATTCAATCTAAACACGAAACCCTTTGAATCATAATTATAATTTCACGCCCTTTCTTGGAAAATTCTAGGTTTTTCATTTTCTTTTCCTGAAATAAAGCATTTTTATTTTTATACTCTAGTTACAATTTTTTTTTTCATTGGAAATGCAGCAGTGATAATAATCCATCTCAAATTCATATCCGTCTTTATCATACATGATCTGCCATCTCCAGAAATACCTTAAGCAGCCACGGATTCCCCTAAATCCATTAACATCTCGCATCGTTTCCCCTTCTTCCTCCAAGAATTGCTCTCAAGCATTTTCTTCTTCCCCAATTGAGTCTTATTGCTCTGATGGTGCTAAATTAGATGACCATCAGGTCCTATGTGTAGACTCAACAAGGCTGTCTGACATTGATGTTATTATTTCCAAAGTTCGGGTTGAAAGCAGTGAAGATGAGGTTTTTCAGTCTCTGAAGCAAGATCATGTGTGTAATGCTATACAGCCTTCTCACTACCTTGTTAATAAGTTGATCCACCGGTTCAAGGATGATTGGAAATCTGCACTGGGCATTTTTAGATGGGCTGGGTCATGCCCAGGATATGATCATTCATTGGAGATATATGAAATAATGGTGGACATATTGGGAAAGATGAGACAAATGGATAAGATGAGAGCATTGTTGGAGGAAATGAGCAAGGGTCATATTGTCACACTAAACACAGTTGCTAAGGTTATGAGAAGGTTTTCTGGTGCCGGTCAATGGGAGGATGCTGTAAGAACATTTGATGAGTTAGGAACTTTTGGGTTGGAGAAGAACACAGAAACCATGAATTTGCTGCTCGACACTCTTTGCAAAGAGGGCAAAGTTGAGCTGGCCCGTGCAGTTTTCTTGGAGTTAAAATCATGCATTCCACCAAGTGCTCACACATTTAACATTTTCATCCATGGTTGGTGCAAAATCAATCGGGTTGATGAGGCTCAATGGACAATTCAGGAGATGAAAGGACATGGTTGTCATCCTTGCATAATTAGCTACTCTACAATCATCCAGTCTTATTGTCGCCAATACAACTTCGGCAAGGTTTATGAGCTTCTTGATGAAATGCAGGCTCAAGGTTGCCCTCCAAATGTTGTTACTTACACCACCGTCATGTCTTATCTGGCAAAGTCGGGGGATTTTGAAGAAGCTATACGAATAACTGAGAAAATGAAAATTGTTGGATCTAGACCTGATTCACGTTTTTTCAATTGCTTGATTCATACCCTAGGGCGAGCTAGCAGAGTCCAAGAGGCAGTTTATGTTTATCAGGTGGAGATGCCAGAGAATGGTGTTGCCCCTGATACCTCGACCTTTAATACAATGATCTCGGTGTTTTGTCATCATGGTCACCATGAGAAGGCCTTTCATGTCCTTGAGGAGATGGAGAAGTCAGAACATTGTAAGCCTAATCTTCAGACATTCCACCCCTTGCTCAAATCTTGCTTTAAAACCGGAAAAACAGATGATCGTTTGAGTCAGTTATTGGATGACATGGTTAATAAGCATCATCTGAGTCTTGATATCTCAACATACACACTTCTGATTCACGGGCTTTGTAGAACAAACAAATGTGAGTGGGCTTACCTTCTGTTTAAGGAAATGATTGATCATGACATAACACCTACGTACCAGACATGCCGCATGATATTGGATGAAGTCAAGCAGAAACATATGTATGATGCTGCTGAGAAAATTGAAAGTGTAATGAAGAAATTGTAAATGCCCAAATGATGAGGTCCAGGTGGGCATATTGATGCTTAATTGCAACGTGGTTTTTTTTTTTTTTAATTTCAACCCTAATGTGGTTTTTATTGTTCCGCAACAAACGTATTTATAACCCAACTTAGCATTTGTTTTGTACTTAAGGTTTTGGTAGTCCTGATGTTTAAAATTATTTCAATGTGTGGTTGACACACATAATTGACGACACATGGAACCGAAAAATATAATTTCATAAAATATTCCATGGAAATAGCATGCCTGGTGAAACATGTCAATTTAACATAAATATTACTTCTGATGCAGCAGGTGTACCAATTATGAAGTCTTAACATCCGAGGGAACAAGCCGATTTTACCAAAGCTGTGATCTTGACCTAGACAGAAGAACACTTGCAGCAATTAGTGGTAAAGCAACATGGGTTATGAATGTGGAATTTCTAGTTTCTATGCTATCAAATAACATGCCCCTTTCAAAAAAAAAAAGTAATAATAATAATAATAACACGCCACTTTAACATGAACACATCTGCTATGGCAGGTGCTGAAAATGACGCATCATTTTGACATAAACATGTTAGTAGATGCATCAGTTTTACCAAAGTGGAAGTTGGGGCACAAGCCGCAGAGTATTTGCTGCTGGTGGTTACAGCAAAAATGGCTGAGCAAGGGGAAAAATACCTGATTTTCTACGGGCATTATCAGTTTATTACTCTGAACAGCATTTCGTACCATGATCAGCATTCTACTTTGTAATAGGGCCACCATTTTGTAAGTTCTTCTCTGCCAAGTGAATTGAAAACAACATAAACACAGTAGCCTTTGGATTTGGGCTCTCCGCCGTAATGTTTTACCATCTTTCTTGTTAAAGGTTGATTAGAAATTAATCAAATTGTGCTTATTGGTTGTGTATATAATCATTCAATGTAGCCTTGGGCTTCTCTTCAGCTACAAATTGTGCAGGAGAAGTTTACTAGCTTGACATGTTAGAAAAGGTGATTGTATATTTTTATTTATATGTTGTGCTGTTTTCTACTCTAGCACGCCCACATAGCCTAAGTAACAAAATTTTATATGTAGTTAACAAATGGCAATGAGATTTGAATTAGAAGCTTGCATAAGTTGGCCCATGTGGGATTCTCTTGATGCGGATATGTTATCAATTTAAAGACCTACTGATGCTTATCATTTTGCGTTAAAAATGAGTCCAATTTCTGAATGTGTTATTTTTGTGTACGTTTTTTCTTTCCCTCCCTTACAAATTAGTTTGACTCCTTCAGTGTTAATCTGCATCAGATGCAGGATGAGTATCACGGGATCTTGTCCATTTGAATGCAGTAAATAACAATCAGAATCAGACATCTCGTGATCTAATGACGCTTAGATGTATCTATCATTTCGAAGTTAAACGGACCCGAACACCATAACCATGTGCTAGATGGTTCACTTCATTCTACTTTAGACCAAATGTGCAAGCTGTGCTAAATTCTATAACCAAGATCTTTTCTTTTTGTATCATTTGGGGCCGAGTGATCAGACAGACCGAGCTTAATGACCCTCGTCTCCGGTGCTGCTCTTGTTTTTTAATATTGAAGGTTGCCCTATTGCGAGCTTTTTCTGCTTTTCGTTCGTAGAAATTGCCAAACTAAATTGGGGAATCCTGCATTTATAACGATATCTATTCATATAGAATTTAAAGGAGTGTTGCTTTCGGAAAGTCGGCAACGGAACCCAAGCCAAAACGGGGTGCCAGGAAATAGGAACAAAAAGAAAAGCACAGCGAAAACTATACAATTCAGTCAACCTCAGAAACTGCCAAGTGGCAGTGCGTGAAAATGATCGTGGCCGGTAATAAGAAGACTGCAGAACAATCATAAATTTAAAGATTATTACAAAGCCATTTTGAACGAGTCGTTGTCATTGATTTTTTTGGAGGTAATTGTAATTGAAACTCATTAAAGAGGCAGTGGCTGCATGAACTTAAAGCTTTGCACGTGCTTTAGATTCAAATGGTTCCGTACTTACCAATGGACATAAGGGTCTCCATCATGGATTCTTCCCTAACTACTAGCCAACTCGTCCATCCATGTAGCTGGGTCCGCAATGAGTGAAATCAAGCGTTCTTCAACTGCACCAAACACAATATCAAATTAGCCTAATAATGATATCGAATGATATCTCTATTGCAGTAATGTTCGGTTTGGTGGGGTTCATACGACAAGCTTAATTCCATTCTCATGAGAGAAGTAAAGGAACCACACGTTTCTTCCATTAACTCACCTTTTATTTCGATGGATTAATGAAACACAGGTTCATGATTCATGCAATTCCTTTTTGTAACATATAATACAAACATCTGCGTAGAATACTCACGAAGGAACCCGTTACTTTACCGCTTGCGGTAAAGTAGGTAAACCCATCACAAAAGACTCTTTGGATAGATTTGCTTTTTTTTTTTTCAATTAAAAAATTAGCATATAGAGGTACAAAAAGACAATTTAAATTTATGGTGCACGTGCAAATAGTATAAATTACACATAAAGAAAAGAAGATTCCGTGAAAGAATCCAATGAAACCAATAATTTGCCTACCCTCTCTCCTGTTTCCTGTTTTATTCCCGTTTTCATTCTACATATTGATTGATTAAATCAGTTTCAGTGAAAGTTTGTAGTTCACACAAATAAGTCGCCTAGGTAATTATTATTTGTCTCTTCATTGGCCTAAGCCTTTCACGGGCAAAGGAATCTAACTTAATTATGTGCTCAATTTGCTAACTTTTTTCTCCACCGTGAATAAGAATAAAATAAAAGGCAACTAAAATTTTCCAATCACCTAATCGTTATCTTTTTGTTATGGTCCGCAAACAGTTAAAGTAGGTACTTTCTTGATTAGCTCTAGATTCTTTGTGAACCATAATGCCCTTGTTTGCTCCAACTGCTCATTGAACAAGCATTAATAGAATCAATTTCAGACGGTCAGAATCAATCTGTGTCAAATAAGAGCTCTCTAATTTTCTATTTCTTTCTCCTGGATTCCAAGAATCATTTTTCCCAAGCTCTACGATAGAATCTCAATTGGGATTCACATAATTTGCATCAACAGCTTGTTCTTTCATCTTTGTTTCTTTGATGCCTCCTTCATACTTCCCTCTTCGTTGGGAGAGCACAGGTGATCAATGGTGGTATGCATCACCTATTGACTTTGCGGCTGCAAATGGTCATTATGAACTTGTAAAGGAGCTTCTCCACCTTGACACCAATCTCCTCATCAAACTCACTTCACTTCGCAGAATTCGCCGCCTTGAAACTGTGTGGGATGACGAGGAACACTTCGATGATGTTGCAAAATGCCGTTCTTCTGTTGCAAGGAAACTGCTTTATGACTGTGAAACAAAGAAGGGTCACAATTCTTTGATTCGAGCTGGCTATGGTGGGTGGCTTCTATACACTGCTGCCTCAGCTGGGGATGTCAGGTTTGTTAAAGAGTTGTTACAGATAGATCGTCTTCTTGTTTTTGGTGAAGGAGAGTATGGGGTCACTGATATTCTATATGCTGCCGCTAGGAGCAAGAACTCTGAGGTGTTTAGGCTGCTTCTAGATAATGCTGTAGCCCCAAGATGTTGCCTTAGCAGTGGAAGAGAATTGAAGGAAAAATTGAGTGAGAGTTATTCAGTTTTTAAGTGGGAGATGATGAATAGAGCTGTTCATGCTGTTGCTAGAGGTGGGAATTTGGAGATTTTGAGGGAGCTGCTTGGCGACGGTGAAAAAATTTTGGTTTACAGAGATGTGCAGGGATCTACCATCCTGCATTCAGCCTCTGGAAGAGGACAGGTTGAGGTAAGGGACCATCTGCTTTCTAATTGTTAGATGCATAATTGGTCATTTGTTCACATTACAAGGTCTTTGATTTTTTGGTCAGCAGATAATTAGCGAGCAAGTTATTCCGTCTTTCTTGTTTATTGGAACTTTTTGTAGCCAAGTCTGTGGGGTAGTTATGCAATGCATCAACATTTTTAATGAAAAGGTCTGATGAATACTTACACAGCTGGGTTTTCCTAAGTAAGGGTTGCCGGTGGTACTTGAAAGAGACAATTTTGCTCTTGTTTTCACATTTGAGCAGAATTTTAAATGAATTCTCATGTCTTTTTGAAGTATTTAAGCGTGAAACTATTACATTCTATTTGAGTTGGGAGAGATTCAGAATTTGATTCTTTCATTGAGACCAAGAAATTACATGTTGCAGTTGAAGTGCATATAACTTGTGTGTTCCACAGAGTTAGAAATCACTCTGTTGATAGATGATGCCATCCTCGTCTGCCTGATTGAACTTGGTCCTGGATATACTTGAAAACCAGTGCAATGTCCCATTTGTTTCGGCTTCAAAAGTCTCCCTTCAAGAAAGAAAATTTTGACATCTGCATAGCCAAGATTGAAAGACAAAACAGACTTCTCAAATTTGGATTGGAGAATTTAAGATAATTTTTTGAGATGTTGCTTTCCATTTAGAATTACATTTTCAAAACCTGCATATTTTTCTGAAGGCTAGGGGACAACAAGATTTAGTTGTTGTTTCTTGCCTACAGAAACAACACTCTTCTTTGGACCACCGACCACCTGAGAATTGCTACTTACGTTTCTGTTCCTCTGTTAATGCAGGTAGTGAAAAATCTTGTAGAATCCTACGATATCATCAACTCTGCAGATAGTTCAGGGAACACAGCTTTACATGTTGCTGCTTACAAAGGTCACTTGGCTGTTGTGAAGGTTCTGATTGCCAAATCACCCTCTTTAATCTCTGTAACAAATAGCTATGGCGACACTTTTCTTCATATGGCAGTGGCTGCCTTTCGGTCCCCCGGTTTCCGAAGAGTGGACCGCCAGATTCAGCTCATGGAACAGGTGGTGAGTGTTGAGATTGTAGACGTGAAAGATATCATCAATGTCACAAACAATAATGGCAGAACCGCTCTTCACTTGGCTGTAAGTGAGAACGTTCAATGTAATCTGGTGGAACTTCTAATGACAGTGCCATCAATTAATTTAAACATCCGGGATGGTGAAGGCATGACCCCGTTAGATCTTCTCAAACAACATCCAAGATCAGCATCTTCCGAAATTTTAATCAAACAGTTGATTTCAGCTGGAGGAATCTCCCACTGTCAGGATAATATCACAAGGAATGCCATTGTTTCTCATCTGAAAGGGCAGGGCATAGGTCTCAGTCCTGGATCTTCATTTAGAGTCCCTGATGCAGAGATATTCTTGTATACCGGTGTTGAAAATGCGTCTGATGCAATTTGTGATGCAGCAAGTGTGGAATACAGTAGTTGCCTCAGTGAACAAAGTGACTTTGACTCAAGTAACACGCCGGATGATAAGAAGTCAAGTCCTATAGATTATGCTGCAAGGCGCCTCAAGTTTCTTCTTCGGTGGACAAAGAGGAATGAAAGAAAAGCTACTAGCTCAGAGTTGGGAGATGGTGATTCCTCCGAGACATCCAGTATATGTACAGGCCCCATTTCACTCAGGCAAAAGTATCAGAAATCTGTATCCCTTCCAAATAACAAAAGAATCCTGTCTCTAAGCACTGATTTTCCAAGTCCATACACCAAAAACAAATTTACTGCAGGGCTAATGCACGGTGTGATCCAACCATTGCCAGAATTAGCTTCTCCAATTCAATCGTTGCCGAGTCCTTCATCTGGATCATTCATTTCTTCACCTAAATCAATGCAAAAACAAAAGGGTGTGGATATTTCAGAACACTCTTGCATGGAAAGAACTCAAATGAACCAAAAACAGACTTCCTTCGATAAGAAGCTGATGAATCAGTATCTCTGTTTTGGTACACAAGGCCTGGCTGGGGAAGATTCCATAAACTGCTTAAAGCCAGGTAGGAGGTTTAAGCATGTTGGCTCTTTAGTTACTTGATCTGTTATGTGAGGCTTTGAGCTTCGAAACGGTTCTCTTCATCCGTTCTCACTTTTGCAGCTTTCACTTTAAGATTACATGCTTGTATCGAGGGTAAATTATGTGTACAGTTTCAAACACTTTTACTGAAGTGAAACAAAAAGAAGATCGAACGGTGATCCTCTTATATTTTGCCATCAAGGAAAATGCATTTTTATAAATTTAAGAATGGCAAATATTAAGATACAGCTCGTTGTATCTTGCGCCTGTCCATTTAAGAATAAGTTTCTTCATATTATAAAATGCCTTTCAAATTTAGTTTGTTTCACGGTGATAGTCTCTAGACATATTTAGCTTGGAACAACTAAGAATGCAAAGAGACTCAATATAATCTAATTCTAATTTTGGGTTAGACTAGCGTTTCAAAAGTGATTATTCAGCAATTTAATTATTAAATAATCAATTTTTATATCAATCCTTAAAAGTAGGAAATTGTAGTTTCTTAAAAATTGATTATCTCATAATTTTGGAAGTTTTGATTTCCAGTTAGCGAGGAATTTGAGATAAAGGTATTAAAATCTCTCAATTTAATGGAATTTAAAACTCAATGTCAATACCAAACAATGGAAAGGGAGAAGAGCTTCACATCCCTTTCTCCTCCTCCCTCTACCTCCAAATAAACATCACTTAAGATCTGACTGAAGGACTAGGATTCCAATAATGATTAATGACCATGGTGTATTGTAAAGGAGACTCCATCACCATCGTCAGTGGTGATCAATCTTTAATTTCTTAATAAATATTTTTTTCAATTTTAAATATGAATATAACACATTTTAATTTTTATTCATTAGCATTTAAATTAATTTTTTCTTTTAATCATGAATCATGTTTGAAAATCCATACTAATAATAAGCAAGAATGAAGAAACTTACCCAAAAATAAAAATAACGCAAACGTCAAGTCGGGAGGGCCATGTTAATCATTCAACAAATGACAGAATGGCTTTCTGAATGAACGGCTATCCAAGATTCAGAAGACGGTTAAAAATGGAAAAAAAGCAGGCCACCAATTTTAACCACATAATTGCTTATTTGTAGGAGTAGCATGATATTATTAGACATTAATATTCAGGGTGGTTTAGCAGCCTGTAGTCCCCATATTCAAACTTGCTTTCATTTCCGTGACTTACTTAACAGGAGAGGAGACACAAGATTGCCCCGCGCATTTATAAAAATATATTTTGCAATAATAATAATAATAAGAAGCAGGTCTGCCATAGTTGAATCTTGTTTGAAGATCACACTATGGCGCCTAATAACAACATGTCGCAGGAAGAAGCAGCAAGGCAAAAGGCCATTGACGATTGGCTTCCAATCACTTCTTCCAGGAATGCTAAATGGTGGTACTCAGCATTTCACAATGTCACCGCCATGGTTGGCGCCGGCGTCCTCAGCCTTCCTTATGCCATGTCTCATCTTGGATGGTATCCCAAATATATGCTTTACGTAATGTTCCTGTGCTGCGTTGATTGATCCGGTTACTAATTGATGCAAGTGTTTATAATGCATTTTAGGGGTCCTGGAATTGCTGTGCTGATTATATCATGGGTCGTGACCTTGTACACCCTGTGGCAAATGGTTGAAATGCACGAAATGGTGCCGGGAAAGAGGTTCGATAGGTACCATGAGCTAGGGCAAGGCGCGTTTGGTGATAAGCTCGGACTATGGATTGTGGTGCCCCAACAAGTTGTCGTGGAAGTGAGTACCAATATCATCTACATGGTCACCGGAGGAAAATCGTTCAAGAAAGCACACGAAGTGATCTGCCCCAGCTGCAAAGAGTTTAAGACCTCTTATTGGATCATGATCTTTGCTGCCATCCATTTTGTTCTCTCCCATCTCCCCAACTTCAATTCCATCTCCGTTGTCTCTCTGGCTGCCGCGGTCATGTCGTTGAGGTAAGACTAACCAAATTAAATCCATATGCGATGGTAATATAGGCTATAGTGTTATTGATTACTGCTGGAATATGTATCATCGGTATGCTAATTAAATAGTTTGATAATTGTGTGACAGTTACTCCACCATTGCCTGGGTGGTGCCACTTGAGAAAGGGGTTAAGCCTGATGTGGACTATTCATACAATGCTAAATCAACATCTGATGCTGTGTTTAATTTCTTTACTGCCCTGGGAGATGTTGCATTTGCTTATGCCGGTCACAATGTTGTGCTGGAAATTCAAGCAACAATTCCTTCGACGCCTGAGAAACCATCAAAGGGCCCAATGTGGAAAGGAGTTGTTGTTGCATACATCATTGTTGCCATCTGCTATTTCCCTGTAGCTCTCGTTGGATACTACATTTTTGGAAACAGTGTTGAGGATAACATCCTCCTCACACTAGAGAAGCCCGTTTGGGTTGTTGCAGCAGCCAACTTGTTTGTTGTTGTCCATGTCATCGGAAGCTACCAGGTAACCGAATCCTTAGATTAATAGACCTCGACAAATTTAATTTGTATGCATGTACCACAACAACTTTTCTAACCTTATTTCTTTCTTGATGTGGGGGCAAACGCATGCAGATTTTTGCCATGCCAGTGTTTGATATGATTGAAACTTTCCTGGTGAAGCAGATGAAATTCACACCTTCTTTTATGCTTCGCCTTGTCACCCGCTCTGTATATGTTGGTAAGCTAGCTAGTCTGTGACTCCCAACATTTCGATTTGATCTTTGACTATTCGTTTAGCTAGTTAGCTGCATTCATACTAATTAATCATTTGTTGTAATATTCATTTTCAGCATTTACAATGATTGTTGCTATAAGCGTTCCTTTCTTTGGTTCCCTGATGGGATTCTTCGGAGGATTTGCTTTGGCCCCAACAAGTTACTACGTAAGAACTACACTAACTATGAACCTTATTACCAATTGAATTTTTCTATATATGTGTGTGTGTGTGTGAAATAAGAGACACAGTAAATATGCTAGAATTAATGCTGCTCTCTTCGTACAGCTGCCATGCATCATGTGGCTTTGCATCTACAAGCCGAGGAGATTCAGCTTATCTTGGTTCTCAAACTGGGTACGTTTTGATTAACTCTTTAAGAGGAGTTTAGAACTCAATTTGAGGCTAGGTTATTGAGACACTAATGTGAATTAAATATGTCTAATATTTCCAGTTCTGCATTGTTCTTGGCGTTCTATTGATGATTTTGGCACCCATTGGTGGGCTAAGATCGATCATCATGTCATCCAAGAACTACGAATTCTTCTCGTAAATTCCCTGCTGCTTCTTTCATCAAGATTCAACAAGCAAGCAGCTGCTGCTTTGAAGCTGGACGGTTATGTAACAATATTGTTTGTTTATTACTTCTTGAGCCCCCACCTGGTTGATTCAATAGTCAAATTGAAGTTTGATTTGATGGAATTTGTCTTGGCTTTTGTAAAAATAAATATTTGATTTTATCACTTCAAATGTTTAGAAAATCGATCAGGCAACTTAACAAGAGAAGGAAGATCCTCCGTACTTACTAGTCCTAGTTAAGCTTTATTCATCAATTGTAATCACCATTTATTGTGACATTGTGGTCCAATCAAGAGCTTCTTTCAAAGTTAAAATGGTTCACGTGTGTATTCTTTTATTCTCATTTTAGCATTCCCCTGCTCTTAATAAAATTGTATTATCTTCACAAAATTTTGTAATTTTATCTGCAGCAAAAATTTTATAATTATTCATCCCATTCACAAGTTTCAACCAAAAGCTTCCATCAATATTATTTTTATCTTATCACATGTAAATCTCAATTAATGTATAATGATAAATATAAGGGTGGTAAAAATTCAGCGGATAAAATTGCACGCATCGAGATTCGAGAGTGAAGGTAATGGGCTAATGTGGCCAAGCGAATGAAGAAATTAGCTAATAGGAAGCATTAAGTCTAGCAAGGGGTATTCTGACATAGCAGCACCCTTCGCTCACTTGAATGATATTAGTGCAAACATTGGGGTCTCGGAGTATTTTCACTTTATTTCGGAAGTTGAAAAAGGGTATTTCCGTCACAGAAACAAAGGGTAGGGTAATCCATGTAAATACGTACAACCGCGCACTGCCCTTGTGACTTCATTTATTTTCCCGCCATTTCCCTTGGAGAGCTGCCAAGGAAAATCAGTGAAACCCTAGAGTGGAATAGAGTGAGCGAGAGTGACAGGTAATAATCGCCATGGAAGAAGAAATTAAAGCAGAATTCCAAAAGAACGGATTCAGTTTTGACGACGAGGGAGAAGTTCTAAAGAAATGTAACTGCTTTACCACTTTTACCCTTGAATTCCACTCGAATTTTCAAAAGCTGATACTTCCGATTTTAATTCTTTGTTGATTTAGGTCTTACTTTCTGCATCAATTATAATCTTAAGCCCTCGGATCTCGTCTCAAGCTGGGAGGTTTATTATCTTAATCGGTAATTTTTAATTTAGTTTCTTTATTAGCTAAAAGTTGCCTCTTTTAAGTTTATCCTCTCAAAAAAAAAAAAAGAACTTTGTATTTGGTTAATGAGAAGATAATTGATCTGTTTTAGAGATTAGAAATCAATTAGGTTTTGCGTTTTATTTCTTATTTTGTTTTAGTTGGTTGGTGTAATGAATAACTGTTTTGAAATTTCTATTTGTTTAATGGATGATTTTGGGCAGGCTATTGGATGGGTCGACAGTTAAAGATGATGAAATGGATGGGTTCATGCTGCATTTGCAAAATGAGCAGAAAGAAGCAATTATTAAAGAGGAACCCAGTTTGCATATCTACTCAAGCAAAGATGTGGACATGTGAGCAGTTCTGATAATTGTCTTATGCATTTTGTTTGCTTGGTTGTTTGTTTAACTTGATAAATGGATGCTTCAGGAGTTGAATCAGGTGATATTAGGTAAACAAGATTGTGGCCTTTTAAGATTTAGGATATAATCTAGTCATAATTTGCTAAGTAGAATGAATCTGGAATCATTTATTTGTTGTCCTGATCTTTTAATTACTATTCTAACAAATCATAGTAGTTGGTAATTGTAGTCAGCTCCTTCTTGTCTGGTAACTGCATTTGGAGAGAACTTGGAGTAAACCTTTGTCAGTGAAAGAATTCTGCCCTCTTTGTGGTAAAAGCTTGATGTCATAACAAAGCTCCAATTTTTCTATTGTTGAGCCGTATATTGTTAATTTGCAGATTTGAGTTAGAATATCTCTTGGATATTAATTCCATATGATGTGCATGAATAATTAAGAACCTTTTGTGTAGGATTTTGAATGATGAAGATGAAAATATAGCACAAGATATTTTGGGCACGCCAACAGACAATCTGAAGCTATATTCAGATGCACCACATTCAACTTATAAAGCAAATACAAATGGTTATTCTTCGGATAAACCATCAAAAGTGGTGACACCCTTTGGGCGACGAATAGAAAAGTTTGTGGTGAAATTCAACATCAATAATCTGCCCAATACAGAGAATGGATGTATGGAACGTGATGATGAGAATACTGGAGATGATATCATTAAAAGGGTTAAAACAGGCAAGAAATGCTCCTTGATTGTACATGGATCTGGACCAGAACCAGGCTGCAGGTTCATGTATGATAAGACTGAAGACAGGGTATCTGATGTTTCTTTATGGTAAAACTGTTCTTTTTCTTTTGCTCCATTGTGTGTTCTGCTAATGCAATTTCTTGTTTATATAGTTTAATGCACTTGAAAATCGCATTAGACAGCATGCGAATGCACTTGTTTCATCTGGGCTTTATGTGGAACCCACAGACCCCACAGTTGCTTCACAGGTAATACTTTTGCTGCCTTGTTGGTTCACTATGTTTCCGTTACTATATTGTATGTATATATAAAGCTAAAAATCCATGCATCTAATGGAATCCACTTCTTCAGAGAACTTTATTTGCAGTTGGAATGATCTGTTGTGATGGGGAGGGTCATTTGAATGATAAATCCGTCTTGCTACAAAGTAGGTAAAATAACTTTTCCTTTTCATGTGCATCAAAATGGAAGCAGAAACTAAGGGGTGGCTTACTTTTCCTGATTCACTGAGAGAACGAGATAAAAATAACCAAATAGAGACACACTTAACAATGAGGCCTTAGGTATATAGCTGTAGGCGTCCAGGCCCAGCAGGGCATCAATGTGCCTGGTTCCCAGGTGTATTAATTTGTGTAAGACCAGACAATAAGCTTCACCTTATTGGATATGTTTATTTATTGGCAGAGAACCACTTGATAAGCACCTGCTAAATGCAAAACCTGACCACACTTCTTGTTTGACATCTTTCATGAGACAGAGAGGCATTGCTAAGCATAATATGGCATCTATCTCTTAGTGTCTTCTCGAATTTGAGTTTCATTCTGATCACATTTGACAGTGTTGAACATTCTGGAGGGCAACGTGTTCGTCTAGACTTGCATAAAGTCGGCGAGTTTTCCCTTTTCCCAGGCCAGGTAATGACATTGGCAAAATACATTAAAGATCTTGTTCCATTTATTGAAATTTTAAATCTTGTTCCATTTATTGAAATTTTAAATATGGCATTGCTGCAGGTAGTAGGCATTGAGGGGAGCAATCCAAGTGGTCATTGTTTGATTGCATCCAAATTAGTGGATCAAATTCCTTTGCCTGTTGATGCTGACATGGATTTGCATTCTTCGAAGAAGCAAGCTTTGGATCAGGAGATCCATGCAACTGATGTAATCTCCAGGCCAGAAGAGATATCAATGGTGAGCAAACTCATCTTCTACATCATTTCAAGACATTAAAATAACAGTGTGTTTTCTGCTTAACCGTCTATGTCAACTGTGTTTCTAATTTGTAACATGTGTTGGTGCATTCTAGACCAATAAGATTAAAACTGTGAGAATTTGAAGAATTTATGTTGGACCACAAAGTGATGCACTAATGACCTGAAACATTGTAGAAATATTCTAGGGATAATGATGCATCATTAAGAAATCAGTGAGTTGAAGACCTTTTGAAGGGAAAGGGTGGTTTAAACAACCTAGAGTTAGCAAAATATGAGATGGATTTTTTTCCAACTTGAAAAGCAGAGGGTTCTGATTGGCTTTCTTTTATGGTTGAGAAATTTGTAATGGTAAAGAAATAAAACTCAAGCATGGTTCCTCTTTGATATTCTATGATTTATGTAGATCCCTGTGGAGTCTCACTTATTTTGATTTTCAAATAGATTATTGCAGCAGGCCCTTTTACCACAACAGACAACTTATATTTTGAGCCTTTGAAGGAGCTTATATCATATGCAAAACGAAAGCAGCCTCAGTTGCTTATTTTGGTATAAGTCCGTTACTCTTTAATTGAATGATCGTTTGAAGTAGATTGCAGTTTTTACTGTGGAACCATGGAAGTTTTACATCATGACTCTTTTGACTTTTCTTCAGCTGGGCCCATTTGTCGATTCTGAACATCCACAGATTAAGAAAGGAACTATAGACTCAAGCTTTGATGAAATATTTCATCTAGAAATTCTCAGAAGGGTATTGCTTTTATTTATTAGGGATAAATCCTGGTTGTGTTTCTTTAATCATTGCCATTTTTTTTCTTTCCAGTTGCAAGATTATGTAGAGTATATGGGTCCTGAAGTACAAGTGATCCTTGTGCCTTCTATACGGGATGCTAACCATGACTTCGTTTTGCCTCAGGTAACCTTATTGCTTAATGAAGGATAAAACACTATTTTCTGGGCTTATTTTTGTGATTTTATATGCAGCACATAGTTAATGACAATGAAATGGTAAATTGTGCAGCCTCCTTTTGATATTCAGCCACTTGATATCATGCATCAGGTACATGATTTCATGCGTAGTTCATGTGAACTTATCACAGCTAGCTTGATAATTTTCGATTAGTTATGGTCTCATAACTTGTCTTTTGTGTTCAGATAACCAGTCTTACAAATCCGGGGATGTTTGAGGCAAATCAGGTAAGAGCAGCTCCCCTATTCAAAAAGATTTCAGTTCTTTCATGCTTTTATCTACTATTTATTTTTGTCCTTGTTGCATTTACAAATGTAATGTTGATAATAAAATCCTTGATTTTACTATTCTAAAATCTCATGGGAAGACAAAGACCTTGAAACCATAGCTATTGAAGAACCACTGAGCCTCTTCACTAGATACCTAGTCAAAGCTGCTACTACAAATACGCCAAGATAAAATACCCCATATTAATCAAACATACCATAGCAATATCCTGTTATGAGCCTAATGCATTAAGTTCTTATAGTGGCTGCTACAGACCTTCAAATTTCCACACGCTTCACATTGCTGTTTGTCAGTTTACATTATAACTCAGATTTATGCATGATTATGCCTTGCTTTATTTGTTGGTGAAGTAATCTTACAACTTGCTAATTGGAGATACAAGTGTGTGATTATTTTCTGTTAACCATTTGGGTTCTCAGATCAAAGTAGGTTGCTGCACTGTGGATGTCCTTAAACAGCTTAGTGGAGAGGAGATGTCAAGGTGTTCCAAAGATGGAACATCTAATGATCGCATGGGTAGACTTGCAAATCATATACTCAATCAGCACAGGCATGTATAAATGGAGATCTATTCACTTGATATATCACTGATGGGTCCAGCACTTTTGTAAGTTTTTAACTCTTTATGATTTTGGAGCAGCTTTTATCCTCTATATCCACCTGCAGAAGGCATTCCATTGGATTTTTCACTTGCTCAAGAAGCTTTTACCATCTCTACAATTCCAGATATAATCATCCTCCCTTCAGACATGAAGTACTTCATAAAGGTTGGTAATTGAGTCCAGTCCTCTACTTTTGAGTGCCAGTTTCATTTTTGCGTAAGGAAAATAGGGCAATGCATATCAGATTCTTTTGCAACGATGAAAGATGGCTTTCAAGTTCCTAAACACTCAATTTGATATCTCAAAAAGAAGAAAAAAAAAAAAAAGGCCCAACATAGTGCATCCTATGTAATTTCTGTTTGGGTACAGGTGTTGTCCCTTGGTGGAAGAAATGAAGGGGAAGAGCAAAAGAAGTGTGTCTGTGTGAATCCAGGAAGACTAGCTAAGGGAGAAGGAAGTGGCACCTTCTCAGAGTTTTACTACCATGGGAGTCCTGAGATGATGAATGCTTCAATTATTGGCATATAATTTCCGGAATGAAGTCAATCGTGTCTACAATCTTGCAGACTTCTTGCAGTGATTCAAAAGTGGGCCACAATATTCAACATTAAAGATTCAGGAAGCTGTTGAGTCAACCTTTTGGGAGGCCCCGGAGACTGTAATTGACAGAACCAGCGGAAGCAATTGGGTCGTTTTGTGGAGAGAAGAGGTACTTGTCATTGCCACTTCTGCTAACAGTTAATACTTCATAAATTCTACAATACAATGTAATTGTTTTTCCCAGCTAGTAAGAGTGGCCTTATAATTTTTCATTTTATTTCCTTCCTACATCAATTGATTCTACTTTTGGGAGAGCCATCTACCAAGAAGTCCAAATCAGAAGCAAATAAGAAATTTAGAGTACACAGTTCATATTTTATGAAACTAGAAATCCCATTTACAATTCTACTTCATGCATTAACAACTAGTGCTGAGTAAGAGTCCAGAAGAACAATATGGATATAGATCCCAAAATGAGAAGTCCCCTTGAGATGATGTTGCAGCAGCTAAACTGAAATGCCCGTTAGTTCTAGACCACTTTCTTTCCGGCACGGTAGCCCTGTTTTCTATACCATCCAAACCAATTACTGAGAATCCACAACATGCTAAGCAAGATTGCACTTGTAATCACAACCATCCAAGAAAGCCACGCCCACATAGGAATCGAATCATCAGCAGCCCCAGAGACATAAAAGAGCCACAGCTTGTACACAAATAGAGGTCCCAGAATTCCCCTGACAACAGAATAGGAGGCATAAAAAGGAGCAGACAAGAGTTCATGCAATCTGGCAGAAGCCGGTACATCCGCTCTCCGGAAACTGGAAAGAGACCACACATTCTGGCAAGGACTCGTAATTTCAGCAAGAACTAGAAGTATAAGAACTTCAAATGCTCCGTGATGAACCACATGACGACAAGTCACAAACACGTAAAGCGTTGCCAAATGGTGGAGTATGAAGAGCACATCATGAGGGATGAATATTATGTAGTGAAGCAAGTCCATTAAGAAGTAAGCCATGCTGAATTCAAGAACAATGTCTTGGAAAGTAGTGTTTGAGGAGGCGAACGCAGTTTGGGAGCTTGTAATTGCTGCATAGCTAGACAGGAGAACTGCAGGTGTTCCATGAGCTAAGGAGATGAAGCAACTCGAAGCTTCAGCTCGATGTTTCGGCCAACCTCGGAAAACTACGAAGTAAGCAAAAGCGTATAGTACATAAAACATGAGAAAGAACGTCGACAAGTTTAAACTATTACTACGGAAGGCTTCCATTAAGACCCAGTTACAACAAGAACATCTGCGGATAGACAGTTTACAGAAATTTGTGAATCTATTAGCGAATAAAATTCCACTCGTAACTTGTCAGTCTTCAGAAAGAACTGATTTTGAATTTTGATTGCAGAAGCCGAGAAGCGTAGTGCTTAATGCAATTTGGCTGTCACGGAGTGTTATTATCGGAGTTGGTTGGCTTGTGGGCTGCGGCTGTCCCTGTCCGTCCACTTACTTGATAAACCTTGGCGGCTTGGCCATTAAATTGAGTACACGTACGATGTACCTTAATTGCCGATATCTTTATTACACGAACACGCTATGCTTTATGCTCGAAGTATATTCGAATACTTTTATTGCTCGGGGGGGAACTATTTGCCTCCTCATTTTTTTAACCCAAAAATAATAATAATAAATAATTAAATACTACAGATAATAAAGATATTTTTCAGACAGATGTTAAGTTAAAACTGTTATAATTTTTTTTTTCTCATATATTATAATATCACATAAATCTCATAATACCATAACACGTGCGTGAGAGAAATAAATTACAGAAATTTCTATTTTTCGTATTATTAAACAGTTTCGCTTTGAGTTTTTCACAACCAATAGTTGGTTTAAGATGTTGATGAATGCTTTTATCCTGAATTATAAATCATTTGCAATACTAGCAAACAGCAATGTCATCGCATGCCCTCCGCTTCTACAGGAAATAAAGAACCTACGCAAATGAAGGCACGTCGTTCGATGTGCTCAGCTGCGACTACCTAAACCAACTTAATTCATTTTTTCTCTCCGTGGCGGCTTAAATTAGTTTTGAAAGCAATTTGAAGACAATATACAGCAGCATGAATCACCCAAAAACTACATTCCATAACGCCAATTTGGAGCTACAACCAATGTTGCGCGCCTCATGTTTGGTTTTTGCAGCATGCTTAGCTTAAATTCTACCAAAACTTACCTGAAGTTTTATTTTATAACAACACCTCGACAACATTTCCTCATAGGATCATTAGGCAAACAAAGTTCTCAACCCAGTTGATCTGATATTTGAGAGCTACAGGTCAGAGCTGAAACTAATCCAGGCAGAATAGGTCACTGACCTACATAACCATTCCTCCATCAATAGTAAGCACCTGCAATATAATAACATCAAACTGAGAAATCAAACACATAAAATGGGAAAAAGGAGACAGGTAGGTAAAATAAGAACAAAGGAGGATTTGGCCAAAAAACTGCTAGAGCAGAGCATGGAAACTCAAAGATACTGCATTATCAAGTCAAGGACAAAACCAAGCAAGGATGTTGGGGCCAGAAAAGGAATTGCTGACAATTATAGTGGATGGTGCTCCATGTTAGCTTGCTTCTTTTTACTCAATGAATTAAACCACTAAATTGAGTGGCCAGATTCAAGAGATGAATTGCAAATTTAATGCCAAAACAAGCTCTCTCTTGTCAATAATAAGTTATTCCACGCCAGTCACTGCATGTCCAGAGCCAAGCAAAGCCAAGCCAAGCCAAGCCCAGAAATTGATTAATGGCAGGCTACATGCATAGTCAATAAAATAAGTCACCCTGTGGGACTCATTGCCTTCAAAAAATAGCTGAGATACAACACCAAATAGAATTTATAGTAACAAAAGACATTGTAATGAAATAGATGCAAAACCTGTCCGGTAATGTAACTGGCTGCGGGATTGAGGGCCAAGAATTCCACCAGTCCAGCAACTTCTTCTGGTTGGCCATACCTACCTGAAAACATAATAATATTGTTACCATCTGCAACCACTTGATTTCATTTGCTAAACATATTTCCTGAAATGTGGACTGCTTTATAAGTGTGTTAAGCTTAACAAACTCTTGATTGAAGCAGTGAAAACAAGGGATGATAGATTTGATGCCTTTAGTATCTCTACATATAATAAATGCGGACACAAATATTCACATGAAAATTGCAAGTTCAAATCCACTACTCATGATGAATGCCAGGACTATTTAGTAATATTTTCCGTAGAAAACTTCAAATCCAGCAAAGACTCAGGCTCGTGAAGATTGCACTTGACAAAAGACAAGGCAGTGAAATCAGAAATTTGAAGATACAGAATGGAAAATAAGAATAAACTTATAGCTTGTAAGATCATCTCTCACCTAAGGGGATTTTCTCCAAGATCTTCTTTTCTAGGTCTTCCCCAAGCTTCGCAGTCATATCAGATGCAATGAATCCTGGTGCAATAGCATTGACCTGAAAGAATGTACATAGATAAGAGAGGATTTCATATGCAGCATCAGCTGCATCAACTCTTGAAATTTGTGATCACTGGAACCAGAAAATTAAATAAATAAGACATCTGGAAAACTCACATTAATATTTCTGCTTGCATATTCCTTTGCGACAGTTTTTGTCAGGCCAATAACACCTGCTTTTGCAGCACTGTAATTGGCTTGGCCAACATTTCCAATGAGACCAACTACTGATGCTATATTGATTATTCTTCCCTGCAACATTAAAAGTTGACTGAGAAGGGATATTTTAACGTTGAACAAACATACATAAAGCAAAACCACTCCTGTATTAATGCTTTTTTTTTTTTTTGGTGATTCTTTATATAAGAAAACATTTAACTCAGATGCAAGAAAACCTGTTGCCATTAAAAAGTGAGAATGTAAAAGCCTTCAATTGTATAACAATGGTTCTAGTCCTAAGTTTCTGAAGCTTGTTTCAAAAACAACACCATGTCATATTGATAAATCACAGTGGAAAGCCCCATAATCCAATCACATTAAAGCAACCGTGACTGTATTTCTGCACAAAAGAAACAAAAGTAGCTCCAAAGAAGGGAAATTCAGAAGAGAAACAAGCTTAACAACCTCCTGTGAGAAAACAACACCAGTCCTATAGAAACAAGTCAGTAGACAGTAGCTCGTTGATCTAACTGATCTATAAAATAGGCCCAAGATGGACACATTATTATACCTTTTTCTTCTTCATCATGATTTTGGCTGCTGCCTGCAAAGATAAATGGCCTCAGTTCCAATATACTTTAGCATCCATTAGCATAACTAGTAAGATCATAGGAAAGTGCACCTGTGTACACAGGAATACACCCGTGAGATTCAGATCAATAACCTCCTGCCATTGTGATTTCTTCATTCTCATGAGCAATGTATCTCTAGTGATTCCTGAAACCATGATAGATATTTAGGGCACTGGATTGAAAATCTAAAACTGATGAAACATGACGTGAGACTGTTGTATAACCTGCGTTGTTAATCAATATATCAACGGTTCCCCATGCATCGACGGCCTGCAGATCACAATCATCATTCATGAGCATGCCATAAGTAATAGATGGCAATCAGAAAAACTTAATAAGCCAAGAGAACATTTGCTCACAGTTTTGATCATTGATTCGACATCAGCTTCTTTTGAAACATCTCCACCAAAAGTAAGAGCCTGACCACCAGACGCCTCAATCTTCAAAAATATTGTAAAAGCAACTCCATGAGTCATTTTAAATCAAGCAGGATGATCACCAAACATCACTAATGCCTGAAGAACATAAGAGATGACAATAGCAGGTGCAGGAAATGCAGCAGTCTTTTGGGTACAAAGCATAAAACAGTGTGAATGAAATCTTATGGATAAAGAAAACAAATGTGATTAGAAGAATTGCCAGTTTTAACTTTAAAAAGCAAGGTACATTTGTCTTCCCTTACTATTCAGGTTGCACTTGACCAGTTCATAATACATGACATGCAGCCAAGAAGATGTCAATAGAGACAGTACAAAGTAACAACCAACCAGGATCCCACTTTCAAAGAGCCAACTGTGTATCAACTCTTTAAAATACATAGCATCATGTATTTGGATGACTTTATCAGTATTCTTCTACTTATATAGGCAAAAGGAGACTGCAGCTTCTTTAAAATTCTAAATAATGCATTAGTAAATGAAACATGCAAAAATATAGCCTTGAATAGTTCAAAATTTACTAAACAAATTGCTGAATCTTGGATTCAGGAAATAATATCTTCGACATGTGGAAACTCTCTTACAGTAGATTCGAAGACAGAGATGCAAAATTTTTTAAGCATGCTCATCTATTTTTCTTTCAAGGACAATTTTCACAAGTATGTACCTATATTTCTTCCAATACAATTTCATTTACCTCTTTGCAAACTTCTTCGGCTTCCTTTGATGACCTCGCATAATTTACCAGGACCTGTAATGATGCAAAGGTAACCAAATTCACTAATAGAATATCAAAAGGTAACAAGACTAAAAAAATCATTAACATGATCTTCAACAGAAGGCTTCAAGATACTGAATACTTGGCTTCAGCCATCCAACATTAGTGGCTACATTATCACAGATCTATTTATTTTCATTCCTGGGTCAGATCCCTGCCAACTACAGAGTGCCTACATGTGTATACATGAAATGAGCCCGATCTAGTTAACTAACCTTGCAGCCTGCTTTTCCCAATGACGTTGCTACTGCTCTGCCAATACCCCTAGAGGCTCCAGTCACCACAGCCACAGGAGCTTCCACATTCTGTGCTGCTTCATTGGTTGCTTGTTCGATGGTGGCAACCTGAGCTCTGATTCCTGTGTGAACCATTACAATCAATGATATCTAAATTTAAAGATACTTGATTTTATATATACCAAACAAAATAGCAAAAAGTGCAAGGATTTGGGATGTGTTCTGATGCATATCTGTACAAAAAGCCTATATTGCAAACAGACATAGAATCAACAGCATGCTCTGGATTAGTTTCCCTAAATATTTTTCTGAAGTGTTAGATGGGTCAAATCACTAAACCCATTTTCTTTAGGAACGGAGTCGATCAATTGAACCTTTTTTCCCCTTTTTTCGTTACACTATCTCATATAGCGGCAAAAATAGCGAACCTGTAAGCAACAGGCTGATCAGATGAAACTTTTTGCAACTATAGTGGCTAAGTAGCCAATCCAAATTTTCTGTCTTCCGGCTGCTCCCTTTAAGTTAAGGGAAATCCGATCGAGGGGCAGAACTTTATCTATTATCAGCCCACTCCATACAATGTATAATTTTACTATTCAATAAGATTAAATGGATTCGAAGAGTTGTTTTTGCACTGTCAAAAGCACTTTCAGATAGACAAATTTGCTTAGCTTTATTTCATATTGTTAGGGTAATATAAGAAAAAAATGAAATAAAAAAATTGGCATTCTTCTTGAAGAATTATTGAAAGATGGTCACATAGAGAAAACCTCTGGACCATGAAATTACTCCCAATGCCTTTCCAGAAAAGTACTTGATAGGTGTTTTAAAGAAAAGTGCTTTCGTGCACTTCAGTAAATTAATAATTTTTTAAATTAAAAAAAAAGAATAAGCTCTTTTAACTCCCAAAAGCCCCACATATCAACAGCAGAGTACTTTCCACACTCTGAAAATCAGCTAATTTTTTGTGCCAAAACTGTAACTCCACAAGATGACTACACAACTAAATTCATAATTACAAAATTGCAAATTGAAAAACTTCATCAAAAATAAAAAGGCAAAAAGCCCTTTGGTCCCCTGGTGTTTGATGCAATAACCTATTTCATCCTTGTTTTTTAAACAACAGCCCATTTCACCTTACTTTTCAAAAAATAGCCCAAAACACCCTTCCATTAATTTACCATTAGTTTATTGTATAATTAATTGAAGGAAAAATAAGAGTTTTCAATTAAGGATATATAAACTAATTTAAAATAATCTTCCAAACACAATTAAATAAAATCTGACTTTTTGGCTTTTTGCATAAATTTATATATGTGTGTATGTGCGTTCATTAAATTATTATGTAGTATTTTATATCTGTGTTCTTATATCTTTAGTATGCATTTTTTTAGTAAATGAAAGAGTCAGTTTACTTTTGGTAAAATAACAGTACTGATTGATTATTTATTACTATATTAAAGTCAGAACAAGTTAAAGGATACAAAAAAAAAAAAAAATACTCTAGTGCTTGTAAAATCTATTTTTTATTTTATTCTAAATATATATTTTACACATTATTCAGTGTTATTATTGTTTATTCATTAAATTAAATTTTAAATTTATGTAGAAAGTTAGGCGTTATTTAAATGTGTCTGAGAATATTATGTTAAAATAGTTTGTATATCTAAATCCTATTTCGCCCTTACTGAATTTTACAGTAAATTAACGGTAACTTAACAAAAGGTATTTTCAGCTATTGTTTAAAAAGTAGGGATGAAATGAGCTATTGTTCACACCCCAGGGCTTTTCCGAAATAAAAAATTCATCATGTAATTCGGCAATCCTCAAATTACTTAAAAAAAAGGTCCGAATATTTCCGGTGTCAATAAGATCCAAAAATCTCAAAGACATCACCGCATATATACCTAAAAAGAATGCAAATTTCGCTTCAAATAACACAGCAAAACAATAAATTGAAAATATAGGAAACATGAACAAGAAGAAACAGTACCAGAAGAAGCGAAGGCGCTTTTCCATCTACGCTTGAGCTCAAAGGAACGGCGAGGCAGAGCCTTAACCTGAGCCGGAGACCATTGACGAAACTGAGGGAGTTTTCGGTCACCGAATTTCGCGGAAGTAGCCACCGATTTGAACGCGACAATGTTGGATCCGGCGACGGCAGCCATGAGAGGTTTTCCGCGAAACGAAAAAATCCGAGACAAGAGGGTAGCCAGAAATTAAGTTTTGGGCTAATGGTTTCGAGAGACGCTCATCGCTCACTCCCTTTTATACAAGCCAAAAAAATAAATAATTAATTAAAAATTTGTTTATTTTTGCTTTGGAAAATCCGGAGACTGCTTGGGAGTGGCGATGCGATCGAAGTTCGTGTGACTTTTACGTGACGCGAGTGAGTAGCTGCTGTGCCCCCTTGTTCTGTATTTTTACTTTAGCCCTGGTGGACGGGATCAGGCCTCATTTTTTATTTATTTACCATGCACCCGATGGATCTCATAGAAGTCAGCCGTCAGCTACCTATGTGTATGTGGCAAGATTGCAATTATAAGATATTATTATGACTCATTCTGCCATTTCAGTGACCAGTAATCAAAATTAGTTGAGCCGCTCATCTAATGCTCTTGTCTCGGGCACGATTTGAGCGCACTGGCCCACTAACCCGGAAATTCTACCATTTTAATCTCAATTTATATTTTAATTATATGAGTTATTTTATTAATAAATAATTATATATATTAAAATTATTATTATATTATCCAATAGATAAATATCACCCATCACAACTTAAAATTTATATGACAATATTCCCGGCGTTCACTCACCCACCACAAAAAATAACTCTCCCTTTAATCAACGAGTTAACCTTTGTTTCCCAATTTATTTGAATCAAATTCAAAAAAATGTTTAAAATTTTTTTTGGGATTAAAAAAGAAAGACTTGTTCATTTAACGATTTAAAAAATTATGCCAATATAATTACCAAAACTAATAAAATTCTAATAGCTATGCGAAAAGGAAATTCCAGAATTTCGGGAGGCACAACATCGCTTTCGATTTGAGATGTCTACTTCCTGAACAAATTTTAAAATTTCGAAATATATCTGTAGTAAAATTCTAAAAGCACCGCTTCCTACAGCAGGATGAAGGCCTAAGCAAATCACAAAAGAAATTAACTTCAGTAAAACACAAGCAAGATTCACAAGAACCAATAAGTATATCTAATCCGTCATCCCACCCTCTCCTCCTTGTACGCAAACAGTTGCAGGTTTCGGCATTGTACTCCCCATGTTGATCAACAGTAATATTACGTATCCACAAGCTACGAACTTCGGCACGTATCTTTGCTCGGCATTCTCTAATCCCATAAGTACCGTTCAAAGAACTCAAAAGCTCGAAACCCCGCTTCTTGAACTGACTCCCACCGCACAATAGCATAATGATACTGTACACATAGGTCGCCTCTGGGTGTTTCTTGTCAGCAGCCTGTTTCAATAACTTGAAACCTGAATTTGTAAGGCCAAGACTAAAGTAGTCGTACATCCCTTGTCTATAAAGGGCTTCAGGGTTCCCACTCTTTTTGCAGCGCATCAAGAATAAGTTAGCGTATCTGTTAGTCGTAAGCCAGGCTACGCGGAACTTGTCCAGGGATGCATGCTCGAAGACGTAGTCGTCGTTAGCAGCTTGAAGAAAGTATTTGCAACTCAATTTAAGGTGAGAAAGATCGACCAATGAAGTAGAGGCCGCTCGGGCGATAATCTCTGTTAGCAAAGCGTGTGGAAGAGACTCAATGGAGGTTCCCACTTGGTTTCGTTTTTTTCTGGTTCTCTTCATTATTGAGAGAAAGCTACTCATCCGGCTGCTTTCAACTTTGTTTCTTTTCTTTCTGGTTCCCTTCGTTATTGACAGAAGGCTAAACATCCAGCTGCGCGCCATAACGGGAGCAGCTGCTTTGGTTTGGGAAGCAGAGAAGAGAAGCGAACTTAAATTCAAGTAAATATTCGGGGTACTTTTGGGCCCGTTCAAGCATTCTCCTAGCTTGAACCGTTTCTTCGACCCAAGAGCAGTTATATATGGATATTCTTGTACCAAACCAAGCCGAATTGCTGTCGATTTCCTCTCCTGTTTTGGATTTCTGTCTATTTCCTCGTTTGTTTGGGATTTGGATTTATTATAAATTAAGAAAGTAATTAGAATCAGGTACCTGTTAATTCACTTGGGACGGAAATAAATAAATAAATAAATAAAACAGAGCTTTCCAGGAGAATTTTTTAAGAGAATCTATCAATGATTCAAATACTCACATAAAATTTCAGTTTTCAATCCCATATGACTAACCACTTTCGACAGAAAAGTCGAGTAATTTAAGAATTTAGAGGAGAAGAGAGAAGAACTGAAAGGGAGAAAAGATATAAGAGGGGAGTAGCTCAACACAATGCTAATTCTAGTCTAATCATAACCCTAAATTCTAATTGCAATAAGAAGTCCTAACACAGAGAGAAATTAAAATAAACTAGGGTCCTAAAACACTACCACCCAATGATAAAAAATGTGAGAATTCAAATTCAATATCAACAATAAGGAACATAACTTGTCTGTGAAGAGGTTGATGGTGCTTTAACTGCGAAAACTACACCTTTATTACACCAAAACCCATACCTTATCATACATTTTATCTGTAAATAAATTTTAAAAAAAGATGGTCTGATTATTGAATTCGGTCTATTTTTAATAGCAAATGCTGGTCAAAATATGAGCTTCTGCCTTTCTATATATTTAAAAAAAAGGCAAAATCATTACAAAGGGAAAGTTGATCTACGCCTTGAAATGAAAAGCTCCAGTTTACCAAATATAATAATTTAAAAAAAAAAAAAACCGACAACTGAAACTCACTGATATATACAAACTCTAGGAAGAGACTATCAATTACCAGATAACATTGCAAATGTCAGTTCACATATCAAACATTGAACTTCATGATGTAAGAAGCTATAATTGCAAAGACGAAAACTGAAATGTCGCTCTCATTATACCACACTGAGTGTGGCTTTTTGGAATTATTCTTGTGACTAAGCGCTTTTTTCCACTGGCTTTTTGGAATTATTCTTGCGACGAACCTTAACAAATGCTTTTTGCAAATCCTGAACATGCCAATCAAAAGGAAGAAATGTTAGTGAAGGAAACCAAACAACACACGTATTTGACATCTGTATGAAAGGATTATCCACCGGAAACTAACAGCTGTTGGAGGAGTTCTTCTTTCTATTTTTTTGGGCCAACCCCACCCCCCCCCCCCCCAAAAAAAACAAGAAAAAACAAATTGCAGTCTACAAAATCTTCGAAAAAGTGAGTGGGGTAATATTTGAATTTTGATTATATATAGTCAACTGAGTCAAAATTGCTTACAAATTAATCCAAAAACTGTTTAAAACTTTCCTTAAGAGTCATTTACATTTATTTATGCTCAATATTTAAGCAGCAGATTGCATTCAGCTAGCCCAACATAAATATCAACCAATTTCTTAGAATAGATACAGAGAATATTTCTCTTATTTCTCACTTCCATTGTTCACATTCCAGTCAACCAAAATTTCACATTCGTGTCATCATCTAGCTTCTGCTCTGAACTAAACATAATAGTAGTGAATCTAACAAAAGGAATCAATGCATGGTTTCTATACAATCCAAAATCCATTTTGATTTCTGTGATCTATATAACTATATAAGTTGATGTTCAAATGAATAAAAAAAAATTAAGAATACTAAGCAATCTTCTAAGATTTTGGCAAGTATATTGATATCATCATAATAATGACTGATCAAAAGGGGAAGATGTACAGAATATTCACAATTAAATCTTGATAGTTCAGTTCAAAAGGATCTGATGTTAACATATCTATTATACTATGGTAATTGAGCCAGCTTCCCAAGACCAGACAATGTGTCAACAACAAATTAAAGGTCCATGGACATTCCCCATCACAGGCCTCTATCCACATTGACAAGCTCTTGAGATGCTAACTAATACTTTTAAGTAATTAGTCTCATTTTATCTTTCAAACCACATTGACAAACCCATAGGATGCTAGCTAATACTTTATGTAATTTTTCTCGGTTTATCTGTCATGCTGACAAGAATAATGATAGTACAAAATTTAAGGGATTCAACTTCCACATCATTGGGTAAACAGCTCAAAAGGCTAGAGAAGGAGAGAGATCAAAATAGAGTGTCTTTGTGGTAAATTTTGACTTACCTGAACTGTTGCTGACTTAGATGGCTCTGAGGTCCAAAGATCTTCCAAATTATAGTAGGCTCTCGCATTTTCATCAAGTGCATGAACAATTACTTTGCCTAATAAAAAGGGGTATCAACAACAGCAACAGTACATATGAATCATTATTACCACCAATTAGCTACATAATGTCAGGAATTAGCAGTTATAACAAAATATTCCAAATTTCTAGTGAAACATTCCAATCATTAAGTTACATTAGTCAATTTAATATTTCTGTACAAAATTTAAATATATCATGAAGTAGTACAATTGCATTGATTTCACATAATAGCAAGCACATCACTTCAAGGCATCTACATAAATGGTTATAAAGAGTTGAGAGTCCAGAACAAACCAGAGTCGATGATAACCCATTTTCCTGTATCCTGCCCTTGAACACTGGGTAGCATCATCTGCTTAGCTCCTATCTCTCTCTGTCTCTCCTTAGCCTATTCATGCCAACAAAATATACCAATAACAATAACCAATACCTACTGCCCTAATCGCACAATTAATCACCAACACAATATTAAAATATAAAAAAATAAGAATTTTCATCTAAATTTTAAAGAGCAATACCCAAACAGATTATTCTGAAAGAAAAAAACGAGGGAATAAATGAAACTACCTTGTAAATAATGGCTTGGGCAATATTCTTGACATGCCACGTGGACCTACCAGTGGCAATCACCATATAATCTGTCCAATCGCATTTCTCTCCGACCGGTATCACCTTAACGTCGTCTGCTCTCACATCAGTCAATATCTTCTCCACATCTTGTAAATTCAGTAGCCCGTCGTCAGTTCCCGAAACGGTGGACAGAGACGATAACCACCGACTCAGCTCTTGCTGATTCCATGATGAAAGTGATTTCGAAAGATTAAGAGATCGGTTTCTTAGGGCCGCCAACATCTGATCAGAACCCACCGAGCCACAGCTCCACTGCGCCGGTGTTCGTATTCTCTTTTTAAATCTTAAACCCCTACCGACTCAACGACGTCGTTCTTCAACTTTTTGTTTTTTAAATCCTGTTTTCGAGAGCGCCCAACAAACGCCGCAGTTTTTGTCTTTTGACTCTAAGAATATAGTCAATGATGATATTTACCTTTGGCTTTTAAGGAAACAAAGTAAAAAGTTAATGTGGTTTTTCCACCGTTGGATCTATAATTAAAAGTACGATTTGACTTAAGATCGAACTGTCGGATTGACGACACTTGTAATTGAAGGACGCTTTCGAGCCAAAGTTTCACTTTCTTTAAGCTAACTCCCGTCATTTCGTCATCATTGCCTGGCCCTGTAGGCTTGTTGTAACTTGCAGCTACCCAAGCCCACGGGCCTCACGTGTGACTCGAAAAAGAGAGTTGAAAAATGAGCTGAAACATCGTTCATTGAATCATTGTCAAGGACTTCTCATGAATCAAAAGCACCACCTCTACATTACTTTAATTTTATTTTCTTCTTAAATTTGACCATGATTACAAATGCAATTATTATTAAAAGTAGATTAATTTACGGTATTAGATACGGAATGAGTCGTAATCGAATGACGAACTCATCCGTCTCATAAATTATTACTGTCCAGTGAATCACTTAAGTTAAACATTAAATCAAATTTTATAATATTAAATTATAAACTAAAAAAAAAAGTATCTTATCATTGTTGATGTCACAAAAAAAAGGGTTAATTGGCAGGTCTCGCGTCAATTTCTAGCCAAGATTTATCTTTATCCACGTGACGTGACAATAGAAAGCTTACTAAAATAATTTAATTAGAACAAAGTGCAGCCACCTAAAAGCAAGGTGGTGCTAAGTGATAAAGGTGACACGGACGTTTTAATTAAACATATGCTCACGGCCTTGTCTTTCTATTCTCTTTTTTCGCTTATAAAAATTTGGATACTATTGGAGCTGTTATCATTACTGTAAAGCATCTTAAGTTTTCCCCACCCACCAATTAAAACGACATCATTCTAACCTTTCCCTTATTTGGAAATTGGAACATTACTAATGATCGCCTAATACCTTAACATAATCACTTTACTGCTAACGATACATCTTTTTTTTTTTTTTTTAATTTGAGACCAAAACATTCGACCGTTATTGTTAAATTATATACTCATTCAAAGACCATAGCTATCTTTACAAGTCGCGCTAAACTTAATATTAATTAATTAAAACAACCATATATGTAATTAATTAACACAAATAATGCTATTTTATAATACGAAATATAATATTTATAAATTCGAACAACATATTATAATGTTTTATGTATTAATTTTTATTTTCCATCCAACAGGCTACAAGCTTCACAGAATTCCCCTGTTATATAGCGCGCATTGATAGTTATCAGATTAAATCATCGTCATAAAAGACTGTTTAAGAGTTTTCGAGGGTACGCCGGAGACGAGTAAATGACACCCATAAATATTATTAATAGGTTAGAATTAAAATCATCAATACGGCAAATCAGACAATACCTTAACGACTCGGAAGCCTTTTGAAAATACGGTTGAACATTTATTAACCGAAGCTTTCATTTTATCCCTTTTGCTTCTTAAATGAAGCATTTATTATTATTTTATTTTAATATAAAGATGGAAGAAATTACCGCCTTTTATATAACTAAATATAAATTAAGGGAAAAAAAAAGCTGAAAAGCAAAAAAGAAAAGAAATTCAGAGAGAGAGGGAACGAAAGCTTGGGAACGGAGGAAACGAAAGAAGCAAATCTGAAGAAAGACAAAAGCGGCAACAACAAAAACGAGAACGGGAAAAAAAAGACAAATGAAAATGCTTTCAGTTCACTGAAACAGATCGATCTCGACGGAGAGTCAAGTAATAATCGATCTGTGCGCGCATGACAACGCATTACGTGCGATAGATCCAAGTGGTTCGGTACGACATTCGTGGTAACTGTAAATGAGCATTTAAAGTTCAATTTTTTTCATCTCTCCAAAAAATTTGAGATCTTAACTTCACTCTCGCCGCTCAACGAGCTTTCACATTTTATGTTTGACTTCAATTTATGGTAAGTCGACCCGACTGACTTCAGTCTATCTTAAGCTGAGTGGGTAGATATGTATTTCACTTGTTTGTTTTGAAGCTTAGCTGGAGGTGAATTATAGAAGTTGAAATTTCAGTTAATTTAGGGTTTTGGCTTTTAGTGACTGTCGGTTACCGGGAATATCTGCTTGAGGATAATTTAGGGTTTCAAGATTCGGGGAATTAGCTTTGGGATTGACTAATGAGTGATTTACGTTTGAATTTGGTGGCTAAACTTGGAATTTAACTAGTTTTGTGGAAGCTTGTGTGTTGCAGCAGTTTGTGGAAATAAGCTGTTTCATTTGTAAATTACATCTGGATACGAATTTGTGATTGTGAAGGATGGGCTGTTGGGTTTGGGGCAGCGGTTATTTGATTACAGATTGTGAGGGGAGGTGGAAGAGGTTGGAGAGGTGATTTTTGGAGCGGGTGGGTTTGGTTTGGTTTACGGCGATGCCTCCTTCTCCGGCATTGAAGAGCTCCCCTGGGAGGGAGCTGAGAGTGGAGAATCACAGGCGAGGGCGAAGTTTTGAGAGCGGAATACTGTTCAGAGAGAAAGATGACGACCTTGCTTTGTTCAATGAAATGCAAACCAAAGAAAAGGAGAGCTTTTTGCTTCAGTCTTCTGATGACTTTGAAGACACTTTCTGTAATTTTCTAAACCGAGTTGACTTCTATATTTGGATTTATGTCGCTACAAGTGGGAGAATTTCTATTTTTGTCCAATTCCGCAGGCTAACGATGCTGAATTCTTCTGTTTTGTTGTGGATTGTTTTTTGCAGCTACAAAACTGAGACACTTTTCGGATATCAAGCTTGGAATCTCGATTCCTGTTCGAGGAGAGTGTAGTGAACTGCTAAATGCAGATGGGGAGAAGAATGACTATGATTGGTAGGTCATTTTTTATTTTCTGCTCCTCCTTTTATTGAGTAATTTTACCCTGGTATTTATTATCTGGTTCTCTGACACTCAACGAACTTATTAAGTTCGCAAGAGACTGGCCAAGAGATAGAGATTGGACCTAAGTGAATGTAGTGTATGCTACACGGATAACTCAATAATGCATTTTCTGGCTGATATATTTTTTCTTTTTCAAGAAGATAAACATATGCCTGTCAGCAATTTTCAATTCTCAAATGCTTTGAAGTGAATGCTTATTATGTTATTGATATCACCTAGAAATTATCTCCCCTCTTCTGCTATTAAACTAATTCTTATTATTCTTGGCATTGGCCGTATCCCTAACATCATTGAAATTGAAGGTTGTTGACTCCTCCCGACACCCCTCTTTTTCGTTCATTGGATGATGAGCCGGCACCAGTTAATCTTGCAAGGAAGGGCAGGCCTCGGAGCCAACCAATTTCTATATCAAGATCATCAACAGTATGTCATCAGATTCTATGTCCTTCTGATAATTCCATACAAAGTTGCGTAAAGTACTCAGTACATATATCTCTGTTCCATGTCTTTTACATCAGATGTGCATTTTTATGTAGATGGAGAAAAGTTACAGAAGCAGTAGGGGTAGTCCAAGTCCAAATCGCTTAAGCCCATCACCTCGATCCGGGAATAGTTCTTTCCAGTTAACGAGAGGCAGGCCATCTTCAGCACCTCAATCCAGTCCAACTCCTGCTCTGCGGTCTGCTACTCCAACACGGAGGCCATCTCCTCCCCCAAGTAAACCCTCTACATCTGCACCGAGGTCCTCTACTCCAACTCCGCAGAGGACGAGTACAGGTTCAAGAGGCACTGCAGTCTCGTCAGTTGTGAGGGGAACTTCTTCCATAAGAACAAGTCGAGGTAATTCTGCCTCTCCAAAAATTAGGGCATGGCAGTCAAATATCCCTGGCTTCTCTTTGGATGCTCCACCCAATCTCCGGACATCCTTGGCTGATCGACCAGCCTCTTACGTGAGGGGTTCCTCACCAGCATCCAGAAATGGTAAGGATTCAACTTCAAAATTCAGCAGGCAATCAATGTCTCCTACTACTTCTAGAAGTATCAGTTCTTCACGCAGTCATGATCGAGATCGATTTAGCTCTCATAGTAAGGGTTCTTTCGCATCTTCTGGTGATGACGACATGGACTCTCTGCAGTCTATTCCTATTGGTGGCTCCAACTACTCAGTATCAAATAGAGTTGGTGCATATCCAAATAACAGAGCTCCAGTCTTGTCTAAGAAATCAGCAAGAATTCTATCGTCAAGTTCTGCTCCAAAGAGATCATCCTTTGATTCTGCTCTTCGCCAAATGGTATTTTTATTGCTTGGGTCATTTGGTCAATGTGCTTGACTGCTGGCAATGTACTGTAGTCCTTTGTTTAAGTGTTAAATTTAAGATCTAACTGGTTTATGTGCTTGCTCTCGGCAATGGTTAAATTCATAATTCTACCCATGAGCTGTTTCTTTAACTTGTCTCCTGCATCTAGGTGTGGGTGTGTGAGTGGGTGCTTGCCTTCTGTCTCAAGTAAATACTGAATAAAATGGCTCTGCGTTATTGATGGCAAAAACAAATAGAGAAAGGTAACATAAGTGGCTGGTTTCCTTGCAAGGTTTCTAATGTATACTTTGTAACTAAATCACATGTAGATTAACATATCTACTATGAATAGTTCAATCTAAATGGCAGATGGGAAGGCCTTTTGCATGTGCACATGTAAAGCTTGACAAGCTCTCTGTGGTATAAATCGATTCTTAATAATAAGTGCTGAAAGCTGGCAATGGTAATCATTGGTAGGGGAATAAAACAAGATTTGTACAACGTCGGAAATTTAATGGCTTTAATTAGTTTTCACATTTTATATAATTCACTTCAATACTTGATATGGTACATAGTCCATCTTCATGTATTAAGGGAAACAATTAGTTTGGTCTTTGTGGCCAAATCAGTAAAGAATCTCATCATTTACTTAATTCTCCTGTTATTATTACGCCCCCCAGAAAATGTTCATGTATACGTTTTGAATTTCAAGGATGTTATCATAACGAATGTTTTTGTGCAGGATAATCGAAAAAGTCCTCAGAATATGTTCAGGCCGCTCTTATCTAGTGTCCCCAGCTCCACTTTCTTTGCTGGAAAGAGCAGCTCTAACCATCGCTCTATGATATCCCGGAATTCTTCTGTTACAACCAGCAGTAACGCAAGTTCTGATCAAGGTACAAGTGTTGCACATGACACTGAAGGAAATGAACACAACCAGGATGATGCGACAAGTGGTTGTGGGAAGGTATTGTACCATGATGCTCAAGAAGAAGTGTTTTCCTTTGATAAGGTGGATTCGCTAGATGAAGAAGATAGGCATGAAAGACAAGAGAAGTCGTCTAACCATCAGCTTAGTGGCTTGGACATGGATACTTCTACGAAATGCAATTCTGATGCCTTTGCAGAGTTCAGTCATCATGGCACTGATATGGATGTAGATCCAATTTCTAAAGCTTTGACTCTTAGGGCTGATTCTTCTGAAGTTTGTAGTTCTGGAACAACTAGGCTGTGTTCTCGATGTAATCTCCAGTATCGTGTCATTGAAACAGTAGAAGGGGACATTAGTCTTTGTCCAGATTGCAGAAAGCAAAATGATCTTGTTAGTGTCACTAATCCAGAGAGAGCTGTAATAGCTGCAGAAAATTCTGCAGTGTCGTCCATGAAGATTTCTGAAGATAATAATCCGTTTGATGAATTAAAACCCCCAATGACCGTATCTGACTTGCAGACACAACTTTCTGTTGCAGTTGAACCAAGGGCTTCTGAGGTAGAACAAAATGTTGCAAAAAGCCAAACACCAAACTCTGAGCGAAGCCAAATATACTCGCGTGAAAATTCTACAGCAGAGTCTCCTTTGGAAGGGGGTGAAGAGAGGCTTAATTGTCTGCAGGATATGGGACAACCTGATATTAGTTATGATCTGGCTCATAGGGACATCGAAGGTCAGCAATTGCAGCTCTCTAATGACCATTTAGATATGAAAGCTTTCACTTCAGAAGGTGCTGGCATTTCCTTATTGCTGAAGAGGTCAACCAGTATCAAAGGGCCTGTTCTTCAAGGCAGGACTTTCACTGCTACTAATATACCTTATGAAGATCTGTCTTATGCAAGAGACAGTTCAAACAGTTTGAGAAGCTCCATTGGACATGGAAGTGTCTCTGCTTCATCTTCAATTGATTTCAGCTCATCTAGACAATCAGACACTCGTGTACAGCGGCAGTTAAGTGGGAGGAAATTGGATGTGGAGACTTACAGATATGAGTTGAACACAAAACCTCAAAGCATTGGGTCATCATTACCTGGGAGCTCAGTCTATACTCATCAAGTTTTTGGTCTCGCAAGAAGCACACATGAAAATTCTGAGGCTTTGGATGTTGATGTGAAACATGGCGTAGAAAGGTTGCCAGTTACTTCTCAATCTGAAGTGCTTGCTTTGGAAAATAAAGAAGCAGGCATTAATGGTATAGCTTTTACTGACGCTGCAGTTCTTGAGGAAAGTATTCTTGGACGTAATGAGAGCAGTAGAACAGTGGATGCTTCTACCTCAGAGTTTTCAAGCCATATGGCCAGTTTTCAGTCAGAGCAAAATTCAGTGGCATCATTTCCAAATTATGAAGACCGGACTTCATGTGAAAATGGAGAAGACATTCCAAAGATTGCAAGGATTGCCTCTGATGTGGAGGCATCTGTTATCATTCCTGAGTCTTCTTACGAGGAGGAGCATTCCATGCTGAACAGTGGTCCTGATGGGATGGATGATGCAGAAGTTCCTTCTCATAGTGCTTCGGCTACATTATCAGAAATAGAAATGGAGAACAGCTGTCGGAATCCCCTGAGTTCACAGATGGGAGAGGTCTCTCCTCGGTCGACAAGCATCAAGAATGAATTTCAGCAACCTTCTGTTCCTACATCTTCAGATAATGACATAACAAGTGTTCCAAACCTCAATACCTCAGATCATGCACATGGCATTTTAGGTCCGTTTTGTCTTACTGTTCTTTTTTTTTTTTTCCCCCTTCAGGATCTTACTAGGTTGGATTAATCTCCTCCTGATACCTGTGCGATTTAATGTTTGCCTTCCAATAATTTAGAACTGATTATGATGTAGAACAGATCCTTTTATTTTTTTTCCCCGGGGCCTATAATTTGAATTGGTTTTCATCATTGTAGAGTTCTGGATTGGTGTGGTTCCTAGGGAGTTCTACTGCTACTTTCAGAGGACTGTTTTTTTTTTTTTTTGGGTGTATTCCTTTTCTCTTTGTTTCTCCGGGATAAAAACAGACAAACCCATGATTCATCTTGTTAGTGCATTGGGAAGAACAGTGTGTCATTTTTTTTTTTCATTGATAAATTTTCACAAAAGATAATATATTTTATTTATGGTCTCAATATACTTTTATCTGTTAAAGCTTTGTTTTGTTTTACAAGCTGTAAGTTTCAGCACTGTCTTGATAAGTTTCCTTTCATGCTTGGTAGAGGAGTCAACTGTACTGGTAGAGTCTCGTGGAGGAAGTAAGGCAAGAAGCTTGACGCTAGAAGAGGCAACAGATGCAATACTTTTCTGCAGCTCCATTGTCCATGATATAGCCTATCAGGCTGCAACCATAGCAATGGAGAGAGAAAGTTCGGTGCCATTGGAAGATTCCCGGCCAACAGTTACAATACTGGGAAAATCCAATTCAGATAGAAGGAATCTACGTGGTAGGGCTGTGGGTAAACAAACTTCGAAAGCCCATAAAGCCAGGCAGAGGCGAGTAGAAACAAATGAAAAACCTCCCCTTATCGAGACTGAGAACGACGAGAATGCTGATGAATCTTTGATTCAAAATGTGGGGCTTCCTAATAAGGGGGATAATCTGAAGCCTCCAAAGCTGGAATCCAAGTGCAATTGCATAATAATGTGAAGTCTTTCACTCAGACCATGCTAGCGGTTTCCACCATTGTTGCTCTGTTAGTCCTTCCGGACGGGAGGATGCTGAAATGAATGCTTGTATTTTATTGGTTGTGTTTGAAGGGCAGTTTGAATGATCGCCAATTGGTTTTTTGTTGGGTCCAATTTATTTGTAAAAAAAGGGAAAAAAAAAACAAAAAACAAAAACACCACGGGCTGTTGGTGGCATAATTGTAAAGCTCCTATTTTAGGCTGATGATACTAGTGAGAGGCATTGGCGGATCGTGTTTGTTCTAGTTGCCCCATTTCATTTTGGTTCGAGCCGTCTGTTACAGGTCGGACCGGCGGTGCCCTCCTGATCGATTGTAGGGCAAGGAAAGCGTAGATTTGCTTGGGGATAATAGAACGAAATCCATGAATTTATCTGAAATTATTACATGGATGCACTTGCAAATAATTTCATAGACAGATAAAATAGGTATTTGAGTGCCGGTGATGTAAAATGAGGAATCAAATATGAAATTATTCGATAAATTTACGGATTTTGTTATGTCATTCCCGAGCAAATCTATGTTCTCCTTGCCCCACAAATTCCATCACTGTATGGCTCTAATTTCACAAGAGTCAGCAAAGCAATTATTAATGTTTCAAGTAAAATTAGCTAATACAGATGAAAATAGAGCACGGTCAAAATGATGGCACGTCGCCAGTCTCACCGGTTTTTAACATCGGGCAGCAACAGAAGATCGGCAGAAGATAAAGAAGTCATTTGGAGGCGATATGAGAGTTGTATTCAAGTTTATTTTTAAGTTTTTTGGAGGTGGGGTGCATGAAAAAAAAAAAGGATAAATTTAAGTAAGGGTAAATTAGGAATAAAATGAAGTATAATGAGATATAAAAGTTATTTTAAAATTTTTAATGACGTTAATTAAGAAATGAGGGTGAATAAAATAAAATAAAGGATCAAATATTGTCGCTAATCATTGGGGGATAAATAAAAAATTATAGGAACTATTTGACAAAAATATGGTCCAAGCTTTTTATTTAAACTTCTCTCCCTCCATTGTCAAGCACTTTATTTCATAGTTATTCACGGAAATAAATTAAGAAGAAACATCATATGTCACCTTCCTTCTAAATACGATTTCCAATGTGACTTATTATTTTTCCTTTTAAATGTTTAACTAAAATAAGTAATATTTTTTAGCTAAAGAAATATTTTTTTTAAAGATAAAGGAAAATTTCAATCCTGGAGAAGTGTTACATATAAGAGTTACAATTATTAATTATTAATGTAATTGAGGCTCTTTTGTGTAAATTTTTTAAACAAAACCTAGTTAAGTAGAATTTTTATTTAAAGAATTTTTATATGTATAGTTTTCATTACAAAAAAAAGAAAACATTTAAGTTGTTTCATTGTTAATGAAATCTTTTATTAAAACTTATAAACTTACACTGATAAATAATTGTTTTGAAGTTATGTTATGAAATGGATTAAAAAAAAGATTTTGAAATAAATTAAGATTTTTTTTTAAAAATTATTTAACACTTTGAAAAAGGCTCTACAACTTCCAATCTCGAAACTCTAGAATTCGAGCTTTGAAAATAAAATAACTATCTATTCACTTAAAACTCCATTTAAAATGCAATCAAATAATATTAAACTTCAACTTATAAAATTAAATAACACCTATGATCATGGATAAGATAAGGCACAATACCGAAGATGTGCGAAGTAAATTAGTAAAGTTTTCATCTATTAGCTTTGAATAAGAGATAACGATATATAAACCACTGGAAAGAAGGGAGAATGAATTAATATATTAATGTCAAAGATGGGAAATGTATATTAATATTAATATTAATATAAACCACTGGGAGGCTTTCTGTGCTCCTGCTTTGTGATGGTCATCTTATACAAGTTTGATTCTGACAGAAGTACAGAATAAATTAATTAATCAATTATTCTCCCTCCACAACCCCCACTCCCCAACCAAAAAAAAAGAAAAGAAAATCAATTAAATAATTAGAGGTTATTACTCTTTTAATTATTTTATACAAGGCCATTTTATGCTTCAAATTTAGTTCCAATGAACGAATGTAATTATAATTACTTTCCCAATTAGGCTCTCATCACTCATATTAATCACCCCATTTCACTGCCATTATACTTACTTACTTTTGAAAAATATTTCATGTAATTTGTTGGCACAGTCAAGCCATCATGCATGTATGGATTTCCAGCCAGCAAAAGAGGATGGTTACATGCAATTGTCGCTTTATTAAACTATAAAGGGATCCCGAGGTAGAGATTTGGACAAACTAATTCTTTTTTTTTTTTTTTTTTGCCATGCCTAATAATTATAACTATTTGTTTTGTTTAGACACTCTGTAAGGCCCGATGCTGCCGACGGTAACATGGTCAGCAAAGCCTATTCAAATGGTGGTTGAGGGTCTCACTCTCAGCAGGGTGACTCGTTTTCGTTCAGAACCAAAAGTACAAAAATTGAATTTCAATAGCAATTATCTATTTGCATATCAATTGCGTTTGCAGTAAAATTTAACAAAATCTCTTACATTCTTCTAACCTTGATAATAAGAGTACATAATGAAAGATTTCGATGAGCATACGGGTGCTGTAAGTTTTTAAATTAGAAATTTATTAGCTCCTAGACAACGATTACAAGCACAGAGGAAAATCATTGCCGGATTTATATTCCGGTGAGACAAGGCTATCCGAAATCACATCAGTGGAGAATTCTGTCGTTAACGGAAGGCCAACGATCTCCAAACGTTTGAGTTTTTTGTGTTTATGAGGATTGTAAAACAAGAGTCTCTCGAAAAAGCTCTCTCTCAACAGTAATGTCTCGCTGTTTTTCAGGTGGCATAAGGGCTGCAAGCCGAAGACTGATTTGTCTGTCCAAATTTTACTCCAAGATTTCTGAGCTCCGTCTTCCTTCATAACCCAAAACTCATTGCCTCCCTTTTGAAATAAAAGAAGACGGCCTCCAAGAAGTTGAGGTAAATAGTCCCGATGGGGGTATGAGATATCATTCGGAAAGGGCAGGGTCTTGAATTTCTCTTCCGCTAAATCAAATGCGGCAATTTTGCAACCATCAAATACCCAATGAATAGCCCCGTCGAAAGCAACTCCTTGAATACTAGATGCACTATGCCAAACAAAATCATGTTCAACTTCTTTCCAGGAATTGCTTCTCCAAGAAAAAATGCACACAACTTTTTTACAACTACAAAATTTCACGAGTCTGTAGTCATCAATATGCTCAGCATAACCAAACCCACATAATGTCGCATGAGAATCGAAAGTCGGTGAGTGTTCGATTGGAAGGTTTGGTATTTCTCGATACTCTTTGGTAGAAGGATTCAAGAGCGAAAAAGAACAACAATTGATTGGATTAAAAGACAAGCACACTAGACCATTACAAGAACCATACACCCTAACAACGCCATATCCGTCTGATGATGGTAAATAAATCTTTTCACAATTTTCCAATCTTATAGAGTCAGCTAATTTGTCATCATAAACTGTTTCATGATCTACCAAGTAAAGAGATGTAGTGCGGCGAAAACGAGGGTGAGGACAGAGAATGAGTTTCTTTCTTTGGCTCTGAGCGAGCCAGTGGGCTTTAACAAAGCGAGGACTGGTGATTAAAGCAAGCCATGACTTGGATACACACTTGAATCGGCATAGAGATTTGGCCGGTAATTTCAGGAGTATGTCCACGATGAGTTCTGACGGAAGTGTCTCCATCTCTTGGCTTGCTTCGATTTTTGTCGACAGAGATTTTTATTGTCCTGGCTCTCCTCTCTCACTGTGTATATAATCAATTTATTTAATTCCAACTCCTCCAGGGAAACCGAATCAACCATGAGCTTTTTATTCCTAAACAAACACTAATTAAATAAGTATCGGCCAAAAATCTATGTGAAGACAAACGAATTTGAATGCATTAAAATTCGATATTGGTACTTTTTTTTTCCCCAAATGGGTTTTAAAATATTGCTTTAATGCTCTTCATTTTTTTTTTGTCTTTTTATAAAACATTGTAAGAATTAGGGAATCTTCATCACTTATTATGTAACACCTTAAACTAACACGTACAGAGTACGCAATAAAATATGTTACTTACATATCAAAATTCTTAAATATAAAATTTTAAATTAAAATATCTCAAACATTTATTCATTTAAAATCACAAATTTATGACTAATACTAAATAATATCTTTTGAAGATATAACTATATCAAAAGTCTCAAATCTCTCAAATTATAAGTTCATAAAAATATTAAAGTTAAAGGAATCATAAGTTTGTTTCTTAAAGGAATCATAAGTTTATTTCGCCTCTTATTCAACTAGCAAAATAAATAGATCTTTAACTCCACTGCTAAGCACACTTCTCAATAAGAAAACTTAATCTGCAAAAGTAATAATGAAGAGTGAGCCGTCATGAAAGTAAAATAATTACTAACACACTATGTCTATCCTTACTAAAAATATTACAAGACTTACTTTTTGGTAAAACATATAACATAATTCATATCTTTTTATAAAACAACATATTATAATAATAAATTTATAGTAATTTCATAATATTACAAGCACATAAGTCATGAAAGTAAATCATATAACTTGTACACATAAAATAAAAAGTTAGCTCATGTTAAATAGTATTATCTATAGTCCTAGTGATCCAGCCTAGACAGAATCATAATCAGAATATCGTACACATACTCATAACACAAACCCAGTACTGATCCAGAACTTACATGTATTGTATGCTATGATTAGAATTAAAATAATTATCGATAATGAGCCAAAATATAATTTAAAATCATATATGGGACAAAAATTTTGTGTTATATTCATAAATATCCATAATAATAGTTTAGTCTTGCAACATAAAACTATTATAATATTTTATAAATAAATTCATAAAAGACAATCTTGTAATAAAATAATTTATATATTTAAAAGTATTTTATAAAATATTTTTCTAAAAGAATATAGATTTGAAAACATGTACATAAACTAATTTTATTATGAAAATCAATTAATCTTCTAGGTAGTATAAGAACACTTATATTTACAATAATATCTAAATATTTATATATATCTAGTACATTATAAATGAAGTTACTTATCTTAATTTTCTGGATTGACCTAACACACTTAAAAGTCCCTGAGAGCCTCAAACACCTCCAACACCTTAAATAAAATATAAGATACAACTATTAATAACTTATTCTAAGAAACTGATTTTTTATTTATACCTATACTAGTTTAGTTCTTAGAATTTTAACTCTTAATCTACAAATCGGAATGACATAATAATTTAGAAAACTATTCTAGACATTCATGGGTATCTCTTATAAAATTTTTAAGAAAATCTGAAACCAAAAATTTTTTTAAAACTATTTATTTCTTGACAAATCTGAAACTATTTTACAGTATCTTTAACTGAATAAAGAGGATTCCGAGAATTTATAAAATCAGAGACAAATCAAAAAATTATGAAATTAAAATTAAATACTAGACATATATATTAGTCACTATGTAAAATTTCAGAATTTTTAGACTTTATTTTTGTGGTGCAAATAATTTTATGATTCTGGTTGTTCTGCTAGAATCGTAACTTTTCAGTGTAGCAGTGTCTAATTCAAAATTACATATAAATTTGAAAACAAAACCAAATTTGATGAAAAAAATTTATTCAAGAATCATTACATGTATAGTTTCCAAAAATATAAATTTCTTAGAAAATCATTGAGAAAATAGATATTTAAAATTTGAGATATATATGTTGTTCAGAATTATCCAGCGTGCCTAATGTATTAGGCATTAATAATTACAACTCAATAATAAATTAAAACTCTAAACGAAATATAAACATGCCCTAAATCATGCATTATCATCTGAAATAATCTATAATCATACTAATTCAAAACCCTAATTAGAGTAATAAGAAAGATTATAGAGAATAGGGAGAGAAAACTTATAAAAATTATTTTGATTCTCTTAATTAAACCAAGGTTTGAATACTAGGGTTTGATAAATGTATTATGAGCAGCAGAGAATAAGAAATAAACATCATAGACCTAAGATTTTAAAAGAGAGAAAAAGTATGTATTTATAAGGAGTCTAAAGAAATCCTATTGGATTTAGAAATATAACCCTATGTATAACTCTAGTTATAATTTTAAAATCTTTATTAATAAGAGTTATGTGCATCTTAATAAAAGTTAATATCCATAATTAAAAATTATGGAATGTTGCGTTACATATTAATTTCATTATTCATAATAAATATTACATCTCAAATTTGAATTTGAGAAATATTGGTATCTTTTTTTGAAATTAATTTTCGATATTAATTCATATTAATATCATATGATATATTTCTTTGTTTCACTATCAATGATTTCTCCAACATATATGAACAAACAGATCATTTGGCGCGCTAAAGGGAGTAACAATTGAGTTAATGATCAATCACCAAATTGAGAAAGAATTGCGGCAACATCAAGAAGTGCATTTTCACAAGCCTAAGCATGGGCCCAAACACGCCTTGTAATAAATCTATGATGCTGCCTAAGTGACGATGGCGCCTTTGAAGGACTCGACTTTGGAAACCGCTGGAGAAGATCGGTTTACACATCAAATATTGATGTTTATTTGTTTTTTGAAAATTTTCAAAGGTTGATGATTTAAAAATCACACGGATTACCAGACGTGAAAGTCGACTGAATTCTTTTAACTATCGAAGGAACCCTTTGGATCGACGGAGTGCTTATATTGTTACCTCAATTGTGCCTAAGGAGATTGATAATCTTTTAACTTTGGTCCAATGTGGGCTATATTTTAGCACGCAAAAGCGGAAAAGTGGGCAGGATTTTTGAGCTGCCCAAGTGTGTAGGTTGGCTGTATTGAAAATTTTTGACAAAACTTTTATCAAATAGCAAATTCTCAGCTTGTAACTTACAGCCAATGCGGTGGAAATTGCCTCAAAGCGGTGATGGTTTCACCTCAGAAATCTTAAATTGCGAAAGATTTTTTGTTGAGTTACGCAGAGAAGGAATCGTTGAGCAATCACCATGATGTAGATGGTCAGTTGGAATTAACTATCGTCTTCCCCAAGTACAAAGGTAACCAGAGAGAGTTCAATAAAGAAGACTGTGTTGATAAGAGCTCGATCAACTGTCCATCCAAATGTGGTAATGCCCCCAGGATTTGCCTGCAAATACATAACTGCACAGAAGAAAAGCGACTTAAACATGGGTTGCCTGCTTTTGCATGTTTGCCAAGCATATGCGACAACCAATGAAACATATTTTGTTCTTTTCCTAATATCATATTGCGGTAGATATTTAACAATAAAAACAATTATCATTTAGCCCATTCAATTCTTTTACTCATGTTGCCATGGTAATATTGAGACCCATATGCAAAACCGCAAAGTAGACTGAAAATGACTAAATTTGATGATAGCGTAAGTTCTTAATTTTTCCATTGAGAGGTAGCATCATAGGAATAGTTGGAATGTTATGGGACAAGGTTTGAAACCAGACCTTGTCTCTTGTGGTATGACATATATGAAGCCAACTGTGCATTTGTTGGCATTGCAACATAATCTAAAGAGTCCAAATCACTTTCAGAATAATTCATATACACTGAGTTCAATGGACTGGAAGCTTCCAAGTTTCCGAAACTGTTTGAGGCTCTAAATTGAGATGAATCAGCAGAATTGAATATTGCCAATGCATGCCATCTACTTGCTATCGATGCAACGTTTTGGTCTCTGTGGGAAATTTTTGTGGCTGCATTGAAGCAAAGAATTATGCCAACAACCTGCACAACTGAGAAAGCCTGGAAAGTTGTCGAGAAATGAGGGTAATGAGAATTAAATTATGAAGCAGCTAGAACATAAAAGAGTGCAAGATTAAGAGAACAATTGGAAAGGATCCAATTTTCCATCTGCAGATTGAGGATGCTGTCAAGAGTAATTTTTTTTTTTTTAAATCTCCAATCAATAGAGCTTTTAGACGGCTTTTGCAAATCCAATAGCATGGAAGCTAAAGCCACTAAGATCTACACACATGGTTATTTGTCTAATATATAAATAAAAAAGAGTAACTGACAGCAAAATCATGAAAGTGATTATTCCGCCATACCCAGTCGTCTGGAAAAGAGTCACAATTTGACTGGCTGTGACAACCAGGAACTCTAAGAGAAGATAAATTCGGAATCTGCAGCTTATCTTAGACAGATGATAGCATAGTCGCATATGCTTTTCTATCAGTACCACAACATCAGATTCCCTTGCCAAGAGCTTCACATAATCATCAAAGTGCATAACTTGCAAGTTGCGGACTATGAAACAAGATGCTGGCTGATAACGATATCGTACTTAAGTAAGTCCAGGATAGAATGAAAACAAATAAAATAGCAGCAGGTTGCCACCATGATTCATGATATACATATAAAATACGGATAATATCTCGCGCAGTCTTCCGAATGAAACACGGCAGTAACCAGAATATAAGCAAGCATAAAGAATCCTGAATCGATGGTAGAAAACCAAATATCTTAGTACATACTGATAGACATTTCCTTAAAGTATAGAAATGACAAGAAGTGCAATGAGAAAAATGAGACCATGAAACTGAATAGCTGAAAAAAAATTCCCATTTCGGGGGCAACATGGTACAGAAATTATGACGTAGACCCTTCAGGAGAACTACCATAGACGCTACAGGAGAACTAGCATCCCATGATCCTCGTCTGTTGCCAAATTTTTCAACAACATGAGAGGATGATCCTGGAAGTGGAGAGTTGGAAATGAAGTGAATTTAGCAATCGTGTGTCCATATTTAATAGATTATTCCTGAAAGGTAAACCTCAGTGGTTAATACAAACATGAAAGACACTGTAGCTGAAAGTGTCACCAGTGGAGGCCAGATAGCCAGAATCACCCAAAGCTGGACGCCTGGGAAAACAGTGGCAACAATAAGAAAACCTCAGTGTCATTTTCAACTTTGTTCTGAATGGAAATAATTAAAAGTAAATACTTACTGATGCTTAATAAAGTTGACCTTAACTCCAGGCAGCTTAGAAAACCCAGGACAAATTGTCTCATTAGGAGTGCCAAGTGTTTTAAAGATCTAAACCAATAGCAAAACCGATACAACAGGATTAGACCAAAGGAAAATTATTAAGGTGTTTTACCTTACATTTAAGGCATTGAAGAGCTAAATTTACCTTGTCAAGTTGATCAAATTCAGTTTTCCCGTTGAACAGTGACTCTTTTGATAATAGCTAAGCGACCATACAACACAACGATCAAATTCAATTTACCTTGTCAAGTTGATCAAATTCAGTTTTCCCGTTAAACAGTGACTCTTTTGATAATAGCTAAGCGACCATACAACACAACGACCAAATGTCGATTGCTGTTGAATGCTGTTTCGATCCCAATCGAAGTTCCAGTGGCATGCAATGGCAAACGTGTATTTTTTAGTGTTTACGTCGACAGTGTCTGTTTATAAGTAAAATAGGATATCAGGGGAAACCAAAAGAAAATCTACAGCATATTTCACAAAATTTAGCTCGAAAGGAGGGAATGGCAAATGCAGCTAGGGTTGGCAATTTAACCCGATCCGATTTTTAGCCCGATTAACTCGGTCTAAATTTTTTAGATTTTAGCCTGAATATTCGGGTTTCGGGGGTCGGACTCGGATTAAAAAATTAAAGCCCGATCAAAATTCTGGTCAGGGTCGGGTCAAATATCAACCCGACCCGACCCGATGGTGAAAAAAAAACACACACACGCTGATTGCTAAGCCACACACGCATGGGAAATCAGAACCACACACGCACGGGGGAAATCACATTTAGTGATTGAATTTCAGTCATTCACATTTTCACAGTCAACAAAACCTAACCCTAAGTCCCTAACAGCAATCTGCCGCCACCAGACAACTAACAAAACCTAGTAGCCTGCAGCCAGCAACAATCATCCAACCGGCAGCTGCCCAATCATTTCCCAGCAGCCATCAACAATCATCGGTTTCTTTCGTACTCATCGGCAGCCAGGCCGGTCCCTTTCGTACTCGGCTTTGGGCTGCGATCTTTTACGAACCCTCTGTCTCTTGACTGGAGAGTTGTTGGAGTTGGCCGCACTCCATCTTTTGATTTGGAAGACGGCCAGGCGGCCATCTCCATTTTTCCAGTCTGCAAAGTGCTTGGAGCTTGTGTATCCAAGATTCCTTTGGCAAGCACAACACTGGAACTGACACTTGTTGGGGTTGCGGTTAAGGATAGTAATTGTTTTCAGTTTGGCAATTCTATAGTAAAAGAAGCCTATATTCTCTTACATCTTTTTTTTTTTTTCCTCTTCTTTTGGTCCCTCTTTTTCTTCAGGTTTACATCAATTCTTGGAGAGTCGGATTGGAGCCGATCCTAATCGGGTCACTATCGACCCGATCCGAATTATAAATGTTCGAGTTTTAATTAGGTCGGGCCTTAGAAAATATTTTTCGGGTCGGGCTCAGGCTTGACCAAACCGGAACCCGACCCGACAAATTGCCAAGCCTAAACGCAGCTTACATGTACCAAAGGGTCACTTCCAAATGAGTATACGATGTCAGTGGGCTCCCATGTTGACGAGCCAGCCCAAGATAACAGGTCTTCAACTCACCTCTGTTATTCAAAAGCAGGTTGGATGTTTGCAAATCTCTATGAAGCGCCCAATTATCATGAAGATACTTAATACACTCCAATAGCTGGAGCATTAAGCATTTCTTCACTCTGACTAAGCGGTTGCTTCATTGTCTCCATCAGTCCCTTGAGATCATGTTCCATGTATTCCATTACCATAAAAATGCTATCTAGGTTATTACCTACAACAACTTCCTTAACATCCATAATTGAAGGATAATGAAAGGAAAGAAGTATGTTTATTTCTTTCAGAGAAGTCAACGGAAAACCTTCTCTTTCTTTCTCCATCTTAATTTTCTTCAGTGCTACTATTTCCTCTGTCTTCTTATCTCTAGCTTTATACACAACACTATAAGTGCCTTCATCTATCTTATTCAGTCTTTCAGACTCATCAACACTTCTACATCCCTAAAGCATATTTATACTTCTCTGAGGAGGGTCCTGCAGGTTCTGGTGTGCCACAAGAATCATTTTCATCCTCAGAATCTGTATCAGACCCACTAACACTATCATTGTTATTATGCTCCTCATCAATCTCCGTGCAGTCAACCTTCTCAGATTCATGACCATGGTACTCACCGCCACTCAGTGACCTAGCACGGTTGCCTGGTTCGTCAGATTCAGATGACCTTGATCTAGATCCTTCAGACCCTATTCTCTTAACTTCGCCGAGCTCTGGACTGAGAGATTTATTACGTGCTCTGGTTTGCAAACATTCTGAAACAGGCATTTTTTTTCCTCCTTTTCGGCTGTTCCTCATCTTTTGAAATTTCACCTTCATCAACAGGAGAACTATTTCCAGCTGCCCATCTCGAAGATGATATATTCCGGGTTGGTGCATGATCTTCATCATCTACATGCTCCACTTCCTGCACATTACGCCATAGTTCCCTTGGCGGGGAAGCAGCCGACCCCACAGGAGATTAAGATGCAGCATATTCAACGGACCTAGAAGCCGCGGGAGGAATGACTGGTGAAACAGACTGCAATTTATTGTTTAAACTACTTTTTATGGAGGATATACGCACACCCCCTTCCGGGACAACAGTAGGTGATTTCCAATACGCCTTAGGCAAAGATGGAGGAGGAAGAGCTGTCGCAACCAAGCTACTCTTACCCATATCACCATCATCTCTGTCCCACACAATGGGAGAAAACTTCCTTTTTTCTCTCCAAAGGAGACTAATTCCCATTCTCTACCACTTAGAAACCTCATTATCTTTAAATATTGAAACAGACAATTTTAGCTTCATCATCAGACCCACTTTCACTTGACAAATCACCAGGCTCCTTATCAACAGCCTTCAATGACAACTCAGGTTCCCGAAGTCCACGACTACCACTACGTCCACCTCCGCTGCTACCTGAATCACTCCTACTAGACGAGGAGTGGAAGCCACTATTTATTATCACTTCCCTCTCCTTAACCTCCTTTTGTCTAACCCTTACCCTATCTCTTTCATAAGGAACATGAACCCGCCCGTTACTTTCATTATTATTGTTCCTAATCCTCTCATAAGCAAATTCATCCTTGGAATAAGCGTATTCACGCCTTGACACATCGAGCTCGGACTCTTGGTCCCTGAACTCATTATCTCTATAAACCCCACGTCTCCCAGCCACCGTATAAGCTTCTAAATAACTAGCTTGGAATAGGAGACTCTTACTTCAATTCAAACTCCTCCAGTAAAACCACAATTCTAAGGAACAATCAAATAAAAATTTTTTTCCTTGTTGAATATGCTGGTAATGAAACTTCTCCATGTGGCCACTATGGCGATCAACAAAAAGGAACTTCCTGAAACCATATTTACGCAGATATAACTGTAAATTGTATCAGGATGTGAATTTGTGATTGTGAATGATGCGCTGCTCAGTTTGGTGCGGTGGCTGTTTGATTAAAGATTGTGAGGGGTTGGAGAGGTGACCTTTGGAGCGGGTGGGTTTGGTTTGGTTGACAGCGGTGCCTCCTCCTTATTGAAAACTGATTTTTTTTAAAAAAATTAAAAAATCAATTTGGTACACACTATTTGAGTTCAAATTGAAGCAGAGGTGGTCGAGAACTTTGGGAAGCAATTAGAAGCGGTGAAAATATTAAATTTGTTAAATTAAAAATATTAATTTGGAGTTGGTGGAGTCGTAAAAAAGACTCTTTAAAAAAGAATCTACAACCTACAACCTTTAATCTCGAAAGTTTAAAATTTAAATTTTAAAATAAAATAATTTATCTAATCTCTAAAAATCCCATTTAAAATATAATAAAATAAGATCATTTAACTTATAAAATTTAATAACACTTATGATTATCGACAACATATGGTACGATACTAAACATGTGCTAAATATAATATAACCTCCATAAATTAATAATGTTAGGACCATATAAATTTATTAATTTAGAGATATATTAATTAATTAAAAAATTAATAATTTATTAATTATAGAGTGTGTTCACAGTATAAAGAACTAATATTTAATTGACTGAAAAATTATTATATTTTGTAAATATAATCAATAAAATTTAAATAAATTCATCAAATAAATAATGTATATTTAATTAAATAAATTCATAAATTTTACTAAATGTATTCAATAAACTAAACTAAATATTAGTTATTAAATTATATAAATTGAATTAGAACTAATCTAATGTACTATCTACTTGATTAATTAAATTCATGTATTTACATTTAAAGCTTATTTCAAACACTAAAACAATTAAGTCACCACAACTACTTCATAAATTTTTATTGTAATGTTAAAATTTAACCCCAAAACTTTTAGATGTAATAAGAAAAATTAAAGATGAGATTCAATTAAATTTAAAATTTAAGAAAAAATAAATTAAAATAAACTCATATTTTAATAAATTAATATAATCAGTTACATTTATAATTTCATAACATTTATAATTTTTACAATTATTAATTTATGATATAAATAAAATTACAGAGTTATATAAAAATTCTTAAAAAATTATTATTTTATTAATTTAACTTCAAAGTTTAAATTGGGATAGTAAAAAAATTATTATATTATAGAGATTATTAATTTATAAGATTATTTTGTAAATTAGGAATGTTTACTGCTTACACCTTGCATTGCCGCATGCCCACGTAACAGGCACTGAACAGTGCAAAGCACGGCTCCCGTCAAAAATCAAGAAATAAATAAAAAAAGATTTGGCGGGAAGAGTAAGGCGAAAAGGGTGCGTCTCGAAATTTCCCACGCATTTGCTCCAAACCTCTGAAATGGAAAGCGATTCAGACTCCGGCGGCTCTCACATCTCGACCACTCCTCCCAGACGCCAAAGTCCTCCGTCACCGCTGCCGCCGCAGACGAATACTCGCAGTTCCAGCAAATCTAAAGTTCAAGTGAATCCATCCCCTCTCTCAGAAACCAAGAAACCAAGCCAATCTAAACCCTCTCAACCGGCCCAGCCCACGCCAACACCACCACCATCCGACTCCACTCCTCCTCCAGGTCTACCCTTCCAGATCCGCCGTTCATTTTCGCAGAACCCCTCAATCTCTGCCGTTAACTCCCTCGAAACCTTCCCCGCTGGATTCTGCTCTAGACTCGCTTCCTTTACAAAAATCCAAAAACCATCTCTCCGGTTCGAGAATGACCAATCTCTCCCTACGCCATCTAATCCCCAAGGTATTAACGAAATCAAAAGTGATGCATTTGCTAAGAAGAAGAAGCAAATTAATTTAGTAAGCGTTGATGTTCCTTTGCCGCCGGCAAAATTGCGAAAATGTAACGGTGAAGGTAACTTCGTGAGGTTGAATCTGAATAGAAATAAGCGTAAATTCGCTAACAAAGGCAAAAGAAGTAAGTCATTTAGAGGTAAACTATCTTATAGGAGAAGCAAGAAGAAGTTGAATAAAAATGAAACAGAGAGTAAAGGAGATGAAGATGAATACAGCTTGATTATTGAAAATCTTGAGCAGAATCAGAAGAATAGAACAGCTGCTAGTGAGCTTGAGCTGGTTGAAGAGGTGGTAAGAGCCGTCAAAGACGAGGCTTCAGATGAGAATCTACAGAGGTTGTTGAGGCTTGTGTATGGTTATGATTCGTTTCGTGATGGACAACTACAGGCCATAAAAATGGTGCTTGATAAGAAGTCAACGATGCTGGTTTTGCCAACTGGTGCCGGGAAATCGTTGTCTTATCAGATACCGGCAATGATTTTGCCAGGGCTGACTCTGGTTGTTTGCCCCTTAGTGGCGTTAATGATTGATCAATTGAGGCATCTGCCTCCTGTGATTCGTGGTGGCTTTTTGAGTAGTAGTCAGGTGGCTTATTAATCTTTATTTTTGATATGTATATCTGTTAATTGATTGATCACTTGATGCAATTTTTTTGTGTTGTAGAGACCTGAAGAGGTTGCTGAGACACTAAGGCTGATTCAAGTAGGGGCAATAAAGGTGAGTTCTTCTACAATATGATACACACACACACCCAGTTAATTCTTTACTTCTTTCTCTGTTGCCACAGGCTAAATATCTTCTTTTGGCTGATTTGTTCATCAGGTGCTTTTTGTTTCTCCGGAAAGATTTTTAAATGCAGATTTTTTGTCAATGTTTACTGCTACTTCATTTATATCACTTGTCGTGGTGGATGAAGCTCACTGTATATCTGAGTGGTAAGTGGTTTTTCCTTTTCTTGTTGAATTTTTGTGGATGTTAATAGGCGAAATTAAGAGTTAGTATATCAACAGGTCACATAATTTTCGTCCCTCATACATGAGGCTTAGAGCGTCTTTACTTCGAGCAAGGCTCAATGTTGAGTGCATTCTTGCAATGACTGCAACTGCCACCACCAACACTTTGCATGATGTTATGTCTGCTCTGGAGATTCCATTAAGCAATCTCATTCAGAGAGCTCAATTAAGGGACAATTTACAATTATCAGTTTCTTTGAGTGGTAATAATAGGCAAGTGATGCTTCTTTTCTTTTCTTTTCCTTTCTTTTCTCTTATCTCTTATCTTATATGGGTGATTAAATGATTCTTTTGAATTTACTGATTAATACCTTCGTTTTTCTAGAATGAAAGATCTGCTTATGTTGATGAAGTCTTCTCCTTTCAGAGAAGTTCAGAGCATTATTATATATTGCAAATTTCAGGTGAGCATGTGCATAAATGCTTTTAACACTTTCTACCTTGTTCCTGATGCTCATTGAGGGACCCCATAACCCTTTGAGTTGGTTATCTGAAGGTGCTTTGCTTCCCTATAGTGCCATTTAGGTACTCCGGTATATTTGCTTTCAATATCCAGATTTATGGAATCTGCACCTAAGTTCGGGTAGGGAGGAACCAGTATATTGTTTGTAGCCCTCAGTGGCCACATGTATATATATCAATGCAACAGTGCTTTTTGGATTGGGTAGCTGAGCTTTGTTTCTTGATATTGATTGGTAATTGATTGTTGTGTATGAATTTTTTGCAGTTTGAAACTGAGCTGCTAAGCAGGTATTTATGTGATAACAGTATCTCTGTGAAGGTGAGCACTCTCCCCTAGCAAGTTGGAATATTCTCCATTTCTTCATCTAATTGTATTTTTAATATTAAGTGGACCCTGACAAGTTATTGGTTTTAGAGTTATCACAGTGGAATCCCTACGAAGGATCGAAGTCGTATACAGGAGTTGTTTTGCTCTAACAAGATCAGAGTGGTGAGTCAAATTTTCTTGTAGTTCTGAAGCATGCATGTCCGTCCTAGTTGAATAATTTTGTGGATATGTAACTCCTTTCTGTATTCTAGAGTTTACATAACACTAGCAATGACAAAATAACTGCCTTAATTTTCTGATGAAAGGTTGTTGCAACTGTGGCATTTGGCATGGGATTTGACAAGAAGGATGTTGGAGCTGTAAGAAGAAAACTATACCCATGATAATATTTGGCTTCTGCATTACGTTCACATGCACCATTCGAGGCATCTATGAAGCAGACATTGGGGCTGCATGCTGATTTCATTTTAAATCTTGTGGTTCACATAAGAGCAGGCCAATGTGGGAGGCTTCTGTACTTCTGCTTTGTGATGGTCATCTCATACAAGTTTGATTCTAACAAGAGTAGAGTTTTGTGAAAATAAAATAAAATAAAATAAAATAATCGGCCTAGTCGCATAATTGAGTTAGTTTAGTGTAGAACTTTCCCTACCCCCATTTGCCTCTCCCTCAATATCTTCTTTCCAGTCTGTGCCCATGCTTTGGTAATTTTTTGATTATCCTTGTGGAATTACTGGTGCCCTGGATTTTAGTCAGCTGACATTTTTACTCAAAAACCTGCTAACATGATTATCTGTACATGGATATATCCCAGCATCAAAAGATGTTTTGATCATACATTCTCTTATATATTAGCTGAAATACCTTGTTTTTATCAGGTAATTCATTACAGCTTGCCAGAAAGCTTGGAAGAGTATGTACAGGTTCATATTTACTTCTGAAGTAAAATCTATTTGATTGGATTTTCTGTATACCACATCTTAACAAAATGAATAATAACATTGCTTAGGAGATAGGACGTGCTGGACGGGATGGAAGGTTGTCCTATTGCCATCTGTTTTTTGATGATGTCACATATTTCAGGCTCCGAAGTCTTATATACAGGTGGTTAAATCTTAGTTAAATCCTACATTGATTGTATTAGGATTTAAAAACTCTAGAAATTGATTTTGGATCCTTTCTTAGTGACGGAGTAGATGAATATGCAATAAACAAGTTCCTTTGTCAAGTTTTCACCAATGGCATGAACTCACATGGGAAGCTTTGTTCATTAGTCAAAGAATCAGCCTCCTGCAAATTTGATATAAAAGAAGAGGTTCTCTCCTTGTACTAATGCTGCATCATTGTCAATGTGTACAATTTGCCAACAGGAAGCTTTATATTGCAGAAGTTATTGATTTGCTTCATATAGCCTGTGTTAATAATACTCTGAGCAAGCTTTGATTATCACATAACAATTTGCTACTGTTTTCATATTATGGTTGTAGTCTGATGATTATAAAAAGACCTCTATTTTACTAAGCAAAAATGTTGACTGTCAATAATGTGTGCACGCATATGCACATGTTTACTTATTTTATTTGCTTTACCATCTAGAGCTGCATCTGTTCAGTCTCTGGGACCCTGGCCGCTACATTTCCATTCATAAGTCATTGATAGACATGTTTGCACACGCAATCACAATGCAAAATCATATTGATGCCTGAAATTTGCTGTCAATAGTGAAGGAATTTATGTTGGCTTGCCCTTGACATGATCAGTAGTAAGGTGTTTTACTGTGTTTTGATCCTGCCAGGTGATGCTTACTCTTTTGACATACTTGGAGTTGGGTGAAACACAATATTTGCAATTACTTCCACAACTGAATGTAACATGCATATTAAATTTCCATAAGGTAATGTCCTCAGAATTATGTTGCATGTCTCATAACTTTATCATCTCGCTTGCATGCAATATCTATCAGGTTTAACAATTTTGATATATCATGTTCAATTTCATAGAATATGCTAACAAAAACATAGATCATTTTACTTGCTGCAAGTCTTAGCCCTGGAAATTTATTGGCAAAGAGAGAATAGTTTGATAATCCTCATTTGAACTTTTCATTGCATGCTATGATGTTTTTGTATTTCATCTTGCAACACCTGAAGGAAATTTGTATTAGTACAGACCACTCCAACATTGCTAGCTGACAGGGAGAAGATGGTTGCAGCAATTCTAAAGAAGTGAGAGTTCTTTCTACTCCTGATCATTACAGATGTCAAATCTGCTTAAGATTGTAAAACTCTTGATAAATTCAGTATTAATTCATAAATTTTCAGGTCTGAGACTAAACAAGGGCAATATGTGTTTGACATACCTACTGTGGCAAATAGCATCGGAGCTACAATTATTGATCTAACAAACCAGTTGCTGAATCTTAAGGTTGGGATTATTTGAGAGTGTCTGTCTTATTGGGGGTTGCAAACTTATTTCAGCGAATGCTTCTTTTTTCTAACTTCCTTCATTTGAAATTTAATATTTATGAAACTCTCTCTTTTATCGTATATCTTAGATGACAGGAGAAATAACATACGTGCTGAAAGATCCAGCCTATTGTTATACAATTGTGGAAGTTCCTAGTGATTTTTGTGCTCTATCAGCACATCTTGCCAAATGGTTGTCAGAAGTTGAAAGTTGCAAGGTGATTATTCTAGCATAGTTGGTTCCAAGTTGGTTTTCGGTTGCATTATGCTGCTATATGGGACTGAGGTATCAGGTTGTCTGTAGGAAGTAGCCATGCTGTTAGGACTTTTGTTGTAGACTAAACTTTTTTCAGTAAATGCTGTCTTCTTGATAATAAAATGATATGGTCAGTTCTGTTGCCACTTTTGTCCCATGATTTGTAAGCCAGACAAAGTATCAGTTTATTAAGCACCCAATATAAACACCTCAGTTGAACTGCTTTTCTCTTCTTTTGGTTATCTTTCTAAAGCTCATGAATTGAAATAGTGACAATGACAGTCGTAGCTGGTCATTAATTAGGCAGGATCACGTAAACAAACACATACCAATAAATATGTGCTCTTCATGAATGCTACAGAGTTGGTGATTGGCTTGTATTGAGTTTTTTATTTTCTAGTTTGTGTTTGTTGCTGTTTCTTTTTAATTATTTTCCTTAACCTGATACCCTCTCTTTGAGTTAGGTGCGCAAATTGGATAGAATGTTCCATGCAGCGGTCTTTGCAATGAATGTTTGTGAGAAGATGCATGGTTGCAATGGTTCACTGCATACGCCTTGCTTGCAAAAGAATATTTTGGATTACTTCAAGGGTGATGATAATTGGGATGTTCCTAATATGATTGGCCAGAGCAGGTAAATACATATTCTCCCAGCTATATTTAGCATACATAGATAGCAGAGAAGAAAATATGGATCAGCACTTGTTATTTCATTCTTAACGATATTCAATGGTGCTCAGTTCTTGATATAAATCAAGTGATCACTCCACCTGTGCACTGAATTTTTGACATTCTTCTTTCACTTGTAGATGTTATTGATCTTACTGACTCTATTTTCATATGCATTTGCAGCCCATTTTTACGAGCAGATATAAAGGTGGTGGTTTGCTCTGTATTTATTTTTCATTCCCAAGGCTTCTCATGCTTGGTAGTGTTGAGATATTTGTTATTCTGGCATACCAGGTGTTTTTGCAGAGCAACTCAAATGCCAAATTTAGCCCCAGAGCTGTTGCGAGGATATTGCATGGCATTGCAAGCCCGGCCTATCCGTCTACAATTTGGTCTAAAACACATTTCTGGTATCTTAAAAAAGGAAAACCATTTTATTTTAAAGCGCGCACACACACACACACACACACACACATATATATTTTTCTCCTTTCATCATCTATGAAATCTAGAGTGCTGAACTATTTATCTAACTGGTAAAATGTCAGCAACAGCTGATATATCTAGTTAAAGGCCAAACAGAAGTCACATCATATGAGAAGTTTATTGATATTGTTTTCTCATGTGATTTCTAACATAAGAAGTTATGTCATCTCTTAAAAAATGTAAAAATTTGAACCACTAACTTTGACTGTGTACTGTTGTGATTTACTTAAAATTCATCAGAATAATTTCATGTTTCATCAATTGAAAGCTGAACTAGTTATGCTGGTACTTGGATACAGGGGAAGGTATATGCAAATAAACTTCCAAGTGGTAATGGAAGCAGCAAAGGCAGAACTCCTCAATTTTGCTGGGAAGGATGTGTTCTAGCTGCTAAGAATCTGTAGTAACATAGTATAGCAGTTGCATTGGAGACCATTTGAAGGTAACAACAAAATAGCAGTGTGAAATGATAAAATTTTCCCTCTGTTTTTCACTTTCAGATGTTCCTGAATTTGTCATCGTTGGTAGTCCAGCATTGGGTGCACAGTATAATATATAAAGCATCCTTCACTCAGATCATATTTTAACAATGACTAAACTAATCAACTTGCTGGCATGTTAATCTATATGAGTGGTAAGATGCTTAACCCCCTCCCTTTTTATTGCTCATCTGTTTTGTACTAGTTGAGCATTAGCAACTGACCTAACTATGTCTGAAAAAGCAAAAGAAATATAATCCACATAACATTTACAGTTTTGATTTATAAATGAGTGGCAACATTAAAAAGTGTCGAGAATGTAAATACATTGACAAGATCTACTGCAGCATAATAGTTCTACTGACTAGAAAGTGGTAACTCCTGTGCCATTCATGGCTGTAATGACTAAGACTGAGGAAAGGCACTACTGGATTCTAAATAAAAATAGATCCTTAATTTGAAAAAATCCATGTATATTGGACTGCCGCATTAGAAGAGTGAATTTTCACAATTTGACGATATTGCCTTTTCCTTGAAAGATTTTGTAACATTTTATGAGTAAAATTATAGTCAACAGCAATATCTTACAGTTCAACGTAGAACCAATTATGTTCAAAATCTATTCAATAATGATATGGTAATACTTTTTCAAAGTTATTCTTGGCTTCAGTGAATACAGTATAAGTAAAAACATGAGCATTAAACACAGCTCCTAACGGTAAATATTCAATGTGAAGTGATGAGTTAGCTGGCAGTGTCCTGATGAAGCTTCAGCGTTGAGTAGCTGCCGCAGCTACAGCCATAAATCTGCACAAAAGTTTGTTGTCAGAACTTTGATATCGAAATGCCAGTTGATTGTTCCAAGTTGAGTGAAGGTAGCTAATAGTTGCCTTGATTAAATTTGTGATATGTGATTCGACTATGTGTATAGTATTATTTACATGTTTTTTGTTTTCAGTTGCCTTGGATTGGGAATGACTGTTGAGTGAGGCAGAAACTATGAGAATTGGCAGTTTTTATATAGTGATTTTCCTTCTGATCCTATTGAGTTTTGATGACAAATCAAAGGAATCAATCTGGGTTATATTTGTATCAGAGAATAATGCAAGCTTTATACTAAGAATTTGTGTATATTTGGGTTGGAAACAAGTAAACAATTTTACCAGTCAAAAGCAATTATCAGTTCAGTTGTGCACGCAAAATGATCTTTGGCAGAAGAGAATGCCTACAAGTTGAAACTAAATCTGGAAGTGAACTCTTTTGCAAAATCATGTAGTGTCTTTTTTTAAAAATAAAATAAAATAAAATTCATATTATTTTTTATAATAGTAACTTATTTATTTATTTCCAAATTGAGATGTAAAAAATTCTTATTGCAAGTGGAGTTCGGTCAATCAACAAGTATCACACGGTATATGCCTTCAAAATAAAAGCTTGTCTACCAATACCAACCTTGTAACGAATTATTTAATACCAAAAATTGAGGAACTCGTTGCTACTTGTAACAAGTGACAGAAGAGTACGTTATAAAAATAAATAAATAAATAAATGATTTATTATTGTAATTCTCAAAAGAAAACAAGTAGAGTCGAAGGGGTATATTCGAGGGAGATTTAAACTAGAGAGCATATTCAGCCGGGTGAAAGAGGGCCAAGACCGTTAGTTGTTTTTGCACGAAATACTTTCCCCAATTCCAATCCTCAACAACAGGCACAGGCAACAATAACGAAACAAAAGAAGAAAGAAGAAACCAGACTCATTACTCTTATTTATTAAATATTTCTTCTTCTTCTTATTATTAATTCTAGAACGGTCAAGCTCTTCTGCCTCCCCTCTCTCTCTCCCCCCGGCCGAAGGATCAAATTAAACACCCAACTTTAAAGAAAGATATATCCAAGCTTAACCTTCCTTTTTTTTTTCCCCCCCTTAATTCATTCATTCATTTGCACCAATTTCTTGATTGAGATGGATGATTTTTCTGAGTCTATTTCAACGACATCTTCTTCGTCGTCGTCGTCGTCTATAATTACGAATTTCCCTCTCATTTCAGCTTTTGTCGCCTTTGCCATTGCCCAATGCGCCAAATTCTTCACTGCCTGGTATTCCCCCCCCCCCCTTTCTCTTCCTCTGAATCAATTGGGTTCTTTAATTTTGATTAACCTTGAAATTCGGATCTGGGTATGATCTGTTTTTTGGTTTTGGAATTGTTCGCTTACGAATTTGTAATTAGTGCCTTGCTTACATGTGAATTAAATTGTTTGAGAATTTTGTTAGCAATTTTTGTATTTGAAAGGCGGTCTTTATTTTCTTGATTTAATTTGTTTATATGATTCTTGTAGGTAGAGATCAGTTAAAATATTGTCCAAATTTATTTATTTATTTTGGAATTATGGCTTTGCTCAGATCTTGAAATGAGTAAGAACTAATAATTATTTTGATTAGTCGAGGAGTCACACTCATGGGTTTCTGGCTAAGCCCGAGTTCTTGGGTTGAACACCATAATTCTTTTTTTTACTTCCGAATACAGTTATAGGTAGCTTGCTGAATCAAGGGGTCCCTCAAGTCTTTTCCTGTTACTTTGAACAATTTTTATCATGTTTGCTATCAATAATGTAGAGAATTTGTTGGTTATCAATTGTCTCTTGCAAGTGAGACTTTTCTTTATTTTGCTGTTTCTCATTTTGTTGCTGTCTAATTATTGCAAAAAGCACCTTTTTTGGGGAGTGCCAACCGTCAGTTTCTCATAAAATGTTATGCAGAAGAGAATCCTCGCCTAGGAAACTTTACCTGATAATTATGCAAGTGGGGAATTTCTTTGGTAAATTTTGCAATATGATCTTAGTAACTTTTAGATAACCACTTTCCTATATGTGTATGCCTACGGTTCTACTCATATTGGTGGATCTTGCTTTTTGTAATTTAAATTATCCTGAGAAGCTTAAGCTTTGCTAGACTTGCAGGTACAAAGAACGACGGTGGGATCTCAAACAACTTATTGGATCTGGAGGAATGCCATCTTCCCATTCTGCAACTGTTACAGCTCTAGCAATGGCAGTTGGGTTTCAAGAAGGTTTTGCTGGGCCGCTGTTTGCTACTGCACTGGTATTGGCATGCGTGGTACAATCCCTTTCTTTATCTTGTTTTACTTGGCATATAAGTCAACTGCTAATCAAAGTAATAATCCCTATATGACAGGATCAACCGTGATTGACATATAGGTGATATGTATTTTATTCTTGTAGAACAACTCTCAATGTTTTAAAGTAGTATTATTTTAAGATCTCGTTATACCTAGGAGTTTTTATATGTACTGCTGTCTCATTGTCAGCTGTGTGAGTGACATATTTCTTACTTAGGATGATTCTATTTTATTTGCTACAATCATGATGATGTGGAAGACGTCATTCCTATTGATGAATATTGCCACTCTAATGTTGAATAATCATGGCAGGTGATGTATGATGCAACTGGTGTAAGGTTACAAGCTGGGCGCCAGGCAGAGGTTTGATGCTCTTGCTGCATTTAGTTTCTTCTCTGCTTCCCCATTATCACCCCTATCACAAGTCTTTTTATAACCATGTTAGGGAAATGGCATGTCGTAGAAGCTTTATTGATTGATTGCATGCCTTGTCCAAGATTTATTATTTTATTAATATTATGAAATTCTTGTTTGAGTTTTGCTTCATTTTTATTTTTCATGTATTTGAACTGGATATTCTTCAGGTCTTAAATCAAATTGTATATGAACTTCCTGCTGAACATCCACTGGCTGAAAGCAGACCATTGCGTGAACTTCTTGGTCACACACCTCCTCAGGTATGGTAAATTGCAATGAATTTTTTACCTATAAGTTACTGATGACTACACATTATATGTCTACTGCCACTGGGTATCTTTAAATCTGTAGTTTCCCCATCTGTTGTGGTCAAAATTAACTCCAGCCTTGTAGACAATACCTTCAATTCCTATAAGTGCTTTAATTGACCTTCAATATCTATATATACTGATGGAAGTTGTAGGTTCAGAAATCTTTAGACATACGTATATAAATTCATTTGTGGAATGTGTTGAGTCTTGTATGAATCAATCTTTTTTTTTTTTTTAATTGTTTATATTTTCCCCTTTAATTGCAGGTCATTGCTGGTGGGTTACTTGGAATTGTCACTGCAGTTATAGGCCATGTGATCATCCTAGTTTGTAGCCAAAGTTAAGATCAAATGGATCCTTCATATCATCGTAAGACATTAATGATATTTGATCATGTCATATAACGGGACACTGGTTAGATCTATGACCAGAATCATTTTCCATTTCTAATGCTAAATCTCTGGTCTTTATCTTGGCAGGTTCTTCCAATGAACCACATTGAAATGATAGCATTTCTCAAATGTAATTTGATTGATTGTACTAGTTAATGTAATGGCAATAACTGTTAAATATGAGCAATGAAATGGCAAAAATACACAGTTTCGATCAGTATACATTTTTTGGATTGATACGCACTTGACCGTAATAATAATACCACTATAATCTTTGAGAAATGCTCTGTAACACTGGCTGTCTGAGTGGGGCGAAAAAAAGGGACGTATGTATTTTGACTACGATATTCTAATCTATGTGACTTTATTCCTCTACACCTGAATACATCATATCTGCGGCATTGCGTGGATGAGTAAACATGTGGGGACCAGCTCCTTCCATCGAATTAGGAAGTAGAATCAGTGAAAGTGTCTTCAAGGAATCATGGTTGTGTTATTCCTTCTACATTGACTGGCTTTATTCCCAGAACAGCGGAAAAAGCCACTTCCATCTCCAATTTGGGGTTTCCGGTAACACCTGATTTTGTACGCCAGGCAATGTGGTCATCAGGTCGGACCAAGATGGCTCCCTTGTCAGTCATCTTACAGATACTCCACCATGACAATGAATCTGATGACCCTTCAACTTCTACAACATCTATGTAGTTCTTCCAAGGAGCCAATTCTGTCTCACTTCTGAATTCAACTTCATTCGTAGTACCAGCAGGCCATAACACACATACCTTAGTAGAAACTTTGAAATCCTCGGCCACCTTCAATGCAGCACAAGCAAGACGGTAGGATCCTTCTACTGGTGCTATTATGAGGACGAATTCAACCTTGTCCCCAGACACAAGATCCAGTGTAGAGATGATCTCCTACAACATGACAAAACATGAATCGGTTATGCTGCCATCTACCATGGGCTTGAATATCACATATGCAATTGGCCTTTTCAAAAATGATCAATTCCAGCTAATCAGTTGCTGATTAAATGGAACTGGGAACTCCAGATTTCAAAAACTGTGAACTCTCCATGGATGAAAAAAATGCAAGGCCAGCCAGATATATAGACCAATAAATATTATAGAAAAGACTAGATACATTACCCCATTTCTTAGTGTTGACAACACCCTCACATTCATATGGGGCAGCCTTGATCCTGGATTCGTGGAAGGAACAAAATCCCTACGACGACCCGTAGGTGCCTCTAGAGTGCCAACCTCACAATCACTATCAGGAACAAGTGCTCCTTTAAGGTACCTTAACAAATGATAAATTAAGACAGTAATTCAGAAACTCCAAAATTGAAAGCACTTGTCTGAAGGGAATGACTGAAGACTAATTCCGTCTCTTGAAATGGAAATAAAACCACAGAATAGGGAGTTCAAAGAGTGAAATAATAGAGTTAATCTTCTGTTTGGAGGAACTTTGCATCACATAGACACGTTAAGGGGACCAAAAAAAAAAAAAAGGTGATGATCAAAACTCCCAAGTTTGTGATACCGAACATATATTTCTTCAGAATTAGATTGATGTAGAAAGGAATTTGAGATTGAAGTATCCGTAACATGTGTAGAGCTGAAAGGTTATTATGAAAGTGAACGTGACACCTGAAACCAAGATCTTCAGCAGGAAACTGGAGTTGAAGGCTTTTTCCTTCTTCAAATATATGCCTCAATTTAGCAAGCCTTGAAGATCCAAGAGGGTTGCTTTCATTCAGAAGAGATTCTGAAAGCTGTGCACGGCCTACCTTAAAAATTCCCTCCAGCAATTCCGTCTGTAGTACAGATGGTAGAACAGAACCTGCCACTCTATTAATTATTTGATGCACTGCAAAAACCGAAAATAATAATATTTCACTAATGTGTGCGCAGACAAAAATCTGTGGTCCGAAGGGTTGGATAAATGGTTGATGAGAAACAGTGGCTAGAAAGAAAGAAGGATGACTAAGAGGAAAAAATTAAAGCATTAGTTGTATGGGCTTACCGGAGTTTGCAATAGTTGGGCTAAGACCAAGAGCAGAAGGAACTTCCATGGCTGCTCTAAAGTTCTGAACACTAAGTGCAGTGTTGAATTCAGCAACCTGAAAACAGCATATCATGAAGATCAAGTATCCATCTTCGTCATCCATTTATGTCAGAACAGAGAGAGAAGGAAGAAGGCGGAAAGACAAAATCAATACCGGCTTACGTTCTGTTTCATAAGTATTTAGTATTGAAGACGGTGCAATATCCTGAAGTACGGAAGCTATTTTCCAGGCAAGATTATGAGCATCCTGAATGCCAGTATTCATTCCTGGACAAAAATTTTTCACAAACTTTTTATTGTTATACCTACCAACGTAATTAAGAACTTTTTTTTTTTTGGTTCTTTCTTATTTGGCAATTCCCTTTAGCAGAGAATATGAAACAGGATCTGGACTCTTCATTTCAATTTGCACCGAGGAGGTTTTCTATGCCAAACATCATTTTAGAATATGATTCTGAGGATCCATAGCAAATATATTTTTATTTTCTATAATCACTTCTCAATCATCAAGAGTTTAAAAAAATGTAATGATTCAGTTGCTATCAGTTAACAGAATAGCAGGCACTTTACAGCGTGCACAAAATTTTACTACTAACCAAAACCACCAGCAGGAGGGAACCTATGACAAGCATCGCCAGCAAGTATAATATGATTGTCGCAGCATAGAAACTTCTCAGCAACTTCAGCATGCATCACCCATGGCTTTATATCAATCACATCGACATCTGGAAGTTCCCGACCAACTAATTTGAATATTAACTTCTCGCATATCTACAACAAGTTGTATCATTAGAAGAATTACTAACAGAGGAGAGAACTTACTTATTTGCATAATGAATCTTATAACTACAGGGTGCAATTGCCCCACAGGCTTGTGACTTGTATTAATTGAGTTCATGAATTTCTGTCATTCACTTCATCTAACTCTTATTATTTGTCATCCTTCACACTTTCCCTCACAAAAGGAACTGTGAAGGATGGCATACAAATATTCAGTCTCAACAAAAAAAAAAAAAAAAAAAAAAAATTCAACAATGAAGGAAAATCACCTCAGGGCTGAAATCTTCAAGGTTTTGCTGAGGAGGGTAAAAAGGCACCTGAGATTATTAGCAACAAGTTACAGATAGTATATCACATTAAAGAAGTATCAAATCAACACAACAATATTCCAAACAGCTTCTACAGCCCACAATACCTGCAATATAAATTCTCCTTCCTTAAGATCATGAGCCACTAGGACTCCAATAGCTTCAGTGTTGAAAATGAAAAATAGCATTCCAGGTCGCTCATTGAGTAGAAAGTCTCCAAGGTCTTTGCTAAGAAAATGAACACTGACAAGCTTTTGCAAGTCTTTTTCACCTACTAGATCTATTCCTACAAGCTTCCTCACAGTACTTCCAGCACCATCTGTACCAATAAGAATATTGCACTTGATATTTCTCTCTGTATATTTTCCTCCCTTGAAAAATGAAGCAGTCACATTTATACATTGATCAGTAGCACTGATAGATACACACTCATGCCCCATTAATATTTCCCTTCCCTGGAGGAAGTAGTTGTGAAGGCCCTCCAAACCTTCTGATGTACAAATTTTAAAGTCGAGCTTTTCCAGCTGCTTAAGTAGTAATTTGTTTAATTTGTTCTGTGAGAAGTGTGCAACAGAGACTGGGCTGACAACTTTCTCGAAATCTGGTGAGAAATAACGGCATAGTCAATCGGTAAATTTACATTCTTTAGAAAATTATAATCACAAAATAAACCATATCATATTATCATAAAATGTGACAAATCTCATAGAGATGATAAATATGCTTTGTAGTCTTATAATAATGGTCCTATGATGCCAAGAGATTATCATACCTTGAGGTTGCATGTGGTCCACTGACCCAAGAATTGAACCCGTTAGTGATGTACAATATATGAATTTTCTCCACAAATCAACTGGCGGTTGTGACCTTTCAATCTCCTCTGCCAAGCCATCCAATTTACGAAACACCTAATCAATAAACACACCTCAATGAAGCCTGAAATCATTTAAAGCAATCCAATGCATATCTTGCATACAAGAAAATCAACCTCCATAGACCGGTTATTGATAAAATGAGCCTGCGGGTGCGTGGAAAAGGCCTTGTTTTTCTCCAAAACCGAGCATTTTATACCTACAAAATGTCATTAATCAAAAAAAAAAAAAAGGATTTGAACAAAACCTCCAGTTTTTCCTCTTTCCGTGGGAAGAACATGATCCTTTAAGTCTGCAACTATCAATTTCTCTCTTAGAGAAACCAAATTTAAATGAAAACGGATTGAAAATATAATTTCAATTAGTAAATCCTAACCACTCATAAGAGAAAAAACTTAGAAGAAACAGAACAATAGCGAAATGGATCACAACGTCACCCCAGAAGAAGGGAAAACGGAAAATGAAGAGCGTTTAATAACATTCTCAGAGACCACAAGTCAAACATTTTACTGACAAAATGTTATATTGCTTTCCCTCATTTCCACATACTTTTATCAGTGACCAACCACTGAAACACGATTTAATGAAAATGAAAACCAAATAATTTTAAAATATACCTAATTTTGTGAGAAGTATAGAGAGAACGAGACCGACGGGTCCTGCACCAACGATCAAAACCGGAACCACAGTTTCATTGCTGATGATAATTTTGGAGTCTGATAAGGCTCTACATTGAATATACCCATAAGGATATGGGAATGCCTTGTTTCTGGAGAAACAGCTAAGCCTTCTCGCAAACCCTACAAACCTCATTGCAGAATCAAGAAAATGGTTCATCGAAGTGAATGGTAATGGACGATGAAATTTGAAGGAAGCGGAGCTGAGCGTCGCATGGTTTTATTTTTTATAGTTAGTTCGTTAGTTGTTTTGTTCTATGCGCTCCTTTTTTTTTTTTTTTCCTCCATATTTTTCTTGGGTTCAATTGGGCTTGGGCTGGCTATCTTAAATGTCTGTGATTTGTTGAGCTTGTAGCCAGCCCACTTTAATGCTGTAAGTGTTGTAAGAAAATAAAATAAAAATACTAATTGTATATTAAAAATTGATGGTGTTTGATAAATTTTTTCTAAAATAATATTTTTTCATCAAATAACTATAAAATAAATTATGTTAGCTTAAAAATCACAAGTATGAATATTTACTAAATAAAACGTAAATTTTTCTATTGTAATATCCCTAATTCTTTTATGATATTTTAGTGAAATTTGTTGAAGGTGATCTTAATCATTTCATTAAATTAAGGGTATTTTTACTTTGTTTCTAACTCTTAAGTGAACCCTAGCTCTTAAGGGTATCAAAAAAAAAAAAGACATCTTAATTTTACATGAGAAAGAGATTGATAAGGAGATAACCGAAACAAAGGAGAAAGAGAAAGAGAGAGTGGAGAGAAGAGAGACAAATTTATTAAAATGCCACTAAAAATTAGTTTGTTTTTATTTTTGGTGTTCATGCTTTTCTATTCATTCATAAACACAAAAAATAAACTCATCTCTTTGATCTCTTTTTTTTTTCAGGGTTGTTTTACTCATGGCCGAAAAAGAAGAAAGAAGAGTGAAAAGAGAGTAATTAGAAGAAAATATATAAGAAAAGGAAACTCTCTATCTTTTGTCAATCTCTTTTAATAAAATAAAGATGACATTTTATGTATATTCACACTTAAGGGCTACAGTTTTTTGAAGATCAAAAATTTATTAAAATATCCTTAATTTAATGAAACAACTAAGATGCCCTTAAATAATTTCACTAAAATACTCTAAAAGAATTTTATCTCCTTAAAAGAATTTTGTCATCAAAACTAACTTTTAGTTATGCTCAAAAGAATCTAAACCTCAACATGACTTTTATGCAACTCTAATACCTTAAATTTATATTTCCTAGCAACAAATCACAAAGTTAAAGTTTTGGCATGAACATCATGTTAATCATTCTTACGACATCATTCCCAAGCAATATGAGATATTATAAATATCCATACATCTTTAGTTGAAAACGCTATGATATCATCTATAACCATCTGCCTCAAACTCGATAGTTTGGAACAAGTTGTTACACTTACTTCCAAAGTGTCTCGTAATTAGAAATTAGTTGCTGCATTCACATTTCACTTGCATCATGTCGCTCATATCATGTCAAAAAAAATTTGTCACATTTATATAATTGCATTTATTTGAAAACTTATCATTTAAAAGGTGTCATGAAAGTTATGATGTACTGTACTGGATATTACAAAAAGGCTAAAAAAGACTCAATTCACTATCAGATTCTATATAATAAAAGAAGGTACGGCTGGCTTTATGGTATTTGGAGCCTTAGGTGAATTTTTTTTATGAGACCTCTTTTTATTTTATAATTTTAATACTCAAGGAAATATAAAAAATGATTAAAATTCATCTTATCTTTAATTTTTGAATTTCAAAAATAATAAAAATGATCCTAAAAATCTAAAAAAAACCTTAAAAAATTATTCAAGAAGATATCTTTTTAACTTTCATTAAAACAATTACAAAATAAAAGAACAAATAAATGAGAATAATATTATTTTCAAATAGAATATTTAGAATAATAGAACGTAGAAAAAATTGGAGATGATAAGCAATTAGATAACAAATATAGACTTTATATTTTGATAAATTAATTTTTATTTTTAAATAAACCAATGAATACAATAATTTTCTTTGAAAAGAAGAGAGCAAGAAATGTTTTCATATACTAATTTTTGAAATTATAAGGTTTGTAATAGAAATTAAAAACTAAAAATCAAAGATTCTAACGTTAAATAATTAAAGTTTTTTAGGAAATTAAAAAGGTAAATAATTTATTTTTTTGAAAGACTAATAATGGATAAATTAATTTTTAAATAATATTATTAATTATATCTCTTTAAAATTAAGGTTACAAAATATAGATTTTATATAAAAAATAATTCTTAATTGTAGGATGATTATTAATTAGAAAGATGTCTAACGTGCTTTCATATTTCCTACAATATGTAAAAAATAATCTTTATTATTAAAAAAATTAAAAAAATGAAATCTTCTTAAAATATGAAATTTTACATGACCACTTTATTTGCTTATGTCTAATGCCACCACTTAAAAAAGGATCATCACCTCTTAGTAGTTTGATCATCGCTTCATTCTCCAGGCAGGGATTTATTTATTAAAAAAAAAAAGAAAACTTATTGAGTAAGATATTTACAAAAGAGTGTATGAATATAAGATCCACAAAGCTGCATTGCCTTGTTACACTATTAGTGTTTGTTCACAACTAAAGAGATTGAAACTCTAACTACACAACCCAAGAGGGGGGGTGAATTGGGTTTTTAAAAATTACAAAATTAAATCACTCAATTAATGTAAATAAATTCGAAATAACTGAATAAATAAATAAACAATGATAAATAAATTAAGAGACAGGGAAGAGAAAGTAAACACAATGATTTTTATGTGGTTCAGCTATCCCCGCCTACGTCCACGCCTCTAAGCACACCGGGCTTGAGGATTCTACTATGCAAACCTTCAAGGCTTCAACAACCTACAATTGACTTATTAGGTGTCAATGGACCTTTACAACAAGAGATTATTCCCAATCTTTTAACCTAAATGTATGCCCACACTTGCAGTCACTCAAGACAAAGGAATAAAAATTGATTTATCTCTCACACAATTTTTTAAGGTTACAAGTTAAATGCACAATGTGTGAATGAATGAATGAAGTATAAATCTGTTTGAAACTTTCTGTAGATGGTAAACTCTTATATAAGCTCAGTAGTTGTGTTGTTTTCTCTATCTATTGATTTGGATTAGATGAATATATTTATACTTGGAGCTGAAAACTAGCCGTTATTCATCCATTTGACAGAAAATGGTTTGCCGTTAGTAGTTAACAGTTAGCCGTTTTCTTTGGTCAATGTTACCATTGAGTATGATTTCAAATAAACGGTTGACCGTTAAGAATTACCCTTTCGCGTTAACATCCAGAAACATGCATAACAAAAACACTTGATCCGTTTTCTCTAAACGGTTAAAGATTTACAAAGAATGTCAATTCTGAGACTAATCGGTTAGCCGTTATTTATTAACAGTTTGCCGTTAAAATCCAGTATCCTCATAATACAAAACTCTGTAACCGGTTTCTTTTAAAAGTAAAAGATTTAAAGAGTTGACGATATCGGTTAGTCGTTATCTATTAACGGTTTGCCGATTACTTGCAGTATCTCACAAAACACAAACCTTAAACTGTTTTCTTTAACTGGTAATGGATTAACAAAAGTATAATAGTACCGGTGAGCCGTTATATATTAACGGTTCGTCGATTTCTTCCAATAACTCACAAAATACCTATCGGTTAAGGCTTAAACTGTTAACCTTTTACAGAGCTAAGTCTTTTCACTAATGGTTAGCCGTTTAATATAATCGATTAGCCGTTTATACTCAGAACTTCATTTCGCTTATAGATTGTTCTAGTTTCTTTAAGGAATGTTAAACGCATTCCTAGTTTTGACTCTAAGAGAATACTTGAAATTATATTAGTTTTAAAACACATTTATTAACTTAAACTCATTATTTGTTATCATCAAAATCAATTACCAGAACATATATATGTTAACAGAGATCATGCTACTCTCTCGTTTAATGTTGATATCAACAATATACAATTTAATGTCCATGTATAAATCAAGGTTCAATAGTAGGCAGAGTTCAATCAAATGACTGCATCCAACACCACTAGGCCGATATTACAGCCTATTATGACCACACGAAAATGTCAAAATGCACATTCTTATTCATAAAATAACTTCATTAATATATGATCATTCTGGCACAAATAATCTTTCACCATCCATGTGTCATCAATCGTGTTACTCACAATCACAATAGCAATTACCATTAAAAGACAATTGTATTTTACAAAATAGCTACTTTTATTAGGCACACTCATTTTCTTTTTTTTTTTTTAATTTTTGCCACTAAAACTCTTCTCCAAATTCGATTGTGAGTAAAGGCATGTTTACTAAGTAATAAAATAAAAGGTTGCTACTTTCTATATAAAAGGTTACTTTATGGAATTTTTTTTTACTATTACTGCCTTGTATATTGGCTGGTTAAAGTTTCCACTAGATAAAGTTAATTTATAAGTATATTTTAGAGTAGAATATATATAAACTATTTTATTTTGAAAATCTAAAAAATCTATGGTTTTAAAGTATTATTCTCTGTATATTAGGATTTGGTCTGAATCTTTCAGTGTGTTTAACTACATATAATTATAAAGCTTTATTTAGTACTTATTTTTCACTTTTAATTTTAAGAGATTAGATATCTCAATGTTGCTGGTTTAATCAAAAGAAATTTCAAATACTTTTAGTGGTGTTCTTGTAAATATTTTATTATTGCCTTTTTTTTTACTTAACATATTTGGCAATTTATGTTCCAATAACTTGTCAAGGTAAATGACAATTTTCCTTTTTTGTTATATAATGCATGGGAAAAATGTTTGATTTCTATAGTTAGGTTTCAAGATAATGAATTTCTTTTGTACTTATTCTTAAAAAAAAATTATAATTAAGCAAGAATAAAAGTGTTTTCCTTGTTTCTACCTTATTTTGAGGCATGGTTTATGAACCTAAGCTCTAAAAACTAGATCTTCATTTGTATAAGCTATAATTCTAAAGTGACAAACAACTTATATCAAGATGAGATCTCGACCTTGTTTGATTTTTATCTTAGGATTAATTCTTTTTCAATTATGTCAAAGTTAAGTGGAAAGATGGTTCGGTGATCACTTTTGTTGTGCTGGTGTGAGAGAGAGAAATAAGGGGATAAGTAAGTGATTGAGGAAGTTCTGTGGAGATAAAATATGATCTATAGACGTTAAAGAGATGTTAAGTAGTTAGCTCTCATAGAACAATTTTAGGCAAGCTAACACCTTCAAAATGGGATGACATGCAAAAATGGTTAATGGGGTTTTCAAGAAGGAGAAATAAAAAAAACTCTAAAAGCAAGCAATGAAACTTAAATATTGATGACAGGAGACTAATAGCTCATATTCTGTAGAAGGTACAAGACCATCCAGTGATAAAGATGAGGAGGGATAAAATGGATTTATAGATGCAATGACAAGCAAATATGAGCCATAAACAAAGAATATTGACTGTGACAAGTTAATATAGTAAATCAATAAGCCTGTAAAATATTTACTATTTTTATTAGATTAATATGTGTGAAGAATATGGGAACTGAGATGACCCCCCTGTTGCAAGCCAGAAGCCTTAATAAATAGCTATGCCTATTGAGCCAAAGCACTGGTTGTAAAGAGTCCTATAACTTTAGGATCCTCAACTTCAGTCAAATGTTAATATACAGTGCAAAGCACTGAGGTTTATCAAACATGTTTAATATTAGCATAAAACATAAGTGAGGTTAACTGTTTCTAAGATAATGACATAAGATGGTATAAAGATAATTGGAGTAGTTGCAAAATGCTTAAGAACACTAGTTTTGATCAAGCTCATAAGTTGAGCAATTTAGAGACATGGGCAGTTACTTGGGACAAGATAAAACATGCTAAATACATGGCAAGTTGAGCTAGTAAAATTAGCTAGATTTGACTAATTAGACAACATATTAGAGTCTTTTACTCAATTATTCGAAATTAAATGTGTAACAATATTAACTCTTTTATACAGGTTGGCGTTAAGTTTCTCAAATTGTTAATTGGGCATTATAAGCCTCAAAAGTATTTATTAATATAACTATTAATATAATATGATTGTAATTTTATGTTGTAGGTATAAGAGAAAAAAGATGAAAATACAAGCATAGGAAAATTATCAAAAGTGTGTCATAATTTGTTGTAAACAACTTTATATTTCTTTCTTCTGTAAGTAATTGTCCTACTTTTTATATATTTAGATTTCATTTCGAATGGCCTTATCTTATTTTATAAAACAAATTATAATAGAGCTTAGTTCCACAATATTATGTCTCTCTAATTCTATTGGGATCTTAATAGATAAAATAAGAGAAAAAAGAAAGCCACCAGTAGCATTATATCTTAAAATTGTTATGTTAGCTCAATTAGTCATAAAATTATACTAATGAAATCATAATTGTTTCTTTAGTTGCACTTGAGTTGACTTGAAACTATCAAATAGTGTGTACAGCTTAAAGTGATCTTAGAATTTCAATTTAAAAATAAATAATCCGATGAGCAAAAGCTGAAGGCAGAGCTATATAAAAGTAGAAAATTTCTACTTTATTGAGAGTGTGAATGTGACCACACCTATTGCGGGCTATGATACTACAAACCTCAACATCTTCCATTTATATTTTCTTTTATGTAACATACATTTTCTTTAAACTTTGAAAAGATTATATATATGTACATATTGCTTTAAACGTCAGCTTTTTGAATAATTGTTTTGCACTTATAGGTAAAGCCTGAGAGATTGAAAGCTCGAGCACAAGAGTGGTTAACAAATAACCAAATAAACTTATAGCTACATGGAGAATAGTTAAAGAAAGATGTGCAAATACAGAAGCCAAATTAAAGGAGAAAGTTGTAAAGACTTCTAAGTAAGCAGACTATATATGAAGGATCGGGCAATTACCCTTTTTATTTTCTTTCAAGTTATCTTTCCTTTATTAGTAATCATCTATAACAGTACATCAAAATGTTAAAATTTGATAATGAATGTTGTTTCATCTCTTGTTTTTTACATTGATGTGAACTTGTGGATTTACTTTGGGTATGAAAAAAATGCATATCCAAGGGATCAATGCTTAAAAAAAATATTGGAAAATGGAAATCCTATTTTAAGCTAGGCTTTTTATTGATGTAAAAGTCAAAATCCTAATTCAAATGATTTATAATTTTTTTTTCTTTTATTGGATGCATATGCCTTTACAAGAATTTCAACTTTTAGTTAAGCAAAGTTGAGTCTCAAGAGTGGTGGTAGTAAATAAGGAATCTGTTAAAAGTGGGCTTTTATATTTACAGCTAACTAATACAACAAACTATATACATTAACTTGAACATGCATATTTATTAACATGAAAGAGAAAGAGGGATATGGGATTAGACATAAAGACAAGGGATGCAAGTTCGGAATTATACAAAATAATTAATGATTAATGACTAGAAGGATAAAGCATCCATAATTTCTTTATGCTACAAGTCCATGAGTCCAGAAAAAAAAAACCAATTATAAAAATGAATGACTTGTCTTCCATGGCAACAATGACAATTTGTAGTTATTTGCTTAAGTATCTTAATTTAGGCTCGGCCTAATTTTTGACCTAATTGACTATATCCAAATTTTTCGAGTTTTGGTATGAATTTTTAGGCTTTGGGTCGGGCTCGGGTTAAAATATGTAAGCCCGATCAAAATTCGAGTCTAGGTCGGGTCGAATACCAACCCGACCTAACCCAACGCTATGTAAAAAAAATTATAAAACAAGAAAAGACATGAATTTTTATTTGTATAAGACATGAACTTTCATTTTATTTTTTTTATGTTGGGTAGTTGAATTGAATTGAGTTGTTTTATTGAATTGTGTATTGTTGAAATAGTTATGGAATTACATTAAGTTTTTTTAATTTAATTACATTGTGTGTTTTTAATGTTGGATTTTATAATTGAATTGTGTGTAGGGTTGAGATAATTGTGGAATTGAATTGTGTTTTTTAATTTAATTGTATTGTATGTTTTATTTTTTAATGCTAATTGTGAAATTGAATTACAAAAGATTATTTTTATGAATTGGTTGTTTTGTGAATTATTTTGTGATTAATTATATTATATATTTTGCCTTGTATTAATTATTTTAAATTAGAAAATTATTTCTTTTATTTTATATTCATGGTATTGTAATTAGAAAGAGAATAAAAATTAAAAATAATATGAATGAATTTAGTATGGGGTTATAAAATTATAAAATATTAATATATTTAAATTTTAAAAATAAATTTCGATAGGGTCGGATCGGGCCCGACTCGAATCACAAATATTCAAGCTTTTTTAGGGTCAGGCTTTAATGTCAAGCCTGAGCCCAACCCGACAAATTGCCATTCTTATCCTAATTACCTAAAGCTTTAAAAATGATTAGCTAAAGGTAATCTATGAGTTTGTGTCTACTCTGCTCTAGGAAATTAAAAGAAATTAAATGTCTTTTATATATACATGTGTAAACTAAAATTTCATTAAACCAAACATAAGTATGAGTACAGCAACACATCTTGTAGAAGTAGAAAGCTAGTACAAACGATTAGTGTAGTTGGCAAATTTAAAATAGATGTGTGTATATCTAGTTATATAGCTATACTTAAAAATCTATTACTGATAGATAATTCTATCATGGCACATTATTTGGTCATTTATTAAGACTTAAGAAAATCCTTCTAACATACATCTATACGAAGGTCTTGACTTTCACATGTACTGATTGAGGTAACATTTTTTTTTTTTGTCTGAAATCTGAATGAGTTTTAATTTTTTTTAAAGTCTGAATGGGTTTGAATACAAAAATCTAAATAACATGTTTATTTTTTTTAATATATGAATATAAGTGATATTTTATTTGTTTTTACAATGAAAAACATTTTAAACTTGATTATTTAATATTTATGTTCTTGTAAATTAAAACAAAAAGGAGGATTGGATTTTATAGTTCAGGAAATAAGTTATTTACATAAATATTATTGGAATATAATATTTACTTGTTATTAAGACCTTTTTTCATTTAGATAAAAGTTACAAAATTTTACTTTTTCTATTCATATATAAATGTTTGAAAATCAGATATACTCTAAAAAATAAACAAGCATATTTTAGAAAAGATCTGAAATTAATAAAATTGTAGAATTTAGATATTTAATAAATAATCTTTGAATTCCTGTAAAATTTTGTTTTGAAAATGCAAATATATTACCAAATTACAATAAAATATAAGTGACAAAATTGACAAATTGAGACAGTTGTTGTCTTATGTGTCCTTTTGGGATACCTAGAGCAATGTGCTTAATATTAGTTCATCTAAGAATAAACTTAATTCGTATTCAAAGGCCACGTAATATAGCTTTATCTAAATTATCATAAATATTATCAAATTGACCCATTAGAAACTAAGATTACAAGTACATTCCAAGCGAATTAGACACACTTTCTCTATTTTTATTCCCTAGTCATCTGGTAGATCTTGCTCATTATTCCTTACTTTTCACATTTTCATATTCTCATTCTTAAATAACATTTAGTTTTAATTTATAAAATTATTACATAAAAACATCATTTTCTTTGTTTAAACAAATTTAAAAAACACCACGAGATAACAATACCAAATGCACCTTTTAGGGTTTGTATACCACATTGTACTGTGTATAAGATAAGTTATAGGCAGTAAAACATAATATATAAAAGAAGAAAAAATGAAAATTATCTCTCAACTAGCTTCGCAGAACAAGATATTAAAAGTATAAGAAGCCACCACAAGTTTTTTATAATATTTCATAATCACTTCAACTTTTAGTTTTATATTATCTTGTCACTTTTCTATTAATTCCATTAATCACAATTAAAGAATTTAAGTTAAAAAACTATATTCCCCTTACATTTATTTAAAAAGATAAAATAATATTTTGGGAGACTCAATGGCTCAATCCTTCAATTATTTAATAGTAACTAATATAGTTAACTGAGAAGAGGGTGACTGATGTAAAATTAGAACTTTGAGTTAGTTTTGATATATTACCATAAGTGCATGACAACAACTTCGACCTTTTATATTCGCGAGATATTTTGGGGATAATTTCTCCCAAAAAAATTAAAATTAATTAAGGCCTGAAATTGTAATTGTGATGGAAGAATGGAATGGGCCAATGATATCGTGCCAGCACAAGTGCATCTAATGATATTTTGCCACATCCAATACTAATTCGAAAATAAAAATAAAAACCGAGAGCCCGTCATCGTATCGCGATCACAGACGCGACCCAAAGTAAGCATATCTTTATCTTGTTGCCTCTTTATCAATTTCTCTCTCGAAGCTGCAGTTAGCCGCTTTCTTCCAATTTGTCCCTCTCCCAATTGGTAAGCGCAATCCGGTGTTATCTTTGTATGAGGGATCAAAAGGATTGTATCTTTCATTTCCCCCAACTTCTAGGGAAACGTTTTTTATTTGCTCTTTAAATTCTAGGTTTTCACTTTCAGTTTCGCATATAAAGCCGATAATTGAGTGATTTTCTATTCATATTCCCTTTTTTGTTGTCCTTTCCGTATTCATAAAGTGCTTGATTAGTTGATTTTGTGCTGTCTGTAGATCTGAATTTGGTTTGACTTAGGGTTTCATTTCGCCTTTTCTTCAATTCTTGAAAATTGAAAAAAAAAATATTTATTTGATTGTTCCCTAGAATTGGGGTTTTACTAGAGGGATTTTAATTGAAGTAAGGTTCTCCTACTCAAAGTTAGTTATTGATAAGCATTTATGGCGGCTGGGAGACATGGGGTTTATAGAGATAATGAGTTGAGGGACCGAGAGTCCGAGCTTGATGTGTCAAGGCGTGAATACACGTATTCCAAGGATGAATTTGCTTACGAGAGGAATAGGAACAGTAATCAGGAGAGTAACGGGCGGCTTTGTGTTCCTCATGCAAGAGATAGGGTAAGGGTTAGACAAAAGGATGTTAAGGAGAGGGAAGTAATAATAAATGGTGGTTTCCGCTCCTCGTCTAGTAGGAGTGATTCAGGCAGTAGCGGAGGTGGAGGTAGTGGTAGTCGTAGACTTCGGGAACTTGAGTTTTCATTGAAGGCTGTTGATAAGGAACCTGGTGAGTTGTCAAGTGAAAGTGGGTCTGATGATGCAGCTGAAATTGAGTCTATTTCAAAGGTTAAAGATAATGAGGTTTCTAAGGTGCTAGAGAATGGGAATCAGTCTCCTTTACAGAGAAAAAGGAAGTTTTCTCCCATTGTGTGGGACAGAGATGATAGTGATACGGGTAAGAGTAGGCTGGTTGGGACAGGTCTTCCTCCTTCTTCATCTCTGCCTAAGGCGTATTGGAAATCACCTACTGTTATCCCAGAAGGGGGTGTGCGTATATCCCCCATAAAGAGTAGTTTAAACAATAATTTGCAGTCTGTTTCACCAATCATTCCTCCCGTGGCTTCCAGGTCTGTTGAACATGCTGCACCTGAATCTCCTGTGGGGTCGGCTTCTTCCCCACCAAGGGAGCAATGGCGTAATGAGCAGGAAGTGGAACATGTAGATGATGAAGATTATGCACCAACCCGGAATATATCATCTTCAAGATGGGCAGCTGGAAATAGTTCTCCTGTTGATGAAGGTGAAATTTCGGAAGATGAGGAACTGCCAAAAAAGAGGAAAAAATTGCCAGCTTCAGAGTCTTTGCAAGCCAGAGCACGTAATAAATCTCTCAGTCCAGAGCTCGGTGAAGTTAAGAGAATATGGTCTGAAAGATCTAGATCAAGGTCATCTGAATCTGACGAACGAGGCAACCGCACTAGGTCATTGAGTGGCGATGAGTATCATGGTCATGAATCTGAGAAGGGTGACTACATGGAGATTGATGAGGAGCATAATAACACTGATAGTGTTGGTGCTTCTGATACAGAGTCTGAGGATGAAAATGATTCTTGTGGGACACCAGAACCTGCAGGACCCCCTCAAAGAAGTATAAATATGCTTCAGGGATGTAGAAGTGTTGAAGAGTTTGAAAGACTGAATAAGATAGATGAAGGCACTTATGGTGTGGTATATAGAGCTAGAGATAAGAAGACTGGGGAAATAGTAGCACTGAAGAAAGTTAAGATGGAGAAAGAAAGAGAAGGTTTTCCGTTGACTTCTCTGAGGGAAATAAACATACTTCTTTCTTTTCACCATCCTTCAATCGTGGATGTTAAAGAAGTTGTTGTAGGTAGTAACCTAGATAGCATTTTTATGGTCATGGAATACATGGAACATGATCTCAAGGGACTAATGGAGACAATGAAGCAACCATTTAGTCAGAGCGAAGTTAAATGCTTAATGCTCCAGCTATTGGAGGGCATTAAGTATCTTCATGACAATTGGGTGCTTCACAGAGATTTGAAAACTTCCAACCTACTTTTAAATAACCGAGGTGAGTTGAAGATCTGTGATTTTGGGCTGGCTCGTCAATATGGGAGCCCACTGAAACCTTATACTCATTTGGTAGTTACCCTTTGGTACAGGTAAGTTGCATTTTACCCATTCCCTCCTTTCAAGCTACATTTTGTGAAATACGCTTTAGAATATTTTTTTCATATTCTATTTCGTTTGTAAGCAGACATTATTGACATAAACACTAAAAATACACATCTGCTATTGCAGGGCACCTGAACTTCTTTTGGGATCAAAACAGTATTCAACAGCGATTGACATGTGGTCCTTGGGTTGTATAATGGCCGAGCTATTATCAAAGGAGCCACTGTTCAATGGGAAAAGTGAATTTGATCAACTTGACAAGGTAAATTTAGTTCTTCAATGCCTCAAATGTAAATTAAAACACCTTGATAATGCTCCTTTGGTCTAATTTTATTGTATGGTTTTGCTATTTGTTTAGATCTTTAAAACTCTCGGCACTCCCAATGAGACAATTTGGCCTGGATTTTCTAAGCTGCCTGGAGTCAAGGTCAACTTTATCAAGCATCAGTAAGTATTGACTTTTAATTATTTCTATTCAGAACAAAGTTGAAAATGACACTGAGGTTTTCTTATTGTTGTCACTTCTTTCCCAGGCGTCCAGCTTTGGGTGATTCTGATCTGGCTATCTGGCCTCCTTTGGTGACACTTTCAGTTACAATGTTTTCCATGTTTGTATTAACCACTGACGTTTACCTTTCAGGTATAATCTATTGCGCAAGAAATTCCCAGCAACCTCTTTCACTGGATCACCAGTTTTATCTGATGCTGGTTTTGATTTATTGAACTCACTGCTAACATACGATCCTGAGAAGGTAATTTTTTGTCCTTTGTAGTCTTCCTTTATGATCATCATGATTGTTCGATTGTATTTATGCCCGTGTTGTTATTTGCAGCGGATAACAGCTGAAGCTGCACTTAATCATGATTGGTTCCGTGAAGTTCCTCTTCCGAAGTCCAAAGATTTTATGCCTACTTTTCCTGCTCAACACGCTCAAGACAGGTATCTTGACATTTTGAATTCTGAAGTCGAAATGTCAGGAGCATTAATCTTCTCTAGTAATTTTTGTCTTGGTACTTTGTATATTCAAGTTGCTTTTGTGTTATGTTAGGCGTCTGCGAAGAATGATGAAGAGTCCGGATCCTTTAGAAGAGCAGCGTAGAAAGGAGCTGCAACAAGGGGAACTAGGTACTGGTGGTTTATTTGGTTAGGAGAAATCAATTGATTGAGCAACAATGGCAAAGATCCCTGTGCTTTAGATTTCTGTAGTCGTTTGTTATGACCATGGTTGAGGTGAGGGATATGCATTCAACAGAAGTTCCGAACATTGCTTGTCAGACGATCATTCATGCTGTTTTTTAGCAGGCACCTACAGTGACTAGTGATTTGTATGGAGAAATTGTTTGCATCATCCTGTCAACCAGATTTCTTGCAGGTTAACTTTGTTTGGTGCTGGGGATCATGTAGAAATGCATCTGTGACATTGCTTGCATCGCAAGGTGTGGCACAACAGCTTTTCTTCTTTAATAGATCAATTTCAGCTGGAACTTGTGTATGTAACATATCTTCATTGGCACATTGTAAACAATTATCTTGAAATTTGGTATTGAACTTGAAATAGTGTTGATTTTACTGGCGGCTATCTTCTATCTGTTTTAATATTCACATTGTGTTTGCAAGAGACGATTGGTGTGAAGTGGAGGGGACGTTGTTAGCTTTTCATTGACGAAGAAATTGACTGTAACCCTTGTGCTTTGAAGGTAATTTATCAATTTGATGTCTGTGGAAAGATTAGGTGGGACTAGGATTTTGCTTTCCATCCATGAGGAATTGTATCTCCATTTTGAAAATGGTTGTTCTGGCATACTCTGGAATTCAGGAGTAGCTTTTCAGTGGCTCAACTCTAAACAAATTTTCAACATTGCAGAAAAAATATTTTACATTTTCAGTGAACTTCTACACTAGTAGTTGTCTTGATTAGTTCATGAAGCTGTGATAAAATATTCAGTGAACTTCTACACTAGGAGTTGTCTTGATTAGTTCATGAAGCTGTGATAAAATATTTCAGTGAACTTCTACACTAGGAGTTGTCTTGATTAGTTCATGAAGCTGTGATAAAGTCTTGTTCTTTGAACAAATTCATTGCATTTTATTTGATTAATAATGTTAGATTAGGAAAGAGAAAAAGAGAAGTAACTTTTCGTTAAAAAATTTGTCACAAGGTGATGAAAACTATGGAAATACTTAAAAATTGGAAACCATGTTTCTTTTTACCCCCAATGATTTATGAACTTTCTCCTCTCAGATGCTTTATCAATTCTTTACCACTTGTATGATTTAACTGTATTTTCTGAATGAATATCTATTGATTGCTTATGATATCTAAAGTTCTAAGTGAAAGGCTTGGAAAATGAAGGAAACAGTTTCTGCTAACATAATGGATTTTCAATTTCTAGCCAAGAAAGGGTAAAAGTACTTATTAAAAGAAGGGGAAGAGAGATACTAATGTACTTCTTGAGACCAATTACATCATGATTCTTATTTATTAATCTGGTTCGATATTCAAATAAAGAAGTGACCTTTGGCTATTATTAGATGGGTTTGTTGTCAAATTGCATATTCTGCTTGTTCTTATCTATATATCCTCATTTTATCTGATTTTCACTGATACTGTTTTAACTTCCAAATTCATCAATGGACTCCATTACTCCAATGAAGAAAGAATGTCATTTTGCAAACCTATGTGACCATTTATTGTCTTGGTGGAGCTTAAGTCAAGTGCTTCTAGTTATAGTTCTCTGCTTTCTAATGCTTATATTTATCCCTTTCTATTCTTTTTCTTTTTGATGGTATGAGAGGAGCCAAACTTTTATTAGCTGCAGAATTTTTTATGACATTGTCTGCAAATGCCACTGCAGTCTCAAAGCAAGCAGGTTGAGGAGGTTACCTGTAATCCTGGATTTTATAGAACTTCCAATTAGTTGTTCCTTGAGGCTCACTAGAGGTACCATGCAATTCTTGGTTTGTATTTCATGTTTAAGATCAATATGTTTGGTTCATTCTCATGCAATTTTTTGTGAGTATTTGTTTCTTGGCTATCATTTGCTAGTATTTTTCTTTGACAACTGGTAACTCCTATGATGTGATTGGTTCTTGTCGTCATCATAATGAGAATTCTTGGTTTAAATACCTTATGGAGAAGACATGGAGATAAATTCTGCCTTTTTTTTTTTTTAGGGGTGAATGCTACTCTGAACATCTTTTAACGCAAAATGTTACTGCCAAAATGTGTTTTTGTTACCGCTACTTTGAAACTGGGAAGTACACAGATTTGTTATTCAAGTTTTGTCTAGACAATTTTGATATTCTTGATTTGGGAACATAGAATGCCTTTGTATGGTTACTAATACCTGCAAGTACTTCATCGCTGAATTTGCATTAAATACCCGTAATTATAGTCGATTCATGAGCTGATCAGTTCACTGTTGATACATCTCGTCATTAAGTTTGCATAATTACATTCGTACATTTCAGATGTGAAATTAGTGCGCAAACTGTACTCATTAGTTATTACACACATATTTTTCTGGGTATATTGCTTGGCTTCCCTGAGATACATTAGAAGATAAATGTCCAATTGCATACTAGAGAAGGTAAGACATTGGGGTGGGATAGTGGGAAAAGTTTTGCAACACCAGAGTAAATATAGCTTGAATTGACAAGGTAGAAGTCATACTTTTTGTATGTTTGGTTTAAGGCTTGCATTTGTAACATAAATCTATTTGGAATAGACTTCTGTGGTGATTCCAGTTTATAACAAAGTGGTAGTTCATTATAGACCAGACTGGTGAAAATACTAAAAACTTTTTGGACTTGATAGTTTGATTAAGGTCTAATTATTGATCAATGTTAGTCACCAGGTTTTTATTCATGACATCCTTTCAGCTTGTTGGGTCCTTGAGAGGAAGGCAAAATTGGTGACTACAAGTGATTTGATTTTTAGTTTCATACCTTGTTAAAGTTGTGTGACAGACTCACTGTCTTTGTTTCAACAGTAAAACTTGTTTGAAGTGCTAGCACATAAATTTATTATTATTATTTTGCTATTCCTGGTCTTTTCTTCGATTATAAGGCTGACATGAAGAAATAGAGTTAAGGGAAGGCATATTTTATGCCATAGATGAGTTGGTAGCAATGGCTATCTGTCAGATAGTATATGCGTGTGTCTGGAACTAGGCAAGGGGACTTATTTTCTAAGATTTATGTTATGTCTATTCTAGTCTTATTTTGTTCAATTCTGTGAGCAATTTAAACAAGTGTCTACTTTCTGAGTGGGCCACTTCAATTTGTTTCATTCTTCTGATTTAGTTAGCTTTGCGTTTTCAGGAATTGCTCAATGATTTCTATTTTGAAAGTAAAACTTTTCTATGGTGATGATTTATGTGGCTACTTTTTTTCATATGGTTTATGTCATTTTATTTTAGGCGTGGCTGGAAGAATGGGTTGCTTGGGGATTGAAAACCATGAAAGCTTCCACTTCCTATTCACAATTTTAGATCTCAGAGAGTAAGTTTGTGATGCGAATCGAACAGAAATAGACGGGTATGTCACCATATATTATGGTCATAATTTCCCACATAGATTAAAATCTGGCAATATGATTAAGCAGTTTGTATCTTAGTTCCTTTAAACCCTATTGAATCATTTCTCCCATGGTGGATGTTCACAGATTTTATCTTGTGGAGTCTGAAAAATAAACAAATCTCATACACTGAAAAGGTAGAAGTGCCGATTTTCAAAATTTCTCATTAGACCTATGTTCTGGGTTACGCCTCAATTTCTCAAGTTTTATGGTAGAATATCAGTAAATGATTTAAAGTTATTGACCCCCTACACTGACAAGGTAGAAGTGCAGGTTTTCAAAATTTCTCATTAGACCTCCTATGTTGTAGGGCATGCTCCAATTTCTCAAGTTTTATGGTAGAGTATCAAATTGTGATTTAAAGTGTGGAAATTTAGAGGGAATATTGGGACAGTTTGTTAGTGGTTGAAAACCAATATATAAGAAAATTTAATTCTGGAGCGTTGAAATAATTTTTTAACATCATGGGTGTGTTTCCAACTCATTTTTTATTGTTATAGCAGCTATACACTGCCGTGTCACGTTTTTGGAAAAGGATACGGTCCTGGAACTTTTGGTCATGTAAACATTCTGAAGAATAGATATTTTACAGAGATCTGAGATCTTTGTTTTCCTGTAATTAGCAAATAAAAGTGAGGACAAGAAAATATACCAAGAAGTTGAGGGAGTTTAAAGAGCATTATGGCAACATTTCCATCTGGTACCTTGGTGGGTGGGTTGTGGACATTGCTTGATGCCTGCGGTTAAAAACCAATTTTGGGCTCTCCCAAGGCGTCAATGTTGATTGATGGTGTTCACCCAGTCAAACCAAATTTTGTAACTAGTAAAAGCATAAAAAATAGTAGCAGCTGAAATTTGAGTGCGAATTCTCTAGGTGATACAGTGGAAGGTACAAGTTGCTTACGGTAGTGGGTATTTCAAGCTTAATGTGTTACTTGCGATAATAGCGGTAAGCCGTAGGATTGCTCTAAGTTTTGGTGCACTGCTACGGGAATGCTACTATCTAGTTGAATGGCTTGCTCAATAAGTAGTCTCGTTCATAAAAATCGTTTAAAGTGATTGCTGAATGATATGTCTTGAACTTCTGAGCAAATGGAAACAAGGCAAAGAGTCCAAAATAACAAGTAAATTATAAAACATAAAAAATGTTATTTGCTTTTAGTGCTTCTCAAAGAATTCTTATAACATGTGTTTGAATCTTATTATTCTCTAAAATACTCGAAGTTGATTTATAAAATGCTAATCTATAAATTCATCCTCGTCATTAAATTTTAGCTCTAAAAGGAGAAATTTTTAATTCTTCTTGAATTGTTTTATTATTTATTTTTTTATAATAAATATACGGTTTATATTTTCAAGGTAAAGTGTCAACCTAGTGATCCGTTTATCCCTTTTTTCGTGAAATTTTTCATGTTAGGGGATTATTAGTTGTTATATAAACAAACAAAGGTAAGTGATGTATAATTCAATCGGAAATTTTATAAGACAAAACCTGTGATTACAGCACATAATCAAAAGCCCTGTTTACAGGATTAGCTTATACCGTTGGGCAATGTCTTAGCGGTAATGTTGATCTTTCTAGTGCACTGAACCAAATGTTGATAATTACAATACGAACCTGTGAAAGTATAAGCATTTGTGCGTAATTACAACAGTATGAAGTGTTAGTATCTGTGTTTTTTACGAAAGAGTCGATCGTACATAGGCATGTAATTAAATTTCAGCGTTACATTTCCACAGAAGCTCGGTTCCTGTAGTACTAGCCAATTAGCCATTTGACCCATACAAACAACCGACAATATTACCATATCGGGAAAAATGATAAATGAGAGAAAAACGGTAGGAGCATTTGAAATTTATTTTTAATTTTAGTTCTATACACACACACATACAGACTGATAACATTTTTATTTTGTTAAAATGAGGATACTAGTAAAATATAAAACATATATAAATTTTAATAAACTAACAAATAAGAAAATAAGTTCTTCAATATATTGAAATATGTATGTTTTTTATATTTTAGTATTCATCTTCATTTTAACAAAGTGATGTACAGTAAAATTTTTTAAAAAATATAAGTTTCAATATATTAATGTTCATGTAGATTACCTATTTCTAGTATTTGCCTTGTACCTGCAGAGTTTTATACACATTATTTCATTATAATAAAGTTCCACCGTTGTTACTGCAATCTTTACATTTGCTATTCCCCACAAGTAGATATCATATCCCAAGCATTATTTATCAGCAAATCGGTCGTACTTGCAAGAAATTTAAAAAAATCTCTACATTCTTCTAACCTTATGAGAATATAATGAAAGATTTCAGTGAGCACATGGGTGCTGTAAATCCTTAAATTAGAAATTTATTTGCTACTAGACTAATGATTACGGCCACAAAGAACCATCGCTACTGGGAGAGCAATAATCTCAGAACGCTTAAGTTTTATGTCTTTATTAGGATTGTAAAACAACAGCCTTTCGAGAAAAAGGTCTCTCTGAACAGCACTATCTCTCGGTTTTTCAAGTAGCATAAAGGCTCCAAGCCGAAAACTGATTTGTGTGGCCAAATTTTACTCCCAAGATTTCCAAGAGCCGTCTCTCTTAACAACCCAAAGCTGTCGGCCTCCTCTCGAAATAAGAGAAGACAGCCTCCAAGAACTTTAAGTAAATATTCACGAGCCCGGTTTGTGATATCATCCGGAACGCACGAGTTCTTGAAATCAAATGCGGCAATTTCGCAACCATCAAAATACCCAGTGAATAGCCCCATTGGCAGCAACTCCTCGAACATCAGATGCACAATGCCAATCAAAATCATATTCAACTTCTTTGGCTTCTCCAAGAAAAAGTACACAACTTCTTTACAACTACAAAATTTCGCAAGTTTGTAGTCATCAGTAGGCTTGCATGCCACATAATATCATCGTATGAGAAGCGCAAGTGTGTGAGCGTTCGATTGGAAAATTTGGTATTTCTTTATACGCTTTGGTAGGAGGACTCATGAGTGGAAAAGAAGAATAATGGATTGGAAAAAAACAGAAGCACACTGGATCATTACAAGAACCATACACGCTAACACCGCTATGAGTGTCTGATGATAAAGAACAAACCTTTTTCACAATTTCCCAATCTTGTAGCGACAGCTAATTTGTCATTATAAACTCGTGATCTATCAAGTAAAGAGATGAAGTGCGGCGAGAATAACAGTAAGGACAGAGAATGAGTCATTTTCTCTGACTCTTGAGTAATTAGGTGGGCTTTAACAAAGCGAGGATTGGTGATTAAAGCAAGCCATGACTTGGATACACAATTGACTTGGCAGAGACTTGGCCGGTAATTCCACGATGAGTTCTGACGGAAGTGTCGCCATCTCTGGGTTTGCTTTGATTTTTGTCGACATGGATTTTTATTGTACTAGCTCCCCATAGTTTTATAAACAGAGTAATACTAAAATCTATTCTCAAAAAAAATATATATATATATATATATATAAAGGCCAAAAACCTCTGTGATGAAAAACAAATTTAAATGCATTAAAATTCGATGTTCGTTTTTTTTTTTTTTTCAAATGAGTTTAAGATATAGCTTTAATACTCTTCATTTTTTCTTCTTATAAAACATGGTAATAATTAATCAAGATTGATGTTTATTTTTTTTTTTTAAATTATCTAAGGTTGAAGTTTTAAATCACACGGATTACCGGATATGAAAGTTGATTGAATTCTTTAACTACTGAAGAAACCCTCTGGATCGACGGACTGCTTTCTGTTACTTGAATTGTGGCTCAAAGTGCCTGATAAGCCTTTACTTGTTATACCGATCCAAAAAAAATAATAATAATAATAAAATGAAAAAATAGAAGAACCCAATGTTAGCAAATCCTTCAAAGAAACAAAAAAAAAAAAAATCTGCTGGCCCCTGCTAACCAGAGTCACTTAATTGGCTCTGCAAAGCCAGATTGATATATTGTAACTTTTAACTTTTGTCCAATGAAGGATACATTCAAGCACATGAAGGTAGAAAAACTGGGTGGTATTTTAGACTGCCTATGTGTGTGGGTTAGCCGTATTGAAAAATTTTGACAACTTTTATCAACTTTTATCAAATAGCAAGTTCTCAGCTTGTTTTACTTACAACGGTCGAGAACCTCCCTCTGTGTCTCTTCACTCTCCCAATCTGTCTTCTCTCTTCTCTATCACTGCATGAAATAGGCTAATATTGTCGCGTTTAAGAACTGCATCATTAATTGCACCTGAAACTTTTGTTTGATTGCTGACAACCAATGTGGTGGAAATTGCCTCAAAGTGGTGATGGTTTCACCTCCTACATCCTAAATTGTGAGAGATTTTTTGTTGAGTTACACAAAAGGGATCACTGAGCAATCACCGCGATGTAGATGGTCAGCTGGAATTAACTATGGTCTTCCCAAGTACAAAGGTAACCAGAGAGAGTTCAATAAAGAAGATCGTGTTGATAAGAGCTCGATCAACTGTCCATCCAAATATGGTAATGCCCCCAGGATTTGCCTGCAAATACATAACTGCACACAAGAAAAGCGACTTAAACATGAGCTGCCTGCTTTCAAATGTTTGCCCAAGCATATGTCACAAGCAATTTAATAAATATTGTTCCTTTCCTAATATCATATTGCAGTAGATATTCAGCAATATACACAATTATCATTTAGTCCATTCAATTCTTGCCATGGTAATATTGAGACCCATTTGCATAACCAACAATGTAGACTGAAAATGACTAAATTTGATCATAGTGTAAGTTCTTACTTTTTCAAATGAGAGGTAGTATCATAGGAATAGTCGGAATGTTATAGGACAAGATTTGAAACCATACCATAAGCTTGTCTCCTATGATATGAGGACATATATGAAGCCAATTGTGTATTTGTTGGCATTGCAACATAATCTAAAGAGTCCAAATCACTCTCAGAATTATTCATACACGCTGAGTTCAATGGACTGGAAGCTTCCAAGTTCCCAACGCTGTTTGAAACTCTAAGTTGAGATGAATCAGCAGAATTGCATGTTGCCAATGCGTGCCATCTACTTGCTAACGATGCAATATTTTGAGCTCTGTGGGACATTTTTGTGGCTGCATGTAAGCAAAGAATTATGCCAACAACTTGCACAACTGAAGACACCTGGGAAAGTTGTCAAGAAATGAGTGTAGTGAGAAATGAAGTATGAAACAGCTAAAACATAAAGAGTGCAAGATTAAGAAAGTGACTAAGAAAACAATTGCGAAGGATCCAATTTTCCCTACGCAGATTGAGGACACTATCAAAAGTTATTTTTTTTACCAAAAAAAAAAAAGATCTGCAATCAGTAGAGCTTTTAGACAGCTTTTGCCAAATCCAAGAGCATGGAAGCTAAAACCACTAAGATATACACATAGTTATTTGGCTAATATATTAATAAAAAAAGGGTACTTACAGCAAAATCACCACCATTTGTGAAAGTGATTACTCCACCATACCCAGTCGTCTGGAAAAGGGTCACAATTTGACTGGCTGTAACGACCAAGAAATCTAACAGAAGATAAATTCGGAATCTGTGGCTTATCTTAGACAGATGATAGCGTAGTCGCATATGCTCCTCTATCAGTACCATAACATCAGATTCCCTTGCCAAGAGCTTTGCATAATCATCAAAGTGCATAACTTGCAAGTTGCAGACTACATGAAACAAGATGCTGGCTGATAGAGATATTGTGCTCAAGTAAGTCCAGGATAGAATCAAAGCAAATAAAATAGCAGTAGATTGCCACCAAGATTCATGATGTACATATAAAATGCGGATGATCTCTCGTGCAGTCTTCAGAATGAAACATGGTAGTGACCAGAATATAAGCAAGCGTAAAGAATCCTGTATAGATGGTAGCAAACCAAATATCTTATTACATACTGATTACCATTTCCTTTAAGGTATAGAAATGACAGGAAGTGCAAAGCAAAAAATGAGACCATGAAATTGAATAGTTGGGGAAAAAAAAAATTCTCATTTTGGGAGCAACATGGTACACAAATTTTGACATAGATGCTCAGAAGAATTAGTATTCTGTGATCGTCATCCATGTCCAAATTTTTCAATAACATCAGAGGATGGTCCTGGCAGTGGAGGTTGGAAATGATGTCCATATTTAGGAGGACACCACTGTACTAAAATTCTAAAATACTTAACTCAATTAAGCCTTAATCATAAATCAGTGGGGATAATCTACATGCATCCCCTTTCCCAATCTGCAAGATCCTGGACTGGCCAAACAATGAAATATGCGATGTAAAAATGAGAGTGGTTTCCAGACTCGGTTTCTGGCCTTTTTGTGTAGGGGTAACATTATAACCTAGGTAAGCTTATCATAGAGAGGGGAATCATACAACCTTTTACTACTAGATTCTTATCTGCCATATATATTAAATTGTACCATCCATTTGAAAGAAAAACTAAAGTTGGCAATTCAAACCCCAATATGCACGCCATAAATAAGGATTCTCAAATTTCATGACAGATCAGTAACATTACACACACACACATATATCATTTAGATGCAATTATTTTTTTCTGCAACCCAAAGACCCTAAAACCTTGTCACTTACAGTCAACGCCTACCTCTGCAGTCTCCATCTTAACACCCGATTTTCAGATCATAATTCAAGACACATCATTTGAATAAAACTACTCGAGAAAGCCACAAAATCTATCAATAAACTTTTCTCAATTCTCAATTAAGCAAAACAGACAATAAACGCAATCAAACTTAGAAATGCCCACCTTTATTTGCTGAATATACTGATAATTGAACCTCTCCATGTGGCCACTGTGGCGATCAACAAAAAGGAACTTCCTGATACCATATTTTCGCAGATTATGTGACATACAAATCAAAGAAATAGCCGCTAAACAAGCTTGGGAGGCCACAATACACAACTCAAAATCCTTAATTTGACCCTTCTCACAACCAGGACAATTAGACAACTCAAGTATCACAACTGGGACCAGCACTCCCGTCACGACAAAAGCTGTCCAAGACAAGATAAAGCTCAAAACTGAAGACTGGTTGAAGCCCAGAAACGTCAAAAAATATTCAAGCTTCTGTAGTGTCCGATCAAGATCAGTTTCTGGGATTTGGTTTTCCTGCTGCTGCTGTTGTGGATGTTGAGTGCGATTTTGGTTTGAATTATTAAGAAGAGGTGTCTGAGAGGGAGGTGGGTCTGTTTGAATTTGTATATGAGGATCAGCCATGAGCGCCAACTCGTTCGAGCTAAAGTTCAGTTTTTCACTTCATCAATAATCAAAATTAATGATTTTGGATTAGACCCAGCAAAGATCTTGCCAAGAAAAGTTATGATCGTTTAATTTTTCAACTTTTTTTTTCTTTTTTTTGGGGTTTCACTCCCAGCCAACTGGGTTGCCAGATGCAATAATTGTTCAAAAATAAAGTTGTGATCTTGTCTCGGTTCTTTTCTTGTTTAATAATCCAACCAGATCAATCAATGATAAATGAAGAAAAGCTTTAAAATATTATACTGAATCTTGACGGGTACAAAAGAGGGGGGCAATGGGCAAATTTAAATGTTTTATTTTTTATGATCGATGCGGTGGTTGGTTTTAGGTTGACTTTCATGTTTCAACACGTCATATTGTACTTTGTGTGTGCGTGGACTTCACTCCAATGGTCCAATGGAGCTTTCCGCCAGGTGAAGGAACATATAATACCATTGTAGGCGAAGTATAGGATTAAGATTCTAGATGGTGCTGACATGCGTTTCAAAAAGCTGTATGATGGGAATTTGGAGTTTTTTTTTTAATGGAAAAATAATAATATAAAATAAAGAAGAAACAGACAGAAAGACAAATATTACTAACTATTGACTGCCTACACCTCACGGCACAAGCAGCACATATTAGCCGTGAAGTTGCTTTTCAGTTCACTCTTGGAAATTTTCAAATATTTAATTGCGGGGTCTATCCAACTTCTAGTAAAACGTTTAAAAATACATAAAATATTTGTTACCAGATCCATTTAAGCTTTTGCAATTGTATCAGAGTTTTTCGTTAATCCTGGAAGCGAATTATTAGGTAAAGAAAATCTTGGTGTTTACTGGAATTTTTGCTAAAATTTAAATGGTTTGGTAACAATTTTTTAAAAAAGAAAACAATTTTGGTAGGTGAATGGCAGCAGTATACACATACATTAAATTTTTTTTTAATTCATACACATACACTAAATGAGCTTACACGAAAATGGTTTTATGTTACACTTGACAAACTCTAGGTGGACCATTGAAGTATTATAAAAAATTCTTTAAATAAATTTATTTCTTATTTAAAGAGTTATATTAATATTTAAATTTTTAAAAAATATTTTAGTTAAAATTATTCACGTAATAAATGTTTCTCTCTTTTTAATATTATCGAGTATTTCTTTTTTTTTTAATTTATATTTTATTAATTTTAATTGAACGGAGGGAAAGAGAATTACTTTAATTACTATCTCTTTTTTTAAAAAAAAAAGAATAGCTATATTTAATTAAACTAATATTAACTTATTTTTATTTAAAAAATCCTTTGAAAGATAACTTATTTTTTTTGCTTTTCTAATTATTACATAAATATATAAATAAATATTTAAAGAGTAAAATTAGTTAAGTATATTTGGTGATGCTTTTGATAATTTCAATAATTTTTATGTATTTTTAAGTTTTCACAAAAAATTAGGTGGACAACTAACAACATTTCTATTTTAAATTTTCTTTAAACCATTCCTTTGTCGATGAATATATGATTGAGACTCGAGATTGAAAAAAAATTTTGATTCTATATAATGATTTGATTATAAGATCAATATAATTTTACACTGTAAAGTGTGAAAAGTTAATCTCTAATGAAAAGGAAGTGTTTTGGATTGTAAAAGCTAATTAGACAATTGTAATAAACCGATTAATTATTGTGATTGTTAACTGCGCACGTATATAATTTAATGTCTAGATGGATTATTGTTATTGTTTCGTTCTATTCGGATCGACCCTCACAAGGACACTAAGATCTAACAATAGTAATTAATTTTTTTTGGTATTTTTTTATTATTACTAACATTATATCATACATTATAATTAATATTTATAATTGATATTATATCCGATTATATAATTAGGATTATTCAAGGGGTGTCTACTATATTCTTTATACCCTTTATAATCATTACTATTGTTGATGATTTTTTTTTTGTTACTGACATTATATCAGATATTACAATTAATATTTACAACTGATATTACATCATACCATACAAATAGAATTATTCAAAAGTGTATACTACACTCTTTATACTCTTTATAATCATTACTATTATTAATAGACAATTACATTGACAACGATTTATTTATAATGATATTACATCATACCATTTATAATATTTGAACATTAATCTCTAGATCTTTATAAATACTTTATACCATCTCTAATATTCGAGAGTGTCTATTATACTCTTTATACCATTTTATATCGTCTTTAATATTCGAGGGGTATCTACTACATTTTTTATACCCTTTATAATTATTACTATTAGTGGTATTTTTTTATTATTACTAACATTACATCAAACATTACAATTAATATTTACAACTAATATTACACCAGATCATATAATTAGGACTATTCGAGGGGTGTCTATTATATTCTTTATACCCTTTATAATCATTACTGTTGTTGGTAAATTTTTTTTTTGTTACTAAAATTATATCAGATATTACAATTAAATTTACAACTAATATTACATCAGACCATACAATTGTGACCACCGCCATACATTAACCATTGAAGCACTTGTCCAAACATTTTATACCCCTTTATACCTTCTTTAATATTTGAAAAATATTTATTGCACTCACACTTTATGAGGGAGGGAGATTATTTCTACTCAATTATCAGATAATTGAGGAAGAGCTTAAACTAATCTCATTATGTTTTTATGGAGCCCATTTGTTATTATTGTAAGTATAAGGACTCTCTCATTAGAACAAATGCCCATTTATTATTATTAACGGTAGTTAAATCATAAGAAAATTAAAAAAAAAAGAAATTGATCATACTCATGTGAAGTAATATGATATTTAGACAGGCATCGTAATGAAACGTTAGCCATAAAATTAAGCAATTAAAACGCAGCTTGCGAATTAAAGTTGGGTCTACATACGGCTGTGTATATTCTTCGTTTTTGAATGATGAGGAAGGCTTGAAGCAGACTTTAAAAATCCATATACATTAAAATCTCTTTAAAATCTTTTTATAGTTTATGGTGATATTTTAATAGGAATAATCTTAATTTAGGTGAGTTATAAATTAAAATAAGTTTCATGTTGTCATAATTTTTTTTAGATTTCATCTTAAAAACTTATCTGCACATAATAATATATATATATATATGACATTAAAAGTTAAGATAGAATAAAATATTTTTTAAATTATTTTAAAATAATAATTTTTTAGAGTTGTCACTAAATAATTATATAATATTTTATAAAATTTACATTTAGAGAAAATATTAAAAAATGTAAAAATATTTTTAAATTGACTTACATATGACTAACAGTACAAAATTAACATAATATAAATTTTACCTTTATATCATTTGAATTAAAATAACTAAATTAAATTAATAATTTGTATAATTACAGCTCTTTGATTGTAGGAATAAAAATAATTTGGTCTCATGATCATTATGATTATTACTTGAGAGCGCCGAAGCTAAAGACGGTACTGATCGTGGCGACGCTGATGCATGTCGCAACGCGAGGGCGAAACAGTACTATCGTGAGATTGTCTTGGCTCTTGTCCCACAGCTTAACGGTGCTGCCGACGTCCAGCGTTTAATTATTTATGACTAGACAATTTCAAATTAGCCACCCATGTTTTCTATTAAAATGAACAGAACAGATAAAATTAAAGTTCCAACTGCAATCTCAACAACTCATCATCAATGGCGAGCAAAAACGGATCCAATGGCGACCTCATCATCTCATCATCAATGGATCAAAACTTAAATCCAATGGCGAGCAAAAACATCAACTCATCATCAATGGATCCCAAAAACGGATTCTGCTCCGAAACCAAGATCTTTCACAGCCTCCGCCCCTCCATCGCATTCCCACCCGAAACGACATCAGTCACCTCCTACGTCTTCTCCCTCCTCGAATCCCACGCTCCGCCGCCCGACACCACCGCCCTCGTGGACGCTGCCACTCGCCACCGCATTCTCTATTCCGACCTCATCCTCCGCATCAAGACTCTTGCTCTCTCCCTACAAACCAAGTATAAGCTCTCCAAATACGACGTCGCTTTCATTCTCTCTCGAAACTCCGTCCACGTCCCCGTTCTCTACCTCTCCCTCTTCTCGCTCGGCGTCGTCGTTTCACCTTCCAACCCTTCCTACACGGTACCTGAAATCCTCCGCCAAATCCATCTCTCCAAACCGGTCATTGCGTTCGCCACTCACGACACTGCTCACAAGATCCCCCAGCTTAAATGCGGCACCGTTCTGCTCGACTCCCCTGAGTTTGAATCCCTCTCCGCCAACGATTCATTAGATTATGATGACGAGGAGAGAGTTAGGGTTTCGGTATCGCTATCTGATCCAGCGGCGATTTTGTACTCTTCGGGGACGACGGGGATGGTTAAAGGCGTGCTGCTGACTCAGCGAAACTTGGTTGCCACCGTGGCCGGGGGTCATGCTGTTCGTGAGGCCAGGAGCAAGCCGGCGGTTGTGCTGTGCACGGTTCCGTACTTCCATTCGTACGGTTTTACTTGCTGTCTGAGGTCGTTGGGGATGGGTGAGAGTTTGGTGTGCATGGGAAAGTTTGAATTCGGTGGGATGTTGACAGCTGTGGAGGAGTTTGGGGTTAGCCACGTGGTCTTGGCTCCACCGGTTGTTTTGAAGATGGCACGAGATGGTGGCGTGATGGACGGTTATGATTTGAGCTCTATTGAAGTCGTGGCGTCTGGTGGGGCTCATTTGACCCAGAGTGTGATTCGGAAGTTTAAAGTGAGGTTGCCTAAGGCGAACCTGGCCCAGGTTAGTTGTAGTTCCACTTTTAGTTTAGCGAACGGAATGCTCCGCTACAAGACTCTTTGCTTGTTATTCGCCTCGCCGTCATCAGAAAAATCTCAGCTAGAAAAAGATTCAGCTTACGTATATGGATAATATTTGATATTTTACACGTCATTCATAAACACTGAATCTGAACTTGCATTTTGCGTTATGCCACCAGTTGGCAACTTCGGATTTGGGATATGTTGAGTCTATTGGCGTAGGTTTTGTCTTTTTTCGTCTATCTTCAACACTTCTTAGGAAACCAAGTCTAAAAATAGTTCTCATGCTTAATTTCACTTCTCTTATTTATTTATTTATTTTTAATTTTAGTATGTTTGCATTATTATGTGAGAAGTTGGCATCTGCATATATATGCGGTTGCACCTCACTGTCAAGCGCCCGCCTTGCTTGGAACTCGGTGCAGCTATCATCTCTTTCCAAACAAAAAATTTCAAATAAAAGAAAAGGTAAAAAGGATGCCTTATTTTGTAATAATTAATGATAAAATAAAATGTGATGAAGGGATATGGGCTGACAGAAACAACGGCGAGAATATTTGGAACAGTGGGTCCAAAAGAATGCCAAGTCGTAGGCGCCACAGGAAAGCTTTTATCAAATTGCCAGGCTAAAATTGTTGATCCCGAATCAGGAATTCCTCAGCCTCCTTCCACGCCTGGAGAGCTTTGGGTTAGAGGACCTTTCATTATGAAATGTAACTTTCTTTTGCAATTCACTACCATTTGTACTTGAACGATTGCTCTTTATACTTTTTAAGTCTCATAATGTCCACATATACAGGCTATGTTGGTGATGACGAAGCAACTGCAGCTATTCTGGATGCCGATGGATGGCTAAGAACTGGAGACCTTTGTTATATTGACAATGAAGGATTTCTGTTTTTCGTGGATAGGATTAAGGAAATGATCAAATACAAAGGCTATCAGGTTTGACTTGGAAACACCACCACACCCCACCCCCCCCAAACCCCACCCAAACAACAAACCAAAATGTTATTTGATTTGTTTTCAGTCTGATCATTATATGCTGATGTTCGCACTGCTCTAGATTGCCCCAGCAGAGCTGGAGCATCTGCTTCAATCCCATCCAGATATAGCTGATGCAGCTGTGATTCCGTATGCCATCATCAATTTCCCTTATTCTTCTGCTTCATTTTCATTTTTAATAAGTAATATTGATTCTTTTGGGAACTACAATTTCAAGTCTTGTTTGATGGATTGGCAGGTTTCCAGATGAGCAAGCAGGTCAGGTACCAATAGCTTTTGTGGTGAGAACATGTGGGAGCATTATTGATGAATTACAAATACGTGATTTCATTGCCAAACAGGTATGCATGTGATACTTATTCTCTCATCTTGTGAACAAAGAACTATATTCTGTTCAACAGATTTTTACCATCTACTTCTTTTTTTCCTGCTTGTAGGTTGCTCCGTACAAGAGACTAAGACAAGTGACCTTCATTGATTCCCTACCCAAGAATGCCCCTGGTAAGGTGTTGAGGAAGGTGTTAATCAAACTTGCACACTCAAAGGCAGCCTCCAAGCTGTAAACTTATATTTCTTCACCAAGAAAACAGTAGCTAAGGCAGAAATACCAGGTAATAGGACCTTCTGAACATCTGTACTCCATTTCTTGCTCCTTTATGCCAAAGATGCACCATTTCACTTTTCATGGTCAAAGACGGCAAGAAAATGATATGTTCAATATAAGTTGCAGCACAGTATATGTTGCTTTACAAAAGATCAGATCAGATCCAATACCGTGATGGTCCAAGTTTTCTGTGTCCTATAATATCTTCTACCTACAGATTACAGCACTTAATATCATATAATGAACCCCAAAAGATTTATTGAAGGTCCATATGATCACACAGCACAGAATTAAAATGGTATGCACTATCGGATAGTGACAAAAAGACATCTACCAGTGTCTCAATTCAGCTAACCAAAGTCTCAATTCAGCTTCAATTCAGCTAACCAAAGTCTCAATTCAGCTAAGTCCATCAGATAGAAATACTATTGGGGATTCCTCGACCAGTTACTCCTGGACCAGATGAAGGAAGAAGCAGTTCATATGGCGGAATCCCAGCACCACATCTGCCTTTAAGACTGAAATCTTTATTTCTTGCATTTATTATCTTTTCAATCTCCTCCAGATTAGCAGAGAACTTATCAAACATATTCAAAACTTCATGGTCATTGATCCAGTGGCTGTGTAACTGGTTCACCTGACCCAGATACTCTTCGTCGGGAGAGTGAGTGGACAGAGTGTCTTGGACAGCCATCACTTTAGTTGCTTGAAGCTGAGTGGGCAGCGAAGACAAAAATGTATGCTGAGGGTTCAAAAGGAATTTCTCATAACCAGGATCATTTTCTTGTGGGATGAGTTTTCTCATAAGAGTGGGACGGTTAGGAACATATCCTCCAAAAGGATACTGTCCAAAATTTATGGCAGCATGCTGACCCGATGCAGTCCAGATCATTATAGTAATTATCCCAGACAAGTCCTCTTTGGTTTCAAGTTTGGGCCACCATGGCTCGTTCCTTTTGTCATGGTGCCCTTTGTTCATAATCTCACTCCACCATGCTTGGAGCTCAACATCAGACGTGACAGAATTTGGTTCTGAGTAGAAGTGTTCAACATATGATTCTACCCACTCTTTTATAGCACACCAGATGAGAAGCCCATCTGCTGCATACGGATAGTCTTCAATCATAAGTCTTACACCGCTGGGCATTGAAGGATCCTCCACAGCCATACCCCTGACAATTTTATCACTAGTATCAGTCACTCAGTATGTTTGCTCTACCAGCAGGTAACATTGACCTTAAGGTAGAAGAGTTGAAAATGGTGACAATGCCACCAGAACAAGCAAATAAAAAGGAAATTTAGGTGCATAGAATTCAAGGTTTACAGCCTTAAGAGTTATTAGATCCCTACCTGCGCAGAAGATCTGCAGGCAATGCCTCCATGTCAAACCTCCAAACACTCTTGTAGGCTGCAGAGCTTAGCTCCATGGCATACCTTCCCGGGCTGAAAGAAGCCTCAATTATACCCCCTCCATTTATTAAACTTTGCCGTGCAAGTGCATTAATTTCTAGTGTGTAGCGCATGTGAGGATGAAGCAACTTATAAATGGGGTGCATTGAACTAAGCTGTCTGTGTGTTGCAATTATATAAGGCTCCATAGAAGCATGAGTCCTCAACCTGATAAATTCAGATCAACAAGATGTTGGGATTATACCAATGTTTCATATTTTTGTTTTAACATCACTGGCTGTAGAAATGTAGACACTGACTGCACCAATTTTAAATATCAATAAGGAAAAAAATCATATCTTTAGATATCAAAAAAATTACTTGATTATGAAAGCCAGGCTTGAAATTAATTCAAAGAAATTAAATTTTTATTAGTTACCAGTGATTTACTAGTTGATGGACTCCAGCATCATTTGAACAGACATGAGCTTTGGCCAGCTTCCAAATCCAATGTGTTGTAGCATCATGCCCATGAGTGTAAACGTGTTTATTCTGAGGCGAAGAAGGCGTTGGAGGAAGGGATAGCTCTATAGCTAGTGGCCTCAGCATGCCAGCCTTGTTATAGAAGAAAACTGTCCTAGAGGCATATGTTTTTCTATCTGGCAAGGAGTTTATTTTCTCGATAAATGGCAACAGCAAATCATGATAATCAAGTATAAACAACCTCTTCTCCTCAATAGCCTGTATCATCAGATGGTAGAGTTAAAACAGGAATTCCCTACTTGAACAAGAGCCATACATATATTTTCCTTGGAAATATGCATTGTATTTGGTAGTGTCTCAAGTAGACCCATAACATGATGAGAACCGAAGGAAGATCCTAAACGTGGGCTGTGCTATTGCCATAAACTAAGCATGTGTTTGAGGCAGCGTTCCCCAACCTATATTCGCGCACTCTAAGCTGGCAGATATGATTGAGAGCATTCATGAATATTTTGGTGCAATGGATAGTGTTTTGTCTCTGACCTACAACTAGGCTTGGTAACCCACACCCAAGTTAAAATTTTGGGTCAACTACTGGATACCAATGGGGACAACACTGGAAAATAAGCCAATATATCACAAGCACAGTTTAACTTGACCACAAATCTGCCCCTAATTTGTCTCACATTTTATGTGTCCAAGAAATGAAGCATTGGATTAGAAAGAAAGAGTATACGAAGCTGTTAACATGGTGCATGTACATATCAATACCTTTTCCACACTCAGTCCATGAAGTTCTTCCTCTATTAATTCCTTGGTGATTGCTGATTCTGGAGGTCCATAAATGGCAGGGTCTAGTTTGCTGAGAATTGGAAATTCCTGTATGAAAAATGTAATTTGAGACTTCCCAAGAGAGAAAATAACGAATGATATAAAAAGTAACAGACAGCAGATTTACCTATATCTTACCTTCAAAAGCTCAATGTTCACTGGGTTGACACCAGCTAAAGCCTGGCGGGCAAATTCATTGTCTCGCAACCATGCAAATCTGTCCCCTGGAGACAATAATGATAAAATGCAGAATGAAAATACTGTTCCAGGAATTTTGTATTCTTTTTCTTTTTCCTTTAGACTGAGTTATGGATGCTATGTGTTCAGGGAATTGAGCTGCTAAGAAAAGGAATGTCCCAAGAATATAAAGCCGGAATCAGTAAATGATCATAACAAAGATTTGGTTCGAGACTGTGATGTAATTGTATTCAGTCAGCATTGCTTTCAACTGTTTTAGCATCTCTAGGAAGAACGATAGAAGGTGAAAAACTTACTTCTTATAACTGCTGGGGTTTCATATTTAAATAATGTATCGCTGACGCTCAGAAACTGTTTCATCACACTGGCAAGAAACAGCTTGCTCCTCCCATTTTGTTCATCATCTTTTAAGAGAAAACCACTATTATATAACTTATCAATATCCGAGAAGCATGTGAAGGGGATATCCGAACTTGACAATGAAGCAGCAATTGATGGTATAAGATTATGAAGCACAGCTTTCAATCTCCCCGAAGAGAAAGTGTTCTGCTTGATCTCCTCAAAAGTTTCATCCCGTGGTACATAGACTGGATGGGGCTTTTCAATTCTACTCTCACAAAGAGGATCTGGAAAAGGTCACGGAATTAAACAAATACCCAATTACATGATGGTTATGCAAAAAGAAGTGTAACACACATGGATTGCCCTACAGTTATCTTGCGAGCAGAATACCTGTCTTGGTTGGTGGTCGGCCAGTTCTACAGCGCCTAGGATAAGGCCTTTCCTCACTACCTAGAACTGGCCTAGCAAGATCTTTGTCTTTATCAGGATTACCCAAATCATTATAGACCGCATAATCATATATTCTCTCATGGTGCTTTCTCTCACCCTTTCCATTACCGCGAATACTCAGCAAGTCTTCACGCCTTAGATCTTTTATGCCAGCAGGTGTTTGTGATGGCAAATAAGCCTGTTTACAATAATGAAGGGATTACGTGCTTGAGCAAAACCATTCGGCATAGATATGCGATAGTGGTCACAATGCTCCTACAAAATTCTCACCTGATTTTTGAAGATTATTCTACTTTCAGCATTATCTTTCCGTGAATGGATCCATGTATTGGCTGGGAAGAAGACAGGGCCTCCATCAAAACCATGAACGACAATCTCCAACAAGTAAAACTCCTTGCCGTGAAGATTAGTAATGAGAATAGCCCCCGGGTTACCAAAATCAGATGGGACACTGAAATTAGCCTCATATTGAAAAATGTTGACATTGCTTGAAGTTGCCGGTTTTGGCAACCAGCCCCTCACTGCAGATTCTACACTCTTCCCTGAGTTGGTAACTGCAAGAACAAATCTATTAATTAGTTAAAAGCAAAAAAACCTGCCAAAACAGATCTTAAGCAACAGAGGAAGATGCAAGTTTTAGTCTGTTATCTTTAAAAAAAGGAAATTTAAGAAAAAAATTTAAGCATTTTACCCCCAGAAAAAAAAGGAAAAAAAAATCCCAGCAAGAGACATAAGATATGTAGGCTTAAAAAATAAGAAAACAGAAGAAGCTAACCAGGATCAATGTCTTCACTTATAAGCTGAATCATGATTCCTTGTCCAATCCCATTTATAAAAAGCTCCCATTGATCCTCAATCTTTTCAATGAGCTTTTCTTTCAACTTCTTCCTTATAGTGATCACTGCTTTCACGTCAAGTAACCCTTCCTTTGAACTCGAACCACTAACCAATAACGAACCATTTACGTCTTTTACGTCCACTGACTTCGTAGCAGCCTCTGTAGCTTTGTTTTGATCACTGTTTACAACAGCCCAAATTGGGCAAAACTTGGACTTGGCCACTCGGGCCGGCCGGAGATTCCCATTACTCCCAGCGCCGGGTATAACCGGAACACGCCGGAGGGCAGGGCCGGTCAAGAGCTGTGTTTTTAGAGCTGAAGACATTGGATTCACTGCATACAATTTTCTTGAAGTCTTTTTTTAAGTCAACACTTTGTTGTGAATACAGAATGAGAGAAAGCAAGCTTCTGCATATCCTAAGCGATCTCGTTGTCTTTGAGCCAGAACTGGGCTTCCAGAAAGACACTTTGTTCGTTCTCGCGGCAAAAATGGAACACTCTCGGCACTAAACGCGTGTGTGTAACGAACCAATGGATCATCAGAAAAGCGGTACGTAGATGCGCACAAATCTGTGCGACGGCCACCTGGTATTGAAGTAGCCAGTGAGTGGTATAGATGCAGTGAGATTCAACACGGACTGGATTATCCATGATACACCAAATAAATAGACACGAGCCGTTCAATTTAAAACGATTATTAAATGAGTTTGTTTGAGTTGTAATAAATTTTTTAATTAAAATTAAAATTATTAATTAATTTACTTAATTAATAATATAATTATATTTTTATTTAAATTAATTTATAAATTTATATTATAAAAATTTAAATATTAGACATAATTTATTTTGAAGGAACATATATATTTTATTTATAAAATTTTATATAAATTCAAAATTTAAATAATATAAATATATAAAATATTGATGCACATATATATTTTATAATATTAATATATATAATAGTATGTAAATATTTGATATAAATTTTATTAAATATATAGATATTAAATTAGTTATTAAACCATCAATTTATTTTTTATATTATCAATTAAAATATTAATATTTTGATATAATTATTAAATAAATTATATTTAAATTAATTTAAATTTAATATAATATAAAATTAACATGATATAAATATAAATTATCGACCTATTTTGTCAGTCTTAGAGTAATAGGTATTTATGTAACTTTAACAGTTCAATCACTCGTGAGTTAAAAAATTATTGTTATGAATAGCATGTGATGTTTCAATAAAACTATAGAGAGGAAATTATAATTTTTTTTCTCAATTATTTAGTTCAAATTGAATGGGACATTACGTATCAACAGGAAGATCCTTTATTATGGCAATATGAACAGTCTAGAGCAGCTAATTTGATTATTTGAAGTACTCTTTTTAAAATTATAATAACAATTGAAGAAAAAAAAGGATTGAAAACAAAAGACACGTCTGCTTGGCCTTAATAATGTTTTGATTCAAAAGATTGGTATGATCCACAGCAACAGGTTGAATAGTTTGAAAAACGTGGTTCAATAAAAAAGAGAGAAATTTTTTTTCGTGCCCTGATTTCCCACTCTACCTTTATTGTTTACATTTTTATCTGTCTTCCAGAAGTCTCGACATCCACCAAACTTTAAAACAAGTATTTAAACATAATTATGTTGAAAATACTTCATTTCATGTTTATTTTATAATACTTAATTGGTATACTGTTTAATCGTTTTTCTTTAAATATACTTCTATAAAACTGAGATCCAGAGGATTTTCATGTTTATGTCACGTTCAGATATGGAATATGTGAGTATTCAATTAAATTAAATTTCCCCCACCAAACGTATTATCCTAAATTTCTAATAAAAATTTTAAATTCTTATTAAATCGTTCAATAAAATTGGGATGCGAGTTTTAAGTTACTTCAAAGAAAAAAAAATTTTTTTTTTATTAGACAATGGCAAAATGGGCAGATGACAGGCTCTGACGAATACATGGTAATGCCACCACAATAATCATTCTATGGGCTGCAGACTTGCAATTGGGTCCCATCTATCCATCCTGCAAAGCACAGCAATTAAAATAAGCAACACGAGGCACGTACAAGCAAAAGATGAAACAATAATTCATTGCTACTCTCAGAGTTGTTTAATTTTATCGAAGAGATAACCGTTAAATTATTGACACATCACATGGCATTCGCAGAAACGTAGACAGAAGACACGGACACGTATAATATTTCTGGTCAAATCATCCTCATATATTATTATATATTTAACTCGTCCAATGTTAAAACATATGGACAGATTGTCCGTTGTGCATATAGTTAACACGTACATGTAGGATTATAAAAATATATCTGTGAAGACTTCGACCGATGGCCTGTCTCGTCTTCTTCACAAGTTGAGATTTGATCCAATTTATCGAGATTCATCAGTTGTACACGCATTAATTGATCTGGGTTGATCTGCCTTATCCTTCAATTAAAAATCGAGTTGTATATACAAATGGTTCAAATCAAGTACACCTTATGTTAGATGGAGTAACCAAATTTACCAAATTAAGAAACTAAATTGAATTCATCTATTAGGTCCTAAATAATGTGAAAAACAGAAGTCGCCCGCAATGGTTAAATTATAATTGAAACCTTTTTCTCTACGAAAATGCTCCAAAGATAAACGCACCACAACAGGCACCGCTGGCCCTGCAACTTCTCTCAATTGGGAGTCAATAGCCATCGAACGACTTTGATGATTAATGGTCCCCGGTTATCTTGTGTCTATACGTGGGGTTCACTAGCGTTGATGTTTCTCTATCATTAGGTAAAGTTAAGGAGAAACAAACAGACAACATGCATCACATGCACCATTGAGTCGAGACACCATTATCACTTGCTTATTTATACATGTACCACTCATATAACGTGTAAACTAAGCGCCACTTCATTAACTTCTTGACGTTGATTGATTGTCTTTGTCTGTTTTCATAGTCCTGAAAAAAATCTTTCAAAGAGATGGAGAAAGACTACAAGTTTGTGAGAAATAAATCTTGCAAAGAGATGCCTAAAAGAGGAAGTAATTTCTGGAAAGGGGAACGTTGGTGGCAGCAGAGCAAGTGAGAACTTCATTGTTTGCTTTAACAGTGTACGTCTCCGCGACTACCGTGATATCTGGGAGGGAATCATTGAGCTTCATGTCTAGTTTTGTGAGTTTCCTCACGTTGCTTACGGCTTCCACCCTCTTGTTCAGTCCATATGAGCTTTTTACTCCACATTCTGCAGCTGCCTGCTTGTGACAAAAATGAAATTTGCTCAAATGCCTGAAAGAGAGTGAATTAATGCCTGGAAAAGAGACGTACCTTGCTGACAAATGCAATGGAGTTGGCACTTCCAGCTTTGCCAAATGCTCCAAACATAGGCCTTGATAGAACCTGAAATAGTTCATCTCTTTCACATATAAGGAACCAAACTTCATGCTATAGAACTTAGAAAATCCGGTTTAAGTTCTAGCAGGCAAGCATACTCAACAATACTTACATTCCATTATACTCCAGTATTATTTACGGTTTATGACCCTCTTCAGTATAATGGCCATTTGTTCGTTTTATTTTAAAACTAGTTCAACATTCAAATGCAACCAGCAAGGGCCTCAAAATTGGACCGATCATCAAGGGATAGATTCTAATAACAGATAATTTTGCATCATCAGATACCCATTAAAAATTAAAGTGGTCAAAAGCAGTCAATACCAGTGCTGGAGGTCTTAATAACAGGGTAAGCGGGTTAAACTGACATGTAAAACACATGCTTAGAAGGAATATAATCATTACTTACCGGTTCAGGGGTGGGGATGCTTGCATTTGGATCACCCATATTAGCCCATGCAATCGCACCACCTTTAATAACCATCTCTGGTTTTGCCCCAAAGAAAGATGGTTTCCATAGAACAAGATCAGCCAACTTCCCCACCTGCAGAAACATAATTATAAATTACATAAGATTCTTAGCATCAAATGTCAAATGCAGTGCCTGAAACTTGTGAAATAGCTGACAATTTATGGTTATCATTTAAATATAGAACACTTCAATTAACCTGTGCTAAGTGCTCGGTTAATTACATGATTTATACATATAGGCTGATTTTCTATTTTGGATGACTAAAATGTGATCATATCAAATATTTTAACCCATATTACCTCCACTGAACCAACAAACTGGGAAAACCCATTAGCTATTGCTGGATTTATTGTGTATTTTGCAATGTATCTTCTGATCCTAAGGTTGTCGTTTTCAGCAGCGCTCGGACCAAATGATCCTCTTTGCGACTTCATCTTGTGTGCAGTTTGCCAAGTTCTGCTTATCACCTGCTAGAAAGAGATTTTAACTCATCTAAGACTTGGATCATTGAAAAATCTTAGCTGTTAAAAGCATTACTGACAAAAAAAACGTATTCAATAAAATAACGGGGATAATTCTAAACCCTATGCGAATATCAATAACCTCGCCAATTCGACCCATAGCCTGGGAATCAGAAGATATGATGCTAATTGCCCCCATATCATGCAATATGTCTTCTGCAGCAATTGTTTCAGCCCTAATTCTTGATTCAGCAAAAGCTACATCTTCTGGAATGTCCTTATCCAGGTGATGGCAGACCATCTGCAATTATTCAAAGCAACTAAGAATGACACATTCATATAAACTGTATCATTACTGGAATTTTCCGTTCATACCAGCATGTCAAGATGTTCATCTATAGTATTGGAGGTATATGGCCGTGTAGGGTTTGTTGACGAGGGGAGGACATTTTTGACACCACAAACTTTGATAATATCTGGAGCATGACCACCACCTGCACCTTCACTGTCCAAGTTATCAAATGTTAGAAACATAAAAAATCAGTAAATGTAATGGGATTTTCCGAAAAAAGAGGATAAATGTTTTAATCTACAATTTTTAAACACAGATCTAAAATAAGAAATATATCATTTCTTTACAAGCCATAGTGCTTATTCCCTATGGCAAGTTATATAATAAAATGTTCATCATATTCACAAGCCATGTATCTTAAATCTTACTGAAAATGGGCAGAAAAAAAGAAGAAAACCTAAAGCATGAACTGTACATATTATGTACAAAGATCAAATGCATCAACAAAGAGGACAGACTAAGAACATTATCTTTACATGTGAAATCGATGTCAAAAGGCATCTTGAAAGAAGGAATTTCGCTATTGTGAGAACAATATTGATTATATAGTGGTCTAATGATGTGTTAGAACAAAAAGAATATCAAGAAACAAATTGCCGAATATGCATGAAAACAGTACCTGTGGTAAGTATGAATTGTTCTTCCTTTAAAGGCAGCGATTGTATGTTCCACAAATCCAGATTCATTCAAAGTGTCAGTGTGGATGTTAACCTGCCAGACACCATGCATAGAAAAGGATGGTTATCAATGCAAAACTTAAAACAGAAAAATTTTCTTTTTGTAAGATTCAGGAGAGCAAAAAGAAACCTGGATGTCATATTGTTCGGCAACAGTCAAACAATTATCTATTGCAGCTGGTGTACTTCCCCAATCCTCATGCAGCTTCAATCCCATAGCTCCAGCTTTAATTATTTCATGTAGCTCATCAGGTTTGGCACTGTTCCCCTAAAGCAGACATTTCATAATAAAGGAGAAGGAAGAAGGTGAAAGGTCATCTAGTTATTTATAGATTAACAGAGGATAGCTCTGCCTCGAATTGGTCCGTAGAATAAATGAGCAGAAGAAAGTTCACAAGTACACAAACTATAAGTTTACTTTTCCTGTGAAGCCAAAATTTAGAGGCAGGTCATCAGTTGATTGCAGCATTAGCTTCATCTGTGACGGAGCTGGTGTACAAGTAGTTGCCCGTGTCCCATCAGCAGGTCCTGTTCCACCTCCCACTAACGTTGTAATGCCTACAAAATGGTAAAAGTATTTCGAGCAAGTCTCGTTTAAAATTTTACAAGGATATGTGGTTAGCACGTTTCTGTTTCTCTCACTCTTTTCTCCTAAAATGAGTTTAATAGAGTTCTGATAAACACTGAGTAAAAAATAACAGAACCTAAAATGCAACTCCATGTCCCATTATTAATGGAACAATCTGCAGGATGGTCACTATTGTATACAGATGAGGTTTTTCAAGTGTTTTGGGTACTATTGGAGCACCTTTGATTAGTCTTTCACATCTTCAATTACAGGTTTAATATGTTCATGATCCTACATACTGTCTTTGTTAAAACTTAAAATATCCAGGGTACAATCCACTCTACTCCCAACTCTAATCATTAAAAAGGAAAGACATGAAATGCAACAATTCCATAAACTCACAGATATCTTCGACAGTTAGATATTAAGGTACTGCAGTTTTATGTGTACATGCAAATTTTTTATAAGAAAGACAGCAGCTAAAGTATTTTCTGACAATATTGCTCACCACTTGCAATTGCATCATGTGCCAATTGAGGGCATATGAAGTGCACATGACAGTCTATGGCTCCTGCAGTTACTATAAATCCTTCTCCAGCAATAACCTCAGTGTTAGCCTGAGAAAGAATGAGCAGGTGTGAGTAAGTCACTAGAGACACGGTGGGGAATTATAAGTTCTATACTGCTTTCACATTCCAGTATGAAACATACCCCAATTATCATATTAGGATGGACATTGTTCATAATATCTGGATTGCCAGCTTTACCAAGGGCAACAATAAGACCATTTTTAATACCAATATCAGCCTTGAAAATTCCAGTATGATCAATAATCACAGCATTCGTTATTACAGTATCCAGAGACTCAGCATAGTGATACCCACATGCTTGGCCCATGCCATCTCTTATGACTTTTCCACCTCCAAATACACATTCATCGCCATAAACGGAAAAATCTCTTTCAATTTCCGCATACAACTCAGTATCTCCAAGCTGAATTTTATCACCTGTAGTTGGGCCATACATGTTAGCATAAGCCTTCCGAGAAATGGCAGTAGTGAGACAATGATCTTCTCCAGCTACACCTACACTGCAATACTACTAAGGTTAGCCACCTTTGTTCAATTATTTGGTTAGACTAGGCAATCTAAATTAAGAATCTTATTGATAACTAGAATAGAAGTAAACAAAGTAGCGGAAATTTGCTCAGAAAAGATTCCAAACCTAGTGTTTCCTTCTTCTTGGTTGCCAAATTGTCTCAATTTTACAGCTTCCATAGCTGCTGAGCATCCAGCATCATCAGCTGGACCATCGACAATTCCGTTTCCACCTCTGATCACTTTCCTACCTCCAATGCTTACAAGTTTAACAATTTTACTTTCCCCTGGCTGTCAAAGTAAAAAAAAAAAAAAAAATCCTGTAAAACCTTAAAATGCACAGAATGGTTTGACCAAAGAGATGAAGACGTCAAGCCCGTGAATAGACCTAGGAAACACCAAAGCTTCAATGACATATTCAATGAACTACTAGTGACCTCTTTTCAAAACAAAAGATTAACTAATATTATTCAATCTTAACTCAAAATCATAAAATCATGCATAAATTTTTTTGACAACTATCAAACCAAATCCTCAGAGTAAGCTTGTGTCAGATATTTGTGAATTGCTAAAGCTGGTGTCAGATATTTTCTCACATAATATCACATTAGCAGCTCTCTTAAATCGTGTGTACTGATAACACATCACAGCTTATTTAAAAAATTGAGAAGTTTGCCAGCAGGCACCAGCCAAAACTTTTTTCCACGTGAAAGAATCAACAAGGCACATTACTTTAGTAAATAAAACCACTTTTGAACAGATAAAATAAATCTCTTAACATGAAATCATAACAAAGAATTATAACTTTTGTAAAAGATAAAATTACAAGATTGGACCTCAAATCGTGTAGCTGTTCCTGCTGCTATATTCAAGCGCATCCCAAATGCTTTTCTCCGATCAAACACCAAGTAGGGGTTCACCTCAATGAAGTGATAGTGGCTACCCACCTGGAAAAAAGAATGCTTAATAATTTATATACAGAGAGGGTTTTCAAAGCAAAACAGCAAATCAGATGTTGTCACTTGTTAAAATATGATGCTTTTGGAATGCATCTTCACAGATTGCTGAATAAAACTAAGCCTATACTATAAAAATATACATTAGTCTAAATAAACAGACAAATCATACAACTGGCTCTGGCCAAATCTTGCCCAAAGATAAATTAAAAGTATTTGATGTACTCTTTTGACTGACACATAATTAACCTTAACATTTAAACAGTTAAACCGCACAAGTTTCATGTAACCACAAAATAATAGAAACTTGATTTTGATAAGTAACTTCAAAATAATGTAAAATTAGTCAGAAGGTAAATTCAACAAGGAAAAAATACATAAAAAGATAGAGGAATTCAGCTAAAGGCAAACACCTGAACTGGCCTGTCTCCGGTGTTAACAACTTTGAGGATTACAGCTTTCCTTCCATGATTAAGTGTAATACTCTCTCCTCCAGGGATAATCCTACCAGGAACATTATTATCTTCTATTCCAGGAAATTTGTCCATTGCAGGCACTACAAAATTAACACTCTTCTATCAATGTCATTCAGACTCTAAATGCAGCACAAATATACATATTTTATTACTAATTGTGGGAAACTCCTGTGTATGATCGATAAGATTATTTCAAACATCAACCATGTTACAGAAGTTTGAAGATTGTTGATTAACAAATAAGCATAAGCTTGCAAATTGCAAGGAAATCGTAATTGGATACGTAAACAAGGCTGCCGAGGTTCAATTGTATTTTGGCACATGAAAGGGACTTGCTGACATTGAATTTCAATCAATTAAGCTGTCCTAGATGATGAATCATCATAATATTCTTTTATCCAACCATCCAGACATTTTCTAGGTGATTGCTCAAGTTCTCACTAGTCTTCCAGGAAATGACTTGTGCCTATAAATTACATTAAACGTACCTAGGTATTTACAAGTTAGTTTCAAGCCATTCAAAACTACAATAATAAAATGGGAGCAGTAAAGAGTGGGGAGCAATGAAAATAACAATATGCAGAGAGCATCTGCTAAGTGCAGTTCGTTTTTTTTTTTTTTGGGGGGGAGGGGGGGGGGAGGTTGGGGGAGTTAATGCCTAGCAGAATTGGATTATAAACTGATATAAACAAATCCTTGACTTTAAGGTAACTAAGTAAGGACAGACAAAACACCTTTAACCAACATATGATGATTAGCTGATAAAGTGAGTTCAAAAGTACAAATTGCGGAGCCTAAAAAAGGGGGTCACTGGGGAATTCCCCAATCACCAACAAAGAAGACCTCACCTGGCAGAAAAGAACCATACAGAGCTAGCTCCATATTTCCATTTTCACTTGCTATTGGATCATGTACGGTGATTAACTTTGTCCCATCAGGAAATGTGCCTTCAACCTGTATCCATAGTTCCTTAATAACTAAAACTCAAAACCAAAATGTTTTATAAGACTACATGATCATCCATTCTAGCTATTCTGTACAATCAAATTGCTATTCAACCTACATTGTTATCACCCATGCATTCATAAAGAAGCTTTATTGTTATCTAATAACTAGGAGACCATTAATACCTGGACAGTGTCCAAAAGGTGTGGCACGGCTGGGAGAACTTGTCTTCTGTTAACAGAATGAGATACAGAACTTTAGATTTTTAATTGCAAGCTAAGGCTGCATTTGGGAATGTTTCATAAAAACACTTTTAACTCCTTTTCAAGGTCAGTTCAAAAAAGTTTAAAAAAAAAATGTCCTTTTTAAGGTTGTACTTATTGATAGTATCTTCATAAAGTGCTCAAAGTGCCTTCTTCAATTCAAATAGCGTGTTTACTAAACAATCACTTACAAGTGTCATTCAGGCCTTTTGGATCTCTGAAAAAACCTTTTTATCTATTTTAACTAAACAATACAAGATAGAGTCAAAACTTTGTTAATTTTTAAAAAAAAGGAAAAGAAAATTGAAAAAGAAAGATTCACCTATTACCTTCCTATAATTTGCTTTCCAATGTCCATCAACTCAGCAACAGTTTTATCACCATCACGAACAAACTCCAAAATCTGTTGAGTGATTAAATATCATAAAAAATATGATCAAGTAATAGGAGAAATTAAAACCCACTAAAATTGACTTGGCAGGAGTAATTACCTGAGTAGCTATGAGTGCAACAGCTTCAGTGTAGTTAAGTCTTAAGCCACGCGCCAATCGTTTCTGTGCAAGGTATCCTGCATTATGGAGTCCCAGCTTCTCCGCTTCTCTCGGAGTCAACTTCATTTTCCAATTTTTCAAATTTTTTTACGTCCAAACAATCGCCTCCTAATAAAAAAACTAAAATGAAAATTCATATTTCAATACATTCAAAATCAAATAATTTATTAATCAAATTTACTAAACGGAGGCTCAGCTGACGGTTTAGTTCAGAATTCTGAAAAAAAAAAAGCATTTTATTATTTTTAAATAACAATGACAGTACATCAGAAAGGCGCTTTTAAACTGACCTCAACTGGTGGCAGAAACGCAGTCCATCGGATTACACTGAAAGACTACAGAGTCGCAGCGACGAGCTTTTCGAGTTTAAGGAAGGCACCGCTTGAAATGCTCGTACTTTGGACTGCAGTCTGCAGGTGTATGCACAGACGTAGGGACCCAAAAACCACACAAACAAGGGAAAAAAAAAAAAAAAGTTTGCACTCTTCAATTTATTTAAACATTGGAAAGGCAAGTGGAGCGTGATGACGTCAGCAAAATGTCCTAATCAGCCGGGCATCTGACAATCTGACACGTGGGATTAGAAAACGACTCTACAGAAAAGGATTCTCCTGGAGTTACTGCAGGGGTAGTCATCTGGATCTAACACTCGTTTAATTTATTAGATTTGGTGTGAATTAAATGATTTTGAACTTAAAAATATTGATTGATTCGATAAATAGGTGAATTTTATTTAATTTTTTAATTAAATAAATTAATTTATATTTAATGATATTTATTTATTTTGAATTTATTAAATAAATAAATTATTAATAAATTAAATACGGTTCATTTGTTTAAAATTTACTTAATTAAATTACTTATTATCATTAAATATGTATTAAAAAATTTTTAAAGTTCAAAGATTAATACAGTAATTATAAACGATAATAATTTTATATTTTGTAAGATTTAAATTTGTAGTATTTTTGTATTTTACTTTGCTTAATTTTTACTTATTAATTATATTTTGAATAAATGAATTCATATTCAACTCGATTTGTTATGGATTCATTATGGATAAAAAATAATAAAAGAATCTGGATTTAATTCGATTATTAATTTTACTAAACAAATTAAATACTCATTTAATAAACTAATTGAATTCGAATCTTAAGATTTTAATTTGTCTAGCAAATGTACCAAAACTAAATTAACAAAATTTTGACCTGGTTCATTTTTCATTCGATTCAAATTTCATTTACTCATTCATTTTATTATCCCTTTTGTAGCTTACCATTAGGTTTTTCCAGTGCTAAAAAAAAAATAATAAGAAAGCCATAGAATTATATGAGCCAGTAAGTGAATTTCATTTGGTTATAACTTAAATTAAATTTAACGGATGGAGACTCTAAAGAAAATTAGCAAGCGCTGACAAAATTTTTAATCAAATCATAGACATGTTCTATACTTGAGCTTGTTGAAAATATAAGTTAATATTGCTTTTTCAAAATTTGCCAGAAACAATGAACAGTTACTTGAGTTTTGCATTCTTGTTAATTAACCCCGAGTTCTAAGCAACAACAGGTTGTGACCATAAACAAAAAACTTTATATGTCATAACCCTGAAGTTGTTACTGGATTAGTGGGCATAAAATTATCAAGATGTCACAAAGTAGACCAAATTCTAAGCCTTTGAAGAAGATTTTTTTGTGTCAGAAGAACAAAATAAGGTGGAGAGCCACGACGATAGTTTTTTGACACAAGGCAATGTAATCCCTGGAATACAATAACACTCTTGTGAGGTTGCACTTCCAAACATAATAGTTTTAAACGACAAAAATAAATTGATGAAAAAATATGAGAAAATCGACAAAAAGAAAAGTGTAATAAATTGAAAAAATTTAATTGTTTTCTTCTATTTTTATTATTGTAATAGGCATCTTTAAAGATTTTGTATGTCTCACTTATATTGAGAAATCTCAATAGGACTTTTCTTAGTTCAATTTGAATAAATCACTCACTGTTTCTTATTTTATTTAAATTAATCATTCATATGTTTCACAATTTAATTTAAATAATATTTATATTTGACTTATTCAATTCTAATTTATAATAAAAATAAATAATTACTCTCATTTTAAAATCTAATTTATAATAAAAATAAATAATTGCTCTGATTTCCCTTCTCATTAGTGAGATATTAGCATTTCAAAATAAACATATAATTAGGTTACCATTAAATTTGCTTTGTTTTCTTGGAATCTGACTCCACAATCTCTATGAAAGGGTTTAAATTTCTTGCTCTAGTTTTGATTGAATTGTTTGGGGTCATGTAATTAAAATATTTTCCTCATGTACTTTTTTTTTATCTACTATCTGTACTGCATATTTTATTTAAATTAGATTTTATTATTGAATCAAACAAATCTTACATTACATATCAAAAAAAGAAAGAAAAAGAAAAAGGAAAAGGGGGGGGGGGGGGGTGGGGTGAGCCAATCTTAAATTAAAAGCAAAAAGACGTCAAAAACTCTTTAACTTATTCTTCTTCTTCTTGTTCTTCTTGTTGACATTCTTTCGCTTCTGACCAGCACAATCTTCCTCATTTTTCAGGCTTTCGTTTTCTTCTTCATTGCCTTGGTTTCCTTCACCAACTGCGGGCTCCTCACATTTCATGCTCTGCTCTTTCTTCCTCAGAAGGAAATCGACAAGTCCGTTAAGTGCCACATCAGCATCCTCACTCTTCATAAGCTCCTCAGCAACCTCAGCCGGGGTCACCTCCACCTCCTTAATCAACTCTTCAATTTCATCAAACATAGAATGAGACTTAATTTTCAGATAATTGAAAGCAAGAATTTTGAACCCGCTAGGCGTTAAGTACGACATATGAATGTGCATGTCCATGCGGCCTGGCCTCAGCAATGCAGGGTCCAGTCTCTCCTTATAGTTAGTTGTGAACACAAAAATCCTCTCATCCCCGCAGCTTGACCACAACCCGTCAACAAAATTGAGTAAACTAGATAGCGTTACCTGCCATTGACATCAACCGGAAACAAACAATTAGTCTTAGGAATCGCAAATTGCAATGCTAGTAGCTCCACTAACACTTGGTACTTACTTGACTGTTTTTTTCATCATATCCTCCTCCATACTGTCGATTCTCCAATTCAGTGCTGCAATCAATATCTTCTATTACAATAATTGATCGGTTTCCTGTAGAGACTAAGAGTCTTCTGAGGTCTGAGCTGCTTCTCAAACTCGCAAGCTCCATATCATAGATGTCAAACTTTAGATAGTTACCCATGGCTGCAATCAAGCTTGATTTCCCCGTACCGGGAGGGCCATACAACAAGTACCCACGCTTCCATGCCTTGCCAACTCTCCTATAGAACACTCTTCTCTTCACAAATCTGTCCAAATCATCAATCAACGCCTGCTTGAGCACCGGGTCGATTGCCAATGTGTCAAATGTTGATGGATGGTCAAGGTTGATTGCATCTGCCGCGCCAAGGGCATATAAATTGATCACCTTTTTAGTTTCTTTAATGGCCTTTGATCTTTCTGCTACATATGGGAGGTACTTGTTCAACACCTTGTCCTTGTATCTCTTGCAGAAGCTGAGGTGAAATGATCTGTGTTCGGCTGTTTCCGATGCATAGAAACCGCTGTCGTAGTCAAATGATGTCTTCTGCTTTTCGGTAGTGACAAGCTCCCAAGTGAGCTGCATTCCTTCAAATGCGTCCACGACTTTCTGGCCTTTATTGATGGTGACTGAGAGGCTCTTCTCTCGCGGTGCTTGAGAAACCTTGAGCTGCTGAATTGATGGGGTGACTCTTGTGCTCAAGTACAATTCAGCAGCTTGGTAAATTTCATTGACGGAGAATCCTTCAGATTGTTCAATGATGAGTGTCAGTTGATCGGAAAACTTCCCAAAAAGACCCTCGAGTTTGGATGATAAAATCTCTTTAAGTTTTTGGGGAATGAACTGGCTGGTTATCGTCTGGACTTCGTTTAGGATAGTTCGGACAAGCATTGCTGAAGCGGCGAAGGTGGTGTAGGTTGATAAGACTGATGATGTTGAAGGCATGCTTGAGAGAGAGACCATGTTTGATTTGATTAGTGGGAAAGTGATTGTTGTGGGATAAAGAAAGGAAGTTTAAATTTGTTTGCGTATTTGCTGGCTTGGATTGCAGCATGCATATGTCAAATGGGTTTTATAGATGGAAAGTAGCTTCCCCATGAAGCCGTTGCATTAGAAAAAGCGACATAATCCAAATGGACCGGCAGACAATTACAAGGCTTCCACAGCAATTTTCCAGCCTAGTCAAGTGTGCGTACTGTGCAGCATGCAGCACATAACAAATAAGAAATTGGCAAGGATATCTTACCCACCATCCCTTAGTCAATCTTCTTGAGCAATTCTCAGCGAAGAAAGATAGCGGCGACATTCCAACTCTAAAGCAATTAAATATCTCTTTTGAAAATCTCAATTCAACACTCTTAATTATTTTTAGTTCCAGGTTTGACCAGCTGCTTGCAGTTCTTTTTTTTTTGGTCGTGAGATTTTTCCAACGTTTGTGTCCTCTGTTCGTCATTAGTCAATCGACGTTTTGCATAAATTAAGTAAATAAGTATTGTAAATTGTTTTTCAATACAGTTTCATCTCACTGAACATAGGGTCTGATGAAGGGATAACTATTTGACAGTCATAATTTCATTTTCATACTAGGAAGTGATTATTCAGAAAATTATTTTAATGTAAATTAAAAAAAATGCTGCCACAATGACAGCTAATGATTGTGATAAATAATCACTTAAGTATTATCACACTTTCCTCACATCCCCAGAAACTGTTATTTTGTAATGAATGAAGCGCCTCAAGATTTTGAAAATAAAAGCTCAGTCTAGCATGAAGTACGATGGTTAACAACCACTGATCAGGCAATCCAACAATGTGTCGGAATGAATATGGGGCAAATAACCCAAAAAACGGAGAAAAGAAAAATAGATGGTTTACTCCTATGAAGATAGAACCTTCTGAACCTCAACAGTGACTTCTTTTGGGGGTTTTTCTGCAGGAAGTTGGGCAAGAGCACCTTTCTTGGCATAATAATCAATTACCTGAAATTCAAATTTGGTCCTGTAAGAGGGATGCTTACAAGCTGACAAAACACGCAGGAGCAATATATTTTTCAAGAATTGAGACGTCACTGATAGAATGGATGCATGCTAAGCAGACAACCAGAAAGTTTTTTAAGTTAAAAATATATATTCCTTCTTTGATAGGAGACAAGCAAAAATCTTTCCATTCAAAGAACAATGAGAGTTTGAGAACCAGAAACCCCAAGCCTAAAATCACCATATGCAGAGACAACAGTCAAATTGATGCTGCAACATGATTACGAATAAAGTATGACAATATCATGTTGGAAGAGAGTAGACAGATGCCATGTTATTGATTGCTGAATATCAATCAAACATTTCCACTGACCCAAAACTTCAGAAGTGCACAAAGGAAGGAGTCAAAGTATTAAATGTCAAATACACGTGACAGTTTAAAAATTAAAGCATCTCTAATTTTTCTTTAGCCGTGTAAGTGACATCAACTAGTCGGACACAACTTCAATCTATTGAGATGCTGATTCCACTATAATAGATAGAGTTGCTTCTATTTTATCATGTGTATTAATTTTCAGCATAACTTAGCCACAATGAATTAATCCATTTCAGTGGAAAAGAAAAACAAAGTCCTACCGGTTCAGTCTGCTTGTGAAATGCCTCCAGCCGTGACTTGAGAACTTGTGCAGTATCATCTTTTCGCTGTATCAGAGGCTCTCCTGTGACCTACAGATTATGCTAAATGTGGATTATTATTCATGAGAGTGGAAATCCCACTTCATTAGTCAGGTTACAGGCAAAAAGTATAAATGGGAAATTAAGGACAAATCCAACTTGTAAGCATTGCGTGCATGTGCATTTGTGACTAATTTTCAGAATTTTCATAGGTATGTTTGAAAGGTTGATACCGACATCTTCATCAGCCATGATATAGAATTAGGTTAACTGCCTCCATTCAGAAATAGATCAAGCTTTGGCCTGAGCTTACTGATGCACCACAAGTTAGAAGTGTAAATCAGTTAATTGCCCCATGGATAATTGTCATAGATCATGCTTTGGCTGAGCATATCAATGTACCACAAGTCCGAAGAATGTAAAGCAATGGAAGGCACATTTTTATTTCAAATACAACATAGACGGTCAGGAAACCAACATGTTGCGAAGCTAATAATATGACTGCCAATTATCTACTCTGTCAAGGTATTCAAGCTAAAATATTGTTAGTTCCCTTACCTATTTCAATCATCAATTTATAAGCAAAACGAGATACAAAAAAGATGAGACCAATGCCAACTTGCATCATCAAAAACATGGACTTTGGGTGGTGCATACTTAGTGTGGTAAGATCGACCACTGGCATGGTGTATCCAACGACCTCTGATCCTCTCCTCCAATATGGAATCATCAATTGCAAAGTTAAGAACTTTATCAATTCTGGTTCCCTGCTTTTTTCCCCCCAATAAACATATCATTAGAAGTCAATGAGGAAAACTGAAGAAAAAATCAGATATACTGGGAAAGGGAGGAACCTTTTCCGCTTGTACCACAGTTCTTGGGAACCCATCCAGAATAAATCCTTCTTCACACGAAGGTTTCTTCATCGCCTCATTGATAATTCCCACCACCAAATCATCAGAGACAAGTTCTCCCTACACGATTAAAACAAATTTAACCACACCAACAACTTACCAACTGAATGTGCTACAGAAAATGCAGCCACATGATTCAACCTGGAAGTGTATGAATGAAATTAAAGAGAAAATTACATTATCCATTGCTTCTTTTGCCTTAATCCCAAGTGAGGTTTTTGCAGCAACAGCGGATCTAAGCATATCACCAGTGGCCAAATGGCACAAGCAATACTCATCCTTGATCACTGGTGACCGTGTACCCTTGCCAGATCCAGGTGGACCTACAAATACTCATTTCATCATAATTTAAGTGCATTCCTATGAGCTAAGAGTTAAGACACACTAGAAGCCAACTCACTTGCAATAAAGCTAATTCTTTAGGCGTATAAAAGAAAGCATTTGTACCACTAGGGCTTCAATGCAAGTAAAATACAATGCCTTTTTTTTTTAAATACAAATAAAATTAACTGGGAAAATCTCCGCCATATGATAGCATCATATATTTTCATAATTCACGAGCATCGTCACATTTTAGCTCTACATTTGGAGCACAGAGAGATAACGGATTGAAAACCAAACACCACAACCATAAACTTAAAAGCGTGGCAAAATATATCAACAAAGAGTTACTATTTCTCAAAAGTAACCAAAGAAAAAAAAATTAAAACCTAAGCCTCATAAAGAATCAAGCATTCCCTCGCAATTAACAAATACCGAACAATCCCCAGATTAAAGAAATGGAATAGTACCAATGAGAACGAGACGCTTGTTGGGCTTAGAAGAACACATGAAGCGACGGAGTAGCTCCGCCATCATATCAACCGAAGGCACATTCTCCAATTCTACTGAAGAGCTCGCCATTTCTCTGTGTTTCGTTTAAAGTTTTAACTCCTGCTGTGTATTGGGCATATATATCATCATATAACTGGAAATAGAACGACCGAAATCTTTAATACAAAATTAAACAAAGAGATAAATAATTACACAGCAGATATTATATAACTAACACATGGGTTGTGGCCGCGTTGGTGGGTGATATATATTTATCGAAGTTTTGGTGAAGTTTTAGCGTTGGTGAAATTTTAGTGGCTTAGTTTTGGTATCTGATTGCAAACTATGGGTCTGAACGTCTGATGATGTTTCGGCCTTTTGATTGGACTTCCCCTGATCTCACATTGCCGTTTGATAATCAGCTTTAACTCTTTTAACTGTAAGCAGCAATGCAATGGATTGTGTCATCAGTGGGCCAAAGGATTTGGCCAGCTAAGATGAGACGAAGCATGGAATGCATCAAGAACTCCACTTCGCTCGTGCACCAGCGGGCCGTTAGGTCAGCCCAATTTTTATCTGAAGGAAATGCAATATACATAAGTACACTCTCTGTTTTTTTTTTTTAATAATAAAAGAAACTAATTTCTTAGGTCTGGCTGTTCATACCATGGACTAATATAACTATGTAGCGATATTGGCACTTTTTTTTTTAATTGATCTCACTCATTGGGTTCAATTTGATGGGGGCGAAGTTGGTAATTTGGAAAGTTCCATTTATCAATTGCATTAAAATTTGAACACCGGGCTTCTGAGGATTACGCGCGACTCTATAGGACGGCAGCCACATTGGGCAATAATTAATTGGTTATCTGGCCATTCAAAAGTCCAGACAACGTAACATAACTTTCACTGCATTGGATTGTGAACCTCTCTGCTTGGTGGTACCCGAAACAAGGACTCAAAACCTCAAAAAAACAAGTCCTCTATTTCAGAATAGTGACGACAGAGTACAGGGGAAAAGGATTTGGGAGAGAAAGGGGAGTGGGTGTTGTTGAGTCCACAGGTGACTGTTTACCGTTGGAATTCTCTTGAATATACCGTTCTTCATTGCACTCTCCCTCTTGAATAAACCTTTCTTTATTACAAAAGTAAATGACTTGACTACATTGTCAGTTAGAACTTTTCCAGAGCACACGTATAATTGAGTGGATTTTGCTAAGTACAAACCTCCAAAAGCTAAAAGAGTATTAGCACCGCCGCACAAACTACAGAATCAAAGAGACTATTATATAGTACATTTATATTGCACATTTCATACAAGAAAATGAGTTTTTTATCCCTTTCATAGAAGGTGTATCAGCGTAAGAGACGATTTCATGACTATATGCCATCTCACCACAGCCATTCATAAACAGTTGATACAACATAAGCCAGTATCGGAACCCAGGGATTACTGCTTGGAGCTGCAAATAATGAATCACAACAAAGAGGTTGCCTTACATCAAAGGCACATTAACTGCCTGCCTCGTGGCCTGGAGGTCACAAATATAGAAAGGAACATAAAAACTCAGGGGCAAAGGAAGGATTAGCAGTCTAAAACAGAGTTACTTAATCCAGGTCTCACCAACTTCATTAGGCCAGGGCTAACGCCTTACCGAAATGGAGCACCAATGCAGTAGCCACATGCCATCACTGGTTTTATATCATAAAACAATTTATAATTTACTTCATTTATTTGATTTTCGAGCAAGAAAACGATCCCTGGCTGCCTCAATTCTACTTTTGTGATCATTAGCAACCACAGCAGCTTTGACCTCTGTTTTTGGCATATCTGCAAGTTTTTTCTCTGATGCCTCTTCAATCTGACCAGCTCCACCACTGTCTCACAAAAGCTAAAAATTAAAGCTCAACTTGGCTTACACATGATTTTTTACAGTAAAAAAGGGGCCATGCTCATGTGCAAAGTCAGATGATCCACATTCTCATTAAATATAACTCAGAATAATTTCTAAGTTTAACAACTTACCTCAGTTTGTTAATATCTATTTTTTCAAGCTTCTTTAAAATGGGCATGACCCATTGCATCTCCACAGCACACACACTGCGCATATATGGACGAGAGGTGGCAATGAGCTCATGGTAAACAACATAATTCGGGAGCAGTCCTTCTTCATCTGTTTTAAGCACAGATGATGGATGTACCTAAAAAAAGAACAATCAATTTACTTTCAGTTGTATTTGAAACAACATTTGACTTAATGATTCAAAACATACAAGCAGCTAGTACTAGGATACTCCAAATATTAAATGATTTCTCTAATTTAAATCAACACAGTTCTAGCCTTCTTCCTTGATCCAATACAAGGATTTTGAATGTCGTGTGGAAGTGAACATCAGTCATTCATAATGTAACATCTACTTGTTTAACTGTATATTGATGGTCTCGTAATTCGTGAAAACAATACTAAATCTGGTGGATGATAAGATTAAACAAATACCTGAACCAGTTGAGGCTTAAAACCTAGAGTTCGATAGCCATTGTGATGAATCATTCTCTCAGCAAGCTGGTTTGCATAGCCTACACATAAAGCCTTCCTCAATTTCCTATAATCCTGTCGGCTTTCTTTCCATCTATGATTGGCCCGTACATCTACTGATCCTGGCTTCCCCATACAATACAAACTATTAAGGAAGTTAAGAAAGGAGAAAGCAGCTAAGGTAATAGGATGAGAAGATATAAATAAACTTCTATGCACACAGTACATAAATGGTATGAGTGCATAAACTCCTCATAGGTAATTTATTCTCCAAGTTGGAAAAGTGACTCCACTGTCATACTGAATGCAGTAATTTCCGAAAAGGAAAGCATTATTTATAAGATATCATCTACAATTTCCATATCCATTACTGTTACAATTCCCAAACGTGCTAAGGCATTGTGTACCTGGTCTCAAGACTCCTCACCAAAACCACTGAGGCAATTTAAAATTAAAGGACTTTTCTGGAACATGTTAAAATTAGAAAAAGGGCTTTTTTGATGACCACTTATAAAAATTGAACTGGGAGTTAACTCATGTCTGAAAAGGATTCTTATCCAAAATAAAAAAAATGAAGAAAAGATTGTGAATGATAGACAACCATTCCTCCCACAAAGTTACAAAGTTAATGCACTTCTTAAATGATATAGAAAAGAAACTTTAGCAGCAACAGCCTCCCATATGGAACGAGTGCCAATATTTGAACAAATACCCTTTTAGGAACAAAAACACCATTAAGATATCTTAACACACGTAGCAAGTTTTATGCAAGTAGGCCCCTCAATAACAAAGTATACTGACCCTTGGCTATCTTCTGCATTATCTGACATAGTTGTTTCCGAACGTCTTTGACAAACATCATTCCTCGTACCTACAAATTGTATGTTCAAAATATTATACAGCTTTAAATACTAGACCAGAAAAACCAAAGAAAGTAAAAATAATGTGAGCACTAATTTGGTGAATTCCCTTAGCTTCATCACCCAAAGGCTGAGGTTGCTGCAAAGATACTCAACCATTCACAGTCATTATGTATTCTCAACAGACTGCTATCTTGTCCACCAAACATCTATACTGAGTATAAATTACAGTGTCATACAATAGTCCCTACATAATTTCAACATCTCATGCTAACAAGATCAATACTCTACTGAGAATCTAAGGTTATTATGCTCATGGCTTGCAGTTTTTATGATTTTCGGCAATTATTGTTCCTTTTCAGATTATTAGAGACATCTCTTTTGGGAGTTGATTTCTGATGCCTTGGTTCCTTAGCTTTCCACATTCTAGTTTAGCTCAGTCACACTCCCTCTGAATCAACATACATAGGTTGTGCCCACTTGGACCATTTTTTGTTTTCAGTTTTATAAAACTAATAGGGTACGTATTTCAGATATATAGCAAGCCTTCAGAGGCATAAAATACGTAGGTACCTGCAGGCAATGATCTTTGACCCAATTGACATCATAATCATATTCATCCCAACAGTCGTAAATCTGTAGCAACTGAATGTGATCACCCCAACCAGAACCATCAGGAAGTTCCAAGGGAGTGTGCTTCCGCTTTTTCTCGGTAATCTTGCTGCAGTTAGAAATAAGATTACCACTAATTCACTATTTCAAAACAGAATGTTCTCTATACAGAGTTCAATTTTTGTCATTGCGATTTCAGTGATATCTTTTTTCCAATTATCATGCCAACCAAGTGGTATGAAACACTTTAGGCCAAACATACATAAACACAGGACAGCCGTTTTAATTAATTCCTTTTTAAGTTTTCAACTGCAAAAAAAAAAGTAAGAAATATCCAATTGATTGATATTTGATGACTTTTATAAATTCAGTGTACACTAATCTAAAAGGTTCACAATTTTTCCTAATAAAGAATTTTACAGAGAAGCTGAAACTATCAATAGCATCTAAAACAAAGGCCAGTGATAAAAGGATTCCAGATGAACTAACCTTCGACCAGGAAGCAATGTGGTCTCCACTGATAACATGGCAGCTACAGTCAAAGCTTGAGATAAACAACCATACTCATTTGCCTCCATTAACATCCGTGAAAGTGAAGGTTCTAATGGAAGCTCTGAGCATAACCATAGAAAATACACAATAAGTTCATATATTGAATTAATTGCAAGGCGAACTAAATCTATAACTATAATTATTATTTCAAACATAGAAAAATGTGCATCTCCTAGACACACAAAACTAAGAAGCAAAGACAAACACTCCAAAATATGAATTGGTATCAAAAAATAGACTGCCTAAAAATTTAGATGAGCATTTTAATGCAAGGGCTATAAGTTAGAAAGTCATATAGTTAAGAAGGATCTCAACAATCAAAATAAACCTGCAATGTGGAGATATTTGGCTTTATGAGGCTGACTGGAAAGATAAATTCTCATTATTGACCATTCAACATCACTGAAAAACCAACTAGCCGATTCATAACCATTCTATTTTGCAAGTTTAAAGATGTTTTAATAGTCAAAAGAAGTTAGCTAGAAAATTTGAGCAAATTCTCAAATGAGAATACCCTAACAAAGAAAGTGACTAAAAAGCTTCCTGATCAAAGGACAATTATGGAAGGGCAAAAAATAAAGTACCAGCCATTGTTCTTCCAATACTTGTAATGGATCCATTTTCATCAATAGCGTCAATCAGATATAATTGCCTTAGTGCATCTTCTAATGACTCAGCTGCAGAAAAACATACAGATTTTAGTCCATATATCCAAGATCACCAGAAATCTAATGCCATCCAACAACTTTCAAGATTGATTACAAAAGGATTCCTAAACGTGTGCCTTACGCTAAAGGCCACAGTTCATGTGAACAATAGTTATATATAGTACACATGAACAGTGATAAATATGGTCACATGTTTAACAATTCCAATCATGAAATACATAAAAGTCAAATACATCCTCCCTCTTCTCTTTTGCCAGTGCTTTCAAGGAATTGTGGAAGATATATTGAACAAAGTATGTACCAGTGAACAATGAAATTAGCATGCATGAGTTCATAAACAATGAAAAGCTGCAGAAATAATGCTTCCTTACAGGAAGGGGGATCGAGAAAATCAAACTTGAGAACGTTAATATCAGAGAGGTCCAATGATTTCAAATAAAGAACACTGCCAGCGAGAGAAGATCGCTGTATTTCAGGCACTGTTACATCAAGGAATTCATCGTGGTAAACAGTAGATGGGTACAACCGGTAACACTTTCCAGGGCGCGTCCTTCCAGCTCGTCCAGCTCGCTGATTAGCTTGCACTCTGAAATATCGCAAAGTCAGTGAGTCATTATAATTATAATCAAAACAAAAGACATAAATCTGATAGCTAGAATATCTGAAACATGATACCAAAAGCATAAGTGGAAGTATCCAACTCACTTGCTAATTTGAACTACATCAAGGGAATACATGCCCGATGATGGGTTGTATTGCCGCTGCTTCACATAACCACAATCAATAACATACCTGTTGAGCACACATAAGTTCCAAGCATGAGGAACCCAAATTTGACATAAATAAATAATTTGGACCTAATAACCCAGTGAAATGTTGTGCAAAAAGGAATTTAAAAAAAAAAAGAAGAAAAAAACTGGATTTTCATAAATGCAGAAAATAGTCGGCAAGCCTAACAGGAAAGGAAACAGGGAACTCTTTCATAAAAACAAGATTATAAAACCACAAGAGCAAGTAAAAAATTTTTGAGGCAATTCTAAATGCTCATCCCATAATTCTCTTAACACTGTCAAGTAAAACAACTTCCTAATGGATTCTTACTTCTGTTTTCATTTCTCTTTTCCATCAATCTTGCTTTTCTTCTAACTACAACCATCATATGCACAAAGCTACTAATTTAGGCAAGGGAAAAACAACTACCCCACCGCAGTTGCTTCCATGTATTTTGCGTCATCCAAAAGAATCTTCATCAACAACATTTCAACCTATACTAAAAGATCAATAACTTATGTAAAGTTTCCAATGATTTCTAAACAAATCTAACCAAATTTTGACTGCAACAAAAGAGCAATCAACACATCTATAAGCTCAATTAAAAAGTGTAAGGCATATATGAGAGAGAAAATGTGAAAAAAAAGTGAATAATATGGTCTAACATGGATATGATGGCATGAATACAATCACCAAATCAAATCTTCATGCAGGTATCACATCTCCTTACACTACACCATCAACGGTCAAGGAAGTCTCAGCAATGTTTGTGGAAACAATAAATCGCCTACAATTTGGAGGTGGAGGACTAAACACGCGCACCTGTTGGGTCATAATAAACATGAAACATCAACCACATAGAAAATTTATCTAGATTTACATATTCGAAAAATTAAGCAAAGTAGTCTCTTGATGGGATAGTCACAACATTTGGTGAAAGGATATTCTTATGAAGGCCAAAAGAATGCACGAGCTGATTATTTCTAAAATGGCAATTATTAATTACTAATTGGTCAGAGCAGTTGAAGTTGTTTTATCCATAAGTATGGCATCCATATTTCTGCAATCACTTATAAATAAATATTCTTATCAGGCCTGGAGTCTCAGAAAGTGCACAAGCAATAAGGTCCCAAATTGGACACACTGAAATTTTGGTTTGACATTTGCTGTCAGTAACAATTTGTATTATTATTATAATTATTATTATTTTAAAGAAAGAAGAATTAGTTCAATAGAAATTGGCTTCATTTCTTTTAAACGAAACCCTTGACAATTATATACTACTTCACAGAAGCACTTGGAGAAATGATTTGATATTGACAAGGTAGTTAATAGTTGGAATATTTACATTTGCTACACATCTCACCCAAAGAAAAAATTTTACACCAACAAATCATCATTGATCTGGTTTGAAATGGAAAAGACTTGAGATATTGAAGAATTAATATATCATCTTCCATTTCTGCAAACTAGAACTTGTTTCCTATAAGACTATGCATCCCTAATGAGTTATTGTATAAAGAAACAAAAATGAATTAACAAGCAGCATCACAGTTCCAGTTAAACAAGGATGAGGTTTATATTCCAATGGATGCAATTCCTGGAGGTCTTTCCCCCTCTCTACCCATTGCAAATGACAAATATGCTACTAAGAAACAGCCAACAATGACCACTCATAAAGAGTTTTTTATGCCATCAATACTATTACACAATGCCAATGTAACTGATAAAGGTGATGCATGCATACAAATAAGCCATAAGCACACATTTCTAGAAGAGACTGGAAATTACAAAGCAAAAACCTAAATCTGAAAGGTGCGCTGTATTAAAAAAAAAAAATCAAAAGATACCTTGGATATATAACTTTACAAAGTTTCATCAAGAGATTAAAAGAAAAAAAAAAAAAGGAAACAAAAAGCCAAAATTGAAAAACTTGCCTGCATTTCAGGTGGCAAGGAACCATGAAGGGGAAGGATTATGGCATCCATGCAGGACCCTTCATCCAGGCTTCGAACTTTATCTTCTAACTTTGAAACTAGCTTCTCTATGTCATCCTATGAAAGACTACATATCACAACCAATACAAACACGCACAGCAAACATTAACTGCAGTGCTTACTATCTCATTCCTAAAACTGAAAATAATAAAATCTTACCTGTCCAGTCATGAACATCAACACGTCACCTTCGGGCTCCCGAACATGTATATCTGTAAGCACCATTTTTTTGATAATAAAAATTGTGAAAAACAATTGGAACATTAGAAACTACTGCAAAATTTTAGCACATCAGTCCATAGTGACCCTGAGATTTATCTAGAGGTTGAGATTAACATGAAAAAAATTTCATTCCTTTCTCTTTTTGGTAAAAAGGTGCTCCAATTTCAGTTCCCCTACCAATTCTCATGAGTGACAGTGGATGAATTTCAACACTGAATGTGCCATAGAGTGTCGCATTATGTGCACATACATGTATAAACATTTTGAGACCCTCTACCTAGTTGTCTATCTAGGGCGATTGACCTACATCTTCCTCCACAGCCCCGGGCCCCTGTCTCGATCTCCTACGATGAAATCTGAGGGTCAAAATTCTAAAAACTAGCAGTAATACTACACAACAACTCTGGTTTGACCAAGTTCAAGGAAAAAAAAATAATAAATAAATATTATGTTCTTTTGGGCAAAATATTTCAAAGTCTTTGCTCTATCAAGATCACACAAAACCAATACTGTAAACAACAGAGACAAACTGTTAAGCTTCTATACACAAGGAGTTGACAAAGATATCAGTCATACCAATTGCTGTTTTCAAAGCAGACTCAAGATAGCTTGTAGGACGCTCCTTGCTGTGCAATATCTCCACAGGATACAACTTTCCAGGGACATTCAATGTGGGGCAATTTGAAAAGAACTTGGAAACTTTTTCACCATCAAGAGTTGCTGATGTGATCAAAATCTTTAACTTTGATGCTCGTAAATTAACCAAGCGTTTCACAAGACCCAGTAATATGTCCCTGACAATGGATGCACTCATTAATACTCAGGATATAAAAAATGCAGTAGGTTCAAAAAATATAACGTCACATTTTTAACATTTTTTTATATGTACTTTGAATAAATCAAGCCCCACAGTCACTAAAACCCAAAACCACTCATTTAACTGAGATCACTCACCGGTGAACTAAAAACCTTCAATAACACACATACATGTAGTGATAAAAAGTGGCATAGACATTTAAAACAAATGATGATACAAACTGAACACAATAAACTAAATCTTACGTGTTGAGACTCCTCTCATGGGCTTCATCTAATATGATAACTGAATACTGATTAAGAGCTGGATTAGACAGACTTTCTCGAAGAAGAACTCCATCAGTAAGGTATCTATGGAGTCGAAAACCTAACATTAGCCACATTAAACTACGCAAAATATTAGAGATAACCATATCAAAACCAAATCCAATAAAAACCAGTGGACTTCATTACTTAATAAGTGTTCTTTCCGATGTTCTATCCTCAAATCGTATTGCATAACCTACTTCCTCCCCAAGCCGAACACCAAGCTCCTGTGCAACTCGTCTTCATAAAACAACATAATAAGTCAAGCAAAATCTTCTAACTAGGAGAAATAAATAAATAAACAAGAAGAACAAAATCCGGTCCCATAATTAGCAATGTAACATTTCAAATGAACTTCTGCAATCAGTTTTAAAATTTAAAAGGCTTCAAAAAGTAACAGAGTCAGCTAAACTAACCTTAAATATTCAAATAAGAACTTGTTATTTGACCAAAAAATAAAGTTAAATTAATATAATTTAAGTTATCCATAGACGAGTTACGTTTTGAGAGTATAACCTGGCAACGGATACGGCAGCGACTCGGCGAGGCTGAGTAACGCCGATAATTCCGGATTTGGTGTAGCCATGTCGGTGGAGTATCTGAGAGAGCTGCGTGCTCTTGCCGGACCCCGTCTCTCCGATAACCACCACCACTGGATTCTGGTCCACCGTTTCCACTATCTTTTCTTCATATTGGAGAATCGGAAGATTCGCCATCGATCAATTAACACGAGGTTTAGAGCTTAGGGTTTTAGGATCTTATCGAGGAAGTTTTGATTTTCTAATTCTTTTCGCTCTATTTGATTTCACTTTCCATTTTTTTCCCGGTTCGCGCTGCCGGTGCCTTACAGTCAATTAGCCTAGTCAATGAATCACGGTACAAATTTCACCGTTACATTTTGATGCTTTTTTTTTAATGTAGAAGAAGAATAAGAAATAAGTTTTTTCTATGCATAAATCCCTTTTTTGTTTAGAAAATAGAAAAAAAAAATCTCTTGGATTTTAAAATATATATTTGTAAACTGTAATTTGTATAATTTTAAATACGGTTTCATATTTTTTGAAACAAAAAAAATTCTCATATATACTGATTTTGATTAATATAGAAAAGATTATTTTAATAGTAAAAATTTTTTTAAAAAATTGCCCCAAGCATTTTTTTTACGACCACCAACAGCGTGATAATTTAAAAAACACATCACTCATTAGAGGTTTTAGTTTTGCAACCATTAATTTTCAATTAAATTATCACTAAATAAATGTGCCCATCACAGAGAAAAAGTTTGTACTTAAAAACCTAAATTCTTTTTTTATTTGTAGACATACAGAGAATGGAATAGCTATAAAAATACAGTCAGCGGAAGCAATTCTCCATGTTGCTCGACGGAAATTAGACAAAACCACCTATCCATGATTTACTCTTAGTTTCATCTTGCCAAAAACGCCTTGCCCGGTCACAAGCCTAATCCCTCTAACCCACAAGTCAGCCATTGCAAGCCCACCCCGGCAAACAAAATGCACCTCCTTATTCTGTGCAGTCACAACATGAAATATTCCCGGTTCTTCAACATCGAATTTCTTCCGGCGGTTCCATCGGAATATGTCGCTAGGACCAACTTCAGCCGCTCTGCATACCACATTTCTCTTACTTGACTTCCCCCACTGCAAAACGCCAGTGGACTCCACCATTTTAAGTAGTTTGACATGGGGCGATCCTTTGCCACACTTCGTGTGCTTCTTTACATAAGTGCCGTCTAACACGAGAGTTCGAGCAAGCTCGTCTAATATAACATTCTCAGCTTCATTTCCATTACCATTTTCCCTTGCAAGTGCAAGTGCCGTCTCATTTCTTGCATTCTCAACGTTACATTTTGCCCCACTTGAAATTAAGAGTTCACACACTCTGCCGTGGCCTCTTTTTGCTGCTAACATGAGTGGGGTGTATCCATCAGCATCTGAGGCATTTACATCATAGCCTCTACTAACCAGTGTATGAACTAAGTCAAAGTCTCCACGTTTAGCTGCTCGATGAAGAGCATAAACCACAGCAGAACGCTTTTGACCCTCTTCCATTGCATACTCGAGAATTACTTGTTCGAGAACTTCACTGTTCTGGTTTAATTCTGCTAAGGTGATTGCCGTCTCACCATACTTATTCTGCAGCCTTATGTTAGCACCAGCATGAAGGAGCAGCCTGAAGGCATCTACATGGCCAGCTGCTGCAGCTGTCATGGCAGCTGAAAATCCATCAGCATCCTGTTCATTAAGATCAATGTCTGCCTGCTCAATGAGTTTTTTCAAGGCATCCACATCATTTGCTTGAGTTACAAACATCAAAGGAGAAAATCTCAAGGCGTTACTTGATTGAATTATCTTCCCTGATCGAATTGAATCAACTACTGCTTGCTGAAAGCCAAGAGTCCACCTACTTGACTTTGCAATTGAATTTGCACACTGACCAGCATAATTGATCAATCCCATATCAGCCCCTTCTGAGGCTAGACATTTAAGGCACTCCTCATGCTTGTATCTTGCAGAAATCATTGCTGCAGTTTCTCCAGCTGCTGTTCGGGAATTGATGTTGCAGCCAGCACTGATAAGCCTTTGAAGAATTTTAGCAAATCCAAGTCTTGCAGCCAAATGAATGGGTCGGAACTCTGTTTTTGAAGATGTCTGCACCGGAAATTCTCTGTCAACAGCACAATTTAGCAGCAGATCTACTGCTCTTGCATTATTACAAAGGATGGCATGGTGGATGAGAGTCCTCCCATTGTGAAGGGTGTTAGGGGAAATGTGTTGGAAGAGCATACGCAATATAGCACCAGTGGCTTCAAAATACTCCACAGCACACCAGGTGATGAAGTAATCCTCAGCTAGTCCAGCACCCACCCGAAGTTCTTCCCCTGTATCCATGTCCCATGACCAGGCTCCCATTCTTACCTTGATGTCTGTGTTGACACCAGCCTGTCTTCCAACATCAAATATAACAAGAATCATATACATTCTCCCACGAAAGTTAGGCTCCCAATAATGGTGATTGATCTCCAAAATGCTTACCTGCAAGAGCAATCTAACAACAGAGACCTGTCTGCTAACAACAGCACCAGCAAGTGCATTACAGTCAAAATTGGCATGAAGAGCTGGCTTGGAAGACTGAAGCAGCACCCTATCAATTGTGTTGGCATCTACTCCACACTGCCAGTGATCAAATGCATCAATGTGATTTCAATACACCAACACCAGACAGAAATATCTGACTTGATTATTGATTTTGAATTTTGGTATACTATCTTCATGAGTTACCTTAATGAGTGTGTCGGCTACATTGACAAATCCTCTGCAGCAAGCAGAAACAAGAGCGTGCACGGCAACTTGTGGCCGGATTAAGTCAGTGGCCATCAACAACTCAGCAGGCCGGGCCTGCCCCAAGTAGCTGGTCTCCAACAAAGCTTCCTCACATGCCTCCTGGCATGCACCTGCTTTGATAAGAACATCCAAAATCTCCAAATGATCCTCCCTCACTGATGCAGTGGTTGCATAGCCTCTGAATAGCTTCTGATTCACATTGGCACCAACACTCTGTCACATTAACATGATAAACAAACGTTAGTAATATCAAGAGGACATTGAAGGTACTAGTCTCCATCTGGAATTCTTACAAGGCGTGAGGGATGTCATAATCAGGCTATAATCTATTGGTACAAATACTAGGGTATCTTCCATGACCGGAATAAAGGAATAACCTAAATTCACATTAATTTGAAAGCATACCTTGAACGTAAGGGGTTAAGACTTGTTGATTCAATAGAATGACAAGAATCAACTAAGTTCAAAAATACACCGAGAGCTTTCAGAACTGAAAATATTATAGAATTCAAATCCATTATCTATTCTAAAAACTAAATTAATAACAAATAATTTTGTAAAAATTACAAAAGATGTTTATTTATACTAACTATCACATCATAAAGTATATCACAATTTTTCTGTTAAAAAAGAAAATTATTGTCCATTTCCTAATTCAAGGATCTTTAAATAACAAATGAGTGCAAGAGATATGGAGATGCAAAACTTTGCTACCATATTTTTATAGTACCTTACATTTTATATTACATTTTTGTTAACACATCATGCTTATATCATTGGGGTAAAAATAACTTTGCACTTAAATTTACCTAAAATTGAAATATATCATAAATCTGAAGGACAAAACTATCTTTTTTCAAACCCCAGTATTAATTCACTATTTTTTAAACCTATCATATATTTATTTTTACCCATTAAAAAGATTGAAATTTGCCATGTAATTTCTTTCTTGTTCATTGAATTTTTTTTTTTTTTGTCAGAGATATGAATTGACCAAATCCAAAATTAGTTTCTTATTATCTCACTCAATAAGATTACTTGAAAATCACACCCAAAATTTTATGTTTTCTTAAGTCAGTAAATCTATACGGAGTCGATTCTGGTCTTTATTATTATTATAATTACTTTTTATTGTTATTATTTTCACAAACACCTTTTGTACGTGTGGTCCTTTCCTTTGTTGAAATAGTGACCCATTAATTACACACGTGTAAGAATCAATTAGGTGAAAATAAAGCCAAAAAAAAAAAAAGTGCTGGACACAAATTATCCCTGCGTTGATAGTCAGTAACACTGAGATATGAAAATCTGCAGCGTCAAGTAACTTCTCAAGCGGTCAGGTTATCCTGTCAGGAACACACATACACTGTCGTACAAACTTGCATAAAAAGATCACAAAATCTATGATAATAATAACCATTTATTCATAAAATATACAACAATATTGCCAAAAAAAATTTCCAAATATTGTTTCAGATGTGATATAACACATACAAATGAATAAACGATCATTAAATAATAAGATCAAACCGTAGATATCGAGCATTAACTCTTGATTTATCAGAATTTGAACGAGAAGTAAAAATCTGAACGGTTAGCGGATGATCCACAAATGGATGGATATTTAAAAATTAAAACCCTGTTTCTTTGTACGAAAGGAAAAATAAATGACGTACCAATAGCTTCCTGACAAGTGTAAGGTTTCCGGCGTGAGCTGCTAGGAACAAAGCGGTGACTTCGGTCTTGAACTCCTCGTACACAACGCGAACTTCATGAGCCGCTTCATCGTGCAAGAGGAGCTCAGTCTTCTTGGCTCTCAAGCTCACCGTTCCGATGAAGTTAACATCGACAAAAGGATCACCTATACATTCGTTAGCTCGCTTAACGTCGTTAACATGCACGGCGTCAACAAGACGTTGTGAGACCTCCGCTCCGTAGTCCACTGGAAACACCTGCTGCTTTCCCGCGAGGAACCCCGCGCCGGCAGGGTTTCCAAACATCATCATTTTTCTTTTTCTTTTTTTGAAGAGGAAGAAGAAGACGAAGAGTGCAGACCGAACACACGGGTTGTGTTGTGTACGTCTTGGAAATGGTTCAGTTATGTTGTATTTGATATTTGAGAAAATGAGAAGCCAGAGGAATTAAGGCGTGAGGAGGAAGGGACTCGGGGAGAAGGACAAGGAGGGAACCTCCAGAGGCACGCCCTTTATTGGGGGTTAATCTTTTAATTTTTAAAATTTTTTTGTGAATTAATAATTATATATTAGTTTAAAATTTGTTTGACCAAGTCATAATTACGTTAACTGGTTGCGCCTGAAAAAGACATCTGGGTCCCTAATATTTTCTTTTCTCAAAGAAAAACATATTTTGTTCATCTGTATCGAATAGGTCGCTCCGCTCCAGATTATTATTATCACTGAAACTTGACACAACAACACCGGTCTACAGAGGCCAAAATTTACCACAAAAGCACATTATGCCTAACAAACATAAATTCAACCCTACATTATAAATGTTTATAAAAGTTAAATGAGTTTCAAAGTTTTCATAAGAATTTAAAAATTTTATTTTTCTATTGTTATTTGTATCAATAACTTTGGTGGACTGCAGTTTATACTCTTATTAGATAGAATAAGTGTATAAGTGATATGGGTATTAATCTAATAACATTTTGACATACATATACATATGTGTGTATTGAAATTAGTTTATCATAAATTCGTAATGCAATAAAAAATCATTTATAACATATATGTTTTAAATGATTCTATTGGGACCGTCCTTTATAATCTTTTCCTGCTCTTATGACTGAATTACTTTCCTAAGTTAGGGAGTCTGAATCACTCTTATTACAAAAGTCACCTGACTGGGGACCTGCTTAATATAAACTGAAAACTTATGCCATTGTTTGAGAAATCATAATAAATCAGGAATCCAAACGCTATTATCTAGTGTAGGGTGCAAGAGAGTGGACGATCAGATTGAGTGGGCTTTAGTACAGATTATCTTCTCATCCCATAAATTTGTACAATCAGTTATCAGTATTTCTAGAAAGAAAACAATCAGTTGTCACTGGCAAGATTTTGCCACGCGACCACACCATTAAAGAGATTTTACATGAATATATTTCTATTTTCTATAAAATTATTTGACATGAATGTATTTACTTTACATGGAACGTTCAATCGACTTAATATAAGGCAAGTTTCTTCATGAGGTGAATAAAATTGTCAAAGAAAAGCAATATATATTTTTCCACGTTGAGTTTTGGGGATGGTTAAATAATCACTTATTTAACGATTTAAAACGAGCTTAAATATGCTTGTAAGCTGATAAAATTTGGTGCCTTTGTGTAAATTAAAGTAATTAAATGGATGGCGAGATAATTACATACATTTGGTCATTCCTATAGATCAATTTACTTCGGCATTGTCTATATTCGAAAAGATACAACTATCCAAATCAAGAAACTTGTATCTAAATTCAGCCGGATCCGGCCTGCCTTTTTTAAATAAGGTAATTGCTCTCTTTGGCAATTAATAGCAATACAATTGACACCCCAAAAGTAAAAAAAAATGATATTTTTAGAACCCATTTTGTACGAGAAGTAGATAGACGTTGGATGGCCAGCAATTTCTATGTTTCTTGCGTTAGGTTTGTCTTGGGGCTCATTGTCTTTCTTGCACAAAGAGTTTAAGACAAAGATTTAAGAACTCCTCAGTTGATCAACCAACAGAAAATCTCATATATAATAGTTGATTTTATGCACTGTAATATGAAAATGCCGAAATAATGATTATCGGTCTATTATTATTTAATTTAGCAATTTCCATTCTTTGTATTTCAGGGGTTTCGCCCCTCGCGACGATCCCTTGTTCAAAATTTCACTATTGATCTCTTTTTGCATTCGTTTTAATAATGTTTTTCATATGATAGGAGTACAAGAAAAGTGGATTTTACATTATTGACCCACGACCCATTATTACATGTGTAAGAAAGAGCATGTAGGGGGCCTCCGTCTATTAAGAAATACATGCACCCACAAAGTACGAAACTGATCGATTGAGCCCTTGGCCTTAAATGAAATCAGTTCATTTCAATCCCCAGTGTCTTTTACAACTGGAACATCGAAGCCACTTTGTGATCGTTCTTTTTCAGTTGATTGGAGCATTGGACCCCTCATCCGCGGAAGCTGTCAGCAGGCAGATCAAACACAATAAAGGTTGCCAAAACACCGACAATTGTTTGTCAATTGACTCATACAAAACATGGCCAATACATTTAATGTAATTCGATTATTATCGGTGCCATTTGTCTGATAAGACTCATCACACGTGTACTTTCTTCAAGGAACAGGATTTGCTACTTAATACCATTTCATGGACTCCACTGCCTCATATATATACGAGTAGCGAAAGCTTTTTATGCTATGCCATGTTCTTGATATACCCCACATTGTCTTCAACATTATCAATATTAGATGACTCATGATTTGGTCCCGGGAGACGTATATGTGAAGTTTGAGTACCTATAAGTACCTCTCCTTCTCTGAGTTAATTTCATCGTAGGTGTAATTGTAACTTGTAAATATGACTTCAATGGACTCGCTCAAAATGAATTTAGAAATTGAAATTATGGATATAATGAGATCGTTTCTTGTTATTGCTTGTAAATATATGAGAAAATGCCATCAATTAAACAAAGACCGAATCACCAAAAAATAATTATTAAAATTAGTTAAACCCTCAAATGGATTGAATTACTTACTTACAGGGGGAAAAATATAAAATCTACAAACTAAATCAACATTCCTTTTTCTTTTCTTTTCTTTTTTTTCCGAATTGCTATGTCAAAAAAAAACAAAATATCGTTTTCCCTGAAAACAATTAGAATCCAATTCATTCTGTAATTTCGAATTGACAAGCAGACACAATTGCTTAGTTTTGGGTTCCAATCCAATTAAAACAGCGCCCTGAATACAATTCTGCTCTATCCCATTACAAGACAAGCCCAGCCCAACAAAAGTGGTCCCCGTCATAACTCTGCAAACAGGCGAAGACGTATCACCCGAAATCATCACAAGCCTTACCGACTAACATATCCACCGCCCGATTCACTGCGGGTTAGTTGATGGCTTGATGTTCGTGATCAACAAATCTACGGCGTCCATCTGGCAACCTCTGTGCTGTCGAGAGTAGGAAACAATTGCCGCCTTCAAATATTCACACCATTTCTTCTTCGTTTCTCGATTTTGAGCTAGAGCTAAATCGCGGACTCTTCTTCGATACTATGGTACGCCATTAATTTTATCTCACTTCATTATACATTTTTCATTTTTTTTTGGAATATGTATCTTTTACTGTCGTAGGGTCTCGATGAATTTTGCCAAAATTACGGTATTCTCTACACTACGATACCGAATGATCATGAAGATTATGTTGGTTTGAGATCTAATGTATCTTTATTATCGTGTTTCTGTTTTTCCTTCGTTCGATTGTCGAGAAAGCGAAGAATTTAGCGCTAATAGTGAAAAGGATATTTGATTTTGACTGTACTTTCATTTCGTTTCCGAATTGAGATACGTAGGTTAACTAAATTATTTTTTTGCTTTATGCTCAATCTGCGAGTTTTCATTTTCATGTTTGGCGAAGTTTATTTTAATGGGAGTCAAAATGAATGGCTAACTAACAAAGCTTTGCAGCTCATCAAAATCAGCATTTTCTAGCTAAGCGTATTGGAATCATAAAGTTTAAACAAGAGAGGGTGTTGAGAAAGGAAGTTTCAACTTAGGAAGTTATGAACAGCCTTTTTCTTTTTTTTTTGGGTTTGCATTATTAGATTTGATCTTTCTCCCAAAGGCCTTGTTGATTATGGGTGTTAGTGCTGCAGTTATGTTTGCAGTAATCTAGTGATTGTAAAATGGAACTGTTCAGCTTGTTTGGTTAACGTGGAATTGACAACTCACATCTGGGAGTTTTTATGTTCCTATCAGATATGTCTCACTCGTTTTCTGTAATTTACTGTTCTTCAGTGTCAAACCCTAGTTGTCTTGAAATTTTGTGCTTCTTATGGTGGGGGGTTTCATTTCATCTAACTCTTCCTTTTTGTGGCACGATGTGTGTGTGTGTGTTGACAATATTTTGTAACAAAATAGTAATTTGTCCTATTATTGCAATAGGCACCCATGAAGGGCGTTTTATCCCTGCAAAGGGCATCATTGGTTAGATGCTACAGTGAGAGGTTGAGTGTGGGCTTAAGATCATTTAGCACTCAAGGTGCATCAACTGCTAGTACTCCACAACCTCCGCCACCTCCCCCACCTCCAGAGAAAACCCATTTTGGTGGCCTGAAAGATGAAGACAGGATTTTCACCAACTTATATGGGTTGCATGACCCCTTTCTCAAAGGTGCTATGAAACGGGGTGATTGGCACAGAACTAAAGACTTGGTACTCAAGGGTGCGGACTGGATTGTCAATGAAGTCAAGAAATCTGGTCTCCGTGGACGTGGCGGTGCTGGTTTTCCCTCTGGTCTCAAGTGGTCCTTCATGCCAAAGGTGTCCGATGGCCGTCCTTCATATCTTGTTGTCAATGCTGATGAAAGTGAACCTGGAACCTGTAAAGACAGGGAAATTATGCGGCATGATCCACATAAGTTGTTGGAGGGCTGCTTGATTGCTGGTGTGGGAATGAGGGCCTCTGCTGCTTACATTTACATAAGGGGTGAATATGTAAATGAACATAAAAACCTTGAAAGAGCGAGGCAAGAAGCTTATGCTGCTGGATTGTTGGGCAAAAATGCCTGCGGATCTGGTTATGATTTTGATGTCCATATCCACTATGGTGCTGGTGCTTATATTTGTGGTGAAGAGACAACTCTTTTGGAAAGCCTTGAAGGTAAACAGGGGAAACCAAGATTGAAGCCTCCTTTCCCTGCTAATGTAGGTTTATATGGTTGTCCCACCACTGTTACTAATGTGGAAACTGTGGCTGTTTCTCCCACCATTTTACAGCGTGGACCAGACTGGTTTGCCAGTTTTGGCAGGAAGAACAATTCTGGTACAAAATTGTTTTGTGTGTCGGGTCATGTGAACAAGCCTTGCACAGTTGAAGAGGAGATGAGTATTCCTCTCAAGGAGTTGATAGATAGACACTGTGGTGGTGTTCGAAGCGGATGGGACAATTCACTTGCAGTAATACCTGGGGGTTCTTCAGTTCCTTTGCTTCCCAAACATATATGTGATGATGTGCTGATGGATTATGATGCTCTGAAGGCTGTTCAATCAGGATTGGGAACTGCTGCTGTGATTGTCATGGACAAATCAACTGATGTTGTTGATGCAATTGCTAGGCTCTCATACTTCTATAAGCATGAAAGCTGTAGGCAGTGCACTCCATGCAGGGAGGGAACAGGATGGCTTTGGATGATCATGGAAAGATTGAAGGTTGGAAATGCAAAGTTGGAGGAGATTGATATGCTTCAGGAGGTTACCAAGCAGATTGAAGGGCACACAATCTGTGCACTGGGTGATGCAGCTGCTTGGCCTGTTCAGGGTCTCATTCGACATTTTCGGCCTGAGCTTGAGAGAAGAATCAAAGAGCATGCTGAAAGGGAGCTGGTGGAGGCCACTGCTTAAATTTTTCTTCTCAGGTTGCTTCTTGGATCTTTTTTGCCAACATTACTTGAAGTGGACATTTTCTCCCAAGAATAAAGTACTGTGGACCTGTGTGATTTGGATAATTAGTTATTACCAACATGAAATGTGTTTGGAAATATTATACAGTTATGCATGCAATTGCATGTTTGAGGCCATTCTTTTTGTTGCATTTATCCTCAGATAATGGTTCTGTTCTTTCTTTGGCTGTGAGATGCTGTCCATAATCACAAAATGGTACAAGGGTCTAAATGATGTATGGATGAGTTGTCAAAGAATTACCTTATTTGTTCATATAATTTGACAATAATTTCAGGAATGTAATGTGTTTTCTTTTGCCCTAGGATGTGAGACATTTCGAAGGGTGCTCCAGTGTTTTAGATGCCTACAAGGTGGATAGACCACAGCATTTGTGAACAAATTGCGGGCAAATATTATATTCTGTACTTTCGTGTGGTTAAACATCATGATCTATGTTGGTCTGTTGGAAAGGACAGTATATCAGACATAACATATTGAATAAATGTTTCACATATTGTCTCACATATTCTCACCTCCATTTTGGGTAATGAGTGAAACTTAATGCAATAATGAATCTTTGTGTTGTTATGTGGGTAATTTTTTTCTTCAAATGGTGGATATTTTGGAATAAAACTGAGAAAAGCATCCCAGATATTGGGAGCGGTTCAAGGATCTGAAGATTTTATTAGAATTTGGCTTGTTTTAAGCTGTATGAATTACAAATTCTTCATTTATCATCCTGAAGACACGAGGGTGTGTCCAATGTATCTGGGCAAGGATACTTTTTTTCCTCCCTTGATAAGCTGGGCACCGGTACTTGGAAAAATTGTTTCATGTATTGTTTCTTGAACACGGCATTTTGGCTCATCTGAGGAGCTTTGTTGATCATATCTGTACGTTTTTTTGGTTTCAGAAGCTGATCATATTTTCTGTCGTCAATAGAGACGAAGTTGCATTCGAAACGTCGGTGAATAGAATTAAGAGAGTTACGCGCACATTTGAGTGCATAAGATGGGTAAAGATCGAGCTGGGTATATACTTGGTTTCCGTGACTCCAGAGTACTATTACTGGTCAATATTGCATTCAGCCTCTTAACTCATTCGATTTTGGCTCATCAACTTTGAAGAGTACTTTCAAAAAGCTATGTAAACAGATAAATTAAATATAGAACTTACCAGCGTAATTTGAGAGTCTAAAACGAAGATTGACCAGTTGACAAAGCAGCAGAAGGTAAAAAAGAGGAAGGAACAAAGGGGAAAAAGGAGAGAGAGAGAGAGAGAGAGAGAGAGGAGTCTCAATCGATCCGAAGGGCACACAATCAATCCAGTGGTTGAGGAATTCAATCAATTCTCATCTCTGGTAATTCATTACAGGATATAATAATAAAGGAAAAGTTACATACATTTTGATTCCGTGTGATATATAAAACATAAATCTTCCATAATTTTCAAATAAAATGGACATTAATCTTTGAGGCATAAACCGATCTTCTCCAGGGGATTCCAGAATCGGGTTCCTTGAAAGGCACCCATAATCACTTTAGCAGCATCATCGTCATCTAAACGTGGATCAATCATAAAGCTCAAGGAACACCCAGCAAGCTCTTGAAGTTGTCTGAAACTCTTAAAGTTGTCTTGGATATCAGCGCTGTTTTCAATCTTGTGCAGTTCCAAACGGGCCGCTCGTCTTCGGGATTGAAGTTGAAGCAGCCTCCTGTTCCTAGTTCTGCTATGAGCTTTGTAGTCTTCTTGTCTTTCATAATGATGATACGGGTTCTCTTGCAACTTCTTCATCACCAGTGGCTCTCTTTCCAGTTTATCCTGATGACCTTTGAAAGTTAGGCCAACAATCTTCTCCAGGGGATTCCAGTATTGACCTCCCCGAAAGGCACACATTGTCACTTTACTGTCATCATCATCACCGTCTTCACTTATTTTTGGATCAATCATAAAACTAAAGGAACAACCAGCAAGGTCTTCAAGTTGCTTAATGGTCCGAAAATTATCTTCGACTTGAAGAATCGCATTCTTCTCCATGTTCTCGAGTTCCAAACGAGCCGCTTTTCTCTGGGCTTGAATTCGAACCTTTTTCCTCCTAGCCACTGCTTCTTCCTCTTCACGATCATGAATGTGGTTTTGGGCTTTAGAAATAATATCAGCAAATCTGAGTTTGAGCATGGCGGCGCGATCAACAACATCGCTGCCACAGGCAGTAGAAGCAAGACTTGTCGTCTTGAGTTTCTTCTTCTTTATTGTTTCTTCATCATGGCGATGTCTAGAACAACTGCGCTTACCAAAAGTTGTAGGCTGCGAAGGCAAAGGTGGGAGGGTTTGGGCTAGCATCATGGCGATTAACGTAGCGTTGTGTGACCTAGCCTGGTGATATCACTATGAAACTGGTGAGTGAGATAAGGAAATAACTTTCCCTAACTTATGACGGGTGTATATATAGTGCATTCAGTTTCCTAGTTGATTTAGGTTATCCTTCACCGTTGAGGATTTATTCAGTTTCCTAATCCATTTGAGTAACTAGGGTATCTGTATCTTTGCCCATTTAGGAAACATGTATCTATGTGTTTACCTTTAAACACACTTCCAGGTTATGTAGTAAACTGGCGGCAAATTTGGAACAATGATTTTCCGGTGTTGCTTTTATTGGTTGAATAATGTAATGTGGTAACTTGTGGGTCAAGAAACTAAGTTTCTGGGCGACGATTTGTTTTAGTAGATGCTGCGAATCCCACGGCTGACATTTGAGGAAGACAGTGCATATGATGCACTTCGTATGAGTTTATGTTTGGATTGATAATACGTGGTGATATTATTGGATCGATAATATCTCTTAATTAATTCTTCTCGATAAAATTCTCAACAACGATGTTCATATATATATCAACATAAGTTTCGGGACTAAACAAACAAAGTCCATAATAAAAAAACAAAAATTTAAAATTTTCTTTAAAAAATTGTTCATGCGTTGGTAGGTTGTGGCCTCATCAGTTGAGAGCAGGAAATTGTGATTGGTCTTCAAGATTGAAAATAAAATGAGACTTGAAGAATTTGTATTTGTGATCATCACCTGGGCACCACGAGTGGCATTAGCAATAGCAGCAACTAACTCTTCAAGATTCGCCATAGACTTTTGAGTAGCATGCGGCTGTTGTAGAATTTGCTGATTTAGGATGGCATCGAACATCAATTTATATAGTATGGGACTATTCGTTTGATCGAAAATCCGTCAATCTAATGGGAGCGAGACCCGCCTTTGCTGCCTGCCTCGGTCGTCATCATCGATATCATGCCCATGGCACTGGCATCAGTACCAGCATCAGCGTCGGCATCAGTCTTATCATGGATTAGTTTGTAATCGTTTCTACTTATTCATATTCTTCTTCCCCGCCTCTGGCAGCAATGCCGAAGCCTTCCTGGAATTGGAGGAGATGATCATGTCATTATTGGCGCCGTTGCAGATGAGATTGAGTTCTACTTCTTCTGTATCAGCCCGTGCCAAATTCCTTTAATTATGGATATTTTTGTTCAAAGAATTATAATGAGGTTTTTTGTTTTGGATTTTGTTTTGCAACGTCTATACATATAGACCTAGGTCTTCTCCTTCCATTATCGGAATCGGATTTGGCCTTTTACTTACAATTACCAATTTGCTGCTCCCAGTAAGAATAGGATTACTCTTTATTTTCTTCTTTTTTTTTTCTTTTTTTTAAGTAAATAAATAAATGCATTCTTCATTGCCCTATATAAATTAGGAAAGCCACATATTTTGTTGTTATTAAGATAGTATGTGGATTTAAATTTTAAAACAAGTTACTTAATTAATTTGAAGGTTATTTTAAAATTTAATAGTCATTTTTAGTAATAAATGATAACTCACTGTTCAAATTTAAAGATCAATTTTATATGGATTGACAAACTTGTATCATACAAGAACGATTAATAGCACAAACAGTAAGAGTCCTGTCGAGGTTAACTAAAGAACATGAATAACTATTTTTTGTAAATCCTACCGCATATTTTGTTTTCTCCTTGATCTTATGAATCTTTCTATTAACATTTATAGAGATATGGTCAGTTTTAAATTTGTAGGTTCGAATGAACGCACTGGAATTTTTGTAAGTGTTTTTCATGGTATCGCTGTAGCAGTTAATTAAATTAAAGGCTTCACTCTCTTACGCCCCATCTAGAGATAAATAAACAAATAAAGGGGAAAAAAAAAGTGAAGCATGCATAACGGCACAATATAATAGAGAAAGAAGCCCATAGATGAAAAGGACACATAATCAATCCAATAATTAAAGAATTCAATCAATATTTCTCATGCCTGGTAATTCATCAAAATTACACACATTCAAATTCCGTGTAATATATAAGACATCAATCTTTCGTAATTTTCAAAGACTAAAAGAATAAAATAAACATCAATCTTTGATGTATAAACCAATTTTCACCTGGGGGTTCCAAATTGGGTTCCTCGAAAGACATCCATCGTTACTTTTCCAGCAGCATCGTCATCTAAAGTTGGATCAATCAGCAAGCTCTTGAAGTTGTTTGATACTCTTGAAGTTGTCTTGGATATCAGCACTGTTTTCAATCTTGCGCAGTCCCAAAGGAGCAGCTTGTCTTTGGCACTGAAGTTGAAGCAGCCTCCAAGTCCTAGTCCTGCTGCGAGCTTTGCATTCTTCTTTTTCTTCTTCTTCTTCTTCTTCTTCTTCTTCTCTTTCATGATGATGATGTGGATTCTCTTGCAATTTCTTCATCACCCGAAGCTCTCCTTCCAGCTTATCCTGACGATCTTGGATAGTTAGGTCAAGTATCTTCTCCAGTGGATTCCAGTATTGACTTCCTTGAAAGGCACACATTGTCACCCTACCATCATCACCATCCTCACTTTTTTTGGGGTCAGTCACAAATCTAAAGTACAACCACCAACTTCTTCAACTTGCTAACTAGTCAGAATGCCATCTTCAACTTGAAGAATGGCATTCTTCTCAATGTTCTCCAGTTCCAACCGAGCAGCTTTCCTCTGGGCTTCAACTTGAGCCCTTTTCCTCCTAGCGGCTGCTTGTTCATCTTCATCTTCATCTTCATGAATGTAGTTTTGGGCTTTAGGAATAATCAATATCAGTACATTTGAGTTTGAGCATGGCAGCGGGATCAACAAAAACATCGCTTCCGCTGCCGCTGGCCTTGAGTTTCTTGTTGTTTGTGGTGGTTTCTTGATGACGATGGTGAACTAGAGAACAAGTAGTGGTGATTCCTTTACACTTACCAAGAGAGGGAAGCTGCAAAGGTAGGCCGGTTTCGGCAGCGATCATGATTATAGGCTACGGGGTTTAATTTGGAAAATAGGGTTTCCCTTCAATATCTGAGACATGAGAGAGACCTACAAGGCTTTCATCTATTTTTGGTTTTGCAACGTACGAAGTTTATACTACTGCTAGAATTGTGTGCGCTAATAATGATGATAATGGTAATTGTCTAGTGATGGCATCCTCATTTTATCAAAGTGAGGATGTCTCACTAGAGAAAAACTAAAAATATGCGTGTGCATGTAAATATATTTATATAGAAACTAGAGAGAGAGCAGGAGATGAGCATATATTTTGTCATTATCCCAAAGATTCAAGCAGTTTCCAAATAAGATTTACGTATTTGCATATTCTTCGGAAAAGTTTCCTGAATTAAGTTAAGATCGCTCGACCAATGGATCCATAGCCCATTGGCAATCTATGCGCCAAGAACATGGGTTTTGTGCTAGAACTCAACTCTCATCTTAATTAGCAGTTTATTCATCTCTCCACATTTTGGAAGAACTTCGAATTATTTTTTATTATAAAAATCATTGGAACTGTGATCGTAATATATTAATAAAAAATAAAAAGAAGTTATGATTCAAGCTGACTTTTTGACTTTGCTAGATGCTCCGTAACTAAGATGGAAAACTATTAATTAATTCATTATCGTGTACGAATTAGGAAACCGTAATTTATTTTGGTATCTTTGTTGTTAACAATGAATTGCGTGACTAATGATTGAATTACCCGTCTGCTACAAAAGAAATGTACCTTTAGTTTTATTTTATTTTATTTTTATTGTTTCAGCTTTTTAAAACACAGTTTTTTACTATTATTATTATTATTAAGAAAGTAATTAAACTAATTGAGGTTTGAGAATAACGTTCCTACAACTAAGAAATGTGTTAAAAAGAATATTTTTTTTCCACGTCCAACATTTAGGTCTTATAAAAAAAAATAGTTGATAATAAATTTGTTAATATTTGCAACACGATGATATTGAACAGACTACATAGAACAATGATAAAATTATTTAAAAAGAAAGAAGGAAAGGAAAGAAAAGAAAACATGTTGATAGTATATAACTAAGTTGCTGATTTGTTACACTCTGTTAAGCTGTTAAACATGTGTTTGTTACAATCTATTAAGCTGTTAGATTCTGTTATGAATGCATATTAAGCTTGTAACAGAAAGTCATAGCTGGCACATCTAGTATAAATACTGGAGTTGCATTAGTTGTTAAGTGATCGAATAAAACATTCTAATTTCCAGATTCTTCTCTCTTCTTCCTTTTCTTCGTCAGCTTCATTTTCCTTTTACTTTTCTTTATTTTCTTATCAATCAAACAGTAACAATTACAGATTCGATCAAGAGAGGGAGAAAAATGAGAACAACTTGTAAATATTTTTTCAATTAATTTTTGTAGAGAACAGGATCTTTAGGGTTGAGAGGAAAGTCAGGCTTGATTTCAGAAGCAGCAGATGTAAGTGTAATAGTGTGCTGATTTTGCATGTGCATGGCATTATTAATATAATAATATTGGCATCCAAGCAATTATTCAGTTTCTGTTCAGGTCTTGAACGACAACGAAAGATCTCCATTTGTGGCCACAGTAGGCTTATTATTAGTTCAATTATTCTTCTTCGCTGCTTCTTATTCTTTTTCCCTGGCATTGCTTTTGGAGGCGAAGGAGATGTCAATTGTGTCATTGGCGACGAGCTCTTCGTCGGCACCAGCCAAGACATTGAAGTTGTTCGCTACTACAAAAGCCGCCAATGATTTCAATTTTTTAACCTCTTGTTTTAATTTCTTTTACACGATTTTTAGAATCTTTTTTTTTTCGTTTTTTAACATAAGTACGATCGAGGAGTAGATGGCCTCTGTGTATCTGTGCGTGTGTGTGCATATATAGTGGCTTGTCCTTTTCAAACCTTTCAAAGTGACGAGGATTACCCGTTCAATTACAGGCACTAATCAACTGTTCATATTGATTTTGATTATGATAATTAAATTGTAACTTGGCATCTTCTTCCTTATTAGTTATTACAGTTGATCAAAATACGAACTATATACACATGTATCGTGCATGCCGGCCTCGTTGGAATTAACTGGAGAAATTACAACGGGGATAATATCGTTAGGATATTGCATACGACTCTCCATTGTACTGTTCTTTCAAAACTCAGTGTGCTTGTCTCCGCCTATCGTGGCACTTTTTTGCGAGAAGAAAAAAGAAGGCATTGAGAGGCCCACCCAGTCCAACCCCAGGCCTATCTAACTGTACATTCGCGGGAAGTGATGTGATACATAATTGCAATTTGTTGATTGGTATCATCAATTTAGGAATAAAAAATAAAATCAACCAACACAATAAATATAGTATAATATTATTATAAAACTATAAGTTAGAATTATTTTACAATGAAATACGAATCTTATCTACACACGCAAAGTAAAAATAATAAAAAAATTTATTATAATTTAAATTATATAATTATAAAGAAGTGTTATATTTTAAAATTATTCAATATAATTAAACACTTGTTATAAATTAGTTATCAACAGGTTCCTATTCAAGTTGTGTATAAAAATATTAATGATTAGTCAATTTAGATACTGTTCTGATTTTGCTCAAACAAAGAAATTGATTTCACCTATTAAAAGTTGTATCTAAAGGTCACAGATGGATCCACTAAAACTCGTGGGTCATGCTAAATAACCATGTTGTGTTATGTCATATCCTTTTTTAAATAATAATAAAAAAAAAGCCCAGCACGAACGAACACATGCATCTCGTACTCGAATTATGCACAAAAAAAGTCCTCAAACCTCTCTTTTTTTTTTTTTTCGAGCACATGTGCCTGACATGTTTTAAGCCTATGTCTCCAGTGTGCTTTTTTAAATCCATCAGCCCATACACTGATTAATATAAATTTATAAACTCAAGTGGCCAAATAAAATTTTTATAAACATTAAATAAATAAAATTTTTTAAACTAAAATTTTAATTAATTTTAAAAGCCTAAGCTAATAAAATATATTAAAAATTTAATTTCAAGATATTTGTATAATCATAATATTTTATATTTATTTTTTATTAAAAAATTTTACTTTAATATATTTTAACCCACGTATTATTGATTCCTTATATACTGCGTATTGATTCACTAATGAAGTAAAACGTATTTATTACATATCTTTTCAAGTAACATGTTTTATCTTATCTTTTAATCATGTTGTACTTTTTTTAAGGCCCACGTATTTAAAATTTTAAATACAGCTCAACTCACATGCGTATTATATTGTGTGGATTGTCTTACCAAAATGTATTCGTGTTACGTCACATCCATTAGCCACCTTTACTTGTGACACTCTACAATGAGCATGATGTGCATTAACACCAGTTGTCAACACATATATGTATACAGCTTGAGAAAAATAATAATTAATAATAATAGTCGTTGAACTATTTTCAATTGTAATTAACCATCTAAATGTAATTCTAAGGTGGAAAAACCACATCGCACAAGAAAACCTATGCAGTTACAAGTTCTAACCTAAATGCATTTATCCCCTGTGAAGATTTATCAACACCTAACATGATAAAGAACTTTTCCTAACTCAATGTGGACACTTAGCCATTTCTTTTGACTTAAATCTTTCACGGTCTCTACAAAATTTTCCGTCCAATAAGATTATTAAATGGTTTTGCTTAGTCATATCTTTAGTGAACCGATATGGAACAAACTGAACTCATATGTTAATTTCCTTTTTGAATCATATCCCCACAACTAAGAGAAGAATACTCTTTTCCTGTTTAATTAACCTTAATTACCCAAAAAAAAAAAAGTGAACTCGATGTCTGTATTAATCATCTTAAAATTTGAGTGTGTTTACTTTACAGATTCGTTAATGAGAATGAGTCCCAACATTTAATTTACAAAATTGAATTCAGAAACTGAATTAAATAGGATGAGATCTCAAAAATAAGAAATGAGAAATGGGATTAGAAATGAGATTCTCATTCTCATCCATCACTATTATATTCTTATAAAATTAAAAAATCTTATTTTATCTCCATATAAATTAATTTCTGTGAAATCCTAATATATTCGAACACACAATTCGTTGTGCACGTTCCTCGCCGCAGTTGCTCCTGTCATCACTTCCAATCATCTCACAGCTTTTGCTATTGTGTGGTGGTTCTCTTGTAGTTCGCTAGCATTACTGGTGAGGATACATGGGTCCTGACGTTTTGGGTATTCCAAGAGAAATTTTAAAATATGGTATTGCGTGAGATTTACAAAAAGTAAATAAATTTATAATTTTTATGTATTTATTTTAAAGAATTAATATATAAATAATAGTTATATAAAATTTAAATGTACATGTCATATATGTATTAATTGTAGTTATATAAAATTTAAATATATATGTTATATATGTATTAATTGATTATATTATTTTTTATATATTTTAAAATTCTTTGTATTTCATTGTTTTCAATTTTAGGTTTTAAGAGTTAGGTTTTGTTATTTAGCCTTTTTGTCCATTTCTTTAATTAAATTAAATTTAAAAAAAATGAAGCCAAAGTCATATGTGAATTGGCCCAGAAGACCCGTGGCTGGGCTTGGGTCCATGCGCTTGGGTTGCGTGTTTGGTTTTATTTTTAAATAAACGATAATTAACATAATTAAAATAACAATAATAGAAATTTTTTTATTCAAAAAATATAATATTAAGTCTAATATTATAATAAATATAGATATATTTTATCTTAAAATATTTAATTATTATTTTTCCGGCGAATAGATTAAAAAAAATTTAACAAGGATATTTTTACAGTTTAAAACAATTTATTTTAAATGATTATAATTTTAAAATAAAATAAATATATTATTAAAAATAAAAATTATCTCAATTATAATTTTAATTATAATTTTTATCATTAAAATAAATAATTTATTTTAATTTTATTTTTTATTATAATTTTAGTTCATTTAATTCGAATTTATTTTGATTTAAGCTCATCAACAATTAGGATGCACACAGAATTACTTTAATTGTTGATTTAATAATTTAATATAATTAGGAGGCTGAGTTAGTCCGTACCGTAGGCACCTCACCTCCTTTAATTTAAATAATTCTATGCTGTGCATGACCCCACCGCCAGCCACCAGCCAAAATGACAAAAGGTAAAAGACAGGCACCTCTAACTTTTGACAAAGCACTAGACACCAAGGCACCAACAACATTCTCATTCTTGCTCTTTTAATTTCTCTTTCAGTCGGAGTTACTCTTCCAAAGCTGTGACGGAAGCACAAAGTAATGCGCATTTCCATTCTTTAAAGCTTTGATCTCTCACTTTGTTTCTTTTAAGTAGTTGCTTTCTCCAGCTTCTGGAGCTTTGCTTGTTTGTTTGATTTCTAGTCGCTTTTGACTGTATCCGATGCCTATAAAGTCTTCGACTTGTTTGATTGCAACTGAACTTTAATTTAAGGTAGAACCTTTTCTTTTCCTTTTTTTTTTTCCTTTTTTACTCCTTTTGTGGGAACTGGGTTGGATTATATATTTGGCTTATGTTGTTTGTTCATTTGGCTACTTATTTGTGGAGGTCCTCTTCAGGTTCATATAATGATATAATATCATTAGTCTTGGATTCTGCTTACTTTATTTAATGAAAATGCATGAACTGATTGTATATTAATATTTTTTGTTTCTGATACCGACCCACGTTCCGATATAATTCCATTTTTCATTATTTTTATAATCTGAACTTGTCACTACTTTATTTTGTTCTCAAGTGAACTTGATCATAGTTCTTTATGTTCAGATTGATTTTCTGCATTTGAAGCTATGCTCTTTAGCTTTATTTGATTATCTATTGTGAAACATGCAATTTCGATTGCTTATGGGGGCTATTATCTATTTCTTTCTGATTATGCCATTTTCTTTTGTATCTGCTTTAGCATTTAAGGGTTCGTGAATTGAAGGCTTTGTAAATTGAACCTTTCCACTTAAAGCAAGGTCATTATTTTTTGCGACAATGGTTCTTGGACTAAGAAAAAAGAACAAAAAACACGGTTCAGTTCAAGTTGATTATTTGATCAATCTGCAAGAGATTAGACCTTGGCCCCCATCACAATCTTTAATATCCATTCATTCTGTGTTGCTTCAATGGCAAAATGGGGATCTGAATTCTGGATCCTTCGCATCCAGTGTTGGCGATGGAAAAATTGAGTTTAATGAGCGTTTCGGAATTTCAGTTACTTTATATGGGGAAGCATCAAAAAAAGGCACTGCTAATGATAGTTTCCAGAAGAATTACTTCGAGATCTACTTGTATGAATCTGGAAAGGAGAAGCAGGTTAAAGGTCAACTCTTGGGATCAGCTGTTATAAATCTTGCAGATTATGGAATTATCAAGGAAGGCATAGCTATAAGTGCTCCGATTAACTTTAAGAAGAGTTATAGAAATATGGCTCAACCCATTTTTTATCTTGTTATTGAGCCACTTTACAAAGATAACTCCTCCGCGGCATTAAAGAGCAGCTTATTGAAAGAAGTGTCTTTGGACAAAGATGGGAGTGAAACATTCTCAGAGTTGACAAATGAAGGAAATGATGAGGAATGCGAGATTGCCTCTTTTACAGATGATGATGAGGACGATGTTTCCTCACATTCGTCAAGGACAATTTCATCTTCCACCTTTGAAATTACTGGGGGTTCACCTGCTCAAAATTATAAGGTACTCAATTTTATTGTTTTGATGTATTCTCTGTTTCCTTTATACTAACTCTTCTATGCTCAGCAGCACCAAGTGGTAATTTGACCTGAAAAACAATGAAACTTTCAAATTGGAATACATTGTCTGTGTCCCAACAAAGAAAGCATTAATATGTTCAAGTTTGATTGTAACCATATAACTTTAATTCTGCACAATTACTATTCTGTTTTAGTTTCTGGAAACTTTTATTAGGATTTTCTTTTCGATGAGTAAACCAGCTGCACATGTGACTCATGTAAACATCAATCTATTCCATCTTGGCCATAGTTGTGAATCATATTTAGGTTTGGAGCTCATAGTGGACATTAATTTCAAATCTGCATGGATGACATCATAGTATCATGGATTTACCGACAGGTGTTTCCTTCTATTTTGGAAACTGTACTTGTGTAGCTTTGTACAATAGCAATTTTAAATAACCTTCTTCAAATAAGATTGTAGAATAAAACATATTCAGTGAAGGATGTCACAAGAAGGGTTAACAGGGACCCTGCTCTACCTTCACTTCTAGTGCCAGCAAAGGAAGAGGTGAATCAAGTGGTTGGACAACATAAGACTAGTAATGTTGGTTCATCCTCTTTGTCATCAACTAACCTATCCTCAGACATGCATATTCAGGTGGTTACAGACACAGACCAAGTCAGCTTAGAGGACTCCCTGATCAATCTTGAGGATGCCAGGGTAACTGGAAGGTATGGAAAAAATGGTTTAGATGTAGTTGGAGCTGGTTGCTCTAATATTGGTATTTTGAAGTACAAAGAGAAAAAGGAGCAGCATGGACATGGACAGGACAACCAGAACTTTGAAGTAAAGAAAAATTCTTTAGATGACAAACTAGTAAGTAAATTTCCCGAAGGTAATTCAAAAAGGGAAATTAAACTAAGGAGTAATACTCTTGCACATAGCCAGACATCACTTGAGGCGCAGAGAGGTATTGCTACAAGTGATAAACTAAAGCAAGTGAACTCTCAGTTGCACTTTGAGTCTGCTAAGAACAGTAGGCTGCTCAACAGTAGTGAATTCATGGGGAAGGAGAAGCAAAATGATATTTCTAAAGATGTTTATAAAGCTGGTATGACTAATGCTCATAATGGATGGGAAGAAACAACAAAAGGATTTTCCAACAGCAATGTTGGATTGGAATTTAAAATTGAAATGCTTCAAGACGAATTAAGGGAGGCTGCTGCTCTTGAGGTTGGCCTTTATTCGGTTGTTGCTGAGCATGGGAGTTCAATTAATAAGGTACACACTCCAGCACGGCGCCTTTCTAGATTCTATTTTCATTCTTGCAGAGCAATGTCCAAAGCTAGGAGAGCAAGTGCAGCAAGGACTGCTATTTCAGGATTAGTTTTGGTTTCTAAAGCATGTGGGAATGACGTTCCAAGGTACGTTTTTAATGCTTAGTGAGAAACTCTTCAATCTCGAGCAAGTTGAGTTCCAGTAACTTAGCCTATATAAGACTTTCATTATACAGTTTTACATATTGTAGAATCCAGAAGTCCAAGTATATGTGGTATAAAGGTATTTAGTTGTTAATTCATGATATAAGTTTGATCATGGAATACATGCTTCTTTATTTTTCTGTTTTATATGCATAACCTGTATGTAAATAGATAATGGATGTCTGCTTTCTGATCTGTTTTGTGGTGATTGATTATTCTGTTTTCTTCTTGCAGGCTGACTTTCTGGTTGTCAAATACAGTTCTGCTTAGAGCTATTGTCAGCCAGGCTATTGGAGGAATGCAATTGTCCGATGGACCAAGCACTAACAATGGAGATAAAAAGGGATTGGCTGAGAGGTTTACACCAAAAAGGCAAGAGTCTATCGGTGAGAATGAAAAAAATAATGTGATAGGTGAGTCTGATGATTGGGAGAATCTGCAAACATTTATAGTTGCATTGGAAAGGTTGGAAGCTTGGATCTTCTCCCGAATCGTTGAGTCTGTGTGGTGGCAGGTCAAATTTTTCTCCTTCTCTGTCTGTTGCCACTGCTAAATTCTCCTACTTTTAGCTTGAATGAAAATTTTTGTCATGCCTAATGTGGTTTCCATTTTCAAACTCCCCAGACTTTGACTCCCCACATGCAGTCTGCTGCTGCAAAAGGCTCATGCTCGATGAAGGCCTCTGGAAGAAGAAATGGATTGGGTGATCAAGAACAGGGAAATTTTTCTATCGAACTCTGGAAGAAGGCTTTCAAAGACGCATGTGAAAGGCTTTGCCCAGTTCGAGCTGGAGGACATGAGTGTGGCTGCTTGCCTGTGCTGGCTAAATTGGTATCATTTTCTCTCGTGTTTCCTTTTTGGAAATGGATAATGAATGAGCATATATAAGTTATCTGAAATATGCTATTTTGTTTGATAGAGCTTGTGGCGATCAACTTAGCAACCTACTATTTCTTGTTATTCCTGAAGAATGCTTGCTTCTGATGGTTTATGCATATGATCTTTAGCATAATTCCAATATCATGTGCAAGAACAGTTGGTCTTGAGCTAACCTGTTTGTACCCTGTACTTTCCTAGGAGACCTCCTCAAAGATCTTTCTGGTGTATCTGCTGGTTTATGTTGTAATCTAACATGCTAGCATGGCTGCATCTTCTGCAGCCGATTGACTGTTGTTGAAAAGCATTTGACAGAAATGTTCCTTTTGGTGTTGTTTTTTTATAGGTAATGGAGCAGTTGGTGGGTAGATTAGATGTGGCCATGTTCAATGCTATCCTTCGCGAATCAGCTGAAGAGATGCCGACAGATCCTGTATCTGATCCAATTAGTGATCCGAAAGTTCTTCCTATTCCAGCTGGAAAATCAAGCTTTGGGGCTGGTGCACAACTAAAAAATGCTGTGAGTAACAGAGAGCTTGTTTTATGAGTCTAGTTTGGTGTTTGTCGAAAGACAGGGTTTCTTATTTAAGACCCCAGCGTGCAAAACATGCATCTATTTCCCAATACTACAAGGATTGTCTTCTTTGGCATTCTCTTTTCACTAATGTTCCTTTGTAGAGTTGCATGTTGGACTCTACCTGCAATATCACAACAAAAGATAGTCACAACTTTTTTTTTGCTTGGTTTTTATCTTTTGATTTAAGGATTTTCCTCCTCTTGTTTTTATGTTTTCAGATTGGGAACTGGTCCAGATGGCTTACAGATTTATTTGGTATTGACGATAATGACCCTCTTGAAGATATGAATGAAGTTTCTGATGACAAAGGCATCGAATGTGATACATCTTTCAAGCCTTTTCAGCTCCTTAATGCATTGAGTGATCTCATGATGCTTCCATGTGAAATGCTTGCTGATAATTACACGAGGAAAGAGGTGAAATTATATATTCATTAGTGCTCAAATTTTTGGGTGTGCAAATCTGATGGTTTCCTTCTTATTCCCTCAGTAATCTCATTTTCCTTAAATTTGGTCCTTGAAGGTATGCCCTACATTTGGTGCACCATTAATTAAGAGAGTTCTTAACAATTTTGTCCCTGATGAGTTTAACCCAGACCCAATTTCACCTGCAGTTTTTGAAGCCTTGGATTCTGAGGTGAGTTGATTTGCAAGAAGCCAATGTCATTTTGCAAAATGTGTTTATTCACTAGTTAGCATTCTGCAGACTTTTGAATGCATGGCATGTCCATTATATTTCAGAGAGAACCATTGCCTGATCATTTTGGTTTTGATCTTGATTTAGGGCCTCTGTGAGGCTGAGGAAGGGTCTCTTACAAGCTTCCCATGCACGGCTGCTCCTACAGTATATCCGCCACCTCCTGCAACTTCATTGTCTGGCATTGTAGGAGAGGTTGGAAATCAAGCTCTGCAGAGGAGTGGATCAGCAGTGCTTAGAAAATCATACACTAGCGATGAAGAGCTTGATGAGTTGGATTCATGCATTACTTCAATTATTACTGACAACTCCCACCCTTCTTCTTTATCAGCAGCTCCCAACTGGATGCCTAACGTAAAAGGTGGTCGAAAAGTTGTCAGATATCAACTACTTCGGGAAGTTTGGAGGGATGGGGAACAATGATTTTTTTTTCCTAAATAATACCTCTCTGTTAAATTGGTTTGTATATGTGCGCGCGAGTTCTAATCTCTATGATTGCATACATTAAATTTTCTACTCTTTTTGTTTTTTTTTTTTTTTTTTGTGTTTTGGGGGGGGCGGGGGGGGGTGGTTCTGCTTTGCTTACTCCAATTACAGTTTAGCGGAAACCAAGTTTCTTTCTTCTGTAAGGATTGTTGCCATTTCACCTTAATGTACATAAATTGTTAGCTTTCGTTCGTGATTTTCATTTTTCAATAGAGCTGTTTTTGGCTTGTCGTTGCCTAAAATCTTTTTCTTTCTTGGGATTCCACTGCTTCGGAGGGCAACTTCGATCCGTTCCCAAACATATTAGAGGATTGCAAGATTCATTCAGTGATTGCATGCATCCATTAAGCGTGCACATTAGTGATTACCACCAAATATTCTTTGTATACACGAAAGGAATTCATCAACTAATAGATAATCTCATCCATGAATGATGAAATGAAATTAAACATCTCAGGAATCTGAGTACTGTTGTGACTGCGAATACAGTCATCTTCATCATCTTTTCTTGCACCTGCCAATACCACCAAAACAAATTTTTAAGACTGAAAACAACATCATGCCTTATCTGATGCATACGGATAGAAAGATAAGATTCTATGATCTGCAGTCAGTCATCTTACAGCCTTGATTGCGTCGTAGCATCACGACTCCGCAACAAGTCGTAGTGTCCATAACCATGATACAGAACACGGATAGGGTTTTCTTTACCATACTCTTGACCATATTCAGATATAATTTTGAGGCTGCCGGAAGTTCTATCCCGCATATAAACTGTGATTGGCATCCTGAAAGTAGAAGTCATAAATACTCAGTAGGCATGAAACTTTGGTATGCTTACAATTAAAGAGTGTCATCTACAAAGTAAGAGCATTCAATCTAATAGCAAGTAAACTCTAGGTGACTTCAAGATTGTGACTGACTTGAGTACGTGAGAGGACATTAGTAGCTCAGGCTCCCCTCCCCAAATGTGTGGCTGTCGCATCTGTGAAACATATGTATCGAAATCGCCTTCAACGAACCTGCCAACCAAAGAAGTTGCTCAACTTATATCTTCCATCACACGACAACATAATATAGGCTTTCTCAAGAAATTTTACCACTCAGTGTCTGCCCGTCTCAACAGAAATTCATCGGCAACCTGTCCCAACAACATCATGTCCTCTGTAAGATCGGTGAAAATGAAACATTTGCATTTATGAAGGTAAAACAGAAGAAGTGAATTCATATGGATGAATGTAAGCATAAGGCAAATAACTAACCAAAGAAAGTTTAGACATATGAGGGACCAGGTTATAAGTATTTGGGGACTTAGGCGAGCTATTTTTTTTTTTTTTTTTGGTCGGATCTCTTTTTATTTTATAATTTCAATATTTAAAGAAAAAATAAAAAAATTCAAAATTCATTTTATCTTTAATAGTAACAAAAAGATATTTAAAATATTTATAAATAAAGCCTAAAAAAAGGTAGTCAAGAATTTTTTTTTTCCTTTTCACTTCCATTAGAATCATATAAAAAAAATAAACAAATAAATAGGAAGAATATTATTTTCACATAGAATATTCAGAATGATAATGTATAGAAAGTTAAGATGATGAATTAATTATTAAATAATAGACATTGACTATGTATTTCAAGAAACTATTTTTTTTCTTTTTTAAAATGAACCAGTGAATGTAATAATTGCCTTTATAAAGAAATTATGAGAAATTTTTTTTATCTACTAATTTTTTTAGATTATAATGTTTTAACATAAATTAAAAGGAATATTAAAAGTAAAAAATTTTAACATTAAATAATCAAGCTTTTGTACTAAACTAAAAAGGTAGAGAATTTAATTTTTTTCCTAAAAAGAATAATAATGAATTAATGATTAAATAAGATTTTAATTATATTTCTTTAACATTAGGGTTACAAAGTATTGAATTTTTTATTAAAAAATTCTTAATTATAGAATAATTGTTAATTATAAAAGTGTCTAATCAACTTTTCTATAATATATTATTTTAAAAAATTTTATTAATTAAATAATTATTAAGAAAATATTCAAAAACTAAGGTTTCCAAAAAATATGGGCCCTTAAATAATTCCCTTGGCTTATACTTGAAGTTATCCCAAAAATTATGACAGAAAAGAAACAATAGAGCATAATCAATTTATAACATCAATATTACCCAGGCCGAAGGTTCAAACATGTAAAAGTTAAAAGCATGCTTTAGTCTGGTTAAAAATCAGGGAAAGAAGAAAGAGAATTAGTTCTTACTTTAGCTCTAAGCTCATCTGCAAGTTCTCTTTGGAGGGTGTCGCATGGAGATTGCTTTCCAGCTCTCAGCCAAGCACCAAGAATGACAGACCTGAACAAGCATCTTCCATCACCAGGTATGCCTGAATCAAGCTATCAAAAATCCATTCATTAAGTGATCAAGACGACAATTAGACGTTTAGCTATTCAATATACACATCCATTGAACCATTTACACTAATATCTATGCCTTGGCTCCATTGATTTTTCGAACCCTCAAAACTCATCATGACATGCACATACTTTTCGAACACTCATGTTCCGGTTTTGTATCTTAAAAAAAAAAAAATTGCAAACAAACCAGTGCCACGAATTCAAAGGCTTCCACACACCGCAATATAAAAGAAAATACAAAGACATAAGAAAGATGGGCAAACCTTCGGCATTATCCATAATTAACTACCAGGGTCTTGCAAAAAGGTAAGAATAATTTAAAAATCACCCATCGCGATAAAAGCGAGAAAGCTTGAATACCACCACAAGCAAAAAAGAAACAGGAAATGCAAGCAAAGAATAAATTTGATATCAAGTTCGAGAAGAAAAGCATACGAATGGTTAAAAGAGGGGGGGAAATAACACTTCTTTAATAAAGAAATCATGCACTTACAATTCTTTGTTAAGTGGCGTGTAGAAAACACTTAGTTAAGTTAAAAATCAAACATACAGATAGTCTTAAACTGGGACGAGTTGTTACCGAGGGAATTTTGTGGTTTCAGCATTGAGTTGCAAACTTGGAAATGGGTTTCATTTGTTAGCCTTGATTGATTCTGAAGTGGAATTTTTAGCTGTGAATGAATTTGACTGTTCAGCTGGCAAGTGTTAACAAGAGGACACTGGGGCATGAATTCGCCTTTTTAGAGTTGTGGTGTGTGAGCGAGAATCAGAGGATAGAATAAGATGCTTCGGCTCCTTTGCACATCTGTTGGTGGAAAATCCTCGGAATCTTGACTGACTGATTGAAAGTGCTTCTGTGCAAAAGCATTTTCAGTTTGTGCTTTTTACGGAAATACTCAAAAAGTTACTTGGGATAAAACTACTTGAAATTTGTAAACAGTTTCTAGTACTTTTATTATTATGATTATTATTAAACAAAAAAGCATTTTAAGTACTTATGTTACTCGAGTAGTGTTAGGCTATGGAAGAGACGAGAGAATCACCAGAGTAACGGCAGCAAATATTCTCTCGAGAGGAACAGCAGCAAATGCTGTCGTTTCTCATCTAATTTCTCCAACCACTTAAATTAATTAAAAAATTAAAAAATTAAAAAACCAACAACTTGAATAATTTTTAGTGATTTTCTCGTCCCTCCCGCCACCTAACATTTTTCATATTATTCAGGCACTCACTTCTGAATAATAATTATCAGTTATGTAAATTTTATTATATAATTTTAAACATTTCACACCATATATATAAATAATATGTGATGTGAAATTTATATATTATTTATGTATGTAGAGTAAGATATTTAAAATTATATGATAGGGAGATCTGAGAAAAAAAAATGAAAGAATTAAGAACGTGTACTCAAAAATTGGAAGTCCCTTGGGCTCCTCCGCGACCACATCAACATCTACAAATTACTAAAAATCTAATTATTTTGCTTTTGTTGAGTTGACTTTACACGTGTTACATTTTCACGAAACTAACAGTGCAGGACCATCTGCGAGCTTCCAGAATCCGTTATAAAACCATGGTTGACAACCATAAATTCTCGCTGATTTTTATAGCAGCCGTTTATTTTCCCGCGTCTATCGCGGGAGAAAATCAGAATAGAAACACAAGTCTTACACAGGAATCAAATTAGTTCATTTGGAGATATTTGATTTGCTATTTTGTTTTTGCACCAATAATGAAGTTCATGGACTTCTCTTGTTTTACGCCGAAGGAACAAAAATAAATCAATCAAATTTTTTTTTAGGGAGTTTTTTGAGTTCTGCAACAATTTTCTTTCTTTAAGGTACGAGTTTTAGACGCCAAAACCAAGGAAAAAGAAAATTCAGTTTCCAATATTTGTACGGAGCAACAATGTCCTTGGCTAAAACATAAGATTGTTTAGGTGACAATCAATGATATGATGATTAGCTAAACAACTGAACTGCATTATCATGTATAGAAGTCCTGTTAGTATGCATGCAGCAAGCATGCAGCATCAGCAAAAAGATATACATGTGTGAGTGTGTGTGTGTGTGTGTGTGTGTGATTACAATTTTATCTAAAGGTGATGATGATTGATGCTTTGTAAATTTCTTGACAAATTTGGATTGAATTTCTCAGGGTTGATTATTCAACACTAAGCCTCAGAATGAGCTCTAGACGCCGCCCATTGCAAACAAGTGTAGTTGCTATGTTATCAATTGCTCATATTGCCCACACAAGGTCCAAAGATTTAAGCGGACCAATAGGCTCGCTGGCTCGAAAATTAACAAGATTAGTTGAATTCGCCAGCCCGGTAGTCTATGCCCTGCAATTTCAGTTGTTATTAACCCTCTCATTTGGGGATGATCTCATCCTAGCCATTGAGAAAAGAGTTGAGACCATTTTCCCACCTTCAAAACATGTATTTAACACAACAGACAAGCTCATTGAGATCGCAGAAGCTTTGCCCAAAAAATTTGATGATGCTACGAGAGAATTCCCCATGATTATTCACCATTATTCATTGCTGGATTGGGCAGTGAATCAGGTCGTTTCATGGCTAAATTATTGGATCTTTATGATGATGCGTTGGGAATTTGAACAGGCAAAAGAGAAGGAGATTAGGGTAGATACACACAGCAGCGAGTGCAACAGTGGATCAGCATCAGCAAACCAACCTGTAGAATCATCTCGTCCTGTTACGGCTCAATCATCGAAATCTGATATTGACAATGTTAGTGTCACGGATAAGCACGAAGTGACATACAAGGAAGCCCTTCTACAGAAGGGGGAAAAAGAAAGCATGGAAAAGAACGAAAATGGCTTGGAAATTGGGGCCTCGAAAAGTATTGGCAGCAAAGACACAGAGAAAGAGACAAATGAAAACGTAGCAAACAAAGATGATGGCAAAATGCAAGAGACCCAGAAACAGGGTGTTGGCAAGGATGAAGATAGAAATGTGGAAGAGGGAAGCACAATTAAAAACGATGAAAGCATAAGTAAACGCGATCAAATTTTGGAATTGTTTGAGTCAGGATGGCTGATGACACCACAAAAAGAATGTAAGAAATCGGGTTGGCTGTCACGTTCTTTTTCATACGCCGAATAAATGAAAACGTTGTAAACGTGCAAGCAAAAGTGATTCTTCAATCTTAATCGGTGCAGGACAATTTTTTCTAATGAAGGGATAAACTACCTCTTTGCTAGTACACTGCTTGCCAGTATATGTTGCATTGACCATTGTGTGGTTTAGAGAATACAAAGATTATGAAATTTGGTGCATATGTAGTAGGATTTGACTAGTTGTGTTTCATTGTATATACAATTCTCTTAATCCCACGGTCACACTTTCAGAACACTGCTTTGAAACACACAGCAAACAACCAAGTTTGATTTAAAAAACAATAAATGCAGTAAGAGTGTATAAAATCTAATTCGATCCCCTCAATTTATTTAATTCATAAAAATTTAATCAATAAAAATCTGATCTGTATTTTGGCAATTTGAATTGGATTGCAACTCTGAAAATCCAAGCTAATAGATTGAACACGTGTTTACTTCTATAAGTCCACAAAAATTCATAAATCCGCTATATATATAATTAAAAAATAAAGTTTATAAATATGACATTAGTCCTTACTAATAGATCAAATAAACAAATTAAATTATAAATATATTAACACCATGTTATATCCGATAATAATATAAAATAAAAAGTAATTAAATAAAAAAATAATTCCTAAACTACTAATTTTCATGCACTGATCTAAACGAATAGATTTTTTTTGTTTTATATTTTAAAACTTTAAATTTATTTTCTAGTTGTACTTAAACAATTGATTTATTTAAATCTTATTTAATTTTAAATTTGATTGGTAGTAAAATTATTTTATATTAATTAATTAATTTATTTAGTTTGTAGATTGAATAAAATTTAAAATTTTTAGTTCACAAACCAATTTATAAAATAATGGAATTGATATAGAATATAAATTATTGAGTATATAAAATATAAATATAGAATATAAATTAAAAAATATAAAAACTTTATATAAAATATAAAATATAGAATATAAATTACAAACCAATTTGTAACATATAAAATATCCACAAACCAATTTTTAGTCAAATCCATATAAATAATTGAGTCAAATCCATAATTTATAGTCCATAAATTTGTGGATTTGATATGGATTGAAATTCAATCCATAAAATTTGATATGTGAACACCCTTAAAATACAATGACATGAGTCAATGATATAGATCAAAGCTAAAAATTAAAAAATGTTCTATTCAAATTTTAAATATAAACTTAATTTTGGCTTTTCTTATAATTTGTAGAGAAGATTGTCAATGCTTAATTTTTACTTTCTACTTTTTCTAGGAGAGAGTCAACTAAACTCATAGCAAGAATTTCTTGAGAAAATTGTTCTCAACGTGCTTGATTCTGATTGGTTGAGTTCACTTGCATTGCTCTGACTTTTCTATGCAATAGAATCTCTTAATCATTGATCAACTTCCGATGGAAGTTTATTGTCCCGGGACGAGAGTTGTCGTGCAGCACTTCGGCGTGACATTAATATGACTTCCTAGTACTCTAAATCGTTAAGTAAGTCCAAATCCTTCTAGATCTAACCTAAGTGGAAAGTTTGTGAAGAACGCTAGAGAAAAATGAGCTCCTATAATTATTTATATTACACTTGAATCGTAATTTACACTATACTTTATATAAGAGCTTATACACTAATGTGTGTTTGAGTGTGTTAAAATGTGCTAGTGTGTGTGTATGAAGGTGTTGTACAAAATAAGGAGCTCGCTATTATTTATGGGGAAAGGAACTGAGTATATAGATAAGGAAACTTAAATGTTTAAGTGTAGAAATTCCCAACATGTGAATAATTATGGAGAAAATAATATGACTTGGTTACAGTATCATCGACTAGCTTCCGCTGGAAGCCTGTCTTCTGTAAAATCATCCAAATCAAATTTCCCAGAAGCCAAGCAAGCAAAAAACAACATAAAGCACAATTTTCCACCCAATTCTTCATATCAAGAGCGAAAATGTTTTCTCTCAAAGGCATGCCCTCAACAACATCGGTTCTGTCAACATACACCGCCTTCACAGCATCAGCAATGCTAGGTCGGACAGTGATCAATGAAGTTCAGTCTTTGATCAGCCAAATCATTCCCAAGCAAATCCAAACCACGATGTTATCGAAACTCGGAGGCCGCTGCACAAACCATTCGTCTCAAATGACTCTTATCATTGATGAGTACAATGGCTACTCCATCAATCAATTGTACGAAGCCTCTGAACTCTACTTGAGCGCAAAAATCACTGCATCTCTGGAGAAACTCAAGGTCTCCAAAACTACAAAAGAGACAAACCTGTCAGTGACAATCAATAAAGGTGAGAAGATCAGTGACATATTTCAAGGAATCTGTCTCGTGTGGGGAATGACTTGCGAAGAAACCGAAGAGCAATCATCTCAAAGTGGAAGGGCCGAAAGAGTAATTGAGCTCAGTTTTCCTAAGACGTACATGTAGAAAATATTGAATATATACTTGCCATATGTAGTGGAGAAATCAAATGCCATCAAAGAGCAAAACAAAGTGGTGAGGCTCTATGCACTAGGACACTTGGGAGGAGATAGCGATAGAGGAGCTTGGGGTTCAATAAATCTTGATCATCCAGCAACATTTGACACAATTGCAATGGACCCGTCCCTGAAGCAGGCTTTGATAGATGACTTGGACAGATTTGTAAAGAGGAGGAAATTTTACAGCAGAGTTGGAAAGGCTTGGAAACGTGGGTACTTGTTGTATGGCCCTCCCGGTACCGGAAAGTCAAGTTTGATTGCTGCCATGGCCAACTATTTGAAATTCAACATCTATGATATGGAGCTTACTAGTGTTTACTGCAACTCAGAGCTAAGAAGACAGTTAGCGTCCACTTCAAACCGTTCAATACTTGTGATTGAGGATATCGATTGCAGTGTTAAGTTGCAAGATAGACACAATGGGGAATGTGTGGAGCAGAATGAGTACAGCGAGTACAGCAAGGTAAGTTTGCTAGCTACTTCTTGCATGAAGCCCCCGCTATCCCTGCTCTAATTATCTTTTGATATATTTTGACAGTTAACTCTATCTGGCTTGCTTGATTTCAGTGATGTATTATGGTCAAGCTGTGGCGACGAGAGAATTATTATTTTCACAACCCACCACAAAAACAGGGCAGACACTGCGTTGCTAAGGCCACGCAGAATGGACATGCACATTCACATGTCTTATAGCAATCCAAGTGGGGTCAGGATTCTCGTTTCTAACTACTTGGGCATCAATGATCACAAACTGTTTCCGGAAATCGATGAACTGTTAACGAAAGTGGAGGTGACCCCCGCAGAGAGAGCGGAAGAGCTCATGAAAAGTAGTGAAGTTGCTGATGTTGCTCTTGAAGGATTATTGGAGTTCCTCAAGAGGAAGAAGACGGAAGTTGAGGACTGAAGTTGGTAACAAGCACAAGGCAGGCAGGGAAGCTGATGGCGATGAGAAGATTGGCCAATTTTTCAGAAAGGCGAAGAAGAGGAGAAGAAATATGAAACGTAATAAAAAAGGCCTAAGCCAAACATCTACGGTAACGGGGCAGTGACTCGTGCGGAGGGACAACCAGCAACGTATCTGTCTAAAGTTGTATCATCTGCTTGCAGACTTGGTGAATCCTAATCACTCATCATCCAGCATGGTGTGAATGTGTGGTTTTAAATGATGAGCCAACCCTTTCATACACTAATAAAAGACCTTAACGTTTGTCTCGGTATAATGTTTATCCATTAGTCCAAATTTGTAACGCATACCAAAACGAGAGCACATGGGCATATTCCAGTGAGTAAGAGAACTATTTTTCCCGTTGTCTTAGCTTGGGAGTTGGGATCTCTCCTCATAAAAGTCAAAAACCTAACGCCCACCGTGGGGCTCGAACCCACGACCACAAGGTTAAGAGCCTTGCGCTCTACCGACTGAGCTAGACGGGCTTGTTAAGTCTCACGATCAATTTTCGTTTTGCTTCCACGCCGTATAGGGACAACCTGCATACAGAAGCGAATTTTTGGGCATCAAATCATCAATCGCGACTACAATGTACATCTCTACCTCCCCAGAGATGAAGATGAGGGAACGAGACCAAAATCCATTGATTACAAGGGCTGTACATCTCTACGAGTAACAAAAAATAAAGTATGCCCGTGCTAGCGGGACAAAAAAGGAAATAGAAAAGAAGATACAACGAAAATTTACAAAGGCGAGTGCGACTATTTTAATACTGGGAAACTGAATAGCTCTTGCTCTTCCACAAGAAGCTAAAAGCTTTCCCCATCTTTCTTCTTGATATAGATTTACATAGAGGTTTTGACTCTGAAGCAGGGTCGGCAGTGGGAGTGTATGTTGGTTTCGGCTTCTCACTACTATCATCATCTTGTTGTCCGATATCAACAGGTGGATGGTCCCGTTGTCTCTGCTCCCGAAATAGCATCAATAGTCTCTGTGCCTTGTCTCTCCCTCTTGTACTCCCGTTCACTGAGATCGACACAAGCGCAGGAATGACCCCTTCTTGTAGGACCAGTTGACAACATTTCTCATTTCCGTTACACAAAATTAAAAGACATGAAACGGCTTGCTCCTGCTCAATGAGTTCACCAGTGTCCAATACCGTTGCCAACCCAGAAACTAAGCCTGGGGTTGAATTCATTTCTTCTTTTCCTGCTGCACTTGCAGCTAAATTTAGCAAAACTGCTAAGGATTTTTCTGTCCACATGCGGTCACCAGGTACGGCAAGAGATTGTAGGCCACTGATAATGCCAGCTGAAAGAAGTTTTGGAATATTGGAGGGGATGGTGGAGAGGTTATAAAGAGCATGAAGGGCATCAAGCTTGCATTGGGGTTCAGTTTTGCCTTTACAAAGCTCAACTAAAAATGGGACAGCATGACTTGAGCCAATGATAGGCTTGGCATTGTCAAGTAATGAGAGGTTCAGATATAGCGCTGTTGCTGCTCCATGAGAGTTGGAGTTTGAGATCATTTTCTCCAGCAATGGAATCACTCCAGCAGCTAACATCAATTCCTTGTTTCTGTAATTTGAGATTAATTATAAAAAATTAATTAAAAAAAGGAGAAGAAATTAACATCTATGCGTTTAACAAATAAATGAAGAATAGGAACTGAAACAAAAGATCATTTCTATTTCACCACATGCTAAAATGGTTCCATACTAATTTGTTGATGCTTATGCGTGGTAACTCCCATCATTGGTCAATGTACTAAATCCCTAATGACTATATCTAATGGCTAAAACAGAATCAAAACCAAAACCAATACTGAAGCCAACAGTCAAACGGTGCCTTAAGAAAACATCGAACAAGAGCACAAACCTGTTATTGTTGACTGCAAGGTTAAATAGAGCCATAGCTCCAATTTCTTGAGCATATGAATTCCTTTCACACACAGCTGACTCTAGGAACCTCAACAACGCTACAACAAATCCATTTGCCCCCATGAAAACCCGGGCCTCCTCATCATCCTTCAGCAGGAGCCTTATTTGTTCTACAATATTGCATTTTTGCCCCAAGTTTTCCCCTTCATTCAAGACATTCAGGAAGTCCTGATATCTTTCAAACACATTAATTCCAGAGTCATCTTCCTGTGCATAAATATTTTCAATATCATCGTATTCTGACTGCTCAATTGTTCCACTCACCTCCAAAGGAACAACCTTCATTTCTTTCAATTTGCAAGAGCGGATAATTTCATTTGATTTTGAATTAGTAGACTCCTCAGACAAAGCCAGCCTCCAGTAGTTAAGGTCAAGAGAATCAGGAGGACTGTCTGGAACAGAAACTCCATTCATTTCGCACCAGCTAGCAATCAGACCCTTAACACAGTAATTTGGTGTTAAACAAAGATGTGGCAACTTCTGCTGAGATTTTGGGCAGGTATGGTGCCCATCACTGAACCATTTTTCAATGCAGATCCTTTCATATGTTTGTCCAGAAGCAATTATGACTGGATCATACATAAGCTGTAATGATATTGGACACCTTAATTCTTCTGGTGGAAGGGGTATCTGCCCTGATCTCCTATTGTTTGACCTAAAATTGAAAGAAGAAAGTTTTGACAGCTGGCGGTCAAAGGCATGCTCATTGCCGTTTTGCACCCCATACTCAAAAGAACATTGAACAGTTGGGGAACAAGGAGTTGAACCTTGTGAGTCATTGTCATCTATCATCTCACTTCTAAATAACTTGGAGTATTTTCTCATGAGGTGTAAAAGATAGGCCACAATGGATTCTTTCCGCTTATCTTCCTCCAGACGAGCTCTCTCAATAAGTTTTTTGAGAGCCCTTCTCTCCGTAAGAGCTGCTCTGGAGGAAGTGATACCAAGTCTGGTAGCAGCCTGGTGAAATGATTCAAGCTCATTATTGTCATTAGAGTCATTAAATTTTCTACCCTGCTGGAGTAATGCAATTATATCATCACCAACTTGTTTCTCAGAAGGGTCAAGTGAAAATGCGATTGTCTCAAGCTCATTTACAACCTCCAAAATCTGAAAGTGGTTCGATCAAATAAATAAAAATCAATAAACACCAAGAAAAGCAAGTACAGCATTTAGTAACCAATTCATTAGAGACTACAATATCAAGTAGAAGATGAATCACCCATTAGATAAATAGAGAACTTCACTGTAAAAAAAAATATTATTATTATTTAGAAAACCACCCAGCACAAAAGCATCACCAATCATCTTATACAAGCTTACAAAACAATTCCAGACACCTAAGTTTCAATTTTCATTTCACATTGTTTATCTCTCTGTTTGAACTACCTGTTGCAATAATACGAGAAGTTTGGTTCAATGCCAGACACAAAATTAAACCGGAAAAGATTTTACCTGACATCCAATCGATTGAGGAACAATATCTTCAACTCGCCTAAGACTCTCAACAAGAGCACTGCGTGCTTTTTCAAATTTTAAAAGCACAGAATCCCCAGTTATAGCCTACATGATAAAAGTAATTCCATTAGTACATTCCTACCCAAAACCTCACACTTTACCAGACAAAAATATAGTGGAAAAAATATGACCAAAGAATTGAGGCCCTCAACCTAACATTAAATATTGTAACAAAATGTTCATACCAAGTAAAGTTTACTACATTCTGAGCAGTGATGAAGAATATTCTTGGCCTTCTCCAGTGCTATGTGTAATGAACATAATGCCTGAATGCCAGATTTGCTCCTAGGCCGTGAAGCTTCCAAGGAAGGAAAAACAGACAATATTTTGCAGTAAAGTGCAGAGAGTTTCTTGCACATGTCTCCATGTAACTGCATTAGATTTGATATTCAGTAAAAATGACTGTCAAATTGGAAACGTGATGATTTCTTCAGCCATGAAACTAGCGTATTGTATAAATAACCAAATTTGAATGTTTGAAAGACCAATTTGATAAAGGTGACTATATCTTGTACTCTAGCATCCTCAATTAAAAATCAAATTAGCATAAAAATCTAGAGAGTCTTTGTCAAGCTGAATTAAAACATTTGTTGATCTGAAATGGGCATACATAATGCATTACCACATAAAGACAGAACTACCAAACATGTAAACAAACATGCCCCCTTACCAATAAGATAAACAATAATCTATCCAAAATCCAGTGAAAAAAATTCAACAAAATTGCCAAACCCACTATTCAAATTCAATCAATTATAAAACGTTCATACCTTGGCATCACTAGCCGCAAACAGATTTTCTTCAACTTCGGCAATATCCATAATTACCGTTCACAGTGCAAAACTAAATTGCAAATCTATATTGTCTGAAATGATAAAGGAAAAGAAATCATAATCACCAAATGACAAAGGAAAATGCTTTGAATATCTCAAGCAAAACTGTACTTGCCCAAACAAACCACGGTTTCTACTTTTTTTGCAATGACTGAAAATAGCAAGCCAATAAATCCAGTCTCGTTTAAAATTTCATCTGAATGAATTTTCGATTTTCAATAGAAAGGCAGCTCAGCTACGCTAACTGGTTGCTTTTGACTTGATTGATTGATGTTGTAGCTTCCCAGTTTCCAATTTTCTTGGAAACCAAACAGGGAATTTTTTTAAAAAAAATACAAAATACTATTTCATTTCACCATTCTCATAATCAGAGTTGATCTGGACATGATTAAAATAGAAGAACACAGAATTTAAAAACGAATATGATACCAGCGGTTTACACGAAGCAAAAAATTAAGAACTATGCAAAAATAAGAAACATGAAATCTGATTTAGACATTTCATCAAGCAGCAGATATTCGTGATTCGAAAATGATTTTTTCATTAAAAAAAAAATCTTACAACCCGGAAAAAAAAAAGGAAAATGATTTTTTTCGAAAATGACCCCCGGATGAAATCTTAACCGAGACCGGAGACAAAAATCTCTATCAGCTAATCGACACTCACAAAAACAGAATAAAACTCGACGCACCGAATTTATAGGTAACTATCAAAACAAATAAGGCACTTTGCTAACGCGAATTGCCAACGTAAAACTGAAAAGCTCCAAAAAATAGATATATAAAAAATTTAAGAAATACGGATGGAAATTTATTCATTTACTTTAAAATGGAGGTTAAAAAAAAAAAAAGACACTAAGGTTTTGAGACAACACGTACCGGGAAAATCGGTATGAGCCAAGGAGGCTTCATAAAAAAGCATTTACAAAAACTTGAGAAGACAAACAGGGACTTTGGGATAATACGATCCGTTAATTAAATTTAGGTCCTTTTGTTTCAAATTTAGAAGTTTTAAACTTTAAAGAGAGAAATTTTGGCGAGACGGAGAGGATGAACAGATGAGAGGTGGAGGTGATGCTCGGTTCGGCATTATTGAGCGAAGGTGTAAATAAAAAGGAATAATGGAAATAGTTTTTATACATATATAATTTGTTTTGAGTGGGGAAATAAAATAAATAAATAAACACTGAGTAGGAGTGTGTTATTTTTTTATGATTAATGAATCAGTAGGTTAATTATTGATTACTGGGGAAACAAATTGATGTTTTTGAATTTGAAGGGTTTGGCATTTTCGCCGCTAATGTCTCCCCAGTCCATCGGCCGACAATTGCCGACCTCCCTCCCTTGTCGGTACATGGATCTGTCATAAATTTTGTGCAATGACCGAAACGTCCTTTCAAGATATTTTTTTTGTTTTTTTCTCATACGTTGGAAATGAAGGTTTGCTTTCGTCAGTTTCATATCTTCGAGCTTGAAACCATTTCCAACAAATATAATACAAAATAAAAAATCATTTTAACATTAAATGAGATCCAATTTGACACTGAGGTTAAATTTGCATAAACTACTTATTTTATAAGTTTTTAAAAAATAACATTTGATAAAATTTTTAAAATATGTTATTTCATAAGTTTTTTAAATTTTAATTGTAGTTTCTAAAAATAGGTAAAAAACATATTATCAGATAAGTTATTATATCTTTATAAAATTTCTGTTACAACAGTAATATTTTAATAAATATATGGTTATGTATTTCTTTCATAAATCTTAATTTATAAATTAAAGACAACACTTTCTAAACTTATGTATATTTCAATTATTATATAATAAAATAATATTTTTATAATAATTTTTTACCAAACATGTGTATATTATTTTTAAAACTCACAATCACTACAGTAACAAAATTTATCAAATACAAAGTTATTGTTGCAATCAATAACTTATTTTATCTATAAAATACAAATAATTTATTTCATTGACTATCGTAATATTAAAATAGTTCTAAATAGTATTGTAGTCAAACTTATATATTTACCAAATGTTATAAAATTGAAAATACCGTTGATTTGTATTTGAATATAGTAATTGATCACATGTGTGAAATTAATAATATATGTTTACAGACAAACACTTGTTTAGTTATATTCAAAAACAGATATTTTGTTTGGCATTGTTCATTTAAAATAATATAAGAAATTAACATACCTAATAACAAAATACTCAATAAAATAATTTATGTTTTACTTGGCAAAATTGGTTGCCTGGTATGTCTTAAAAGATGAAGAAGAAGAAGAAGAAGAGATTTCAATACTACACATAATATTATATGTTTAGTTTAAACTTCTCTATTATTCACGAAGTATTTGATAATATTATTGAGTGTATAGTTACTTATTAGATTATTTTTGTTCACACACACTTTTTTTTTCTAGTGCGAAACCCTCATTTTTTTATGAGGACGCTCCTTTAAGCATTACAAATTAAGAGAGTTAGTTTTTTATTAAGTTGCATGACTTTATAATTCATTTAAAAATAAGTGTATTAAATCCTATATATACATACATACATACATACATATCACACACAGGCACACACATGGTCTGCTCCTTTAACTTAAAAAAATAACTTAATTTTTCATTCGTTTAGTTCACTAAATCCAATATCAAAAACTAAAGTTAAAAGATAATATTTATGTCTCCACTCATCTTATTATTTGATAGAGTGAATCCAATAGATAAAGATTAAATTATTTTCTTAACTCAAAAAATTAGTAAAAGTGAACTCTCTTATATATATTAATATATTTATTATTCAAAAAATTTGAAACTACTAATTAGCACTTAGCATAATGACTAAATGAGTTGTAATACTGACTTAAAGAATTCCATTTGTAAATACCATGATTAAAAAAAATGAATAAAGGGTATTTTCGTCAGAGTGGTGGTAAGCTGATTTCATTCGAAGCGGATGCCCCCCAACGCGAATACGGAAGTAGGAATCTGGAATTCCCCACTACAGTTTGATTAAAATAATATGGCTTCGCCACCCTTCCACGTGGTCATGCAACTCACCACCGATTTTAACTGACCCTACTCTTCTCCAATTATTAACCGCCACCCAGATCCGTTTTTCACGGAATATTTCTGTAGCTTTCCCCCAATCAACGGTTTAAAAACGCTTTCATCCCACACCCGTAACACCAAACCCCCCAACGCGCAGTAAACAACAAAATAGACAAAGAGTCCGAGATGCTACAAATTATACCGCGTGTGTGTCAAACGCTCTCAGTTTCCGCGTCAGTAATTTTTACCGACACTTATCCTTTATTTTAACATTGTGGTTGTCAGGAAACACACGACCCTTAACCTGCACTGCGGTACGCATACGCAGGTACACGTGTCAAAAAACTGCTGGAATATTCTGTTTGCTTATTTAAGGGAGGATTTTTGGGGCTGCATTGTGATACCGCATGCGAGGATGTTAACTAAATGTAGCGCAGTACACTTGTGGACTTGTTGATCTATTCGGATGAATCCAAGTGAGTGATGTAACAATTTTGTCTATACCTCGTGGTCCAACAATTAAAATTTTTTAGGCGATGCTCTCGTTGTCTGGATGAAATTGGGATGCTTTTGTCTTGAAATTCCAAAATGAGGATGAAGCCACTTTTCAATTTGTTGACTTCTGTGTTGTTGGCTTAAGAGGAAAGTGGGAGAGTTTTGTTTGAATATTGCAGAGCGTAGAATTTGTTCAAAGGGATAGAATTGGACTTTTCCGCTCATATTTTCCTTTTTTTTTTTTGGGGGGGGGGGGGGGTGTTCAATAGAAGACAGAAGTCAAATTCTTCGATCTATATATAAATGTCCATAGAATTTCGCTGTGGAAGATTTTGAATGGTGTTGTTAGTTGAGATATCAACTTTTGTAATGAGAATTTGACTATGACTAACTAACAAACAGGAAATGATACCAACAAAATGAGATCATGTTCCATTTGTCTTGGGTGTCTAATTCTATACTTAATTACCTCATGCGATAATAATCAATAAAAAAAAGTTATCGAGAATATATATGCTGAGAATATCTAAAATTTTATCAATTGATATTTGATATAACAATATTATTCATCACAAAAAAATCAAGAATAAAAGTCTCCTTCCCAAGGTAGCATCTTATTGTAGAGATGGTTGAGATGTTTTAATGAACTGTCTACACCTACATCGAAGTTTAACATCTATTTGTTCAAAATGTCATTAAATATTAAACAAGTAGCACAAAAATATTGTAAAATATTTTGAAAGAATTTCCTAGCGTTTGATCTTGCGCGCGCGCGCGTATAATTTACAATAATTACATTATAATCTTCTAATGATAAACAATCAAAGTTAAATGGGTCTGAGTCAATACTATGATATTTATAACAAAATATACGTCTCTCTCGCTTAGCTCGATTACGTACGCCAATAAGAATGAGACCTCGGTCCAATAATGGCACATATTTTGGTTGTTAAGGTGATAAATCAACTCACACTCACGGAGATATTTGCAAAGTTTGACAAATAAGATGTTGAAAAAGTAATCGCCAGTGTTCTGACAAATGAGAAAGTTAAAATAATAATGCACATATATTGATGTAACATAACTCAAAAATAGCGGTACCCAAGTTCTCGATACCTGGAATGTGCACTAATTTTAAACAGAAATCTCAACCTCTTTGTCGTGGCATTAATTGATCCCATGAGAAGTTGATAATTGTGTATACCGAGTTCATCGAATCACCAAAGTTTGTTTGGATAAGTTCGTAGTTAGCCACTAACATCAATTAGTACACGTCACGCGGGTCAAAACGTGTAGTCATAATTGGCCGTCCATCTTGTGCGCGAAGTCAGCTGAGATGCTCATTAAAAAATAAAAAATAAAAAATAAAAAATAAACCGAAAAATCTTTACCTCCGCTGCAAGATATAACATGATATCAAAACACATTCGGAGAGGATGAACACTTCGCTTTCACTCCACCATCTAACTCCTTTTAACGATATTTGGCGGATTTCAGGTTGCTTGGTCCCAAATTGTAAGGGGTTCAATTAATATGCAGGTATGGCAATAGAAATAAAAGAGCTAAAAATTTTTGGTCCGTTACTGGACGAGAATCTTTCTTTTCCAAAAATGTCAACTTTCAGTTCTTAAAGCTATGATTACCGGTTTAATCTAGTTATAAAATATATTTTGATACTCAAATTAATATTTAATTTATGACAAAATTTTTAAAAAAATTAATAAAAAAATTATATATGTGTATATATATATTCAAACTGTTCTAAACAAGCATTCTCACTTCCCTTGGGGGAAGGTGACATAACTCGCTTTCCCTTCAGCTATTAGGTGTAATTATTATTATTATTTTAATACGTGGCACAGTAGAATTGATGGTGAGAAATTCACGTGGGTCCGATGAAATTAAGGCGAAATTGATGCAGTAAAACAGTACGACGTGACAAAATCAGAACATATGTGAATTTGAGGGGCCGGATAAAATTGAAATAAACGAATTGGTGAATAAAAAAATACATTTGTTCTCATATTAAAAGAAGAAAATCATTTGACCCAAGAGTATTGAGAAGGATGTTGACGTTAAAATTTTAGAAATATGAGTTGTTTAAGCACGTAAGGTTCCATAAATCCAAGTTCGCCTAACGAAATGCTCCACTTGATTCATTAATTTAGTTTGCATACGAAAACATGCCTGTGAGCACACTCGCAATAAGAGCTGTTTGAACATGAATAAATTCGAAAGAGATTGCGCTTAATTAAAATTTAAATAAAGCAAGCGGGGTTTCATATGCTTTGACGTTCGGTGACCACGACTTCAAACATCAAAAGCAAAGCAAAGCAACAAGTTCCAATTGGATTAATGATAACGTTGTTGGTTGGGGCAATAAAGCACGTTCAATCCCCACCCACCATCGATCGTTAATGCTGTCCACTTTTTCTAAGTGGCCACGTTATATAATATTTACTGTGCCCGTCTTTCTACTCTGAAGGTCCACTTTATTAGAGTCTAATGTTCAACTTTTAGCAATAAAAAGTACTATAATACCATATTTTATCATACCATATTGTGTATTTTACTATTATATATATATGTGCATTTAATTTGTATATGGCTGTTTCAGTTGGAATGGCATGGTTTCCTAATCACATATGTCATTAACAGTTCTAAGGTAGTTAAATTAATCAATATTATCTACTTCTTCACATATGGCATAGTTTCCTAATCATTGGATAGCTACACCTCACTTCGGTTAATACAGGTGCTTTTTATATATCCATTCGTGCCAATAGAAAATTAGCAACCCTTGGGTGCGTTGAAAAGCCTTTAATTAATTAATTTTTAACGATAATTAGGTTTTGAGGGTGTTGTAAATGGTGTGGAGGTTTGGCCTGAAAAGCTAAGACTCATTTGTTCTTTATTCTAAACGTGTATTGCGTCTAATTTTTTGTAGGTCAGTGTGATAATATCTGTGCCATTAAATGGTAACATGCAGAAATTTATATAATATATCACAAAGTTGATATACTATGCATGCCACGTAATGCATTTGGTGCATCATACATGTTTCAATTTGAACACACGTAATACATGTTTCAATTTGAACAGTATTTTGTTCAAATTCAAACATTTAATTGATCTTTTATTGTTTATATAAAGGTGTTTAACTTATAGTATATATTTGGAGTTCTACTAGTAGCCACCAGTCGAACAGCGGTGTATATTAGTTAATAATATATTATACAATTGATTTTAGGTTTGTTGTTTAAAAAAAGAAGAAAAAGAAAAAGAAGAAATGATTAGTTAACACGACTTGAATATTCCTTAATTTTGGTATTACACAATTATTAAATAAATATAACTTTTCAAAATAATAATAATTATTCACATATTTGGAACCCTCTTCCTGTGAATATCGTAAGTCCAAATGCGAGCTTGATGCGTGCCCGTACGCCTCCGGTGCATAGCCACAGCCAGCCCCCACAGCAGCATTCGTGTTCGGCTCGTGCGGCGAGGTTGAAAACGTGTGAGAAAGGTGAGGGCACATAGGTAATTTTAGGGTTAGAGGTTGGATTTGAATTTCGATCGAAGAATCCAGCAGTTGAAAATGTGGGGTCAAGATCCACGAACAAGATCAAGTGCCGAAATCGTGGTCCCTGGACTAGGGAGCACAAGAAACAAACGTGTCACGTCTTTGAGCCAACGGCATGTTAAAAGCAAGATTAAACTTGAATTTTATTTGCTAGATCTTTGACCTAAAACAAACCAAATTATTGTGTTCCAAATTAAATAGAATTTAATTACCATGAACACGTGACAATCGATGGCTCTTTGTAATCCAACACCACATTTCTGATGGTTTATTCGTCATTCCCACTGATAATGACTCTTCGATAGTATTAATATGTACAAATAGTTTTTACATTGTATGACAAAGAGAACCATACCACATGAAGAAGTTTTTAAGAAGTGACGACATTCGGAGTACCAAAATTATGTTCAAAATGTTGTTCATCAGTCGCGAAAATTCCTAAAATTTTTTACAAACATAAATAAATTACCAGTAGAAGAAATGGATTTGTAATTTGAATATTTATTGCTCTCAAAATAATCTATCGCATGTGTGTATGTATATTTTCAATGAAGAATTCTTCGTTTAAAATGAACTCGGGTCAAATTAAAAGACATCGAACAATATATACGTGATTATATTATTTTTAATATTTTAGCATATTAAAATTCTTTTATATATATGTGTGTGTATATGCATACGCATATATATATTAATTTTTATTTTAATAAAATGAGATCTTTCACATTAGAAGTGCAGTGAAAATAATGCACTTAGGAAAAAAAACTCCCTTAAATTATTTTAATAGAGTGATGTTTACTTTTATCGAGGATGTTGGAGTATTCTCAATGGTATGAAAACTGTAGTTTTTTTTTTTTGGTAAAAGTTAAAAGAAGATAAGATCCTTTTTTGTTTTTTGATAATTATCCTAACTCTCTAATGATCGAAGAAGTTCCAACAGATGGTTGACCAATGATGTTAGTTTATTTAAAATTAAAAGGAAATCAATTTACATTCACATGGGGGAACAGAATATAGTAAAATATTGTAAAAGCCATTGTTTGGAATAAACCAATTACAGTATCATCATTTGTGATTATTTTTTACCATAAGGTAAACTAGATAATCAAATATTGGTTACATATGAGGAGCTTGCTACGGTACAGATACAGATTCTGTATGTAATGCAGCAAATGGGGAGCTTCCACGCGTTGCAGGAGAGAGAGAAAAAGCACCCCAAGCTCGGCTGATGCAAGGCCAATGTAGACTGAGCTGTTAGTTGCAGAATCTGCAACTTAGCCGAGTCCTACATTATGAGGGCGAATGGTGACCTTATGCATCTTCTAATTCTGCCGTGTCAGTCATGGACACATTAATTTAAAAAATTAGGGCCTGCGAGGAGGAATCAATTAAAACAGGGATATTGGGCTAAACCATCATTATTACTTAGCTTTTTAGGACTCGAGAATAATTTTGAAATGCCGACATCTTCAACCACATTCATAGGCTTCGAACTGTTTTTTGTCACGCAGTGGGATTTAAAAGCTAAGAAAACGACAGTCAAAGCATGTGAATGTCAAGTGAAAATGCTTTCACTCCATTAATTACAAAAACGTCATCTCATGACAACAACTTGGCAGCTAGCAGCTCAGCTGCTGCCAGCATCAAACAAGGGTGGCAAGAATTAAAATTTAAAATCACCACAACCGTACATTTCTAGGTCATCGCCAATCATCGCAGTAATTTGAAGCAAGAACATCCCCACCTATTATTTTGATCTTGAATTTACCACCCTTTACTACTATTTCGGAAGGCCAAAGCGTAGCAGTTAAATTTATGCCATACACATTCCTAACAGCACATTTTTCGAGTTGTCTGGGCTGCACCCTAATAAGACTATTGCTATATTTATTAAATTAAAATTAAAATAAATTGAAATTATAATAAATTGAAATTAAAATAGAAAATAAAAATAATAATAAATTATTTATTTAAACTGTAAAAATTAAAATAAAAATGAACTGAATTACATTAATATGTTTACTTTGCCTAGAATAAATTGAATTATAACAAATTACAAAAAGTACTTAATGAATTATTGTGATAATAATTATTTTATATTTTACTTATAGTAATTATTTATTAAAATTTATAATTATTAAAATATTATTATTTATAATATATTAACATATTAATTAATTAATAATAATAATATATTAATTATCGTGATTATTTATTCAAAAACTATAATTATTAATATATGTTGTGGATAATGTATTAATATACTAATTAATAATTATTGTATTAATAATAATAATGTATGAATTAATTATAATAATTATATTAATGACTATTATGATCGTATATTAATTACTTAATTAATTAATAATAAAAATATATTAATTATTGTGATATTTATTCAAAAACTATAATTATTAATAATTTTTAAAATAATATATTAATATTTTAATTAATAGTAATAATTATATTAATTAATAATATATGAATTAATTAAAATAATTATATTAATTAATAAATAATAATAATAATAATATATGAAATAAGTATACTAAGTATATTAATTATTTTTTATAATATTAATTAATTAATTAATTATAATAATAAAAATATATTAATTTAAAGGAGGATATTTTTAAGATATTAAAATATCACTAAAGACAAATAGAAAGTTCAAAGAATGAGAGATTAATTCCCACCTCTCCCGTGGAAATTAATCTCTCATTTTTCATTTTTTAAATAATAGTGAGCTCCACTATTTTAATTTTGATTTTTTCTCCATTTTTAAGAAATAAACTTCATCAGTTACTTTAATTTATTGACTCCCATTCTTTAATTTAAAAAATAAACGCAATATAAAATTACACTAAAAAAAGAGAAGAACAAGAAAAAAGGAAAGGGAACCTATGAAGACATGGCCTAAATTTAGTGTAATTTTAACAAACTATATATGCAACCAGCACTCATTCGACTATCAGGACATTGGCAACGAGACCCGAATTGTGAAGTTAAATGATATCGTTGTTAAGCATGACCGAGGTAGCAAGTGATCAAGTTGTGGGTCCAAGAAATTGGTGTGCGTATGCCTATGGCCGTGGTATGGGCAATTAAGTGTGAAAGTCACTTAATGCATGTGATCTTTTAATTGTTGGTTGAGTCCACGTTCTCTGCATGAATCCACACTACTGCTTAAGCAACTGAAATGAGACATGGCCCGATTTGACTGCAAAAGCTTAAAACTTTAAAGATGATGGTTCTTTACTTCTGTATTAACTGTTCTGGCGGGCTACTTGGGGACCATTGTGTATCCCATTTCGGGCCACCTTTTTAATAGAACGATTGCATCTTTCTTTTTGTTTTATTTGTTTGAATAATTTTTAAGTCAATTCAGGGACTGAAACCTGTTTGTGCTTGGGACGATGGGACCGATGAAAACAAACTACTAGTCTTTAACGTTTTCGCTGAAAAACCCTAGCCGCCGCTTGGTTAGCAAAATAGAGTAACACATGTTGCGTCATGTAATTCTACATGAACGGAGGCTGTCACCAGCTGGTTTGCCCGAGAGGTTAAGGGGGAAGACTTAAGATCTTCTGCACATAAGTGCGCATGGGTTCGAACCCCATAGCCAGCATACCATGAAATTTCAATTTTATATCTTACATAATTTAAAGGATAACCTTTTTTATACAAATAGAACATTGACCCAAGTTTCCGTCTTCACTCGGTTCATTATATAATCAGTCATGCATCCGGGGACAAGGGGTGGGCTGTGTAACTCGTAAGGCCCAATAATCATTTCACTTATCACACCCCTATTCTTGGTGTTGTCACACAAGCTTAAATGCCTGCGGGTCCGGCCTGGCTCGGCCCACATTCATCGAAACTTGCCCCTGGCACAAGAAAACTCTTTTTGGCTTGACAGGGTCATTATTTATCAAAGCATTCCCTCCAATTTATTCTCCCTACAGCTTTTATGCTCGATTTCTGCTCGCAACTCTCAGTTACATTGTCGTTTATTCTTAAATTCAGGTACCTTTCTTCTCTAATTTGAGTCGATTAATCTTTAGTTTGATTACCGCGATCAGTGAAAACAGTCTTTATAAATTGGAGACTGTTGCTTTATGCTAAAGGTGATTTTAGGTTAAAGTCGTTTTTCGACCTTAGTTTGATAATTTCAGTTATTGTTATCCTCTTTTGTGGTTTTAAACAAATAATTGAAGAAAATAATTTTTGTTTTTTAGTTCTTAGGGTTTCACTACCACCGATCTGAGTTAATTTTGGGAGTTAATATTCCTCATGTTAATATCAATCGTTTTCTGTCTCAAATTCCGATATTATGCCGATTTTGATTTTACCTTGTACTAATTTTCAGCTTTTTTTTTTTCCTCAAAATAAAGTGCTTAGACATGAAGCTTGACACTAGCGGTCTCGAGTCCACTTCTCCATTTTTCGGGTCAGGCGACGAGCTCTATCCCGAATTATCAGCTGCACCATCATTTACTCTACCTCTTACTACTGATGTGAGTATGCACCGGGTACATTATGATGATATTCTTTCTGAACAGCAGTAGACATTTACTTTATTTTATTTTATTGTTTTTTGGGGGGGGGGTTCAGTTTGATGAATTTCAAAAGGACACTAAAGCTACACTGAAGCATGCCAAGGGGACAACCACGCTTGCTTTTATCTTTAAAGAGGGTGTTATGGTGGCTGCTGATTCTCGAGCCAGCATGGGAGGCTATATCTGTATGTTTCTTTTTCCTAGTGCTCGTATTTTGTTAATATAGCTGAAGTTATGAGTGGACTTTAGGATTAATTTCAAATGAGTGGACTTTAGGATTAATTTCAAACTATTGGCTAGTTTGGACCTCTTGCTGCATGTTTCATGTGTGCATACAAACAAATGCATCTTTTCTGTGTGTTGTGTTAAACAGAAATTGATTTGCGTGATGAGATTTTGTAATGGGACGTGTGTTGGCTGAAGTGGATTGAGATGCTGCTTCTATCCTATTTATCTTTGCAACTTATATGCTGTAACATATGATCTCCTTCTTGCACCTTTTAATATACATGATGTTAATAAATAAAGAGTTTTGTTGTTTTGTTTCAGCATCACAATCTGTGAAGAAAATTATAGAAATCAATCCTTACATGCTTGGCACAATGGCTGGAGGAGCAGCCGACTGCCAGTTCTGGCACAGAAATCTGGGCATTAAGGTAATGTACTTAAGTTTTTTTCTTTAAAATGTAATGTTATGTTATACTTTTATGGTCACGTTATAGCACTACCTTATAGGTTATGATTCTTTTCTCTGACCGGTTCTCTTTTCATCTTATCGAATGGAATGAATAATGGTCTTTTGCTGTGGAGCTCTGAATAATTGTAATTTGATCTTTTGAGAATAAACCTTTACTAAATATATGTTATGCCTATTTTTTAGAGTGCATGAGAAGGGCTAGTTACACCCGTTTCTCAGTTTCTACTGTTTGAGTTTGGGTACTTTGATATGTTTTTAACTATAAAATTTAGTACTCTTTGTACTAATCACTTTGCTGATAATTTACAATATGATTATAAATAATTGAAATTGCATTGTGTCAAATAATTGAGTTTTTGTATACTTGGAGATATTCTAGAGGTCACTAGCTAGTGCAGTTTACTTTCTTTTCAACAAGCTTGAAAAATACTTTGAGAACTGGATGGTACTCTAGGCTTTTGTTCCTTCTTAGGTGCTAATATAACTAGGAAACCTGTAAGGCAGAATGTGTTGTATTTTTGTTCACATGTAAAGTGCTAAACTGTTATTTGTTTGCAAAATGTAGTGCCGACTACATGAATTGGCCAACAAGCGTAGAATTTCAGTTACAGGGGCATCAAAGCTGCTGGCCAACATTCTCTACTCTTATCGTGGAATGGGGTTGTCTGTTGGCACTATGATAGCTGGATGGGATGAGACTGTAAGGGAGTACATGTTTCCTTTTTTTGTTTTGCTTTTGCTTCTCTGATTGTGTCTCTTTTAAGCTGTTTGTCTGTGGTTGCAGGGTCCTGGGCTGTATTATGTGGACAGTGAAGGGGGGAGGCTCAAAGGAACACGGTTCTCTGTGGGATCAGGTTCACCATATGCTTATGGTGTATTGGATAGCGGGTGTGTCTATATCTCATGTTTTTGTGTTCTTGCTTAATTGATTTTAAAGCTTCTGTTTCATAATATGGATCTTTTTGTGTATCTTCTGAAATTTCTTTCCTTGGAATCATAGTATTTGTGAATTTTTGATACGTCTTTAGTAAATTATCAGACATAAAAGTCAAATATAATGATAGATAACAAACATGAACTAAGGAGGGAAGAAGGGAAAGGGGTACCGGATGCTCACAAGAAAGCTTCTGTTTGTAAAGTGACTCCATTTACTTCTGATAACACTCAACCCTCTCCCTGGGCAGCTCGTATTGTCATGAAATTATTATTAAAATTGTTTTGTACTTGCATTTTCTTGTCTGTGAAATATTATTTGGCATTCTGTTCATTATTGTGTATAATTATCGTTCTATCCAAACTTGTACTAGGTACAAGTTTGACATGTCTATTGAAGAAGCTGCGGAGTTGGCTAGAAGAGCTATTTATCATGCGACATTCAGAGATGCAGCCAGTGGTGGTGTTGCAAGCGGTACGTTCTCTCATTCTCTATCTATCTTTGTGCACCGCTTGTTTTTTGTGAGTTTTATTTGAATTACAATCTGTTATTTCACCCAGTTTATTATGTGGGACCAAATGGATGGAAGAAGCTGTCTGGTGATGATGTCGGAGAGCTTCACTACCATTACTATCCGGTCACGCCCAGTACAGTGGAGCAGGAAATGGCTGAAGTTACTGGGGCATAATTGAGTCTTGCTCAATTTGGACCAGGTTTGAGACATTCTTCATATTCACAGATCCAGTGGACGACTTTACAGATATGCTTCTGAACTTTGTCAATGTACCTTGGGTTGATCCAGGAGATGACTTCTGAATTCAACCTAGTTAAGTTGATGCTTTAAGAACCCTGCATTTTCTTTTGATATTTTTATTATGACAAGTACAGTTCTATTAAGCAGTTTCTTTTAGTAATTTGGTTCCTGAGATTGTGATTACTTAATCTTCGCGCAGAATGCATTTAGATTTAACATATTTGCACTTAAATTACATGTGATATGCGCAGTCATAAAGACTTGATCCCTTGTGATTTGAGAGTGGGTGCAGGGGGATTACTGCAATTCTAAGGGAGTGGTGAGGTCACCCCAAACAGGAACAGGGCATCCACCGAGTCACAAACAAAGCTACTTGTTTTAGATAGATATATATGTTAAAGAGAGCTATGTCTTTTGGCATATTTAATGGCAGTTTTCACCTCAGAAAAAGGGAAAAGTTAGAAAATGAAAGTGGGAAACTGAACTAGAGATTGGAGCAGTGATCCGCTAGCACTGCCAGATGCTACAGTAGCTCATTGGGATCTATCCTTTCCTCAAAATGATTTGGGAATTGTGGTAAATGGGACCCATATTCCTCAAAAGAGCAAGTTGAATAACTAGAGTATAATATTATGGTTAGAAAAATCCAATCCGTGCCTATTCCCTTGGTTGCGAAGCAAAGGATTCTTTGCTGCTGCCAACTTCTTCCCAAACTTTTATGAGAACAATAAGTATCCTTTTAGGAGTGAAGAATGAAGCTATCAAGGTAACGGCCTACATGAATTTTGGCCTGTTATCTTTTGTGGTGGAATGATTTTGGTGGATGTCAACATTTGAGATGCTTGCTAGTCATTACGACTTGCCATGTGTTAAAATAATAATAATAACAACGATAATAATAAATATTGTGATCTCATAATACAAGTAATTAGTACAGTGTCTATTCCTGATTTTCAACTGCTATTAAAAGAGAAAAGGGGAGCAAACGCAAGTAAGCAAACAATAATACAGACTGGAATCAGGAAAGCTCTCTCTCTCTAAACTCTTATACTTTCGGTTGCTTCTAAGCATGTTTTCATGATGGGAAGCAGACATAAAAGCATCATTAGCAATTCCACTAAAAGACTATCATAAGTTGTGCTTTGAAATCAATTGTAAAATAATCAAGGACGACGATGAAGAACCCATTGTCTCTGGTGGAATTAACAGAGTGCACAAATTTAGAATCAATGATACGTCGAAGTGGAACATAATTAACAATATATGAGTTTCAACATTTTATCTAGTGTGAGAATTAAGCAAAACGGCATCAAAACTATTGCCTACCTTCATTGAATCATCAAGGATAATTATTAATAAATAATAATGAATTACCGATAGGAACTCTACTTTAGTAGTGGTATTGCTCTAAAAATTCCTCGTCCTCGAGGGCCCGATATTGAGAATGATTATGAAACGTATAAGTGACGATATGAGATGTTAGGTTGATTACGTAGCAACTGTTGACATAAAACGTTAAGACTTGTACTATATTCATAATCATACATGTAGCGATATTGACAAAACAAAGGGATTTTCGTGGAGTATGGACCTTACAGAGAAGTCCCAATAAAACTATATTTCATTTTCACTTGATCGCGGTGATTACATGCCCACCCACCTACACCATAATTTTAACATCATTTTAAATGTTAATCGATCCATGGGGATTGCCTAAACTTTGCTTTGATTGATTTATCAACAGCAAAATTCTGCATAATTTTTAGTTGGCAGGCTTCTATCATAAAATTATAAAAAGCTAAAAAAGCTGTCAACTACAGATAATGTAAATTGACATTTAACTATAATTTGAGGTATTAAAAAAAATATATCTCACTTAAGAAAAAGCCAAACAAGAGCAAAATTACACATCCCAATAGAGAGCAACGAATTTTATAACAATTTCATAAGTAAAATTGTAGCCATGAATTAATCAGATGAGACAACACCATGTGTTATTGTGTTAATCTAAATTCACCCACTAAATTATTACTGACAGAGGGACCAAAAAAAAAAAAGGGGGGGAGAAAAGTCCAACATATGATAAAATTCATGGTTTAGTTCCTGAAGCAGATTAAAGAAGAAAAGATCAAAAAACAGGACAGAGCATACGACATTCAGACATCAACATCACGCACGAAGGCAACATAGCGAAGCACTTTGTCATTGCTTTTCTTCTACTCCGCTTTTTCTGAGGCAGCCTAAACAACTGAAAACTAAAGCTAAAATGCAAAAGCCTCCTCTCTCATCTCCATATTTTGGCGGGAATGGACCCCACTCCCCAATCAAAATCTCGTCTCTCTCAAGTCTCTTTCTCATAAATTCCTCACCCCCTTCCGCCAACCACCACCCTCTCTTCCCTTCTCCTCTCTGTACATATTACTTAAGCACACACTCCGCCCCCTGTTTCCCATTTCATTTCATTTCTCTTCTTTTCTTTTCCACAACAAACAAAACCAAATACGCAAATGAAAAACAGTTTCCTCTTTACGTTCTTTTTATATTGTCTTCGCTTATGTTTCGCTCTTTCACCCGATGGCCTCACTCTGCTCGCACTAAAATCAGCCATCGATCAAACTGATACTTCAGTTTTTTCTGACTGGAACGAGAACGACCCCACGCCCTGCGGCTGGTCCGGCATTTCCTGCATGAACATAACCGGATTCCCGGACCCCCGTGTGGTTGGAGTCGCCATCTCCGGGAAGAATATTCGTGGGTACATTCCTTCCGAGCTCGGCTCTTTAATCTACCTCCGAAGGCTCAACCTTCACAACAATAACTTGTTTGGATCGCTCCCTGATCAGCTATTCAACGCCACTTCACTTCACAGTATCTTTCTCTACGGTAACAATATCTCTGGTTCGCTTCCTCCTTCCATCTGTAACCTCCCCAGATTGCAAAATCTCGATCTTTCTAACAACTCTTTATCGGGTTCGCTTCCTGATAGCTTAAAGAATTGCAAGCAGTTGCAGAGATTGATACTTGCTAGGAACAAGTTTAGAGGGCAAATCCCTGCTGGGATTTGGCCTGAGCTGGAGAATTTAGTACAGCTTGATCTTTCTGCTAATGATTTCAAAGGGCCGATACCGAATGATCTCGGCGAGCTTCAGTCTTTATCGGGTACTTTGAACTTGTCTTACAATCATTTATCGGGTAAAATTCCGAAATCTCTCGGGAATTTGCCTGTAACGGTGAGTTTTGATCTGAGGGCTAACAATTTAAGTGGGGAAATTCCTCAAACGGGGTCGTTTGCTAACCAAGGGCCAACGGCTTTTCTTAATAATCCGTTGTTATGTGGGTTTCCTTTGCAAAAATCTTGCAAAAATTCAGCAGAGAGTCAGCAAGAGACTCAGAATCCATCTCCGGATTCTGATAAGAATAAAAGGAAAGGCTTGGGCCCCGGTTTGATAGTTTTAATATCAGCAGCTGATGCAGCTGCTGTTGCGGTTATTGGCTTAGTGATTGTTTATGTTTACTGGAAAAAGAAAGATTCAAATGGCGGCTGCAGCTGCACTGGGAAGACCAAATTTGGTGGAAATGAAAATGGTAACTTCTGTCCTTGCTTTTGCACCAATGGCTTTCGAAATGAAGATTCTGAAGTTGAGGATCAAGAGAAAGCAGAGAATGGCAAGGGGGAAGGAGAGCTGGTAGCAATTGATAAAGGGTTCACGTTTGAGCTTGATGAGTTGCTTCGAGCTTCTGCTTATGTGCTGGGCAAAAGTGGGCTGGGGATTGTGTATAAAGTTGTGCTTGGTAATGGCATTCCGGTGGCTGTGCGGCGGCTCGGCGAAGGCGGAGAGCAAAGGTATAGGGAGTTTGTTACTGAAGTTCAGGCCATTGCTAAAGTTAAACATCCGAACATCGTCAAATTGAGGGCTTATTATTGGGCTCCGGACGAGAAGCTTCTCATTAGTGACTTCATTTCTAATGGCAACTTGGCTAATGTTCTTCGAGGTTAGTTCTCTATTTCTTTCAGTTTTTTTTTTTTTTTTTTTTTGTCAGATTCTGAAATTTAACCTTTTTAGTTTCTAAATTTGAGGTTGGTCTTACATTAGCTAAGAACTTTGTTGTGAGCTTCAATCTAGGCATGCAATTGATGTATAAGTGCATTGGAAAGTTGTGATCTTCCGTGTTTAGTATGTGAGTGATGTTGCGGGATTAAGTTGCAGAATTGAGCTCTGATTGGTCCACGTGGCTTACAGAATGATGGATATTGGGTCAAATGGTCCATGTGGTGTAGCTGTTATCATTTAAGATGCGCACCCATCATAACCCATTAAACATGGAGTAGGTTATGGCCATTCCCTAGAATTGCCCAATCTTTTACCCCATCATTAGCATTTATGGGAAGTCCTTTGCCATTAATCTGCAGCTTTCAATGTGCCGGCAATGCAATTTTCTCTTTTAACCTATGATCTTTACTTATGATAAAGTCTATAGCAGAATGGCTGCCCCTGGTGACTTAACTAGAAATAATTGAATACAATAATAGTGCATGCATAATTGGGGAAAATTTTGTAGGATTAGTTGCTCTATCACTTGTAAATGACAGATCTAGAGAATGATAAATAGGTTCCTCAGTATTGGCCTTTTGGCTGGCTACCTAAACTGCTAAATAAGTGTATTCATGAAGAGTTAACAGAGAGAGGCAATCACTGCAGGGCTGCTGCAAATCCAGATCTCTCTATCACAGGGTAATGGGTCATGATTCTCAATTTTCGGTGCTTTTTTGGTTGAGTCTTCACTCAATGGCCACGGCCCCACATTCAACCCCCTTGGTTCCAGACTAAGGTTAATTTATGCTTTCTATATATATATATATATATAAAGGATTGCACACCTAAATTTGGAAACTGTTCAAGCAGCTTTCTGATGGTTCCTTCCTCTGTTGTTTTTCCTCTTTAATCTTTTTAGAAAGAGTAACTTTAAGCAAAAAAGATAAGCATTCTTTTCGAGTTTTTGCTTTTCAAATGGAGACTTTCCTAGTTACTTTCCTTGGAAGTACTGCTTGTGTCCCCTGCTCATCAGAGTATTGAGTTACAAGTTTCAATTAGAAAATGCATTCAAGGTGGTCAATTATGACATGCTAGCTCTTTAGCAATTTCTTACCACGAACTTTAAGTTAATATTTATTACAATGCAAGTACCCACAATAATTTGTTAGTATTGCTGATCTTAAAAGAGATTAATTCTACAGGAAGAAATGGTCAGCCATCAACAAGCCTCTCATGGTCAACAAGGCTTAGAATCGCCAAGGGCACAGCCCGGGGACTGGCCTATCTCCACGAATGCAGTCCGAGAAAATTTGTCCATGGAGACATCAAACCATCCAACATCCTCCTTGACAATGACTTCCAGCCCTACATATCTGATTTTGGCCTTAATAGACTCATTAACATTACTGGCAATAACCCCTCCTCTTCCGGTGGCTTCATGGGCGGTGCCCTTCCGTACATGAAGACTGTCCAAACTGAAAAAACCAACAACTACCGAGCACCAGAGGCTCGAGTCCCCAGTAGTCGACCCACGCAGAAATGGGATGTCTATTCATTTGGAGTTGTGCTGCTAGAGTTGCTTACAGGAAAATCTCCTGAGCTTTCACCAACCACATCAACTTCCATCGAAGTTCCGGACCTCGTTAGGTGGGTGAAGAAAGGTTTTGAAGAGGAAAATCCATTATCAGATATGGTGGATGCAATGTTGCTGCAAGAAGTGCATGCCAAAAAAGAAGTGCTTGCAGTTTTTCATGTGGCTCTTGCTTGCACTGAGGCAGACCCTGAGATTAGGCCAAGAATGAAAAATATATCAGAAAATCTTGAGAGGATTGGCACATAGCAGATATTGGTTTTATTTACTGCTACTTGATCATGCAAGGAGCTGAAATTTTCTTGAGTTCGCAATGGCTTGACATCCATTTCACGGTAGATCAAGAAATCTGCGACATTAGATGAAATTTTGATTCCAACATGTTTCGAGATTTCCCTAGGTTTTGCCGAAAATTTTAGCAATTTTTCGTAGAATCACGGGAGCATTCATGTTTTGAAGTATGTAGGTATTCACATTCGTAATTTAAAATTTTTATCCAATTTTTTATTTAGGATGCGCTTGTAATAAAGTGGTAATTTTGTTATTTGCAACTTCGATTTACCATACATTTGCTCAATAATCTAATGGAATTGACTTTCTGGGCCTTGGTTTGGGATTATGTCGTGATGACAATTTTTTTTATATATTACAATTAAAATTCTATAATATTATACAATCAAAATTCAATTGTTACTTTCTTATATTTTTCTATTATAGCATAGCACAAAGAATAACTGACAATTATAACTAGAGAGAGATATTTATAACTCTTATTTTAATATTAGAGAAAAAACTATACTGTTTCAAAGATGGAGAATCAAATAAGTTTTTATTAAAGGAAAAGCGAACTCCAAAAATATTAACATTCGAATTCATGTGTCCAAAATTATTAGCGTATAAGTTTGCCAACGGGCCAGAGCCCATTTAGGTTTAGGTTTGAGAGCCCAAAATAGTCAACTCGCTGGTGATGGAGGATGCCACCGCTATTCCCTAAATAGCCCTTTTTCTAAGTACACAGAACAAGAAAATATCGTATACTGTTGCGGCGTGGTGCACACACACTGCAACGGTAATTGCAAATTCCAAAACTACCATTTCGTTAAGTTGTTATTTATTAGTTAGCATCATGTGTGTAGTTTACTGGCTCTATTTAAGGTAATTTTTTAAGTTAAATTTATCTAAATAAAATTTTTATAAAAATTTATAAAATTATTTTATTAAGTAATTTTTTAAAAAAATTATGATAAAATAAAATTATTAATTAAATAAATAATATTTTAATATTAAAAAATATTTAATTTTTAATTTTAAAAATTTAAAATTTAAAATTTTGTTAGTAAAAATAAATAATATATTTAAATTCTAAAAAATTTTATTAAAAATAATAAAAAAATATTATAAAAATTTATAAAATTAAATAAATATTTATAATTATTAATTAAGTCATATTATATCAATAATATAAATAAAATTATGAATTTTTTTAATTTTAAATAATATAATATTTATTAATAAAATAATAATTTTAATAATTATTAAATAATTTTTTTCGCTGATGTTATTTGAATGAAATTTTTTATTTAAGTATAATTTGAGATGTTTTAAAATGTATAACTTTATATTTAAGATATTTTAATATATTATTTTAATAAATTTAACTTAAATTAAATATCATTTTATAATTAAACTCGAAACTTTACTCGCAACTCTCTTTTTTTTAAGGTAAGAGTTAAAAAGAAAAAAAAGAACTAAAATAATTATTTAAACCAAAAAAAAAAAGTCGGTTAACCGCGGCAATTAAAGGGGGCTAATGACCCAAAGTAAATGTTGGTTGACGGTCGAAAAACTAAAATATGTATTATTAAACTCGGCGGCCTTTTTCTTTGTCCTGCAACCCTTCAATTTCTTTATTAAAACAAAAAAAAATAAAAATAAAAATTGAAGTTCTTGTTTAGCGCGAGCAAATCCCTTCCACGTTCATCGCACCGCGATTTTTCACTCTACACTTCAGCAGGTATGCTATAAGAAAGTCTCTCGATCTTAAGTCCTTTTAGACTTTCGATTTCGCCGTGATGCGCTCCTCATTAAATCAAAGCAAGATTCTTGCTTCTTCTTCTTTTTTTTTTTTTCGTTTTAATTAGGGTTTTGTGATGATTTCGTAATTAGTCAGGATTTCAAATAAATTTTACCCTGTTTCTTCACGTATTAAGCATCGGTAATGTGGTTTTAATTTGGTTATTTGAAAGTTTTGCAGGCGACCCGGCAATGTTATAGAAGTTTCAGATTCTTGGAATTTTAGTTAATTGGCATGGAGGTTAGTCAGGGTAGTAATTTCAGTAGTTTCTAGATGTTTTGTATTATTGGTGAATTTTGTTTATTTTATTGTTTAATTTTTTAGAAAGGAGCAGCAGCTAAGCTCATTGACTTGGATAAGACAACTGAGCTATTGGAACCTGAAATAACTAATGGTGGGGGATTGTTTGTACCCAATAAGGAACGGCTGATATTTAGAGCTCCCGAGGCTAAAGCTCAGTCAGGTATTATCTTTTATTGGCATAATTGAATTAGCTGGTTCCTATTTGTAAATACAAGTCTCTTATTACTTCATATTACTTCAAAATATTAGTTGTTTTCCTTCACTTGGTGAACCTAAATGCCATCGTGCGAAAAGCGAGAATGATTTATGGAACAAAGCGAAATATCTAGGGGAGGCAGCTTGGCTGCTTGCTTTGTTTCATAAACTAAAGTCATGCCATAGTCTGAGTTGAGCTAAAACAAATTGAAATGTGTGATTGACCATGTTGTTGGATTTGATTTGATTTAATTTTCCTTAGCAAGGTTGCCTTGTAACAACTGAGAAATCAGGCTCCTATTTCTGTTGCCTTAGTTGTTATTTTATTTTATTTTTTTTTGGGCCTAGTTATGGAACTCCCTCCTCAATGATTGTCTTAAGGCCTAGTGACACTGTAAAGGACTGATTCTACTTGAGAACAGAATCCATTAACCTATAAGAAGGTGGAGAGGCAGGTTTGTTTAGGTCTTGGGTGACATTTGATTAGCATCATGAATTTTTTTTTTAAATTTATAAATTTGGGGCATTCTTATCTGTGCTTTATGTGCTATACGCCAACTTTCATTGTGGTCTGCCTACATGGGTTTCTTTGACAGTGCCCCCCCCCCCCCAAGGCGGGTGGCTGTCCTTAAAATGGAATTCAATCATGTCTTTTTCTGTAATTGTCCCATTTAGTTGTTTTTTAAAATTTATGGGATTGCCTTCTCACTTTTCGTAACACATGCCTGTAAAAATTATTCTTTTATTATGGAAGCACAAACTTTGGTGCTTTTTATTGATCAAACATAATTGTAACAGGGTTAGGTGTCCGTGCTGTTGAAAAAGAGGAAGGTTCTCGCATTGATGATGGATTCAAGGTCCCAAGAGTTGTTCCCATTGCAGCATCAATTGACGAGGAGGAGAAGTCTGAATCTTCTAGAATAGATGAGGTAGTGAGTGATGCCACAAATGGAAAGCGCAGCCATTCTAGTAGACGGTATCGTGAAACTTCTGCAAGCGATATAACTGATGCAGGTAAATTTCCTTGTAAGTCTTGTAGGCTAAATAATAAATACATTCAATGATTAAACTGGATAATACTTTATCTATTTATCCAAGGAAATGAATTGCAGTGTTAACAAAACTTGGAATTCCAAAATCTCGATCAGGAGAAGCAATAAGTTTCTTATGCCAACTTATAGTTGAAGATTTGTAGATTGGTGCTATTTTCCTGTCCCTATATTTTACTGATATTGAGCATAATAATCTGTAAATCTCTCTCTTTGGATTTTAGTGCTAAAGGTACTCAGAACCAACTGAGAACTGTATCTTTTAAGAGTTGTTACACTTTACCTAAATTCATTGAGGAGTCAGTCTTGTTGGAAGGAATGAAATGTCATTTAACATGTTAGAGTTGTGGAGTATTCAAGTTACATTGCTAATGACATGTTTCAGCCCTTGTTTTGTGGTTACCTCACAGGGCATAGGAGGTTGTGGAATGGATTTCTATCTTCTCAAGATATATTTGATGTTTGTTTATAGCTTCAAAGAGTAGTTGCACCTATAGGTTGTGTGCTGCTGAACATCTTAGGAGTAAGGGGAAGTGCTCTTACAGGATGATAAACACGACTCACATGTTTTGAATTAGAGGAAGGTGATGTTTGGGAGATGTAGTCAAAGAGTAGTTGCACCCGTTGGTTGATGCTGCTTAACATCTCTGTAGTAAGGTGAAGTGCTTTTACAGGGGTAGAAATAGGATTAACATGTTTTGAATTAGAGGTCGTTGATGTTTGGGAGATGTAATCAAAGTGGGCAATGCCGGAACTCATATTGCTTGGACCTTCTTACATTTAATTTTTGTTTTTATGGGTGGGGGTAGGCGGGTTCTCTGGTGGTGTTGAACAGCGTTTTCACTTGTCAACTTGTTTTAGGTGCTTTCTGGATTAATTTTATCTGAAATTTTATTTCCTCCTCTTTCTTTCTTCCACTAATTATTATTATTGTTATTTTGAAATAAACTTATTATATTGCAATTTTATTTTGTTATTTCTTCTTTTTAGAAAATCCCATGGCTGTTGTACGGGCTGGAGAGACATCTGGGACTCATCGCTTAAATGAAGTAAGTGTTTAATTCACATCTATACTTTGCTGTTGTCATCTTCAATATTTAGCTTATCTCTTAATTCTTGGTACTTCATGAAGTGGGGCCATTTTTCGTTTGTGAGAGTGGAGGGGATCTGTTCATTTTGTTGAAATCACTGATTCATTAGAATAGAAATACTTGGCATTGCATAGATTGTTGATTTAAGTTGGAACTGCATTTTGTTCTGATTTAGCTTTTGAATTGAAGGTTTCATCTTCTACTGGGAGTTCCTACAGTGTTTTATCTACAAGTTCCAGGCATGACAGGGATGACCGAGGTAGTGAGAGAAAGTATTTGAAGGATGACACTAGAAGTGAAAGGAGGGGACCGAGCAGGAGAGACAATTATGATAGCAAGGGGCGGTATCATGGAAGGGAAGCAAGAGATCGAGATGAACCAGAGTATGGTGGAGAATATGGAAGGAAGCGTAGTAAATATGAAGGCACAAGGAGGACACCAGGTGTGTGATACTTCATCTTTGGAGTGTGTTTATTTTTGCTTCTTGAATGCTTTCCATTTGCCTAATTATAGGGTAATGGCATCAGTTTGGACTTGGTGTGCTTTTGGCATGTGTTTTAAAACTTCTTTAGTGTAATTGTATTATATCCTTACATATTGAGAGAATAACTCATTTGTATCTCACTATTTGTTCACAAATTTAGAATTAAACATCAGGAATTTTTTCATTCACTCAGTAAACAGAAGTTTTTTTATATTTGTATTTGTCTCATTATGTATACTTAGTCAAATTCTTTGTTTCATTCCAATCATTTTCGGTTTTAAAGTTACAAAAGTTACAGAAACGTTATTGTCGACATGTAAGGAAATCTCAGATATACATTACATGAATCCAGATATGTGCATGTGTACATGTATATTTGATATCTATTCTTTATTTTTTGGTTCACTTTGGAAACTATTTTCCATTAATTACGTGGAATAAACCTTTTATTCCTTATTTTGAAGGAATTGCAGTGGTATGTCAGCGGGTGAATAATATGTATACCTGGCCGAACTCGTCTAAATTAATAAGCATCTTGTTCTGCCTAACTTTGACTTTTGGAAATCTTTCAGGCAGGTCTGATTGGGATGATGGAAGATGGGAATGGGAAGATACGCCACGCCGGGAAGGCTACTCTAATTCCAGTAAACGCCATCAGCCTTCGCCATCCCCAATGTACGTTGGGGCCTCCCCTGATGCTCGATTAGTTTCTCCCCTGTCAACACCTCGTTCCAATGGTATACTTTGATTACATGAGATCTTTATTTTACATTTGAAATTGCATGTTTAAGGTGACATATATGTCTATAATAGCTACCCTTTTATTAATTTTGGCTTTTACTTTTACTCGACAGGTTACGCTGCCTCTCCCTGGGACCACATCTCTCCTTCTCCTGTTCCAATACGTGCGTCTGGATCCTCAGTTAAATCTTCAAGTTCTGGATATAGTAGGAGGTCCCATCAACTTACATTTTCCAGTGAAAGTTCACGATCATTTGAGGTATTGTGTGCTTACCCTCTCCTTTGGATTGTTTCCTTTTTACTTCTCCTTTGGATTGTTTCCTTTTTACTTCTTCCTTTGGTAGTTGTTTGAGGGAAAAGTGGGCTAGCTCTACATATGAAATTTTATATATAAAAGCTCTCCAGATTTCATTTTCAATGATGGTAATGTTTGTTGATTTTCAGGATCAAAAGCTATGCTTCTGATTGCTTACTTTGTTATAGTATTCGTTACTTTTATGTTTATATATTTGCAGGACGGAGTGGCAGATGAGGCCTATTCTGACAAAGAATACAATTATGAGATTACCGAAAGTATGCGTCTGGAGATGGAATACAACTCTGACCGAGCATGGTAAAATATATTTTTTGATAAAATTAAATTTGATAATTTATAATTAGATTTGTCTGCGCAATGCACTTCATTCTTTCATTGATGGATTAAAATTTGTGATTTTATTTGATGAAACTCTTAGGGTTGTTACTTAAGTTTTCAGACATCTGAATTTTTGGCCATTGTTTTGGTTGACTTGCATCATAGACAATTTTCCTGTGTGGGTAGCAGATATTAATGTGTTCTTAAATGGGTGGAAACTCCTAGTTTGTTATTCAGGTTTACAGTGTAAGCTCTGTTTAGGAGTTCTTTTTAGTAGCCGATGCATTATTCCCATTTCTTATCTTTTTTTCCTTCTTGTTTTGGTCGTGATATTCATATATGCTGTCTCGAGGTTGACAAACTTTTGACAAATATAAATTTTTGCTTCACAGGTATGACAGAGAAGAAGGGAACACAATGTTTGACACAGACAGCTCGTCTTTTATTCTTGGGGATGACGCTTCATACCAAAAGAAGGAGGTGGAGTTGGCTAAAAGGCTGGTACGTTTTATGCTTGTGAATTTCATTTTGCTTGTGACATGCGTTTCTGGCAACGCATCATGCCATTAATTGTTTGATGCATATGGAAAACTCACGACAACATTATGTTTTGAAGTTGATTATCTGCACATTTCTGCTGGCACTCGTTTTTTTTTTTTTTTTTAAAGGATTCCTTCAGTCTTTTTTGCAGTTTGATTTCTTTTCTATTTTTTATTTTAAAAAAAAGTTCTCATGAAGTCCAAACTAGAAAGTGGTATTTGAAGTTCTTAGAAACATGATTACTTGGAAGTTCTGAGAAACTTTAGTTTTGGTAAGAAAAAAGAAAAATTGTTTCTTGTTAGTAAGTGTGTGATTGACACTTGTAGTGTCTGTTTCTTCTATCTCATCAATTTTTTGGGTACTTGGATATCTTAATAGATTTTTATTTCCTTTGATCAATCACTTGGAGAGTGCTTAACCGCTTGGGGCTCAATATGAACTTTTTTGGTGCCACTCTGTCCCACTTGGGGTTAAACTTGTATGTAGCCTTAATCAAACTTGAGAATACACAAACATTGCAATGACATAAGTAGTCTTCTTTTAGTGAATGTGGAGGATTGAGAGTTATTCCATGGATGACCACTAATCAGCCGAATTTTTTACTTAAGCAATGCTTCTTGCAATTAGATTGTGTTAGATGTGCTCACAGGAATCAGGAAATGTTCATAACCTTTTCAAATCTGAATGCCCTTGCAGAATTAATATTTTTTGATTTATGAGATGTGAAGGTTTTTAGTGACCTTAAATTGGAGGAGGCTAGTGCAAATTTGTTACTGTTTGCTTGCCCTTCCAGACCCCCCGCCCCCCCAAAAAAAAGAAGAGAGTATATTAGATTTAGGAAATGTACACACTTCGTGAATTGAGATTGATCAGGTGGCTGAGAAAAAGTTGTCCATGTCTTGCTATCTTTCGGTAGGAGTAGAAGTTCATGAGTAGTGCACGGACAAGCATCATATCTTGGCTTGCATGTATTTCTATACCTATGACTTATCTGACATATGTTCTTTTCCTTTTTTTCTTTTGGTGGGGATCGATTTGGATGGGATATATCAATTGTTTCAGTTTCTTACTAATTTATGTGCTATTTTGGATGTGGTTAGAATGTTCAGTGAATATTCTTGTTTAGTAAGTTGTCGCACATCTGATGCAGGTTCGAAAGGATGGATCAAGGATGTCGCTGGCACAGAGCAAAAAGATGTCTCAGATTACAGCTGATAATCACCAGTGGGAAGAGAGACAACTTTTGAGATCAGGAGCTGTAAGAGGTACTGAGTTGTCGACTGAGTTTGATGATGAGGAAGAACGCAAGGTCATTCTTCTTGTACATGGTAAGGGAATATTATGATAGGCATTCTTAATCCACTAATGGAAGTGCATATGACTTTGGTTGTGCGGAGATGACTGCTATTTCATTTAGCTAAATTTTCTATTCCTTGTCCAGATACAAAACCTCCTTTCCTGGATGGCAGAATTGTTTTCACCAAACAAGCAGAGCCAGTAATGCCCATAAAGGATCCCACATCTGACATGGCTATAATTTCACGCAAAGGATCTGCTCTAGTTAGAGAAATCCGTGAGAAACAAACCCAGAATAAATCACGCCAGCGTTTCTGGGAACTTGCTGGCTCACAGATGGGTAATATTCTTGGTGTGAAGAAAACAGCAGAACAGGTATTTTCCACTATAGATGCAAATATTAAATCTCTTTTTCTGGCAATATGGTCCATCCTGGCTTAATCTATTTGTGTTCCATGATAGGTTGATGCAGACACAGCCGTAGTAGGTGAACACGGTGAAATTGATTTCAGGGAAGATGCAAAATTTTCTCAACATATGAAGAAGGGGGAGGCGGTGAGTGACTTTGCAAAGTCCAAGACCATGGCAGAACAGCGGCAGTATCTACCAATATTTTCTGTACGTGATGAGCTACTACAGGTCTGTGTCGCCATTCATTTGGTCTCATCTTGGAGAATTTGGAAGGAGTAATGATATCTATATCATAGTCTTGTGACTCTTAATTAAGAAGGTCAACATTCCATGAATTCAGAAAAGAAAAATTTATAGTTTAGGAGTCTTTTTATTGTCAATTCTATTTGTCTTCTCTTTTGCATCACATGGGGAATAACATATTACTGTCAAAACTAGACTTAACAGCATGTCATTGCCCTTTTTTTTCCCCCCTTTCCTTTTTTTGCCCATCCTATGCCTGAAATGCAGCGAGAAATTGTTTAAATTTCAGTTCAATGATTATCATTTGCCCTTTGAATCAAACATCATAATGACTGTGTTTCACTAATCTGTTTTGCACGTCAATTGGGTAGGTAATTCGCGAAAATCAAGTGGTGGTGGTAGTTGGAGAAACTGGCTCTGGAAAGACTACTCAACTGACACAGGTAACTGCTTGCATTGCAATAACCTTTACTTTTACTTGTTTGAAGATTTTTGAGATTGTGCCAAATTAACTGGATCTGACATGTGGATTTTGGTGACAGTACTTGCTTGAAGATGGATACACTACAAATGGTATAGTGGGCTGTACCCAACCTAGGCGTGTTGCAGCCATGAGTGTTGCAAAGAGAGTCAGTGAAGAGATGGATACTGAGCTAGGCGATAAAGTTGGATATGCCATACGTTTTGAGGATGTGACTGGGCCAAGCACCCTAATTAAGGTAAGTAGTTTTGTTCATCTACAAAAGCAAGCTTTTTCACCCAATTATGCATATTGTGCTTTTAATTTTATTTGAGCACAAAATCTCTTGGCATAAACTGCTGTAATGGATGATGGACTCTGGCTTGATAGTAATAATAACAGTATAATTGGTTGTTTCCATTTCTTGTTTCTTCAATCACTCTGAGTGGTTTGGTTGTGATTTCTTCTTACTAGCTAAAGTTTTTCTTTTTGAATTTTACAGTACATGACTGATGGAGTACTTCTTCGTGAAACATTGAAAGATTCTGATCTCGATAAATATCGGTATGGGAATTTATTTATTCATTAATTTTTTAAATTATCTTTTTGAATGTTCAATCTGTGATCAAAACAAAATTATTCATTGTCAATGGTGTTACTGCTGCAGAGTTATCGTGATGGATGAAGCGCATGAAAGATCACTAAGCACAGATGTGCTCTTTGGAATATTGAAAAAGGTAGTTGCCCGGCGTCGTGATTTCAAGCTTATTGTAACATCTGCAACTCTGAATGCACAGAAATTTTCTGATTTCTTTGGAAGGTATTTTCTTTTTCACATTTTATGATAAAATATTGTTATCTCCTGCTTACATAATAAAGGTAATTCTGAATTTGTTTCGCAGTGTGCCAATATTCCACATCCCTGGAAGAACCTTTCCTGTGAATACTTTGTATAGTAAAACCCCATGTGAGGACTATGTTGAAGCTGCAGTAAAGCAGGCCATGACTATCCACATCACCAGCCCTCCAGGCGACATCCTTATCTTCATGACTGGCCAAGATGAGATTGAGGCAGCATGTTTTGCCCTTAAGGAGCGCATGGAACAGCTCGTCTCCTCCACCAAGAGAGAGGTTCCTGAACTCTTAATACTGCCAATATACTCGCAGTTGCCAGCTGACTTGCAAGCAAAGATATTCGAGAAAGCTAAAGAGGGTACTCGCAAATGCATTGTTGCCACCAACATCGCTGAGACATCGCTGACTGTGGATGGAATTTTTTATGTCATCGACACAGGTTATGGTAAAATGAAAGTTTACAACCCTAAGATGGGTATGGATGCTCTTCAAGTTTTCCCTGTCAGCCGTGCTGCTGCTGACCAGCGAGCTGGACGTGCTGGTAGAACTGGGCCTGGTACGTGTTATAGACTATATACTGAGAGTGCATACCTGAATGAATTGCTGCCGAGTCCTGTGCCAGAGATCCAGAGGACCAACCTTGGCAATGTGGTTTTATTGCTCAAGTCTCTTAAAATTGATAACCTCCTGGATTTTGATTTCATGGACCCACCACCACAAGAAAACATCTTGAATTCTATGTACCAGTTGTGGGTCTTGGGGGCACTTAACAATGTTGGGGCTTTGACTGACCTTGGCTGGAAAATGGTGGAGTTCCCATTGGACCCCCCACTTGCTAAGATGCTTTTGATGGGTGAACAGCTAGGATGCCTGGATGAGGTTTTGACAATTGTATCTATGCTTTCAGTGCCATCGGTATTCTTCCGGCCTAAAGATAGGGCAGAGGAGAGTGATGCAGCAAGAGAAAAATTTTTCGTACAGGAATCTGACCACTTAACTCTGCTTTATGTTTACCATCAGTGGAAAGAGCACCAGTATCGGGGAGATTGGTGTGAGGAACATTACTTGCATGTTAAATCATTACGAAAGGCCAGAGAGGTGAGATCCCAGCTGCTGGACATTGTCAAGACACTGAAAATCCCACTGACATCCAGTGGGCATGATTTCGACATTGTCAGAAAAGCCATCTGTTCTGCATACTTCCACAATGCTGCAAGATTAAAGGGCATTGGGGAGTACGTAAATTGCCGGAATGGAATGCCTTGTCATCTGCATCCGAGCAGTGCTATTTATGGTTTGGGTTACACTCCAGAGTATGTGGTTTATCATGAATTGATCTTGACGACAAAGGAGTACATGCAGTGTGCAACGGCTGTGGAGCCCCAGTGGCTGTCAGAGCTGGGACCCATGTTTTTCTCGGTAAAGGACTCAGACACTTCAATGTTAGAGCATAAGAAGAAACAGAAGGAATCGAAAACGGCAATGGAAGAGGAGATGGAAAATTTGAGGAAGATACAAGCAGATGCAGAGAGAGAAGACAAGGAAAAAGAAAGAGAGAAGCGGGTGAAGGAGCGGCAACAGGTGTCAATGCCAGGTTGGCGGCAAGGCTCTACCACTTATCTGAGACCAAAAAAGTTTGGTTTGTGAATGTAAATTTTGCTTTATGAAATTGTTGGAGTTTATGTTTATTTCGGGAAGAAAAGCAGTATCCTGGAAATAGGAACAGAAAGTCTCCCATTTGTAACACCTAAAAAATTTATACGAAAAGTGAAAAATTAAAAAAAATTGTATCAAGCTTCCTTCTTTTCTTCAATTTTCTGCCTTCTCATTGTAGTCCCTACTTTCTTCCCTCCTTGATGACGCTAGAGAAGTAGTAATGCAGTATTTAGATTTAACAGTTTCAAAACAAAAGCGCCTCGCAACCGCAGTTTTGTGACTGTCAATACAATTCTACAATGATGTTGCTAATTAGGAATCGGATTAACTAAAATTATAGAAGGAATGGGAATTAAATATATGATATTTATAATTTTGGGATTAGGAAATAAGGTCTTGATCTTTAAGGAAGATGCGAATTGAGTTGTCATTTTAAGAACTATTTATTTTATTCCATTAAATTTTTATAGTCATTGAAATACCTTAAATTAAGTTTTGTCACCTTTATATTTTGATTCAAGTAAAATTCATAAAAATATTTAGAAATGTTGTAATATTTACAAATAAAAAAATAATAAATTTTGATAATATTAATATAAATATATAATAATAACATTAATAAAATATTATTGTTGTTGTATTAAAAATAAATAAAGTGATTTAAAGAAGCAGGGATGTCAGACTGTTGTTTTTTCAGGTGTTCTCTCACAAAATGGAGGAGGTTAGTTGGGAAGATTGAGTATTTAAGGAAAAGGGGGAAGTAGACGAAATAAAAATAAAGACGAAGGCCAACAAACTCAAGATGATTGAATCTTGTAAAACATAGCCAAAACTAACGTTAGAGGTAAAGCTGGGGATAACTGACAACCACTTTGACGCTTCAGTTATATTTTGGGTGATAAGTGATGGTCTTAATGTCAAATGGACTTTGAAGCTATCAACAATGGTGAATATACTATGAGAAAAAAAAAAAATGAATGAGTAATATTTTGAGTGAATGGAAGTTAGTTATTGTTTGGAAGATATTCTAGAGCTTTTGTGAAGTGTCCAATGGTTATTTTGGTAATTTCAATCATATGACGCTTAATTAATTATTATTATTTTTTCGGATGAAGATATTTGTATAATTTAATTTAAGAAATATCTAACTCACAGAATTATTTTTATAAGAGGCGTAAGGTGCAGCGTCTCTTTTAATTTATGATCTTAAGATGGTGATATTTATAAACTTAGGAGATAAGAAAACTTTTAACCACCTTTTTTATTCTAAAATAGAGCACGTGACAATCTCTCTAACTTGTGATTTTATTACTTTTTGAGGCATAATAAAAGGTAGCATACATGACATCTTCACTTTATAGAAGAATTTTTATTTATAGTGATTTCTCATTTTTAACCAAACGTAGATATTTTTTATTTCTCATGTGAAAGCATATTCTATTTATACACAGGCTTCAACTATTAAAATATAACTATCCATAATGTCATTTGACATTGTGTATTTTTACTAGAACTATATTTTTCTTTAAAAAATTTATTTCGTAATTCTTTGTGAGTGATTCTAACATTCAGGTCAAATAAAATAATTTTTTTAATTAACTCTTCTTTCTTCGTGTCACTATTTTATTGGTCCACATTTCATGAGTATTTCCTCCCAAACAATTATTATCATTATTTTTAGTTTTATTAGTATTTTTATTGTTTTTATTATTATTAACATAAATAATACTAAATATGACAATTAGCAAAAGGCATTTTAATACCTTGTAAGAGTTCATTGTTATTCAAAATAAAATAAATACATAAATGAAAATACAATCTATTTTAATTTCGATTATTATAATTTAAGTAAATAATTTTTTCTAATTATGATTCTCGAATTCCTATTTCAATTATCAATATGAGAATGCATCATAAGGACATGCATGCTCAAATTCAATTTCAGATGCTACTCGATAAATTGTAATGTTCTTCTCCACAATCTGATTATTAAAAAAAAATCCTACAAATTAAAATTTCTTCGAGAAAGAAATTCAAAATCTAAACTAAATAGTTTTTTTTTTTGGAAGGAATACTGAATTTATTTAAAATTATAGTTTTCTATTTTCTCAAGAATGACGTGGCGTCCACCTTGGAGCTTTTCCTTTTTATTCCTTTATTTTTATTTTTTCGCTTCATATAAACTCGCAACTTGCTGAATACTCGAAAAAGAAAAAAATTATTGTCGCCGTTAGACATTCGGAGAGCACTTTGGAATTCGTTTTCGTTCATTCTAAACTCTACGGTATCCCAAATCTAGTCTTTGCTTCACTGTAGCTTCGATTGAGGTGATTATTATTATTTTTGATTAAATATTCATCAGTAATGTCTGTCATTTTATAGATCTGAAGGAGAAGTAATCGAATTAAGGAGATCGTAGGCATGGTAAAGTAATTCTTGGCGTTTCAATTTAGAGAGAGTAACGATTAACTTGGTTTGATAAAAAATAAATTGCTGAAATTACATGTTCTTAATTTTGCAGTCGGCACTCTTCAATTTCCATTCCTTTCTGACGGTTGTCCTGTTGGGGATTTGTACGTGCACTTATATAAAGATGCAATTTCCTGCGATTCTTGAACATAGAACAGGGTACGTCCTTATGCCAATTTAATTTGTTATGTCCACTTCAAGTATCTATCATTTGGTATTTCATATGAGATGTTGCGTTGGATATATATATTCTTGCATTCCTTTGCTCCATTAGATTAATGAATGGTGAACATATATTTGTAATGAATGGTGAACATATATTTGTATAACTGTGGCATACATATGTCATTATTTGAAAACTTACTACAACCGTCCCTTTGGATGGCCTGTCAGTTTTTGCCCTGAGTTCCTCTATGGCATTTTGTCTGCCAAGCTTTTTATCACTTGGGGGCAATATGCTCCCTTGAATTCGTGTAATAATAGAGGGGAAGTGTTTATGTTTAGTAGCTGGGGCAATAAGGTCCTTTGACTTACCTCCTCTTTTTTTTTTCCTTTTCCCAAAAAGAAAAATGAAGTCTTTTTGCTTTCTTTAAGGGAACTTGGTAATCAGTTGTCAATCAAAGATTTCATGTAGCTATGTTTAAAAGGGGTTAATGCTTGTATGAGATATTTACTTAGTGTGCTTTAGTATGTTTGATTTCTTGATCTCCCTATTGATTCGCTGAAATTTGGTGGCAATGGGACTAACAATTATAAAATGCTGCTCTGACAGGTTTCGTGGTTTCTTCTGGAAAGCAGCTAGGATTGGTAGGCTTCCTTGACTAGAGGCTGTACCATTATATTATGCCTTTTCCTTTTGCACAGTAAAGAACATTTTTTCATTTCCTTAAGTTATATTAAGTCAAATAAATAATTTCCTTTGTTCGGATGGACTGTTGTATAACACTTTGTGGAAAGAAGAATATAGATGCAAATTAAAACATTCCAGAGGATTTTTTTTTTTTTAACTCTTCTTCTGTGAAGAAAAGGACGGCTGCTGGCTGTGGATTAGATGGTGATGGATTGGGGTAGGATGAAGCTAAGGATCAATGGTAAAAAGGAATGTAAAATAACTAAAAAATTTGATGAGGAGGATGTGCAGCATCTAAAAGTTCCATCAGATATGGCAACTTTATGCAGCACTCTGAAAGTAATCTACGTGTATGGTTGTCAGTGGGTACAATGTTGATGCACCAGGTGATTAGTGGAGTCTTCTGGTGCCTGAAATCTATTATTTCAGCTATCAGTTGGGTTCAAGTGAAGCAGGCTTGCACTTGAACTTCTCTAAATATGAGATTGTCTTGTGTGTGGAATCATAATCCAGTAATGGGGAGCCTTGTATTTCTTAGTCTTACTGCAGTTTAAAATGTCTTAATTAGTGTTCATTGCAAACCATTGGGTATCTACTGATCCTAGCCCCAAGAGTACATCTGAGTTTGGAGCGCACTAGCGTCCTATTATTATTATTATTTTTTGCCCCATTTATTGCCTTGATATGCATGCTTTATAATCTACTAGACTGAAACTAACTTGTGCAGATGCTGAAACAGGTGAGCGTTTGAGCCCCTGGGTTGCTGTTGGATGCTTTTCGATGGGGCTTTCAATAATCTTTTTCTAGCAAAGAAACATCTTGTCTATTTAGAAGTAAGGTCCATCTTCTTTCCATTTCTGGTATTTTATGTATATGTCAGTGAATGTGTACTTCCTTGAAATTCAATATTATTGAATCGTTTGTCTGATATACGAGTATTTATCAGACACTGTTTTGTGGCTCATTTCTTGTTTTCTAGCCATACTAGTATTCTTTAGAAACTTTCTTTACCAATGTTCAAGTGTCCTGCAAAGAGCTGTCTGTTTTAGAATGCCCATGACTATGAGAAATGGTCTTTGGAGGTTCGGTAGGGAGTTCATTTTACAAATTCTTGATTAACATTTTAATTTTAAGCAGAACATATTATACTTGATCCTGTTTTAAATTTATATTATCCTTGATCCTTTTTTAAATTTGGGAGCTTGGGTGATGAGAATTTGTCATCTACCAATTTGGGTCAAGAGTACTGCGGATGTCATTTTTATTAACATTCTCTATATGTTCATTGAATTATTGATTCTGATTGATAAGCCTCATCGGCAGAAAAATATAATTTTTTTATACCCCTTAAAGGATCTCCCTGGTTTTATGATTTTCATATAGGTCTGATTTTATGTGGATGTTGTGTGTGTTAAGAGAGAGGAAAAGGAGAGAGGAGATGGTTTTAATGAGTCTTTGTTCTAAGTAATCACACTTGTTATTTACGTAAACATGGTATGAGTTAATGCAAACTCTAACAAGGGAGAAGATGAGGATGAAAAAAAACACAAGATCAAGCAGCAATTAGTGCAGTAGGGGAATTCAAGTGTGCAGGAATTCAAGCAGCAATTATCTGTACTTTTGCGGATCTGATGCTGTTGGATTTTCATTCTATCTGTCATAATATAAACTCTGAATGCGGTTGCTTTATCATCAAGTTTCCTAGTACAAGGTGGAGTAACTAATATTTTTGTCAAAGAATGTTCTTACAGAATTCTCTTTCCGTTAACTGCATAGGTTGTCCTTGTTGAATACGCTTCTTCTCTTGTTCTCCTCACAAGAGCTAACAAGGGAAGCAACATTGTCAGTATTGAATCTGTTTGATAGTTTTTCTTTTTCTTTTATCTTGGTGAATTAGTGGTATATTATTATTTATTATGTGCTTTCATTTTGAATGCTTAAGCAAGATGATGCTGGATTGAAGTCTTTGGAGTTAAGGATCTGTGGACCAACCATGCAAAGACAAATATACAGAGCAAAAATAAATAAATAAATAAATAAAAAGGTTTAAGCAAGAATTTCAACGTAGTTGATTTTTGTCAAAATCTGTATATAGCTAGACGACAACTTCCATGGTTTGCCGTTAGGGGGCCGTGCAGATCCAAAGTTTTTCGGATGGTAACTAATTGATTTATTTGTTTATCTCGCCCCCTAAAAAGATTAAAAAATAAAAATTAAACGAGCGAGGCACGTTGAGAACGATAACTATGTTTCAGCATCTCAAATTCTATTAATTAGTTTGATAAGATAAACATGGTCGAGGGGTTTATCAGTTTTATGGAGCTGTGTAGTTGGACTTTTTCTTATTTTAAATTGGTTAGTGTTGCGGACAATTGCTTCGGAATATGCGATCATTGTGGTGATTAGAAATTTAAGGAAGAAAACGGTATTCCATCTTATTTATAAATGAAATTTCATCATGAATTTTTGGCAAGACGGGTAGCAAAAGAGCTTGCAGGACCAAAGAAAGCTGCTTGGCAAGCTAAGCAGTGGTGGGAAAAATTAAAGTGGAGGGATTATATATGAAAGTTAATTCTGGTTAGTATTTCCATATCATATGCATTTTTGTGCAGAAATTGTACAGTAAGTGTTTCTAAATTTGATAACGTTATCTATATCATAAAAATAATCGTAAAATAACACTTTTTTTTTATTAATAATTTAAAAGCATGATGTGGCTCCACAAGTCATATAAGATCTTGATTACTTGTTGGCACAGGGGTGGTGGTTGTGGAGTGGTCAATTCATATTTTCAATGAGCCATGATTTGAAGAACCCTTTCAATTCAAATTTCATATTGAACCAAACAGCAGGGAAAGAAGGTTAGGCAGACTTTTAGCCAGGACATGATTATTTTGTTGCTTCATTCTAAATTTAATGGCCGCTTGACATTAGTTATTCTTATTCCTTACTTTCAAATTATTCTTAAGACAAATGTTATTTCAGTTAACTGCACTTTACTTTTTTAATAACTATAGTATCGGTGAGTCTGTATGACACTGTAGTTATAAGAGGAATAAGGTGTAGCTAGTTGCAACTTAAAAAGCTCCTATTCTTAATCATTTTAAGAAATTTTGTAAAGGGCACAAATCTCCAAGGTCCAAAAATGGGTAATCGCTTTTTTTTTTCTTTTTTTACTCCAATATCACATGTAATACAAAATTGTGCCTAGTTATTCTTGCTCATTTGCTTTTTGGTATAGCAGATCATAACAATAAGCAGCAACCGATAATTAATATGTGGAAGCTTGACCGTGAAGTGTAACCACTGGATAGAGACACAAAATTTTTATAAGTGCTTAAATGCTCGACGGCCTACGCAGCAGTGCAGGTAGTTAAGATATGGACCTCTTTTGACTTTGTGCTGGCAGGAATTAGGTTAGAGAAATTATATCACTTTAGTGCAGAGGTGGTAGGGCCAGCAGCTTAGACTCCGGCATTTGTCATTTGGAAGAGTTAAGTTGTTTTATCGTGGGATCTATTATTTTTTTAATTAAATTTTAATGGAAATCCACCACTCGAAATCCACCGATATACCCAGTTATTCTACCAAATAAGAAAGGTTAAGAGACTGATCCTGCGACCTCCTCGGTACTCACCAATACAAGTTTTTCAGTGAAATACACACACTTATAGAAGGATTGAAGGCTGATGATGGAAGCCACTTTCCTGTACAACTTTGTCCCCTTAATTGGACTTGATGCAATTTTGAAACTTATTATAAAAAGGATTAAAATTGGTGGATTAATTAGATTGTCCACTATAAGCGGAATAACATCACTCACTCAATATTATTTTGTGCAATTCTATAATTTATTAATATGAGTAACATCAGAAGACCATTACTGTTAATATATATTTATATTGATTTTCTTCTTTCTTTTTCCACCTCTTTTGAAAAAGATATACAAATACAATCGTAATTCACACTTTTTCTCTTTCTCTTTTTCTTTTTTTTTTTCCCCATTTTGGATAGAAAACATTTGATTGGGGAATGATAAAGAAGAGGAGCACATATTTTGTTGGCAGTTCCACCGATTTTTTGGGCAGTAGTAACAGTTAAACACTGTAGTTGCACAAGCTATGATGCTATTATTAGCACAATAATGGCGACTTTCTAAAGATAAATAATGGAACCAACCAAAAAGCTACTTTTCGGTAATGTCGCGTTGCAGAGAGCCATCGAAATTTACCCATAGCTTTGTCAAACATAAATAAATAAGATGGTGAAATTAAAGGGGTCCCATGTCTGTATATGCCATTACTTGGCTTTCAAGACCAATCAACTTTCAACTCCCTCCTTCCTCATCGACTTTAGTTGTGTTAACAATTTATGCTTCTCTCCTCCTTCAAGCCAACCAACAGTGTCAGTGTCTCCCTTTTCTTTTCTTTTTCTTCTCTTTCTTGCAGTTAGAAAAGAAAAGATTTTGAAGTTGTTGTGATGAATGCATAGCATATAGCTATACGCTCAAGACTTCAGTTTGGCTCAAGAAATGGGTAGCTGTGTTTCAAGTCATAAAAGCACAGACATGAAACTCACTGTCCAAATTCAATCGCCCATTAAGGAGAACAAGACAGTCAAGCCTGACCAGCATATTGCTGCTGGTGTTGGACACAGCTTCTTGCCTCAAACGTCAGCAATGGGACACGTGGATAGTTTCCGAGACTTGAGTATGATTCTATCATTCTTTTTCACTTCTCATAAGTCATACATAGGTTGTTGGTCATGATTGCAAGTATTTTGTATGCTTGGATCTTATATATTGGGCTTATACTTCTTTGTCCTTTTTGATTTTGAATCAATAACTTTTGTTTCCCCCAGCATATTTGTGTATTTCTTTTATGATGACTTTATGTAGTCGGTGGCTTAGTGGGAATGAGAATATGTCTGAGCTCCCTTGGTTATGATCTATGGCGGCAAGAGTAGCCAGCTTTCTGAGATGCACATACTCATCGATGATACTAAAATTGTATCTCAGGAATTTATTTAAGAAGTATCACTATATAAATGACTTTCAGATTTTAGAACATCTGCTGCTGAATATTGCAAGTACTTGATAGTTCTCTGATTGTTGAAATGTTTTGTTACTGAATTTATATGCTTTTTCTTCTTTGATACTCTCATAAAGGTAAAATTCTTGTGGCAGTTTAAGTAGCAAGCTTTATAGATGTATAAGTCAAATGCGCACTACATGGTAAAGAATAATGGATTTTGTGTCGTTAGTATTTTTGTCAGATAATATTTGCAAAATGTAGTCCATAACTTCAATAGATTGTCTTCTCTTCAGCAATATGTTCGCGTCACAGAATAATTTCTATGTTCTTCTATTGTAGTAATATTTGGCAACTTAATTTTCTCTACTTTAATAAATTGTTTTACCAATGGTTTTTGCTTGGTACTGATCTGAACATGCATATTTTCTTTACAGGTAATAAAGAGGAAGCATTTTTTGATTCCCATCCCTGGTTAGACTCTGATTGTGAAGATTACCTTAGTGTCAATGGAGGTGAGATTTAAGTTTGCAGCAGGAATTTTTCTCTTCACTGCCTAAATTTTGAAGTGGAGCATTTTACACGTGCTTGGATCCTCATCCTCTATTGATAATATTCTCAAGACTAAGCTTTCGTCTTGCATTTTCTAAGTAGTCTATATTTTTCAGATCTTACGCCATCTCACGGTAACACTCCAATCCATGAGAAAAGCTTCATAGAAGATCCAGCTCGTCAACCTCAAGTTGATAAAATTCCTTATACGGACAGTGTACCTGATTCTATATCTAAACCCTCTCCGACACTATTTGAGCTCTTTCATCAGAGTTTCAATGATAACCTTGCCAATGGGAATCAAAATTTGCATGGCCAAATTGAAGCAACACGAACCATTTCTCCACCAAAATCTACTAGAAAAAGTCCATTCACTCACAGCAGTGAAACAACTCCATACAGAGTTTCCCTTGACAGGAAAGAGAACTCAATCCAGTCTGCTCAGTGCTGCATTCCAAGTTTTATGCGGAGCCGGAGCTTTTCTGACAGAAAAAAGGAGGCTTAGCCTGAAATCCATTTCAATTTTCTATCAGAAAAGATGTAGTGTGGTCTATGAACTGTGCCTTGTGCATCAATATATTCCTGCAAGTAATTGGAGGTTTGTCTTTGGAAATTTGCACTCAGTTATTATATTATCGTAATCCATCTTTGAGTTTCTTTTTGGAGTTCTTACATCATCCACAATCATCAATAGAGGGAAGGCAGCACCTTGTTACTCTTTGATTTTATTATATGTCTAAATCTATATATCAGTTTACCATAATCTGGAAATGAGATAGAGGTCAGTGTCTGATTCTCAGAATACAAAGAGGTAGGAATCCCGATGTACATGAACAATGGGCCATTACAATTTCTTATCCACTTAGTGCGTAATGTTCATCATCATGAATGGCAAAAGCAAGAAACCACAAGATACAAAGAATAATTTGGCCCAAAAAAAGGAAAAGCAGACAAAGAGAGTCAACCAAGAAGAGCTTGGGCATGTCCAATGCAAATAAATTCATCTTTCCTTCTCCAACTGAATCTAAAGTCCATCGTTCTTCGGCTCACAACTCTGCTTAGCATGATTCTGCTGTGACCACAGATAAGAAAACAAGATTAAGATTTAGAGTAAGTGAAAACTTAAGAAACACCCATAAAATAATTTTAAAATGTAGTTAAGTGTATTCTTAACTATTACCGACGACTTCGGTTGTCTTTCAACATCTACCTTCTTCCGAAGACAAGCCATACAAATTGCTATTACTGCATGAAACCTATCTTTCATTTCATCGATGAACTTAAAATATGCATATCTCCTAGAGTTTTTGATCATCAAAGTTCCGCAGAATGTCTAGAATCCAACAATGAATCTGAGTCCCATGCTCACATAGAACAATAGCTCTTCATGCCCATCTTCGTCTTCCACTTCCCCATCCTCCACTCGAGCATTCCTATGGTCTGATGAGCATTCGGTTGCCAATGGAGGACCACAAAGGTGATTATTACCCATGTAAATGGATGGATCATTGAAGGTTTGGAATTGGTTGGTTAGTGGAATTGGACCAGTCAAATTATTGTATGAGAAGTTCAAATGATTCAGAAGAGTCATTGAAGACATGCTTGGAGGAATTGGACCCGAAAGTGGTTGATTGAGAGGTCAAGAGTTTCCGACTTTTGCAAGCTTCCAATATTCTATCCTTCCTTCCAGATGGTTCCGTGATAAATTCAGGGAACCCATTGCTGACAGATTTGTCATCTTATTTGGTATCTCTGCAGTCAAGCAATAGCTTGGTATGATCTTCGTACTTTCATTTTGTCTTCCTTTCACAACCAAATCTACAGCCTGGTAGAAAGAGCCTTGTACGCTTGACGATGTAGATTTAGAAGAGTGCCTATATCTTTCAGAGCTTTAAGATTGCGGAGACTGCTGGGGATGGATCCGGATAGATTATTATGAGAAAGGTCCAGGATGGTGGAGATATGGGAATAGGCACATCTGCCCTGGAACTCTTTCAGTTAACATGTTAGCTCGAAGTCCTAAATATGACAAAGAATAATTTTCTTTTTAGCGTTATGGTTCCAAAGAATCTATTTTCTCCAAGATCAAGGGCTGACAAGGCAGTGCAATTCTGTTAAGCTGCAGAAAGTTCCCCTGAAAGATCATTCTTGCTGAGTTTCAGCAAGGCAAGTGAAGGTCGTGAACAAAAAGAGGGTGGAATGCCCCCAGATAGGCTGTCGTTTGACAAGTCTATAACCATCAGTTCCTCCAGACCCTCCCAGTTTGAAGGGATTTCTCCAGACAGATTATTGTTTGATAAGTCGAGAAAAGAAAAATCTTCATTTCACTCATGGATGGTGGAATGGTACCATTTAGATGGTTTCTAGAGAAATATAGGTGTTTCAGTGTTGACATTTCTCTGCCAATATCTAAGGGAATTGGTCCAGTAAATAAATTGTTCTTCATTGAGAGATTTGACACATTGGACCAGAGTGATACCCTCTAAATGATTGATTCCCAAATTAATTCGTGCATTAAGACCGTTACCAACATGTATAGACTTGGGAAGCTCTCCTTTTAACTGATTATGCGAAAGATCCAACCACCGAGTATGTGATAATAATCCCCAAAACCAACCAGATATTGTATCTGAAATTGCACCTTTTGACAGTGTAATTTCAGAAAGGTGTACCTGAGCAATAATCCAAGAAGAAAATGCAGGACTTTATTGACAATCACTGATTGCCATGGTATAAAGATTGAAAGGAGCAAACCAATCACGTCTCACATTGAAAACTAAAGAGTTATTTGAAGATGATAATGAAAGATAATCTAATCCTGTGAGATTTCGGAAATGATTTTCAGTTTTGACTCCTTCCCAAGAATTCCCACACAAATCCAACATATACTACTCTGAAAGTTGTCCTATATTTTCTTGAATAATCCCAGACAACATGTTCGAAGACAAGTACAGTGCTCTCAAATGGGACAGATTTCCTATAGACGCTGGGGGGGAACCTCAGAACGAATTTTCAGAGAAACTAAGATATTCCAAATACAGTAAATATCCCTAGGAATCTGGTAAATTACCACTGAGTTTATTTGAAGCCAAATATAAGGTCTCCAAGGTGCTTACACTGCATGCAGAGAAAGCATTTGTGAGTTCTTCTATTTCACCGGTGATGTGATGGTATGAAAAATCTAAAGAATGCAGGTTACACAGGTTCCCTTGTGGAATTTGGGAAATGGAACCTGAAAATTCACAAATCGAAATTGGATTATTTCAAGGGCATTTATATTGAATTACGATTGTGGTAAATGGAAGAGAAAGATTGAAAGTGAAGTTGGTATAAGAGAGATCAATGATTGAAAGTGAAGCAAGATTAATAATTGGAAGAGAAAGAGCAAAATTTTGAACCTCAGAACTTAGATAAATCCAGCTGCAGAAGTGAAGGCAGCATATTCACATTTTGGAGGCAGTGAGTTGTCGCCAAGCTGAGGTTCTTGCCTCCTAAACAAAGGTATTGTAAAGAAGAGAGAACCAGAGAGCCAGCTTAAATCGGAGACCCAAAGTTTTTTGGATGTGAATATGCAGTGACATCAAGGTACTGCAAGTTTGAAAGATTGCCAAGAGTAGAGGGAACCATTCTGGTGCAGGATGTTTGCAAAAGGTCAAGGTATCTCAAATTCTTGAGTGAACCTATGAACTCAGGGATTGCACTTCCTTCAAAGTTGGTGCGACTGAGGTCCAAGTTATTTAAATATGTCGAGTTAAGCAAAGAGGGAGTTAACATTCCAATGAAGCATGATTTATTTTTCGCTGCTGCTTAATTTTCTTCATGGATTCACAGGAGTCCAAGGTTCTGAGGTTCAGCATTTCAACATTGCCTGTCTGGTTGTTGCAGCCGACCCCAAGCCAGTTGCAGCAGTCATTACCAACCCAAGGAGATAGCCAACCTGAAGGATCTTTAAGAGCTTCTTTTAATTTCAATAGAGCTTGCCTCTCCATCTCTATACAACCAATGCTGGAATTTCCAGTATTGGAATTGGATGATAAGGCATCGAGATATAGAGGCTTATTTAAGAAAAGAAGAAAAAGAAGCTGCAAGATGGAAATTGCACGAGCCATTTCTGTTTTCAGGATTCCTTGCGGAAATCAAACAATGAGTATAAATGGATGCTGCTTACGAACATCAAAGGTTTGACTATTTCTTGTTCACTTCATTTTTGTGACATTAAAACTTCCTGAGGAGTAGGAAGTCAAATTCCTTTTAAATAATAAAAAAAAAAAACACTTTGGTTAGACGTAATGCCACTTATGAAGAAAGTAAGCATAAAATGTAATAAACTGTAACGAAGCTGGTTTAGATGCCACTTATCTTGGGATTGACTTCTTTTTATTGACTTTGATATTTAATTAAAGTATAGCTTTCAACAATCATGCTTCTCATGTTTTCTTAATTTAAAGACCAACATAAAGATTTCCACAAAATTGGTGAATAATGCCACTGAATATGCTGTCGCGTAATGTCCTCGTTCCGCATTCCCACTTGAAACATAGGACTTTAAAAGACGCCTGGCAGATTATGATAAAGGAGTCTACTCTGGTTCTGCTTTTCAGTGAAAGAGAAGGGAAATTCTGAAGTTGACAGCTGGACAAATTCAGCTCCAAGAGTGACGGGAGCATGTTTACAGCTCGCAGCCAGTCTGTCTGTTGTTACCTCACTGAGGTCCCCGCCTTCTAAACTGAGTTACTGTAGCTTGCAAGAGAGAGTGATCGGAGAGCCAGTTTTATATGTGAGACCCTTTGCCTTTTAGGATATGATGAGACCGTCACGAGGTCAAGATAATGTAAGTTTGAAAGATTCCCAAGCGTAGGGGGAAGCAATACAGGTGAAGGTTTTGAAGAGATCGTGACTCCTCAAATTCTTGAGGGAATCTATAAACTCTTGGCGGACAATATTTATTTAGTTGTTGTGGGCTGTTATTTAAAGCTTAAAAGCTTACCGGTGACTCTGTGTGATAGATTTGTAACCATTATAATTCTAAGTTAGGTGCCAAACCCTAAAAGTAAAATTACTATACACTAAATGCTCGTAGCAAACAATGTATACTTAGAGGTTATTTGTTAAATATTTAAAATTTAAAATTTTATTAATTTCAGATATTTTTTAAAATTTACTTATTTATTTTTTATAACTTATATTTGATTTTCAAACATTCAAATCTGAATAGAAAAAATATATTTTTTGTGACTTTTATATGAATAAAAAAATGTCTTAATAATAAATAAATATTATATTCTAAAAATATTTCTATAAAATAATATATTTTCTAAACTATAAAATAAAATTATTTATTTATTTATTTATAAGGATGTAGACATCAAATAACAAAATTTAAAATGTTTGTTATTTAATAAATATTTAAAATTTAAAAAAATAAATTTTATTTAATTTGACATCCATATATTTTAGAAAAATATAAACTCATTCAAATTTTAGACCATAAAACAAAAACTACCTTTTTACTTATTTATCCTAATATTTTTGACAAATTAACGTGATAGATATTATATTTGATTTTCAAACATTGAAAATCTGAATCAGTACACATTTAGAAAAATAAGATCCAGCATTTTGTGATTTTTATATGAATAAAAAAATATCTTAATGATAAATAAATATTGTATTCTAAAAATATTTCTATAAAATATTTTGAAGTTTTGAACAAGAAAAATTAAAAAAAAAAAAGGGATTGAAGTTTTAAAGTTGAATGCTACGGTGACAAATTGAGATTACCATTTTAAGCTTAGATCCTATGAACTTGCAAGGCCCTTTTTTTATAAGTGCATCGAGGAGGGTAGCCAAGAAAGACTATTTGGGCTGCGAAGGTATTCGTAAATTACCTTTTTCTTGGTTAATCCAAAAATTGATGGGAAAATGAATTTTGTCCTTGTTTGATGCAGAGCCTGAGCTTCCGTGACAGAGGAAAGAAGCGAAGTCCCGCCAACGCTTATGGGCTCAGTTAAAGTTTCTATTCGGTCGGTAGTCTTTAGCATTTAATGTTTCTAGCTTTCAGAGGGTATATGATTTAATAATTTATCTAGTATGACAATTATAATGTTTCTAGCTTGCGCATCAATTTATCTTAGTCAAGAAAAAATGAGACAGAAGCCAGAGTCATGATTCATAAGGTAGGGAACTGTTCAGAAACACAATTTTACAGGACACAACCACAAGAAAAAGAAAAAAAAATGTCAACTATAAGTAGGTCTTTTATTCTTCAGCTCTGCTCTTGCTTAAGATTGCTAGTCCATTATTGACGACTTATGTTCACCATGTTCCTCCAGTGACCGCGCAACAAATGACACTAGAAATAAAAGAAGTGAATTGAAGACAAACTACTGTAAAAAGATTGAAAATGGATCATAAGCCGGCACTGCTGGTCTGATCTTTACGTTCACCTTCCCTTTCTTTTATTTAAACGAGCAACATAAATTGCAATGACCACACAGAGCCTATCTTTCATTTCATCTATGAACCTGAAATAGGCATGTCTCCAAGAAATCTTTATCATCAAGGTACCGCAAACAGCCCAGAATCCTGTTATGAATCCCAATCCCACGCTCACATACAACCATAAATTTTCAGACCCATCTTCATCATCTTTCTCTTCTCCATCTTTATTATCTTCATCCCCAAGGCCTGGCGAGCAATCAGTGGTCAATGGAGGACCACAAAGGCCAGGATTGCCCTCGTAAGAACGATTATTGAAGGTTGCAAACTGGTAGGTCGAAGGAATTGGCCCTGACAAGTTATTATAAGACAAGTCCAAATTGGACAAAGAAGTCAGAGAAGTCATGCTTGGAGGAATTCGGCCTGAAAGATGGTTATGTGACAGATCAAGTGATTCCAGCTGTCTCAAAATGCCAATATTCTCTGGTATCCTTCCACCCAGTTGGTTAGAAGATAGATTCAGAGTAACCAAGGTTGAGAGATTTGTTATCGCTTCCGGTATCTCGCCCGTTAAGTTGTTTCCTGAGAGATCTATGACCCTCAGAAGTGCGATTATCTTCTTGTATTCATTTAGTGTTCCTTTTTCAACCACCTCCACATGCTGAAAGAAATCTATGCGATCGACTGAGCTATATGATTTAAAGTAAACTCCAGAGAACTTGAAAGTTCGCAAATTGCCGATACATCTAGGGATGGACCCAGATATGTTGTTATATGAAAGATCTAAGACACGGAGATGGGGGAAGCTGCAGAGCTGTTCCGGAATGTTTCCAGTTAACATGTTGCGTCGAAGTATGAGATATGACTGAAGGAAAACATTTCTTCCAATTGGTATGGGCCCAAAGAATCTATTCCCTCCAAGATCAAGGGCGTTTAAGTTACTGCAATCCGGCAGAGAGGTAGACAGCTCCCCTGAGAGGTTGTTACCTCCCAGTTTCAACCAAAAAAGTAAAGGAGATGAGCAAATAGAACTGGGAATTCCTCCAAAAAATTTGTTGTTTGACAGGTCAATGTAACTCGGTTTCTCCAGAACCTCCCAGTCGTTTGAAGGTATTTCTCCAGAGAGATAATTGTTTGACAAGTCGAGAAAGGTCAAATCCCTCATTTTACTCATGGAAGGTGGAATGGTGCCATTTAGGAGGTTTCTGGAAAAATCTAGGTATTCCAATGTTGCATTTCATGGCCTATGTTCAAGGGGATTGCTCCAGAGAGAAAATTGCTCCTCAAGGAGAGCCTACTCAAATTTGACCAGAGTGGGAGTAGACCTTCAAAATGGTTGAATCCCAAGTAAATACTTCCATGACCACCGCCAAAAGCACCGGAACTGATATTTATTGACCTGGGAAGCACTCCTCTTAGTTGATTATATGAAAGGTCCAACCAATAAACTTGTGACGTTAATCCCCAAAACCAATCGGGTATGGTGTCTGAGATGGCAGCATTTGATTATGTTAGTTTACTAACACTTGCTTGCGTTTTAAGCCAAGAAGGAAATGCAGGACCTAATTGGCAATCATCAATTGCCATCTCTCGTAGACGGAAGGGAGGAATCCAATCGGTTCTCATTGCGAAAACCAAAGATTTGTTTGAAGATGACAGGTAAAGAGAAAGCAATTTTGTGAGGTTCTGAAAATGATTTTCTGTGATGATACCTTTCCATAGATTCCCATACAGATCCAATGCGACCAACTCTGCAAGTTGTCCAATATTTTCCGAGATCGGCCCATTCAGTCTGTTAAAAGATAGGCCGATTTCTCTCAAAGACGACAAATTTCCTAAAGATGTTGGAAGTGGACCAGAGAAAGAGTTTCGTGAGAGTTCAAGATATCTCAAATACTTCAGGCTCCCCAAGGATTCAGGTAAATCACCGTTGAGTTTATTGGAACTCAAGTCTAAGATCTCCAAGGTACTGTTATTGCATCCTGACAAAGTCTGTGTGAACTCTTCTATTTCGCCGCTAATCTCATTGTTTGCAAGATCCAAACGGCGCAAGTTACACATTTTACCACGAGGAAAGTTAGGAATAGATCCTGAAAGTTGACTGCTCTGAAGGTTGAGGGTCACCAGAGTGCTTATATTGAATAACCATAGAGGGATTTGAGAGTTGAAATTGTTATAAGAGAGTTCGAGGTTGGAAAGTGAGGTAAAATTAAGAAATGGTAGAGGCTGAGGGAAATTAAGTTGGCAGTTGCCCAGATGCAACACCACAAGCGATGGGAGCTCGTTGACAGCTTGCACCCAGTTTGTCACCTTACTGGGTTCGTGCCTTCTAAATGCAGATACCGCAACGAAGAAAGAGCAGGGAGCCAATTTAAATCTGAGATCCACAGCTCTTTGGTAATTTGATAATCTTTCGAACTTGGATAAGAGAGATCGAGGTACTGCAAGTTTGACAGATTCCCAATGTTAGGGGGCACCATTCCACTGAAGGATGATTCAGAGAGGTCAAGGAGCTTCAGTTTCTTGAGCGAATATACAAATTCCGGTATTGGACTTTTGTGGAAATTGTTACGAGAGAGATCAAGTTTGGAAAGTAGAGTAAAATTAACAAATGAAAGGGAATGAGGGATATTTTGAAGTTCACAGTCCCTCATGCGCAACTCCAAAAGGCCGGGAAGCGTATTTACAATTTGCAGCCAATTAGTTGTTGCTTTACTTAGGTCAATGCGTCCAAGACGGAGGTATTGCAAAGAAGAGAGGCCGGAGAGCCAGTTTAAATCTGAGACCCACAGCTTTTCAGGATATGGAAATGAAAGATCGAGGTACAGTAAGTTTGACAGATTCCCAAGACTCGAGGGAACCACTCCGTTGAAGGATGCCAAGGAGAGGTCAAGATACCTCAAGTTCTTGAGTGAACCTATAAATTCTGGGAAGGGAGCGCCTCGAAAAGTTATACGACCAAGGTTCAGATAAATTAAGTCTGTCAAGTTAAGCAAAGAAGGATTTAACTCACGTCCAGAGAGCCATGATGCGCTTGCTCCATCATCTAGGAACAAAAAATCTAAGGAATTTCCGAGGTCAAGCCGTAAGACATGGCCTGTCTGGCTGCTGCAGCCCACACCAAACCAATAGCAGCAATCGTCGCCAACCCAAGATGAAAGCCGAGCCGAAGGATCTATGAGACCTTCTTTGAATTTAAGTAGAGCTTCCCTCTCCCTCTCAGTGCATCTGATACTGAAGTTGCCACTATCATAATTGGACCCTATCCCTATGGCTGCAAGAAAAAGAGGTTTATTTAAGAGAACAAGCAACAAAACTAGAAGTTGAAAAGTGGAATTCCTGCCAGCCATTTCTGCTTTTGGATAGCACAGACATCAAACAGATGCTACTAATTTAACATAAAGGATTGGCTGTTCCCTGGTCATTTTTTATATTAACAACATCTTTCCATCCGAGTTTCTCCCATATTCACGTCACATTCATCGGAGTTGATCAGACAATTAATAATCAGAATCAAATTTGTCCCACGGAATGTATATTGAGAGTCAGAATTTTTTTTTTTATATTCAATTTAATGTTGGAGGGATATGAATTCAACACTTCGATATATATAATTCTTTTCCTCTGAACTTCATAGAAGTCGACATTGTAGCATATACTTATATTTTAACAGACATTCTGTTCTGGTTATGTATTAGTAAACTCATCATTTATTTTGCTTCAGATTGCTGTGTCACGGGGCGAAATTTTAATTGATCCCAACCACCTCAACGTGTCAGAACAAACTTTTTCAAGGGCTTGCTGAGTCAATGCAATTTATCTATTAATAAATATAGAATGAGATATCAAAATCTCCACGAATAATAAAAACATCATTAGAAGACTTTAAAAGAGAAAAATTTCATCAAGTCATCTCGTAGCAATCACTTTCTGATGGTAACCTGGCTGAAACTACGTATCCTAAAGCTTGGCAAGTGTTCATAAATCTATGTATCAAATAAACTTACGCTGGAAAGGAAAAAGAAATCAATAGCTCACGCATAAAGGGATTAAAATTTACAGCGTATATGGCGAGTTCAATTTTAGAATTTTAGTGGGAAAAAGAGGGAAGAGAAAAAAATTAAAGTACAAACCTGTGCACTTGGCATAAGAGAACTAAGACGAAAGTTAATGCAGAGGAGGTGAGAGATTATGGCTTCATTTGGTTATCCGGTGTCGTTTGCTATAGGGAATAAAAGCAATAAACAATCAAGAGAAAATTTATCGAAGTTAGAAAATTATTGCAAATCTCAAGATAAAGTTTTTTGTATTTAGAAAAAAATATCAGCATCTGCGAACAAACCTGCGACAATTTCCTCCTGCAAATATTTCATGCTCATGCACCGCACCACGGAAACGAGCAGTCTCCAAGTAAACAAGTGATTGAAAAACAGTGTGGGCCTTGAAGTGTTGTAAAAAATAAGGCCGGGCCTGATTTAGGCCGAACCTCTATAGCGGAAGCCACCAAGCCCAGCTTACGATGTCCGTACATTTCCACTAGTTCCATCTCCTCAGAATTGATTATTCGTCAACTCCATTACATGTACTCTGTAAAACACTGAAAGCCCACTCAAGTCCTTTGTTCATCTTGACCTTGAACTAAATTAATGAATTAATGAACTTGAATCTCAAACGATGACTGGAAATGGCCGAAGAAGTAGTGCCCGAAGCAGGATCAAATCCACGACAGGCGCCAATGAAGACGGCCTTCGCCGTAACGCAAGGACTCACCGTAGAAATGCGAGTAGAGATCACACTTCACTCCGACTTCTCAAAGTTAACATCAAAACGCTGCTAGGCTTCACCGTTTTTACATTCTTTATCATTTGGTTCCTGATTAATCGTCTCGTAAATCCCGATCAAGAACCTGAGACACCTAGAGTCATCACGCCGTTTCCTGCTCCCAAACTCATGGACCTGCCTATGGTAATTTTCACTTTTGTATTAATTTGTATTTACACTTTTCCTTTTTCCTTTTTTGACTGATACGTTATTCTGTTGTAATAGTTTCAAGGTGAGCACAAAGAGAGCTTGTACTGGGGTACTTATCGCCCTCATGTTTATCTAGGCATTCGCGCCAGGTATTTCATTTTATTGACGATCAAATTTTTCTTTAAAAACTTTTTTCAGATTATAGCATTCTATATGTAGCCATTCAAGTGAAAAGAAGAACTTGATGATCAGAGTTTAATATAGATTTTAGAAGCTAAGCTATTATTTGCTGACACGTCCTTCAGATTACTATGCTGTTTAATTTTTTTTTTTCTTGTCAGAGTAATGATTACATATGTAATGGAAATTGTTGTGGTTACTGGCTGGCAGGACACCTCGTTCTTTGGTAGCTGGGTTGATGTGGCTTGGTGTGAAGGATGGGAGATATCACTTGCGGCATGTCTGCCAAGACTCTGATGAGCTGAGTAAATATGGCTGGACACGTCATAATGGCCGTGATTTTGGGCATCAACTTCTGGTTGACCAAGACCTGACCTTGGAAACAAGTTTCCTGAAATCTAAGGGTGATGGTGGTGGCTATGGAGGAGATTGGGCTGTTCGACTTGACTTGCAAAGTGAGGAGTAAGTAGTGTGATCTGCAGGTTTAGAATCTGGTCACTCGTATGTGTACAATGTGTTTGGTACATAATAGGCTTATTCATTAGATTATTTCATGATTTTGCAATGCAATTAATGTGGCCATGGTCAATTCACAGGTCTAGGTGGAATAACAATATGCAGAGAACTGGATATCTTTTTTTCTATGTGGCTGATGAAGATGGAAATGCTCTAAGTTTGGGTACAGATATGTTCGATATTCATGAGAGTTCACTTCTGGCAATAGGTTCTCGAGCAGACATTGGAGGTTGGCAGCTACACTTAAAAGGAATGGTAATCTGGCAATGGAGTGCAATGATTTTTCATTCTAGGCAATGACGAACTGTGAAGTAACTGATTTTCCCCGTCTTATTGCTACCCTTTTTTTCCTTCAATACATTAGCTTTAGGAGGTATTTAGTAATTTTTTCTGTGAAAATAAAATATCAATGTATTTGTCTTTCAACCTGCCTCACCTTGTAATTTGCACCAATTTTCCTTACTAGCCAATTATGTGATAACTACCATCATAATATTGTTAATACTTGGCAATCATGTTTTCGCTTCTTCTCTTGGATGCAGATTTTGATCCAACTTCTGTTTTATATCCTTTTTGCAGGAAAGTTTGGTAGTCCATTATTCTGGTTTCAGGACTCCTCACATTCATAATTTATCTGATCTTGTCCTGGAAAATCTTGCATCTCAAGTATGTTAGATTGTCGTGAGCACCTTAGTTTTTGAATACATACTCAGTTATATTGTTCGAAGGACTGGGTGTTTTCCAAGTTTCTTTTGGAATTTTTGTTTTCATTCCTACGTTTCTCTGTGTTTGTTTACCAGGCTACAATGTTGTGTGTGTTTACCAGGCTACAATGTTCAATCGACTGCAGCTAAGTGACACATCTGTTAATTCTCCAAATATTTTAGTTTTTCAGGTATGTGTTCCGTTAATGGATGGTCTGAGTGACTCTGAAGTTCATCAAAGTATCTTAAGAATATCAAAGTCTTGATTTTTATCTCCGGTTTCAGTTCTTGGCTAAATTTGGGTTGGAGTTTTAATTCTTATGCAGATTTCTGCCAGGATGCCATTCAAAGCAGATATTGCTTTTTTGTCTGGAACTGGCATCAAAACCTCAAGTGTAGAGGAACGTCTAAGCAGCCTAACAGGTTTTTTCACAGCTCTATGTTTTTAGTCTTTCCTGAATTCAAGGAAGCTTTTCATGTTGATTTCTATAAACAGAAGTTTGTTTCTCCTGCGTCATTTCATATTGGTTTTCTGCTCATTAGGTACCTCGCTAACCAGTCTACTAAAAGAGAAGCAAATTGAATTTGATGCCAAATTTGAGAATTGCTTCAAAATGGCTGCCAAGGTAATGTTAATATTAGGGAGTATATCTGTGATTATTTGAAAATTGAACAGTATGAAATGAGCTTATCACCTGTTTTTAATAGGATAAATTTAGGGGATAATATGTTGATAATTTGAGGAAATCCTTTTTTTTTTTTTTTGGTTGAAAACACTGAAAGGCATTTGCTTCAGTAGGAATTTGCTATTATTCCAATGACAATGAAAAAGTTATATGCTTTTTGCTTGAAATTTCACTTCGATTCAATTCAATCTTTGTTGTTCTTAATACAGAATATGCTAAGATGACGACATTTTGTTTCAGCTTGATTCTGAATCAATGGTTGTTGGGAAGGCTGCTATTGGAAACATGTTAGGTGGGATTGGCTATTTCTATGGCCAGTCAAAAGTTTCACTACCAAAAAACACTAAAGTGAGTGAATTATATTTGTTTTGTGTGTTCATTAACAGTGATGTATGAATTTCTGAATTGATGAATTTGTCATGTCATAATCATCTAACAGATTTTATTCATTATAACATATTGCAGATTTATGCTACTAATTTGTCCCAAATAGATCACATCTTAGGTTGTAATCAATTATTAATGTTTTAGTCTGTCAAGTTACTTTCTCGTTTTCCAATAACAATCTTGTGAGAACATAAATCTGGAATGGTATGTAAGAATGACAAAATATTTTTCTTTGATTTGACATTTTTTCTCTGAAAAGAAAAGAAAATTTCAAGATGCTTTCAGTAGTCATATATCCCCTATGGATCTTTCTTGGCATCAACTAATTGAATACTATTGTGTTGCTGGATAAAGATCTATCAGCTGTTCAGTTTATTTATGGATTCCCGATATTGGGTTTTAGTGTTCTGGAAAGTAGTAAATATAAAGAAAATAAGAAATAAGTATTGAGAAAATTATTTGTTAGTGGTCAGACACTCGCGTGTTCCTTTTGTCCAATCTGTTGATATTTGATCGGCTTGTGTAGGAAATCGGAATAGTATACTGTATCTTGGTTGATCTGTTTCCAGAATTGACCGGAGAAGATGTGGGAGATGTTAAAAAAAGGATAATGGATGGAATATGCACTGTGTCGCCTTTTCAACATAGCATCTTCACCAATAAAGATTATTTATATATTCAACTTCCTGAATTTTTATATCTGACAAAGTCATACAGTGGGCCGTTTTGTCTTGCAGCTTAAAAATCATGATAATTTTCTCCTATATTGGCCAGCAGAGCTTTATACTGCTGTCCCAAGTCGACCATTCTTTCCTAGGGGATTTCTGTGGGATGAAGGGTTTCATCAATTATTGATCTGGTTGGTTGACTAGATTTTTTTCCCATATATTGTTCCATTTCTTTTTATAGCTATTTCTTTTTGCTGCATGTTTTGGAAATGATTGTAAAAATTTCAGCCAAAATGCTTACACACACACTTAGTTATTCAAGTTGTGTCTATCAAATGTTGATCAGGCGTTGGGATGTCCGTATATGTTTGGATATTCTTGGACACTGGTTAGATCTGATGAATACTGATGGTTGGATTCCGCGAGAGCAGATTTTGGGTGCTGAAGCTCTAAGGTATCTCAAGCATCCTGTTCAGTTATATGCAGAGCCTTACAGTAATATTATCCAGCACAGTAATCTGAAAGGTCATTCTGGTGTAATTGCAGTAAAGTCCCAGAGGAATTTGTTCTTCAGCATCCAACTAATGGAAATCCGCCAACTTTATTTTTGGTTTTGCGTGGTAAGCTTTTCTTCCATTTAAACTTTGCAATGATTGACCTTGAATGTTTAAATTTCATCATAAGCTTCGTGAATTTGCTTGTACTTATGTTATAGAGATGCTTATATTGATGATAATGATTTGGACATTTGGCATGCCAGAATTTCTCAGGGCTACCCACTACAAATCATTTTTGGGTGGAGGAATCCTCTATATTTCCCAGTCTCTTTTGAATGTAGCAGAATCATGACCTTATTAGATCATTATGACAATTAACTGTTAAATGTGAATGTTATAAAAGTCAGATTTATCTTTCTACACTGACAATACATCCATTGAACATTGGATTGAAACTTTCGGTAAGCCATTTCAGATTTTAGGAATTTGGGAGGTCTATTGGTGTGCTTGGAATGCAATTTGAAATTAAGTTATTAGATTTGATCCATTTCAAAATTTTAATTTCAGTGTCACACCTGCTTTTACCTTCAAGCTAAAAAGGCAATCATTTGGGGGATGTGGAAACCTGCTTAACATATTATTGACTTTTGGCATAGATCTCATAACCTGTATCAATCATATGAACTTTAGATCTTACGATAGATTTGAAAGGACTATTTGTGATCATATGAGCTAAGTATCCTTGAAAGTCAGTATGTATAAATTATTGATTTCTCCGCCATTCTCTTAAAACGCTGCAATGAATGAAGAAGTTATTCATTTTAAAATGTACTTATTTTGTCTACTCAGTTATGAATCTTATGATGACCACCAGAGATTAGAGATTAGATGATTTCGCATCTTATCTTTTCTCTAGAATCTTCATACTTCCCATATTGTCTTATGGACATTTGCTGTCATACCTTGTAAGTTATCTGACTAAAAGTATGGAATTTTGCTTCTTTTAGAACTCATATATGGCATAAAGAAAAACAAATTTACTGCCACTGAAAGCAGTGAGATCTCTTCTTTCCTTGAGCGGGCACTTGTTCGGCTTGAAGCATGGTTCCAGTGGTTCAACACTACTCAGTCAGGTACATTAGGTTTCTATTTAGTCTTTTATTTCTTCATTTGGAATACATGAGTCATTTGCACATGCGTGTATATATTTTTTCAAAAGAACAGACATCTTCACATTTGTATGTCTAGCGCTGCTTTTCTTCTCTGAATATGGTAGTAACTGCCTTATAATTTGAGGTGAAATTTTCCAAAGCAAAACACCACACCAGGAAATGCTTGTACCTATTTCTTTCTCTCATATTTAAAGTTGTAACTTGTGCTTAACCATTCTGTGCTCCGCGGAATGAGTGGGTTGAGTCAGCTGTAGCAGATTTGTTCATTTCTAACATATAACTTTTCAATTTCCTGAAACTCATGCATTTATTGATATTAGCAAGTATATTTCTCATAGAATAGTGATCTACGATTCTTGTTAATAGCCCAAGTGGTCAGATATTTTGCTTTTTTGAGTTTTTAACTACAACTTAAATAATTGTTAGAGGTTCTTTGAGATGTTCAATTGAACTTCTGATCATGAGGTTAGAAGAAGACATTTTCAATTGTTGATGCGCCAACATTTAACTTTTCTGAGATCTCATTGATTTTGGTATCAACTTTACAAAACAGGAAAGGAGAGGAGCAGTTACTTTTGGCATGGAAGAGATAGCAATACTATCCATGAGCTAAACGCCAAGGTCATATTCTTCAGCATACAATATGTCACAGAGAAAACATGAAGTTTATGACAACTCTAGAAAAGATTTTACAGAAAATTGTTTTGTTTTGGACGTCTACCTTTTCTAGAGTTGTCATAAACTTATGTTTTCTCTGTGCTTTTTGAAGTCATTTCACCAGAATTTAGTTTATAATAGGTCAATCTTGGAGTAAAGAGAGTGTGCTTGTATTTTTTTCTTAACAGAACTTGGTTAGATAAACCACAAAACATCGGCATTTCACCTTTTATAACCAATAAACCATTGCCTTTGTAACTTCTTTACCAAGGCCCTACCACTTTAGAGTTGAAACCTTTGATAAGCCTAGAAAGACTTCATTTGCATCATCACAGTATTGGCACAACCTAGAATGTTCAATTGTATCAACTCTTCAGAGCATTTTGGAAGCAATTATTTCACCGTCATTTTATCCGGGCACACGGATGATGTTTTTCCTAACTAATGTAGGCTTGCTTAAATTTCAATTGTTGAAATAATGGTGGTTAACTGACATTGTTTCTGGCATCTGCAGACTCTATCCTCTGGGTTGGATGACTATCCTCGTGCTTCACATCCAAGTGAAGAAGAACGCCACTTGGATCTCAGATGTTGGATGCTACTTGCAGTAGATTCCTTGCATTCCATTACAGAGTTGTTTGAGAGCAGTAGTGAACATAAGAAGGTATAAAGAGCAAACATAATCAAAACACTGGAATTCATTTCTTTTCTTACTTGTCAGACCTTGGAATGAAATGATGCAGGAATATGGTTCAACAGCTACACTGCTTTCAGATTTGGAAATTCTTAATCAGGTTTCTTCATCTCTGTCATTCTGTCTGAAACAATTTCACATTCTTTCACATGTTAGTTGTTAATTGGTTACGTGCAATACTGATTTATCACGCTGTAATAAACAATTTCATGCAGTCAATGATGTTTGATGGTTCTGATATTGGGGACTGATAACTGTCATTTTTCTTTTTATCTTTTACCAGCTTCATTTTGATTCTGCATATGGAGCTTATTTTGATTTTGGAAACCAGCTTGTTTGCAGAATACCACATTTTTGATTCTGCTAATATGGAGCATGTTTAGTTTTTGATTTTGTGAAACAATGTTGCAATATCATTGCATTGATATACAGATCTTTAAGATAAAAGGTGATGGTCAAGCTTTGCTTGTTTGTTGCTTTCATTTCTGTGCATGCAGTGAATATCAGTCTTTTAAGTGAACAGTGCTCAATGTATTAAAATTTGGCTGGAAATTCTTGTTATTCTACCATTAAGGATTAGATGATCATTTGCCTTGAAATGTTTGAAATGTTTGATTTCCAAAATTACAGTACCATTCAGCTTAATTAAATTTGCTCTCAAATACTGATTACTGGTCAATCATTCTAGGTTCGTTTAAGTTGGAAAGAAATAAAGGTTGGAAATAATTATCCAGCCAGAGAGCTTGTTCGGGAAGTATTAGAAAAACCAGAGTTGAGATTGGTTCCTCATGTTGGTTATGTCAGCCTTTTTCCTTTTATGGAGAAGATCATTCCACCTGTAAGTTGTGTATGGAGCCTTATACCGAAATTGGTTTTTGTCAGTTGATCTTTGATGGGACTTTTGCCTTAGTTACCTTTGGTACATGGTTAGAAACCTCTCATGTTTATGATTGATACAGGATTCATGGATCCTGGACAAACAGCTTGATCTCATTTCTAACAGGAGCATCTTATGGACTGATTATGGACTCCGCTCACTTTCCAAAACAAGGTGATTGTGCGTGCATTTTTTGTATTCTATTTTTACAATTAAGATCCTATGATCAATTTAGTTGTTGCTGATGTTAGAGTTAATGTAAAATGTTACCTTGAATGCCACAGCTCCTTGTACATGAAGCACAACACAGAGCATGATCCACCTTATTGGAGAGGTCCAATTTGGATGAACATGAACTATAGGATTCTTGCTGCACTCTATTATTACTCACAAGGTACTAATCTCTCCATCCATTGAGAAGAAAACAACTACTAAGACAAAATTTTGTCTGTTTCTGAGAAACATTCTGTCTTCATTGACATATCTTTTCTGGAATTAAATGGTTAAATTTGCTGCAGTGAATGGGCCATACAGAGAGAGAGCAAAAGTTATCTATGATGAATTAAGGGGCAATCTGATTAGGTATTCACAATGTCTGCATTGCATAAGTATTGGCTAACCCTCGTCCGAAATTGTCAATTTGCTTCAACATTTTCACATCTGTGCTGCAGGAATGTGGTTCGCAACTACCATCAGACTGGGTTTCTGTGGGAACAGTATGATCAGAAGAAGGGTAAGGGAAAAGGCGCACGTCTTTTCACTGGTTGGACAGCACTTGTGCTATTGATTATGGGTGAAGTCTATGGTGAAACTTAAAGTCCAAGGCAATATAGAAGATTTTTCTAACAGAAAGGGAACGCGTTAAATACATCAGACCTCTGATGAACCATGTACCAATATTCATTTAAGTGGGTAATTTTAATGCAGCAGTTCTGTCCAGTCTGGATAGTAGCACATATTTGAGTATAATAAGAATCTTATAGGAGAGAATTGAAAGGATGGTGGATCTTTTGGAATTCATGTTATGTAACAGATGGTTGCGTTATGAGAATATTTCAAGCATTGGTAATTTTGAGAATGTTTTCTTACTTGAACAGAACTAGTAATTTGGAAAATCAAATGTTAAATCCTGATGCATTTCTAGTTGAACACCCGAGGAAAACCTAGGACTCATGATCCTATCAAATACAGAATTTCCCATGTAATGCCCTTAATGTCCTTAAACAATGTACTAAGGTGTCAATAGTACATCCCTGAAAGCCTCATATCATGTTTCAATCTGTTATTCACAACTCACCGTGACCTTTGGATTAACACAACTCACCGTGACCTTTGGATTACCAACCCCATTACCCTTCATCAGAAGAAAGAGAGAGATAGGGAAGTGGCCTTTGTATTTTGCTGAGTGCAACGTGCAAGTTGCCAAAACCTCTTGAGGTTAATCAAATTCACCTAGTCGACTAGTTCACACTAAAACTTCAGTTGAGGTCAGGAATTCTAGCCTAACAGCAGAAGATGATATCCCAATTGATCCAACTGCAAAATGCAGAAATACATCAAAGAATCGTAGTAGATGAGGCATTAGTTACTCCCATATATTCCACTTTTTCAGTTCACATCTTCTGTCATCTGTGAGTCCTCAGCCATTATTATTTCCATATCCCTAATATCTCGCTTCAACACATTGCCAAGCCTTGCAATAGCCTCTGTCTGCTGTTGCAATACCTGCAGGCACACAAAGGAACCTTAATTTCACTTGAATGTATTGAGACACCACCAACACACAAGAAGGCTATACCATGTCCAGCTATCCCAAAACCCATAGTTTTCATAAACATTACAAATTGCAAACATAATTGCAGTCTAACCAAATGTAACAACAAATCAAATAATATAGCGTTCAACGAAATTTAAAAGATGAACCATTAGAATAATTTTAGAGAAAATAACACTTTTTTACGTCAAATATGCAAAATCTATTGTAACCAGTGGTAAGGGACACATCAACCTTGGTTGTACTTACCTCCTGCATATCAGCAAAACTCTGTTCATGTATTTTGGTTGATCCTGGAAGACAAATAGAACCACCAGCACCAATGGAATTTGCTTGAACACGAGATACAGTGAGCAAGTTTTGAACCCTCCTAGAAAGTTCTGCACCAGATCCTTTCAGCTGGTGTGATTTCTAGTCATCAGTACCATATCCTGGAAATAGACCCAGAAAGGAAGGAAGCATAGAAAGCAGATCATGGATGCATAAGACCAACCTGTCTTGTTATTGAAGCTAACTTCTCAGCCAATTCAACTTCCCCTTTCATTAAGGGCAATCGGCATCCCTTGCCCTCCAATGCTTCAACAATTCTCATCACCTACAGGCAGATCCATGCAAATAAAGGTCACACTGACTAGTCTAGAACTAAGTTCATAACCTAGTCACATAAACATGACTGAGTCTCCCAGCAGATGCTGCTAGGTCCACATTGATAGCAGGAAACTGGACAGATCAACCCAATCAGGGAAAAGGAAAAGGTAAGAGGCATAAGGGAGGGAGGGGAGTGAAGTGGAAGGAGATTACATGCTTAAACAGTATCAAAGACAATCTGGGAGGTATTGAGATTTTTAAAGGACTGTCCTACCCTCAAAAGACGCCTTTGAAGACTTTGCTCTTTTACTCTCATTCTTTCAATCCAAGGCAGAGTTTCAGCTTGAAAATGCCTTTGAAGCTGCAAAAGGTTATTTACTATGAAGCATATTTCAAACTTATGATCAATGACAAGAGACAGACAGAAGAATAGAATACCATTTTCACATTGCTCTGAGTAATTCTTAATCTCTCGGCATCTGAAAGAATGACTTCATCTTGGAGCTGCATTAATCCCAATACTACAATGTCAGAATCAACAACTAGCAGCCATAAACAAAGTATAATCATTAAAAAGAGCGAGCACATAATCCTCAAACAATGATGCCTCAAGCTACATGCACACAACTATATTGGACACGGTGTTTTCCTTAGAGAGTGCAAATCATAGAAACAACACAATGGCCAAACATGTTAGATGTATCCTACCTAGGGGTTGTGTCCATAAGTATCTTTTCTTCTAACCCATAGGACTGTAGGAGGTAATTGCTATGCTTGAGCCAAAATATTAAATTGCCATCAATGTTAATCACGCATTCACTTGAACATTTAATCTCAACAATGCTAGTGAAGCATATTACCCTGTAGTTTATAAAACTGTTCCCTCAAACTCAACTAGTAGATCTGTACACATCGATTACCCAACAACAAAAGCATCTCTCAGCTGCATATCTCAATTTCAATATTCTCTTCAGCGGTAGCATGGAACCTCAACTACTGAAAAAGGTGATGGTATTAAACCTTCAAGTTTCTAGATTTAGTTGATGGGACAGTGGCCTCCTTCTCAATCAAGCTATAAGTCTATCCTATATGTTAATGATCCCACAAGTTGATCTATATGACACTTCTTTATATTTAAAATCAAGCGATTATCCCATAAAATCCTATTGCTTACTTTCGTCTCATCTCTCAGATTCAATTTCTTTACCACTAATGATATTTGAAGGAATTTTTTTTTTTTTTGGGGTAAGTATTTTAATAATTTGTCAGGCCAAAGAAATATCATCAAAGTCAATCTCCAGATCAATCATTCAACTAAAGGTCATCATCTCGTTTTTCAATAATTTGTCAGACTAATGAAATATCTCCATGGCCAATCTCTTGATCAATAATTCAACTAAATGTTTTTCAATAATAGACAATCTCCTCATCAATAATTCAACTAAATGTCCTCATTTTTCTCTGATACACAGAATCGTGCCAATCACTCTCTCAAGCTTCCATGTTATCGTTTGAAATCTACAATGTTTTGGTATTTCAAATGTGCAAAACTGCATACAAGTGTTGTCCTCGGTAAAGATCCATTTTTCTCTAGAAAAATCATATTAACCATTTCTCTAGAAAAATCATATTAACCATTTCTCATTTAGTGTAATGAACAGAAAACCAAATGACGAACAATCAAGTTCTCAATATGACATAATTTCTAGTACAGCTCCAATAATTTATCCATCCACATGAAAACAACATGCAAAAGAATTCATTTGTGTTTCTAACCAAAATGCTCCATGCCTGAAATAGACAACAAGTACCTTTAGGCGATTCGAAAGATCTTTGAAACCCTGAACTAGTTGAGGCCACAGGCGTTCCCGGTCAGTACTATCCATCCCCTCCAATTTCCCCATAGCCTCCGCCCACATGATCTACCAATGCAAACTAACCTCCATGCTTAGCAAACTCAAAACAATAATAATTACAATTATAATTGAAAACAACACCACAGCCTTCAAAGTGAAATAACAGCACTCACACAAACGAAAGTCAAAAAAAGAAATTCCCAATGAAGGAAAGAACAAACTCACATCTGAAACACCAGGTGGCTTGACCCTAAACTGTGGTTCGGTAACACTGAACAACAAATGCTGCAAAATTAACACAATGAGTGAACAGACAAAACTCAAATGTTCTAATGAATAAAGTTCTCACTGCTAGAAAACATTGACGAAAAAAGCATAATAGAAACAGACCTTAAAAGCGTACTTAGGGTTTGAAGGCTCTTCCTTGTAAGCATCAACAATCGCCTAAAATAAATTACATCACAGCAAAGCATGTTAAAAAACTAAACTCGCAAACGTAAGTTTAGGTTTAAGTTCTAGCAAACATATTAAAAAAAAGAAGGATCAACGAACTTGAATGTCGCGCTCGGCGAGAGAGAATTGCAACGGGGCCACGGGAGCCATCTGAGTGGTCAATTGAGCATTGGGAAAAGGACTCAGCTGCGGCGCGGCCGACGGAGTCTGAAATCCGAATCCAGGGAATCCAGTTGCTGGCTGCTGAAACGGCGTCGTCTGTTGTTGCTGCTGTTGCTGTTGAGGTTGAGAAGAGAACGGAGTGGAGAAAAGAGAGGAGCCAAACGACGACGTCGAAGGAGTGCCGAATGCCGGCGCGGAAGACGGAGTGCCGAACGCCGGCGTGGAAGAAGGCGTGCCGAATGCCGGCGTTGTGGACGGAGTGCCGAAGGCTGGAGCTGAAGCTTGAGCTCCGAACATTGTCTGTTATGTATTTGATGAAACGTTCAGAGCGGGGAGTGCTAGCCTTCCTAGGCAAGTGCTGCCGTTTTATCTTGACAGGGTTTGGGTCTGTTTATGTTTTCACCAATCGATTTTTTGAATTAGAGGGCTCGCCACCAGTGATACTGAGTTTCGAGCGAGTAGACATTCATGGTATTTTTTTGAACATTGTCTCAAGTTATATTTGGTTTTTTTTTTTTTTTTGTGGTTAGTAGAATTTATTCAAATAAAATTTTTATTTAAAATTTTAAATTATTTAATTATTTATAATATTTTTTTATTAAAATTTTATAAAATTATTTTAATAAATAAATTTTTTAAAATTATATTATAAAAAATAAAAATAAAATTATTAAATAAATAAAAAATATTTGAAATATTTTACTATTTAAAAAATTTTTAACTCTTATTTTAAAAAATTTAAATTTTAAATTTTTATTAATAAAAATAAAATAATTTATTTAATTTTAAAAATTTTATTAAAAAATTAATTAAATAATTATAATAATTATAATAAAAACTTATGTAATTAAATAAATATTTATACTAAATAGCAACCAAATAATAATTATTAAAAATTGGGTTAAATAATATGCAACAAAAAATTGATCGCTCTAACCTAAATTCGGTCTTGAATTGGACCACTTAGCATACGTAGTAGTTAAAAATGTTAAGAATATGCTGATATTATAGGAAAAGAAATTTGGTTGTGTTTGTAGTATTAAATTGTGAAAACGTACGGTAGGCATTTTGAAAGCAGCATTGATTAAGTTTCCACGTGCAAATTTACAAGAGTCGGTGAAATCAACTGTTTCATTTACATTCGTACCCTCATGGCTTGAAGATTCAGCCTCGGACATTCAGGTCACTTCTTCAACGCATACTTTAAAGTTGCTTCTTAGAAGAAACCTCGTGTTTTACGCTAACATATGAGCACACAATCTAAACCCAAAAGTTTCAACTTATTTAGAAAAGCCAAATTCGAACTCCATCCGTTGCCGAGCTTTTTCACTGCGGATTTCCCGCAACTCCTTTCAAGGTTAAATCAGAATTATACATTCTTACTAGCACATAGTACAATGATGACAATGTATCATCAAGCTACGCTACATTGCCATCGGTCTACAGCATCAAGAAAGAAATACAGGTGAGCACCACCAATCAAAATACAAAATAAAATTAATGTCAAATGCAGAGATTAAGTTGACTTCTAAAAGATCATCGAACAGAGTTTTCAATCAATGATATTATTCAAACAAGCGTAGGTTCTTCAACTGGCTGGCTGGCAGGCAATGCAACTTTTTGTTCATGCTTTGATGGTCACACTGCACAAGCACAAGCCCGATGGCTTTATCTTGGAGGTCTGCCATTCTGAGCCAGAGGCTGCATTTGGATCATACAATAATGTGCTATAACTTGGTTCTTCTTCTAGTGAGAAAAGTAAAAGTTTTCCGTCCAATATCCCAAATCGAAATCCAATGGATGAGCTACCAGTCAAGGGAACTGGCACCATCTTCCATGAATTGTCCTCTGGATTGAATATGGCCAGTTTCCTCTGGTTTTTCCATTCCATACAGAAGAGCTTCTTCCCAACCACAGCATGAGCAGTGACCATTACACAACCATTCTTCATCTGACACCAGGTGTGCCTCTCAGGATTGTACACATCAACAAATTTTGAGTTTCCAATGGTGAAGCTTGACCTCCCACCCATAACGTAAAGTTTTCCATCAAAGCTGCAAGCAAAACAACCCCACCGAGGTCGACGAAGACTCTCAATCAAGTTCCACTTATCAGTATCAGGATCATAAACCTCAGCACTGGAGAGACTCTCTCCGTCTATTCCATAACCTCCGACGGCATATATTTTGCCATTCACTTCCGCACAAGCAAAGTCATAACGGGCTACGTTCATGTTTGCCAAGTTGCTCCAACTGAAATTACATATAGCATGTTGTAATGCAACCAAAAAAAAAAACCAAAAAAACAAAAGAACAAAGCAATTCAACTTTCAAGAATAACAAGGTCGGAAGCAGAGAAAAACTGGGGAACAGACCAAAAAAAGCCATACCTTTTTGGTTCACTTCCAATATTATTTTGTGTTGGCTTGTTTGATGTCTTCAATCAAGGAAGTGAATACTATAGAACCCATTAATGTTTTCAAATAATTAAATATTCATTGAACTGATTTTGTAACCGACAGAGTAGATAGGTATTGCACAACCAGTCAAGGTCAATTAAATGTAAAGTTCAAATTTTGTACGCTTTCAGATAGAGTGAATGAAGTCTAAGCTAACTTCACTTCTTTCCTAATTAGATTCTAGGTTGTTAGGATGTTCCCTGTCGGATCATCTGTCCCGTTCAACTTTCTATCATAGCAGTGCACCATACTATTAACAACTGTAACTACTGAAATACATCATAAGTTTCCAATACATAAAGCATCCATGTGATCAAACAGATTACATTTATTAGGATCTACTAGCCTTAGTTACTAAACATAAGGCCACAAACAATTTGATAGCCGATCAAAATTTCTAGTCCTGAATGCTAGATATATATATATATATAAAGGAAAAAAAAAAAAGGCAAAAAACCTACATTAGAGTTCAAAAGATAGTTAAGAAAATGCAACAGAACTGAACCTGTTTAGGCAAGAATCATATTGATAAACATCTGCTGAGGCAGAGGCAGCCCCATCAATCACTGAATAGCCAGCCATGACAACAAGTTTTCCACTATTCACAACCACCCCAAAACCAGCCTTCACGGGACCAGGCATAAGTGGAAGAAAGCGATATCGGTTTCCAAAACAATCCAAAACCTCCCACTGGCTTTGCTTTCCTTCAGGATCCATAGTTAAGATACAAAGCCATTCCTCTAACAACCCAAGTAATTTTCGGACAGTTATGAACTCTTTGCTTCGTATAAATGACCTCCATTTCTTGCAGACAGCACCCATAGCTGGGAAATTGGAACGAGGAACAAGTGCAAGGATACATTTAGCCACATCATCTGGTAACCCCGGTAGCAGGGGGCTGTCAAGATCAAAAGGAACCTGAGAGGTTAAAAGTGGATCGCTTTTTGAATGAGTTAATTTATCTAGCTCACTCAATGTTGAGAAACACATATTTGCTTCTGTAATTCTCTTCTTCCCACTTACAACACCAGGCATTTCCAATTTTTCAAGACAAGCAAACAAGAAAATGCTGATGATTCTTAAAATCGTTTATATCTTCCAACAAATCTATCTATGTTTTTGCAACGGCAAGCAATTGATTAAAGAAATTCATGGAACCCATCACCTATAATAATTTCACACGACCAAGGCATAGAAGATGTAGCAGAACGAATTGCATGTCCAGTAAAAGCCAAGGGTTTTCCGTATTTTATCCAGTCTGATTCACACTCCATGCCAGAAATTTTCCTCTTGAAGTAGTTTCTCCCTACCGGTTTATCCAGAGTATTTTCCAGTTCCTTAACACTGTCTCTCCTGCCACACATTTGCCAGATACCTGCAGAAAATCATCACAAGTAGTAGTCAAAATAAGAATCCACAAAAGCTAGCAGTTATAAAAAATATCAGAGGGTAAATAGGAAATACAAAAACCACATTCATACCAGTCAAGGCCATAGAACTTAGAAAGCACTAGCCTCCTTTGACCTCCATTTCAATGAGGCCCATAAATTCCTGATTTAATTGCATAACAGGAAGAAACAACAACTAAGTTTCTACCCAAAAATTTGATTTTCAAAGCAATAGAAAACAAAACAATCATCTTGGTCTCAACATAAAAGCAATTCTACCAACAGGTTCAAATTTACTCGACGAAATAAATTTGACCACAGATTTCAAATGCCAGCACCTTAAAACACCAGCTCCGTACTATACAGTAAAACGATATACAAAAACAATGAAACAAACTTATCATTTTTATCCCATTATAGAAGCTATATAAATTCAGCATCAATAAACGAAGAGAGCAAGAGAATAAATTATAAAACAAAAAAAAAAAAGCATAAACACAGACACGGTATCTCGTAGAAATTCAATGAACAGATCTGAAATCAATGCACGATTCAATAAACAGATTTAAAACCTCCTACTTATGCGTAGAAAGTAGAAAGTTTGCCAAATTTTTGTTGACATAACAATCAACAAAGCATAAGGGCACCTTGAATTTAAGAACTATGCAAATAATGTCTGTGACCGACAAAACTTAGAATCTAAATCAAACACCTATCGAGCTATCCATTTAGAGATCTGAGAATGACAAAAACAAAGATGAAGGATAACGAGTCGAGAATTACCAGAATATAGGAGATTGAGGCGAAAAAGGCGAAGGGATTATGAATTGAGGTGGGTGGGTGAGATATGAGGAGAGAAAGAAAGCTGTGCCTTTGCTGTGTTTAGATTTTATAAAGCAGATGAGACCGAATAAAATGGGAGCGAAATAAAGCAAAGCAAATTCTGGATAGAACTGACAGAGAGCGACCACGTCAATCTTTAGATTAGATTTTACTCAAAAGAGAAGGGACGAGTTTCTGTGCATTTGTTTCTGTAATTCTGTTACCTTCTTATTCCCGTGAATAAAAAGGCGTCGCGACAGAGCCATGCCCTGCCATTTTAATAATGATGATGATGATTATTTTTATTATTATTATTATTTCGTTATTGCTTTGTCTAAATTGGACTTGCGGGAGATCTTATCGTGTGTTTGCTCGGAGAATATTTTGAATTCATGATGTTCGTTTGATAACCGCTGATTATTTAAATGAGATGCGGGACCGCCAAAGAGATGGGCCCGGTGATGCTTGATATTTGAAACCCAGTGGGGTAGAAGATGAGACGACTGGTTTCCGCGGAGTCATTTTCATTGTTTATTCTTTCTTTTGTTACTGGCTACGATTTCAAGGCGTTGCGTTTAGTCCAATTCTATACTACCTCCTGCTGGTGTGATTAGCAGATCAAACTGATGGCCAATTCATCATATTATATATCGTTTTTTAGGTTTAATTTAGGGTTGCCTAATAAATGATCCGCGGGTCACTTTCTCAGCTTAATAATTTAAAACGGATATTAGTTTTAACTAAAGTTTGATTTATTTCCATTCATTGAAGAAAATTTTATTTAAAATAGATTATATATTCAAAAAGTCAACTTATGGTTACAATGAAAAATCTTTTATTGTTAAAACTAACTTACGTGTTAGTTATTAAAAGAAGTGACTTCGTTATTGTGAAATTACATTTTATGTAATTAGGAATTTTACAATTTTATTTATTTTTTTCTTCAAGTGTTATATTATCATTTTTAATTTCAATTTCAATGCACCCTCGTCAATACAATAATATTATTATTGGATGTCTCCTTCATACTTTTATTACAAGATTTTCACATATTGTGGATATTCTTATCTTTTTCTTTTTTAAATCTAGTATTGACTTTTTTTTTTTTGTCTTTAACTTTGGTTTTAAGATCCACTCAATTTACATCAACTCTCAAATATTTTGTGAAACTTACAATTCATCCATTATGAGTTATTTCATTTTTATAACCTTACCATAGTTGGTTCTTGACAAAAAACAAAAAGAAAATCTAAATGAACAAAATTAGACGTGGAATTGACGCCAGCGAACAAACTAGCTCTCGATATAGCAAAAATAGCGGGGAGTCACCAAAAGATTATTCGAGTTAAATGACATGGACAGGTGATTTGTACAAGCTCCATGAAGATTGAAGCCTCATTGGCCGCAAGAAAGTCAGTGGTGCCCCAAATCAAAAGTGTCAAATTCAAGCGACTGATTGGAGGTAGCTTCTGGTGGAGGCTGCATCGTGACACGTCAAACACCTATCAACCTCATCCACGTGTCTGGTTATGGGTCAATCCTCCGATATTGTAGGACTTGTATGCGTACGCGTACCTGCCATAACAATATGAATAAACAAATAGAGACGTTAGCTTTTGCGAAAACACGGCTGTGAATTGCGATTTGAAACTAGCAACAATTCTCGAACTGAGTTCAATATTTATTGCATCAACGTAAATGCCGTTGATATTTGGGGGGCTCTTTCTGAAGACGATGAGATCTGGTCTTTCATCTTTCGCTGTAAGATGCTATCTTTCCTTTTGAGTTTTGGTGGTAGGGGCGTTGTGTTGAGTCAATCATGGTGCGTGGAGTCGGGTCGAAGATAGCGGCGGATATGGGACAGATGATCTTTGTGGGTCCGACGCGGAGGTATGGTGAATGGACGGTTTATATAATATATATATAAGATTAGCCAGCCCGTTTGGGTAGGCTTTTCCTTTGTCTTTTGTTTTGTTGGGTTGGGTCGGGTCTGCATTCCAAGAAAAAGAAGCACGTGCGTGGGCTGAATCATTGGTCACTGCGCTCGATTTTTTAAACCGCTTAATAGCAGGGCCTGTGAATGAATTAGTTGTCCTCCTTTTACATACGATGGTCCTCGCGGTTTTCCTCCACGCACGTCAACAACGTCATAAACAAGATAAAGAGTGAGATAAAAGAATATCATTTCAGACGCATGAAAATGATCATTTTAAAGTAGAAATTACGTTCATCAACCAACGGAATTCCGGAACTGTACATTGATCAAATTAACTTGACGGACATTTCAATGATTTTGTAGGTAACCTATTGCGTTTTGAGAGAAAGAAAAATATTATATGCCCTCTCGGTTCTCTCTACGGCCAATATTTGGCAGTTGTTCGACCCCGACATGAAGAAAGTAGTAGACAATGTCTTGTAATCAAATCGATGGAGAATATGTTGTGCTGAATGATTATCTGTGACTAATTTAATCCATAATCCAATCACATATACAGTCTGCCCTCATCATAGGGCACTAACATGTACCTTCGTCAAAAAAGGAGGGGGGCAGGAATACACCGTCAACTTTTGAGGGTTCATGTTTTCCCAAGATAAAGATAAGGGGATCCATTCCACGTTTATTGAATAAAAATATATATCTCTTCCGTAAACATGGATAGAGCAGAAAGATATATCTTATATAAAAATAGAAGTTTAGACTATGGCATAACTGAATGGATACAAGGCATAACTAATATATTATTATTTATAAACATCAACAGACCTTATCGGATTATCGAGACGTGTAAGTGTTTTTTTTATATATATAAAAAAAAATACAAAACAAAAGAAAGAAGCAAGCAAGAAAGATATGAAAGACCCATTTTATCGAAGCACTTGGTATGATAACTACGAAACAAATACTCGCATTTTATTGCCGTCTGCCGACGGTGCCTTATTTCAAGCCAAGAATTTTCTGATGTGTGCCTTCAGTTTATCATAAACGTTCCAATCTATACCATACCATCTCATTTGAAATTCAATTTAGATTTAATAATTACAACAACAATATCAACTCAAATATATTATGATGAAATATCAGTGAGATGTTAAAATTGAATGGTCAAAAATCTATTTTTTATTTGCTAAAGATTGTTGGGGCCGTTGGCTAAATTATGATATAACAACCCTTGGTGTTGCAGGAGGGTTCTATAACCCAAAACTGTATTATTTATCTGCTGAAATATTGCTTAGTGAAGCAACCGTACACACAAGTTTAAAAACTGATGCAGTTTACGATTAGTCGGTTACTTAAGATAAACAAGTCAGCGTGATTAATAATTTTCTTAGGTAATGTACTGACTATTAGGGGTGGGCGTAAATTCACAATCATGGGTTTATCCAAACTCAAATCAAATAAAATAATTTGGGTTGGGTAAACAATGGAAAGGGGTTAGATATAATTTCATTTAGGAAAATTATTTTATAATGGTTTGGGTATAATTTATTCATCAGTGATGGAGAAATATTCAAAACTCAAGGTGATTAATTAAACAAAATAAATAAAAAACATTATAATTTTATAAGTTTACTCATCGTCATAAGTATTCAACATTATAATTAAGGTGATTTTGGTATGAATTATAATTATTAGGTGTGTAATACCATAATCAAGAAAATTGTGTTATAATATAGTTAATACTATTTTTTTATATTCTAATTTACTTAATGATGTCATGTTTGTGGAAGTTTGTTATTAGAGTTTACGTTCTCATTTATTAAAAAATAATAATTTTCATGATTAAGCTTTATTTTAATTTCCTAGTGTTCTTTAATTTAAGGATAAAGTTGTTGTGAAATCTATTACTTATAATTTTTCTATCCATGATTTTTTTATATTTTAATATTAATTTAATAATTATTATAATTTTTCTATTCATCGTTCTCGCCGTGGTTTCCAATCGTTCATCTTCAGAGAGGTTAGGGGAGTTCGCGCAGGATTAGAAATATTAGTATTAGAAAGGTCTTGAGTCAGTCGGCATGCATGCTGAATGAGGCATGTTTATCCTTCTCATTGCCAATTGGAATTATTCAACGAGAGTTTTCCTACCATGCCTGAAAGTCAAATGCACATCCTTAAAAATTTTAAATTTTATTTGTATTCAAGTAACAAAACTTGATCGAATGCACTCTTCTTATCTCGTGATAATTTTATTTTAAAAAATAATAATAAGTTTATCAAAAACTTGAAGTGAGTTTTTCATTTTATGAGTCAATAGCAATCTTGCTGTCGAAACCAGTCAGTGCTCCTCGTAATACATCAGTCTTATTAGTGCATGTAAAGAGAATCAAACATAATTTCTGTTGATGCTAAAATTTGATTGTGTTTGAGTTGCAACCAGACGCCAACGACAATACTTAAAATTTTAACGATTGGGTAGACAATTTCGACCAAAAACGTCCTGCTCAAGCAGACATTTGGAACCATGAGCCAAAAGAAAAGAAAAGAAAAAAAAACTGCATTAACAGTAAAGAATTAGGAAGACACCAGAGATTTTTACTCTTCCAGAAAATTTTCCCAAGGTTAATTCCCTGACGCTCAAATCAGTTTCTTGCATTTATTAAAAAAATTTATATTAAGCTATGGAACCTTAATTACAACTAATTTAATTGAAAGGCTTTTAAGAATGAAAAGAAGACGGGGAAAAACAAAAGAATGAAATAAAGAACTCCCAACAATATTTCTTAGAGAGAGTTTTTAGATAAATTAAGAGATTATTTATTTGGTTTACTTTGTAGAGGCTTTTACAAAGGCCAAAGTCCCCTCCTCCTTGGATTGTAGGATTACTATTAGTGGATTAGGTTCATGTCCTTATTTTTTGGAGGAGATCTATGAATTAATTTATGATAAAGTCTTTGGATTGACCTAGTTTAAGCCTCTGCCTATAGGATTCTCGTTAAAACATCCTTGAAAGGTTGTTTGCTCATGCATTTGTGTATTAAGGAAGTCACCGGAGAGTATGAGCTAGATTTACTCCGAGATGACTTTTTGTTACTTTTCTACATTTAATACGGAGAGAAGTATGATCTTATATAGAAGAAACATTTAATCATGGATAATGATTATCTTAGAGTTACTTTAAGATAGATAATAAATTATAACTACATATATAAAGTAATAAATAATAAAAAATGTATTGTAATTATAATCGTATGGTTATAAAAACATATTTTATCTTGGAGCAGTTTCAATGTAGCCGAACTTTTAATCATGTCCCACTTTCATTCACCAAACAATTTAAAAATAAATTTTCGATAGTGATTATTCCGCGAACAATGATGTTCGTACAAAAAACAGCACAACAACATCAACATAAAGATATTTTATCTTATAATTTTTTTTTAATCTTTTAATAACTATGTGCTATTTTTTACGTTATTTTTATTCTCAAATAACTGCTCTTATTTGGCAATCCACTACCGTCTCAAAACTTACTTGGACAATGATAGAAACCTTTTTCTTCAATGGTAGAATTAGAGATGAGATTAAATATGGAGGAGGGGCGATGCATTGAAGAAAGAAAGAGTTAAAAGACAGCATCCTTGGAAGCCAAACCAGAGCAACTTCGATACCAGCCCCGGCTTTCGATTTGAGACCGCAAGCATATTCGAGACCATAAATTAAAAGCTCAATATATATTTCAAGCTTCCAGTCAGTCTCTAGCGGTTCCTACCATACATAAAAACGTCATGTCCGGTAACAATTCAAACGAAAGTAGTGTGATTAGAGATCAGCAAAATCTTCTACTAGTTTTGAGCCTCGCGTGGCTTCACCTAAATACAGTAAATTTTAAATAATTTTTTAAAAATAAAAGAATAATTTCTAAAATTTTTAATAGAGTTGGTTTTGGTTTGTATTTCCCATCCTATTCTCACCACAATTCTAATTATATATAAATGTATTTTTAATTTTTGTCCAATAATTTTTATTTTATCAATTACAATATTAATTAATAACATTTTTTTAAATTTGTGCCTAATATAAAGAGTTTATAACTAAAAGAAAACCTTATATTATAATTCTTATTCAATTCTAAAACATTTTTATATTTTCTCTTCTCTCAAGATGCTACTCTTTGCAAACATTTTTTAATTTGATATTATTTCAAGATATTCTTTCAACCTTTTTGAGATTTTTTAAATAATTTAAATACTTTTATAATATGATAATGATTATATTTATATCTTTAATTTTTTATTTACTAAATCATTTATTCATATTTATTATAAAATAAATAAATGAGAAATACAGTGGGAATGAGGAAATCATTTCCTATATGCGGTTTCTTTATCTTTATCTCACTAAATTTATTATGAGATAAAGTGAAGAATACAAGCAAATTTTTATTAGGGTGAAAAATGAGGTAGGTGTCCTTATCACCGACCCACTCCATTGTCATCCTTAATGTGTGATAGAACTACCGATGTCATTTGAAAATTTTGAGCTAGGAATAAGAAACGCATCATCATTGGTAGGCAAAAATCAATCATGGTTATCGTTTCAGTTTTTTCCAAATTTCAGAAGCATGTATGTCTTATATTTATGTTGGACTATTAATGCTCCTCCAAAATCCTCTTAAAACCCCTTTTTCAATCATATTCCGTTTAATGGTAAAATATCCTTTTTTCTAAATAAACACTCTTTTCATTTATAAATCTTACAATTTCTAATAATTTTCTCACTCTTTTAATCTTAGTAAATGTATTTCTCTCTTCAAACTTTCTTTATCATTTAATTCTAAAAAAATCTAAAAGAAAAAGTAAGAAAAGCCTTAGAAAATAATGAATATTTTATAGGTTTAATAAAATTTTATTGTACCTATAAACTTTGGGAGTAACAATTAATTTGAGAATCATTGGAAAGTTATTTATAACAAGATAACATTTTATTTCATTTATTTTGCCACTATATTATACCCTAATTTTGTTGCTATGTATATTATAAGAATATTATTTTTGCTTAGGGATTACTTCTCAAACTCATATTATTTTAATGATAATAAAAAAATTATATTATATGAGCAAAATAAAATTGAAGAGAGAAAGAAAATATAAATATGATTAATCCCATTTATATTTATCCTTAAATGTAATTATAGTTTGAGTGGAGTACTATAAGATTAATGAGGGGTGCCGATAGTCCAACTCTTTTTATTTTTGCCCAAAAAAAAAAAAACAGAATAGTAATAGATTCCACGTAAATCTCGATAGACTGTAAAAGAGAATTTTATTAAATTCAAAAAATAAAGATACACCAATCAAGGTATATGACGAGCTTTACCACTCATTATCATCAGTAAAAAAACAAATACAATGCAGGAATACACAAACGTAAATAAATAAATAAAAGGAGAGAGACTATTGCCAGGTTGATATCCCCAAATTCTGTGTAATTACAGACATGGGGAAGGCAATTTTCAAGTAGAAATTAATACCTAGCACCATACTCCGCTCATGCTGTTTCAGATGGCTGCTGGGAGTAATTAATGGGAACAAGGAGGAGAGGTGTCTTTTTACAATTCGTAAGACTCTGACCAGTTGATTCCTCCATATTCAAATCTCCTTCCTTCATTCCATTGGGCAATTTCCAGTTGAAATGATACAGGAAATTTGCAAGAGCAAGCTCCACTGTTAGTGTTCCCATCTGAATCCCAGGACAAATTCTACGGCCACCTCCAAATGGTAAAAACTCAAAATTTTGCCCCTTAAAATCAATCGAGTTATCGATAAACCTTTCCGGAAAGAATTCTTCAGGTTTGTTCCAATACTTGGAATCTCTTCCAATTGCCCAAACGTTAACTTGCAACAATGTTTTAGGATTAATGTCATAACCCATTACATTACAGTGGGAGATAGTCTGCCTTGGAAGTAGCAGTGGGCCAGGTGGGTGCAGTCTCAGAGTCTCTTTGATTACCAACTTGAGGTATTGAAGCTGATCCATATCGCTTTCCGTAATGCTTCCTTTATTCCCAACGCATTTTCTGACTTCATCTTGTGCTTTACTCATCACTCTTGGATTCCTAGCCATCTCTGTCATTGCCCAGGTCACGGTGACTGCACTGGTGTCTACTCCAGCTAAGAATAAATCCTGGTTTAATTTAATTTGCAAAAATAAAGAAGATCAATTAGGGGCTGCATGCAGTCCAGTAATTAATGACATGCAACCAATGATGAATAATGGAAATTAATTGAAGGTGCAGTGGTTACCATGAGTACGGCCTTAATATTATCTTTTGTGATTTGGTGAGCTCCGTCGGCAGAATTTGCTTGATCCCCCTTGATTCGCAGCATGACATCGATGATGTCTTCATGATCTTGTTTGGACTCAGCTTTAATAAGATGGTCTTTGATTATCTGTTCGAAGAAAGAATCCAACTCCTGCCAAATGCTCTGAATCTTCCCATGGTAACCCGTAAACCGGTCAATGATCCAACCGACATACGGGAAACATTCCTCTGCAGTGAAGCTTCCTCCAACAGACATAGCTGCTGCGATCAATTCATGAAATCTATGATTATCAAAATGGCTCCCTTGAAATCTCTTTCCGAAAGCCATTCTAAATAGTATGCTTCCAGATAGAGCAAACATCTTCTGAGAAAGATCAACAGGACTAGCAGAAGATGATGCTTGAGAGATGGAATTCACAAGTGAGGCAACTTCTTCTTCCCTAATGAACTGAAACGACTGCACCCTCTTGTGGCTGAAGAGCTCCATAACACACAACTTGCGCATCTGTCTCCAGTGATCACCATACGGGGCAAACGCAACGTCCAAAAAGTTGTACGAAAGCTTCCCAAGGCCGGTGAATTGTGCTTTGCCGCAACACTCGAGATCATGAACTTTCAAGACCTCTCTTGCTGCCTCTGCAGAGGAGATAACAACATAGGGAATACGACCAAGTTTGAGGTGCATAACTGGGCCGTACTTTTTGGAGAGTTTCCATAGGGATTGATGAGGCAGTTCTCCAAGTTGGAGTAAATTTCCAAACATTGGAAGCTGAGGAGGCCCTGGTGGAAGCTGCTGCTTCTGCTTGTTTTGTCTTTTCTTCATGTTTTTCAGGATAAGCAGTAGAGGAATCAGGAGAAGAGGGAGCCACATGATCGGGGTCATGATCACTGTGCAGAGAGCCATAATCTATTATTAATCCAAGATTCTGAGTTGCTTATCAAACGAACTAGCCCTTCGGTATTTATAACCCAGGCAGCTGGCCAGCTACAGATAGAGAGTTTTCAGAGTCAACTTTATTTTCAGCTCCTCATTCGGTCGAGCAGTCTAGTCAATGTCTTGACAATTTAGTTAAATACTTGATATACGTACTTTCCATGCACCCCCTCAGTTTTGGACACTAGCGTTTTAAATACTCAGTCATTGCAGAGTAGCTTCCGAATGTTTACATTCAGACGCACTAGACGATCGATTATATCAATTTGATCAAAGAGGGATTTAAATAGGTAAATAACACCACCATCGTCATTTATTCCTGTTCGAACCCTAGAAAATTCATAGCAACCCCCGTGGTCCAATGAATTTTCCCCGTATTATACACCTCATAATCCGATTCCGACCCCTTCTAATCTAAATTATGGTCAAGATTTCTCTATTTACATTTTCAGTTAAAAAACAATAAAATATAGTTTTCCACGAGGCACTCATTCTGATTTGAGTGGGATATGTATATCCCATTAGAGTGAGATAAAAACAAAATTATAATTTCTAATCAAAATATTAAAATTTTATTAATATATTGATTGTGATATAAATTAAAAATCTCAAAAAAAAACATGGATTATCACTCTTTTATAATAGGAACACGTATACTTTCACCGATCAACCATATTTTGAAAGATTTAAATTCTCTCGTATTTTTCTCTTCTAATCTCTCTTAGGTTTTTAAATTTTATAAAAAAAATTGATTTAATTATAAATAAAATAGATAAAGCTGGTTTAATTGTCTATAGTAAAATTTAAAATTTAATTTTAATCATTTATTTTAATACGAGAGATTAAAAAAAAAAAACTAAGAGAGAATCCTCGTCCGTTCATTTTTCAAAGACTAAGAGAGAATCCTCGTTCGTCCATTTTTGGAAGGCACAAATTGAAATTTCCATGCACATCGATCATAACATCTTGACATTTGAAACACAAGGCCGTTTGATTAGACTAGTCACCACTAGTCTTGTCTTTACACTCCGAGTCTACGGCACACAATAAGAAAACAAAAACTCCTTGGACTTGTTAAAAATCCATGAACTTGTTCGCGCAAACCCATGTGCGTTCGATATAATTAATTAGATGCCCCTCGTGGTTAATGGGAAGATAATATGAAAAATAGAAAATGAGCAAGCGCCCCCATTCACGACAACTGCCACCATGTTGAGTAAAGTTTGAACGAAAAGGTTTATCACCTCGTTCTTTCGACAGCCCCGGCCGCCATATTTTTTAACGACAACTGGTTGATTAAAGAAAGCAGAAGGCTATGCTAAATGATATAATCTACTGTGATTAATTAATTTAATTTGTGACAAAGAAGAAGTTGGGACGCTCGCCCTGTTATGGATTTTGTCAAGGTCACTGCGATGTAGCTTCCCAGCTATTATTGATTAAGTGGCCGCTCTGCAGTTGGTTAAGTATATACACTATTCAATATTATCTATTAAGAGAGGAAACTAATCACACCGTTGTTATTTCTTTACGTCGGATGAACCTTGAACAGTGAGAATCTTTACAAGAAATTCAAGATGCGTGCGCTTGGAGATAATTGGGAGATTGAAAAATATGCATGCATGTTGCACCTTTTACCGCGGAGCTTGAAGGTCGTCTATTCTGACTTTGAAAAAATGACTTGATTCTATGCAACCAACGTCACTACAAGAAAAGTAGTGATTTTCGATTCAACTTTTGGCGATAATTGTTACATATAGTTGGTAATAGCATTGGGACAAAAAAAAAAAACTAAAATATCTATATATATTGTTTATCTAATGAAAAGAAAATTGTTGAAATAACTCTAAAATTGGTCGAGAATAAATTTAGCTTAGCAGAAAACTTAAGCACCATTGGTATTCATAACCATTGTAAGTAACTATTGGAAATGTATAATTATTTTCTATCATTTCAAAAACGTATTCGAAAATAAATAATAATTTTAGTGTATTGTTTTGGTCAAAAATAGGAAAACATTTTTAATTGTAACTAACAGTTGGTTGAAAAACTTATTCAAAAGTTATAAAATGTGAACAGAAAACATGGGCGCCAATAATATATTTCAATAGCATAATTTGCCAGGTTGGTCAAAGCAAAGCTATAAGAATAAGAAAATATAATGTGAGGCTCAATATCATTTGAAAAAAAGTAATTGTAAGTTTTTATTTTCCCTTAGTTTACTATTTCTTTATCAAATATGAACTGTTTTTCAGGCTCCGGCTATGGTGTCCTTGTGACACCGTACCCCCACTTTTTGTCTTTTGTTATTGGCAAACTACAGTTAGCTCCTTACTCTCTCTTTCATTTGTATTTTCACCCCAACATAATGAAAAATTATAATTAACTCGTAATTCTAACCCCTAAAATTTTTCTTCAAAGGTCATGTACAATTTCATCTAAAATTTTTTTTTTCTAAACTATTTTATATAATGAATATATTTATGAGTTCAAGTAGTCTTATCCTTTAATTTTTAGTTTTTACCTATTAGAGTTCTTCCATCATTACAAAATATAATTCTCTAAGATAATAAAATCTTTAAAAAATCTATTTTTTAATGGGTGTCTGGAGGTGAGAAAAAGGAGGAAAGTTGGGGGGGGGGAGAGGAGAATGGGAGAGGGAGAAGAGAGAAAAAAAAGAAAAAAAAAAGAACAAAGATTAAAAATTAAAATAATGTTAGTGAATATTATCTCGTGGCATATACATTATCATTGTAATTAAATTTGTAACTTTAAATTCTTCATGCCCAAAAGCCACTAAGAGGTATGGTGGTTGAGATAGAAAGTTTGATCAACTTACTTGTAATCATGATATTAAAATTAGCAGTGATTGTATGTAGTTTTTTATTTTTTTTACTTATAATTATTAGAACCAACATAAGAAATACTTATTTGGAACCAATCGTGATGGTGATTAATCTTTTTCTATCTTAATTTTAATAAGGATATAATTAAATTTTATATTATCAAAGTGGTCAATTGTCAAAATAAATAAAAAAATTTAACAGATGAGGATAGACGAATCATATTTCAAAAAATTAAGAGTATAATAACAAATGTTTATTTATTTAGTATGTAGTCAAAAGTTATCCTATACTAAATAGTGGTTATTAAATAATACATAGATCTATTAAATATTAAATAATTAATATATACTAATGTAAATTTTAAAAATATTAAAAAAGTCAAACTACGTAATGGACTCAAGTGTAAAAATTTAAAATGATTTGGAGTTACATATCAAAATGTTGAAACTTTATCATTTTTTAATGTGCAAGCAAACTATAGGGATTGTAGAGTTAATAACCTATTAAATCCATCTAAACCATTAAATTACTTTTGTGTTAGATCTAATGGTTCATAATAGCTAATGAGAAAATGACAAAAAGTGGGGCCATGGTATCACAGGGGCACAATAGCTGGACCCCTATTTTTTAGTAACTTTTCCAATAATAGTTAATGTAGTTGGTAATAGGATTGGGAAAAAAAAAACTAAAATAACTATATAATTTATCTGAAGAAAAGAAAACTATTGAAAATAACTTCAAAATTGGTCGACAGTAAATTTAGCTTAGCAAGAAGTATTTATAACTACTGTAACTAATCATCGGAAATATATAATCATTTTTTACCATTTCAAAAACATAGTAAAAAATAAAATAATATTTTTAGTGTAATTTTTTGTCAAAAACAGGAAAATATTTTTGATCGTAACAAAGAGTTGGTTGAAAAACTTATTCAAGGGATATAAAATTTTAACAGACAACATGGGCACCGATAATATTTTTCAATAGCATAACTTACAAGGTTGGTCAAAGCAAAACTATAAGGACAAGAAAATATAATATAAAATTAGATATTGGCTGAAAGAAAAGTAATTGTAGGTTTTTTTTGCTTAATATTTGTTTATCAAACACGAACTATATAATTAAATAATTAATTAATTAATTAATATATTTAATTTAAAATAAAATTAACTTCAATAATGCACGCAAAGTTTGAACCCTCGATCAAAAAAAAAAGAAAGAAATGCCAACCACTTGACCATGAAGTAATTTGCAATAAATTATATATCAAATAATTATTAAAGGACTTTCTCTTTTTTTATAAAGGTTTTACTAGGTGCAACAATAGAATTAAATTACCTTATTTAACTTATAAAATACCATTGATTGATTAGGACATAGATATAATGTACAATGTCTTGCAATTAAATGTCAATCAACTTCAAAATAGCATTGTAGTTCAAGAAAAGTCTATAATATTTATGATGTAATTCAATCTTATAAACTAACTTGAATCAATTGTATTAATTGTTATCATTGAATCAATTTAGAGATTGATTGTAGAACTAATTGATATTTTATAGTTAAGCATTTAAAGAAATAATGTCTATGATTAATCATACTTATTGTCTATCAATTTGTAGACTAGCTAATTTTCAAACTAATATAATTATCTAGTGATAATTTTAATATATATGTGGTTTAATAGTTTTTGTAATTATGTCATGCTCTTAATTGGAAAATGGAACACTTTTTCATACTTAACATTCATTGCATATACTAAAAAATATGAGACAATTAATAATTAACTTTTGATTATAGTTACAATATTGATTGTTAAATTAGTCCATTGTCTAAGAACAGTCATACAATTAATTTCAACATATAATAAGAACTATTTCAATAATTTATTTATATTTTCATACATAGCCTAATGTATTATTTGTATTTTGTTTAAGCCACATAGGTATTTTCTAAAGTTAATAAAGAATATTTTTCATTGATTTATTGATTACTAGGTCATTCTAGTAGCGTTGTGTAGTTTTTTTTTTAATGTCTATTATTTGTATTTTATTTAAGCTGCATGTGTATTTGTTAAAATTATTTATAAGAGAATATTTGTCCATTGATTGATTTTTTTTTTCTCGAGGCAATTAATAAAATGATCATTTTAACTGTGAACTCGAACAAAATGAATTTTAACAATTATCTTCTTTGAAATACTAAAATTCAATTACAAATATAATTATATTCCAACTAACATAACATACTTTTGTTCACATAATCAATTAGAACTAATATTTTTTCAACTGTAATTTATCTTTTTCAACTGTGTTTGCCCCTAAAAAGTAATGTATTTTCAATGGTGAGTAGTTAGCTAAAATTGATATTCCAAATACAATAGCTAGAGAAAATTAAAATGCTCTTTTTTACTGCTTAGAGTGGCCATAAATATCCCTTTGCATGTCCATATTAATTTTTAATCCACGTTTATGTATGTATGATGGTCAATTTCACTAAAAAATAAGCATATCTATGATGCCTGATTGCAAAAAGTGTATTTTTAACCTAGGCATTAGTGACTACCATTAACTGCCTCTGGCCATTGACTTTTCAACAGCATGAAGCTTATTTGAACTGTATTAAAAAGTCAAAAAAAAAAAATGGTTATCCTGTAGTGAACAATCTCGGGGAAATTGAAAAATAAAGAATACCAATTTTTATCTACTTGGTATGCATTGATAATTAAGCCACAAATACTCATATTTTAGATCCGACCATGCCTTATTTCAAGCAAAAAATATTTCGATGCCTGCCATCGTCATTTTATCATCAAAGGTTGCAATGTATAACATCCCGTTTGACGCCCCAGTTAGATTTAGTTATCATATCAACTATCTCAATTATACTGTGATGGTATGTTATGTGAAATGTTATAATCAGTTGGTCAAAATTTGAGAAATTGTCAATTTTTTCCCTATTGTAATTAATATATACAATTTGGGTCTTTGCTATTTTTATAATATTTAATAATCATTTCAACAATATAAGTTTATAATATTACTCTTATTTTTTAAATTTAATTTTATTCATATTTATTATAGATTAAATAAATCACGTAAATAGAATTAAAATAAAAAAATTAAGTATCAAAAGAAGAAATATATGTTTTGAAGTGAAAAATTGATAATAAAATATTTTTCTTATACTTTTTTATTTTATAAAAGTTTTCTTATATAAAGATATAAGAAATTATTATAAAATGGTTAAAAAATTATTATAACAAAACTTGAATGATTAATATAAAATCATTATAAAATAAATAATAAAATATTTTCTTGTACTTTTTAAGTTTAATTTTAAGATATTATAAAATATTTGTTATAAGAAAATGTTTACAAAATAAAAAAGTAAAAAAATTATTATTAATTTTTTTTGTTCACATCAAAACATATATTTCTTATTTTTAATACTTAATTTTTTGTTTAGTTTCTATTCATATAATTTATTTAATTTATAATAAATGTCAATAAAAATATATTTAAAAATAAGAGTAATATTGTAAACTTATGTTGTCGGGAAATTATTAGTTATTATAAAAATAATATGAGATAAATAATATATATTAATTACAATATGAGAAATTAGCAATCTCTCATAAAAAAATAAGTTTACACCTATATGAGAAATTAGCAATCTCTCATAAACAAATGGACCTTTGTGCTCAAAGACTCAGATCCAGTAGCATGTCATGGTAAAATAACATAATTCATAATCCTTGCAAAACTCAAATTGTATAAGCTAGAAAATAAATTTTCCTAATTTAATTATATCTTTAACTATTTCTATTGTGCAAAGAGGCCACCACTCAAAGATATATGCGAGGAGAAAATAGATATATTAGAGAAAAATATAATAGTCAACAAGTTTTTTTCTCTTTTTCTTTATTTTATTATTTATTTGTTATCATGTCACTCTCTGTTGGTGACTTAAGCATTGGAAGACCTACACCAGTAACACCATCAACAATCTTAATGAGTTACTGTTTTGCAAGGTTTTGACTATCAACCTCTTGACCTTCAACAACTACAATCTTAATGACACCAAGTTCTCTTAAGCTCATTCTCCAAGTAAAATAATTTTTTTTCAACTCTTATTGTTTGGGCTAAATTTTTGGTATCAACAAAATCTTTTTTTATTCATTGGCAAGCTTGATAGGGCTATTTACTAAATGATTTATTTGCTTAAATATTACTTAATTAAGCAACTAATAAGGACCCATTTAGAATTGCTTTAAGAGATTAAAGTGCGATTTTTAAAAACTAAAAGCTAATTTTAATAATTGGTATTTTGTTTTAGATCAATTTGGACAAAATCAACTAATTCTACTGTAAATTTAAAAAAAGACAGGGAAGGAGTAGTTAAATCTGATTTTGAGAACCACTTTTATGTTAAATCCAATTCTAGATATATTTTAATGTATGCTATAAAATTTTAAAATTATCCTTATTCAATTACAAGCTATTAAATTTAAAGAGATCATTATCATTATTACCAAATATCAATTACATTGAGATGACAAAAAATAAAAATAAAACTAATAAATAAAAATATTTTAATTATCAATTATTAATATACACCATAAAAAATTATATACATATTTATAAACATGTATTTGCCTTCTTATATTTATGTTAGTATTTACCCTCTTATAATAATTCAATAACAAGATTTACCAAATATACGCAATATTTTTTAAAACTTATAGTACCAAACTGTTATAGTTTAGTCACAGTTGAAAGCACATTAAAAGACGACAAGCATCTTTTTATTTATTGACTACATTTTTTGCAAGAGCCAAGAACATCTAATAAGTGATAATTTATGATAAAACCAGCAGCTTCAGAATACTAAGTTCTTAAATGCTATAAAATCCTACTTTTATGGTAGTGCCTGCTGATACAAGAAAATGAGGGATTTGTTAGGGAAGAAGATGACATCAAGAGTTTTTACAGAATGAAAATGGGTACAAAAAAATTATAATTTATCTTAATTATTTAAAGAGTGTTAGAATAAAGTTTTAAGGGACATTTAGAGAGTGACAATAGTTAGGAGTATTAAGAATCTAATTTAATTCGCTTAGTTTGTCTTATGTATAAAAATTTGATTCACAAAAATTTAATTTGAATTGGCGGACTAAATTACATTTAAAATTTAAAAATCTACAATCGGTTAATTCGATATGGTTTACTTTATTAAATTTATAAAAATGGACAAATCTATGAAAAAAATAAATAAAACATTCATTTAATTAAAAAATAAAACTTATATTTGTGACATACTACTTATTAATAAATAAATAAGTTAAAATATAGTTACATTAACATTATATTATATATTATCCAATAATAATGTAAAATAAAAATTGATTGTTAATTGAATAAATAAATAAATAAATCTTCAATTTTCCTTTTGATATGTTATATTTTTGAACTTTCGATGTATTATTCTAGCTTTATTTCAAACAATTAATTTACTTAAAATAATTCAATTTTGAATTTGATTGGTAGTATTTATATATTTTTTATTTAAATAATTCATGAATTGGATATAATTACAAATTTTTTAATCAACAAAATGATAAATTATATATGAATTGGGTCAAATTCTTATTTAATTTATAGATGTATGAATTAGATTTAAATTAAATTTTATTAATTTATTAATTAATTGATTTAAAAATCTATAATCTATAAAATTATGGACTGAATATAAATTAATGTCTAATTTTAAAATTTAATTTGCCAACACCTCTGCCAATAATTTGACTTCTTCAAACTTTAGTCACCACTTATTGTAGAAGCCCAAAATATACTTCTTGATTTGATTTTATTTTTTGAATATAAATACTTCTATTAATAATTTAATATAAAAAAATCATGATAACTGTTTCTGCCTTATCATTTTCGTGATAATATGACGTGGCAATCTTTTATCGGTATCATTAATTCTCAATTCTAAGATAAAATTATTAACAAACTAAAGAGGCTGGTCACTCTGTTACCCGTAAAACATGGAGGTAGACCTCAAATCCACAGTTAATTGGTACCACACTTTTATATATATATATATATATATATGAATAAACAAGCAGATTACTACTTGTAATTGCAACCGTCGGATTTTTTTTTTTTGTGTTTTATTAATTATATAATTTATAATAACCTATTTATTCCGTGGGGGGCTCGCGAAACGATGTCGTTGGACTTCTAAGCTAGTAAGCAAGCGAGCCGTGCCTGCAGTTGCTGTTGTTAATCATCAGCTGCAGAAGTTACTGGACACGGTCACGCTGAAAATGCTTCCGTTTCTTACAACAGAGCGAAAGCGGAGATAAAACGCCGAACTCGTGTCAAAATAACTTCATCTAATTCTCTCCATTTCAAAGAATTGCTGGGAATTTCTCCATCAATCCACTGGTTTCCGATGCCGATACCTTCAATTTCTCTCTTCCGTCACAGAGGCCTCACCGTCACCAACCTCCTCCGCCACGCGTCAACCATCCAGCACGGCCACTTAACTCACCTCACAATCGTCACCGCAGCAGCCAAACACCAACAACAAAAACAAAAAAATTATGCAAACAGAAATCACCTCAGAGCCAAACAGCACACTCTCAAAGAATATTCCTCTCTCGCTCCGGTGCTCTCACCTGACAACAAACCTGACCTCACTGAGTCACAAGCCATTGGCACCGTTGCCGCGTCTCAGGCGAACTTCATGCGCGTCATCGTACAACCGTCGGAACCTTGCAGAACCTCCAATTGTAATGACAAAACAGGAGTGGAGTTGCTGTGCGTGGTGAGGGCGCTGCTGAAGAAGATAAAACGGAGAGTTTTAGTCGGTGATAAGGTGGTGGTCGGGTCCATTGATTGGGTGGATCGCAGGGGCATGATTGAGAATGTGTTTCAACGGAGAACGGAGATCCTGGACCCTCCGGTGGCGAATGTAGATCATTTGCTCTTGCTTTTCTCGATGGACCAGCCCAAGCTCGAGCCATTTACGCTCACCAGGTTCTTGGTCGAGGCTGAGTCCACTGGGATTCCACTCACGCTGGCGTTGAATAAAGTAGAACTTGTGGATGAAGAGGTTAGAATGTTTGTCACCTATCATCCTAATTTCTGCTCTTTAAGTTTGGTTTCGTTTTATATTATGCATATGTAGTTTCTGGTAGATAATAATGGCATGTGAGTATATGACACTTTTGTAGTTTTGTTTGAGATAAACAAGCTTTAATTCTTATTGCAATAAACATTAATCGAGCTTTTTTTTGGGAAGAAAATTAGATGGGAGTCTAATGTAACTTATGGATTCAAGTCTGTCTCTCAAATGGCGTTCGATTTATTTACATAGAAAGGAAATTTCCAGCCATCTAGTAATAATTTAGTGAGTTTTGATTTTGTTCAAGTGTTTTCAGATAAGTAAAAGTACTTTTGTAAAATTTCTGTAAATGAAAGTTCTTTTTGGAGAAGAAACACTCAACATAAATTTTGAAAGTATTTTTCTGAGCTAAAGAAAACTTTTGATGTTCCATTTGAAGAAGCACATCATAGGTGTTTTTTCAAGGAGTTTATAAGCCTTCTTTTTTTTCTGGCACAGGCAATGCCAAAAGAAAAATGAGTATTCATTTTCTTCATTGTAAATCATGTTATAATCCTTCTCTTTTCTCTTAAGGTCCTGTTAATAGTAATTCTGCAACTTTTTGGCTTTGCAGGTCCTGAATACATGGAAGTCTAGGCTGCATACTTGGGGGTATGAACCACTGTTTTGCAGCGTTGAATCAAAACTTGGACTTGATTCTCTTTCACAACATTTGAGAGATCAAACAACTGTGATTGTGGGTCCAAGTGGAGTTGGAAAGTCTAGTCTTATTAATGTTTTGAGAAGCAGTCCCCAGGCTTCTGATGCTGCAGCTGAGGATAATTGGTTTGAACCTGTGGGTTTTGCCTCATCCTGCTCCTTTACTTTTATTTTTATTTTATCTCTTTCTCTCATTGAGTCAATTTTGTTTATGTGCTGTTTTCAGATTTTAGGTAGTAAGTGGTTTGAGAATCAGCGTGTTGGAGAAGTTTCAACAAAGAGCGGCAGAGGGAAACATACCACTCGCCATGTTTCATTGCTTCCATTATGTGGAGGGGGTTATCTGGCTGATACTCCTGGCTTTAACCAGCCTAGTTTATTGAAAGTGACTAAGCAATCTCTTGCACAAACTTTCCCAGAGGTTTGTGCAGTTGACATGTTGTATATGATTCATATGCTTCATTAATTTTACTTAATAATTATTTGCATCAAACTTTTAGACAGTTTTTCCTTTTGATTTTCTCATCAGATTAAGGAAATGCTTAAGGCCAATGAGCCTGCAAAATGCTCGTTCAACAACTGTTTGCACCTTGGTGAACCAGGTTGTGTTGTGAAAGGGGATTGGGAAAGATATCAATACTATTTTCAACTTCTTGACGAGATCAGAATCAGAGAGGAGTTTCAGTTGAGGACATTTGGAACCAAAAGGGAGGGCGATGTGAGGTATGCAAAATCAGATATGATGTCAGTTTATATATTAAAAATAATGAATCCTTGTTGAACCAATAGTTAGATGTATTTGGAGTTTAATTAGTTTATAATTGTCAATAACATTGAGAGGTCAGTTGAAAGAATGTTGGAAAATAGCAGAACATTTCTGGTTTAGTGACTGTGTCCTAAATCTTGATATGTTGCAGGTATAAGGTGGGAGACATGGGCGTCCAGCAAGCTGAACCACGATTGGAGCCTAAGAAGCATAGGAGACAGTCTCGCAAGAGAATCAATCAGTCGATACTAGACGAGTTAGATGAGCTGGATGATGATGACAACGACGACGAAATAGACTTGGAAAATGATCCCATTGTTAGAGCTATAAGGAATGAAAACCAGTAAAAGTTGCATCTGCTTATCAACCAAAAGAAGAAAAAAGGAATGCAATTATCATTGTAAATGAGTAGATTCTTGACCCCCTTTTTTGTTTCCCCCGGTCACAGTGCTTAAAGATAACTCACTGTTACAGATTGCAGTCTGTGCTAATCAGATTTGTAAAGGTTGCTTACTTTGGATGGAGTCTAATCCTTGTGTAATCAGGATGTAATGTTACTGTTGTTTTTTTGAGATTGTTAAGCGGATTCAAAGTGTAGTAGCAATCTGCAATGTGGGAGGGTTTGACATCGCTTGGATGGTTGTGTTTATTTCCAATTCGGGACATTTTCAACTGGATTCCTCGTGTAAAATCATCTGCATCGGCAACTCTATAGCAATCACCTGAATAGCGCCCATTAATGGACCAATGTTGTGCTATGAAATTATCAGACCCAGGCCTCTGCTATCAGAGGGATTCAAGCAGGCACCGAAAGTTTGCAATTCTTCCGAGTTCTAGCCTTCTAGGCGCCAATTTCCAGCTGGATGCGCTAAAAGCGTAAATATACCCTTGAGAAGTTAAAACGCATTTTGATATCTTTGTGGATTGCTCAATGGTGCCCAGCAGTTTTTATTCAAAACTATTTCGTCTCCACAAACCTGCAAAATAAGTCATGTTTGGCTACAATTTCTAATTGTATTGCACTGCCTTAAAAACATAATAAATGCAATGAAAGCCACATGAAATTTGAAATAAACCCAGGGCAATAAGTTTCATCTATATTGTATTAAAATACTTTTCATACTTTAAAAATATAATCATTTAACTTTTATTATTCAATAAATTATAATGAATTTTGATTTATCGAATATTAGTTTATATTTATGTTTAAATAAAATTTATTTTAAATAATAATATAAAATATTAATAAACTTAAATATTTAATAAATGAATAACATGCAATATTTTACTTTCATTACATAAAATCAGTTTAATTATTTTACTTTCAAATATGTAAACATTATTTTAAGTTTATTTAGCCATCTATTATTTACTACATATTAATTTTAAAAATAAATTTATAATTTAATATTATATTGTTTTACAATATAATGTTGTATTATTCCATATAATTATATAACACTATATTTGAAATTTAATGTAGATGATACTATAATATAATATTATTGTAATAATATAACATACTATTGTAATATTTTATTATTTAGTTTTAGCATATTGTTAGATCATTTTAAATTAAAAAATAATACATAAAAATAATTATTTAATAATTAATTTCAAAAATTAATAATACAACCCTAAAATATTAATAAAATTAAATTAACACTATAACATTATTTCATATGGTACAATCCATACCATACCAAAGAGAGTATTACAATTTAGTGCAATGCATTCTAATACAAATCCATAATACAATACATCTATACAATGGTCAAATGCACCTTTTAGCGTTCAACAGAGCATGCACAGACAGAACTCTTTGACGCCATCTAACAAAAGGGATACATTCAAACAAATCACATACACGGGCTGAACATCAATGTGTTAAATGATCATGAGAGACAGCCTTCCCTCTCCAAGAAACTAAGAAAATCATGTTAAAAAAAGAGCCCTGATTCATATCAACAAAGGACTATAAGGTTTTCCAGGGCTTACCATGAAATTATTATTCTCTTTATTTTATTTTATCATCAATTTCCTACTTGATATATCCTTGTAAAAAGTAGGTAAGGCAATCATCAGTTGCAGCAATCTTATGTTTTTGTAAATCTTTTTCATAAGAAAGCCGATGCCAATTGCCTGAAGAGATGTCTCAAAGAACTCATCCTTCCCTAAAACAACACTATGTATTTCATCGGGTTACTTGACACTTAGATGTCGGATGAAGTATCACACATATTCGTCATTTTCTTCTCAACCACTCAACAACACTCTCATAAGTTTACAAGAAGGCAAGAACCAACCCTGACACAATAAATTCAGATTCAGATGAATCTGTACAAACCAATAACATTTGTTTTTATACTAATTACTAAAAAAAATACTCTCAAAGGTCTTTTTGCCTTTTATCAGAACAATCCTTCTCATCAGCAGCTATGATGACACTCTTACGAACCAAGCTACCTAATCTTGAACAGCTTTAAAACCATTACTTGGTTATCTACAATGCCATATCGCAATGGAAAAATTCAATCGGTTTACAACCATTACAACTAACATAGTAGCAATAACAGTAAAAGCATGGCATGCATAGCAGAAGCAATATGCTAATAGAACAGAAAATTGTTTCTATCATTGTCTATAAATTCAACTTGTTGGGCAAGCAAGCCAGTGCACTGTATCAACCTTTTTTAAGAAAACCACAGCGAACAACAAAAAAGTAAAGTTCCTACCAAATGCTATCGTCTGATAAGTCAATTCTTCTTAACAGATTTTTTCTTCAAATTGACAGCCAGCTGAGGCTTGGGATGTTTTTCAGCCTCGCTGGGATCCAACCACTTCAGAGGATGGCAGTTAAAGAAAGGCCAGTTTGGCACAGTTATCAGTGTGGTAAGAACAACCCCGCCGGCGTATATCAAAATCATCATCTGAAATGATCCCATTATGTAACCAGTAGCAAATGCCACTAAAGCAAATGCCAGCAACAAAATTTGCATCAGATGCTCCGCCAATTTTTGCCCTTGCCAATCCATCTACAATTGAACCATTAAAAATACCCCCCCCCCCAAAGAAAAAAAATTAAACCTACTATATTAGAAAATGAGAAAACTTTCGAGAGATCAAATATTTCAAGTTAATCGTTAAACTCTTAACGAGACAACAAAAACCTCATATCATCGATTGTGATAAAAAGTGAAAATAATGATTCAATCATGCAGATCTTAAAATATTAAGTTACAAACGAAACCCTAATGATCTGTTCGCTGCTGAAGAGAATTTGAAAAAAAAAAAAAACTACGCAATTCAAATTCAAAGTATTTTGAGAAAGAGCAGCGATATGGTGATATTTCCGCAGAAACGGCATTCCCTCGACGGTTTTTGATCACTCAAAGGAGTTATTCAAAAACAAAATGTTTTAAAGATAATGAAATTTGTTAATATAGTCACAAAACTACTAATATTATAATTAAAAATCGCAAAGGAGAGGGCTTCGAAGGCTTGCACTTACCGTGATACGAAAAGTCAAGTGAAGAGAAGAGATTTGTCCGAACGTTAAGAACTAATAGTTAAAGGGTCGAGCAGGGCACAGATCTAAATGAAGAATGCGAACGGTAAGCGTTTGACGCACCCTCAGGTCAGAAGAAAATTCCAACCCTGGGGTATCGCAGAAATTAGTAGTCAGACTTGTGGGAATTATCTGGTGGATGAGGGACTATTTAAAGACATTGCAACTTGCCACTAGGATTGGGGGGCGGGGGGTGTTGCTGAAGGCAACTTTTAGGATTTAGAGAAAGAAAAGACATTATTAGATAACCACTTGATTTATCATTTTAGTAATAAAATGATAACATTGCTAAAAAATTATCAACATTACAAGGTCATTAAAAAAAATTTCAGTATATAAAGAATTGATACAATACATTTTCTTATATGCCCATAAACACTATATTAGATTTAAATTTGATTTTAAATTAATCTAAATTGATTGACTCACCATTATATAGAGCGCATAATAAATAATAAATAATAATAATAATAATAATAATAATAATAATAATAATAATAATAATAATAATAATAATAAAAGTAGTAGCAGTAGTCTTGCTACCATTAAATAATTACAGCTAGCTAACAACTCTGGTAAAAAATAAAATAAAAAAAGCTAGTTAACAGCTCCTTAAGCTTTATCTCTTCTTTTTCACTTAACCCATTATTTTCAATAACAAAATCATTAATTTTACCAAACCCTTTTTTTTCCCTCCTTTTCGAGAAGAATTTTACCAAACCTCTTGGTGCAGCGTGTGATGGCTGGAAGTGCAAACATGAGATGACTCCTTTGTATGACACGGTGAAGACTTTAAGTGAATAGACTAAGCTCCGTTTTGGACTCCTTCATCTATTAGAGGAAGAAGCATTGTTCTGATTTTGTTATTTGATGTCTGTAAAATAGCCAATGTTTGTTTTTAGATTTTGAAGTTAATGATTCTTTCATGTTGGCCGATAGCAAGCTAATAATATTTCTTCAAATTCAATCCAAGCCTCATTTAACTTTTTAGTGGTAAATGATAACAGTTAAAACTTTAGGTAAAAAATGTAGTTGTCAGAAAAATTTGATAGTGAAATAATATGTAGAATAAATCAAGTGGGTATTTGATAATATTCTAAAGAATAAATCAAGATGAGGTTTATTTCTTTATTTCTTTTTTTAATTAATATCGAATTACTATAAATATTTAAAAACTATAATTTACAATTGTTTTTAGGACATCTTTTCCAAAAAATTAATCCTACACTGCCTAAAATATTTTCTGCTAAATTTCCCATTTACCCTTTTATTTTTGTTGTGAGACCACACTAACTGAACCAATTCTCTTTCGTAACCATTGTCTTGTAAATTTATTTCTTTAAGACCCTTTCCTCATAAGCGCACGTTATCCTAGCACCATGCTAATATTTTGCGTATCAATTTAATTTTATTGGATTTATCAGGAGACTATTCCTAAACAAGAAACTTATTTTTAAAATTAAAAAAAATTGTGTTTCATTAAATTCTGTAAGTACTGCTTATTTTATAGGTTTCTATTTTTTAACAATATTTTTTTAAAAAATAATTACTTATTATAAATAACTTATTAAATATACTACCACATTTTTTAAAATTTTTTATTATAATATACTATTTTTTAACAAAAATATAGTAATTTCTTATTTTTCATAAATCTTAATTTATAAATAAAAATTAATTTAAACTCATATCTATTTTAATTATTATATAATAAAACACTTTTATTAATAAAATGTACTAGATGCACATACTTCACATTTACATCCCAAGCTCATAGCAACCATAGCACATTCACGAGCCATTGCAATCCCAAACTAACCCTAATTCCAAACTGACTCGCAACAATCGAAATAACACATTCATCACAATCCCAAGCTAAGCCCTCTAAATCTAAATTAATTGAGATATACATTACCTTTTTTCACCTGTAATGAAGTTGTTGTTTATGCAAGTTTATCTTCCACATGAATAACAGAAAAATAGAGTACAAGATTGCGTATGAGTAAAGAATTTACAATTTGAATTAGAGAGATCCCGACAACCAAACAAACGACCATCGGAATTTACTAATTGAGTTCAAATATTATCATTGCTTTGCTCATCACTATCTTTTTCTTCAATGCAATATCATTCTTCATAAGTTACCAAAATACTAACACTGTTTCTACAGAACCGGCACCCCTTTCTTTAGCCCTTTCCTAAACTAAACCTCTTCTCAACTACGAGCCGGAGGGGGGTACCCGAACAGAGCTCCTCTCAACAAGGAGTTTTAATCGGAACCAATCAATTACAAGCTATTCAGATTTGATTAGTTGAGAATAGAATTTGGCCTAAAGATCGTTTCACCCATATCTCTAGGCTTCAAAACAAGATTGAAAAGTCTTTAATTTTCATAAAGCTTCAACAGGGTGACTTAAGATTCTAACAAAACAGTAAACTGAACATAATATGAAATAAACAAAATACAATGTCTGGTTTGACTAAATAACATCTCAGTAACTATTAAAGGTAAAAAAGCTCACTTCATCAAGAACACAACATAGAAAATCAAGGCACTCTCCAATTGCTAACCTAAGCCTCAGACAATTACTTCTTTGATTTGCTAGTTGCCAACTGGGTCTCAGGCTGCAAAGCAAAGAAAGCAAAATAAGACATTATAAAAGTATAACTTCTGAATTGCAATCACTCCAAGTGAAAGCTGTGAAAGGTAATAATGTTACCTCTTTCTTTACTGGCTCTTCCTTTTCAGACAAGATCAACTCAATATGGCATGGAGAGGACATATAAGCTGCAGATTTTTATCCAGTTTACTATCAAGCATGAAGCAAACATCAACATAAAAATATGAAGCACAAGTGAAAAAGAGCTAAAAACATACGGTTAATTCTTCCATGAGCACGGTATGTGCGGCGCCTTTGCTTTTGTGCCTGGTTGACTTGGATGTGAGAAACGTAGAGTGCATCAACATCCAAACCTTTCACCTGAAATATCATTCATTAACCAAATATTAGCCAACAGAATCATGTAGACAACAACGATCTGTAAACACATGTAGGAGACATACCTCAGCATTACTCTCAGCATTCTTGAGCAAGTCAAGAATGAACTTGGCTGATTTGACAGGCCATCGTCCCTGTCCATTTGGATGCCTGTTCTTAGCCTGAGCAGTACGTCCAACACCACCGCAGAAGCGTGTGAAGGGAATGGCCTGTTTATGGGCCATAACATCCTCCAAATACCTCTTAGCCTTAGACAAAGGCAATTTCCTGATGGCATGGGCAGTTTCTCTTGTGTTCTATAAAAGTAATAAAGGAACAATAAATCAAGATTTTCCACAAGCAAAGAATTACAAACGAAAAAAAAGGGAAGCAACTATAGTATCCTCAAGACATTTTATATCCTTTAATGAAACAGTATTCATGGGCACAACATAATGCGGGCGATAAAGTCTACCAAATCAGTTTTCATTTCAGAACAAGTTTCTGCATCAGGGCTTCATTAGCTGTTATAACTGAATAAAATTAAAGACAGTTTCATCCATTTCGAATTTCAGAAACTGAAACTAGTGCGTCAAAATATATATACATATGTACAAGCAACAGGAATAGCATGTTAACAAAACATATGGCGAGTCATCAAAGACACATTTTCCAGATGCAGTACAAAGCAACAAAACCATTTCACTAAACGGTGACCAAAAGGAGCACTCTTTAACAACCAAACCAGGAGAGAGTGAGAAAAATCATAACCTAGGTACAATCTAACATAAAATTTGACATCATTTACTGAACCTTCAGCCACCAATAACAACAGAGGTTCACCCAATAATAATGCAGTTACTTTTCCTGAAGTTTACGAGAGCCGTGTTCACAGAAGGCAACATGACCCTGCTTTTTTCATCAGGTTGAAGAATTAGATATATAAGTTCGAAGAAAAAAATTACAATATGACATTTTAAGAATCTAAAAGTCAGTATATTTAGACATTAATACAAATTTAACATAAAATGTTACATCATTTATTGAACCTTGAGTCACCAATAAAAACAATGGTTCACCCAATAACAATGCAGTTATTTTTTTCCATAAGTTTATAAGATTTGTGTTCACAGAAGGCAAAATGACCCTGCTTTTTACGTCAGGTTGAAGAATTAGACAAATAGGTTGGAAAAAAAAATTACAATAAGAAACAATGTACCATTATTTACTGAACCTTCAGCCACAAATAACTACAGAGGTTCACCCAATAACAATGAAGGTAATTTTCCTGAAGTTAACGAGAACCATGTTCACAAAAAGGCAACAAGGACCTGCTTTTTATCAGGTAAGTTGGCACTAGTTCATAAAAGACATCGAAAATGCATCACTTTATATTAATGACATTATAAGGAATCCAAACAACACTACATTTGAGACAACAATACAAATTTAAACCAAGTGAGGTCCAAATAAAGTTAGAAAAGAAAATTCATCTTTAACCATCAAATCCCACCAACGACTCCTTATGACGGCAATCATCTCCTGGTTTTACATAAGAGTCATACCTCTTTCATCAACATACTAAGAATAAGCTAGTACCTTAAAAACTTCTACAAGCAAGCAGGATGGGGGAAAAAAAGGAAAGGAAAGAAAATTCATGAAGATATCGAAATAAATAATTTGCAATATCGTTCAAAACAGAAACTCGAATTCTCGAACTTGTCGCACCAGTAACTGAGCCATCAGCCACTGAAAATAAGACAATGTAATTGATTTCCTAATATTTAAGAGAGACGTGCCAACAGTTCACTAAGGCGAACAGCTGATTATAACGCAAGGCTCTTAGACACTAATCATCAATAACTACCAACAAGATTATAAACAGTAACGTACCTTAAAATGAACCCTGAGATCAGAGCCCCTGGCTTTGCAGGCTGCAATACAAACATAACACAATATTTAGAATGAAACAGAAATTAATAATTAACAAAAAAAAACTTAAAAGGGGGATCTGCTGATAATTACGATAGAAAGAAGAGAAGACAAGTGAAATAAATGGAAACCGAGAGTTACATACACTTGGTAGGATTGTCAGGCTCTTTTGAGTACTTCACCTGAAAAGTTAAAAAAAAAAAATGGTTTCAAAGCCATGAAGATTGTAAATAAAATGACTAAAACTAGAAGATAATAGATGCAACAAGCACCATGGCGGCTGATTTTGGATGCTGCCTCTGTATCAGTGAAGTTGGTTTGCTTTCCTTTGCGCGAGCAGCAGAGGCAAAATGGGCGACGAGGCTTCGTTTTATAGAAAGGGAAATGTGAAACCCTAGCTCCTTGAAAACTTAACTGCGTGGTGTGGCCTTAGTTTTTAATTTGGGCTAGGGTTTCGTAAGTGGGTTATGAAAGGCCCAAGTCCTTAACGCCGTCGTCGTAGCACGAGGCAATCACTCTGCAGTTTCCACACATGTTTTACCGTCCTGCCACGTATTTCACAGATTTTCGAGATTTCTTCTGTGTCACATCTCTAATATATTTATAATTGACCAAATGACATAGATGGCTTTATTTCTTTTATCAAAACAATGTAAATTCAATTAATACGGAAGATTTTGTCCAATATTCTTTCGCAATGCAGCGTCGATAAGCGGCTCTACTGGTATGCGGCATTACAAATGTACAGGGGGTTCTACTGGCACAAATTAAGTTAAATCATGAGTCAAGACCGGTTAAAAGTTATAAAGGTATTGCACTGCCAAAAAACTGAAAACAATAAACGGAAAATGGGATTAAAATAATGATGCCTTGATTTGAAGACAATCTCCACACTAGGGTTGATTATTTGATTCTATGTATCACGAAATGCTACCCTTTTCCCTTTGACAGCAAATTATATCACCGTATCGGCTAATATTGAATCACATCACAGCTTGATACAATTTCGAAGTAAAAGTTACAGATGATGAAGCTATTATAAATATTAGGATTGGACTGTTTATTGACTTTGTTAACCCATCACTTACAAATCTATTTTTTTCTTTTTCAAACGACCAGGAGGTATACAAGCTAAAAGGTGTAGCTGGATCTGAAGCTAGAATAAGCAGTAACATCCGTCCAGTCTGGGAAAAGACCCTTCAATTTCTTTGCTTCATCAACCAAAATTTGGTCTAGTACAGCAACCTCTACCCTTAAATCCTCAGAACTGCTAGCCTGAAATTACACAGAAAGTTGAGCAAACTTAAATTAGAAAGCTTGATTATTGAGATTTTTGAATGTCAGTTACAAGAGTAATATTCTCCCTAAAATGGGTGCATAATCCTCCCCAAAAATATGAGTGGTACTTTGGGCACTGCCAAAATAGAAATGTTATTGATCCCCATTGTTTCTCGGTTGTAAAATACCAATAGTATTGTAATTGTAAATACAAATTAAAAAAAAAAAAAGCAAGTTTACCATGTGCTGAAAAATCACTTGACCTAGAAGGTGGTTGAAAGGGATGGCTAAAATAAATATATTTAGGTTTGATTAATATTTCATTCATATGCAAGCAAGCGAGAAGCATTTAAACTTTTTACATGAATCAAACATAACAGCCCATTCCACTTATATGTGAATTCAATTCATGTCCAGGTAGATTCTGACACTAGACCATTAGCTTTCATTTCACTTAAAAGTTTGAGCTGAAAGGAGTAGCCTAAACTGTAGTATTTAAGCTTGTTTCACAATAATGTCACGCAATGAGCAAAAAAAATTCAAGAACGAAAGGTAGGATTGCAAATAAACTACTAAAGAATGAAACCTTACTTCTAACCAAAAGGTCCAATTTTCATGGCTGGATCCACTAAGTCGACAAATGTATGATAGCGGGCCACCATCAACTATTTCAGGAACTGTGAAAAATTTCACACAAGGATAAAATATGCAACCAGAAACAATCCTACTGAAACCCAATTGAAAACCCAAAAGATTATGCAAACCTGGAATTTTATTGTCTGCAAATGACCAATTGGTTAAAGGACCTGTGATGTTAAGGACTGCAACCCAAACCTCCTCTAATGAGCTGAAAGAAGCACAATAAATATGCTTTAAAAACCTTTCTACAGAATACGAACTCTGTCTTCGTAGAGTACACACACTTATGAACATCAACAAAACAATATGTTCAATACATACAGCTTTTGTGCATACTTCAGAGTATAGGCGGTGAGTTTGAGTTAAATTAAATATATTTCACTTATTTGTTCATGCATTTTTAGTTGACATCACGGTATGTTCAAGAAACTTTTAAGCCACAAAATCATCCCAATTTTGATTCATAATTTCAAGTTGTTCCATATTCACTGTTTCAGAAAGGGCTTTCAGGCTACAGAGCCAAAAATTTGTAGTGCTCAAAAGAAAATTAATGTGAAATCTTCGACTACAAGAAAGAAAGTTTCATGTGTGTGCATGTGAAATTGAATGAGGGAATTTAATATCAGTCCCTTGTCAGAACTTGCTGTAGTTATCCCAGCACTTTTATATAAGTCCCCTACAGTCAAAGAACTCATCTCACCTTGTCAGCAATCACTCTTGTGTTAAGATGATTAGTGTGCAAACCAGATATTGAATATAAATATGTAAACTCATTACTGAATGATAAGATATTACTATTTTCAATTTCATTCAACTTACCCTAGGGAAAATTCCAAATAAACTCTTCGAGATCCATCACCAGAAGTTGTATGAGGCTTAGAGGTAGACAAATACGGGAAATACTCATATTGCTTTGAAATTTCATCAATGGTTGCAGGGAATTTCAAGCTACTTGAGAATAATAAGGATACAGGAAAGAGTACCTGCAGAGGATTCATGTGGTTAAGCATGGACTGCCATTTGAAAAGAAAGAAATGAAAGAACTCTTATCGCAAATTTGATAAGGCAATACCATCCAAGTCTCTCGTTGGGAGATATTAGCAGCGTCAAGAGAGAACTCTGAACCAATGTGCAATTCCTTCGCAACTTCAGGCGCATATTGGAAAAGAAACAGAAAAGAATTGGAATCCACCACGGAAAAATCAAAACTGGATTCCACGACCTGATTCGCATCTGTCGATCCCATAAAAAATATTCTTTTAATATAAAGGGAAAAAGGATTTCAAAGTTTAGTCATAAGTGGAGCAGTAAACTTTTCATCCCCAGGGACCCCCCAGTGGGTTCAGGCCACGACCATTATTTGTAGCAAACCATTGTGCTTGTTTTAACTTTATTCAGTGTGCTAAAAGGTATTCTGAATATTATTGATTCTATTTGCATTCAATACCTGCAGTAACAAATGTATGTTGAAAAACAACCCTCTTATGTGCAGCCGTGCTATATGGAAAGAATTGTGATGAGAGAGCCAAGGCAAGCACAGTCAGATGCAACAAAAACTGCAAGACAGATGACCTGGCTAGCCAGCGACCACAAATTGGTAAAAGAGGGCCCACACACCAACCAGTTACAGCACCAACTGCTGCTGCCACTACAATATCTTGAATGTAATATCCTGCAAACAATGACACAGTAATCACAGCAATTCTTTTAAAAATCTATGAAACTTGGGAAATCAAACTACAGCATCGTGAAAGATGGTAAGTCCAAAATCACTGACCATAAGGGGATGGAAAAGCTCCCATCATACCCATCTTCTCAATTAAAAATTGGACAACAAACCCGCCAAAATAAACTGAGTATGTAATGCATGGAATTAGAGGCACAATGTAAAATATTGTTGACCTGAAAAAACAAATCTAATCAGACAACATTCTTTGATTCTGTTACCCTTTGAATATACCTTTTGATCAGAAAAATTACTTTCATAAGACAGAAAAATAAGTACAAAAAATTAAAGTCTAGATTTAAACTTTAACACCATAACATGGAAAAAGAAGAGTCCAAGGGGCTAGAAACTTTAAGTTATGGTACAACTGTGAACCATCCATTGCAAATGGCAAATAACTACATGACATAAGTGTTTTAATATTGCTATTTATGTGTCTTTGTAAAATGTGTTCTGTATGGACAATGGAACACAGGCTTATTGGAAAATCATTAAAATAAATACCTCAATGATTGACGACCATAAAAGTTGATTGATATGCAAAAGAATATCCATGCAGGAAGCATAGAAGTAGCCACAATAAAAGTCAAGAAACCACCAGTCAATCCAGCTACAAGATAAGCCTGTTTTTACAGAAAGTATGTTAGCCAAACCATATTACAAAACTAACAATTGAAAAAAGACAGTATGCCAATGTCATCCCACAAAGCAATAAATTGAACCCTAATGAAAAGATAACCTTATCTTGAAAATAATGTTACCACTACATACCATTGTAAGCATAGCATAAAACCCAAATGCTCCCCAAAATCTTGCTTCATCAGATAGTGCCTGCACGAATCATGTCGTAACAGACGTTTCTTATGATTTACATTAGATCAAGTCATCAACGACAGTCAGATTTGATTATTAAATAAGCATGTAAATTTCAGAAGCACGTTCTTGTCAATTTAACACAATCTTGAACTGCTTATTTTGAAATTCAAATGTACATAGGAAGCAGTAACTGACAAGAAGAAAGATACAACATTAAATGTCATTTTGATATTTCTTCAAAGAGGTGGATGTGAGGCAGTAATTACCAAGAATCTTGCACATCCACTTTCATGGTATGTTCAGCATCTTGTAGTTGCATAAATTGCACACAATTTAAGTCTGATAAAATAAATCTGACACATGCAGCACTTATTGACTGAAAGTTTACAAATTCATAGGTGATAATCTTAATTAATTATACCCCCTTTGTAGTAAACTAAAAACACGGTAAATGAAACTAAAATTTTACCTCCTTTGATGTCTTGAGAAGCATAGCATCTTGAGATAAGGGAAAATGACTCCAAAGAATTCTTGGAATCAAAAGACCAAGAAGAGCACAAGGGATGAACATCATGAAAGCCAAGAATGGATGAGCAAACCTGCATTCCACAATAACCTTGAGGTATGTATGTATTTTTGGATCTGGATACTCAAGCAGTTAACAAGAACATTCAGAAATATCATTCTTGAAAATACTAAGAACATGATGCATGATGCAGGATGCAGTATGATAATGGCAAGGAATAGTCCAAAATTGCTGCATGCTAAAAACATTATACAAAGTTACTCTCTCAAATTCAGACAGACTATCCCTATTACATGAACATTATGATGAGAACAAATGTATGATTACATACAACAAAGTTTCATCCAACACACACACACACACACACACACAAAAGTCATATGTATGCCAGAAAATAAATAAAAGGTGCAAATGAAAAGGCACACCAGCTCATTGCATAACCAGAGAACAACAATCTTAGGACTGAAAAGGCAATTGGAAAAATAATTGCCAGCATTATCCCAGTAGCATGGATCATCATTCCTGCAAAACAAACAAATTTGACAATGTTAACGAAATCTTTGACAAAGGTTGAGATTCAATATCAATATGCTCTTGAAGAGCAGAAAATATGACACAAAAGTGCCTTCAGAAAAAATAAATCAGCTAGCCCGTTTACCTTTCACAAAATCACAGTATGTTGCAAACCAAGAATGTAGGCCAGAGTTCAGCAGGCGCAGAAAGAACGGGACAGTGATGAAGATGACTATGGGAATCCCATGAAGCACCGTGGCTATGCTTCTTGAATAATATATCTGAAAGATTCACAATCAAAGTAAAGGAAGAATGTTAACAATCCATTAATATTATTTAAATAAATTATTGTAATTGTTACCATATGATAAATAAACTTTGACCAGAGAACAAGCAATATTCATGTGGCTTACCATGAACCATGTCAAGTAATCAAAGAAAATCGCACGTTCATCCTTGTTTTTAATGAGAGTAGCTTCAAAAGATGCTCTATCATGGGCATTTTGTAGCTTAGAAGAATTGCTGAAGGCCTTAACTACATTGAACAAATTATCTCCCCGCGCTTGGACACTGCCAGGTCTGTTTTAAAAAATCTTGAAAACGTAAGAGAAAGTGCTTAAAGTTGAAATGAAACTAAAGTTCCACACAAGTAAATTTATACCAAAATAGCAGATGTAATTCATACAATAATCTGTCCACTGTATCATGAGAAGTATGGTAATAATAACCACCAATGAGAAAAATAATGTCCAGGCCAGGAATGTCCCCATAATCTTGAGAAAATATTCTGTAATCTGTATCCCCTGGAACAACAGGAAAAACATCCTACACACAGAAAGTAGATGCATAAATGCGGACAAAATCCTGTTGCTAGGAATTCGCATGTGTTGTATTGTTTTAGAACAATTAAGTATTCCAGTAGAATATGATCCTTCACTCACAACCACAAATGAAATGCGCACTAGATATGTAGGAATTTTAAACTTAAAGAACATATAGATACTAAATAAAAAGACCTGTGCTGCACTATGTGCCATTGGGTATTTTGCTGACTGAGCATAGACTAAAGAAGGCCAAGAACTGGGCCCAGATTGACATACTAAATCTGTCATCCAACAATATTATGGTCAGAAAGAGCATTGCAGCACCAGGAAATAAATTTAGCATCATAACGAAAGTTAAAAGCAGAAGATACATCTTCTAGCAACCCAGATTCCTTTGTGAGACCACATTGACAGAAAATGTCATGACAGGATGACGATACAGAATCTAATTTGAACTGGACAAATCATTTTGTATGTGTTGTGTAACACCCATCAACAAATTATCCAATGGAAAGAACTTTGTTCCAGTCACAAAATAGTATCATTACAACATACACAGCACTAAAGTTGAAGGAAATAAAATTAGCACCAAAAGCTATCATACCAAGACCTCCTGTTCCAGATGCTTCCACATTTATAACAGCTCCAACTGAATCACGCCATTTATGAGATTTCATGAAGCCGTGTGCACCCTGAAACAACATAAACAGAGTACATTGTAAACTCTTAAGTATCTGCAAAGTTCCATATAGAAAGAAATTTGTGGCTTCATAAGAAAATAAAATAACAGCTTCAGCAAGCTGCGGTTGTCTTCCCCTTTCTCTCTGTAAGTCTTCTTTCTATTGTTCCCACAGAAAAAAAAAATGAATAGCTTAATTCATCCTTGCCCAAACTCTGTCACAGTTGCTCATTAATGTTTAAATCCAAAGTCACTGGTCAATGCATCAATTTCACATACATTGATATTTTCTGAAATAACCAGAGACTTCCAACCTTGAGAATAACATAACAAATTCAGTTCTGAATGTTGAAAATGAGAAATGTGCGCTTTTTTTTTAACCCTTCCTTTCTTTTGGTAAAAAACAAAATACTTAATTCAAAGAAACGAAAGAAGATACAAAAGTGAACCATAGGTCCACAAGGGCAGCAAAAATACCTTAATAAAATGCTAATTATCAGCTATAAAATATAAAATACAGCTATCTATAGCCCTAAGAGTATACCATCCATAATTCACCCAAAAATAAATAAATAAATATATAAATAAAATAAATCAACCCAGCAAGTGCCAAAGAATATTTGGTAACACAGGTAGAAGCCTCTTCGAACTACCAAGTTTCAAAATAAGTATTGCTATGATTCTTACCAACATAAAAAGTTCTTCAGCACCGTTGAATAGAAAAATAATAGGCTGAGGGGGGATCCAACCAGAATCTACAGTAAGTCTAGCCAGTTCAAGCATCGATGCTGCGTACAAAAGAAGTGGAGAAAGAATGAAATGATGAAGCAACCATCCCCTGTAAAGTATCACCAATTCAGTAGTACCCACCAACACATGAACCACAATCACCAGCACCAGGGGAACCAAGTGGACCATCGAAATGACCATTCATTAGAACTGACGGATCAGTATCTTGTGAGTCTGTTGATGATATTCTGCCAAAAAATACAAGTTATTTCACACATAAAAACTAAGATGACTAGTTCACCAATGCTTTGTCTTCTAATAGTAAGGACACACGGATCAAGTTCTTTTCAGATTGTGGCAGAGAAATACAAGAAGTCTAATGCATGATAAAATGCTCTATCATTTTTGTGTGATACGGATAAAATAGTGCTCTCCTAACTCTTCTCCTGTAAAATGATTTGAGCTATTCACCCTACTGCTTGCAAGACTTATCACTATCATATTTTGTCCAATATTGAAAACTTCTAATTGTTCCTAAGCCATTGATTTTAATCCTACAAATCAGTAAGGAAGCAGGGGGTATCCAAGGCCATAATCTCAAATAACAAGGTTTACCTCATGACAATATTTGTATGATTTCTATACCCCAGAGATATACTGTGGCCTAAAAATATCATATTGAAGGAGCCATTAACAACATTCTCCTCAATCTCAATTCTGCATGTTAAACAACAAACAATATAAGTGAATAAACACAACAAAAAATTCCAAAAATCACTCTCTAAGTTTACCAGAAAACACAAAAGAACCAATTAAAAAGGTAAACAACTTAACCTCAAATATCCAAACAACAATACAAACCTAAACTTAGGTCCAGCTCTCTCCTTCATACCCTCCAACTGCGTTTTGATATACACAGCAGCTTCTCTCAAGCCTGGCCGACCTTCCTGTTGACAATTTCAATATTAGAACAACTCTAACACAAGATATTATGAATATTCTTGTAATGGTTAAGCTTCTGTTTAAATTTGAAAGCAGAGCTACCAAAGCGAATGTTAAACTCCCATGCTGATAGCCAATGCTTATCGATCATTCACAGACCACTAGCGATTCTATTCCATAACAGCAGAAGGATCAAAGCCACAACACTTCAATTTCGATTTTGTATGCAGTTCTCTTTACGTTTCCTATTGTTCCTTGACAATATAAAATTTAAATTCTCTTGACAGAGTACTTTATTCATTTTTCTATTACAAATTTAAAACAAAGTTATCGTGACTCACTTGGCGACCACCAATCTCATCGGCCAAAACGCGAACGTGTTGAATAGCTCTAGCTTCGGAGAACTGATCAAGAGGCGCGTCGGAATCAAGCGGCTTTACAAACTTCAAGTGAATTATAGAGTAGACCAAGGCCGACATGAATCCGTACATGAATGATAATACAAGCAAAACTTTGAAAGCGGTGACGTCCCTGTAATCCAATCGAAAGGCCATTTTTAAAAAATTTCTCTCTCTCTCTGCTCTGGTTTTCGATAAACCTCGAGGCGATCTTTCGTCTCTTATTGCTTCGGCGTTTCAAAAACGGCGCAGTTTAGAGTAGGTTTGACGCGCAGAGAAAATTGATTGCGTGTTATGTAGAGAAATGACAAAGTGTGTGTAATGCAATGTAATGCGCTTTGAGTGTCTGTTTTCGAAGATGCTGTTTTCTGACTATCTACCAACGTACTGAACCGAAGAGTGAAGAAATAAACATTAAAGATGGAGCTTCCTCCGGTTGCGTGGCAAATCGCGAATTCTCTCGATGGGCGATTTGGCGAGTACTTTAATTTGAAAATTTTTAAACGTAATGGCCGAGGACTGGAAGTGGGGCCAATAGCTTATTTGTCTTCGTTTTGGATTGACTTATTTCTGGGCTCACCATGACAAATAAAAAGAGATAAACACTAATATATAATTTGATGTTTTTTTATGTATGAGTGAGAATACAATATTATAAAACTTCACGATATTATATTTTTACTCAAATATAAAATACATTAAACTATATTTTAAACTACCCATAAAAAGAACGTTGCTGTGCGTTGAAAATTGGGATAATGATTTTAAAATTACTTAAATTATAATTTATTGTAATTTAATATTTATTATAATTTTATCATTACGTTTGTTACTATAGTACTATTGGTGACCAGGCGAGTAATGCCATCACAAAGCAATAATCTATTTTTGTTACATGTTGAAAATAATTTCTCGAAAGAATAGTTTTTTTTTATTTTTATTATTAAAGGAAGAGGGAAATAGTCAAAGTACAAAATAATTTTTTTTCAGCTCTCTATTTCTTTTAAAATTTAAATTTGGATATACCACTCGAGCATAGTTATAGTTATATCGTAAAGGAAAATTAATATATAATACACTCGACACATACTACAATATATTTTTAATATAATTATTTGGAAACTTTTAATCTAAGTTGTATTATAGTTTTAGTACAAACGACATACTTCTATCTGATTGTTAGGATAATTACGTATTTTCAAGACAAAAATTTTGTTAGGTTTGTACTTAACATTTGTGATGGTTTCCAACAGATTACAGAGTCTTACCACAAATCATCTTTTGTCCGCGGTTGTGTTCAACTATCATTAATAGTATGACCACAATTAAATGAGTTTTTTTTATATATAATTTTATGCATTTGATTTTAAAATATAAAATAAATCATCATTGGAATTTTCACATACAATATACTATCATTAAAAAATGCATTGTCAACCATTAACTAGCATGAATTTATAAAATCTCTTGAATTTATATAACAAGGTTGAGGTTTTAGGGCTAATTTGGGAATGCTATACCTTTTAAAATAATTACTGTTAACTGTGTTGTAAAAATAATTAGCGGTAACGAAAATTAATCAAATATTTGGTAAATTTTATTTTCAAAAGTACTGTAAGTTTTCAAAGTAGTTATTGAAATTTGGTAAAATTTACTGTTAAACTATTGTAAGAAAATAAATGACTAAAATGTGCATAATGTAAAATAAAATTTACTTACACATATAAAAAATATATATATATATATTTATATAATAATTTTTAATTGTGTATTATAAAAATTTTAACTAAAAATAAAATTATACTCTATCGATTTTAATTGTGTATTATAATAATTTTAATTAAAATTAAATTTTTATTATATTATTATAAAGAACTTTTGAGGTAATGTAAAATATAAATAACAAATAGAGTAAACAAAAGAAATGTGTGAATTATAATAAAAATATTAAAATATTATATTTTTTTTAATTTAAATAAGTATAATTTTGAGTTTAAGTAATCATTATAAAAATATTTATAAAATCATATTAAATGATAAAATTGATTTTCAAAATTAAAATCTAAAAGTTACTTTTTTTCTACTTTTTAAAATCAGTTGTAAGAAGGCCTAATTTTGATAAAGGTGATTTTGATTTTTTTTCTTTGCCAAACATTAAAATCAACTTTTAAAATTTTAAAATCACTTTTAAACCTTTCAAAGTAATTCCAAACAAATCCTTAGTTGAATTAATGTGAGTAGAAATCAAAGTTAATTATGAGTTATATAGATTAATGCGCATTAATGATACATCAATGACCAATACATTGAACTAAAAGCGTAGAAGCATTGTACATATTATATTCATGATTTTGGCGAATGCTATAGTTTTTTTTTTTTTTTTAATGGAAAGTAAATTTTTCATACATTGTCAAAAACATTCTGCACTTTTGCTGGATTTGTTCCAACCCAGACCAGATTTGAAACATTCCTTAGAGTAAATTTTGCATAGCATGGGCATAAGCATTACAAGATCTAGGGACAAAACCGAATTGAACATTTTGGAATTCCTTTTTTGCCTTTGGATGTCTGCAATTACCCAGTAGATCTCTATTCTGCTACCATTTGTGTTGTTGATTAATTCAGCCACCTCTTTGTAGTCAGTTTCCACAATCAAACTAGAAATAACCGCTTCTTTTGCCACCTGCAAGCCCCATTGTATGGCTTCTGCTTTTACGAAGCCTACACTCTCCCTTAACTGAACATGCTTAATTCCCGCAGCTATTATCTTCCCATCAAATCCTCTGATTACTGCACCCAGCCCCAAAAATTTATCTTTACTATTTACAATTGCATCTACATTGAGCTTCTAAAAGTTTTTCGGGGGAGGTTTCCAAGTCTACTGATTATCCCTTGTATCCTTGGTCACCAGAGCTTTTTCTGGTTTTCTCACCCTCTGATAAGCTTCCAATACTGATTCTGCCTTAACAGCTAAGTTTCTTAGATCTAGCTTTTTCCCTTCAAATATGAATTTATTTTATGCATACCAAATTACCCAACAGTAAGCCACCATAAGCTTTGTTTCCACTTTCCTTGACGTGGAGCACAAGTCCCGGACAATACTGAAAATGTCTTGATTCTGATCTTTATTCAGCTGATCTGTGAATAAAGCTTGATCCGAGACCTTCTTGGCTGCCTTGCAGTCCATCAACACATGGTTTATAGATTCCACTTTTTTTTGGCATCTTTGACAAATTGGCACTTGCAAACTCTTTCTTACCCAATGATTTCCAGTAGTTGATAAAATGTTTTTTTTTAGCTCTCTACATGAAAATCTTCATCTTCTCAGGTAACTCCAGCATCCACAGAAACTTTCAATGACTAGAACTACTTTTCGAGCCATCAGGCTCATTTGGGAACTTCAGATTAAATGCTAGCTAGTAATCCCTTTTGTCAGAATACTCTCCTCTCTTATCAAAATGCGATAATACTTAATCTTTTTCTTTACTCTTTGACAGTGGAATTTGGAGAATTTCTTTGACATCTTCATTCATGAAACTTTGATCCAACTTATCTACTCTCCACCTGTTGTTATCATCAATCAGCTCGGCTACAACAATCTCAGGTGGTAACTTTTGAGAGGATATTGGTTTGAAAGTAACTAGTCTTGGGATCAAGTTATCTCTGTAAACCAGGATTTTTCCTTCCATCACCTATCTCCATCTCACTCCTTTATTAGTCATTTGTCTTCCTCACAAGATGTTTCTCCAAATAAAAGAGAGATTAGAGCCTACTTTTGCATTCCAGAAAGTGAAACTTTTGTAGTATTTGGCTTACATCACTTTTGCCATTAAGGAGTTGGGGAACCAAATTAGTCTCCAACCTTGCTTCACCACCAAGGCTTGATTAAAGCAAATGAGGTCTCTAAAGCCCAGCCCTCTTCTATTATTTGCTTTACTTCATCTATCCCATCCTCTGACCAATGAATCCTATGTCCTTCTCTTTTCGCTCCCACTAGAATTTAGCAGTTGCTTTTTAAATCTCTCCGCAAAGACCTTTAAGAAGCTTAAATACACTCATGGCATATGCTGGAACTGCTTGAACTATCGCTTTAATAAGAATCTCTTTTCCACCACTAAAAAAACACTTATGATGCTAGCTGGAAGTCTTACTCAACACCTTTAACTTAATCTCATTAAAAAAGCTCTTCTTTTTTTTGCCTAGTATGGATGGTAAGCCCAAGTATTTTTCATACTTGGACACTACCCTCAGTTAAAACATGTTGCTAATTGCTGTGAACTAATCATTTGTGATTTTTCTGCTGAAGAACAAGGAGGATTTTTCTAAATTAAAGATTTACTCAGAAGCCATTGTGTAGCAATAAAAAATCTCCTTTAAATGCTTGCAAATCAGTTACTGAAGCTCTGCTGAAGACTAGGCTATCATCCACAAAGAGAAGGTGAGAAATTGTGACATCCTCTGCAAATCTCAAGCCTTTGATTTTCTGCTCCTTTTCAGCATGATTCAATAAGCTTGAGAATACCTTTGCACATAAGATAAACAAATATAAGGACAGGGCCCCCCTTGCCTGAGCTCCTTTTCTGGTTTGATGAAGCCAATTGGATCTCCATTGATGATTATTGAGAAATAGACAGAGGTAATGCAGCTCATGATCAAACTTATTCACTTATCTGAGAAACCTAGCCTTATCATTGTTTGCTTCAGAAAACACCATTCAATCCTATTATAAGCCTTGCTAATGTCTAGTTTCAGGGCCATCAAACAATTCTTTTTTCCCTTGCTGCTTCTAATCTTATGGAGGCATTCATAACTAACAATAACATTGTCTGTAATAATTTTATTGGGTATGAATGCACTCTAATTTAGAAAAATAATATGAGTCAGAATCAATTTCAGTCTATTAACTACTACCTTAGCTATAATCCTATACGCCACATTGCAAATGCTGTCAGGTCTAAATTCAGATACTTTCTTAGTTTTTCCAGTCTTAGGAATGAGAGCGATAAAAGTGTGATTGAGTGATTCTAATGCACCTTGATCATTTAAAATGTGAAGACATGTTTTAATCACTCCACTGCCAACTTTTTGCCAATGTTCTGGAAAAGGGCAGCACGCAGCCCGTCTGGCCCAGGAGCTTTTGTAGGACACATTTCTGATAAAGCATTTGTTGTATCTTTATGAGTGAAAGGTTTCTCCAAGTAAGCATTCATCTCTGGAGTCACTCTTAGCTGCAAACCTTTTAGAGCTTCTTGAATTTGATTCTGACTTGATCCAGAAGAAGTAAATAGATGCTGAAAATAATTGTAAAATTCCTTCTCTATTCTTTCTTGGTCATCAATCCAGAGTCTTCTACATCCTCAACCCCTTAAATTTTGTTTTTTCTCTTCATAGCTGATGCTTTAAAGTGGAAGAACTTTGTATTTTTATCCCACCCTCTTAGCCAACCTACTCTTGATCGCTACTTCCAGTACACTTTTTCATCAATTAGCATGATGTGCATTTGATTTTCCAGATTCCTGAGTTCTTCCCCATCCACTGCTTGCGTTGGTTTCTGCTTTACCTTCTTTAATTGCTCTATTAGCTCATCTGGCTTCCTTTTCCTACCTTCAAAATCCTTTTTGCTCCAAACCTTAAACTGAGCTAACGATTCTTTTGCAACTCACTAGAATTGCTGAAATAGGCTTTCCTACTTTCTTTCACTGAATTTTTGCCACTCATCTTTTACAATATTTTTACAAAGCTCGTACTTGCTCCACATGTCCTCATAATGATCTCTACGGAGTGTCTTCTCTTATACTTTAGCTTTTTGCCCCTTTCTCTAACTTCGAAAATAATTGAACAATGATCTGATGACCAATTCACCAAGTTTGTTGCTGGAAGATTTTAAAAATTTCTGCTCCAATATTTACTGTATAAGAATCTGTCTAACCTTTCCTTTATATGGTTAATCCGAATCTTCTATTCAACTATGTAAGCTTCTGCTCTCGATAACCCATATCCATTAAATTACAAGCTTGAATTGTCTCTCTAAATGCAGACAATGCATTGATACTTCGGTCATTCCCTCCTGATTTCTCGTAAAAGTGGAGGATTTCGTTAAAATCGCCAAAACAACACTAAGAGTATTAAAAGAGTTCTGCTGGCCTTCTTAACAGTGATCATGTATGTTGCTTCTGGTTTGCTTCTGCATGGCTGTAAATCCCTGTGCATCTCCATATCTTACCGTTATAATTTTGCACAATTGCATCTATGTGGTGAGAACTGTAGGATTTAATGGTGAGTTTAATATCTGAGTTCCAAAACAAAGCTAATCCACATCCCTTTCCATTTCTATTCACTACAAAACGATTCTCGAAATTGAAATTCCGACATAATGTGAAAACCTGTTGAATCGTCATCTTTATTTCACAACAAAAGAAAATATGAGGCCGCTGCAGATGGAGAATTTTCTTTATAGCTAGGCGCGTTCGAGGCTACCCTAGACCTCGAACGTTCTAGCTGAGGACCTTCATAGCTGCTGACAGAGCTGGCCAACAGCTCCCACCGATTGTTTTCCACCATTCTCTACTTTTACTTGTTCTTCATCAACTAATTTCAGCTGGCGTTTTGTTTGAAAAGGGCTAAAATGAACTCTAGCTTTGAATTGTTTAGAGGGACTGTAATCTTTTCTTTTTGTTGTCAAGAGTGGGCCATGGACATTATTATTAGGCCTTTTTAGATTGGTTCTCCCGCTGGTGCCTCCTTTACTTTTTTGAATTTTTGCTTGCATTTTCCATTTTCTCGGTTTGGGCCTCATTTGAAATTCATTGTGCCCATTATCCACCTCTTTCTCATATATTTTTGTATAACCTTCTTCCATCGATTTTGTGCTAACCTCTATAATTTCATATTCCCTCTAATTCTCATTTCTCGCCCTTATATTTTTTGTTCTCCAGAAGTTGTCATTGTCAGCTGATTTGTTCTATTGCTGGTTGATTTTTCTATCTCTGTTCTTTCCCTCCGGTTGCAAGTTTGCCGGCATTTCAATATACTGCATTAATGAATCATCGCCTGCTATGAGCTCCCAATGTATTATTCTGGATCCACCTCTATCTCCTATCTCATTACCCGTTTTGTTTTGGGATGACCCATTTAGTCCTATCGGGCATTGTTGAGCTTGGTGTGACTTCGACAAATTGACTCATTCATTCCCTACTTTTGTTTGGAATTGTTCCCAGTTTCTTCTCTCCCTATTTCGATTCAGTTTCACCCTTTCTGCTTGTGAGATTACTCTCATCCAGACTCTGTATAGTAGCTCTTCCTTTGGTTGTCCTTTATAGTTTAAGCACTCTGAATTTATGACCAATATGGGCACAACAAAAACAGAAATCTGGAAGCTTTTTGTATAAGACTGGCATTGGTATTCTTCCCCCCTCTTGTTGCAAGAACACCGCCTTTTTAAATGGTTGTGTTATATTGAGAGATATTCTAACTCCTGTAAAATGACCTATGCATTCCCATGCTTCATCTGTTTCGATATCTTCCACGATACCAATCTTTTCCCCTAGTTTTTGGATGATTTCTCTCGCCATACACATTATGGGTATATTATAAATTTGTACCCAGAATGAAGCATGCATGAAAGTTTATTTTTTAATATGTCCTATACCAATTGGTTCAGCCAGTACCAACAGAGCTCTATCAAAGTGCCAAGGGCCCCTTATAAATACTCTTTTCTTTTCTTCTTCAGTGGCGAATTTGAACAAGAATACAACATCGCCCATGCTTTCAATCTTTACTTCTTTAACTGTCCTTCATGCTTGCTGCATCGCAGCCTTCAACACCTCTCTATTAACCCTCTTGTAAGCATGACCTTCCCCACCAAGCAGTTTGCAGTAATTTTTCCCCCCGCTTTCTTCATTCTTTCCATTAAGGTTACTGTATTGTCTTCTTCTTCTTTTAACACTATAGCATGGCACTTTCTGATTAATTCCTTTGTTTCCGTATCTCTCTTGAACTTATGACTCGACAGTAAACCTCCACCAACGTCTACCAACCCAACTAGATAAAATTAAGATAGATTTTTTTTGGATCTTACAAACAAAACCTGATATGCGACCAAAGAAAATTTAAAGGAAATAAAAACACTCAACACGTGAGTGACTAACCCTAAGCCATGGCGGCTTCAATCTACTTTCATTCTTGTACTTTCTTCAGAGAAAAAAGTACTGTAAGAAAAAGACTCGTGAACAACTACAGGAAAATATCTGTGAATGCCCTAGTTAAGAACGTAATTTTAGGGAAAAATTTGTGAAAAAAAGCTCGTCGAAAGCGGTGTTTTTTTTTTCCCCTACTTTTAATAGTCAGCCATTGGCACAGCACTTAAGAAGTTAAAATTGGCAGATTAGCATTCTACAATACAAATTGCTAGTTTATGGTAATTTTTTGGGGAAAAAATGTTCTGATGGTAGCGCAAACCTTGAAAAATTTAAATGTGTAAGAAATTGTCAAAGTATTAGTAATGAGTCTAATGACATTCCGTATCAATAAATCCTAAGGTCCTAATTGCGAGTTTTATACTTGAAATTTTGTGTATTTAGTGTTGACTTTTCTGATGTGATATTTCTTTTAAAAAACACTGTAAAAATGCAACCAAGCTTCTCGTTAATCAAGTGTGAGCTCATCAAATCTTTATTGCTCGTGCCATTTCCATGGAACTTGCCAATTCAATTTAATCAACATTTACAAAATGAGGAAACATAAATAAAAAAAAAATGTAAATATGTTACAATATCTTATATATAATTAGAAAAATAAGCCACATGAAATGTATTCACTCAAGCAATAAGCATAACAGGTAGCATAACATCTAAATTTGTAGAGTGACTTATGTCACGAGTCACTCAAATTTGCCATCAAAGAAGGCTAAATTAGTGTACCAAGATATGCTTAATAAAGAAATGCCCAACGGTGAAGTATGCTCAGTAATAAAGTGCACTCAATAATGAATCACCTCATATAATTAACAAATTATGGTGCACTTAATAAGTGGACAGTCTAAAATTAAGCTTAAATTAAAAAAAGGTAAAGTGAACAAACTTGACCAAATTTTAAAAATCTCTATAACTCTATATAATCTTTGAATGTCTAGGATAATTATACACTTATGTGTTTTGGAATTTAGTAGATGTTTAGGTAAGTTGTGCATGTTCCATCACTATTTAGACCTAAATAAGGTGTGACACCAATTATTTTGCTCTACATCACACATAATATCTATCATACACTTATGTATTGTATTCAATAGGGCATGACACCAATCATTTTGGATAGTCCAAAATCATGCCCAAATCTAAAAAGTAAAGTGAACAAGCTCAGCTGAATTTTAAAAATCTCTATAACTCTATAGAACTTATAAATGTCTAGGATAATTATGCACTTATATATTTTGAAACCTAGTAGATGTTTAGGTAAGTTGTGTATATTTCATCATTGTCTAGACGTAGACAAGCTACTCTGTAAATAAGGCATGACACCAATCATTTTGCTCAACACCACACATAATACAATACATCAAGGAATTCAAGCATATTTATAAAGCTCTCTTATATTTTTTTTTTCTCATGAGTAATAAAATTATCTTTAGTAATATTACTCTTTTTCCTCTCTAAGACTTCATTTGATACAACTTTTTAAGTAAAGCTTATTTAAATAAAGCTTTTACTTAAAAAATTTTAGTTATTTAGTTGTCCATAAGAATTTTTATTAAAATTTATGAAATTAATTTAATAGACAAGTTTTTTTAAAGTAATGTTATGGAAACAGTAAAATAAAATTATTAAATAAGTAAAAGATATTTTAGATATTTTAACATTTAAAAGAAGTTTTTCAAGCTCTATTCTCAAAAGCGCAAAATTTGAGTTTTTGGGAGTAAAGGCAAAATAATCTATTTAAGCTTAAAAAACTCTATTAGAAAAATAACCAAACAACGGTAAAATTTATAATAAGAGCTTATTTAATTAAATAAATATTTATAACTATTAAATAAGCCGTATCAAATAGACTACAATTTTCTTGTAAATATTATTACTTAACTAAGTTAAAAAATTCAATAGACTTACTTAGTAATTTTGTGTGATTTATTGCATAAAATACCCACCCCATGATACTTAGCTATGTAACCCTCGTGGCAAGGTCGGTCGAGAAAATCCGGTCATATGAAATTCGCCCGCATAAATTATAAGCAACACGATTCCTATTGTATTCAAGGCGTTCATGGCAAGTTGGCAACCATCTCATTTTCTTGCGAGGTTCTTGGTCCCTACTCACAACAAGATCACATTTCATAGCATAGCACGGGCCTTGCTTTTAGAGCTTGTTGCCAAGCATCTTGACGGGTTGGTTAAAAATGGCTTTATCGTTTTTCCTCTTTTTTTTTTTTTTGGAATAGCTTTTTCCTCTATAAACATAAATCATACTTGTAACAAAACCTGTTTAGGTTGTGCGAGCAACAGAGCAAGATTCAAACATAATATATATAGTAAATGCACAACACAAATAAAAAATAATTTAAAGATTTTTTTTAATTATAGCAAACATTTCAAGTTTAATTTTTGATAAAAGATTTTTATTTATTGATTAAAATAACCAAAATATTTTATAAAAGATACTTATAACTAAATATTAATATTTAAATTCCTATATTTTAATATTCAAACTCAAATACCCAATAGTTAAAAAGAGTTAAAAAATCATTTAAGCTTTATTCGATATAATTTTTCAAGTAGAACTTATTTAAATAGAGTTTTTATCCAAAAATTTTTAGTTATTTGATTATTAATGGAAATTTTTATTAAAAATTATAAAATTAATCTGATAGATAAATTTTTAAAGTTATATTAAAAGAAGAATAAAATAAAATTATTAAATGATAGAGAATATTTTAGATAATTTTTTATTTAAAAAAATTTTTTAATAGAGAAACTAACTTATTTAAAATTTAAAAAATTTACTTAAAAAATTAAATAATAACAAAAATTTTAATAAAAAATTATAAAATTAAATAAATATTTATAATTATTAGATAAATTATATTTAATGATAATGAAAAAAAAATTAAAACAGTAAGTTTAAAAATACAAAATAAATGAATTTAATAAATATTTTTACCTTAGTGGACCCCGACGTCTTTGAAGACATTGACCCTTATTTACCTTGTTCATCAAAGAAAAAGTGCTCGGAGTCGGGCTTTCTTTTTTTTTTTTTAAATAATAATTTTAACATAACTGAGTTCACTTTACTTCAATTGCACTTCAGTTGGCAACACTGATGCGGCATCCACGGTGAGCTAGCGATTAAAATAGCAGAGCCGGTACTCGTTATCCGCGAAAAGGTAAATATATGCTTATCTTTTACAAAATTATTATTTGGTAGAATTAAGTTTCTAACTTAATTAAGAGCCGGACGCGCCACCGAGATAAAATGAGGTGCTGCTCATCATCAAACCATTTTGTCTAACCAAACGACAGCCGTTATTAATCAATGGACACTGGTTGATATTACAGCAGCAGTGAGCAGATAAGACTGTTGATGGAACATCGAGAGATCTCCAGAATGTTTGAAAGGGCAATACTCTCTCTCATTTTCCTCCTTCTCCTCGTAATTACTTACTCAGTTTTCATCGGAACCGTTGATATTCGATCGCACTTCTTCCCTTTGCTACAATCAACGGCACAGTCCTGTTCAGCACCTCTCAGAGTCTACATGTATGATCTCCCTAGGAGGTTCCACGTAGGCATGCTGGATCACAGTAGTCCCGATGGTTTACCCGTGACGAGTGAGAACCTGCCCCGTTGGCCGCAGAGGTCGGGCATCAAGAGGCAGCACAGCGTTGAGTATTGGCTTATGGCTTCGCTTTTGTACGACGGCGAAAGTGAAGAGAGAGAGGCTGTTAGGGTTTCTGATCCCGAAACGGCACAGGCTTTTTTTGTGCCTTTTTTCTCTTCTTTGAGTTTTAACACACACGGCCATAACATGACGGATCCCGATACCGAGTCTGATCGCCAATTACAGGTAGTTACTCTAGTTCATTGATTTCTTTGTCGATTTAATTAGTGCTGCAAATTTAGTTATTTAAACCGGAAAAAAGTTGCCTTTGAATTTTGCTGTTAGATATGGATAATATTTGTTTTTTCTTTTCTTTTGAAAAATCAATAATGTATCTGCTTAATTGGAAACTGGGAGTAAGATTGAAAAGGCTACAGAATGCAAAGTTGAAGTTACTGGCTTTTTAAATTAGTGTAGTAAATAGGTGTGGCGGTGAAGTTAGTTGTTAATTTTATTCAGAGAGCTGATGCAGTGATGTTGAAAATGAAGGATTTGGAATATTTCTTTTGGAGTTTTCTGAGCTACTTTATAGAAGATGAGTTGAGATTCCTCAGTAGGCACTTATTTTAGCCAAAATTAGATGTAGGGGAAATTACTGTACTAATCATATGGAAAATATATGAACCGCCCTTTTCACATTTGGTGTATCCGTCACATTGTGTGTTTTGGTTGGTTATAAATTTAGAATTGCTATGGTGTGACTGTGTCAGGGAGGATGGAAGGTTAGGGAGCCTGTTTGTTAGTCAATTCCAAGTAACATCTTGCCTTTCTGTGAACATTGGCAAGGATATGGAGGTTTTCACTAGTTGGATAATGAGATCCAATTGCAGAACCAACTCCGTCAATCACAGAACATAAAAAGCTTAACCCATCTCTATATTTCAGGAAATTTGCTATATTGCACTATTTAGTACCAGCTTTTCAACATTCCTTCAATTTCTGAATTTTTCTTTTTCTTTTTATTGTTTTTCATTTTTGCACTTGTCAACATTGGCTGCTTCTGATTTCAGATCGAGATACTGGCGTTCTTGCGGAATTCCCAATACTGGCAGAAGTCTGGTGGCAGAGACCATGTGATTCCAATGACACATCCAAATGCTTTCAGATTTCTTCGACAGCAGGTGAATGCATCAATTCTTATTGTTGCAGATTTTGGCCGCTATCCCAGGAGCATGTCAAATCTAAGCAAAGATGTGGTCGCTCCTTACGTACATGTTGTGGAATCCTTTACAGATGATAACCCTTCAGACCCATTTGTGGCTCGCAAGACGCTTCTTTTCTTTCAGGGGAATACCATTAGAAAAGATGTATTATAGCCTAACCAACTATGTTCTCATTTGAAAACCAGAATATGAAACTGGAATTGATTAGTTCTGATCTGTTATGTTGCAGGAAGGCAAAGTTCGCGTCAAACTGGCAAAGATATTAGCTGGTTATGATGATGTTCATTATGAGCGAAGTGCACCAACAACAAAAAGCATTAAAGAGGTATGTAGTAAAGTGCTATGTAGATCATAGAGTTATTGTTAGGGTCCCCTAAATAAGATCTATTTGTCTTGTCCGATCAAAGTATTTCTGAGAGTCATGGAATTTGATATTGTTGAACTATTACACTGTAAACTGCCTGGACATTCTCGAAATATCTTGCATCATACAGTGCTTGCATCCCTATTCTTTTCTTACAGGAAGAGAGATATCATTTTGGGAACTAGAAATGACAATCATTAGAGACATAGGAACTAGATTTTATGTCTCTTCTTACTGTCTACAGCTTCTATCCTAAAATAAAAGGGAATGTGTGTGTTTATGTAAAGCGTAAAATGAAAATTTATTCATTAATACAGGAGCAACAATGACTTCCCAGTCGGGGGTGAAAAATTGCATAAAATTGTGTTTACCTAAGTGGTTTGTTCTAATAATAAGTTTTAACCAGAAATTTTCCTATTTCATCTAATATTTTTCTGTTCCTCTCTTATATCAGTCTACAGAAGGGATGCGTTCATCAAAGTTCTGCCTGCATCCTGCAGGAGACACGCCATCATCATGCCGTTTGTTTGATGCTATTGTGAGCCACTGTGTTCCTGTCATCGTAAGTGATCAGATTGAGCTACCCTTTGAGGATGAGATTGACTACTCCGAGTTCTCTGTTTTCTTTTCTATAAAAGAGGCTGTAAAACCTGGTTACATGATTGATCAGCTCAGGCACATTCCAAAAGAAAGATGGATTGAAATGTGGCGGCGTCTTAAAAGCATCTCTCATCACTACGAATTCCAGTACCCACCAAAGAAGGAAGATGCTGGTAATATGGTTTGGAGACAGGTAAAGAACAAAATTCCTGGAGTCCAGCTAGCTGTACATAGACATCGAAGATTGAAAATTCCAGATTGGTGGAGTATATGATTTATCTTCGTTATGTGAAACTGTACATTTCACAATCTTTTCATCATTGGTGGCGACAACTCATTTAGGGGGAATAATCACAGGCAGTCACTAGATCTAAATTCCTATTGTTTGACGGCATACATTTCGTGTAACATACTGAGCACGCACACCCCCCCCCCCAACCCGGCCCCCAACAAAAAAAAAAAAACTCGTTTGCTTGATTATATAACTGATGACAAAGACCTGGTGCAGAAGCAAGTTCTGGATAATGTAATGACGTGGGACTGTATGCATACAGAATTCAGTGTCTTCCAACGGGCTGTAATATTTGTTGATGTGTTAATATGTGTTGGCAATTAGTCATTCAATTCAATTTATTATATTGCTACATGGAAGAGGCCAAGGCAGCTGCTTTGTATTTGGTTTTAGCCGTGGGTTCACCTTACAGTGCTTTGTGCGAAAGTTATCACTGTTCCGAGAGAGACAATCAACGAGTGTCCACTAGTAAATTGCTGAATCTAATTGATACGAGAATGCTCTCTGAAGTCTGCAGATAGCTAGTTGAGTGCAGAGGTTATATCTGTGCTTGTGATTTAACTTCACAGCTTGGCGCCCGAGAATGGAAGGAATTATTCATTGTCAGCGGATATTTTACATGGGACTATAGCTTTGGTAGTCTGGTTGTTCGTTATTTAGTATTTCAATCCGTGTTCCGGCTCCTGACAGCGGTTCGTTGAAGTGATTTAAGAATCCGCCTATTAAGTATAGAAACCTATCTCATATGATCAACTCGGGTTTTATTATTATTATTATTATTGACAAGGATTTGTCTTGATTTGAACATATTTAAAATTTAAAAGATATTTTTGACATATTTTTATGGGAGCTTTTACTTTACAGCTTGGTGTAAGATACTCTTCTTACAACTACAGTGTTATAGACTCATCACAACATTATAACTGTAAGGAAAATAACTTACAGCTGCTGCAAGGTAGGCATTTTCTATTTTTATTTATGTGCATTGGATATATTAATTTTTTTTCACTTCTGTTAACTAATGACATAACTGGCCCGGCCGACTGTTTGAGAGTCTTGTCCTACTTTGGATTAATTAAGGATCCTTTTAATCATGATCAAGTTGTACTCCGCTATTGTAACAACCATGTGATTAGAAAAAGTATTTTTGGAGGTCAAATTAGGGGAGTGGCGTGGGTGACATCCATGATTCCTGTTGGCTTGTTGCCGTGCTTTTGAGAGCAGAAGAGATGTCTTAATTCTTAAACCTAATCTGTTGCCCTTTCAGCTGAGCAATAACAACTACGTGGCAGTCATATCAAATTCCAAAATCAGATGACCAGCAGCGGACAAACATATACCAAAATATAACAGTTAGGGGTGTGGCTAACTCCAAAGACATTAGCCTTTATCTGCTTTTGTCGCCAGATTCTTTTTATTGTAATCTTTGTTCACCACTCCCATCCGTCCTCACACTCTACTCCGGCGAGTGAGGAACACCCCAGCTTATTTATTATTAATCTGTTAAATATGAATATAAATGTTTATCGTGAATGTTCATCAATTTTTTCCTGCATAAAACCAAAAAGAAGTTCACCCAAAATATAACAACAGAACATTATAATAATTAATACTGCTCGACTTTAATAACAATTTCTAGGTCATATATCACACCAACAATGTTTTAATAGGATAAGTTCGGGATCATTATTCTGATTTGTTATAATTAATCTTTAATTATTGAGATTTTTTACAGTTATTGTCTTATTCAAATTTATTATAAATTACAACTTAAAATCCTTCAATAATCTATATACACATAAGTAAGATAGAAAAAGAGAGAGAGAAGAGACTTTCTACACTCTTAACTAAATAACAAATAACAATATAATAATTCTGAATAGACTAAAATTTACTTATATATTATGATAAATTATAGAGATTCTTATGATAGGTATTTTTAATTTCGTAACATAAATTATTTCAAACTTGACTTTTTATGAATATTGAATCCCATCCACTAGATTCTAGTGCACTGAATAATTAAAGATTAAATTTATCCATAATATACTACTATATATAATAAAATTAAACTCATTAACATAATATTTGATCACATAATAAAAAAGTCTATTAAAATTTCTCTTTAATATTTTATATTAGGCATACATTAATTAAGTAAAATATAAAATAATTTGTATATTTTATAATCGTCCATAATACATGAAAAATAAATGCAACTTTTTGGTCAATAGGGAAAATTTATTTTGATATTAAAAAAGAATAGAAAGAACCCTGGGGACGTGCAGTCCACTCTCTTTTGAGAGTCTTGAAAGATCGCGTTTAGGGGTTCGTCAAAGAGTCTCGCCTACTCTGATTGCTATCGAGACGGCCATGTGGAAGCTGAAGATAGTTTTTTGGACTTCTTGTCACACTAGTCACTTAACAGATACTTGTCTACTCAACAGTCCTAATACAAAATTACAAATTAGTCTCAAAAGTCTACACTACCCCTTTACCCCTGTGGCCCAGTAACTAACAGCATTTTTGTAGTCTCTTTTCCAATCAGTATCTACAAGAAAATTAAATATTATGATTCAATTGAAGTATAATTTTGACATTGAAGTATAATTCTGACAAATGTAAATTTTTATATTAATCTTATATAATTATATTCACTCTTTACTTGATAGCAATATATGCCAGTCATTTTAGTGAGAATTCGTATAAAACTAAAAGATTTGATTATTTGATAGGTAAAATAAAAAATTTAAAGAGATATTAAACTATTTTAATTATTATAATACTGCAAAACACGCCATCGTATTGAAGTATTGCGGCATCAGTTGTCATCTATTATTGACTTTATTACCCTCAGACAATTTGAAATTAAATTTTGAGAGGAAAAATGGATCGGCAATAATGGAAGTTTGTTTGTTTCCTTATTGAAGGAAACGCTGTGAGAAACGGTTTTTAAAATTACGCGTAAAAACTTATATGGCCATAACAAACAACGGGTGGGCAATGTTGTCATTTCGTCGGAACCAATTTCAGAAAACTCGGACCGTGACATTCACTTACCCTTCTCTCCCCTCCCCCACTTGCTTCAGTTTCATTCCTGCCGAGTAACTGTTGATGCTAATGAGAAGATGAGAGTAATTAGGAGTCAGGGAGGCTGCGTGGCGATCCGTACACTCTCGCCTCCGTCTTCAATCAACCGCTGCTCTCACGCTCACGGGGGCGCTGCTTCCGGCCCCGCTTCTTCAGGTACTTTATCAATGCCATGCTCATTTGATGCTTCTGAAAACTTCTACGATCTACCTTTATTATCGTTGTTCATATGCTTCATCTTCATGTTCTGGCTAGTAAGTTGGATCCGCTGCTCTTTGTTATTGCTTCTAATTTTGTGTAGGATGTATGGTGTTCTCGGTCGTTTTGGCTTCTGAAATTTTGAGTTATTCTTTTTAGCCTTAACTGATAATAATAATAATATTAAAAATGATTAGATTTTTAGGTTTTTTATTTTAGAGGCATTATCCCATTAAATCTGGTGCATTTGGTCCATCATATTCATGGTGTTCGTTTCTGTTTTCGGAAGCTAAGAGTGTGAATGCAGCCGGGTGTCGTACAAGTTTATTTATTTATTTTTAATTATCTTTTAGAAAGGAAACCGGAAATCTGTAATGGATAATTTGATACGTGCTGGATATGAATCAACCAGGCCAGGCCGTATAATCTTCTTTCTTGCTTCTGTACTCTATGACTGTGCCGGATTTGTCGCCATCAACGGTTTCTGTAAAGTTCAGGTCAATCACTGGCCATCCGTCCATATTACGCGGGCCCACTCATGATTGACGGTCCACATTTGGACTTGCTGTCCGGTGCATGGATATTTAGCATAAAATAAGTACATAGTGAATACCGAAGTAACCAATCCGCGGAATATAATAGCGACCCCTTATCGGTCCCCTCGTCTGTCTTTACGTGAAATAAATAAATGCTGTAAGTTTTGTTCGGAAAATGGAAATGAAAAGCTCCGATATTTTTAATATGGATATTGTAGCCCTGGTTTCCTACCTAATAGACCGATTCCTTAGGCATATATAATAGTATCCATTAAAAGGCAAAATGATACGTGCACTCCATGTTGACTGACCATTGACCTTTTTTTTTATATTGTTTCACATGCTGCTGTTATTTTATTAATAAGAAATTGGTTTTTTACTAATTTAAAGCAATTCCTCATTTTAAATAATTTAGATTAAAAAGTTTTCCGCTTTTCGATCATGAAATCGATGCAAGTTTTTTTTTTTTTCCTCTTTTCCTTTTGAACTCATTTTATAAATGGAGGGGGTGATGTTCAGCTAACACTGCTAAATATTATAATTGACTATCGTCTTCCGCAATTCGTCACACAGTCTCCACCTGAGCGCGTGGTTTCATGGTTTCCAACGAAACTGGATCAAGCGCTCACATGGATTCCATATGGCATCTGTTCCTGTGTGCCGTGTGGTCGGAATGGGGTCCCAATCTCCCAGCTAAGAGCGTGTCCGAAAACTTTTATACTTTGTGACTTTGCGTTTGTCGGACGGATCAAGACAGGCGGTACAGACTGTTCATTGCTTCTAAACAATCACCAGCTGTCCCTGTCTGCTGATCTCCTCAACGTCGATATTGAACGTATAATCATGTTCAATTAATGCGTATGATCGTATGGACCAGAGCTTGTCTTGTATTGGGCTTTGATTATACGTTGGAAGCTCCCACTACTGAGTAATTAATTGATGTGATTCCTTCCTTTCCCATAAAATGGTATGTTTCATTACAAATTCAGAATCGGGGACATGTTTATCTTCTGTGGTCTGAGCGGCACCTGAACATGTCTTGAGGAAACTTAACAATTAGCAGTGGTTGCTCATTCTAAATGATACGCAATCCTTCGGACTAGTTTGTGGGCGATGTGGCTAAAAGATTGTCTTGTTGAAGTTGAATTGGTTTTGGCTGTGTTTGAGATCCTTTTTTGTTATTGAAGAATGTAAATGAATTTTAGTAAGCAGACTGTAATGTAATGACAAAACTTATTTTATAAGGACCATCCAAATGGTTAATGTGTGCAGATGATGCTACTTGTGGGACGCCTACTTGGATCGGTAAGGGCTTGACGTGTGTTTGTTTCAAGAGAAAGGGAACTTATGAGCGGATTTGCATTAACTTGACTCCCCAACAGGCAAGTCTCTCATGTTAATGAAGGTGGAAGGCATGCATTGTTACTCATTTTAGTCTTATTTGGCTTTAATATTTCAGTTTTGGTTCTTGGACAGAGTTGATATTATTAAACACCTTACCAGCATTGTTTCCAAAGATTGCTGCTCTGTTTTGTGTTATCCTCGACATCTTTTTTTTTTTTTTTCCTTCCCCAAGGTAAGTATGCAATATGTTCATGACATTATTTTGAAAATTTCCAGGAAGAAAGACTGAGAAGGTTGAAGCACCGAATGAAGGTTTACTTTGATGCCTCCAGGCCTGATCACCAGGTGTCTTAATGTGGAAATTTTTTGATATTTGAATATTCTTCTAGTCTACTCATGCTAGGGAGATGCAATTTCAACGTGTGTGTGCGTGTGTGTGCCTGTATTTTCCTCTTTTCATTTTTAGTGATTTATGTATCTGGAATTTCCATGACATCAGGAAGCTTTGAGAGCATTGTGGACCGCCACATATCCTGATCAGGAGCTCCATGGCTTAATATCTGATCAATGGAAAGAAATGGGATGGCAAGGAAAAGATCCATCTACTGATTTCAGGTTTTTCTACCTTGTCACGCATTTTGTATTTTCCTCTATGATTTCCTGGCATATTTTTTCTTCTATATCAGTAGCTCAAGAAGATTTGCCTGATAAACAGAGGAGCAGGATTTATTTCTTTGGAGAACCTATTGTTCTTTGCCAAGACATTTTCGGTGAGATTCTGAGTGTTCAGTTTAATTAGGACATCGGATGTTATACTTTCAGTTTGCCGGCACAGAATTAACTGTTTGATTTATACTTTTGGGTTCACTATTGCAGACATCATTTCAGCATTTGCTAAGAAAGCAAGGAGGTAAACGAGCTGCCTGGGAGTATCCATTTGCTGTTGCTGGTGTAAACATCACGTTCATGCTCATGCAAATGCTTGATCTTGAGGCTAGTAAGTGCAAATTAAGGATCCTTTTCTCTCGGAATTTGGACTAACACATCAAGAGTGATCAAGTGCAATTTGAGAAACTCTATGCTCTCTCTAAATCTTAAACCGTGCTTAATCTCCTAGAAAATGTTGAAGCTCCAGCACTGATCTTCTTTTAAGCCAAAAGTTTGTTACACTGAGACCACATTGCTAATGCAAGCTGCCTTTTCTTTTGCAGCAAAACCTAGAACATTCATTAGATCAGTTTTCTTGCAGATGTTGTCAGGTAGGAGCCTTCATCATGTTGTTATGGTCAAGCATTGCTGTATCTACTGTTACTTTTACATGAAATAAATTGGTCTGTTGTTATTTGCAACAGGTTAAGTTATTCTTAAATATGTTGTTTCAGATAATGAGTGGGCCTTTGACTTGCTTTATTGCGTGGCTTTTGTGGTTATGGACAAGCAATGGCTTGAGAGAAATGCTACTTACATGGAGTTCAATGTAAGAACATTTCTTCTCTTTTCCTTATTGATGCTCTCCAGATCGTTTCAACTTGTAGTGTATGCCAATCTGTGAAATCATATGCTTCAAGTTTCTGATCAAATTCTGCATTTCCTACACAGGATGTTTTGAAATCAACTCGAGCTCAGCTGGAGAGGGAACTTCTCATGGATGATGTTCTGCAGATCGAAGAGATGCCTTCTTACAGTCTGCTCAGTTAGCAATAACCAACTAAAATTTCTTGCCAGTTTCTGAATATAATTTTTTAACTTCTAAAACTTGTAAAATCCTTGCTCTCGCTCTCACTCTCACTCTAGTAAGTGTACGTGAATCCATAGTCTTTCAGTTCTGAATACACATAGCGGTTCCTGCTGGAGGATTCTGTCAAAATCCAAACCCGCTTTTCTATTTTAGAATTGTATGCAGGGTTTGGAGATACCAAAAGACTAAAATTTATCAGAAATTCTTTAGTAGTTTATTGAGTTTGTGAGATTCCACTTCAGAAGTTGTAAATGAAGGCTCAGGCTTTACTCCTTCCTTTTTTGTCTTACAATTTTTTTGTTATTTTTGGCTATCTTATATATTATATTGCAGCCGAGGTGTCATCTAGACTAAATAAACGAAGGGGATACTTCAAATTAAATTTCAGCTTTCGATAAGGAACTGTCATTCAACTTTTTCTAAACAAGTTTTCACCCTTGTTGATGCCCTGAGTTCCTATGGCTTTCAATGCACAGTCTCCAATACAGCCTGTTTTGATTTCCGATTGATCACTAATAATTGATCGCAGTATAGAATCTCTTTTTGAATACGCCATGCCTCGTCCGAAAATACAAACGAGGGAATGTTGACCGGTGCGCGTGGATAGAAATGTCACAGAGCCTCTTACATCCTGACCTTCATTATTCAACTGGATGTCCTTTTTGACAGGGTACCAGCCTGGGCAAAATATGGTTCTAAGTAATTGAATCTTATTTTTTAGGTTTCTTCTAGCGGTATATCCTGCAATTTTTTTCCTTAATTTTTTTTTAAAGCAACTAAATATACATGAGCAGGACAGTCCAGTGGAAACTATCGCAGACATATTGTTTAGAAAAAGATTGATGATGTTGTAATACACTTAAAAGCTTTTTTGAATGGGAAACAACGGATTATGGGCAAAGAAAATTACGAAGCCAAAGCACCATCACAAGAGGATATCCTATAACTTAAAGCAGGAGATGACTTAAAGTCACGCGATTGCCTCCTCATCCTATTTCAACAATATCCTAATTGGTCCCCTTCCCTAATTTGAAGTCCCCAGGAAAATTGGGGGGGGATGATTATGATTCAACTCTCGAAGAAATCACGTATTGTACGCTAAATTCAGCAAACGATAGTAGCTGGCCAGAAAAGGGGAGCAAGACTGAGTGGTGGAAATGCAGACCCACTATTATGATACCTGCAAATGAACCTCAGTTAGTAAACTGAAGTTTGCAAAGACTGCAAGTCTCAAAAGCAAACATCTCAGCCTCCTTGTGCTAACTTTCAGTCATTAGAACAGTCTCAAAGGCAAAAGAAGGCAGAAGTGAGTCAGCAGAAGAAAACATTGCCGATTCAACATGGTTGTGAAGGCCGATTATCAGAAAATCAGATGGGAGAAAAATTTGGACCATTTCTCGATTTGTGCGTGTCATCCTTGCGCAGGGGCCATGCTAATCTTCTCTGTATCGTTCCAATTTTATCGGATGCCTCCGAAGAGACAACGGTGCCGGAGGGTTATCTTTTTATTAAGACTCTAAATGAGATGCAACTAGACGATGTGGGATTTAATTGGATTCCAACTCAACGATGTGACGTCTGCATCGCTATGACAACTTTGGGCCGTTTCTCAGCCGAAAGAAGATGCTATGAAGTCCAGTCCATGTAGTGATTGGGTTATCCGTATCAGCCGTTTTTTCAATTGATTTTATTTTTATTGTTTCAAAAAGAGGGGGGGGGGGGGGGGGGGGACAAGACTCATGCAGTAATTGAGACGGCGACGGATGCTGCTCTTCTGCGGGAGAGACTTAATAGTTGACGTCACGCTGATAGGATCCGGCGTTGGGCCGTTGCCCACTGTCATTTGTGCTTTCTAACATTGGATTTGGATTTGTGGTCTCAAAACAGTTGGACTAATCTCTTCATGAAACTCCTTCTTTAGTTATATTTACTGTCAAAAAATTGTAGTAATGTTCTTTTTTTTTGGTAATTTTATTATTATCCCACACACAAATTAAAAAATTTTCTCAATGATGAATATTTTAACATTAATCATTGACTTAAATTATATATATATATATATATATATAAATTATAATTTGAATGCAATCTTAAGTACAAAAAAAATATTATTCCATATTTATAAAACTTATTTTAGTTAGGTAGGAAGTAATAGGTAGATAATTAAAAAAAAATGTATTTGTTTAATTCTTATTTGAGACTAATTATATTATTAGAAGTGGGCCCCCATAAGAAAAATGAAGGGGTGCCATTAGTTTCGTTCAACCTAAAAAGTTGCCGAGTCCGGTTGCTGCCGAAGTTGGGTTCCTCAGTGTCAATGATATGGAATGTGTTCTTTTAACCATAATATAATGCGTAGAAATTATCAAATTAATAATGATTAAAAATAGATTATGTAAATTCTTATTGTGCGTACGTGAAAGAGCACAAAGAACAAACTAGGAAATAGTAATCATATTTTAGTGTCTTTCAAATGATCGTGTGTGGTTAGAATTGAACAACTATAATTTTTTCTATTAACCACTAATAATAACCATAATATGTAAATAACACAATCTGTTACTTGCTAACTTTATGCCAGATCCTCAAGTGCCAATTCTGCTCTACTTGTTTCCAGGGAAGGGGGGAAAAATCTGCTTATGAACGTTAGCCCTAGTTCCCACTTTCTTTTTTGCCGTCTTTATCTAGGCAAACTGCCAAGTACAAGCAAGTATTAAAGTAATAATACTCAGCTTAAGTTGATTCTTAATTGTTTATGTTATTATTGGGTCCTTGGACACTCTTGGTATCTTATTCTCCCCCCCTCAATCCCAAACATCAAAGTCTTAAATAAACAAAATTACTACCTTTAATTCTTATCCAATTCTGAATAAAAAGGTGTGTGAGTTACAGTGTGTTGTTGAAAGTGATTCAGTAGCTTTTCCTCAATCACATAATTATGATGTCCAATGGGATTGTATCTAAAACCTAATCAACTCTAATCTCTTCCACTTTTTAATAGAAACAAAAATTTACTAATCATTGTTTGTCTTGGATTGATCCTCCGATTAGAATATTAGATATCATACGATCAAAAGATCAATGATGGCTAATTAGAAATTTATAGGGCGTCAGAAGAATAGTAACCGTGACCCAGAAATAAAAAAACAAAAAAATCTCGGAAGGAACTGGGAAAAGAATCTCGTGATCAATGGTTATCACTGCACATCAAAACCGAGCGATCATAGCAGACGGCCTTCCGTGTATTGGCCCGCGACCCCAGTCGCATTGATATTATTTTGCAGCCGGACCAATCACGAAAAGCAAAGACTTGTACAGATTCTATAGCTTTAATAAAATGATATATCGGAAAGATTTTCCCTTGGGGCCATGTACATGCTGCTTAGGAATCAAGTCACTATTGAAGGCTTGCATAAGACATTACCTGTTAAATACTCATCTAAGGCACAAATGTTGTGAAAAATAAGTTGTATTTCCCTGAAAAAGATGCTCTAACTTCACATCTAAAAATAAAAATAAAAAAGGGAAAAAAATGTATTTACTCAGTTTATGAAAATTTATTAGTTGTCGAGTGAATGCCAGAACCTGGATGACCCTTGAACCCAAAGCTACAGAATTACCAAACTCTGCCAGCCTTGTCTTTTAAGCAAAACCCACACCCAAAGCACTCACAACCAAGGCTCCCAGCACTTTCACGTTCTTCTTTACTCTCTTTCTTCCTCAAAAGTACTTGGTTGCGTGGCAATGTACTCAAACTCAAAGCTTCAACTTTCTAGCTGTCCAATTATCTCAGCGAAAGCTCCTACGTTCTAGTACTCCAGGTTCGAAGGAGCCAACAGATGGCTTCCTTCCAATCAACAATCACAATGCGAAGCTCTGCGTTACTGGAAACTTCATGTGGATATTTACTCCAAGAATTGCAGGCAAGAGTTAAAAACATTTTCGTTTTCTTTGCTTTCCATTTGAATGTAAAAAATGGCTTTGAATGTTCATATTTTGTTAACCGAAGTTATATTGGAGTAGATGATTTGGGATGAAGTTGGCGAGGATCAGTTTGAAAGAGAGAAGGTTCTGCTAGATTTAGAACAAGAGTGTTTAGATGTATACAGGAGAAAAGTTGACCGGGCAAACATATCGAGAGCTCGCTTGCATCAGGAGCTGGCAGAATCCGAAGCTGAATTCACCCATCTTCTTCTGTCACTTGGTGAACGATCACTCCCTGGACGGGTACCTTATCCATCAATCTCTGTTCAGTAAGAAAACACTCGTTAAAATGTGCATGTGAAATAAAATAATAGTACATTTTCAAAAGCAGACACATTCAGTATCCCGGAATCACTTAACAATGTGTGAACATGGAAAGAACAGAGCATGATTGTGCTGAACAAAATGCAAAAAGAAAATTGTTTGGGAAACATTACATAACCATTGAATTTCCTCACTTTGACCAGAAATTTTCCCCGCCGGTCTCGAGACTAGGCCAACCATATGCCCCTAATCCTGACAATTACTTGTTCTGGGAAAATCTATTAACTTGTGACTTAGAAAAATGGAGGTATATCGTCCTATGCAGAGAATCTAATTATCTAGAACAACAAAATCCTAGCATTAATTGACTCGTCATTGGCTGCAGCCAGAGAAAATGACAGGAACTCTAAAGGAGCAGCTCGATTCAATCACTCCAGCTTTAAGGGAGATGCGACTGAGGAAAGAAGAGAGGGTGAACCAGTTCCGAGCCGTACAGGCACAAATTCAGAAAATTTCTGCAGAAATAGCTGGTCTTTCAGAATATGACGACTCTTCAACAAACGTCATTGTGAACGAGAATGATCTTTCACTAAAGAAACTGGAGGAATACCAAATTGAGCTACAAGGACTCCATAATGAGAAGGTACCATGAAATTCATTCAGATTTATTTTTTGAGGAGACTGCGAACTATTCCATGGACTGATGAGTATTATAATTGTTTGTTTCTGTTTTGTCGATTTCAAAGAATGACAGGCTCCAGAGGGTAGAAAAGTACATAGATGCAGTGCGTAGTCTGTCTGCAACACTTGGAATGGAGTCTTCCATGATCATAACAAAAGTGCACCCCAGCTTGAGTGAATTGTTTGGAATATCCAAGAACATTAGCGACGACATTTTGGCAAAACTCAATAGTACTGTGGAATCTCTGGAGGAAGAAAAGCAGAAGCGCCTTGAGAAGGTGAAAATTATCACATCATGCCATCCTTCTTTTGAGTAAACATGACTGTGCGGAGCTCGTTCGTGGATCTGTGCAAAACATACATGATTGCTACTCTAGTACTCAGTATTATGTAGTCCTAAAAATTTCACAATGGCAACTAAAACAAGAAAGATGTCTAAACCTTAATCATGACAAGAACCATGTACAAGTAAAACGGTTCTGAGTGGTTAACCTCTTTCTCTGATGCAATAACTTGCTTTCATTTTTACTTTAAAAGTATCGTTCGCTAGTTCAATCAAAAACCGGGATGACGAAATCTTTTATTCTTAATGGAGTCGACCTTGCAGCTTCACCAGCTTGGCAAAGCACTGACAAACTTGTGGAATCTTATGGGCACTCCCTATAATGATCGCAGAAAGTTTTCCCATGTTACCAGTTTGCTATCTGTGTCATCAGCAGAAGTATCAGAGCCTGGAAGTCTTACCCACAATATAATCGAGCAGGTTAGTACATATGATTCACAATTCTTCAAACTATTAGAACACAGTAGACAGCACAAGTTATTCATATTGTTTTCGAGTTCCAACTACACATAATATTTGTTCTAATCGTTTCAAGGCTGAGGCTGAAGTCAAGCGATTGGATCAGTTAAAAGCAAGCAAGATGCAAGAGCTATTCCTGAAGAAACAGAAGGAGCTAGAGGATATCTGCAATAACTCACACATGGAGATTCCTTCTCAATCAGAGATGGACAAAATAACCAGCCTTCTAAACTCTGGTGGGGAAGAAATTTCTCTGTTTTAAGGTGCTTCTATTGCTTAATCTAGTGTGACCTACAAACTGACCTGAATATACAAAAGGGGAGATTGATCATGCTGATCTCCTCACGAGCATGGATGAACAGATATCAAGGGCAAAAGAAGAAGCATCTAGCAGGAAGGTTATAATGGAGAAGGTCGAGAGGTGGATATTGGCACGTGATGAGGAGCGCTGGCTAGAAGAGTATAGCATGGTATAATCCCACAGCCATTTATCTAGATGATTAGTTGACCCCGTCTTTATTGCATCTGTTCATCCTTCATGCATTTCTACAGGATGAGAATCGATACTCAGTTAGCAGAGGTGCTCACAGAAACCTAAGGCGTGCCGAAAGGGCCCGGATAACAGTCAAGAAAATTCCAGGTAACATGCGAAAGATTCTCAATATTAGAAATTTATGTCCAATTGGAAGCAGGAACTTCTGAACGGAGGACTTGTATTAACTAATCATATCAAACTAAAGAATAATAAAAACTGCAGGATTGAAATATATGCGGAAATTACTCTAAATAACCTAATTATATGGAAAACTAACCCGGAAAACTGATAAACAATATTAATGAGATCGAAAAGCATTCTGCTTTTGAAATTTTCTATACACAACACAATGGCCAACTGATAATATCTATGTCTTATCATATGTGTTCATATTCTCTCAATGTTTTAATGCAGCTTTGGTGGATTCACTTGTTGCAATGACTAAAAGTTGGGAAGAAGAAAGAAAGAAAGTTTTCTTGTATGATGAGGTAAGATAACATATTGCCAGCATATATTGATAATAACACCAATCTGCATGAAGTATCTGCTGAAATGCAAATGGGTTTATAAGATTGAAGTTTTCATAAGCCACGAAGGGCTGAAGTTCAAAACAGTAATAAGAATATAAATTCAGAATATTAGACGAATTAATGGCAATTAACTGCTTACTAAGTGCTAGTCCATTTTTACTTTCCACGTTCTCTTGAATTAACCTTCCGATAGGATAGAACTGCTAAAATGGAGCCCAACCCCCAACGTCCATTTCTATAGTGCCCATAGCATCATGCAAAATCTCCGTCCGAAAAGCTCCATAAACTAGCATAGGTCCAACTAAACTCTGTAAAGGACCAACTGCTCCGTGAAATAGTACACAAATTCAATACCCAACTAATTTCTGTAAAAGAAACTTAGTTATTAAAAATTATCTATGTTTTGAACCCTGCCTTCTTGTACAGGCCACGATGCAAGCATCACCGAGACTGTCTTTTCCTTTGTTACTTATTATCAACATCGGTTGTAGATTGAATATTGAAGTACATTAGTTGAAAGCGAGCTTGCACTAACTGGAAAATAAAGCTTGCTGCTATGTTGACGCATTACAAATATTGCTTCTGACAAATGTAATTACTACACCACAATATCAAACTGCAAGCTCTTTTTGAGTGTATAGAAGTAGTCATTTAATCTGATGAAGTTATTATTTTAAACTTAAAACAGAGGATATGCTTCTTGTAGAGAACACTTCAAGTCGTCGGTATCCAAAATTGCAGTGTGTATCAATGTCCGACAGTTTGATGTCTCAACAAGATTAAATTTTTTCCATACGATAGTCTTATACTTTCATTTTAGCTATTTTTCCCTCAAGCATTTCTTAGCTAACCAGTTGAAGGGAATCAACATCTGGTGGTCATCCAGGTACCACTGTTGGCAATGTTAGAAGAGTACAACATGGCAAGACAAGAAAGGGAGGAGGAGAAGCAAAGACAAAGGGTTAGAATTCATTGACAAGCGTTGGCAAAGAATCTCATATATTCTCTAGCCATGTTTAATCAAAATTGTTACTTCATTAAACAAGGACTGTCTCATTCCACAGGCACCATTACATTTGTACCTTATCTCTGTTGGCCTTTCTCACAGGAAAAGAAGAAGGTGCAAAGCCAAGTGGTAGTTGAGCAAGAAAATGTCTTTGGGTCCAGACCGGGCACCAGCAATCGGCGTATTCCTAACAGAAGCTTGAATGGAAGCTTTAGCAATGCAACTCCTTTAAATAGAAGGATTTCGATGGGCATCCAACAATTGGGAATACGCAGCATCAATTCAGCAACTCAAGGCATATCCTTTATTAAGGAAGGAAGGAAAGTCCAGGAACAAAAGATGTTGGCTCGATTTGGCCCTGCTTCTCATTTTAGAGATGAAACAGCTTCAGTGGTATCAACATTTTCAGGCCCTTTATCTCCTTGAATTTACAGTCAGATTTGTGGATCTTCACATCTGATAAAATCATGAAGCAGAAGTAAATAGAGAAACCTTGTTCTCTGGGAAAATATAGTATCTCATAAAGAAGAATAAATCCAGTTTCCATGTCAGTCAAGGAAGTATTAGCGTATCTGTGATTTGAATTTGTGTAATAGACTCAGTTGGCGATCGAGACCTCAAGCCGATCATGATTACGAGAAAAAATAAAAAGTTTCAGAGTCACTGAATTCTTATTTTACCACTGCAGATGTACACAATGCAGGTAGCACTACAGATTAGCTAACTGTTCAAAAGGTATTATTAATTATGTTTGTACTTTGTAATCTACAATCGTCAAATTTATTTGTGATGGATTGAGTTATGACCACAAAAGTGAATAGAAACTGTGTCAACTTTGAAACAGAACACATTCTGCAGTTAGTTGTACACTTGTACTGTGTAACAGCTTTGATCATCAGACGATGATGGAAGTTTGCCATCTGCTTGCCCGGACAGATTACAAGAATTATTCATAAAGAAAGAAACCAAAAACAAAAAAGCCAATAATTTGAGCAACTGCACAGCTCCGTTCAACCGCAGCAGCCCAAATACATCTTTCTTTGTGTGGACACTACAAGTCTTACCTGCTTGCAATGTCCCAATCTCAAGCATGTCTGCATCCCTTCTTATGGGTTTTATGCTTTTGCAAATAAGAATTGTAGGAAAAATGATTTTGCAAAAGTAATAGAATCAAACCCCACATTTATAACAAATTGATTACAATGATACTGTTACCAAAGCCCTTACCGCAATTATTTGATTTATGCCTCCTATGATGTCAAACGAATTCAATTCAACAATCATCGGTATGAGCATAAGCGGTGAAAACTAATCATAAATTAATCCAAAGGAAACCAAAACATAAAGGAGGAAGATTCATCTTAACCACAAAACTACGTGTTCATTTTTTATCAACTGATTGCACAAAAGCAGCAAAATCAAAGACATATTTTTTTTGTCCAGTGCGATTTAATCAATCAAAAACCTAATTATCCTCGATCTCAACCGGAACTTCATTTTCCGGTTTGTGAAAGAAATGGTCGATCCGGCGAGTCCCAACCGGCAACGGTTTCTCCACGACAGGACGGGAACGCGTCTTCCCGGTAGCGGAGCGATCCAGAGATTGAGTCGGCACGGGGAGTGAGTCGAGAAGGAAGTCGCTTGTCGGCCGGTGCCTTTTGACGGCGACTCTCATGTCTCCGAGTTTTATGGTCTTTCGCTTCTTCTCGATTAAGGCTTCGGCCGATCTTTCGGCGAGGAATCGCAGGAACATTTCGGTGGAGCGCGAGACGACGAACAGGGCCTCTGAGGTAACCTTATTGATGTCTTCGTCGAGTTTCATGATTTTCTTGACCCGGCCAACAGGAAATTCGGGCCGGGTTGTCTCCGTGTTCTGTTCTTCTGCTTCGTCTGCCATTGATGGATGGTAAGATCGCTTTTGGAAAATATCAGAAGAAAAACTAGTGACAGAGGATGGGGAATTTAGAGTTTTGGTTTTGGCGGGAAAGTGGAGGGGTTTCTGTGTTTTTCAAGTTTCAGATGAGTCGGATCCCCGACGCTTCCTCTTCTTGCAACAGTCTGCTAGGGTATTTCAGTCTTCTAAAAGTTTACGCGCCAACAGAGATGATTCCGCGCCAAAAGGGACGGGTTATCTTCATTTTCTTTTAAATTTTGGTCATAGGAAATTATAGACGGTAAAATTCAACTCGGGCCGGGCTTGGCAAAAGCTGCCCGGGCTTGGCAGAAGCTGCCCCGAGCCCGACAATAATTTTTGCTGGGCCGGGTATTGTCCGGATGTTATATTATATTATATAATATATAGTTAATCCTAGGTTCATGTTATATTATATTAGGTGTTCTCAATTTTCTTTTTAATATAGATGTATTGTTAAGTTATATTATTAAATAGCATTAAAATTTAGCTATTAAATTATATGGCTTGAAAGCATATCAATATTTTATATTAGAGAAAGACTATATATAGAATTTAAAAAGATTTGTTGAATTAAAAAGTGAGATTGAATTATGGGTGAATTTTATATATATATAAAGAGTTGCTAAATCACAATTCCTGTAATTCAATTTTTCTAAAATCGTGTGAGTCCCATTATTAATATATATTGTCACATAACTTTTGAATAAATTATAAATTATAACAACTATAATTTAACAAAAATCATATTTAAAAGTATGCTCATGCTATATAAGAAAATTCAAGTGTTTAATACATTGGCCCAGCCCAAAATGCCTCAACCGGCCGAATAAAAAAATGTACAAATAATTTATTTTTTTAAACTCAGAAAAATATAAGAAATATGAACAAATAGTTTATTACTCTAACATTAGTCCCTTCTTATGTTTTTATTAGAAGTCAAAACTCTGAAAACTTTGTTCGTCGAAATAGTTGCAAACAATCAAATTATTCCATCGATCCCTTTTTATTGGTCGACAAGTCATTTCGAATATAAACTATATACAATTTTAATGAAATTAGAGCAAGTGTTTCTATTCTAATTAAATTTATTTTGTTTGAAAAAAATCAATTGATCATTTAAATCGGTTCTTAGAAAATATAAAATTAAAATAAACTAAGATGGTTGAATTCAATAGTTCAATTATAAGAAAAATAAATAAATAAATAAATCAAGTTCTGTCGAATATTCTTTGAGTTAACTGGTATGGATTGGCTATTGAAAAATGTACGCTGCTCGTTTTTGTTAAAGAAATGCACGACTGGTTATCGATTTGAGTACAGGGCAGATGGTTTGTCGTTCAATCTCTCTCTGTGGACGATTTGTCGTCAATTTTTTTGTCCTGGGTAAGAATTGTACGTCGTCGTTGTTTCGCTAAAATATAGACGGTTTGTCGTCTCTTAAAATCAGATGCTACGTCGTTCTATGTCTCTAGACAGACTATTTGTCGTCTAATCTTTAGCATCGTGCGAAAATAAAATGCGGAAATTTCCACGCCTGTTAAAACCCGTCGTCTAGTCCGAGCTTAAACAGACAGCGCCGGCAGCGAAAACGCTCTGCTCGCGAATATCAAACATTCAGCCAACAAGAAACTGTCTTATAAGTAAGCTAAATATTTCTTAGTTTGCTCTTAAATCTGAATTACGGTTAGCGTTTAGCGACGTTAAATTAACGTTGTTATTATTCTAATGTATGTCACTGGAGGTCTTCTATTAGCCGTCCACCGATCCCAGACGTGGACAAGGATCGCGAAAATCAAGAGCCTATTCTTCAGGAAATTATCAACGTCAAGGTCCTTTGGTCAGTTTCATTGCTTTACATAAATAATATTCGTTCAGTAATTTTTTTTTTTCCTTACGAAAAAATCTTTTGCTAATGATTGTAGATGATAGAGAGTGGGGAGAAAGAACGATTGAAGGAGCTTCTGAGAGAGAGGCTTATAGAATGCGGTTGGAGGGATGAGATGAAATCTCTTTGCAGGTCCCCCCTCCCCCCCCCCCCCTCAGCATATAGTAATACTGCAATATTAACTGCAATTTATTTATTTACGTTAATAAAGAATAGTTCTTGTTATAGACTTATAGTTTCTGGGTTACGAAAAAAACCATGCTCTTATCAGAAGAATGAAACGAATATTCTTACCGGCTACATTCTATTTTGTTTTACATACGGAAAAGGGTTCAATATTCTAGTGTAACAAATCACTGAGGTGGTGGTTGCTTGATAATAGAATGATAAGGAGGCTGTTAATGATATCATGTTTGAGCTATATCATTGTTTTCTGATTGATTGTGCTAGATGCGAATATGGATTTATGTTTAGATTTTAGCTTGCATTGATGGGTATGTCTCCACATAATTAACTTCATTTCAAGATATGTATATGGGGATCTATTTTCTTACTGATCTGCTAAATCATTTTATTTTTCTCTGCATTATGTACGTTGATAAAATTTAAGATTATAATTTCTTCATAAGTAAGCTTCAGTGATATCCCCAAGCTCTGTATTGTAAGTAGCTATCATCTGCAAGAACAATAACCTGCTATCTTAATATTTTTCTGTCCCTGTTTGGTTATTTATCAATATAAACCCAAGTCCTTTTGGCTTAGGATTTCAAAGCCCTACTTGTATGTTGCTATCTCTGGATGAATCCAACATCTGTTTTTAGCTGTCTATGGCTTTTTATTGTGCTTAGATGGTGACTTACTTGCATACAATTTTGTTACTTGTGATTTGAACAAGGGCGTATACAAGGAAAAGGGGAAGGAATAATGTTACAGTAGATGATTTAGAGCATGTTATTACCCCGAAGGGCAGAGGTGATTTTTTCCCTCACAACAATCCTTTATCCCCATTTTGGAGAAATTCTGCCAGACTCTATGTGGTTGCTTTCGTATTGTAGATCCTCACATTCATATTTGTAACTAGGGGCAATTCATTTTATTTGTGGGTTTGTTAATGAGATTTCATTTTGGAATTCTGACCTTATTTTGTGGTTAAAATAAACACAACAGCAGCTCGGTATACTATATGGAAATGGGAAGGGAGGGGAAACAGGGAGAGAAGAAATATGAGGTTTGAGAAATCAAAATTTACTTAAACTATGGATGAATGAGGTTTGAAGTATGTTTAATGCATTTAACTTGAAATCATAAATCCTAATTCCTTCATTGTATTGGTTAGATGATCTAGCTATTTAGCTCATGCAAGTATGAGAAGAAAGACACACTGAGGTAGCTCAAAAAAATTTTTTTTTTTTTTTGCTTTGCTTTTCAAATTTTACCTGAATCAATTTTTATATTTGGATTTTCTTCGTACATTGATCGATGCAACAGTTTTTCTTTTTACCCTTTTCTTTTGTGGGTGAATATCATGTGTCATGTGCATCATTCTCTGAATTAGAAGTATATATACCAATTTGATAGGTCAGTTGGTGTTTATTTGTTCTTCTATGCAACTTAAATTGGAGGATGATTGAAGCTTTCAATTTGCCACATAAGTGGTTGATTGATGTCTTTCATGCCACAGCATAAAGTACTTTTGCAGCGTCTAATGAGTTATGCGAATTTACTGTTTTCATTGCTTGTGTTATGCAGCGTCTGTTCCTGATCCAGTGAAGGCTGAGCTGTTGTGGCGAATCAGATCATTTCTAGCATCAACTGCCATTAGATCTGATATTGCTAGTTGGCAAACCTTGCTACTGAGTTTCCTTCTGAAGAGGCATCCCTTGTACAGAAGTTTGAAAATTGGAAGCTTATTTTTTCTGCTAAGTGCTGTCCATATGTAGTCAAATCATTCAAAGACAGTTTTCTTAGAAAGTGGAAACCAAGTAACCAACCAAAAAAAAAAATTGTAATTTTACACTCCCAGTCCTTGTTGTTCAGCAAAAAATCATACGAATGAAAAGAAGTCTCAACTTGGATCTGATAGTGTTATCATGCCCCATTACAAAATCTAAACATTCCCATAAATTTTAAAAGATGAGAGTCATCAATGTGTTTTTGTTATTCTAGCAAGCCTGGCAAGTTTCAAAAAACACCATTGGCAGGGTGGTCTCCAGGCTACCCAAGTAACAATATTAAGTGGTAAACAGTGATTGAATAATCAAATAATATATTTTATTTACTCACAGTGATCAGTTTGCATAATTTGTTCCAGAAATACTGAACCAAAAAGAAGGTGAGGGCGGAAAGAGAAAAATTAATATATTTTAAAACAAGCAACTGCTATTGAACAACTACCAAAATCAAAATAATAGTAATTTTTAGCCTTTAGGTTGCAATATCTTGTGTGAAAAATAAGTTTTTAAATTTTACTCGGTACTTGTGGTTGCATGCATCTTTTTATTATTTACACAAATAAATTAAAAATAAGGAAGGGACATTTCTTATACGATTCATGTTTGACTTAATTCAACATTGTATTATAAAAATTCATATGTGTTTAAGGTTCCATTTAATATATCTTTTCAAATGAAATTTATTTAAGCAGAATTTTTATTAACAGAATTATTATAAGTAGATTTTTTACAAAAAAAAAATAATTGTTAGGTTCACTGATTGTCCACGAGAGTTTTATTAAGAATTATAAAATTATTTTAATAAATAAATTTTTGAAAATTATGTTATAAAATTAATAAGATAAAATTATCAAATAAGTTTAAATATAAAAAAATTATCAAATAAGTTTAAAATATTTTATATATTTTAATTTTTTAATCTCTATTTTAAAATTAGCTTTTTATTAATAAAAATAATTTTGTAATTTTTAAAAAATAATTAAATTACAAAAAAAAATTATAAAATTAAAGTAGTCAAACCAAACAGCCAGTGAAACCAAAGTGAAGGCCGAGCGCCTTTGGGCTACCACGATATAAAGCGCACTCGGGGTTTTAAGTTTAAGCGAAAACTGCCGCCAGCACTTGAATCCTCAGGCATGGAATTCTCACAAAGCGATTTCGATCGGCTCTTGTTGTCCGAACACAATCGTAAAACAGCCGAAGCTAATTACGCCAAAGACCCTCTCGACGCCGACGTCAGTATCTCCTTCCTTTTACTTAACTCTTTATTTATTTTCTCAATTAATTAAAATGTTTATTTATTTTCTCTATTAAGAAGAGGTTATTTAATGCTATCATTTATTTTCCTTTTCCTATATAGTTTTTGTTTGGTAGTTTTACTGAATTATTTGATCACAAAAATTATGCAGAATCTGACAAGGTGGGGAGAAGCATTGGTTGAATTGTCTCAATTTGAAAGTGTCTCTGACTCGAAGAAGATAATAAATGGTTGATGTTTTTCTTTAATAACCCAAATTAGCACTTTTTGATAGCTGCTAATTATTCTCTTTGTTTTTTTTTCCCAATTCATTTTTGTTGATGGAATGAACTATACCTGTTTACAGAAGCCATTTCAAAATTTGAGAAGGCTTTAGTGATAGATCCTGCAAAGCATTATACATTATGGAGTCTCGGAAATGCTCACACTTCTTGTGGACTTTTGACTGCCGATCTTTCTGAGGCAAAAGGTGATTTTGATAAGGCATCAGAGTTTTTCCAAAGAGCAGTAGATGAGGTAATCTATTGAGTTTTCTAGCAATAAAAATATTTAATTTTTCAAATGTTCAGAATCTGTTAGAAGTTTAATAATGTGGAATTTATCATTGTAGGAACCAACTAATGAGCTCTATCAGAAATCTTTAGAACTCAGTGCTAAGGTATTGCTTTCTTACTTGTTTTTGTTTTTGTTCGAATATGTACGTGCTGGTTTTGATATCGAAGTTTTTCATGTGGATGCCATCTGTCAACTGTCAATATCAGAGAACTTGCCTAATAATTGATTGGCTAGTTAAATAAGAAGCTTTGAGGACTTTTTTTGTTAATTTTATTTTTCTTTTGGTTGGAGGGTTTCTTTTCAACTTCTCTCAAACACTAGATCAACAATGTTTTATTAGGAACTGGAGGCATGGGTTGGGTTTGTAAGGAATGTTCAAATCCATATCAGTTTATTGAGCAGAGTTTTTAAGGTTTCCTTTCTAGTCTTCATCTTGACATTTATCTTGTATACCATTGAGTTGTCTGGACATAGGTAAAATCAGTTGGGTTTGGTAACTCTACGAGGTCCTGGCAGGTGTTGAGTAATAAGGATGTGTGCTGAAATTTTTAGACAATTCCTTTATGAACTAGGGATTAAATAACCCTTTTTTGTTATGTCTTCGTGAACTGAAGTCATCAATTGTCTTCTCTGCCTAGGCACCAGAACTGCATATGGAGCTCCATAAACATGGAATTAGTCAGCAGGCTCTTGGTGGAGGATCTTCTGCTTCTAAGGCACAGGTGTGGGTTCTCGATTATTGTTATTTTCTTAGTGCAAACCAAAATAACTCTTTCCATCTTTACCAGATAAATTTTTGCATATGTGTTAACCCAAGTGAAAATGGCTTTTTGGTTTTCTTCATAAGTAATCTCTAGCCAATAGATAGCAACTCGCCATCTTTGTGATGTTCTGGAAATTGTTGAAATTTCTTCACGATAAATTAAAGCATTTAGGGTTTTGTGCACCGATTGGCCTGTCACATACACACTATTCAATCATGTTGGAAATTTCATTACCAAAGGGTAAATTGTGTGTAAAGCCCCTCCATGAAATTTTCTGTTGAACTATTTTTTATCTAGTCAAAAAGAAAAAAAATGAAAGGAAAATATCTGGGTAGAAAGCATTCTTGACAATTTCTCTATGATTCAATCTCATGGCTGACATTAGTACTCAAATGGGATCTTTTTTTCCTACTAGCATGATTCCCCATACCCTTTTATTAGTATCTAAATCTAATTTCTGTTGTAATAAATGGTGGCTCATCTTATTCATGCTAAAAGAAAAGAAAACTATTTGATTTTATCTGGAAACATTGGATTCTATGGTCAGAAGGCATATAGGTGCTGATTTATTCATCGTTGTTGTATTCCTAGAAATGTTTGCTCGAGATGAGAGGATGTGTTGAAGAGCTTATACATATGTATATGGTGTTGCTATTAAAATATTTCATTTTACAATAGTCATCTTTTGTGTCTCTAATTTTTTTATTTTTATTTTTTTTGGCCTCAAATTTGATTGTTTCCTTTTAGAGTTTCAAGAAGAAGAGCAGTGATCTAAAGTACGATATATTTGGATGGGTAATCCTTGCTGTTGGAATTGTTGCATGGGTTGGAATGGCGAATTCCCGCATTCCTCCACCTCCTGCAAGATAAGCTTTACATATGCTTCTTCTTTAAAATAACCATGTTGGTGCATTTTAGCAAAGGATTTTCCGAGGATGAGATCAGTTTTGTGGACTACTGCATTTGTTATGCTACCACGTGTTGATTTTACTCCACAATGTTTTCCATCCTTCATTTAAGTAGGATTATTACTTTTAACACACATTTTTCAATCTGTTTGTTTGTTAACTTAAAACAGTGGCAGAATCGCATAATTATGATTTTTAGCCTTTCTTGTTGATCCACCGATCTTTATGCGTGGTTGGTCCACCCGGCTTTTCTTTAGTCATTTATGGAGGATTCTTTTAAGGCAACACTATTTTTGTTAGTTTTTAAGGATGATAGATCTTTTGTTTCTATTGAACAAGAATGGTTGCTCCTGTGTGTATTATTTTGCCTAAATTGCTCTCTATTTTTTCAATTATTTCCAATATATCAGTGGGATTTTCCCTTTGAAAGGTGGATAACTGGGAAAAAATTGGCAAGTAAAAATTATTATATTCTCCTGGACTTTGAATATCAGGGATAATTCTTTTAGTCATGCAACTGTCAGACATCTTAGAAAAGGTTTAAAAACATTTATTCAAGTCTTTTCATTGTCTTTGTTTGCACTTTCTGCCAACTTTTCTAATCAGCAATTTCCAAAGGAGATAAAGTACATAGGAATTTTTGCTCTTGTGTTTCGATACTCATCTAAACATAAAATACTAATAATAATAATAAATAAATAAATAAATAAAACCCTTCAATCATGATGGGAACTTTGGGGCCATTTCTGATTACTTACTGTGCAATAACCTAATGGAATGAATTTGAACTTGTGATAAGAGAAATGGACAGAAATAAATTTAATATGGAAAGGTAGAGTTATTTTTTGACATTCTTTTTCATTTGAGGGCAATAGAAGACTGAATCACAAATTTCTTTATGAATTTTGTTTCCATTTTCTTATAATGTTCCTAGCTTTCTAAATTTCTGAGTTGCTTGCAATTTAGGAATCCCCATCCAATGAGATTTGGACTCTGGCTTCCTCAAGCAAAGTTCCGCTGCTTTAGTTCCATTTGTGTTTGTTTTACCCATTCAATGAACAACTCACATTTTTATTCTTTCAAAATTAATTTACCTCTCTGATTGATCAGGAATCTGGCTTTAGTCTTTATAATTTGCTCTCATGCAGCTTACACTCTCACTCTGATTTTCTTGGTAGAGACTTATTTTAGATTTTCCTCTAACGTCTGAGGTTTAGGGGTTCTTTGTATGTAATCCTAAAAGAAGAGACTTGTTCCTCAGTCTGGGAAAGAGGTGACCAGAGGTGCATAACCATTGATAGGAGTGCAAGAATCCCATGAAGAGGAGCTGAAGTGCTTTAGTTCTTGTACTCATAGTGCCTCATAATATATGGGTTCCACACGTGTATGCATGCATTTCAGTATTACCGATCAATAAGTAATGCCTCGCAATGGCTTAAAATGCCTGACTAAAACTCACTTGTCCACAGTACTTCTCATAGTTCTAGCACCGATTGACTTCGCATTTTGCCTATTTTACCCACCTTTAGCATACTTAGCCTATCTTCCACATTTTTTATTTGTTTCCTTGCGATTTAGCGGTATGGTGGATTAATTAATTAATGCTGGACATCAATAGGGTTGCTGATAAATAGGAAACTGAATTTCCTCTATGTTAAGAGCATGTATAATGTAATGCGTTGTAATGCCTAAATACCACCCACCCCAAAACCAATGCCCAAAATTTTTATTTGTTTATTTTTCTGAACGACGGATAAATTGATTGCAAGCCTAAAAGAGGCGCTCCTAGAAATACTGAATTTCTGTGGGCCTAACTAATCAGAGGTAGAAACTGATGATATTGTTGGTGTCCTATTGAATTTTTCAAACAAAAATAACAACGCATATTTATTAGTCTTTATATGATTATGTGCAGACATATTGGGCCCTGATATTTAATTTGCATATGCTTTTTTTGAGTTGTTATCTTGGTCTGTTTAGAGCCTTGAAGTGAAATATAATTTGATACATATAAAGAGCTCATGCATCCTTCCATAGTGGCATTGATTTATTTTTGTTCTTATCTTGAAGTAATGGTAGGTCCTGTGGGTCTGAAAAGTGACATCTATGCTATATTTCTTACCTTATAAGCTTAATTGTTTAGGGAATTTGTTCGCTTATGTAAATTTGATGATGCTTCTACACTTAAGCATATACCAAATGTTCTTGGGAAATCTTGTTAGGAAAGCTTAACCTGATATTTTGCCACACTAATCTTAGTAAGGAATTTCTCTGGCATATGCATTGTTCTGGTTATCAACGAAACACACAGTGTATGTTTAGTGACTGAGGCTGTGAATTTTGGTGTTATGTAGTTCGAGCTTGGAGTTAACCATTTGTTGAACATTGCTCAGCCTGGTTATGCTTAATAATCTTATTGTTGGACCTTTTTCCTTCTGGTGGTTAAGAAATCTTGTTGACTATCTGGAGAAAGGTTTCTAGCTACCATGGTAATTATTCAACCTAGTTGTCCTAGGATTCACTAGAGCATATCTACTGATTTTCTACAAAAGTGCAAACGTCTTTCAGGAATAAAGCAGTGCCATTTAGTAAAGTAAACTTTTGATGCGATCATTGCCTTCTCTCTACTCCAATGGTATCCATTCCTTTAGGCACTTTGCTTCTTTCCTCTTTTAGAATGACACGTATATGTGCCATGTATAGGATATTTTATTACATCCATCATTAATATTTATTGGATTCTTTGAGGTCCAGCCCTTCTTGCCACCACTGTGGTACTCTTATCCTGATGCTTCCACGCTACTCAATTATTATTTTTTTCTTGTGATCCAGAAACCATCTTGGTTGTACTCATTTTTAATGTTTCAGACCATTGTCACTTTCAGTAATGCTATCTATGGATCCCAACATTTTAATCCTAACTTTGAGTGATGTTGCATTCATTTATTGGATATGGTGAAATAATAATTTTACAAGTTATGAAATTCATCATCCAATGAATGATGAGTGATGTATAGAAGTTGGAGCTAAAATGTTGGGCTCCCTAACACTGTTGTTGGCACTGAAAACATCTATTGTTATCAGTTTGCAGACAGTAATACAGTGTTTATCTTGTTGATTTTAGTAATTTCCAATAGTTGGCTCTGCAACTTGCTGGTTCTTCTTTTGTTGAAAGTGAATTTAGAGTCTGTTATGACGTAGCTCTGGCTAGCATCATGTGCTTGTTTCATACACTTTCAGGTTCTTTAGTCTAGGCTAGTTACAGAATACAGAGTAGTGCAGAACATTTAACATTTAAGGCTGCATCTGGAATTAGATTTGATTCTATATTATTGAGATTATACATCTATGTAAAATCAAATACGTTACATCTAATACTTATTAAACATCTCTGACCGAATCAGGTTAATTTTGCTGCAATGGGCCACCATTTTCTTATACTAACATTCAAGTTGTGGGTTCACTGGCAAATCCATGCTGGACGCCTTTCCATTAGTGGAAAGAAATCTCACCGGGCAAAAGAATTCTGAGAATTAAGTGTTTTTTAATATGTAGTGTTTGGAGTGTGAATGTTGGGGAAGTAGCATGATAATTTTAAAGTAATAAAAGCTAACAGGGCATTCCACTTTGTTCAGCTTTTGTGTTTTGCTCTAGGATGCGTGGAGAAGCATCTAGTAGAGAAATATTTTCTGCTGGAAAGACACCCGGCTTTTGCATTTCCCTCAACTACCCACTCTTCCATTGCCTCCCCTTGGGTGAGTATTCTTTTTTCCATTTTTTTTTCCCTTTCAATTTAATAAAAGAGGGACCATTGATTTTGTGGTCCTTTCCTCCAATAGTTGTTAGGCTCCAGTAACATAGGACTTAGTGCTGTGTTTAATAATTTCCTACTTCCTATGCTTTCCACAAAGTAGAGTCTCTGTAATCCAACAATAAGAGAAGCTTAGCGAGATTTTGTCTACGTGTGCGCTGATTAAATGTTCCATATCTGGTAATAAGTTATTGGATTTCTCCCTACATAGTGCTGTGGGGGGCTGATATTTTCATTTGATTTGAGGATATATTGTAAGATCGAGAAGTTGGGCGGTTTTCAGATTTAAGCATGTTGATTCGTGGCAGGTGGCGTACCAAATTATTTAGAGGGTCCTACAGGCAAGTTTACTGCAGATTATTGGCCATTGAGGAGATCGATGCCTGTAATTGTTAGTATCTGCATTATGTTAACATGTGTTCAAGAAGAATACTTGTCCAATAAAGCGCTGGCCGTACGAGTCGTTAAAGAGCGGAAGAGTTCGAGCAAAGCCAACCGTATCCCGTATCTTAGAACATTAAAAAAATATGATTAATTTTTTTTTCAACAGTTTCAAAAAATTATAAAGTAGAGTAATGCTGCGGGCACAAACCCTTCTGCAATGCTTTTTTTTTTTTTAAATTTATTTAACAAAACACACTAAAACTGGTATTGGAATGTTATAATATTGCCATATCTTCTGGATTCGAGAGGAGGAGGTTATATGGGACATAATTATATGATATGACACATTTACTACTTGGAATTTTTTGTGGTAAAACTTTTGAACAAAGTAAATATCATAACTTTTAATAAATTGAGGACTAAGCTATGACCTGAATTTGAATACAATGTATTTTCTGTCTTTTAACGGCTTAGTAGTTACTCATTTCTTTCAATATAGAAATTGGAATGAGCTCTCATGGGGGCTTGATTTTCCTGGACATTTTTTTTTTTTGGCATCTTTGAGGGAGTAGATTTTTCAATTAATACTCAATTGAACATTTGGATTATATATATATATAGGTGATACACTTTTTGATAAAAAGGAAAAAGAAACTTAATTCTTCATTAAAATGATTTTTTTTCTTTTTTTTAAGTTGTAGGGCGACTGTTACAGGCTTAGAGCCAAGGTAACTATGAGAGGGCGTGAAAACTAACCTCCTTGTGCATGTCAGTCAGGTTTTCTCACATATCTAGCGCGGCATTTATATATTAGTTTAATTAGTATAAACTTATTTTTTTTATAATGAATAAAAAAAGTTTTAGTAAAAAGTATGAAATATGTTCATCTTAGGATAAGTTTTTTTTTTTATTTATCTTCTTTTGTTTTGTATTTTTTTGAACTGTCTAATTTTTGCGAGTAAAATTCAAATTCAAATATTCTTTACTATGCTCTAGAGTAATGTTCATTTTTCATTTACTCTTTACTAGATGTATGTTTTAACTAATTATTATATATATTAGTTTAATTAGTATAAACTCATTTTTTTTATAATGAATAAAAAAAGTTTTAGTAAAAAGTATGAAATATGTTCATCTTAGGATAAGTTTTTTATTTATCTTCTTTCTTTTGTATTTTTTTAAACTGTCCAATTTTGGTGAGTAAAATTCAAATTCAAATAATTTTTACTGTGCTCTAGAGTAATGTTCATTTTTCATTAACTCTTTACTAGACGAATGTTTCAACTAATTAGGATAACATTCATACGTAAGCAGTGAACAATAGATGAATAAACAGAAATGAACAATAGATGAATAGATAAATAGATGAATAGAAAGAAATGTTCCCAGAACAACAAAGAATTTCTTAGTGAAGGATAAGCTAAAATCCGCTGTGCTAATGAAAAATTACAATGCTTTCATGACATGGAGTCGATAAGATTTGAAATCTATGTATGGAGCATTCAAAGTAAAGAAAAACTAGAAGCTACAATTACTATATTGGGTTAGAGTTAGGTGAGCAAGCTTCATGGGTTTGGATGTCGTTTTCCCTGCTAGGGCCATCGAGATTTGCAGTGATACTGCCTTTGAGTCCCAGTCTCGCAGATTAAACGTGTCGTCAGCACAGCCAAAGTTCTCTATATGAGTTATGGTCGTTGTAAGGTACGGAAATATTAGCACCGCCATTATTGAGAAGCAAATGGCTCCAGTTGTAGAGTTACTTCACCTTTCTTTTAGATATTCTCTACACTTGGCCATCCGATAAATGGTGACACCAAAAAAACCATGTCTTATTTTAAAGAGACGTCGCCTTTGATTCATCTTTTACAGACTTAAAGGGAAATGGGAAGGGTAAAATCCTTTTGGCATTTCCCAAAGTTATGAGCGTATTCTATTCAAGTTCCCGAAATATTTGTTGGGCAGAATTTGGATGGAATCTATCCTTATTTAAATCAACATACCCAAATCGTATCGATCCAAAAGGGAAAAATTGAAAATAAATAAATAAAATAAGTGGACAGATATACCAGTCTATAATTGAGTGGATGTTCACATGGTTTCCAAAATTGTGTCTAACAGTACAATTTGCTACACAAAGATTGTAGCGTTGCTTTGTTTGAGGTCTGGACAGAACATGTTCCGCGATAACCCACTTCAGAACGAGCCTGTTACACAATCACACGACTGAAGCTGTCCGTGTTTTTCTCGCCTCAAGACTCGAGCCTTGTCATTTCTCCTCCCGTATATTGCCACGTGAAATGCATTATGCATGAATTGCCAGTAACATCGCAACACGTTGTATTGTGCAGTGAAGTAGTGTTTGGGGAAAGGCGGGCAAAAGAGAAACGACAGAGAGACATGCACATAATATGAAAATCAAATAGCTCACCGACTTGTTGAATGTAAAATATGTGTATAATGCTGCAGCTTGTAGATAAAAAGATATTGCATTAATGCTAGCATATGGTCCATTAGAGAGAAAGGCTTTGTGCGTCTTTAATTTGTCTTAACTACTGATCGAGACTCTCAGATGATACGAAATATTTGCTCATGAATAGTTTAATGAGCAACTGGATAGTTTCTGTGATGAGTAATTACAGTATTAGCTTGTGTACAGGGAGATAATTTATATGGTTTTACTGATTTTCAGCTTTTTGAGTCTTTAATTATGGCAAGACGAATCGATTTTTCTTTGTATGGATTTTCGAATTAGAATCTGGGCCTCATTTAATTTTCTAGTGAGTACTAAATCGTTTTTTCTATTTTTCTAACCTAACAGCAAGTAATCAATGCCTGTCATAATCAAATCAACTGAATCATTGTGATTTTATTCTTTTTTTGCGTCGCGCTTTTCATATCATGATTGTAAGTTTTTGAATAAATGAAAAATTCAAGTTGCTTAAGTACGAGGCCAACATTTTTCATAGGTGGGCAGAACACAAATTAAAATCGGAGACATGGGTGATTCCAGCGTCGCAAATATAATAATGGATTTCCAGCTTGCCAGGTATAATGGCATGCTATTTTTTCTTGTTTTTTTAATTATTATTTTAATGTATATAATCATCAACTATCATTTTAGCATTAACTAGAAAAGCTTCAGTGTCACTTTATATAGTACAATTTCGTGGAGGAAAGTTAAGTGATTTAGCTTTTTTGCTCAGCGCGTGAACCTTATACCCTAATTAATCATGGTTAGTAATAAAGTAACCACATATTTTTAACTAGGGATCACTTTCCACGTACTATATATACGAATCGTCCCACATGCGATCTCCTCACGACAGACGTCCATCTCTACACAATTCTATAAGCTTTTGATCTGTAATTCTCTCTCTTTTATCCCCAACCCCCTTTCAAAATGAAAATTTATTACATGCTAGCCTGTAGCCTGTGTATCCCAGCCCTTAGTTTTATTGACACAAGCAAAGCTTCGTGGCCTTTGACTCTCATTTTATTTTCGTTTTTCTCTATCATCCCTTTTTTTCTCAGCCTTTGGCTTGTCCCTGGAGGCTTTGCATGGAGAAACTATAATGAAATCTCAGCAAAGCTTCGTGGCCCGATTGGATGGCCAGTATTAGGCACCTTGCCATGCATGGGTTCTTTAGCTCATCGTAAGTTAGCTTCAATGGCAGCTTCATTGGGTGCAAACAGACTCATGGCGTTAAGTTTTGGCCCAACGCGCGTCATCATCAGCAGCCACCCGGAAACTGCTAGGGAAATCCTCTCAGGATCTTCATTTTCCGACCGTCCAATCAAAGAATCAGCTCGTCTGCTGATGTTTGAACGTGCCATTGGCTTTGCTCCCTCGGGGAAGTACTGGCGCCACCTGAGAAGACTTGCAGCAAATCACATGTTCTCCCCTAGGAGAATTTCCGGACTGGAGATTCTACGACAGCGTTTAGCTGACGAAATGTTATTGAAAGTGAGCCAACAAATGGAGAATAAAGGAGCGGTGAAAGTGAGGGAGGTATTGCAAAAAGGGTCTTTAGGTAATATACTAGAGAGTTTGTTCGGGGCCTCGGTTATTAGTTTAGAGAGAGAAGAGCTAGAGGCCATGGTTAAAGAAGGATATGAATTAATAGCACAATTTAATTGGGACGATTATTTTCCTCTGAACTTGTTAGACTTTTGTGGAGTTAAAAGAAGGTGCCATAAATTGGCTGGTAGGGTTAAAACTCTTATAGGGCAAGTCGTTCAAGAAAGGAAAAGAAATTCCGGAGAAAATAATAATGGGGGAATCGACTTTCTTAGTGCTTTGTTATCTTTGCCTAAAGAGGATCAGTTGTCTGATGCAGACATGGTCGCTATTTTGTGGGTAAGCTTCTCTTTCTCTTTCTCTTTCTCTTTCCCACACTCACACAAAAAGTAAACATTCGTGAACTTCAACTTGTTTTGTTATCTATGATGATTAGACGAATCTTCTGCCTACTCATATTTGTAAAATTTTTATGGATAAATTTTCTATTTAAAAAAACCTAGAAAACACAGAAAAGGCACCAGACTTTTTACCGATGTCAGGAAAGGAAATCTTTGAGTTAATTATTTTTCTTTAAGACCTTACACTGTGTCAAAAATGACAGCGTGTAAACAAAATATCTTTAATCTAGATCAAAATAATCATTTTCACAATTTCCGACTTAACTTCAAATATATTATGTTTGTTTCCTAGTGATGATTTTTAAAAGTTGATGTGTCTCTCATTATCTTTCTACCATCTTTCATGTCAGCCTAATGTCCTTTCTTTTTTTTTTTTTTTTCTTGTCTGTCTGCTTGAAAGATCTTGACACTCTCAGTGGCAGTGCTTAGCCTTATGCTTGGATACAGATATCCTAGACGCATTCTCTAGCTTTCACCCTACAGATTAAAGATTTCACACCAACCCTCCTAATCCTAATTTGTTGACTGATTAGTCAATAGATCACTCAAAATTAAAAAAAGTTTCAGCAATAATGTTTCGTAGTTACTAGGTTGACCAAAATATCTTAATTTGTGCGTCTCCGTCGATATTTTATCAATACTTTTATCCAATAATTACTTTTTTTGCCCCCTCAATCATGTAGGAGATGGTATTTCGAGGAACGGACACAGTGGCAATACTACTCGAATGGATCATGGCTAGGATTGCTCTGCATCAAGACATCCAGACAAAAGTTCAAAATGAAATTGACAAGTGCGTCGGTCGCGACAGGCACGTGGAAGACTCGGACATCCCCAGCCTCCCCTACCTCCAGGCTATAGTCAAAGAGGTTCTCCGAATGCACCCCCCGGGGCCATTACTCTCGTGGGCCCGCCTTGCTGTCCACGAAGTCCACGTGGACAAGACCTTTGTGCCAGCTGGTACGACAGCAATGGTCAACATGTGGGCCATCACCCACGATCCAACCATCTGGAAGAACCCATGGACCTTCATGCCCGAAAGGTTCATCGAAGAGGACGTGCCCATCATGGGGTCAGATTTAAGGCTAGCACCATTCGGATCAGGCCGCAGGGTGTGCCCCGGCAAGGCCCTTGGCGTGGCCACCGTGCATCTATGGCTTGCCCGGCTTCTGCACAGATTCCGGTGGCTGCCGGCACAGGCCGTTGATCTTTCGGAGACACTGAAGCTTTCCCTTGAAATGAAGAAACCACTAACATGCCGTGTGGTACCCCGGTTTGCGCAGTAATTCTGTCAGGCTATGGTAAATGTCAGTAGGAAAATGAAAAATGTGCATATCAGTTAATAAGCTTACATATGTAGTTTTAAGAGGTGTGGTTCTTCGATCCAAGTGTATGCAACTACTGTGATTAGGAAGGCACTAAACCGTGCTAGGGATTTCAACTATAACTCTAGCATTTGATTCAACTAATATGATAATTTTTCCGTAATTGTCATATTTTTCAGTTATTAATATTATTATGGAAATGTGTGATTATAGTTTCGAAAATTAATGATTAATATGATCACGTGGCAATTAAAAAAGATTGCAATATTAATTAAAACTCAAATGTTTGGATAATTGTTGGGGTCCTTAGTATTATTATACCCTAAATCCCTCTGGTTGAAACTTGTCTGTGAGGGCTCCAATCCTTTAACACGACAGACTGCTTTTAGCTATCGGAATCGAGAGTTTGGTTGGGTATAAATTAAATATTTGATATTACATGTACATTATTATGTTAATTATTATTCTATTAACAAGTAAAAATTTTTAGTAATAAAATAAAGCTGTGCATCTTTAAAGTTATATCACTACTTTAGATTAGAAATCCATTAGGGAAGCGGATGATATAAAGATCATTTTCCAAATAGAGTTTGGTGGGACATGGAAATAATCTTGTCATCTTTTGAATGTTTCGGAGCTAAAGACCTTGTTGTAAAAGAATCATTCGGTTCATTAGTAATTTGCTTTGCATGCATTGTCCCACCACTAACTTAAGTTTAACACAATTTTATTTATTTATTCATTTATTTGAAAATTTTGGTTTAACACTGATGACAAATAATACTAACGTGTATTTTTTGGTCATTAATCGGACGAGTTAAAAAGGAAAAATGAAATTTAGAAGAGGATCAAACAAATTTGGAAGAAGTGAAAAATTGTGAGGCCAGTTATTAATTTCAAAAGAAATTTTGAAATGGTGAATGATCCCTTAACTATTATAATTTGAACTAATTATTCAAATTTTTATTTTGTTAAAATTATTTAAAAATATCTATATTGTTATTTTCATAACTATTGACTTCAAACACATTGATCATGCAAAAAGTGAAATATAGATGATAATTACAAATTAATAACATAAATAGATATATAACAAGGATGTTTTTTTTTTTTTTTGGGGAAAAATAAGAACTATCCTGAAACCTTTTTTTTTTTTTTTGATAATTTGTGTTGTACTGATAAAAGAACAATTTATCCAATTTGAAAAATACAAACACAGCCACCGTCTTGAAAACGTAATAACGCCTGTAAGGCTTGAGAGTTGATCATGCGTTTGAATAACTATCAATGTTGCAATTAAAATACGTTCATAATAATTTTTGAGAAAAATAATTAGTTTGAAAGACATCTTTTAATTATTTGTTCAATTAGAATATATATAGTTAATAAAATTTATGAATAAAATTTATGGGAAAAAGAAAGACTTATTAATTAAGTTATTCATTATTATAACATCATTCTTCATGGATAAGCAAAGAATATTATCTTTAGTATCAGTTAATTATAACTTATTTAATAACTATAAATACTTATTTAATTTATAAATTCTTTTTTATTATCGTTGGGTTGGTTTTTGAATTGAGGTTTTCAAGATTAAATAAATTATTTTATCCCTCCTGTCTAACTCAAAATTTGAGTTCTTGAAAGTAAATATGGAATTTTTTTAAAATATTAAAATATTTAAAATGTCTTTATGTATTTGAAACCTTAATTGGCCTTCTTCTTCTTTTTTTCCAAAACAAATTTATCCACAGTCCATTGATAGATCATTAATTTGCTTTATAGGTGTAAAAGAGGACTTAAATCGTAAAACGTATGATTTTGCTTGTTTAAGTTTGCTCAAGTGATCAAACAATTCAATATGACTCAAAACCATTTGTGATTTGTGGTCAGAAACAAATGAGAGCAAATCAGACAACACTCGATATGGACTCTTCTTTCTATTATTAATTAGACGTATAATTGAAGCTCGATGGCTTTATTACAACTTACAAGTCGCTTTAATTTGATTATAATTATAGGCATTAACATCGTCTGCATGCATGTTAAGACCTATGCTCTTTTGGGCGAACTTTGTTCCTTCAATTTTTTGAATGGGAAACTTTGTTCCTTTAATATAACAATATAATCAAGATATCTAAAGGCAAGCTCCTAAAGTTTCGGCTTTATAAAAATCCACATCCCTTTGATATTTCATATTTGCTTTTGTATGTTCTCCCCTTACAGCTTGAAAGGCAAGCTCCTTTACACGCAAACACACAACACCCCAGCTTTTGGATTAACAAGTGAAATGCTTCACAAATCTAGTGTCTCATTGATCTGGGACCCGCCACGTAGTACCTTAATTGAGCTTTCTTATTTGACATATACAAAAAGAATTCATGGCCGCCTCGCTTAAGGTTGCTCTCTTTTAAGACGTGCTGTGCCCATTTGCTCTATGACTTGAAACCTTATTGGAATCGACTCCATATCCTCTGTTATTAAGACATTCAATCTAAAGTGGCTTAATTATTTTAAAACATAAATAAATAAACGTGGATAAGCTTGCTGGCAAATCAAACTGACTTGTCAAAGCGGAATCGACTTGGGCAGTTCAATGCTATTTAAGTATCTTATATTCATATGATATATTTCTTACTGCATTGTACTTCTACTTTTTGAAAGTATAATGATTTAGCACGTCCGCTTGTGGTTCACTATGGACGCAGCCATAACTTGTGTTCAGCTGGGGCACGTTTAAAACACACTACAAATTTAAATATTTGAAGACTATTATAATAATCGTTAGTAATATATATGCTCCTTAATGAGTTTTCACAACGACTGTTATAATAATTATTGATAATATATATGCTCTTTAATGAGTTTTCATGTTTTTAAGAACATGCATGATAGTTTTATGGTTAATTCATACTTTAAATTGTATACACTTATTAGTGGTAACAATGTAATAATAGAAGTATTATACTGTTGTCTAATAAGATTAGATGTCTCCATGGTTTGCTTTTGTTACTTGTTGGTCTTCTAGGAGGATGAAATTAGAACATTTAAGTTTAGAATATTCTACTTATTAAAAAAAAAAAGTTTAGAGCATTTTACGTTTTAATTGATTGTTTTCAAAGTGCTATAAAAAAAAAAGAAAAAAAAAGAAGGAAATATTATTCTTTTAGCGTATTTTATGTTTGCTAGTTATTAGCGGGCGCACAACACATTTTGTTAAATCAAATAACTAAATAAACTTTAAAGCATCGGACTTTTTAGATATGGAGCAGGTTGAAACTTCTCAAAATTAGCTGGGGGCACTTTCTTATTTTCAAAACTTAGATGGGGCACTTTTAAACAATTCAACGAAATAAGGTCTTTTCAAAAGTCAGCTTTGGGCCGCGCCCCACCAGTACTGTACCGGATCCGCTCATTTGGTTGTCCAATACTTATTTCATCATTCATCAAAGGGCACAACATTTAATGCAAAAGCAACTCTGTGTTACTTTCTTCTTCTTCTTTCTCCTTTTTTTTTTTTGGGCTTTTTTTTTGGGGGGGGGGGGGGGGGTAAGACAGCAACTTTTAAGTGCATATTAGTCTGATTTGATTCGATTTTCTCCTTCTTTTCTTTATCGATTTTGATCGGACCTAATCAGTTTTTTAGTTGGATGCCCACAAATCAAATATAAATGATTATTATTATCTTTTTTAGTTTTAATGAATTGTAATATGTTAGGTTTGATTCATAAATTGACACAATATTTTAATCCATTCGACTTAATTTAAGAGAGAGAGGAGAAGAGGCCGCCCGCCAGGGGGGCGGCGGGTATTTTTAACTAATATTTTATTGTGTTCATAACCTCATCTGAATAATCTTTACTCCACAAGGCCTGGACACGTGAAGTGCTATTTAAGCTACTGTACGGCATGGATGGATTCATTTCAATCGTTTTTTTTCCTTATATTAAAAAAAGAAAACAATGCCAAATGGATCATATTGTAGAGATTGTGATTTTAAGAAATATGTATCATTTTTTAACGAAGACTTATAAATTTTAAATGAGGATATTTTTTAATATTTTCTTATTTAGTAGATTTTTATATCAAGAGGATTCTTATTTAGAAAATAAATAATTTCTGTTTCAAACTATCTTTTTTAAAAGTAATCTAATTTATATAACGAAATGAATATGATTGTTATAAGAAATGATGATTATGTATCAAAAAATTAAGTTCACTTACCTGCATAATACTATAATAAATCTTTCTATAAATAAATAATTTATAATGTGAGAAAAACATTATATATATTAAAAAATTAAGTATTATTAATATTTTAGATGTGAGAAACAAATATTAGAGTGGTTGTAATAATTTTTCATATTATGAAATTTTCTTTCATTATCTTTGACGGCTGTGTTTTTCTCCAATATATATTAGTTTCATTATTTATCTATTTTTTTTATTATTTGTTTGATTTTTTTACTTACAATATTTGGGTAGGATTATGATTAAAATTCCCCAACACGCGATTGTGTTTCGACTATGTCATTTAAGCAATGCTTTAACGCAACAAAGCATAAGAACGATGCATGAATAAGTAGTGATTGGCGACACGAAAATGAATAAAACTCCCGCATTATTGGCTTTAGGTGAATGAATCTAAATCGTTTCGTTTGCAATGTTGTTTTTGTTAGTGCAATTCACAAGTGTTCTCCATGCAAAAAAGAAAGAAAAAAAAAAAAGGTGAATGATATGATTAGATGACAAAGGTTAAACAAAAGTTGATACTTTAAGTGCAATATAGTGTTATATATTCGTTTTGACGTGAAAGAAATTGGCCGATAATTCAATTTATGTTCACACATTTAGTTTGGTATTGAGGTTTTATAACTTTTAAATTATAATTATTATTAAAAAAATTAATTATAAAATAAAAATTAATAATATGTAGTAAACATAATTTTTAAATAGTATATTGGTAAAATTAATAAATATATATTAGATTTTTGATTATACAAGTATAAAATTAAATTAATTTAACTTTTAAATTTTAAATTATAATAATTAATATTTAGTGGATATTTTAATACTATATTTTTTAAGTTACAGCTACTTAACTTTAATTTTAAATAGAACCTCAATTGGATTACAGACAATTAGTTTAGATTGTGCCAGTTTGGATTAAAATTGCACGAATCTTACAGGCGATAATGGGTTGGGAAATCATTTCCTGTAAACAATATAAGACAAGATAAATGCAATTTAGTATTCATAATTTTTTAACAGAAAAAGTTTTAGGCGGGATGCAGACACAACAGCACTTTATTAGGATGAGTAATATACATAATTTGAATTAAGTGTTTCTATGATTTTTTTAATTGAATTTTTTTATAATAAATATACTTAAATATTAACAGTAGATTTATATATATGCATGTGCGTTAAAAGATTATAAAAAGATTACAAAAATTATCTATACTGATTTATCTTAAATGAGATGCATTGGATGTGTGATGAAAATAGTAGAAAACGAGGTTAATTTCTACCTCTAGTGGTAAGGAGCATTTTTCCGATTTTTATTGAGTTTGCGAGTTGATAAATGAATAAAAAATTTTAAAAAAACAATAAAATTTATTATTTTTTCATGAGAAAAAAAAAAGTCTGAAAATATCCCCGTAAAAAAAATAAATGAAAGCCTAAACAAGACCGTCCTAGCAATGTTTGGGCTGGCAACCTTGAAGCGGCCCAGTATCACGCTAATAAAAATAATCCAAATATTCTGCTTCGCAGCATGACACGTGGCACACAGTTGGAGTTCAAATCGTTTCTGACCATGACAGGACGGGACTCGGGAGACACGTCGTGCCATTCACAAGGCCAAGTTCAATTTTCAAACTTTCAAGAAAAGATTCTCCCCACGAGGCTCCGTAATTATTGAGAAGCTTGACAAACCTTCACAACAACCCCTTCAATTTTTTGTTATTTGGATATGTGACGAATATTTTATCTTAACGGCCCTCACCTTGTGGTGATTTTGAAATTTGCACTGCTGAGTATTAACTATCAGTTTTTTTTTTCCAGCAAAACATTAGAACAGAGAAATAATGCTTATGATCGGGCATTTTATTGACTACGTATTATTTGTGATGATTTTAAATTTTCAAAATCAAAATAAGTAGGAATTATAATGGATGAGAATTGAAATGGATAATGAGAGTCAGATTAAATTATTTATTTGAACTGTAAGAATTAAAGTTAAAATGAGTTATATTCTCATTAATATTTTTATTTTATTTTTATAATAGGAATGAATTACTTTAAAATACCGAAATATCATACTTGTTCACTAGCAAAATAAAGAGTACATATTTTTACCATAAATGTTATTACCAAATTATTATCATTTATTACCATTATTATTGTAATAATATAATAAAATCATGACAATTACTATCATTATAATATTAATTGTTGCTATAGTTATAATAGTAATAGTAGTGATTATTTTATTATAATTATTACTAAATAATTATAATTTTTGCCATTATTTTTATTTTAATTGTAATAAGAAAAAGTAGTACTTGATATTTAAGTGGGGTTAAAATTTTGATTTTTTTTTAAAGGATAAAAAGTCAATTCATTTTTCATTCTCATTTCATCATTTTTATTCCCACTTTTGCGAAGGAAAATGGATTATAATTCTTAATTTCTAAATTTGTTGGTCTCATTTAAAATCCATTCTCATTCTTTTATTACCATTATTAGTGAGGAAAGAGAATCATTTCTATTCCCTAATTTAAAAAGTAAACAATCTATTAGATATTATAAACAATATGAGAACAAACTCTCTATTATTCAAACTAATAAACTAATATTGTATGAGTTTTATATAATTCTTATTATGTTGTTTTTAACTTATTCATTTAAAAATATGTAACTTATTCATTTAAAAATATGACACATGTGACAATAATATAAAACTACCAAATCTATAGTATGAAAAAAGTTTATGAATGAGATTATTTTGTTAGTAATTTATATTTCAGCTCTACAATCATCAACATTGTAAATAGTTCAATTATCTTACTAGATGGCAATGAAATAACATTTCATGCTTTCTGTCTTTAACAAATTTACTTTTTTATTTTATTGAATTTGAATTTTTTTCATAAAAATATTTATTGTCATTGAAGAATTATATAATTTTATGAATATACACATACATACATCCACAAACACACGCACATAAGTATTGAATAATATCCCTATTTCAACTTTCTTGTATGCCATTTAATATGACTTGCTTATCAGTCAAAGAATTTACCAATATAAGAGATTTTATTAGTCCGAAGAACTATAAGAAGTTGTTTTATTCAAGCTTGTAAATACAATTATAATTATTTCATTAGTTCAAATTCCAAATTATACCAAAAATACAACTCGCAACAAGCTTTGGGTAAAACAAAATTTAAAATATATATTTTACTAACAACAATTCATAAAAATTACAAAAAATATGAAAGAAAAAAAATCTAAAACTAAAAAGCTTAGTATCTTACCAATAAGAAACACATGAAATAGTACTTAAATAATAGAAAACTTTAAATAGAAGTACAGAACTATAATATTTTGATGGTAGAACTATAACATTGTGAAAGTTTTAGTTTTAATGATTCAAAGTCATTACAAAAAAAAAAAAGTCACAGGTAAAAAAGGAAACCCGAAATAAAAAACTTTAGTAATTAGCCATTAAGACCCATACAAGTAATAAGCAGTACTTGGATCGTTCAAAATTTCTCTAGAGCAATGGCAAATCAGCAATATAGCATCTTCAAAGTTCAAGGCTTCAAGCTAGTAAGTTATAGAAGCTTATAGTGTATAACATAGACCCAAATTAATGTTCTATTCATAATTTCAGAAAGTATAGGTACTTCAAAATTGACGGTGCATCATGGGAGGATAACTGAAAGACAAATATTGCAAACTTATTAAATTTCGTCCAATTTCTTATAATCTTATGAAACAAAGTAATTCCTGAATATTAAATGATAACCTCAATTCCCTACTTTCATACAATACTCGCCTTTTTCATTCGACACGTTTTACTCAACAGGATCTACGGCCCTTTTTCGGCGAGTAAATTATTTTTCATCAGCAATAGCGAGTAAGGCACTTCCGATAAACACTTTCACTCTATATTACCAAAAATAGGACGATTATTCTCTGAAATGATTTTCATTTTATTTATCAAGACAGCCCCTTGATCAGGCGAAAAATAATTTTCGATCCCTTTTCACTTTCCCTCTCTTTTCCATCTTTGGAGGGAAAAAAAAAAAAACATCACAAACGAAAGAAAAAAAATGAAGAAAAAATTCATCTTGCAGCTGGTAACAAGTCTAGGGTTTTAATTACTCGCACTTCACTTCTTTTAATCTCTTCAACCTTTCAACTTGCTTGCTCTTGTTTTGCCTAATCGCAGGAACATTTGTAGTGACTTCAGCTTTTGATTTCCTCATTTTTCGATTTTCTTGCTGGTAAGATTTTTCTTACTAAATTTGCTCCAAGTGCATATTTTTTGGTTGTGTTGGGTCAGCTATCTCTTGGGGTTTCATATTTTATGAATGCATGCTTGATTTAATTATTATTAAGTGCTGAAAATTTCGAGCTGGAGTGGCGATTTTTATTCGAGAGCAGTGAATTTCTTGTCGTTTTGGCCTTTTGTATATTGTCACTTGTATTGAAGTGGTCGGTTCTCCGGTCTAGGGTTTGAGCTTTAGCTTTCGATTGAAAGGAAAGAAAGAAGAAGAAAAAAATATTGTGTTGTTTATCTGCTGATTGTTTCTAAATGGTGTCAGTAATGATCCCGTCGAAGTTGATTTTAATAATTTAGGAAAAATTAATCATTTTTTAGCCCGTGTCTGCTGGTTTTGTTGCTTATTGGAAATTCTGAATGAGCTGTTATTGGGATTGGTTTATACCCTCTACTTCTTATTTTATTTTTCATTTGTTTTTAACAGCTGAGTGAATCCTTTTCTACTAATTGTGTTTGTATATGGCCAATCATTATCTCTCATTGTGAAGAATGTTTGCTTTGAGTTGATAATGTAACTGAGATATTTATTTTATGTTTGCACTAGAATTTGTTTTTCTTCTTTGGCTTTTGTATGTGTTCCGATACATGTTAAGTTGTTAACCTTGGTGGGATATTATGCATTCCTCTCTACTGTTAATTACGTGGCAGATACATTGTGTTATATAGTTGCTATCCTTATGCTATTTGTAGACTTTTTGTATTCTTAGTTTTTGAACCTATAATATGTTGAAAACTATTACCAAGTGATTGGTGTTTCAGATATGATACTTGGCCGTATTTGTCCAGTTGAATATTTATTTTGAGGTGTTCTTGTGAGTCAGATAGGAAGTGATAGCCTCTAAACATTGGGACATCCACTCTCTGGAAATGCAAACCAAGAAAAAAGCAAATGGAAGAAATGCTTCCCGAGAGCATGCCAGTCCTAGGGTTTCAAGAACTGTGAAGAAAGGATCTGAAAATGTTGAAGTACCAGAAAAGAAAGTTACAGAGCTAATCGCATCTTCTGTCAGAAAGCAGAAATCTGGTATGCTTTCACTTCCTCATGCATATTTGTTCTATGTTTCTGGAAAGTTCCTGTTCCTGCATTTAATCATTTAATTATTTAATTTTTTTAAACTGGAAAAGTGCCATAGTGCCTTTTTTTTTCCCCAAAAAAAAAAAAAAAGAAACTCAAAAGTTTATTAATTGAGAAAAATCAAAATGGAGAGTGACCAGTAGTCCTTTAAGCAAAGGAGATGAATGAAAAGTGCAATAGTGTTATAACTTAGTAACAGTTTGTTTAGATTTTCTGGCTTGCACACTTATATATCCTATCCATTCTATCCTTTATAATGATTTACTTAGACCTTTGCAGTTTATTTCCAGTAGATGGTTTCATTTTACTTGGTGAGTGAATTTAACTGTTTTATCTCACAAAATTCCAGTTAGCATTCTTTCAAACAAAAATGAGGAGTCTGTTGCTGCAACCAATTTAAATACTAGATATGGCTTGGGGAATGAACCATCTGGTGTGTGCCTGGAATATGATTCATTTAAGATAGCTTCTATGGACCATAAGGTAATTTTCTTGCTCGGCAGTTTTGCTTTTGAAACTTTTCTGTTGTTGAGTATAGATGGAAGAGGGTGAATCAGTTATTAAATTTTTCTGGCAGCCAGTTAGTTGACACCTGGCATCTCTGTAGTTGAGGCAAGGATACACAAAATACAGAAAGACAGTTACCCCACTCAAATATAGTGATCATCTTTGCTCATAGCATTCCCTATACAAACTTGAAACTCCTCCCAATCTTGTTCCCATATAAGTATAAATATCTTTGTGAGGATATCTCTCTCAGTTATCCACGGGTACTTTGCTTGTAAGATTGACTTTAATTGCTCATTTTAATTTCTCTTTAATTTTATCAGAGGATGTCTACTGCAAGGATTGTAGGAACTGTCAAATGTCAGAAAAGCAGAGCTTCATTTGTTGGAGCTATCTAGATTCTTTTATAAGATTTGTTAAATTGTAATGCAGGATTGTGATGAGGAAACTGCTCCTGTGTTGGAGACAATATTTTCTCCCGCCTTTCATGTATCTAAAGTAGCAGGTGGAGATATTGCCAGTGGAGGTAGGTGACATAATATTGTTATTACTATAGGATCTGATATCCTTATTCTATTCTTCCAGAGTGATCACTTCAATAAATGCAACATGTCGTGGTTGTGTATGGAAGTAGATAAAAAATGTGTGATTTAAAATTTGGAACTTTAGTAATCAAATGCTTGCCTAGATTCTAACATTATGATTATGCATGCCCAGATGCAGAAGGAGCTAATCTTTCCTCTGAAGTTTCAGCTATATATCTTGCTATGAAGAACTCAAAGCTGGAGTGTGTTGATGAGTATGGTCAAGAGTCTATGACTGATGTTTGCATGGCGGATGATGAGTATGAGGAATTTGATGACTTTGATCCTTATTTATTTATAAAGAACTTGCCAGAATTGTCATCAGTGGTTCCCACTTTTCGGCCTATGTTGCTACCTAAGCAGACACGGAGTTGCCCGCCTACCACTCTTGTTTTGGACTTGGACGGTAAGAAAATCTGCTTACATTTATTTGCTGTACTCTTTACACTCATGTGATTGGCTTCTGAACTATTTATTAAACATGGATTTTCTCTCCATTATTTGTTATTTGTGCCACTAGATGAAGATAATGTATGATCAAGGCTTTTCTGCTGCTTTTTAAGGCAATCAGTCATTTGGTTGCTGCTGGACCTTAAGCCTATCAAATAAGGATTTCATTTTTTATTCCTTGTGCCTTTTCCTGCTCTTTAAATCTTGATAGTAGTCTATACTTTTATACCTCTCCAAGATTATGTTACAAAACAACTCAATATCTGTTTCATCTATAGAAATGTCATGCCTGAGGGTTGCTGGTTATTGGTATTTTAATAGTGCTGTCTTATTCTGTTTGGCTAGTATGGATATGCAATGTCATGATTTTGATGTTTGGCTCACTGGAAAAGCGAAGTTCAGCAATCTGTTTTTTCTATTTGAATTATGATTTGTGTCTTTCTATTGGGATAGTTGAAGAGTGAGCCAAATATTTTCCTCATTTTCATCCATTTGATGCAAAATGTAAATCAACCTTGTTGTTTGAAGAAGTGCCCCGTTTTATACTGCTAATGGTGAATAATTTGCGATTTTATATATATTTCAAGGAATTGATTAAGTTATTTTGATCTGGCAGAAACTCTGGTGCATTCCACTCTGGAGCCATGTGATGATGCAGACTTCACATTCCCTGTAAATTTTAACCTCCAAAAGCATACAGTTTATGTTCGATGCCGTCCTCATCTCAAAGGCTTTCTCGAGAGAGTTTCCAGTCTTTTTGAGATAATCATATTCACTGCCAGTCAAAGTATTTATGCAGAGCAGCTTCTAAATGTGCTTGATCCTAAGAGAAAATTATTTCGGCATCGTGTTTTCCGTGAATCATGTGTTTTTGTGGATGGCAATTACCTCAAAGATTTGTCAGTTCTTGGCCGTGATTTGTCACATGTTATGATAGTTGACAACTCTCCACAGGTAATGTTCTGAATTCCTCTTTTGAATTGATTGTATATTAATCCTTAGTCTGAGGACGTCCAATTCCTTAAATAGGGTGCAATCAGAAAATAATAAAATTGTTGGTCTTATAGACAGGCATTGTATCTCTGGAACTGAAGTTTAGTGTCTGTCTTTTAGTCCATTGTCCTTTTCTCTAAGAATTTTTCATATGGTTGTAAATGCTTCCAATTGGCTGAATTCTTTAAAATTGTCTGGGTGGGCATCGTAAGATGACTAAATTAATTGAATTTCATCCATGAACACTGAGGCTAAGATTGACACATTCTTAGGTTTTTGGCTTAATTCTGTGATCATTGGTATCATCAATTGCTGATCCCTTTTCATAGTTCATCCTCCTTTAAATTGTAGAACGCTCATTTTCTATGTAAATTGTAGAACGCTCATTTTCTCAATAAGGTCAATGGTTTTCTTAGGCATTCGGGTTCCAGGTGGATAATGGAATTCCAATTGAGAGCTGGTTTGATGATCGTTCAGATCAAGAATTGCTTCTCCTACTACCATTTTTGGAGAGCTTGGTTGGTGTTGAAGATGTTAGGCCCTTGATTGCTCAGAAATTTAATCTTCGTGAGAAAATAGCTGCTGCCGTTTATCCTTCTTTAAATTCTAACAGAGGAGATCCATTTGAAAGGTGAGCCTGATGTGAACAAGTGATGTGAACTGATTTGTTTTGTATGTGTTGACGATTACTTGAATGAATCTCTCTGCTGAGAAGTCTGCAAGACTCGAGGTTTAAAGTTAAAAGGTGTGCACTCAACTGGAAAGAGCAAAAATGTGCATTCATGTAATCATGTGTCAACAGTTGAAACCTTTTATACAAAGATGGCTGCCAAAATGCTTTATAGTAGATAATTTTTAGATGATTATGGGTTTCAAATAATTTTTCTTTTTTAATAATTGAAGAATGTGTGGATTCCTTGTTATGAGTTCCATGTTGGTTTCAATTTTTCCTACTTGAAGAACTTGCTACGGCAAGTTGCAGACTCCAAGAGGTATGCTATTTGAAGTTCAATTTATATGATTTGTTGATGTTAGTCAGTTTTGCAATAGTGGAGATAGATTATGTATGTAGATTGCCAGATAATTTACTTTGTTCACTTGTAATTCCATAGCTCTGGATGTATATTGTTTTGTCTAATAAAAGGATTTTCCAAGTGCCTGAGTCTTAACCTCTTGTTTAATTCTGCTTCGTTCAAAATGAGATGGGAGGCAAGTTTAGCTAATCTTTAATATCTATTATATTGTATATTGTATGTGAGTATATGCATTTAATAAATAAAGACATCAGTATGAGATTGGGAGTTGGCCTTGTGATGAATTTCGAGGGGTCATGAAGGATTTTTATGAAGCTAATAATTACAAGGCAATCAAATGAAAAATAAATGAAGCACAAATGGATTAGCTGTTACGTAGCAATTAGTTGTGCTTTATTAATACGAATAAGATACCAACACTTCTAAGGTTTGGGCCTTTGGGCAAATGGTTATGTAGGCTTGAGTTTTAAATGAAGGATACTAATAGTTCTTTTGATTATTATTATACTCTTTGGGTTTATTAATTCAAAATATCTTGACTCGGATATTTTTTAATAAATAGAAATATAATATTAAAATAAATATATAAATATATAAAATATAATTTCATATATTTAAAAAATATTTTAATACTTTAAATTTTATGTTGCACTAAACTAACTTTTATAGTAAATAGGAACATATTATTAAAATAAATATAATAATTTTTAAAATTATAAATACAATAATTGGCATTTTAAAAATTATTTTATATATTAAAAATAATTAATATTATTAGCATATCAAACAAATTAAACAATTTAAAGGATTTTATAATCAATTTTTCTTAATAGTCATCTATAAAGGGTATTGAAGTTAAAAAAAGATTCTTGGTGCTCTTTATTGACAATTTTCAGTGTATATGATGATACTCCAAAACCTTAGCGGTATAAAATATTCTTTTTCCTATATTAATCAATTATTCATATGCAAATTGCTTTTGTAGGTTTTAGCTCTTATAATTTGAGCAAATTATTAAATTTGTCTTTGTTTATTAAATCTGAAAATTACCCAAAAACAAAAAATCATGTTTCATAGCTATTGGATCTAATTTGTTCAAAGGGAAAATAATATTTATGTTGATATCCTAAAATTCAAATAAATTTGATGTATGATAAATGAATTAGATAACAATTAAATAGACTTTAAGGAAAACAGATATATGAAAAGATCTTTTTGATAAGTGTCCAAGACTTTTTTTTAAGTAATTTATAAAAATAAAGAAAACAATTACCTAGATAATAAACTCAAAGTAGGAATTAAAGAAGTATCCTGTCACTGTGTTCACGAATTTGTAAGCCCAAACGAAGAATAGGAATCAATGCAAGAATTGGAATATAGAGCTAGAATAGCAAATCTTCTATGAATTTGAGACTTGATGGGACTTCACTAGCCTTAGTCTCAATGGATGAATTTTAAATAATTTTTGAAAATTAAGGTAGAGAATAGAAAAAAAATAATTTTTAAATTCTTAATGGGAAAGAGTTTGATTTTGTACTTCTCACCTCACTTCAATTCAAACTCCATTATGTATAAATATTTTTTTTAATTTTTATTTTATCAATTATAATATTAATTAATAATTATTTTATTTTTACTTAATATAAATCGATTATAACTAAAAGAAAACCCTACAATATAAATTTTAATTTAATTTTAAAATATTATTATTATTATTTTCTTTTTTAAGAATTACTATGTTAAAATATTTTTTAATTTTAATATCATTCAAGATATTTTTTCAAACCTTTAAATTTTTTATAAAAAATTTAAGTATTTTATAATATGATAATAATTTTATTCATATTTTTAATTTTTAATTTATTAAAATTATATATTTATTCTATTATAAAATAAAAAATAAAGATAAAAAACTCATTTTTTACGTAAAGAATGAATTTTTTATCTTCAAAGATAAATTAAATTTATTAAAAAAATATGATTTTTTTATGGGTGGGGAATGGGGTAGCCTCCCCCACCCCACCCTGCACTGCCATCCCTATACAGACCTGCTATGTTTTGCACAGTGAGTTATCTAATTTTATAACTGATACTAATGAGAAAATTATCAACTGCCGGTAACCCGATAAAATTGAAGTCACCACAGGCAACGAATTCCCTGCGAACAAATCATCCTGTTTAGAGTGGGGCGTAGTATCCGATAGTTTCAGTTACCTCAGCTTTCCTTCAGTGAAGTACTGTACATTTCCGCTGTATATAACGATTTATAAGACGCCACGTCAGCCGTTGAGGACCGAAATGCAGAGACATTTTTTATTGAATGGCAATCTCCACCGACCTTACTTTCTCATCACGCAACACACATTTTTTCAGCTAACCACGGTTAATTTTCGTAACGGCCTATAAATAACCCCACAAATGCGCGCCACTCTCATTTTTCACTGCAATTCAAAATTTCAAATCCAGCGTTCTTAGCTTCCCCAGCCAGTTCATTTTCTCTTTTCTCAGTGTCTTTCAAATTCTCTCAAACTACTGCGGCCATGGTGAGCCTAGAAACTGCTTCTAATTCCAAAATATATCGTTCATTTGCACATATTCTTCGTTTTTCTAGTTGAATGAGTTATCAAACAATAGCTTTCTCCTTAATCTCTTTTTTTTCGGTTATCGTTTTTGTTATTAGGTTGTTGCACAGAAAGTAAAGGAAGCCGAAATCACCGAACAAGACTCGCTTCTTCTGGTAATCAACAATTTGTTATGTGATTAGCACTTCTTTTAGAATTTGTACTTCCGACGATCTCAGCTAGATAATCGAACCTGTTTTTTTTTTTTTTTTTAATCCGTGCTTTCATTTCTTATAGTTGTATAAAATTTATTCGTGTTTAGTTGGATCTGGTGTTTGTTGTACTTAATTTTGAATTTCCTCCGATTAAAATTCAGCCGAACATCAAACTCTTTCTTGTTTGGTGAGTGGTAGGCCATTCTTAAGAAGATACACTTTGTGTAGATCGGAATTAAAATCTAAGCTCACTTGAATTAATTTATAGAGATCTAGTTTGCTAATATATTGATTTGTTTATTTGCTTCTGTTCTATTTCTGTTTGTGAGTAGACTGGTCTATAATTTTTCTTCTTTTAAATTCTGGTGAAAAATGAAAAAGGAAATGGTGTTTCTTAAATTAAATTACCTGTTGATTACAGTTTTTGGTGGAATCATTAACAATTATGTGAAACACATTGGATTCAATTGGTTCTTAATGAATTCAATTTTGACAGACAAGGAACCTGCTTCGTATAGCCATATTCAATATTAGTTACATAAGAGGCCTTTTTCCAGAGAATTACTTCAATGATAAGTCTGTTCCTGCTTTAGGTAAGCTTGTTTGTGATTCGTTTATCAGATCTCTTAAGGTTGGTTTATAATCTGAATATTGGAGCTTAAAATTTCCTTCAAATTTTGTTTATAGAGATGAAGATCAAGAAGTTGATGCCGATGGATGCCGAGTCACGTAGATTAATTGATTGGATGGAGAAAGGCAAGCTAATTAATTTATTGTCTATACAAACTTTACTACTTATGTCAGTTTGTTTACTTTTTCTTGTCTTATTTTGTTTGCTGAGGTTAATTTTTTGACTTGCTTTTCTCATTTTTTCAAGCAGGTGTTTATGATGCACTACAGAAAAAGTATCTGAAAACACTGTTATTCTGTGTATGTGAAGCGGTTGAAGGCCCAATGATTGAAGAATACGCATGTAAGGTTTCTGAGTGCTTCTAAATTTAATTGTACATTTCACCTGCAGTGTGTTTCTGTAGTTTGATTGGTGACTGTAAAATTGAAGAAATTTAACCATGGATGATTGGCTGAGTACTGGTTACTCACCCTGCAATGTTCTTAGTTGGCTGACGGATTTATTTGTAAATTTTTCATTTTTTCCCATTGTAATATGGAAGAGCATTGACAGATTATAACCCGTCTTCCATTGCAGTTTCTTTTAGTTATTCTGATTCTGATAGCCAAGAGATTTCCATGAATATTAATCGAACTGGAAACAAGAAAAAGGGAGGAACATTCAAGTATAATACCACCACAGAAATTACTCCCAATCAGATGAGGTAGTTTGATTATAGTCTCATTTCACATTTCATTTTTCCTTCTGCTTTTTTATAGTTTTAACACTTATATAGAGTTTATTTTATTAATTTCTGCCATGTCTGTAATATTTCAGGAGCTCTGCTTGTAAAATGGTCCGTACTCTGGTTCAGTTGATGAGAACTCTGGATAGAATGCCTGAAGAGGTACCTACTTGGAGGCTTGTTCTGCATGACATGTGATCTGTTGCATGCTCTTGGATTTCGATTTTGGATGTCTTTTCATATAGTTGAACCACGGTGTATGTTTGCTGATGAGAAATCATTTTCTTGTTTCAGCGTACTATTTTAATGAAGCTCTTCTATTATGATGATGTGACGGTATGCCCATTTAGCTGATCTCTTACCTCTTGGCTTTCTGCACATGTACTTTGGATTGTCATTGCAATTATAGTTGTTAAAAAATTATATAGCTAGCTAAATTTGAAGAATTGGAGATGGGATATGAACTTTCGTGTTGGCTGTTCCGTACTGTGTTGGGATATGTGACTATTTTCCTGAGCAGTTGTTTGCATATAAGGTGCATGCAAATTTTTTGGATATGTAACCATTCGTTGCAGATGCATGGGTGCTTAATTTTTTTATAGCTTAAGGAGAAATTTTGCATCTTTTGCATTTAATTCAAGAAAACAATATAGAATTTTCCTCTTTTCCCCGTGGGTTACATATTCAAACAAAAAGAGATTTGAGTTGCATTTATTTGGCCTTACAGCCAGTGGATTATGAGCCTCCATTCTTCCGATGCTGCTCAGAGGAAGAAGCTCACAATCCATGGACCAAAAATCCTTTGAAAATGGAAGTTGGGAACGTCAACAGCAAGCATTTTGTGTTAGCTCTTAAGGTAATGAATGAAAGATTTTTCAGGAAGGGCTATGATTTGATTCTGCTGTTTAAAAAGTTCGGATCATGGCTTTTTATGGTGGTATGTACAGGTAAAGAGCGTGCTCGATCCTTGTCAGGATGAAAATGATGATATGCAAGATGATGAAGTGCGCTTGGGAGCCGATTCTGTACAAGGGGATGAATCTTCAGATTCTGACAGTGAGGTGAAGTGACAAAGTTAAGTTTTCATTTACAAATTTGTGCATAATGACTATTGAGTTTGGAAAGCATGTTCTTTTTTTTTTTTTTTTTTTTTTTTTTTTTTTTTTTAATTTCAGGTTAGCCAACCACAAGAGGATCAGTACATAGTAGCGCCAATTGGTAATCACATCAACTGCTATAACTGCTGTTTTGTCTTTGTGACTAATATCTTGTTGAGGGACTCACTAGTGGAAGTAACAATGGTTATCTTGGCAGACAAGCAACAGCCAGATGAAAACAATGGAATGGTTGATGAAGGTACATTTTACTGTTGATTAGAGCATCCTTCAAGTGATAATGAGAATCAAACAAACAATTCTCGACTTTTAAAGTTGTCAAATGGATGAAATTTTCTTGAACTCCATTTCTTGATATTTTTTCTTTTTATTCTTCTTAAGTTATTTTGTGATTAATGGGGAAATAAATTCTCTTATGGGCTTGGTCTAGTTTAGAGCATTGATTTGTAAATATGCTGTGCAGACAATACTCAGGATCCTGAGGAAGATGAACAACAATTGGTCAGAGTAAAGGACTGGATCAACTGCTGTCACCTTGGTAGTGTTGAACTTACTGATGTTCTATCAAATTTCCCTGACATCTCAGTGGTAAGAGATTCTATTTTTCCTCTTCCACTTTTTGTTTAAACAAAATGATTATCTTTGCAAATAGCTATTAGATTATCTTGTAATTTCAGTAAATTCTTTATCTGATCTTAATTTTGTTGACTTTCAACTGATGATGTAAGTTTTTAATGGCTTAATGCAGGCATTGACTGAACGTAAGTGCAGATTCCCAATCATGTGAAGTTTGAACAGGGAGAAATGTGAAATGATGCATTTTTAAACTCTTGACATGTTTTCTGCTATTTTGGTTTCTTGATTTCAGAAATAATGGGCAAGCTTGTGAAAGAAGGTCTTTTATCAAAAGCTGGAAAGGACACATACACTTTAAACAAGCAAGAGGTCTTTTTTGTGATTCTCTCTCTCTCTCTCTCTTTTTAATTTTCTAAATTAATTTAGTTGTGAATTAAATTTCTCTCTCTGCTACCTGTTTTTGACTCACTCTCCTTTCCCTTGTGTAAATTAAAAAATCAGAAATTTAATTATGAATTCGCCTTGGTGAAGGAGGAAATGGATGGGGTCACACTTTGTGATAAATCTTCCCAGTTAGACGATCAGATATACATGAAGGTGATTCTATTGTAAACTGTTTTAAGTTCATTGAAGATGTTCCCCTCATAATAAATTAAGCATTTTGGTTTAACTAGCTTGCCTTCCATTTTCTAAAGTGTATACTTCCCTGTTTCAACTGTTTAAATAGAACTTAAACTAGCAGTTCAACCGCCCATTTAAGTTTGCGTTGCATTTGATACTCTGTTTATTTTCATGCAACCGAAAAATTCAACAATCCCTTTTTATCTACTTAGAACAGCATTACCTATGAATACTAACATTAGATGGTATTCATTTTCTGATATGGTGTATCCTGAGTTCTGAAATTGTTGTCGTATCAGGCTTTGTATCATGCTCTTCCAATGAACTATGTAACCATAGCAAAGCTTCAGAATAAGTTGGATAAACAAGCCAATCAATCAACTGTCCGCAAAATAATAGACAAAATGATCCGAGAAGGTTACGTTGAAGCCAAAGGAAGCCGTAGGCTTGGTCAGTGCTGTCTAATATAGAACTAGCTTGGCATATTATTGGAAGATCGAATTACCGCAGTTCATTTTCTTCTGATTTGTCTTAATTTTGACGCAGGAAAACGGGTTATCCACTCCATTTTGACTGAGAAAAAGCTTATGGAAGTCAAGAAGGCACTGGATATTGATTTTATGGTAAATTACAATATATCTGTTTTGTGCACATAAGTGAATACATGTTTTTATGTATCTGTATAAATTTTCTCTTATCTTGTTTGAGCAGGAGGTGGAAACTAATGAACCACTTAACAAGTCCGACCGCCAAGAATTCCAGAAAATTGGTATCTGACAGTTTCCTTAAACATTTAGAATTTAGCACATGGTTCTTCTTTAGTATCTAATGGTTGCAATGATGTTAAAATATCATTCTTCTGTAATCAGGGAGCAAGCACATGGACATGTCCACATGTGGTCTTCTTCACTCGGTTGGATCTGATGTCACTCGCACAAAGGGCGGGTCTGGCATTCGTCAAAGTGGTTCTTTCGGGAGTGAGCAGACTATCTCCAAGGCAAAAGTTGGAAACACTCCCATAAGCCCAGCTGGGGTTAGCGTGCTATCAAAAGTTTTTTACTTCAGCTGATAATTTTTTATGATTCTTTACGTTTTGTAGCTTAAGAGAGGGTTTATTGTTGAAACCGTGCAGCCAGTAGCTTCGAGAGAGAGTTTCGTACCAGGAAATGAGAAAATCAGAACAAATGGAAGCACAAATAATTGTGATAAGGTTGACGATATTACCTGTGGTCGATCGACTCAAGATAAAAGATTAAGGAAAACAAGCACGGTATGCTTCATTTTCCTTTTTTTTTTTTTTTCCTTCTTTAACCACGGAATACCAAGTAATAGTAAAAACATGGTGATTCTAATGGCTCTGTTGATTTTATTTTTATCATCTTTACAGGTTAAGGAGCCTATTCTGCAGCATGTGAAGCGTCAGAAATCTCTAGCTATATGTGTTTGAAAGGCGTTGAGTGGATCACGCAGCTAGGTCACCTTTGTTCAGTGTTGTGAACATCTTTTACACTAGTTTGGAAGTGAGAATGTAAAGAGGCAAACTGTTTAGACCATAGTGGCAGAAAATGTCAATTCGTAACGGCTTACGTTTTCTTTGAAGTCTTGCCGCTGTCCTGTTGGCGAATGCTTTGATTCTTCTATATCTTCTTATTCTTGGTGATGGATTTTACTAATTGGAAATTGATTTCTGCACGCCTTTCTTATTGATCCGAAGATTTATTATATAATCTTGTCTTCGGAATTTTGCCGATTGAGTTGTCGGAAGGAATAAAATTTTTATCTTGATGTGATCGCATAGGTAATGCGCCTCTCAATGGTACGAGACCCCGGGCATCTCATCTTTGGAGATTCTCTGAACTGCAATCAGAGAGCATCAGCATTTTAAGAATTACCAGCTCTGTTCCTCTGCCTCACCCGATCCTTTCTTCGGTCATTGGTTTATATTCATCCATAAGGACCGTAACAAAAATAAATATGCACGCCTCACTATGCACATAAGTGCCTGTAATATATGAATTGTTAATTGACGAAAATTTAACAGCAAATCAGAATAGTTTTAATATTTAAGTTTAAACAAGCTATCAAGGAAATCAAACAGCTGCAGCCCATGGTTTTAGCACTTACAAATTTGATGATTACAATAATGTTTTCAAAGGGATATGATTTACTTTGTGACTAATCGTCCCTAAATTGTTCTAATCTCATGCCGCTGACAATTGCTTTTTGAAGAGATAAGATGATGACATCACTTATAGCTCCTTAATAATTAAGAAAAAAAAGTTACCACTAACAATGACTCCTCAATACGATAACATACATGTGGAGTTGCTATGTTACAGAATCGATAACATCCACTCCCAAGGAGAAGCATACACGCGTGCTGAAGAGAGAGAAAAGTCATCCAAATGCAGACCCGCTAAGTTGGATCTGTAAGTTACAGAATCCGTAACTGAGTTACCCCCAGCTCAAGGTACAGCACTCTTTATCCAAAGGGCAAATTAAAATGAGCCTTCTCAAAAAAAAAAAAAAATTAAATTGAGCCGGCAAAGGCTAATTTATTTGACGGCTGACAGTCGCTCTCCCCTTAACTAGAGAAGCTTCCCTCAGATATTCCAAACATCCCACATATCATCAACTTACACGTGTCTCTCTCGAAGCCTCTACTTCCGCCCAGAAACAGCTAGGCCCCACCTTTCACACAATCAAAAACTTCCATCTCCCGCACCAGCACAATCGCGGCCCATTCACTCAAACGATGGATCTATTTTCGACCGTCAGATCTCGCCGACGACTCAGATTAAAAATCCTTTTGTCTCCATCCGATCGTACTATAAATAAGATTACTCACCTCGAAACCCTCACACATTCGTTTTGATACGTATTAGCGAACGCTGTTATCAAAAGAAAACTAATTTCACACAAGATCTAAAGGGAACATCGAATAGGTCATCTTTTGCGGAGTGAAGGTATGGAGACTGACAGGAAGAAACAGGAACTGAAGCATCTTGGATTTATGAGGACGGCCTCGATTCAGGTTCTGGTGTGCGTGTCGAGTTTGTACGACTACGCGAAAAGCAACTCGGGGCCGCTAAGGTCGCCGGTGGGGACCGTTGAAAGCGCCGTGACTGCCGTCGTGGGACCTGTTTATCAGAAATTCAAGGGTGTACCTGATGATCTCCTCGTTTTTCTTGATCAGAAGGTACTCTTTGTTTGTTTTTGTTTTTATTTTTTTAAATTTTCATCATAGCAAGATTTAGAATAATTTTCTGGAAATAATTTTTTTGAGGTAAGGTTTCGTCTGAATATCAGTGGAGAGAATAGGGGATTTTTCTTAGCTGCGGGCTTTTGGAATTTGTTGATTTGGGATCTTTTAGGCTTGATTTATGAATAAGATTTCATTTTGTGAGATTATGACTTCATAATCTAATATATAAAGTTAAGAACTCCTGTTGTGGTTCCTAAAGTATTCAATTTTTATTTAATTTTGTTCTTTGGGCAGCGATGTAGTCATTACAACACTATCCCTATGACTATAAATTCTCTGATTATTTAGTTTCTGCAATGAACTTTTGGCAAATAACCCAGATGACAGGAGTAATTAACCAAATAAGAGTGCAGGTAGATGATGCTTCACGCAAGTTTGACGAGCATGCTCCCCCCTTGGCCAAGCGGCTTGCCAGCCAAGTCCATAGTCTAGTTGAAACTGCATCAGAGAAAGCTCAAAAGCTTGTGAGGGAAGCCCAAATGGGGGGCCCTCGAGCAGCTGTCCATTATGCTGCTGCTGAGTCTAAACATCTTCTGCTAACAAATTCCGTGAAAGCATGGTCTAAACTTAACCACTATAGATTGTTCAACAAAATGGCAGATATGGCTGTTCCCACAGCCGCACACTGGTGCAAAAAGTATAATCATGTTGTCTTGGACATGACCAAGAAGGGTCACACGGTCTTTGGCTATCTTCCTTTGGTTCCCGTTGATGACATAGCCAATGCTTTTAAGCAGAGTGAAGCTCCCAAGAAAGAAGATGCTCCCAAGAAAGAAGATGCAACTGAAAAGGATTCAAGCTCAGATTCTGACTAAGAATTTACTTTTTATCTAATGAGTTTGCTTCAACTACTGCCCTGGTTGCAAAATTTTAGTAGGCTTGAAGGTGCAGCCGATGGTGGCACTATGGTTTGTAATTTGTAAATGACCTTTCAGACCTTTGGTTTTTTCCATATGTCAATGGAGATAAATGGTTCATAAAATTCTGATTTTTGTGTTAGTACAAATATTCTCCTACTAAGAACAACAATTTCTAAAATAACCAAAAAAAAAATTCTTGCCGCCTCTCAATTCACCCTCGCCTCCCATTCACCCTCGGGTGTTGAGCACAAATCAGGCATATTAGTGTTTTTCGCTGTTAGGAGTAAATTGATGATATCCTTTTTTTGAACATAAACGAGGCATATTAGTGTTTTCATAATATTAGAAAATAATTGGATATTGTTTTCTTAGGTGGAAACGTTTAACTTGATATCATAACTAACCAGATGCCATGATTTTGATAATCATGATCATAAGCTGACCAAACCAATTAGAGCAGGATGGGGCTTGAGAAACTATGAAGGGTTTTTCGAGTCAGCATGCTGCGGCACTTCGAATTAGAACTATCAAAACCACCGTATATAATTCAGGGTCTGGATTGTGTAGTGTACAAACATAGAATAAGACATTCAAACCTGGTGGATTGTATGTGCCAAAAGAGATATGTCATTCCACAATAATAGAGTAACATAGACAGTTATTCAGATACTTATAAACTTGTCTGCAATGCTGCAGTATGGCAAACCAGCAGCCATTTTTGCAACAGAGAAAGAAAGTTCAACCAAATCCAGAGAAAAAAGTTCAACCAGATCCGGATCAGAAAATAATAATAATAATAAGAGGTTAATTCACCATCCTCTTCTGACAAGCTTTGAATCATTCTTCTTTTGCTTATGAATTTTCTGCACCAATGAAAGAAAACAAAAAGTGAGCATCATAATTAAAAAATTAAGCAATATAAAACCTTTTCCTTTGAACTATAGCCTTCAACAATCGTTTGATGACTTCATGTTCCATGATCATTATTTCATATATTAGAGGTCATATGAGAGTACCAGATTCCAAATAATCAGATATCAAAGAGAATACAAACGAAGCGAGAAAAAAAAAAATTAATGAAGCTTTGACAGCAAATACGAATAGACCAATTCATTACATATGCTAAGCACAAATCTCTACAGCATATGCTCTCGACACAGATCTGATTTCTGCCCCACCATATCATATCTAAAGTATCTACAAGCAGTTAAAAATAAGAAAAGCAAGAAGCTAGACATGATTCCCTAAAGTCACTTAACAGCATGGCAAAGTCGAGGCAATCCACAACCAGAGAGCATCCCAAGTTTTCCCTTTACAAAAGTGTCTGCATATCATCATATGTAAAAGGACATCCTCCAAACATGAAGTAATCTATTTCAAAAAAGTCAAGTTCACATCATGTCCACTTAAGTTTTGCCAGATTATTGTATGGGTTTAAATCTCAGCTGTGAAGTAGTCAAATCCAAGTAGATATTCAACAGGGTATCCATGGATGTGGGTAAATATGTGACTGATAAAATTGAAAAATCCTAACACTTAGAAAACAAAGAAAATAAATTAAATTAACGATGTCCGCTGTTTAATAAATCTGCCAACAAATAACACCGTCTTTCAATGCTCTAGATCATAAAAATTCATGCCACCAAGGGAGACTGCGGTTTACTAGAACACCAAAAATACCAGTCGGTGAGATTAACAAAATCGTCTAACAATTTACAAAATATAGAGTCAAGAATTAACCCACAATTACCAAACTTCAATTAATACTTGTACGACAAAACACCCAAAGCCACGACATTATGAAAGCAAAATCAAACTCATCAGATCAAACTAGTGCAAAAAACCAAACCTAGCATTCAATTGGAGGTGGAAGTGGCATCATAGCTGTGCTGAAGAAGATCGTCGTAAGGGTCCCTTCTGCCAGGCACCTGGCTAATCTGAGGATCCCAACGGAGTTGGGAATTGTGACGTTCAAATGTCCAAAATCCATAGGGACGCAGAGGATAGCTCCACATCTCTTTAGTCTTACGGCACCTGTCTTTCCTCTCGTACAACCGCTCCCTGAATTTCCTGTCCCTCTCTGTCGGGTCCTCCATCAACCTCAGAATCATGTTCTCAGCAAACTCCATTATAAATTTCATCTTCACCTCTATTCCTATCAATCAATTATTCAAACCACCATAAAATTTAGGATCACGGAATTTTAAAATTGGAAACCCTAGACTACGAACACAAAAATGAAATCCAAACATTTGGAGATATAATAATAACAATTAACCCAAGAATTGATAGCTTTTGAAAGTAATCTAAAGACTTTAACTTTCAGTTCAAATATATAGCAATAGAGCATACCCAACTCTAAGCTCAGAACTAGCGAAGGAGAGCAAGCAGCAGCGTCTTTGGTTTTGCAGGGAGATTGTTTCTAGAGATCCACACAAGCAGAAAATGAAGCACGTGTTTGTAGCCCTGCGCTTACCTCCGGCCCAAAATACGCTCAAATTGGCCCGTAAGGTTTGCTACTGGGCTGATTGGACCTTGCTGACATTCCGGCAAATTATTTTGACATGCACTAAAATTTGCTCACCTATTTTGGTTAGCTTTCACCTTTCTGCAAGTGAAGTCTATATATCTAATAGTTGACATCCTTTCGAGTTGCTTTTAAAATCCAGTTATTGGTATGTAATTACTAATACCAACGTAATAAAGTAGGTTTGAGATATTAAATTGAAAAATTTATTGATTGCGGAGAGGGGAACCTTGGAATGTTTATACGTATAACTAAAAGTAAAACATGGTGGTTGTAAGATTTTTTTTTTTTTTTTTTTGCTCCTGTTAAACGAAGTGGGCATGAGATTCCTTTGTCTTCTCCTTCTATTTTCTTTTCTTCTTTTTATTTTTTTCCGAACAATGCTTTTTTCAAAAAGCACTTCCTATGTGCTTCACGATTCAAGCCCTCTAGAAAAATGAAGAAATTAGTAATCTATGACTATTTCAAAAGCAGTTTCAATAAATGAAAAATACGTGCTTACAAATAAGCGCATAAGAGCAAATTTTTCAGCAAACGGTTTCGAAACTTCAATGGCTGGAGATTAATGTGAAGAAAAGTTGGTGCGGAAATGGTTGGTCAGATGTGACATTATGAGCTTGCTTAATATGAATTAATTTACTTGTGTGAAATTAAAGTATTCAATTAAAGATCGAATTTTATTTTGTAGCAGATTCGCTAGTAGTACATGGATGCACAATCGAGTCAACCCCCATATTTAAATTTCTAACAGAAATGAGAAGGCAGAAGTAGCCCCATTTTCGGTCGCTTTTTCTTCTGCAAGGACTTTGTTTTCGAACACAGCTGGGATTCCAACTACTGCCTTAAAATGGGCTGGGCTTGGACCACTTGAGCAAGCCTAGGCATCTTCTAATATTGCAGCGCAATTTACCAATTAGCAGTAATCGACAATAACGATGAGGAAATTGTAAAAAGAATCATAATAAAAAGAAGAATATAAGTGTACGCCCACCATAAGATGCCTTTCTGGGGACACATACATTGGTATTTTTTGCTCCTTTATGAGAGTATTGGGGCATAATTCATAAAGCTTTTGAAAATACCCACAATCCTCCACTCACAACAATTATACATTTCTGATTTCTCCCCCACTACTTCCACAATCACACCCCTTTTCCCGATTTTTATTATTATTTTTTATAAAGCTTTCAACTTCTCAAGCTGTTCGGAGTCAAATCTCTTGATGGGTATTTGCTTTTTGACAGCCAAAAAGCAATACAAGGAAAGGAGCCACCAATATTTATTTTGAACTAATTGATTGCGCCTAATAGCTACTACTACCACAGCGTTGCCTCCCACAAAAAAAAAAAAAATAAATAAATCACAATTTCCTTCTTGATTTTAAAAGCAAAAATTATGTAGTACACTGAGAGCCACTGTTGCAGTTTTGAGCTTTGAAATTTCACCTTTTTTGAGATCTAAGATAGATGGCAATTCCTTGGCCTTTACCCCAAAGCTAATAATAAAGCCTATTTCTTAATCTATCAACGATTTCAATGTCTTGCGTTTGTTTATTCATCTCATTCCAACACCTAATTTTTCTTTCTTAAATACCACATTGTTTGCGATATATCAAACTAAAAATTTGAAAAACAAAAGAAAAAAGAATCAAAATATAATGTGGTATTTTGGTAAAACAAAAAAAAAATCCCCTTCATTTTTTAAATTTACCTCTCTATACAAACAAAGGGTAAAAAGATAAGAAAACTCTCAACTGCCGTACGAGTTACAACGACGGTAACAAAAGATTTTTAACTTAATTTCCCAAAAAAAACAAAAAAAGGAAAAAACACTGGCCTTAATTTACTCCGGTTCCCTTTTCTCATTTTCCTTTAACGCCTACAAAACACATATTTTTGTGCCGTTACCGTTATGTTACCGTTGACTATTCACCGTCAGTCTTAACACTCTCACTTCCGTTTAACTGTCCGCTACGACGTTATCTTCACCACCTCCTGCGTCATTTAAATCCACGTCACCGTTACCTTCTTCGTCCAGCCACCGCTCAGCTGGAGCACAGTCGCCCTTATGCCGTAACTTCCAATCAAGCGCTTGACAGGCGCGTGAGCAGTAGTTCACCGCACCACATACCGAACATCGACGGAACTCGTGTCTTCTAGTCTCCGGTCTCCCGCATCCCACGTGCGAACACAGCCTCAATCCCGGACCCGGCGTCCCGCCCCGACCCGCGAACCACTCGGCTAAAAATCGGCTCGCGGGATGCGCCTCTGGAGCCGGTACATTGCAACCGAAATCACTGAGTAACGGACATCCGATCCCAGTCACATGAACGTTATTGCTAGGATTTGGATTTTGAGGATGAGGAACAGGGTGAGGTTGCGAGAGTGGGTTCCACGTGAGCCAAGAGTGCGTGGGGATTCCTTGACAAGCCGCCGACGAAATCACGGCAGCTAGCTCGCGAGCGTTGGCCTGGACGAGGAACCGGCGCCCCTCAGCAATGTTTTGGCGCACACCGTAACCGTCCTGGAGGCAGTGACCTAGCTCACGTAGCGCGTCGATGTGGCCAAGGAAAGCGGCCCTCGCGCACAAAGCCACGCCGGCTCTCAAATCCTTGTCGTTTTTAGAACCGCCGCTGCCGTTGAACTGAATAACAGCCAGCGAGTAAAGAGCCTGGGCGTGTGAGCTAATCGCGGCCTTGGCCATGAGCGACGCCCCGCTTCCTCGGTTTTGCAAACAGTAGAATCGAATCTGCGGAAAAATCAAAAATCAATTATAAGTTATGAAAAATGATGCAAACATCATTCATTCGAAGAATGTCCATAACTTGAGAACTAAACATCGAATTTCGACCATGAAAAGAAGAAAAAGGAAAGGTATAAAAGAATAAAACTTTGCTACCATGCCAAGAGTGTAGCAAGCTTCAACATTTCCGGCATCGGCGCAGACTTTCAAGAACCGGTGAGCTGAGTCCGACCAGTTGTTGGCTTTAATGGCAAATGTTTTCTTGGAAGCTTTAGACAGTACTAAGGAATTCAGGGCTAAGCCATTCATTCTTTTGCATCTGCGTTTGTTTCATCAAAATCAATACATAACGTCAGTTATATATTTTGAGGAAAGTGACAAAAGGGGAAAGAAACAAAAGAACATGTAAGCATACGTTATCAAAACGTTGACGAAATCAGAGGGGCAACGAGCGGTGGAGCTAAGTTTGCAGAGAATGGAAACGACAAGATCATCGGGCAAAGCATCAAACATATCGGATTTTCCGGCGACGTCCGGCGAGAACTTTAGTTTTTTTCGGTAACTCGTCTTAGGCTCACCGGAGGAGAAATCTCTTCTCTTCTTATCATTGACTGCCACTACTCTCTGGCCTAAACAAACATCAACTACCCTAGGGTAACAAAGCCCTCTCTTGGTTCTCATTTTTTCTATTCTCTATCTCTAATAAAAAATATTCTCTCCCCCCTTCTCTTCTCTTATCTTGGCCTGGCTATATGGCCTCCTAATGAGAGAAGAAGAAGCTTTGTGTTTATGTATGTGTGTTTGTGTTGTTTTCTTTGCCTCGCCGTTTAAAGATAAAAAGAGAAAAAGCAAAGCGAGAGCTCTTATAAAAGAGGGAAAACACAAGCGCCTTAAAAGACAGCAACAACAACGACAGAACCGAATCATAAATAAAATCAATTGAATTTTAAATTAAATTAAATAACACCCCTGGCCCGGGGCCGGGACAAAAGAAAGTTAAAATATTAAAAAAGAAAGAGAAAGTATAATTACGTTCTTAACCCTTCACTCGTCCTTCCTGCGGTCAAACGGCGCTGACCCATATCCTTCCGGTCGTCGGTTTGGCCTTTTTAGTTTCTTTCTTCTCTGTGTGCGTACCGACAGGGAAAAGCAAACTTCCTCCTCTCTTGTGTGCAAGCTTTTAAGCACTCTTTTTTTTTTTTTTCCTTTCTTTCTTTTTTCAAGTTTTAATTTTTTTTAAATAAAAATAAAAATACAGAGACGAAGAGGCGGAGATAAAAGGGCTATGCTATCGGCAAATACAAATTTCATCTCTTTTTATTTAACATTTGTTGGGTACAGGTGGGATTTGTGCTTTTCTCTCTCTAAAAATGTTTGGGTTTGTTTTGAAAAGCGGTTAAATTTGTTGCGAGTAAAAACAACTAACTGTGATTTATTTTTCACATTCAAACATTTTGTCAGTTACTCCTTACTAACTCAGGCGCGTGACTACACGCTTCTTTGATTCAGTCATAACTGTTTCTAATTGACTAAATTTGTTTTTTTGGATTTGTATTTACATTTGTATGGAAAGTGTCGGACACGCGTCTGGGGGTGAGACTGGAGTAAAGGTAGTGTTGCTAAACAAACTCAGGTAGCGAAATCTGGGCTCTCGTTAAAGACCTTAACCAAATGGGGTCAAATGTGTGAATCAGCACTAACAAAGGTTCAGTTACTGTTTATTGTTTTTACTTGCCCATTTATTGTGATTTGTCTGTCCATTTTTTTGTCCTCGCTTTCCCAACAAACAAAAATCTGACACAATCCTAATATTCAACCAAGTGTTTCATTCAACTCAAAATTTCGTAATTTTATGTCTACTTTTCAAAAACTTTATGAGCATTTTTTTGGTTATACAATTACCGATTCCTCCCACTTATTTTGTCCCTTAACTTTTGGGACAGTTTTATGTTTTAGAACATTATGCTGCTTATAAACGTTACTATTTCTCAAAACTATTCAGTTGTATGCTCTAGAAGGGCAACATGAGGTAGTTTAACAAGTACCATGCCAATGGGTTTCAAGACTATTGAAGAAGCCCCGGAATGTATAAAAGCAAGGGTTTGAGTCTTTATAATAATTAAATAAAAATAATATTAAAGGTTAATATACATGAGACACTTCTCAAATATTAAAAATAATATATACAAGTTTTAATGTATATGAGAGCCTAGTTGTGTCGTGTAAAATTATTTATCAACATTTGGTAAATTAATGCCACAATAGTTGAAATTCAAATTGAAACTTATATGTTAGGATAAGTAACATTACTGTAATTGTATGTTAGAAACAATATACACGAGTGTTTATGTACACGATATCTAAGTTATATAATTTGATTGTAAATAATATCTCAAATATTAAAGAGCATTTAAAAAATAATGAATATGATATATCAGTTGTATAATCAATTATAAATTACTAGGGATGGCAATGGGTTGAGGTGAGAGTGGAGAGATCTACCCTATTCTCAATAAATTTAATAAGAGTGGGGATGGAGAATCCCCATAGGAAGAATGATTTCTCTATCCTCATTCCATTCCCAATTTATTTATTTTATAGTATATATAAATACATCATTTGAATAAATTAAAAGTTAAAGAATTAAATAAATTATTACTAAATTTTAAAGTATTTAAATTATTTTAAAAGAATATCCAAATGTTTGAAATAATATTTTAAAATGCTATCAAAATTGAAAAATACTTGAAGAGAATAATTCTTTAAGAGAGAAAAGAAAATATAACAATTTTTAGAGTTGAATAAAACTTATATTATAAAGTTTTTTTTTCAATTATAGCTCATTTGTATCAAGTGAAAATAAAAAAATATTAATTAACATTACAATTGATAAAATCAAAATTATTAAATAAAAATTAAAAAATATTTATATATAAAACCAAATCTCACCCTAAAAATTTAAGGATTATTTTTCTCTAATTCTCGAAAAATTATTTTAAATTTTTTTTCATTTAGAGTAAAGTCCCATGGAACCCCAAACTCACCAAGGATTCTGTCATCCTTATAAATTACATCTGGAAGATTACAGAGAATTTACAAAACAATTTACACAAGATCCCAACCGTATAATCTGATTCTAAATAGGGCTCACTTGACAATTGGGAGTTAATACAAGGTCAAGTTGTTGTTTGTTGAAAATTTAGTGTTTTAAAATAGAAAGAAATCATAGTAATTCCTGATGGAGAAGTAAAGCGATGTATTCGCCAGATTTTATTGCCCAGTCTTTGAACAATAATGTAAAATGTTTGACATAACGATATTGAAATAATTAGACCTTAACACGACAAATGAAATAAAGAAGAATAGAATATGACTTGATCTTCCTAGTTTCTACTTTTCCTCCCACGAGTCTTTGAAGTCTTGACATTTCTTTGTCATTGAAGCAATTTAAAATAAGATTACCTCAAATATGTGTCCTCATCTCAAAAAACGTTTTATATGATAATCGTGATAAATGGATAAAATTATAATTGTATCAATATATAAAAGTATTTAAATAGTCGTATTTTACATATAACAATGATATATAGAACCCTATTTATTTAAGTTGTTACTTGAATTTAAAATTTGAAAAAGTAGAGTGTTAAAATTTTAAAATTTAATTTAAATTTCATCCACTTTTCTATGTCTTATAAATAAATAAATAAATAAAATCTATCGAGATTCTATTTACATAGTTTTGATATAAAATAGCTGAAAAAAAATCTTTTCACATACACAGCAAATGTACATTAAGAGTTATACAGATTTTTATATGTCAAATTATTAAAATAATAAAATCATTCTTTGATAAAAAAAAAATCCCCACTCTATTAAAATAAAGATGTTAGTAAAATAAAAAATACAAATTTTAATATGCTAACAAAAAAGATAATTTTTAATATATATTTAAATTTAATTTTCTATATTTTAGTGATGTTTTCATCTGGCATACCGTAGAAAATGAATGTGTCCTCACTGAATTCAAAAAAAAAAAATTTTTTTTTTATTTCACGGTCAACGGCGCAGATGTACTTGGAAAGACTTGATAAACTGGAACTCGTACAGCATGCCTCCACCGTAAGTCTGCAAGCTACCGTAGAGCTACATTCTCAGACCTCACAGCAAATTTTCTGAACCGCGATCTTAATTATTTGGAACGAAATAAAATCAATCACTGTGAGTGGGGCTCCCGCTGTTACCATTTTCAAGTCAACTGTGGATTTCACTGGCCCCCACAACCACGGGCATTTTCAACGGTGGAAAGGTTCTGTTTCTCTAGTTGCCAACATGTTCACTCATGGATGGGCTGTAGGGCCTACATATCCGACGGTTCAGATCGATCATGATTCACGGTCATTCGATATTTGATTCATAAATGAGAAATCCAAGGCAGCCACACACTTCAAAAAGGAGTGGGGGGAAGAATAGATGACAACAAGAAAATTCTGGAAATGGAAGTTGTTAGCTTTAATTTGGAGCCTAATGATGCAACGAGGCCACTAATTGGAAACTAAATCAAGGCTTCTAGTGAGTTAGAATTGTGTGTGATTCTGGTGGAGCGGCTGAGATCGAAGTTACAGGATTCATTACAATTACATGTGGTTTCTAGGAATTTCAGAGGAAGTTTTAGTTGTAAGTTCTATACTTGATTGTATTAACCAAATCCTAGGGCTACCTATGGGATGTTCCATTTGGTGGATAAGGGAAAAATAATAAAAAAATAATAATTTACGAGAAAATAAATAACATTCTAAACTTTCTCGAGTTGATGCACTAAAAAATTTTATCCGTTAATTTTTTATTTTTCTTATAAAAACTAAATTATGTAAATTATCCACTAAAATACTTAGATAGAATAACCGTCGTGATTAATTTTGGTGTAATTATCGAATGTTAAATGGAACAACATAATCTTTTAAATCAATATAAATGTAATGATTTAATTGGAAACGTGATCATATTTATTATGGTGCAGATACAAACAATTTTCACACTATGTTAATACATATGATGGAATTTTAGATCGGCGATGCCTATTTTCAGAGTTATGCCGCAAACCACGTAATCCATTGAACATTGGTAAATAGTTGAATGCTGAAAATGTCATCCCAGATCATAGCTTTAGTAAGCAACTCCGTTATCGAAGCCTAACTTAGTAACGCACGTCACTTGAGAGATAAAAAGGAGATGCTCCAATTCATACGGTACTCTCTGATCGCATGGCTTCTTTATCTTTATTGGAACAAAATCATGGACTCATCGTCCCGTCAAGCACATCCCACAAATTTGAATTTCAATGCTCATATTGCAAGGTCAAAAAAAAAAAAAAAAAGGGGAACTTTCCCCTCAAATAATATTTTGACCACATCATGATTAACTCTCTAAACTCAGAATCAACGGACAATGATCACTCCTTGAAAAAGAACAAATATATCTCAGGATTTGTGGTGGCTCAAGCAACGTGGAAACAAAACACGTCGGCCTGCTGTGATATCGCCGTCAAATTAAACTATTGCCCTCATATCATATCCATTGACGTTGGATGGGCGGCCGGGTGACTTTATCGCAGACGTTAATCGGAAGGGCTTGGAGGATACGTTATCGGGAGGGAGGGATGACGTGGATATCAAGAAGTGATGTCGACCACTCACGTCGTGCAAAGGGGGACCCACGTGTCTCTCTTCTCATTAAGAAGGGAGCTGCGCCTCCCTTTCTCATACAGCAAGAGGAGAAATTGACTCATGCCGTGTAAAGAAAAGATGGGACCCAGATTTCTGGCGTGGGGCCAAGGTTTTGATGCAAAGGCAATGTGCAAAGGGCATGCTCGATGCAAAACGGCTGGCTGATGGGTGATGGCCCCGCAATCAACGTAGCCGATTTTGGTCGTAATTTTTTATTTTTGAAGGCCATAATTCAAAAATCACATTGCGTGCTATTCTTACTTGTAAATGTGGTAACTGCGTCGGCTGGCTGGCAAACAGAAAAAAGGTGAAACGCATTGCCCAGGCTTTGCTACATGTCTGTCTCTTCTCTCTTCTAAGCTTTTTACAGCCCTCCAGATTCTTCTAATCAGTTAGTCAAACGCTTGGCCGGCATCGACTTTTATCGTCCTTCCGCTCCCCAATCGCAGCTCTATTATGTACCTTGTTGTGCACACCATCCTTATATTTGTGGATGGAGGTTCTTTATAAAGTCCTTATTAAGGGGACTCGGAGTAAAGTCTGGGGGGTACCAGTCCACGGATCATGCTACATCTACCCTGTGTGACCAATTGACCAAATTTTCCGTCCCAGAATCAAATTTATTCACCATCGACCTCTTTGGTGTTGGGTGCATTTAGCATTCACCGGCCGCGATTAGAATCTTTCTTTCACAATAGCAATTAAAAGTAAACAATATCTCAATCCTGAACATACAAATTATTTGCTTATCAAAAGAATTTTAGATAAACATTATTAAATATCAATTCATCGTCACAGTTTCACGAATAATTCATAAGTAGAGTTGGTGCTACAACGTGACCCTCGAATTTAATGAAATTAAAGAAAAAAGAAGCTTGGCGTTAGTTTGATTATGTTCTAATTTTTAAAATAATTATTTTTAATTATGTTGTTAAAATAATTAATTGTAAAAAGAATTAACTAAATATTTAATAAAATTTATTTTTAAAAATACTGTAAGTTTTTAAAATAATCATACATGTTTAGTAAATATTAATATTAAATTACTTTAAGAATATAAATGATTAAATTATATATAATTTTAAATAAATCTTATACATATTTATAAACATGTATATAAGATATTTTTTATTGTGTATATATAACAATTAATAACTAAATATTTTATATTATTAATTTTATTTTTATTTTGTTATCTTAATATAACTAATGATGATAATAACAATAATAATAATAATAACAACAATCTCTTTAAAGTTGATATTATTTTTTAATTAATAAGGATAATTTAAGATTTTTATAATATATATGAAATTATGTTAGGTATAAAATTAATCATTAAAATTAAAAAAATTTGAAAAAATATCAAACATAAAATTAATTTTTAATTTTTTTAAAAAAAATTCCAAATGCAGCCTGGATTACATTTGCCTTTGAGTTGCAACTCTATTAAATAATAACTTAAAGAACCTCATATAATTGATTTGGAAAAAAATAATAATAAATACTTCTAGCTAGGCCATCATTATAGTCCTTATAATGCACAAGTGCAGCATAAATAAATCGACAGCTGTATCAGGTAGAGAAATCTAAGTAAACTTTAGCCGGCAAATAGAAGCAAAATATGATTTGACATGAAATAATATAGTTTAGTTACTGATTAAGCCGTATATTATATATATATTTTTCATGAAGTTGACTAAAGTTTCCGAGTGATAAGTATGCATGGCTACAGTATTTAACTTTACTGGCAAGTTCCTTAGCTTGAAAGAAGGGGAGTTGGGGATTTTTCTCCTGTTTTATTATTATTATTATTATTTTGTATTTATGAAGGAGTCAAAGACGTACGAAAGATATGCACCTGTTTTTTTCTTCAACCTTCTCATTTTAATATAATTAATTCATTAAATCTCTAAAGAAGATCTACCTTGATTGCGTTTCAGTTTCATGTCTCGTCGATGGGATGGCTTTTGGTCATACATGGTTCCATTATTGATTCATTTTCCAATTATTTTGTCCTTGATCTCTTTCTTTGATACCACTCTGCTTTCGTTTTTACGAATATTAACCAAGCGAGTTAGCCAAATTAAGGTTCAAAGCACACACCGTATTACAGGGACCATATAATTTTGTCGTGTCTAGCCAATCGGGTCGCTGTAGCTATACCTATTTTCTTGATTTTGTTTTTCAGTTCTGTATTTTCTTTCATTGAGTATTATTTACACGAGCAATCTTCAATTCTTATCTTAATGTTCATGTCATAGAACTGTTGTGATTTTTGTTAGTATCAAAATGCTACTCTTTACTCTTTAGGGGAGATTAAAAAAAAAAAATTATAGGATGTGGCAAACATCAATAATTTTTTTATATACCGCAGAAAAAGACGAATTAGTTTATGACCTATTTTCATCCAGTGTTCCTGATAAGACACAATAGAATGTGCGGCATAGTTCACTACAGTTACACATGAGATTAATCAGGAAAAAAAATTGAAAAAAAACAATATTTAACACTAACAGCATAATTTTCTGATGTAAGGATGTTTTGAATTATTTTAAAAATTAGGAGAAATATGTATGCGTGCGTATGTGTGTTTTTGTGTGTGTGTGTGTATAATGTATTGTCATAACATTATATTGAGACACGTAAATGCGTTTGATATCAAATTTAAAAAATGATTTTGAGTTTTTGAAATTAAAGGATATTAGAGATATTAAAATACACATTTGCCAAATCTGGATTTTTTTTGTATTTGAAAAAAGTTTTCTAATACAACTTTAAAACATAGTGTAAAAATTATATATATATTTCAATTCAATTAAAATGCATTTTTCTTCTTATCTTAAAAAACTTTTAATTTTTAAAATTTAATCTCTTTAAGACGTTCATATCTTCTTATTTTTAAATTTTCTCTTTCTTTTTTAACATAACATATTTATTCATTGTTAATAAATTCCCAAGTTTAGTTCCATCGCAAAAGTTATTAAGGTATGATTGAATGAATATTTTCTAGTTTAACCTTTCTATATTATTATTATTTAAAAAAAATAAAAAAATTCTCTGGAGCTTTTTTTAACGCCATGCTTGCAGCATAAACATATTGGTGAAAGATGATATCTAGCTGAAGTTTTGTCAAAATACAGCTTAAATTTTTGTATTCTATTCAAATTTTTTAAAACAGTTTTCAAATCACAAATCAAATGCACCCTTAACTTTGGTTAAAATTTTAAAAACGTATAAGACTCTTCAATTATAAAAAGATGAGCAAATGCTATAAAATTTATATTCTTAAATCAAGGAGCTCAATCATGTAAGACTCTTCAATTATAAAAAGATGAGCAAATGCTATACAATTTTTATGTTCTCAAATCAAGGAGCTCAATCATGTAAGATCCTCGTGGGGCATGTCGTATTCTAGTAAGTCTATAATCTTGCGACTCATGCTTTTTGAACATGGACCGATCGTCCAAAGCCGAAGGTTACAAGATCGACGAGATTGAGCATGGATATGAAATGGGACGTTTTAGGTTACTGGTTCTATGCATGTGTGTTTGCTTTGATGATGATGTCGACTTTTCCTGTAAGCTCTCCTTTTAGCTAGCATATGAGATTTTTAACAGGGATTTGGATTAGGCATTTCACCAACTGATGACACGTGGCGGGACAGCACTGTTTCGTCATCGAAGGTAATTGGATTTGGAAGCAAAGGTGGAGAGCTGTGTTAAGTGGCCTCGTCGTGTGATTCCTTTTCCTCATTCTGGATAAAGAGAAAATCTTTTTTTCTCTTTTTACTTTTTTTTTTCCTTTATAACGAAAGGTCAATCTGCATTTTTCAATTAAATTTGGATTTGTCCTTAGATTTTCTATTCTCTTATGATTAAAAAAAAAAAAGTGTTATGCATTAAGCGAATCGCATTTTGAGTTGTAGGTGATATATAGGTTCTATCCAATAAAGAAAAAAGAGAGATAAAAATATCAGATATGATTTCTAAAAGATAAATATGGTAATTGAAAATTATGGATTCTAAGATTTCAAAATAATGAACACTGAAAAATATGCATTCTGAAAAATTTTAACAGGTTCAAAATACATTGCGTTTAAGCATATAACATGATGTCTTTGTCCAAATTTAAAATGGTATCTTAATTTGTAAAACAATTTTTTGATCATTGAGAAATCTAATTCCTATTATTACAAGTAATGATGTGAAGGGTAGGAAGTGGATTTGAATTCTACATATATTGATCTCAATTCAAGTAAAACATGAGAATGTAATTGACATTATTGAATGGGAATGTATATGTAAATACTTAAATTTAAATTTTATGTTATTTTAAGTATTCAATAATATAATCATTCTCTGATCTTTTTTTAATACAAATATACTATTAAACTGTGTGGTTTAAGATAATTGAAAACAAATTCTCTTAAACTCTTTGGCTTAAACACTTGTCAACATTAAAATAATAAAAGAGAGAGAGAGAGATAAAACACACATACTAAAAAAAGCCTCTCCAAGAGTATATATAAAATTAACTTTAAAAAAAAATGTCAAACAAGTGATTGTCCATTAAAATTTAAACCGCACATGAAACAGGTACAAGAGGCAAAAGCAAGACTAAACCTCGTCACATAATAGCTTTGTCTCTCGGTATGGTCAGCTTAATGACGTTTAAAAATGGTAAAGACTAAAGTTTAAGGCAATTACAGTAACTATGTCACACTTCACGCTATCTAATTAAATCACAAACCCACTGTTTCCCCAATATTAATTAATCCGCTGATCTCGTTTCACTCTTGCCTGATGCTTTATCCTAAAGTAACCTCAAGATTGAAAAGCATTTTAAATTCGTCCTTCTAAAATCCTAAGAAATGGGATTTTCAATTAAAACAAATTTTGTAAGGTTGGACATGAATGGAGAATAATTACACGATGGGGTAGATGATGGGCCATGCTTAATGTTGGATTTTTATTTTTATTTTTTTCACATGTACACCGATTTTTTTTCCTTTATATTTTTATTTTATTTTTCATTTTACGTATGCTTTAGGATGGGGTGAAATAGATGCGAGTTGTGATGTGGGCTCCGGGCGATGGGGGCAAAACCTTTCTGCTAAATTTGGACAGAATCAGTTTAGCAAGCTGTTACACGGGGCCCCCTTCTGTTAGGACGTTCAGGGACAGGTGAGTTGTTCCCTCCGAGCGGTGCACGGCTCTTTCGTGGACGGAACACGTGGCATGATATTCTTCTCTGCTTTAAGCTCCCCTGCCACGTAAGACAAATACACATAGCCGCCTGACACGAGGTGTTGCAATAGTATTTGAAGTCAGCAAATCCGACGCCCTAAAAGGAAAAAAAAGGCCGTTGCCCTGCATAGTCGGCTCTTTTACGGGGTCGAGGTGCCCCCCATTCTTTCTTTCACATGCAATGCATGTCCCCTTACGTTTTAGCTTTACGTCAAAATATGTTTTATGCAAATTTCTACTTTACTTGCGTCAGATAAAGATTCTAAATACAGGTTAACAAATTTTTAATTAACACAATATAATATTAGGAATAGTATATAAGATTCTTCAGTTTGAGAGGACTCAGATGAATTCAAATTACATATTATAAAGGAAAGTGCATGAAAATTATTGGGTGGGTTTGTTACTCGTTCACAATCGATCCCTACATGAATTCTTTCCTTATTACGTGCCGAATATTGTTCCATTTGTGACCCACCGTACGTTCTTAAGGTAAGTGTTAGGTGCTAACTCGTCAGGCAAATGTTTGGTTGTGGTACCGGCATATACAATGCTAGCTTATTAATTTTCCATGAAAAGGGATTTGAAAAACATTGTGCAAAAAGCAAGCTGCATGCAACCATAATAGTTATTTAAAACCAACCAAAAAAAAAAAAAAAGGTACCCCAAGGGCTTCGGAGTAAAATGGAATGTTTAAATAGATTAGTTGAACTTAGAATAAAAAACAGAAGCATGTGGGATTTTCTCTGGGGGGAAAAAAAATATGATGGGAAGTACCAGTTGGGCAACAAGAACAGGTCATTAAACTTGTTAACGTAGAATTGTATCAATCTAATTCCTCATTCTCTACGTTGGGATTTGAGATTGATTGACTTAACCAACCAAGTAAAATAAAGTGAGTATTTTATTTTATATGTTGTAAGCAAGCAATAGATTTCGCCGCTGACTAAACAGAGAATTTGAAGTAGACAATGCAGAGGATCTTGCTTAACGCATTTGCCATTGATTAGGGGTCCCCTTCTCACCGATTTGGATATGGGCTGCATGCGCACGCACATGATGCTGTGAATCCCACGCGGTTGAGTAAGGCTCAAGCCAAAATTTTGCCAGTGTGACCTCGCGATCTCACTTGTTTGATTAAATTCATTACCTTAACTTGGAACAAAACAGCCAAATTGCGTTCGCTTCTTGAAATGACGAATTTGACCCAAAGCTAGTAAAACTTAGATGTGGACTCAAACACGTGATCCATTTGATTGCACGTGACAGGGCTCTCAAAAAGCAAAAAAATGGCAGAAGTTTGACTGGTCTTTACTTTATTACATCATGTGAATCTTGCCTGCCTTTACATATTTTCAGCTCAACACGCCACCTCGCTTTTGTCTTTGCAGTTGCATATCTTTTCCTGTTGTCTCTGCCACTGTGATTATTCACGGCAGTGTAAGAAATTCTGAATTGAAATTAGACTAAAGATGATTCTTCAAATGACAGAAACATCCTCAAAAAAACTGCAGTCACCGCAAGTCATGTTGGGGTTTTTATCGAACTTTCGCTTGACTGCTTGGCCGTGCAAGCAAAAATTAGGTTGCTTTTTGCTACCCGGCACTGGGACAAGTTCAGGTAAATTGCCTTTACGTGGATGGTGCGTGAACTTCAAGCTTCAACAAAAATAACCCAACGCCACCTGGGCATATGTATATATAAATATATGGTGTATATATTCTTAAGAAGCTTGCAATCTCTCTCCCGTTATGCGGTCGCGGTCTTCTCTCCGTGATTCTGAGTAACCAATTGAATAACGCCAACTCGCATAGCGCAATTTGAAGTTTTATTAATTACCCTTCGTTTTTAAGAAATTAATTTGCAAGATAAGTGTCACATATATTGTTTTTCTCGCTTGATAAATGGAAGAAATGAAAAATACAATAATAAATTCCTCTTTTGGAAGAACGAGAGTTACGAGATTGGGTTGGGTGGAAGGGATAAGGTTTGAGATGTGGAGTGGGTGGAATAAAAATCTTTTCATTTCTCACCTTAGGCTCTCGTGGATTCTAATAAAATAAAATCTAGTGGACTGTAACAAAACACATAGACGTACATTCGATTCAGAAATTTAAGTTGTAAAATAAAAATAAACATGAAAATATACTCATAAATTTATAATAACAAATAGATCTTTCCCCGAATGAATTCAAGGACCAACGGCTTCGATGGGGTGACAAAATTAAGGTCGTCGGACGATTGAGCATGCCAATTGCAATTAGTCAAAGTAGTCAGCTGGTTTAGGAATATAAAACAAATTACAGGTTTTATAATCACGTGCTAAATGATCGTTGTCAATTAATTTTGTCACAATATGCGTGGTCGGTGACTATCTCTAACTAGAGTCTAAAGAGTCGTACACGGTTCAATGGTGCAAATTAACATGTTTAAATCCTTATTTTTAACCACATATATGTACGTATGCCTGTGTCGGTCAATGATTCCAAAAAAATATGGCATGTCACTCCACTAACTGCCGTTGTCTCACAGTGATCCGTTGCATAAATTAGAGAATTGGAGGCGTTGAATCGTACCAGAGTTGTGTTAACAGATGTTATAACGTCGGCTATAACGGGAGTAGATGAAAAGGCACTAGCGAATGGGTCGATGATGAAGATAAAAATTATTTATTTAAAAAAACTAGCAGGTTGATTTGCATTTTGCAGTTCTGGGTAGCGTAGATTGGTTGCATTCGGAAACGTCAAATTTTGCTTCAGATTTAATTAAAAACTAATAGGGATTTGTGAGAATTTAGCGTAACGAACCATAAATGGGATTAAGGAGAGGGAACTAAGGATGTTGCTTAACGCACTTGGCATCTAAATTGTGATTTGTATTTTATTTTGTTTGGTTTGGATTTTGGGGCCCTTTGACTTCGTCGATCTTCGTGTAAAAAATCCCAGCGAGCGTGCACACGTGCTGGCCCAATGCTTGAGTAATTCTGAAGCTATCCTAACATTCTCTGTTGGTTTAATTTTTTTATATATTTATTTATTACCTCTTGAGCATAAAAAAAAAAGAGAGCAAAAAAAGTCTTGATTAGGACCTTTTAATTTACTTTTTGTGCAAGACTCGTGTTTTGTCAAAGTCAAAGACACATGAGCTTGTTCAGGGCCTTGTGTGGTCATTTTTTCATTTTTCATTCCCCCCTTGCGCTTAGAGCTTATCCTCTCAGTATGTATTTAATTAATTTCAAGATAATGGAATTCCATGCCCTTCCACTTTAATTAACTTTCAATGGGTTCAAAATAAACCAACCAAAATTTCAAACATTTTGTGAAATTAAAAATAGTTTTTTATCGCGATCAACTATATATTCAATCATCTTAAATTTATAATTGTTTTTTTTTTTTTTGAAGAAGTAGACGATGGTGCAATGAGATGGAGATGAAGAGAAGATTAGCTTCTAGTAGCTTCTGATTCTCAATAATGGGTAGTGTAATTTGGAGGGGTTGAAGTTTTTGTTGTTCAAACATCAAAGTTGAGAGTACTTGTGCATAAGATTGCTTAATGCCTCCTAGTTTTGGGACACTCATAACGTGCTTGGTAAGTGAAGTTAACCGCAACACAAGCTACACTACTAGCGTGGGTTATTATGGTTCATTTTCTTCAAAACTAATGTTTTATTTAGTGTAACTTTTGAGCAACTCAGTCATAATTCCATTATCCTTGGTTTGTGCTTCCCCCAAAAAAAAAAAAAAAAAAAAAAAAGAAGGAACAAGTCCAAGTACTCTCACTAAATCTTGCCCAATTTGCCATTACAGGCTTAGAATACCAATATTAAAGATGTGCTGGAAAGTGATTTTACGAAAAAAAAAATGATTTATTTTGGATCACTTATGATAAAAACAATACCCTTTACAATTGCCAGTTAATTCTCTAAGAAGTACCTACCACTTTTCTTAAATGCATTTTTTTAATCCTATAATATGTGCCCGTTTATTGAAGTCAAATACATATTTGCCAAAAAAAAAAAAAAAAGCCCCTTTTATTATGTGATAGTGTTTGAATTAGACACCAAACGTATCCCCCACTTGATCCTCAGTGTATAAACTTGTTTCAATGAAATATTTTAGTTTCTTAATTCCTATAATATTTAATATGTACCATCAGAAGGGAACAAATAATTTTTTTTTTTTTTTACCGTTCTCCCAATCGAACCACACCAAATGGCAGATGAAACATTAAACAAGCAAATTCTCTATTCTATAATTCAGGCTTTAATATAAAATTAGTCGAACTCTAAAGCTACAAAATTGATCTTGACACAAACCCATTTTTAATGATCATTGGATGCTTGCATGAAGCAAAGTACAACGCAGTAAAGTACTGAATTTAATTTATTTGCAATTTTAAATCTCCTCCTTGATGTAACGGGTTCTAAAACTGATATTACCTCATCGCTGAACGTGTCAAAAATCGCATCATTTCTATTAAAATTGTAAAAGTCGGGGAAGGTTTCTCCTTGAAAATGGCCTTTGTAGCGTAAACCCATCGACACATCATTATTAAGAAATTAAAGAATTGAAAAAACAGTAGCACTATATTAATAAAAAAAGGCACAACTTAACCTGGAAACAAATGGCACGTTAGCACGTACTTACTAAAACCCTGGAAATTAATATAAAATTATTTCAAGAAAAGGTGTGACAATAATGTTAATTGATTAATATGCACACCCATTGCGGCCTTTCTGCACAGCTTTAGCTCATGCATGAATCTCGATAGAAATTGGTGTTCGAAAACGTCATCGTTGAGAGCTCCATTTTATCTAACTTCCCAAGTTCCTGTCGTAGCATTTTTCAGTTGACATGGCATCAATTTAAAACAAATTGTAATGCTTTTCCTTTTAAGAAGACTTTGAATGGGATGAGAAACTTTAATCGTTAAACACCGAATCAGATCTTCTGTTAGTATTACTCGACTTCGAATGATCGATGGCACAAAGTGTGTTCGCGAATGCACTCGTAAACCTACTAGCAATTAATCAACTACGTAAATTAACATAAACAGCATCGTTTTATTAATAATTATAATGATGGCAATGGCGATGATAATAATTATTGTTAATAAGGTTGACTGCGATGTAACGTACATAAAATGATGATGGATTGATGGTATGTGGCCGTCCAAAGACCGACGTGTTAATATTCTTTGTAGAGAAATATCGAAAGGGTATCGGATTAGGTTTATTGGCTTAGCAAGCAATACGCATCATGCCATGTATTAAAAACAAAATCCTGATGCTTGGTCGGCATCTAATCTTCTTGAACATCACCTAATGGCTAAGGGACATTAATCAATCAATCAATCCAAGTTTTCTTGGAAGTTTTCTTTTTCCTAATTTACCTTTTCTTGCATCAAGTAAAAGGTAGAAACCCTAATATCTGTTCGAGTAAGAGAAAAATTTTGAACCACACATTTCGATTGTAGAGGGCTCGGATTACCCCACTTAGCAAAAAAAAATTAATAAATACAATTGGGTATTGATGAGCATGTCTCAGCTTTAGGAAACTCAATTAAGACTTGGTAAGAAAGTAATTATGAGATAGAATCCCTTTAAAAAAAGAACTAATAAAGGAGCATTTCACCAAGTAATTAACAAGCAATAGATGGTTGAGTTTTGGTGTGGTAATTAAACAAATTAATTAATTAAATTGGTGATGTTGCTTACGATTCCATGATAAGTACATAATTCTAGTCAGATGGGCTTGCATTATGCTGTATCAACGCAGGCAGTCCTCATGCTTATAATCGAAAGCAAAGGATACAGCGATATAATTTATACTAGTAATTAACTTCTAAATCATGACGTACATTCGATTATTCGAAACTTAATTGTCCATGCCTTCCTGCACATATTGTTTAAGCTTTTGAGTTTTGGCTTCATCTTCTTCTTAAACTTCTGTCACCTCAAAGATATAGGTATATGTTATTTTATCGTTATAATGCATATAAATAATTTTAAGAATAAATACTTATGCAATATTTATATTTTGGACTTAAATATCTGTTTAGTCTCTATATTTAAAAAAATCTCAAAATACTCTTATAGTTAAATATATTATATTCTTACCCTTTCTTTTTTCTTTCTTTTTATAACTATACCTTTCCAACAATATTCTTAATATTATTTGATTTATCTATAAAATATTTAATTAACAAATTAACTAACAAATATCAATGTGAAAGCTCCCCTAGTATTTTTTGTACCTTTGCAACATACTTACTAATATTTATTTATAAATAAATTACTATCAACCAATCTCTAATATTCTTATAATAATTTGGCTATTACTTATTTTTTGCTAAATTAATTCTAAAAGTGAAATAATATATAAAAGTTCATGTAAATTTTATATCACTTTTAAAGTTGATTTGATAAATTATGATATTTTTTTTCATTAATATCCTCAAGAATATTGCAAGATCATTATTGTAAAAATTAAAAAAAAAGTGAGGTATTTTTTTAATATATGTACTGAAGGAATAATTAACTAAAAATACATGAATCAAATGAACCTTTACTCGATTTTAGGTAAGCAAAATGTAAACGAGTTGTTTATTTCAGTTGAATATTACTAACATTTAATTATTTCTTTTCTTTAGTTGTCAATTTCTATCCTTTTTCACTATGATGAAACGTTTCCTCATACATCACATTGGTGGATAGAATCATGGAGTCAACCGAAGAAAATTCATATGATTATACATTTTTCAACTTTTAATTGGACGGGACACCATCGGCTGCTAGCTTCTTGTACAAGAAAGGGTGTTCAATGTTGATGTTTCTCTCTATGATTTGATTTTTATCAAAGGCTCTTAAAATGTCCCAAAGGTTTTGATAATTACCTATCAAAACGGTAATGGACTAACGGTGGTCTCCATTTAAAACCAAAGAAAAAAAAAAAAGAAGTGGCAATGAAGCTTTTTCATTTCACTGTTTGTTCAGACAGATGTTGATATGTGAGCAAGAATTGCTATTCCAAGATTGCGCCTGTAAACGTTGATGGTATCTTTAATCTATTGAAGTATTAGGGCTATTGACCCTACAAAGTTAGGTGACTGTGATGCCTCTAATTAGGGCTAGCTGCAACAATTTTGTGTCCCTCCAAAATGAAGATTAATTGATATGCCAACAATAATGGCTAACTTCAACAATTTTGCCATTTGCCATTTTCACTGTCCCTCCAAATCGAAGATTAATCGATAGGCCAACAATCCCAGTCTTAGCAGATTTAGCAATCTACTCATCATCTACTAGATTTGCCACTAATGGGCAATCGTAATTTTACACATCAAATCAAAATGCAAAATTATGTGTAATAAACCTACCAGCATGTGGCGATATCATGAGTAGTACGAACACTAAATTCATGAACATCACAATAATGCAAGTTTGGGGCCAGGGCCAAGTAACATTTGCAGAATCCGACACAATAATCTTACTTTTTGAGGTTCCGCAAAGTTGTTACAGTCATTATAACAACCCAAATGTTGCATTATTTAGTACTTTCAGAACTCAATATATATGAAAGGAGATTCACAAGTCAATGATGGCAAGGACTGCGTCTTCGCTTGTTGACTCCGCAACTGAAGAAAAATCGAAAAAGGACCACAACAAGAAAAAGAAAATCGTTTGATGATGGTGATTTGATTGAACCCACTTTCCTTTGCATTAGGTTTTTGAAAGTTATAATTTCGAATGCTGGCTTTGTGTGTGTGTGTGTGTGTGTGTGTGTGTGTTATAATTCTCGTGTAGACATAATTAGCAGACTGTTTCTGTGATAAAATTCTCATGAGACATAATTACAGTACTAATTAGCAAGCACATGCCAGCTGTGTGAAAAAGTAGAATAGGGATCCAAAGCTTTCAAGTTTATCATCACTTGCAAACTAAAAAGATTGCCAAATCCTATTAAACATGCTCTGATTTTGTTGTTAGACCTGAAACATTCACTCACTGCACCATAGATGCAAATGCTAACAACCATTAATTAATTTGTTTCCTTAGTTATCTAAACTTCGGCTCGATGCAGTGGTTAAAACAGATCCATTTGCCAAATATGTAGCCAATTATTTGTGACAATGTTGCTGGTAAATGCTTACCAAACTGGATCTTGCGGTCGGTTCTTTACCGTGTAGAGGGAACTGTAGATGATTATGCATCGAATAAGACTCAATATATAAATCTTGTTTTGCTTGCAATTGGAAAACATAATTATGACCCTCTAAAATCATTTTCACCACCATTAGCAGGACATATGGGCATATACATATACATATCATCAACTGTTTGCTGCGAAACAAGCCTTTCTGTTCAAATATAAACCTCTTAACTTGTAGAACAAGGGATGACAATCAAGCCCTGGATTCATTTGGGTTTCAAAATTTCAGGCTTTCAACCAGTTTTACTATCCAATTTACAAAAATGGGACAATGGGTATGGTTTTTAAAAAAATAAATATTCAAAGTTTTGGACTTGGTTACGAGAACACACGTGTTGGTTCTCTCTTCTTGAGAATCTGCTAGGGCAAGTGGGTGGAATAAAGACATAAGAGTTTGTGGTAGTGGGCCTCTACTTTATCAACTTCAAAGTAATGCAAATGGGGGTTATGATTTTGTCTCACAAATCAAGATAAGAACTAAGTTGTGGCTTCCAGTTTGAGTTTTTCTTTTTCTTTTCTTTTCTTTTCTTTCCCCTCTCTTTTAAATTTTTCTTACCAAACCAAGAGTAGGGGTCCAAGGAAAAATTTAAATGTATAAGAAACGATTCACATCTTCCATTTTATGAGAATCAAAATGAAAATGACCCTTTCAGATCTGTTTTCTTTCTCCCACAGAGAATACACTGATACAGGACAGATTCATAATTTTTTTCTCAATTCGGCCCTGATAAACTCAATGGGCTGGGCTTGAGCCACATTCAATCCCCGGTTCACAAGCGTGAGTTGTGTCGGTCACAGGCTCCAAAAGTCGCGTGGGCTGTCACGAATCCGGTTTGAAGAAAAGAACAATACTGATATTTCATCTACGGTTGGCAAAATCCGGGTCTGAACTTTATAATACTCGGACCCGGCCCAGATACATTTTTAAGCCCGGAACTGAATTTTTAAAACCGGATTTTGTGTTTTATAATATTATATATGTGTATTTTTAAATTTTTTTGATAATTTTATGTTTTTTAAATTTATTTTAATGAAATTAGACCTAAAAAAATTAAATGTTTAATACTTTACATACATATAATAAATGGGTAAAACAAATATAATAATTTAAAATATTATTTTTTTCTAACTTTTTTAATAAAATCTGGGTTTTGCGTTTCTCAATTGAAGTCCGAGACCAGACCTATTTTATATCTAGGTCGGGTTCGGTCTGAGCAAACTTTTTTGCCACCTCTAATTTCATCCTTTTATTTTTCTCATCAATCTATTTTTTTAATTAACTCAATCAATTTATCAAATTACTCTTATTTGGATTAAAAAATGATAATTTTTTCATTTCTTTTATTTCTTCTCTCTCATAGGTTTGATTGGTATTAAGATGATGTGGTTCTTAAGCTATGGGTTTTATGGGAAGGAAAAAAAAAACCTATAACTATCAAATAAAAGTATAATAACATATAGTAAATATTATTTTTAGTATTTAGTTTGAAAAAATAGTAAAACCATGATAGTTTTTCATTATACGAGTATAATATCAAAGCAACTCAATCTTTAAGCCATAACTCTTAATGTTTACTAAATATTTTAATACTGTAATTTTTAAATTACAGTAACTCATTCTCAATAATAAGTAGGTCCTCAATTTTTTGGATTGTCAATTCTTAAGTAGAGGCAAAAGTGAATTGAAGTTGAAATTGTTTAAGAGAAAGGAGACTAATATCAAGTCTAAAAGAATAACATTTTTTTATTGGAGTGAGAATTCTCAGGAGCGGGAGTCTTGGGATTGAGAATATAAAATGAGAGTAAGAATATGTTGTTTATTTATACTGAAACGAGAGTATGAAGTAAGAATCAGAATCCAATTTATGTGTTTATTTTCGATTGAGAGTAAATAATTTTAATTATGGCTTTACCCTTGTTTAAAGAATTATAAATTTTAATTATAAATTACTAAAAATATATTTGAAATTAAAATATTTATTATTATTACATTTGAATGTTAATAATAATTAATAATATTTTTAATTATGTAAATCATAATTTTTTATTAGTTTTAATTTTAATTATACAAATTAACAATTATTAACAAGAGCAACATAATAAAAATATTATTATTAATAATATAGTACAAAATTAATATTTTCTTAAAGTACACTATTTTTATTATTAATTATTTATAATAAATGAACATAATACTATTATTTTTAAGTAATTTCAACTTAGAATCAATGTAAAGTGAAACTATTATTTTTAACTAATAATAATAATAATAATAATAAATATTTAAATAAGTGTAATATTCTCTATTTTATTTTACTAAAATAATTATACTAAATTTTAAAAAATAGTAAAAAAGGAAAAAGTATTTTCTTATATGAATGGAATCTCACTCCATGATCTCCATTTTTAAAATGGGGAATGATGTTCCTACTCCTCACTTAAAATATGTAAATAATGATTGGAGTAAGAAAAATTCACAATCCTCATTTTTATTCTAATAAGCATACATAGCATTGAATAAGAGGCACAATTACTATTATGTAATTGTTAAATCTTTTTATTTATTTGAAACTTTCCTTTCCAAAATTCATCTTACCAGGTGTGGAACCCTAGTGGTTTGGAATGCTTAGGCTAAAAAGAGCATTCATCCCTGAGGCCGAAGAGAGCCAAGAATATTCCTATGCCATTTAGTAATTAGTAGCTAATAGATTGGCATAAATATGCATCTAAAGAGAAAAGAAATCTAGATCAATTTATCTTTCAATTGCAATATGCATGCATATTTGAATAATAATCAATTGAATTTTATTAAGTTATAATCAATATAACTTATAAGTCATACAAAATAAGTAAAAATTTACGACATGATAATAACATCCGTTATTATATTACAAAGAACCTAGTAGGACCTTAATTAATCACAACTTTATACACAAAATCGATACAATTCTCATATCAATCCAAATCAATTAGCTGTGAAATGACATAATTATGTACCAGTAATTGTAACGGAGCTGGAAAATAAATATGTAACAGTAATTGTGACATAAAAAAATCTAAGAGTAATTGTATGTAGTTAAAATATGTAATGGAGCTTGGCCACAGGGTCCCTAGCCGATATTTTTGAGGCATGGGCCACAAGGAACTTACAATCTGAACCACCAACTCAAGATTAATCCAAGTAAGCAGAAAATTCTAGTTAGAGGAGCATGATACCAGATTCTGCATGCCACATGGCATCGCATAGGCCAGTTAGAGATCCACCCTTCTATCCTTCAAGATAAGCCCCAGCATACATTAACATTAACAACTCCCAAGTTTTTGTATCTTGTAAACACTTCTAGGGGTATTCTGCCACACACGCATACAAACGCCAGTCATAATTTTGCCGAAAGCCTGTGCCTGATAATAAAAATGGCTTCCGTTTGTGCTTCCCCTGCTGTTGCAGCCATCTCATTCCCCAGGCAAGTTCTCTTCACACCCCCATTAATTTATTGTCGCATAGTTTAAGTGCGTGATTATTTAGTTAATCAAAGTAACGTTGCAGTTCTCAGAAGAGTGGATCAGTTGTGGGAGCAACGAAGGCTTCTTTCCTTGGTGGGAAGAAGCTGAAATTGAGAAAATACGGAGCAACAGCCCGAACACGATCCGTTTCAGTGACTGCGGCTGCAGCCGATCCTAACAGGCCTCTCTGGTTCCCGGGCAGCACTCCACCTGAATGGCTCGACGGTAGCCTCCCTGGAGACTTCGGCTTCGATCCTCTTGGTCTTGGTAAGATAAATGTGGAAAACCAATCGTACGTGTCAAGTACGCACACATTGTTAATGAGTTTGTTATCCACAGGATCTGATCCTGAGACGCTGAGATGGAACGTGCAATCAGAACTTGTGCACTGCAGATGGGCAATGTTAGGAGCTGCAGGAATTTTTATTCCGGAATTGTTAACAAAACTTGGAATCCTCAACACTCCATCCTGGTACACGGCTGGGGAGCAAGAGTACTTCACAGACACCACCACCCTGTTTATTGTTGAGATGATATTCATAGGCTGGGCCGAGGGCAGACGGTGGGCCGACATTATAAAGCCAGGCTGTGTGAACACTGACCCGATCTTCCCCAACAACAAGCTCACCGGCACCGATGTAGGCTACCCAGGTGGGCTTTGGTTTGACCCACTTGGCTGGGGATCCGGTTCGCCCGAGAAGATAAAGGAGTTGAGGACTAAGGAGATCAAGAACGGAAGATTGGCTATGTTGGCTGTGATGGGTGCTTGGTTCCAGCACATTTACACCGGCACCGGCCCAATTGACAATCTCATTGCTCACCTTGCTGATCCTGGTCATGCCACCGTTTTTGCTGTAAGTCAATTACAGCACCTAGCACTCTTGACTCTACACTCATTTTATCTATCTAATTAAGTGTTAACTATATTTACTTACTAATTGGCGATGATGCCTTGCGGTTAATTTGCTTCAGGCCTTCACCCCCAAGTGAGATGATGACGAGCAAAGGGAGAGAAGTTTGGGGCCAAGAGGAAGTTTGAGTTCAAAGGGAAAGTTTGTATGACTAGGACTTGTATCAATGCCTCTATCTATGTACAAAGACTTGTGTGATCACTTAGATGCCATGAATATAAAAAAATTCAGGTGGAAACGAAACTTGTCGATAAATTAAAGTTAAATACACCATAAATTTTCGAATATAAAAAATACACGAGAGACGACTACTTGCTGCAAGGTAAAGAAGTCTTTTCTCAAATTATGTTTAGCATTTCACTCTGGAATCAGAAGATCATCTTCAATTTACAAGTACAGATTTGGTTTGATTAATATTTATAGTTTGTCCTGTCAGCGATGACATATATAACTGGAGTTTGTCCCATTAATGGAGTTGAAGATTTCGTTTTGAGAAAACCAACAGGATGCTTGATTGTCGATTGTCCTTGAAGAAACACTTCATCTAGGTGAACACTCAGCACGTCAGTCAATTAATTCGCTTTGATTAATTGTTTTAACCCTTCAAACAAAATTTGCATTGGCGATACATAATGCACATTTTCAGGTCATAAAAAAAGATGGCTTTATCAATATCTAATTATCCTTAAAAGAAAATGCCGCGATACGTTTTAGGACCCAAAACAAATAACCATTGAAGATGAAAACAACAATGATATGCTCAACACACATTGTAGTTCAGTTACCACGCTATCATTGCAAGATTAAAAAAAAAAATTCACTACAAAACAAAAGAAAATTTCATTATAAATTTATCTCTTATAGATTTTATACAAACTGTTATAATAATTGTTGTGAATACATCATTATTCAAACTAAAAAGGCATGTTCGTACCCATTAGATCGATTTCAAAAAATCAGCATTTTTTAGAAAAGGGTAAGCGGAAATATATATATATATATTTTTCCATGTAGAAATTCTTTACATAATTGCATAGACGTATGTTGTAAAGGTTATGTTAATGCCATTGGGAGGATCTTTAATCTCCTTGTAGATAAGTCTTCACTCAGCTTTGAGTTTTAAAGAGTGGTAATTGTTGTTTAGTGTCAAAAGTTTCTCGTCGCCATCTAAACCTTTTTTTTTTAAAAAAAAAAAAAACTAATATCCTTCTAACTAACGCACCATTTGATATCAAAACTTGAAATTAATACAATAATTGGATAAATATTCCGCTAACTTTCTCTTCTCATTATTGAATTTATCTCGTTGACTTGCCAATCTGACCAAGTAGCTCATGAACTATTCAATTTTCAAGTCGGTTGTGTGTTTTTCTTTGTTCTTTCCTTTCTGGAAGTGCTACTTGCATGAAAGTTCACTAAATCGACTAATTGGCACCAGCTATTATGCATAAAATACGAAGGTGGATCAGCAAAAATTAAAATATTTCACTCTACTGACTAAAAGCAATTTGCCCACCCGCTAATGTGCATGATCTTAGAAGGGTGGCTATTGGCCAACGCCTAATAGTAAATTAAAAGTATATTAAGTATGAACTAGACCAAAAGTACTTTATCTATTTATTTCATAATTTAAACATTTTGTCTGCTTGCTTTGCTAAGGATTTCATGAGTACATGTTCACGCAATTGACAGCTATAGAATCATATTGTAGTTAAATTGACTGCTTGTAGTGCGGTAAAAGGAGGATTTCATTAATAAATAAATTTCGGATTACTAATTTAAATAACATTAACAGCCATTTTTATTTAAAATATTGAGTATAAAAATTTAAATTTTTATAAAAATATTATTAGAGTTAATTTTAATTCTACATCAAATGCTTCAGTGGATAATTTAATGTAATATTAATTATAAATATTAATTATAATATATGATATAATAGCAATAGCAATAATATCAAATAAATGAGAATGAACGTTTGATAATCATCCCCGGTGATGAGTAAATTAATCAAAGTAATATATAAATTTTTCATCAAATAATAATAAAAATAAAATTTCCAAACATTTTAGCTGCTCCTTACAAGTAAAACTATTAAACACAGACCGACCACCAAACGTAAACGCAATTGAAGTACAATTCTTTGCCGATAAGAAATGAGATGATAGTAAAAATAACTAAAATACTAAGGCAGTTTTTAAGAAACAAATTGAAACAAAATGATTGTAATTAAAAAGTTCACATTTAAAATTAAATATACAAATCACATCTGCAAATTCTAAGTTGTAGAAGCAACAGAATTGCGAAGCAGAAGCACCAAAAACAAAATTAAATGATATCCTCTTCTCATTGTATATACGAAGAGTAATGTCATTACAATTAACACCCGCTAATCCCTTGTGTCTCTGTTCAAAGCATCGGCACCAAATTTATAATTAATTACAATATTATGAATCTCGCAAAATAACAAATAACATAAAAAAAAAAGAAACCAATTATATTAGAAAGAGAGTTTCCAGACTAAACGATAACTACAACAGAGCCAGAAATAGACATCCAGCTAAGACGGTCGGTTCGGTCGACGAACCGATACCTGAACGGGGAGGGGCCGACCGGTACCGGTCCCTCCACAGCTGCTACACGCCATGCGGCCCGAGCCGGCGCAGGTCCGGCACCCAACATCACCGTCAGACCACCGCGTGCATATGCACGTGACCCGACCCGTTCCGTTGCAGCTGTGGCACCTGTCAAATGGGCCGGCCATGGGCTTCTGGTCCATGACGGACTTGACCAGAGCCGCACCGGCCAAGACGCTGAGTCCCGTGGCCACCTGAGTCAACACGATCGGACCCATTTTGGCTAGCGAAACGAAGAATCAATCAAACAGGGAAACGGAGATGGGTTCAGCGAGAACAGGGAGAAATATTGGATATCTTTTGGGTGGGGATTTGAGGGGCGTGGTTTATATTTTGTGGGAATAGAGAAAGTGGTGACGGCTCTGTACACGTAGACGAGTGAGTTTTGGGTGGCTTGTAAGAAAGAAAATTAGTTATAGGCTCCTTGGCCGCTTGTTGGGGGTGGTGTGTTTTGGAGTTATGCGGAAGATGTTTTCTTCGCATTCGCTTGCTTATTTTATTTTGCTTTTACTCTTCTACTTTGTTTGATTATGACTTTCTTGTGGTGGCCAGTGGGATTTCTCTGGATTCTACCCCTTGTGAATGTTTTCTGTACATACGTGTTTGAATGCCATGTTTGTTTTGTTTTGTTTTGTTTTTTCCCCCTCCCTCTCTTCTACTTTGCGGGTCAACGGTCGCAAAAAATCCGTCTTGTTCGATGCTATTTATTGGTATGGTTAAATGAAATGAACGGACCAAAATTAATAACAATCTATTAAATTCAATATATGTACTATATACTGTCTATTTTTATTATTATAATGTATAAGAATAACAAAAATGAATAGAGATAAATATAGAGTATGCATAGCTGATGTTAATCTTTGTCCGTTGATTGAAAATAAATAAAGTACACAGACGAAGTAGTGTTGGACCATACAACTTTATGTTTTGATTTTATAATTTCATAAAATATTCCAATCATGCGAATTTGAATGTTATCCGATAGTAAAGTACTAATGATTAAAAAGATTAATGCTTTTAGTGAGTAAGATTCGCTGTTATTTTTTTATGTCATTCAAACCCTTCAAAATAACAGAGTATTTTTCATTTGTTTGATCATCGATATTTTGGGTAGCACAAAAAGATCAGATTTGATGACGCCTCCACCAAGAACAATGCAACTTGTAAATAGTGGCCAAAATGCCTAAATCCATCCGTTTTGGTATACGATCTCAAATCCTTTTCAACGGTATACATACACGCAACGCAGTAGGAAAGATACTTCCAACTTTTTAGTTCAATTTTGTGCTCGATATTTCGTAGAACGAGACCAATCCCACTACTTGGACTTGGATCGCCAATTCTCATCATTAAATTCAAACGCCAACTCTCTCTCTCTCTTCCATTCCCATGCGTTCCCCAAGTCGTCCACATGTAAATTATGAATAATATTTTGCATCTGACGTAATGGGAAAGAATCATGAATCTCGTTCCATTTTGTATCCTTTTTCTGTGGACTAATGATAATGAGTTGTTGTTTGTAGTAAGTGAAATGAATCATTAAACAAATACGTTTTCCGACGACTTGCCTTTTTCAATAGACTCTTCCAGTTTGAAAGTTTCAGTAGACTCTTCAAATTTGGAATCAAATTACTTCTGACTTCTCTTTTTCAAGCTCCGACAAATTCGTTAGGTCCACGACCACGTGCTGATTTGCGAGTTTCTTCTTAGTAAGCATTGGTTGCCTGGCTGGTGGCGGCGGTGGTGCAGCCTTAAAATGCAGCCCCTTTTTTTATTGCAATAGTTCACATGTAAGCTTTAATATAACAAGAACATTGAAAGCAGTAACAGTATAAACGGTAATTCAGCAAGAATATTGAAAGCAATAACAGTATAAACGGTGATACGCAGATTATACAATTTTAGAAAATGAATTTTCAAACCACAACCGAATTTTGACTGTCAAAAACAGATAATATCTTTGCGGGTATATTTAAAAAAAGAAAAAAGAAAAGTGGTGTAATCTAACCGAATCTTCAAATCACGTGCAGACCGGAGATCTGTGTGTGGTTCTATGTTAGTAAGATTATTGCTGCACAACTTCACACCTCTGCTTCTCATCTAAACGAATCAAGATACCTACTGCAAAATTAAACTCTACACCCTTGCAATTCCTACAACTGGAATCGCCTCACTCGTTATTCACATTATCTTGAACTTCCCTTGGGACCCAACCAATTGACGACACAGGCATCTGCTGCTTTTCACGTGCCTAAGCATAATAGTTGCCAACTAGTCAATCCAGTCCTCCGTTCTCTAATTGCAGCAACATCAAACATATGCGTATTAAGAAAACTTCCTCAACTGATTGGTAAATCAAAACTTAATACACGGAGGAATTATAAACTCAAAAAACTTGTCTTATGTTGATGTTGATTCTTGAATTTCTGATATACTCCAAGAAAAAACAATCATCTTCATGTGCGAACTGCAAATCAAGAGAGCCAATTTCAGCATTTTCTCTGTCTGTGAAAATCCGGGGTACACCTGCAAGATTAGAGGTCAAAAGTCATTAGCCATGTTTAGTTATGCTGTAGAAACTGCTATCATTTGCAAAAGTCAACAACCATATTACAACATCACAGAATGATTCAATCTCATGAATAAGAGCAGGATAATGTAATTGAATTAGTCAACGGAATAAAGTTAGGCATATTGGTCATTGTCATGGCTATCGTTTAACTTCGTCACGAAGAATTGCTTTTTGCAAGCTTTTGTTGTTCCCATTGAAAAAGATTCTAATGTCTTAGATCAAGGAATTTTGCCTTCACTTATGTTGAATGATCATTATGAAATGTCTGCTATTCCAACATTAATCTTCATCAAGGCACTTACCTTTTTCCACAAAGGCATCATGGATGGTATGTTATTAAAGCTTATATAATGTGAAGGTTTTATTGTCTATCTTGTACATAGGTGGACTGCTATTATGATTTTAAAATGTGATCATATGCACCAAATCATGATTATAAAATTGCCAGGCAGAACGAACTTACCATGAAAACATTCCCTTGCTTCTCCAGACATAAGTACAGCATCACCACTTCGGAGAAACATTGCCAATGGTGGATCCTCTCTGGACTTGCCTCCCAAAAGAAAAATGGCTTTGCAGCCCAAACTGAATGGAAATTATAAACCACCAAAAATAATTTAACTTCTCTTTCTCTTGCAGCAGAAAGCCATATACACCTACAGAGTAATGGGGTGAAGTATTAAAATACCTCATGCTTACAATAGGTTTACTCCAATCTGCTTCCATGTCATCCAGGTGGCCCCCAAGTGTATCACCTGAAAAGAGAGAAGAAGGTCTAAGAACATGGTTGTTCATAGCTAGAGGAGAAGAAAGGACTCTGCCTTAATAATTCAGGTAAAAATAGTGAAGTATTTGTAAAGTTTGTTGTTGTCCCTTCTAATGCACAACACAAGCTAAAATCAAATATGACTTGAGTTTTAAACCCGTATTCAACTTCAAAACCATTAGAAATGGTAGATATATGTTTTCAATTTCCTCTTCAATCAATTAGCTTTCTTTCTACAACAGATACAATTATACAATAAGATAAATAGTAAAAGCATCTGTCAGGATGCAAACTGTTATAAGTACCCAATCCAAAATAGTTTACTATTGCAGCTTCAGGCTGGAATTCTTCTCCAATGGACATTGCAGGTGCAGCTAATCTTTTAGCCAGTTGACAGAGAGAATCAGGAATCTTCATATGTGGGAGAGACACATCGTAATTTCGCTAAACCATCAACATACAAAGCTTTAGAAGATAATTTAAAATATATAAACAGCTCACTTTCCAGCGTTAAACCCCTAGCTTATTTAAGAAAAGAAAAAGAATGCAAACATCTGCAAGGCATTGCAAATCATGCATACCCTCAGGAGGATATCCTGGGATCAAAACTAGAATGTGCGTAAATCTAAACATCTTTTTTTTTTTTTTTAAACAATAGGTACAACTTAAACCTGGTTGAATATAGTGTGTTTCCTCTAGGGAGATTATTCCAGTAATGTGAGAAAGAATCGGTTCTATAGTTAGATAATCACATAAAGCAAAAATCAAATCTAACAAAGATGTGACATTGTCATGATTTTGGATTTTAAAACATACATAACGCTACACAGGAGAGTAAGCTCCAAAAAAAAAAAAAGAGAAAAAATGACAAACATCTTTCTAATTACCTTGGACCAGTCAAATTGTAAGCCAAGGGTACACCACCGCAACTTCCGCAACAGAACACTGGCTTTAACGGACTTGCATCTCTTTCCTCTCAGTGTGGCAATATCTTCCTTATAAAATTTCCACCAATGAGCATCTCCATTACTAGTACAAGAACTATCTACCAAATCCAAACTACCAATTGAACTCTCTTCTTCAAGCAATACTTTCTTTTCTTTTACAGCATTGAACAAGTCATCGATAGGGCCATAAAATGCATTGTGATTCGTTCTGTTCAGAGGCTGCAGGAAGCTTGTTAAACTCTCCCTTATCCATTGGCTTTGTTCTTCCACAGTTAATGCACCTGCAATAAAATAAAACCCTGCATTGCAATTACAACATCAAATAAGTCATAAATTCAAAAATCCCTATACAATCACCGACTTTTACAATTTATAGATCATGAATACAAGGCAATTTCAAACAAAAGAGATCTGTACCAGGATGATTTTCCAAGAGGAAAACTGGAGAATTGAAACCACATTGGACAGCGAAGATTCCCGGAGGAAGCTCACCGCTCTGCTTGAATGAATCTAGAATGGACTTGAAATCCAAAACCTCAGACAAGTCAACTTGTTTTGGTTGTTTTTTCCTGTAAAGTTGAAACGAAATGACAGGCACTACTTGTTAACATTACAAATAAAAAATAAAAGCAAAAATTGGACGAAAGCTAATAATGAGAGATACTTTCTGGAGGATTTTGAAGAGTCGTCATAGTATAGCTTGTATTTCTTTTCAGCTTTCCTGAAAGCTGTTCGCTCTGCATGGTCAGAGACTATATCGGATCCGTACATTTCACTTACTTGGCTAAACCGGCGATTGAAATCGTAATCGCAGGTGGAAGAGGCAATTTTAGCCGATTACCGGACTTAGGGTTTTGATTAGGGTTTCTTGCGAGTCATTCAAGTTTTCCGAGACAGCAAGTGAATGCTCCAAAGATTCACATACGTAAAAATAACTCGAACTTCTGGCAATCGAGAAACTAACATAATTCGATGAACCTAAAGACCATACTACCCTTCAATGCATTAATTGTAACTTATAATACTCACATAAACAGTGAATGAGTGAAATTAATTATAACTTACAATATTCATGTAAACAGTAAATAGGTAGGGATTCACTCACTGTAAATGTTATAAATTATAATTAATATAACTTAACATTATCCTAAAAATGAATTCAATATGTATGCTCGAGTAGTTCTTACATATTATGATAAATTACAAATTTGTTATATTTTTAAAAAAATCTTTCAAGGCACCTTGCAATTAAAAATGTGATTCTCTCACATTATATTATTATTATTATTATTATTATTATTATTATTATTATTATTATTATTATTATCTTTTTCAATAATATATTTATTATAATTTTAGAGGCATTAATTAATTGTAACCAACTAAGCATTAGAAAATGATAGTTAAAAAATTAAGATATAATTATTTATTAGTAAATTAACTAATAATTATCTCCAAATGAGTAGATATTTTTCATATCCATGAAACAATCTTTTAATTATTTAAAATAAATTAATGATAGCTAACTTAACATTATATTTAATATCCTTCCAATTATAATCTTGCTAATAATTATTTATAAAAAATTTAATTTTTTAGATGAGTAAAATAATAAAAAAATTACATTTATCTTTACTTTTGATTAATATGCTAGTTAAATTTTTATAGATAAAATAATTAATATTAGTTAAATTTTTAGAGAAAAAATAATTAATATCCAAAAAAATATTATTGTAAAGATATTACTATAAAAATAAAAATAAATATGGATATGACTGAATATATGAATAACATGAATTTTTAAAAATATTTCTCAAAATATAAATACTAAAAAAATACTTTGACTAAAATATAAACACTAATTAAGCATTATCCTACATAACACAACTTCTGTGCCACTAATAAATATTTATCCTTTATTTGATAAGTAGGTTTTAATTTTAATATTGGTTTGGAAAGATTTAAAAATTTTTTATTAAAAAAAGGTCTGCTACTGTTAAATTTTCTCATTCGTGACTAACGTAGCATACGGCATCGGTTGGAATTGGTTACGTGCACACATCTTATTCCATTGTCCACACCGCCACATCATGTGCGAAAATACCAACAATTCCTTTTCAAATGCAGCCTATTGTTGCGGTCCGCTAAAATTTCAGCCCACAAGTGCCTAGATTCGGGCCGCAAGCCCAACGCCTTGGCCAAGAGTGTTAGTGTTCCTGGTTAAAAAAAAATTCCAAAGACACACTAAGACATTTGAGCGTACATATTCTAGAATTCTCTTGAAAAAATAATAAAATATGTAGCAAGTGGCAAAGCAGAACAGAGTAACCCAGAGCATGCAAACTCCTATAAATAGGGGATGGCATTTGCCATTGAGATCATCAAGCCTTGAGCAATTCTCTCAAGCACTCTTGTAAGCTCTCTTGCAAAGTCTTTTGTTGGCAATACAATTTCCGATTGGCTCCATTGCTCTCTCTTTTCTCTCTAGCCTCTCAACAACCTTCGGCTTCACTAGCGAGAAAGTCCAAGGCTTACTTAGCAACTCTTGACAAAGGTTGCCTAAGTGCCGCACGAGTTGCTGCAAAACACTCATCCCGTGACAAATGGTATCAGAGCGAAGGTTTGCATCCACACAACCAAGCACTCAAGCAATGGCCAATATTCCTGCCGCATCTCAAGAGGGCATTGTTGGCACCGAAGTCCCACCGGAGCCAACCCGCGGCCGCGAAGAGGGACAGGGGAAGTCCCGTGGCAAGTTCAAGGCACCATCCGTCGATACCTTGGAGCCTCGTGTAAGCACGCTCGAGCATGCTATGTCCGCCGCTCAAGAGACCCTTGATGGGCTGGAAGAACGAGTTGATGGTCTCGAGGGAGAATATGCCGATTTCACTATGGCAACCAAAGCCCTCATCCAAGACCAAGCCAACACCCTCCGCGGGGAATTTCGAGCATTCCACGAGGAATTACTGAAAATCCGCAGCTTCGTCCAAGAGGAGTTGCGAGCTGTCCGTGCGGAAGTGGAGGAAGTCCGCTCGGATTGGGCATGGCACAAGCGCACACTATCCACTAGCCCGGCTTTAACAAGCACGAGTGATGCGCGCCGCATTGATGTGCCAAAGCCCGACACCTACGATGGCACACGTAATTCCACGGTGGTGGATAACTTCCTATTCGGGCTAGACCAATATTTCGATGCCGTAGGCGTTCGATACGAGGCATCGCGAGTGGGCACTGCACCCACTTATCTTCAAGGCGCCGCGCGACTATGGTGGCATCGGAAGCATGGTGAGATGGGCAAAGGCATATGCACCATCGATACGTGGGCGAATTTCAAGCAAGAACTCCGAAAGCAATTTGCCCCAAGCAATGCGGAAAGGAAGCGCGAGCGCGCTTATGTCGCCTCAAGCAATCGAGTAGCATCCGAGAATACATCAATGAGTTCACAACACTCATGCTTAAGATAAGTGACATGTCCGACAAGGACTCCCTCTTCTACTTTCAAGACGGCCTCAAGGATTGGGCCAAGACGGAACTCGATAGGCGGGGTGTGCAGACACTTGACGACGCCATCGCCATTGCGGAATCCCTCACCGAGTACTCCACCCAATCCAAGGACAAGAAGTCGGGCCAAGGCAAAGGTGGGGGAGAGAGTCGCAAGGGCAAAGGCGACAACCGCAAGGATTGGGGGCAAAAGAAGCCTCCCACCAACAAGGGTGGGCAAGAAAGACCTGCCTAAACCACGGAGTCCATGCTTCATTTGCAACGGTCCTCATTGGGTGCGCGACTGTCCAGAGAAGAAGTCGCTCAATGCACTCACTGCCCAACTCAAGGGCAATGCCGCTTCACCATCGGAGGAAGCTCGGCCTAGCATAGGTTCCCTCCAATTCCTTAGTGCACTTAATAAGCAGCCCGCATTCACCAAGAAAGGGCTCATGTACGTGAGTGCTAGCATCAATGGCCACTCAGTGCGCGCGATGCTAGATACGGGAGCCACTCACAACTTCGTTTCCAAAGATGAGGCCAAGCAGCTAGGCCTCAAGGCTACCAAGAACGGAGGCACTATGAAGGCAGTGAACTCACCCGCTAAGCCCATTGCGGGTATTGCCCAAGGCGTGCCCATGACGCTTGGGACATGGAGCGGAAAACTCGACTTCTCCATCGTGCCCATGGATGACTTCAAGATGGTCCTCGGCATGGAATTCTTTGATCAAGTCCATGTCTTCCCGTTGCCGGCCATAAACTCCCTAGGCATTCTTGATGGGAGCAACTCATGCATGGTACCCGCAGAACGGGGCAAAACCGAAGAGAAGACACTCTCGGCCATGCAATTCAAAAAGGCATTTAAGAGGGACCCAAGCTTTTTGGTCTCCATCCGAGAGCTCAACGAGGGAGAAGATAGCGGAAAACCGTCAAGTAAAGCCCCTTCACACATACAAACCGTCCTCTAGGAATTCAAGGACGTGATGCCTCCCGAGCTTCCAAAGAAGCTTCCACCTCGGCGAGAGGTGGACCACGAGATTGAGTTGGAGAAGGGCGGTAAACCTCCGGCCTTGGCGCCCTATCGCATGGCTCCGCCCGAACTTGAAGAATTGCGGAGACAGCTCAAAGACTTGCTAGATGCGGAATACATCAGCCCATCCAAGGCCCCTTTCGGTGCGCCCGTGTTATTTCAAAAGAAGAAGGATGGCTCATTGCGGATGTGCATCGACTATCGGGCGCTCAACAAAATCACCATCAAGAACAAATATCTGATTCCATTGATTGCGGACTTGTTCGACTAACTTGGCAAAGCGCAATACTTCACCAAACTCTACTTACGCTCTGGATACTACCAAGTCCGGATTGCCAATGGAGATGAGCCCAAGACAGCGTGCACAATAAGGTACGACTCCTTTGAGTTCCTTGTCATGCCATTCGGCCTCACCAATGCTCCCGCCACATTCTGCACACTCATGAACAAGGTACTCCAAACTTTCCTCGACCGTTATGTGGTTGTGTACTTGGACGACATTATGGTCTATAGTGCTACACTTGAGAAGCATGCCCAACATCTGCGACAAGTCCTCCAAGTGCTTCGAGACAACGAACTCTTTCTTAAAATAGAGAAGTGTTCGTTTGCCCAACGGGAGGTGGAGTTTCTTGGCCATAAAATTACGGACGGGAAGCTTATGATGGAGAACTCCAAGGTGAGGGCTATACTCGAGTGGGAGCCTCCTTCGAAAGTGCCCAAGCTTCGCTCATTCCTTGGCTTGGTGAACTATTATCGGCGCTTCATCAAGAGCTACTCAGCCAAGGCGGCACCCTTGACGGACTTACTCAAGAAAAATCGAAAGTGGCATTGGACAGAAGAATGCCAAGGTGCATTCGAAGACCTCAAAAGAGCAATCTCGGAGGAACCAGTCCTTGCCCTGCCCGATCACACCAAGCCCTTCGAAGTACAAATAGATGCCTCCGACTTTGCCATTGGCGGAGTCCTTATGCAAGATGGCCACCCCATAACGTTCGAGAGCCGAAAGCTCAATGACACGGAACGCCGGTACACGGTACAAGAGAAAGAAATGACAGCCATCATACATTGCTTGCGAGTGTGGCGACACTACTTGCTCAGCTCGCACTTCATCATAATGACAGACAATGTAGCCACAAGCCACTTTCAAACACAAAAGAAGTTGAGCCTGAAGCAAGCATGGTGGCAGGACTTCCTTGTGAAGTTCGATTATAGGCTCGAGTACAAACCGGGCAAGGCCAATATTGTTGCGGATGCTCTAAGCCGCAAGGCGGAATTGGCCACACTAAGCACGAGCCAACCAAGATCCGACCTTGTCACACGCATCAAGGAAGGACTCAAACAAGACCCTCTCGCACAGGACTTACTAAAAAGGGTGCTCGAGGGCAAGAGGAAGGCATTCTCCTCACCAAAGGAGATCAATTATTTGTACCAAGGTGGGGAAATTTGGGGAGGGAAGTCATCAAGGAGTGCCACGACTCCAAGTGGGCTGGTCACCCCGGAATTGAGCGCACTGCCACGCTAGTGCAAGCTTCATACTATTGGCCGCACATGAGGGAGGACATTGAGGCATATGTGCGGACTTATCTTGTGTGCCAACAAGACAAGGTGGATCATCAACTCCCGGCCGGACTGTTGGAGCCATTACCACGGGCAACAAGGCCATGGAAAAGTGTTTCCATGGATTTCATTACTACTTTGCCCAAGTCCGAAGGTTGCGGCAGCATCATGGTTATTGTTGATCGGTATAGCAAGTATGCTACCTTCATTGCCACACCTGCTGACTGCAAGGTTGATGAAGCAGTCCGTCTCTTCATCAAGCATGTGGTGAAGTATTGGGGAGTTCCGAGGAGCATTGTGAGTGATCGAGACCCGCGGTTCACAAGGAAATTCTGGACGGAACTCTTCAACATGTTGGGAACCGACCTCAAGTTCTCGACAAGTTTTCACCCACAAACGGATGGCAGACCGAGCGCATTAATGCCCTACTCGAGATGTACTTAAGGCATTATGTGAGCGCTCACCAACGAGATTGGGCAAAACTACTTGACATTGCCTAATTTTCCTATAATCTACAACGAAGCGAGGCCACCAGCAAGAGTCCCTTTGAAATCATCATGGGTTTTCAACCCTTGACGCCCAATGCCATAGCCTCGACTTACGGAGGGAAAAGCCCCGCGGCTCACAAGCTCGCCCGCGAATGGCACGAGGAAGCGGACATTACGCGAGCATATCTCGACAAGGCCGCGGGGAAGATGAAAAAGTGGGCGCATACAAGGAGACGGCATGTTGAGTACAGGGAAGGTGATCAAGTTATGATCAAGTTACTGCCCCAACAATTTAAGACGTTGCGGAAAGTGCACAAGGGGTTGGTAAAACGCTACAAAGGACCCTTCCGAATTATTCGACGTGTAGGCAACATCTCATACCATGTCCAACTTCCACCAAGGCTTAAAATCCATCCGGTCTTCCACGTTAGCCTCCTAAAGCCCTATCATGAAGACGCGGAAGACCCAAGGCACGAAGAATCAAGGCGCGCGCCAACGGCCGTTGTCACTGCTTTCGATAAGGATGTGGATTACATCATTGCCGACCGCGTGATTCGGAGACGAGGCGTGCAACCATATAATGAGTACTTGGTGAAGTGGAAGAACCTCCCCGAGAGCGAAGCCACATGGGAACGTGAAGATGAATTGTGGCAATTCGCGGAGCACATTCAAAGCTATAAGCACGAGAGCGCGACGAGGACGCCGCGAGCTTAGGTGGGGGAAGATGTTGCGGTCCGCTAAAATTTCAGCCCACAAGTGCCTATATTCGGGCCGCAAGCCCAACGCCTTGGCCAAGAGTGCTACCTTGGTCTTGGGTTTAAGAAAATTCCAAAGACACACTAAAGACATTTGAAAGCACGTACATATTCTAGAATTCTCTTGCGCCTTGTAAATAATAAAATATGGCAGTGGCAATAATTCTCTAGAACCACAGAGAGCAGTAGCTCCTATAAATAAGGGATGACATTTACCATTGAGATCGCTGCCTCGAAAGAATTCTCTCAAGACTTCAGAACTCTTGCAAAGTCTCTTGTTGGCAATACAATTTCCGATTGACTCCATTGCTCTCTCTTTTCTCTCTAGCCTCTCAACAACCTTCGGCTTCGCTAGCGAGAAAGTTCAAGGGTTACTTAACAATTCTCGATAAAAATTACCTAAGTACCGCACGAGTTACTACACAAAACACTCCTCCCGTGACAGTATACACTTGAAGTGTACCTATAATTGTCTTTTCAACTAACATATGCAAAATGAGCGCCCGCCACGTTAACATGTCTGTGTCTGGCGCCCTTATCCTCATAACTATCTGCGACCAAGGAAAAATCTCGCTAACTGAACGCACAGTAGCAAATTGAGGATATAAATACTTGGAACTCGACGCTCGAAAATTTTTTTAATCATTCACAAACAAAATGGCTTGCGGTACCGTGTTACGTTGTGTGTTCTTAACGGAGCCATACAGACCTTTGCACCGCCATAACCGAGCTCTCTTTTCTCTTCCATTTACGACCGTTGGATCTACTTCATTAACCCGTTTGATTTGCATTAACCATGGAAGAATTAGGGCTCGGAACTTTCAATCTGCGCGACGAATTCATCTCAATTGCTCAGATAACGGGAGCCAATCATCATCTGCGGACGACAGCGACCAAGGTCCACCTCAAGAAGCCGTTCTTAAAGCCATTTCAGGTTCCTCTCTTGCCATTCTGTTTAATTATTATTGCTATTATTTATTGGGTTTAATATTATTTAATTAACTGTCGTTTTTGTTAGATATAATTTGAGTACAACCTTAATGAAATCGGCTGAAACAATAAACGAATTATTTCAGAATTCTAAACTACTTTTTGAAAGAAGATGAGGTGTTGTGAACGTTAGTCAAGAGAGTTGAGCAATTGTACGTTTATAAACATATGTTTAAGAAAATATTGATTGAATTGTACTTGTATTTTCTTATGAGTAGATACTTTGGCAGGATATTGATTGGATTGCTTTTGGCTCATCGGATGGGAATATCTTGTTTGATTTATGGAAATAAATTTTCATTTTGATTCCAATTTGATATACTGATTTGGAATCAATGTTGGATCTAGAGGTATCAAAGACAGAAGGGAGGGTAGGGCAAACAACCAATGTGGTAATAGGAGGTACGGTAGCAGATGATTCTACTAATGAGTGGCTCGCTTTGGATCGGAAGGTAAAATAGATGAAATATAGTCTATGTTTCTGGTTGCCTGCGTTTCTGGATATGTCATCGTCTTTGGTATTATCTCGTCATAACGGAGATATTATTTTATGCCAGGTTAACTCATACCCAACAGTTAGGGGGTTTACAGCGATTGGAACTGGTGGTGATGACTTTGTGCAAGCTATGGTTGTTGCTGTTGAATCTGTCATTCAAAAGCCTATTCCTGAGGTATGCTCACAATTAATTAATTGATGAATTACTAAATGAAAGATGAACAAAGCTCTGATTTTAGTGATAGGATTATATATCACATGGCTACTTTATTCTTATCATATGGTATGCAATTGTTTGACTGTTATTTTTCACTTGCAAACACTATTCTTTTATTAGATTTTCTTTTTCCAATTGCATTGAAGTTGTTAGGATTTTGAAGTTACAAATTTGTCCTTAATTGGTACCTAAGTGCAAGATAACATAAAGTGGGATGATAAATTGTAACTAAAATCTAGATCTCAGAATAGAACATCCCGGAGATGCTTGCTCTTGATTGTAAAAATGAAGATTATATGAAAATTTCAATAAATTCTACAAATATAAGATTGGACTGTGCTGTGTTTCTGGATTTTTATTTATTTATTTTTTTTGGTTGACTGACTTAAGATCTGTAGGTAGCTGCTGTAACAATTTCAGTGTGTGGTTGCAACAGCCATAAGTGATGTTAATGGAGCTTTTCTGAGTCTCTTGCAACATATTCAGTGAGACAGCCTAAAATGTCAACTGGTTATGGTAGTGTAGTTTTAAGTCATAGCTGTAAAAGGAACCACATTGGATTTTTCTTTTTCTCTAAGAAAATTATAGGACTACAATCGACATATCATGCTGGTGGTGTTTGGGGAAGTGGCTTCAGTTGGGTATTCTGAAACGGCAATTAAATTCCGTGATGGAACATCTACTGTTATAGGACAGCTCATGACAAAAGCTTAGTTAAGATAGCTTTCATCCAGCTATATGTGGTCAGTTACTGCCATGCAAACCCTTAATTACTGCCCACCTTATATTTTTTGAAAGAGAGATTGTTGGTAATCTGGTGAGCTGTATGATAACATGGGTTTTCTCAACAGAATGTTTAAATTTTAAAATTTGGAATTATTGGACATCAAATGATATCAACTGTGTTTTGCATCAGAGTAAGAAGTATAGCATAATATGGCCAAAACAATTGATGGTCCAGAAAGATACGCTTGTAAATCTGTCAATGAGGTAACCCAGAATACTTGAACAAATTATTTGAAAAATTGGCTCAAGCAAAAGCACTCTGTAATTAATTTCCATGTTGAATTTCATTTCATAGGTTTACCACTTGTTGCAATGATATCCCGATATGTATGACAGATTGCATTTTACTTAGTGATTCACTCACAAGTTAAGCCTTGTCTTGAGAATATAGGTTTGACTTGTGGTCAGAATTTTGTCCACTGGCCATTAGCTTGGGTCTTTTCACTGGTTGAGAGTTTACCTTGTATCAGTGGGATAAATGTTTTACTTTCTAGAGCTATGGCATGGTGGCATTGTGTATCTACCAAATCTTGCCCACTGAAAATTGAAAGTTGCACAGACATGATGCCACTGGAGGAGACTTTGTCTTTTAGCTGTATCATGCCCCACAAAGCTGGAATGAAAGCTACCTTCTTATTAATTTGTTATGTTTCATAATAGGGTCGTGTGAAGCAGAAAGTATCATCGCGGGGAAAATATGTATCTGTCAACATTGGTCCTGTTCAAGTCAGCTCCAGTGAGCAGGTCTTTCCTGTTTCTGGCTCTCTGTTTCTCTCCCACATGCATGCACACCACACATATGCAGGACACAGTTGATATCAATGAATTATCATTTATCAGATTTTTATTCACATTACCAATATTTTATGATCATCATATTGAGATTTATTTGAAGTTGGCTGATAGCAAGATAATATTCCTTTCCAGGTCCAAGCTGTATACAATGCCATGAAGAGAGATGAAAGAATGAGATATTTTTTGTAATGTGATTATCATTCTTGTTTGTACAGTTATGGTGATTATCTAAGAGTGTGTGTCTCCTCATTCTTCGCCCATTTCCACTACTTTTTCTTGTCTGAGGTAGATTGCTTCCATGACTTCATTTTAGCAAAAGAATCATGGTTCTCTGTTTGTCCAGATGCTTATTGACTAATTTGTTAGCCACAAACTAGGCATCAGATTGAGGTTTTTCATACAGAGCTAATATATTTTAGTTGTAAGGCAGGGTTTGTTTCTGTGGACTACAACGCTAAGAATTATGTTTATTTATTAATTTAATTTGTAATTTCAAGGTCATCAAAATACTGTAAAGCATCAAGAAGCTACTTAACATGGCATTAGTACTGTTAAGTATTAACGTACCTAATCAATCTGCGTTTAGCTTTGTGAGGCCGGTATCAGGTTAATATGAGTTATTATATTTTATTGTAGTCAATTTGTTATTGACGTAAAATATTATTGTCATGCAGTTTGAAGTTAATTATACTACTTGGATTTAGATGTGGTGTGTGGATGCTGCCGGGATGGATCATGATTCATGAATCGTAGTGGTTGGAAAATTTTTGTTGAGATGCCGTGTAAACAAAATTCCAAAGGCAAAATTATGTTCAGGCATCGTTGTCGGCTGTCGAAACTATCAACCCAACTGATAAAAAGTATTACTGGGTCACGTAGCGGGTAATATGGAGCAGTTATGCTTTAGCTCGAGTTACCGAACGCAGACTAACAGTGCGTGTCTCTAATCGAATTGAAAGGACGCCCAAAACAAAAGTGTGTATGATCGCTTTGCAACTGCTGCTTGTTAATCAATACACACTTTTTGAAAACTGCAAGCTCGCCAAGTCCCGAATGCCCACTGCACGCATGCTTGATGATGATCTTGAGATAGGACAACATGAATTTTGACTTCTTCTATACACTTTTTCCTCGTCAGGCTAGTCGTATTCCTGTGAATTATGCGCATGGACTGCGTCATACTCTTGACTCCTGGACCAGTCATTCTCGAACCTTAAAAGATTCCCAAATTAGTGGCCAAATTGCACGCAATATGGATGCTATGAACGTCCTCAATAGCGCGGCCAGTCACCATCTCTCCTTAAATTAATCTAAAACCGGTTGTGGACTTGGTGTACAGCGTCTTCTATCGACCCTAATTTGCGAATTATTGACATTCCGCGGTTATATATACTCGGCATAGATAAACGATTGCGAAAGGTCAATCTTTTACTAGCAAAAGATTAAGGGTCTCAAGGTTAATCTGGGGGAAAAAAAAGTTGAAATAAAAGTTAATGTGTTTGGTATATATGATTTTAAATAATATTTTTGACAAAATTAATAACACAACTGTAATTTTTTCATTAGATCATGCTGGAATCAAAGTCAGCAGCCCACCACCGTGAATGAATACCAAACGTTTTATGACTGAAGTTTTAAGCCACGCCTTCCCCAGGGATACCCCTAACTTACACGTTTTGGGGACAATGATGTCGTCACGCGAGCATTCTCTCTTTGTCGCTGCTCTTTTGATTACTTTCTTTAATAATATAATTTATGTCCGATTCAACCGCAGCTACATGACATAAGCTGGTCTTCGAATCAACATCCATAGCTGTGTCTATTTTCCTTCCCCTGCTTCCTAGTTTTGTTCTTTTTCTCTTCTTCTTTGCTCACTGGCTTTCAAAATACTTAAAAGCCTAGACTTGAGATTTCTCTAATTTGATTCACGTACATGGTGCATGGAAGAATGGATCAAAAGATCACTCTGCATGCAGGACCTGAGGTGATAATTGGCCTTTTGCCTGTCTTTCCTTCCCCCCCCCCCCCCAAAGTTAAACTTTCATTTACTATTATTACTTCAAACATAGGCTATGCTCCAAAGTGAACTCGAAGAATCTTCTTTAGCTTCAATATCCAGATCGCCCATTAATCAGAGTAGCAGACCAAGCAGCATGATCATTAAGGTCAGTGTAAAATATTGTTGCTATAACTTCTGATGTCTTTCACTAATAAGCTGTAACTTCATGTACTGTAAATTATAATAAACAGAAAGCGCATACGCTGATTCCAGCTCACATAGTAGCTGAAGCCATATCAACACTGCGCGGCCTTGACTTGAGATGGTCAGGTCCCATAACGCCAACCGAAATGCAATATGTAGAGCAATATGTTTTCGCAAAATACCCACAATATTACAATGGTATTGTTGAACCAGTAGACACTCCTGATCTTGAAAATCTGTGTGTCAATGAAGAATCAACGGCGACTGTTATTGAGGAGAAACGCAAGTCATCACCTAAAAGTTCATCTCCGTCATTCAACTTCAATGATCTTGACAAATCTCAACTCGAACCATCAAGATTGTTGGATATTCTCTCCAAGAAAACTTCCGTTCAAGGGAATTTCATTTCAATCCCAGAAATTCAAGCTCGAAACAGGGCATTAAAGCATTGTGGATTGAGTGAAGATGAGTATTTAGTCCTCTTCGTGCCCAATTACAAAGAAGCTACGCTAATGATAGGACAAAGCTACCCTTTCTTTAAAGGAAATTACTACTTGACAATCATTTCCGAAGAATCTGATTTCATCAAAGGATTTGCAGCTCATAAAGAATCAAAGGTAATTGCGGCGCCAGAGACTTGGCTGGATTTGAGGATTAAAGGGTCGCAACTTAGTCAAAATTTCAGAAGGAAGTGCAGGTACACACCCAAGGGACTTTTCTCATACCCAGTGGCTGTGAATGGCACTAGATATTCTATGCATTGGATTTCTGAAGCTCACAGAAATGCATGGCATGTTCTACTTGACGCAACTGGTTTGGTTTTTGGGGAAGATCAGCTGGCTCTGGCACTTCATGGGCCGGATCTTGTGTTGTGCAAACTTGGAAATAATACTCATGCTCAGCCATTAAAGATCACTTGCCTTTTGGTTAGGAGAAAATCATTTGATACTGCATCATCAACTTCAGCCTAACTAAAGATTTATTAATTCTTGTGAATGCTTGTGCATTTGCTGCTCTTGTATTAAGATGCATAATTTCCATTTCACTGTATTCTTTCCTTTTTAAGTTACTATAGCCGGCCTGCCTGAAGATAGGGAACTTGATTCAACGTCACCATAAACTCGGTCCAAAATTATGTTAATTTAAAACACGTATTCTCCTAAGATCATCTAATCCAATTTTGACTAGCTTGTAAAGTTTTTAATCTGATTTCAAACTACTTTCGCTGGATCCAGAAAAAAAAAGAAAAAAGAAAAATTCAATTGTTTAATCGGTAGTTAATATCAAGAAAATGTCGTATTTGCATTATCACTAAATCTCATAATACCCAGATCATAAAAACATCCTTATTTCATATTTGTATTATACTCGATTGTCGAGAGGGTTTGGTTCAAGGCCCAGTGGCTGATCGAGAGAGCTGGTGGCCCAACATGTTAATTCGATAATATGATTCGGAGTCAGCTGGCGAAGCACATTTGTCCGAAGAGAGAAACCGCACTGGATTCATGGAACTTCGAGGCCGACGAAAAATGTTCTAACTATTTTCTCGCTATTTACTCTTTCTATTATTGCTTGCTTCAACAATGAACAATACATCTGATTAAAGTTAAAGGATATGGCCATTCACGTTAATTTCTTAACAATCAACAATGAATTAACCATAAAGAGTGACTCCTGTTTTAGAGTCTGCAATTAAACGACAGGTCGCAACTTATTTTTAAAAATAAAACACAAAACGGTCCTTCTCATTTTTCTCCTTTAAGGGCACACAGGATTAGGGGCACATTCCGTAATCCTAGTAATGTGATCCGGCTATCAAGTATTAAGTTTAGGCAAGTGATGTAAATCAAAACCCGCAGTTGGGTTGCGATGCCACAGCCCAACGCATTACCAAACACTCCAGTTGCTGGGACCATAAAATTATGGGGCAGCTGCCTTTTTTGTAGCTTCGCCTGCGCTTTGTAAAGTTACTGAGCCAAAACAAAATCTTGGTGTGTCTGAGACTGACTTGATGCCTCCATGAAAAAGATATTTGATTGCGAATTTGTGATTTGTGAAAGCTTACTTCATCGGTGCAAGGGAATAGAGAGCCGAATAGAAATGAGATGAAAACTTTGTTCCAACCATTAACATATAACCTGCAGCTTAGATTAGATCCATTAACTTATCTGCAGCATCATGAGAAATTAAACTGTTTCTATCGAACAATAATACATTTAAAAAAAAAAAAATCTATTTCGAGATTAATGCATATCATACGCGTTTCCACGGCAAATCAACGAGAAAAAAAATTATCTTACCAAAATAAAGAAATTAGATGTAAGTTACTAAGAATCAAATAAGAAAAATTAACTTCAACTCGTTAACTATGTCACAGCTAGGCTTGGTAATATTTTATCTTTTATTTTTTTCCTGGGTTATGCTGTTGGGGAAAAATACATATTTTGCATAAAATACAGTCTTGTATCATCATCTTTAAATCAATAACTTCGGATTGCTCCTTTGGCTTTACCTAAAATAATCCTATGTCGCATAAGCAAAGCGATTTTCGGTGGGTTCAAAATGTGGATCACACAACGTGCACGGTGCAGTGGCGTACATTTAAGCAGCCAAATGTTTGATATTTCTCCGAACGACCGGAAAGAAGCAAAAGAAGCATAATAGGGGCTCTAGCTAAACGACACTTGTCCGAGACCCACCATCGCAGCTCACTCAAAAAAACCCTACAAAGAAATCATCAACGCAACATCTTTTGGTTGGGCCGCTCACAACACAGCCTCATCCCTCGTTGTTCGTACCCTTTCTCCACGTTATCGTCCTTGCTGCCCTCGTCACTGATTACATCCGTATTCTTAAATCTTATTCATTTGAATTTTTATTACTCCTTATCACATAAATAAAGTAAACGCAACCCATTTGAGTAATCGAGAAATGAAAAGGACAAGTGGCGTCGGCGGCGCATGTTAGCACAAAAGTCTCCTCCGGCTGATTGCTCTTATTATGTCTGTGGACTTTGATATTCAAACACCGACACCACTACGATTTATGCCAATCCATATGCCATGAAGTTCACGATCAAATAATAAGCATAACTTATTAATTAATAATTATTGATATTATAACCTGCATATCTCATCCAAGGTTCTGTGGTAAAAGTAATAGTTGAAAAAAATAATAATAATAATAAAATAAACATAAAACTACAACCAGGGGTTGTGAAACGCAACGCAGCGTTTCAGCAAAACCTATCACCGGCATTGGTCGAGTTAGCCGCCGGCGGGATTTCAAAGTGCCAGATTCTCCCCACGGCGTGCTTCAAGTACTTCCTACACAAGAACTCCTCGGCGAAGGCCTTCTCCACTTTCCGATCAACATCGTGCAGGTACACGTGCGTCACGCCGGGTCCTTTCCTCTGCCTGGCCATGACCGCCGCCGAGAATATGGCTGCCATCCGCCCCGGCGCCTGCGGGAAGTACCCGCGCGGCGCGTCGATCATGATGATGTCCCACTGATTGTCGTAGACCTCGTCGGGGAGGCCGGTCAAGGCGAGCTTGCAGTCAACATTGCCACGTAGGAAGGCCTTGGAGGGGGAGCAGAGGGGTTCTTTTTTGTAGGAGGAGAGGAGCGCGTTGGCTTCCGAGAGCCGAGTGCGGTACTGGACGGCGTGGGCGTTGAGTGTAGGGGCGTCCTTGAGGACGGACTGGACCCACTTGGGATCCTCCTCAAGGAATAGCGTGGCGCCACGTGGATTGAAGGAGATCCACATGAGGGAGTCATAGCCGAGGCCGAAGACGAGGAAGTTGCAAGGGGATATGTCTTTGAGGACGTTGAAGGACACGGTTATTTCGGCGAGCGATTGTTGGGGGACGATTTTTGAGGTGGCGTAGTGTAGAATGGCGTGGAGTTGGATCGGCGTGACTGTGTACTCGGCTACCTCTCGAGCTTTCGAGCTGGCCAGCGAACAGAAGAACGAGTTCTCGGCTGACCGGATTAACGTCGAAATAACCATTGCTGCGGCGATTAGCCCGGCGATTGCGACCACCAGGAGTTTCTTTTTCTCCGGCTGAAACTGAGAGCTCTTCGACATTCCAATCTGTGTCTTTTTTTTTTTTTTTCTTTTCACAAAGAAAATGATAATAATTGAGATTAATTAAAAGAATCGGTGGGTGTTTACCTGTAAGTAAAATACGAGGCTATAATAGAGATGAAATCAAGACATGTCCGGGAGATTAAAGATATGTAAATGGAAAGATAGTGGGTGTGCGATACTTAAAAATATAAGGAAATTTTCAAGAGTGGTACTCACGTTCCCGATCCTCACTTGTACTTGACAGCAGACCTAACGTCCGAATAAATCTTCTCGCTTTCTTGATTGGTTGGTTAATAATATTTTGAATATAACATTATAAGAAATTAGACTGGATATTGTGAATAATTTGAATATAAGTGTTTTCTAATATCAGAGAGTATTCGTCAATCATTAATTAAAATGTGCCTGAACCAAAATTAAAATAAGTTTTATTTGCATGCATTCGTCAATTATTAATTAAAATGCGCTTGAACCAAAATTAAAATAAATTATATTTTTATTAATTTATTTTTTATTTTAAAATCAAAATCATGAAATGAATTATTATAAATTATTAAAATATCTTTAATTTATTATTATTATTATTATAAATGTAATTATATTATTAAAATTTTTATTATTAAAAATATTATTATTATTAACAACAACAACGAATAATAATAAAAATAACGATAATTACTGATATTATTTTTTTAATTGATAATAAATAATAATAATCATCGTCATCCTCATCGACACACCAGCAATCCGGTACGCTGATAGCAATAGCAGCAAACTGCAGGGCAACAGTGAATGGCAGCAATAGCGAAACAATGCCAGCAAGCGGCAGCGGCAGCAAAGGCAACCAAATTAAAATTTTAAAAACTTAGCGGGGGTAATTAGGCTAGTCAAGGGAATGAAATTTTTATTTACACGATTTTTTGTAATAATAGAAATTCCCGTAATCATTTTTAATTTTGAGTGATAAACACACCATATACTTTATATTTCTTAATTCTTGATTGCTGATTAAGAAACACGTCATAAATATATTTTAATCTTATTCAATACTTTATTTTTTTGAAAATTATTATATTCTTTAAAATATAGTAAAATTTTTTTAAAAAAATTAATGCCTTAGTTATTTTCTAATGCGAGATCCCACATTCTAACACCATTGACAGGAATTTGAAAAAAAAAAAAAGTTATTGCAGTAGATTACGAATATATTGATAATGTTATATATACAAAGTTGAAATATAAAATTTGTATTTAAGTAGTATGTGACGTGACTTTATAACGATTTATAACAAAACAAATGTGTCTGCCATATCAGTTTAAGTAACGTTAATTAAAAAAATGAAGAAGGAAAAGACAATTGTATTTCTTTTTATTAAAGTATAAAATTAAACAAATAAAACACTTAAAGAAGTAAAGAACGAACGTATGCGACTGTGCAAAATTTTAAAAGACATGGAATATTGACGAAGATGTTGCAGCGTTCTTCCCCCAGTTTTTTTTTTTTTTTTTCAATCTGCATATAATTCTAAAAACTTGCATAAAAAAAGTGGAAAATGACTCGGGATTTTTGGGTTGGTGGGAACATAAGGAATCGTGAGAGCGTTTGATAAGAATTATCATAATCCTGTCCTTAACGTGCGAGGCTAATAAATTAATTATTTCAAATGAACAATTAGGAATTAAGGAGAATAGCCCCTTAAATGCCTATAACCTAACTTTATGACTGGAATTAAAGTTCCCTGTTGACTCGATTGTCATTACCAAATGCATCAAATTCTACCTGTTACCATTTGACATTGGTCAATGGAATCATTGCCCATTTTAAGATTGAAATCTTCAGACAGTTTCAAGGCTAATGGTCCGTGTACCATAAACTTTTGGTCTCCTTAATAGTATCATAGCATTCACGTGTCCATATTCAGTAGATCAAAGAGCGTATTTGAATTTATATTTTATAATTTTAATACGCCCTATCATTAATTTAGTTTTTTTAATATTCATGCAATAATCACAAGTTCCAATAAAATGAGTTGCAGAGTCGTGTAAAAATGAATCATTTAATAATTGTGTTTAAATATTAAAATCTAAACTTGATAGAGAAAGTATACAGCTGAGCCACCACAATTTATTTAATAATTAAGTTATTACGTCGCCTAATACACAAGTGCCCTACTTAATATATATTCGATTTACATCAAGCATTAGGACTCATTTGACGGCCCAGTTCAAATATCGAAAAAAAATATTATGTATTCATATATAAAATGTATATGTCTACCAAAATGTTAAAGCTTTGATTTTTTTTTTTTTTTGTGAGAGCGAAAATTCGCGCCATATAAAAACAATTTTGCCCACCGGTTTATGAAAAATGTTTCCTACGAAGTTTTTGGTCAATTAATTTTGATAGCGTAACTGGTTGGCTAGTTGAAAAATGGGGAAACCGGAGAAGATGAGGCAGTGGGAAATGCCTAATTTAGCATCTCTATTTCGGAGCCTTTGCTGTGGAACCAAAATTTTGTCACCTTGCAAGTCTCCAAGAGTGATGAAAAATTTTTGAAAATAAAGATAAAGATACCGTTCATTGCTCAACGCGTTCGGCCTGGTTGGGAAATTTCAGGAGGGGTCCATTTCCATTTTCCAATCACACTCAATTGCTTTTGTTATGAATTTCAATGAAGAAAAAGAACAAGACGAGTTAAAAAGAACCCATGCTTCGGTTAACCGAATAAGGTGCATATAATCTTCTTAATCAGTCCGTCAATTGCGCAGAAATTTGCATTTTATAGAAATAAGCACTTCCTCATAATTTGTAGTAATTTGACGTCAAATCCCTTCGGTTCAATATTAATTTACTACTGAATAATAAATACACCCGTTTTCTTAAATATCGTATTTATCACACACGCGCACACACACATATTATTTTGCTAGTAATAAAGACACTTTTATAAGAATTATGATAGACGCGAGAAGTCAAATAATGAATAACTATCTAAATGATTAAGGGTAATATGAATTTTTTGTTATAAAATAATTTAAATTATTATTGTAAAAAAAATTAAGTGTAGTATTTTTAAATTTGAAAGAATAGTGTTATATTTAAATTTGGGTGTAAATATTCTTAATTTATGTTTAAACGAAAAACCTATAATTTCCCCTTTAAAATAATTAATGTACTAAGATGGTCCCCATTGGGGCATTAAGAAAAAATTTATCAGATTTATTAAATAATTTGAAGTTTGGCACGATGCTGCTGGTGCAGGGTATCCGACAAGGCACAAGAACATAAATTGCTCAAAGGCATTGTGACTTTAGAGCTCATGACACGTGGCAGTAAGATGGCTATAGCTTTCTGGAGAATTGCGTGACTCTTTTAACAATGTTTTTTTTTTTTTTTAATTGGATCCTGTGTTAGCGGAACCCACTACTTTATATATAAATCCTTGATGTTCTCCATCTGCCGTATTATCGGCCCACAAGTCCAAAAGGCACCGGGGCGTTCCGTGTTCGAAAGCAAATGTCCCATGATACGAGAACAAATTCGAATAATATTTAACGAAGTAATATGGATCCATATTTATTTAAAAAAAAAAAGAAATTCTAATAAGTAATAACAAAATCTTGATTTTTTTTTATATAAATTTGTTTGAAATGATTTACGTACCAGAAAGAAATACAGTAGAGTCTCTCTTTTATTTTTTTTAGATTACATGGGAGACTCTCTTTAGTAGGAATGTGACCATATATGATTCATGAACTAAAAGAGATATTAAATAATTGATAAATTAATTAATAAAATAATAATTTATTAATTTACAGAGTTATATACATGTTATGCTGCTACAAAACACTCAAAGCGTCAAGAAAATTTCATAATTTCTTATTACAATTTGAGAAGTCAACTTAAAAAATTTAGATACGATAAAAAAATAAGAAATCAGATCTAACTAAATTAAATTTTAAGAAAAACGAATAACAATATAATTATATTTTATATAAATAAATAAGAATAGAATTATATTTTATGTAATTGAAATATTATAGTCAACTATATTTGTAATTTTAGTAAGTCATTAATTTGTGATATGCATGACACCATAAAGTTATATAATTTTTCTTTATAGAAAAGTATTGTTTTATTATTTTATCGAAATGATTTATTTAGGTCATTGGCCCAAGTTGGGATATGAGAATTTGTTATTAATTTATCGAGTATTAGTTTATAAAGATTTTACTATACAAAGTCATTGTATTTAAAGATAACTTACCCCTAATTTTATTCAGTACCCTTAATTTTATTCAGTACATAATTTGTAGTAGATAAAATTTAAAAGATACAATTAAGATGCATTTATTATCGAGAAGATTAATTTATCTAAAAATTAGGAAATTTTAAAATATATAAAAAATAACACAACTAATTAATATATGTATAACATAATGTAGTTAAATTTTATATAACCATAAATTATACATTGATTTAAAAATAAAAATAAACACACACGCTCGTAATTTTATAATCCACCCCTCATTTTTGTTCAAATTTATGTTGTGAATGCATCATTTCTCGATGAATGTCCATTCCATTGCTAGGTGGTTATAAAAATAAACACACACGCAAGCAGGTCAATTCCATTACTAGATGAATGTCCATTTTTCTGCTTTAAAATTTGGCAGGACATAGGAGGAGCAAAGGCTTTAATTCGACAAGAACCTTTAGCAAACTTGGGCACAACACTTTGACAGCAGCATTAGCACAGAACCTCTCAACCTATTTGAACACTTCAGCGATCTTGATTTCATCAAGCAGCTTCATCCCGTCATTCATTTTCTCTATCAGCATCCCAAATGGCAACCAAATGCAATGTGAACGGAATCAGTTGGGTTCCCACTAAAGAAAGGCTTTCCCTTTTATACAGTTAACATCCGTCATAATTATCTTCAACAATGCGTTAGGTTATAATATAAAGCCATCTGCCCAAAATCGATTACTTCAGCTTCAACTTATTTCAAATCTTCGTCAAAAGCCATACTATTAACTGCAGTGGCCAAAATCTAACCATTCGAATTTCGGACTAAAGCTCCCAATCCCGCAAAATTACTACTCAATTTGGTGGCAGCACGAACATTCAACTTGAAACAAGAATAAACAATCAGGAGGGACCATATAATAGGGGCCGTATGGTTGGAAGAGATTTAATGATTTATGTTTTGAGGTTGGGTAGATCACATTTGAAAAAAGATATATATAATATGTTTGAATTTAACATGATAAATAAATGAGTGTTGCTAAATGGCCGAATGTCACAGGACAAGAGTTGTTGCGCAATGCTTTTGTACGGTACTTAGACGACTTTTTAACATGGTAAGTCGTTAAGTAAGTCTAAACACTTCTCAATTTAACATAAGTAGAAAGCTTGAGGAAGATGTTAGAGAGAAACGAGCAATAATGGTCAATATGTGTTTGTATTACACTAAAAAATTAATTTACATAATATTTTATACAAGAGAGATCAAGAGCTTGTACATGTGTGTGTTGGAATGTGCTTGTGTGTGTGTGGGGGGAGGTATTGCATAAAATGAGGAGGCTCATTCCTTTTTATAAAGTTGCTAGCTAAAGGGGTATAAATACCTAAGTCTAGAGAATTGTAGTCCTTGGATAATTATAGAAAAATTTAGAACTCAAAGTGGGCCAGGCTTTTTGCTAAATACACCACATTTAGTTTAGTTGTGTGAGTAGCTCATTGTTAAGTGTATCACACTTTTAAACTCAACTTAAATACTAAGCGAACCCCGCATTCTAAATACACTCAAATTCTAAATAAACTTTTACTAAACGAATCCGTGAATATAAAATTAAGCTCCGGTTGTGAGAGATCTTGATGGCCCGTAGCACGAAGGACACATGAAACGACCACATGTCTTTTGTTGCCCACACAAGCTATTGAAGTAATATTTAAAAAAGGGAGATGCTACGTTGCAGTCGACTGTAACGTACACCTCTCCCAGTATAGTAATTAGTGAGATCCATATGATTACTGTAGCGAGAGAGAGGTACGTTACAACCGGCTGTAACATAGCTTTTTCCATTAAAAAATGAGCTAAAAGTAATGCAAAAAAATAAAATAAAATAGAGAAGCTTCCATTTAGCAACACTCCTATCCCTGAGCGCGAGCGCGAGATCGGCATTTGTCCTTCTCTCCTTTTGCTCCGCTGTACGATTGCGAGTACACGACTAGATGTTGTTGCCTCTTCTTGATTTTGCTGCTTTGTACATAACATATATGGAAAAGAGAAAAACACCAACAAGGGGATAAAGAACAAATTTGCACACGATTTAATCAAATACATCATAAATGATGTAAATAAATCAACATAATAAAAGTTGATGTCCATTTGAAGCCACAAAAAATGCAAGGACATTCTGTATGAAGATGGCATGAAATAATACAACAGTATGATAAATCATATTTGGAGAGGATAATTTTATTTTTTTTTTACAATAAGAGGCTTTTTTTTTTTTTTGGGATAAGAGATAGTTAGCACTTTGATTGTGAAATAATTTTTTTTTTAACAAAACAAACGTGGATGTGCATAGCTTTGGGTAGTGGCTTTGATAAATGGAGACAATAATACTTAGCTATAAAGAGAGATTTCACCGATTTTTTTAGTTATTTTAACACTTCTTGTGGGTGAAAAGAGAGAGAGAGAGAGAAAGACGCATGAAACCGCAGCACATACTATCGTTTTTATAGTCCCTCTTTCTTCCTTTTGGCCAATTAGCATTTTCTTAAATGATAACTTATAAATCTCCCGATTTTACACCAAAACGAATATCCAAAATCATAAAACCTAAAAGGCATCAACCAGAAGTTGAAATAAATATGAAGGATAAGGGTTTAAAATTTGAGTGCTCGAAGGTAAAGATGAAAGGGCAATGATGATTGATATTTTCTAAAAAGATAATGCCGGCGAAACAATTGCTGGTGATGATGGGAAATAATTGCTGCTGTGGCGGGGGAGTGCAGTAGCGAAATGGTGGTAAGTGAGGGCTCGGTTGATTGTCCCAGCTAATCGGTTAATCCTGTTACCCATTCAATATATACATAAATTATAAATTTAATACAATATTTTAAGACTGCTTAAATTAACTCGGTAATAGCATAATCTATGATGGCGTAAGTGATATATTCTCTTATTATATTTGATAGAAAGTTGCCACCACTGCCATCTGAAATTGAGTATATTTAAAAAATTTATAAACTGTAGTTGCATAAAATGTAACTACTAATTTATCTGTTCAGCAATTTTTTTTTTAATTTAAAATGCATTCTGTATACGATGGTGTCGAATTATTTAATTTATTTTACCGTGGACCTCCACGGATATAAGAAAAATTTCTTGTATTTGTCAAACGTCTCTTCTAAAAAAATGAAAAAAAGAAAAAAGAAAAAAGAAAAAATGAAATTATGAAAAGAAGGAGCGCAATAACTATTGCATAAGGGCCATGCTAACTGCTACAGTGCCAAGCGTGAAGAGGACACGACCATAATGATTAACATTTAATAATATCAAATATTAGGTAACAGTGCAAACTCTCGGTACAATTTATAAGAAATCATAGGAGGGTGTTATGAGAATTTTAGGAGGGTGTTGGACAGCTCTACCCGTGGTACAATCTGGAAATCACCCCAAACACATTCTCGGCTGGGCCTTTTGAATCATGGGATTGGACTTTCGGGTTCATGAGGATTTAAGAGATGGGCTGTGCTTAGGCCTCGCTATTTGCATTGATCTCGCTATTTGCATTGATCTAAATTCAGTTACCCACCGGGACGGCTCAAAATTTTGCAAATCGCAAACCGTGTGACGAGAATTTAAATATTTCCGATAGATCTTCACACACACGCGCGCGCGCGCGCGCGCACACACACATATATATTGATTGGTGAAGATCGTTGATTGCCAATCAAATGAATCCACCACAGCCCCAACGTAATAGCAGCCATTAAATTTGCTGACCCGCCGTAACAGTTAAACCCACCGTCCGGTGATTTGGCCAACATCGCCTATTCACCAATCACCATCTTTAGAAACGCAAGTGCATGTGGATCAAAAACATGCCACGTGGAAGACAGATGACACGTGCTACGGCTACACGTCAGTCTCATTTAAGGGAATAGCTCGCCACGTCTGTAAAGCTGACACCAGCATGCAGCGTAACACAACTGCTGCCGAACAAACTTTAATGGTTCAACATTTATGGCTCGCTCTTAACTGCTTATTTACTGGACCAGAACTACACAAGCAATCACAGCCGTCCATTACAATAAAGGGGCCCATAAGTAAGCAAAAGTGGACCGTCATGAATGCACCCTCAACCATTCACTCCAACACTCACCTGCTCCCCATTAATGCATTAACATTCGAGGCTACAACGAGTTTCCAGTTTTGACGTTACTTATATTGAAATTCACACTAAAAGTCATTTATCGCAGCAACAAAGGATAAAGGAAGAAAGAGAGAAGATGATGGGAATGAAAAAAGGGTTTCTATGTGGCATATTGTTTGGCTTCTTAGCTTTAAGGTCTGTAACAGCTGATGAAGCTACAACGAAGGAGTGTAGTGATGATCTTCAGAAGACGATGGCCTGTTTGGATTTTGCAAGAGGGAAGATTACGACACCGTCTAAGGAATGTTGCGGCGCTGTGGAGGGTATAAAAAACGATGATCCAAAGTGTTTGTGTTATATCATGCAGCAGGCTAATGGCAGTGGAGCCGATATGTTTAAGAACTTGGGCGTGCAGGTAGCCAAGCTGCTTCAGCTTCCATCTGCTTGCCAGTTGAAAAATGCCAGCATCAGTCTCTGCCCAAGTATGTCCCTTAATTTTCCTTTTGTTTGCATGCAAATACAACGCTTTCTTCGATGGATATTTTACTAATTAATTTTAAGTATTTATCTCAAATAATTTACGTTGCGAAAACCCAACCGATTGTGAAGATCAGATGTTTTAGTATTTTCGCGTATGTGCTTAGATGCAGAGATTTTAATTAATGGGTAAGTTTAAGTAGTTAGATCCAGCTCACATGCAATTTGTGGTTTTCCTTAATTTGCATGCAATTTAGAAATTCTGCCATCGATCTTACTTGTGTTAATCAGCGACAGCTCGGCATTCATTCTTTTCTTTTCTTTTCTTTTCTTTTCTTTTGTTTTCCTTCTCAAGTAAAATTAGGTACAAGTAATCATATAATAATTTAATGTAAGTTATTTCTGTAACCATCTAATCTAAATATTAATAAGTAAAACGTACACTTGCTCCAATTCTTTCAGCAAATTTTAAGAGATTAGGCACCAAAAGGTCTCTATGTGGCCCGGTGCCATGATGAGTTCTCAGTTTAATGCTCTTAATTAGTGCGGCTTACTTGGGTAGCTGCTGGAGAAATAAATGCAGTGTAATGGGGCTCATGGCTCTTTCAACACTAAGCTGGCTGCAACTAGCAAAGCGATTGTTCTTTACGTTCTTAGTAAGTAAACAGCATTATCTTAATTAGTTGCATTAACTCTGTCTGTTTTGCCTCCTCAAATGCACAGAGCTTCTAGGCCTACCTCCTAGCTCTCCGGATGCTGCAATATTCACCAATGCTTCTTCGTCAGCAACTCCAACTACATCGGCCACGGGAACATCGGCATCGCCAGATAAATCTGACGGATCTTCTGGGATCATTCACGGACCATACCTCCTTGGACCGACCGTGATCATGGCAATGGCTATCTTTTTCTATGCATTCCCAACTGGATGTGCTTCTTTATGCGCTTAAGAACAGCACATGTCGCGTCGAAAATTGAGAATTCGCTCAAGCAGTGAAGCTTTTTCTTGTTATTCATTTCTTGCAATGTTGTTTGGACTCTATGACTGCGATCTTTTGTCTTCTTGACTGTATGAGACATTGTGCAATCCATTCTGTTTAACTTTTTCAGGCCTGTTTTCTGCTTCTCTTGTTTAAGATAATATTAGATAGAAGTAAATTTAAAATTTGGATTCTTGGTCCACAAATTACATTTTTTGAAAACATAGCTTCAATTTATCATTTAGCCTTAATCAATTGAGCTCTTTTTTCTTTTTTTTCCCCCTCTCTCTCCCGATTCTAAAGCTTACAACGGAATTATAAAACTGGCCCTGCTTCCTCTCTGTCGCTTACTTAGGCTTAAGATGAATTTTCAACTTCTTGAAAGGATTAACTGTGCCCCCAATAAACTTTTGAACACAAATTTCAAGAGCTAATATAATGAAGTTTTAGAACGCATCGGATTCGAATAAGATTCTCGATAACTCCCATCACGTATTCCTGCATGAATGCTAAATTATTCAGGTCACAACATTTCACTTAAATTTGCAAAGTCGCACGGATACTTCCATAGCATATTACTAATAAGTTCATCTGATATGGAGGCTTTGATTAACCCACAGCAAGAAATTAACTGCTCTAAATAAACACCTATGGATATGACACATAAACCTACGATTTCAATCTGGACAAGTTCTTAACTTATCAATAACAAGAAACATTAACATGTATATCTCTGTAAGCAACATTCGAACCTATGTATTAAGGCCATCATCTAAAGCTGAATCTTCCATAAAATCGGTGATAGATATACCAGCAAAGAAAAATAGGAATATACGAATCATGGCAGCCAGAATCAGGTTCACTTCCTACCTATCTGCTTAGTTTGATTTAAAATTTTCCAGCTTAATCACCTTCAGTCACAGTTGTGGTGGAGACAACATTCCTAACTGATGAATGTTCTTTCTGATGCTCTCTCAACAACACAGCTTCAGCGAAGCTCTTGGACATTGTTCTTATTAAGTCATTTGACAGTGAAACTGGATTTTTTTTTTCACTGCCTACAGCCAATGAAGGAGGAGCCACTTGGTTTGCATGCTGTCCAGCCTTCCTTTCCTGCATTGCTTTCTGTCGCTGCTCATAGAAGTGAAAGTCATCTAGAATTGATGAATAACTTTCATAATTCTTAAATATGTTCAACATCTCAATACCCTGTTCCAATTCCACCTGCAAAATTGAGGCAGAGCAGACAATGTTAATGGAAAATTTTATCCCGAAAAGGAAAACGAAACTAAACTGGGTCTTACTTGGAATGAACTGGAAAGATATTTGATGTAGGGAATAGGAATACAAAATTAAACTAGGTTTTACTTGTAAGGAACTGGAAAGTTCTTTGATGTAGGAAATTAACAAATAGCTTTATGCATCAGGCTCACACCTCTAAGAAAATTGCATGGAGGACAATCCACTTACAAGCCACAAGTTTATTATGAAGATATCAATTTCAGGTGAGTAATGGAATATTAGATGATGGATCTATTTAGAAGCCATAATTCAATAACCTTAGCTCGCTCATGATGGATCGACACATTTTGCAGTCAAATTCTTTAGATTGTATAGATATTAAAACCCAAAGGGAAGTCTCTACTAGGCATGCTTTAAAACAAGAAACAAACAGGAGTGAAGCAGACTGAGCTTGTCACGCCTAATCAATTAAATATAGCAGCAGATAAATACTACAGCCAATTAAGACCAAATGCGGCGCAAAGTGAAGAGCACATGCAAATCAGGAGAGTATCAGTTTCCACCATTGCTCGCCAAGTGAGAGTAGATCATGAATCCCAATAAATGCTTACCTCTTGAGTATCTCTACTATTTGTGACTGGCTTGTTGTCGTTTTTTTCAAGTATAATGTGTCGAAATTGACTGTTGGGGACATCCTTAATTATGTGCCACTTGACTGGGAACTGTCCAGACCACTTATCCTGCAGCCAATAATCAACACTCTTGTCAAAGTCTACTGGCCCTACCATCTCGGCCACCCCACAGAACTGGGCACTAGCATTTACCTGCATACAATTGTAAACATCCAAAGATTAGCCCATACCTTCAAAGCTCTCATTTTTAGTTTTCAAATGAAGCTTCTCATGGAAGATTAAACAAGTAAAACAAGAGATTGATCACAGAAGAAATGCAGGAGACATAATAGTGAGAACTTCCTTGCAAATGCTAGTATGGTTGATCATTTAAAAAAAAAAAAAAAAAAGAAAGTTAAACTCTTCTCAACGGATGAAACACCACCCAAGCCTTAGGATAGAAGAAAAATAAAATTAAAGAGAATATGCAATTTATCAGTAAGAGCAGTAATGTGAAAAAGTAGGCCATGTCCCATTGACCTAATTGCCTCCTTATGATAATATTCAGTGAAGGATCAACCACAAGTTCTTATTGTCTACATAAACACATATGTGCAAGTGCACTGTGTTGCACATGTCTGCAAGTTTGAGAGTGGCCAACCTAGTACAAGATTTGCAAACCACAATTGCAGGAGCTGCACCAACATGAACCCCGACAAATTACAAAATATTATTGAGAAACACATGCAGCATAACATCCATTTCTCTGCCCCAATTGCCATTCTAATTAGGAGTCATCTAATTTCTCAAAACAACAATCCCAGCAGATTAAACATGATTTTAGTTTAGACTTATACCAACTCATATGCAACTATGTACTCAACATTTGGAGCATTAGACTGGATAAAGTACCGAAAACAACAGAAAGATCGGGCACATCCCATGTTTCTCCTTTGCTTCACGATAAGCAGCATCCAACTTTTTGTTGCCATTTGGGGTGCTAGCCCAGAGACCATACTTTATGCTTTTGTGAACATTATCTTCACTATAAGATTTGATGATGAAGAACTTTGCAACTTTGTAGTTGGTGATAAAATCCAATTGGTTGTAAGACTCTTTAAGAATATCATCAAGGGTTCCATTCTTGCTCTTATCAACAGCTAATCCATAAGCTGTTGTCCTAACTTTTGGCTTAAATGCCCTAGGTCCTCTATTGCGCTCACTTAGAGTATCAAGAGCGACTGTACAACTACATGAGAAGTTATTACATCTTCCTCCTTGCCTGGCTTCAGCGAGTGTTGGCCAGTTCTGACCCTCCATCTCCATACTAGAAGTGGAAACACATCCATATTCAGAGCCTTGATCACTTAGACAATGAGAGTAGCCCCTGTATCTGGAGCCTGTACAAGATCCAAACCCAAAAAATGATCCTTTCCACTGTGAAGCCTGCATAAGATTTCATTGTTAGCATCTCCATCACTTCCAATTGAATCAGGAATAATGCTCCAATACAGTATTAAGAAAGAGTTTAAAGGAAAACAGATTAATCAGGTATTGGAAGTCATTATTAGATGACTCTGTGACTCAAGACAATGGACTACGTTTCTGCAGCATATCATCTGTAGATTGACTGCTGGCAGGATTCATTTTTGTATAAAATACAGATTGTAATCTAGCAAGTGACACTACATAAATGAACCATAGCATGGGTGAATCCAATTGAATCATAGTTCAGCACTCTAACCATTTCAAAATCATCCCGAGAAAATTCAAGTGACCTAATTGGAGTGAGAGAAGCTGTTGCCGATGACAACTGAAGCAAGGAACTCTTTCCATTCAATGGTTTTGACCAATTTGACCATAATCCCCCAACTTCACATCCCTCAAAACCTTGATGGAAGAAATCAAGGCCATCAGAGTTTCCAAGAAAGTCACCTCCTTTACTGGTAGATCCCAATGAAGATGCATAATTGGGCTTCAGACCAAATCTTTTGCTATCACCTTGCAGATCAATATGTGCTGGCAACTTTCCTTGAGAGACTGAAGTTGATGAAAGAATGCATGGTTTTTTTGGAGAAATGGGTTGCTGGAAACAGGATGGATCGGAGACTGAAAACTGTTGTGCATGATACAAATGGCCATGACCCCTCACAGAAGGCAGCTGTGTTGTGATATAAGGTCTATGCAGCATTCGAGGGTTGTATCCATAACCATTAAAAGCAACAGATGGAGATTCATTGTGGATGCCCTGCATTAGTAAATATGTAAATGGACACATCTGCTAGCACCCACATAGAGATGAAAATACATCAGCACTAACAAAAGATGAGGTATTTTACACACATGAGAACCATTTTCCAGGCTTTCAGCATTAGGATATGGAAAGTATGTACCCCCCTGACTAGTTGCATTATCATAACCTGAGTGAAAAACAAGATAGGAAATAACAATATAAGAACACTAATTCTGCCTGACAAAGCAGCAAAATGTAGAAAAATTTGTACTCCAAGAAACTGCCTAACTCCAAACCAACCACAGCCCACACAGTTCTAGTCAGCAGGATAAACTTCATATCCTTAAATTCATTCAAATGTATTATTGAGCTTCCATAAATTGCTTCAATCATCGAACCCCTCCAGAGGCATGAACTACTACTAATTGAAAGAATATAGCATAATTCTAAAAGCAAAAAAACATGAATACTAGGTCAAAACTAAGGAGTCTACATAATCACACTATGATGTCCATGCAGTAAAGTTCACCATTTCAAGCAGAAACAACTGAGATAGCCTATGGTGGTAAGCTTCTGTTTCATTTTTTGGATACATATATAAAGATAAACAATAAAAGGAGTAAAGATCAGGAATCTAACAAAGGGATTCTATCTATGTTAATAACCTTGAATGTTGCCAAAAGCATGACCATTCATTCCTTCAAAATCATCAACCTTGTTTTGTCTCCAAAAACTACAGTTTCCCAAATTTTGAACAAAACCACAAGGTCCAGAACTGGTTAAGCTCATTACAAAACTAAATAATTATGTTGCCACTTACACAGTTTCCACATCTTCATGTCAAAAGTACACCTGCTAACCATAAATTTTCCTCTTTTGAAGAGTAGCGATCTCTACATAAAAATAAAAGCTCTCTGGGAGGCAGGAGTAAACAGGGAGAAACTATTGTTCTTAATAAGTATACACAAAGTTATTTGACCTTCAGTTTCGCATTTGTTGTATGTTATCATTCTAAAAACATTTGTATCCATCTCCCTTGGCCTTTATCTCTACAAAAGATCAAAAGAATCAACAATGTTGATTATTCCAGATCATTTATTGCTCTTACCAATTTCGGATTCCAATTAATCCTTTTTATTTTTGGGGAAAATAATTAATCATCTAATTGGAATAACAAAAGTAATCTGCAAAGACACGTTATTGTCTTCAGCTATGCTACAGAAAACAGGAAAAGCAATATCAAAGGTCATCATCCATCTCAATCAACATAAAAACATGTTTAATACAGAAATTCCAGTCCACTCCAACATGTTTAACAGTTTACTTTAACCCTTAGTCAGCAACCCACCTCAAAAGGCCCTTTCCACAGCATAATGCCACAGCCGTTTACCAAGTAAAACCTATTACAAGATATTTCAACCACCTCACTTACACTCCACATTTGAAAAGAGGAAAGTGAACCACATCCCAATCAAAAATTTCATTCATAACATATTCCTAAGCGGCAATACGTAATTATGCTTATCCCATCCAAACATTAGAAGGAGCAAAACAAATGGTCTGTATGCAACCCTTCCAACAACTTGATCATCGTAATTGGAATGACAAATGTCAAAAAATAAATCAGCAGACTAAAGAACCTTCTGTTTTCGCCCATTATTTGGAAGGCATATCTTCCTGGAAACTGAATCCTTTGTGGGGTTCAAATAGTGCCAACAATAAATTATAAGTTGTTCATTATAATATCTCCTATACTAATAGACAATCAAACTGCACAATTTCCACCATACTCCAGCCCAGATAAAACATTTACACTCTTTAAGTTTTGAATTGACTGCAATAAGATATACAATTTGCAAACGAATTTTTTTTTTTTCAGAAACCCGATACAAGTACATACTTACGAAGCACACAAGCAATATGCATCAATTACACCTCTTAAACGTCAACAGACATAAAAGGATCTAACCTCCTCCATTGCGAACTGATTGTCCCTGAGAGAAATAGGAGTCGGACAAACAAACACTCTTATGGTATCCAACAGCACTTAAAGACACCGGCTGATCTACATTATCCCTCCGACGATCAACTATCACCTGATCCTGTGAAAAATGTCAAAGGCATATACATTAACAGCCAAAAGGAACCAATAATTAAATTGAAGAACTCACAGATCGACAGAATTAGAAATTACCTGAGTACTCGGCATGCTAGGATTAATAGTCTTTTCCTCGGCATCCAGCATCAAAAGGTTCAAAGCTTCAGCAGTGTCTAAAATTCATAAAATATGATCAATCGGCCAGCAAAATGCACGAACAAACAACTTAATTAAGAATAAAAATAAATAAATCAATGAAAATGTAAGCACGAACAAATGAGCAAATGATGACAGTCCTCCATTATCGGCAAAATCACACGAGTATCACGAAATCTTTAACAAAAACTCGAACCGAGAATGCTCAAACTTGAGCACTTTATCGGGGGGAACAAAAACATAAACTGTGAATTGCACGCCACGTAAAATGCACACAAATGCCCCATCATATTTCTAACTAAAAAGTAGATAAAGCTAATGAAATCGTCGCGGCTTCTTTCCAATAAATAAATAAATAGCAGTTAATAAGATCAACGAATAAATGATCCTTACTCCATTATGAAAGACAATCAATTGCGATCGTCATATAATTCATTAAAAAAAAATACAGTCCCATTTTTTTAATAAACTAAAATTAGAAAAAATCAAAGGGGAAAAAAAAACTCGAATGACATCCATTATTCTATGTAATTCTTTCGCGAATTTCATTTACATACCAGCAAATGTTAAGCGATCGGAGGTTGGCTGTGCCATTTTTTTTTTAAAGAAAAACAATGTTATGTGAATTTTATTATAGTATATTAAGGTATGTTTATTCGTGATCAGTTTGGCTGTTTGGAATGGAAATGATGGTTGAAATTATGGTTAGATTTTTGGTGTGTGGATTTAACTAAAAATAATAATAATAATTACAACTTATATATAAATAATAAAATAAAATAACAGGACAGGAGGCGGTGGAAGGAGCAAAAAGAGGTGCGGCCGTACGGTAGTGGGTAGAGCTTGGAGTGGATAGAATTTAGAAAGAAGTCTCTGCAGCGTTGGGAGAAGTGAGACTGTGAGTGACAGTGCGCGATGGGGAGGAAAATAGAAATGAGAAATAGAAATATCTACTTCTGGAGAGCGAGAGTTTCATTTTTGGTTTTTGTCGAGTTGGCGAAACCTCACTCGTCCACCTGTTCTCCATGCACTTCCCCCCGGTTTCGCTTCCGCTGAGGTGTGTCATTTATTTATACGTTACGATTGTGATGTGCGTGCTTCTCTCTGATCGTCTCGCTGAGTCAAAAACAAAAAAAATTAGGACTGAAAATCCCTCTTAGTATTTAGTATTTACCAACGAGTGTACTGTGCACGCATTTTTTATATCAATAAGAATAATATTCCGAAGCGACGTGCATTCTAAGGGTCAGTTTGGATTTGGTAAAACCCGCTGCTGAGAGTGATTGTGAGTTTTAGATAATTAATATTATATGTTTAATAAATTTTATTAATAAAATGTTAATTCATTGTATATGGATTAAAAAACTTTTATTTACAGTTTGCTTTTTGCGGTGATACTTTCTAAATTAAGTTTACGAAATTATCGGGCAACATTATCACTTTGTTTTTAACAACACGTAAAAACTAATTAAAATGTAATAATCTTTATAGGGTTCAGATAAAAATTTATAATATAATACGTAAATCCAAACAAAAATTGAGGGTCCTGCTATCTTACTCTTGTGATAAGGTACCTCGTCTTTTCTCCTCATTTGAAACAGCCATTGGATTTCAAATTTTATAATCCAAAGGTTACAATTTTAAACACGAAACTCACAGTAAAAATGTGCTACTATTTGAGTGGATTCGTTTAACGAAGACGAAGATAAATTCGTACAGAGGGTGCAAGAGTCAAAAGTTGATAAATTATTTTGCTATTTGTTAAACACTCAGAAGTCAAAAGATTAATTGAAAATCCACAAGAATAATTTTTATATTTAAGTGAAGGAGCTGGCAAGAATGACTCCTAAAAAAGTCTAAAGTGGTTACTAGATTTGAAAATACACACAAAAGATTGGATGTGCCTAATTCAATTAAAATTTGGCCCGTACCAAACAACACCTATGAGTAACAACTAACAAAGTAAAATTTTGAAGACAATAAGGAAGCTTAAGCTTAATGTCACGGGATGAGTATTTTTCGTAATCCTCACGTACGGCACTTAGGCGACTTTTAGCATCTAATCCGCTAACTAAGCCTTCAAAACTTCTCAATCTAATTAAGTGTAGACACTTGCGGAAACACTAGAGAGAAGTGAGAACTAAATGACCACATATAACTATATTATGTACAAGAAAATAAATACAAGAAAGTGTGATGCAAGAAAGCTTGAGTGCTCATGTGCTAGAAGTGTTGTGTATGTACTTTATGTGATGTAGTGGTGGTGAGCAAAAATGGTGAGGGCTCATCTTTATTTATAAATAAGTTTCCCAAAATATATGGACAAAAGACTTAAATGTTTAACTCTAAAGAATTATAAGACATTTATAATTTTAGAGAACTTTAGAACTCAGACCATACTTGATTAGTTGATAAGTGCATCATGACTAACTATTTGTGTTTGGTGGCCAATTACTAAATGTATCCATTACTAAATACATCACGTTTTAGGCAGACTTTTTCTAACACAATCGTGCATGCAAAATTAGCCTCCAATTTCGGTATAATCAAACGACCCATGACATTAAACTTAACTAAGGGTGGGTATTTAGATTTTCATTTTGTGTTACAATCCATTCAAGTTTAAGAATTCAATCCAAATAGGTTGAAAAATAATTTCCGTTCAATTTTAGATTATCAGATCAGTTCAGGTTTAAATATGATTTGGGTTACTAATTTGAATCAGACTATTAGTTCAACTTACTGCCTTCTTATTATGCCTATTAGAAGAATACCTTACTTTAATTATGTGAAACAAAAAATTGCTCTCTCTTAAGTGTGGCTATGGCAAGCCAATGCTCCACCGACTCATGAATCCTACGCCCATATTCAAATCAGATGATAACATGTATTTTATTCTTCTTTGCTCCCATCAATGATTTCTAGCTCGGACCAGGATTTTCGTCCGTGGTCTTCTCAGCTTGATCAACAATTTCGCCCAAATGATTCCTCCCGTCATGAGCTGTTATGGTCAATTAAGGCTTTCGCCGTGCAGCTATGGTGCAACTGTTCTGAGCTGCAGGTGTGCTATCGTGTTTATATAGAGCGGCGTGGCGACAGCCATGCAGTAGCCAGCTGCTTCAAATTTGAAAAGAGAGCTGAGGGTTTGTTTTGAATTTGATTTTGGGAATCAATTTCACGCGTGCGGGCATGTTGTCACCCGAGTATTTATTATTTTTTTAATGTAATTTTTTTTTTTAATTATAACCCGATCAATTTGGTATACTCAAACCGTTTGATTTTTAAGATTAGCCTAATCTGAACCGAAAACTAAATTAAAATTCGATTTCAATTCACTTTTGGGTAAAGCCAAACGGAATGGCTGTAAGCTTAACTATGAAACACATATTGGCTATGCTTTATCAACAAGCTAACTAGCCAAACCAATTTATAAACACTAGTTCATGATGATTTTCAAGGCAACCGAGTTCTTAGACAAAAAAACAAGAGCTCGTTAAATCAAATATTAATATAATCACCCACGATACAAGCAGCGTTAATTTCCCTGTAAATTATATTGGCAGCGTTAACATCAATGGGTTGCTTCAGAGTTGCTTTATTTTTAAATTATTTTTTTATTATAAAAATAGTTGTTGCTCCTAATAACGGATTGCTTGTTGAGGCTCTTAGATCTGCCCTGATGCTGCTCCTAAATACCTCACACAAATAATATTATATACCATAAATTTAGTATTTATATTTTACTGGTAATTAGAGTATTTCTAAAAAATTTTTTAAATTTTATTTTTTAAATATCTATTTACCAACCTATGTATTAAATAGAACAATAAAAACATATATTATTATTTTAAAATAATTTAAATAAAATTAATATTAATATTATTTTAATTAAATAATTAATTTTTAAAAAATAAATTAATAATAATTAAAAAATTCTTATTTTTTATAAAAAATAATAAAATATAAATTAAAAATAACTCTTTAAATTTTCAACAACATTTTTTATTTAAAATTTTTTAATTAAAATATCTTTCAACATATTATGAGCGGTTAACTAGTTTCTAGGATGCCTTGCTCTAAAACTTTTGACCGGATTCACCGAACTTACCCATTAATCTTGACTCCCACGTGTCGGTTTAATGGCCGTTTCATATCCTTTCGTTTCAATGATCTCTTTGCCACAAGACCAATTAAGGCAGCACAGACAATTAGATGTGACCCAAAATTAAAGTAATACTTTGCGCAATAATATTCTTCGAAGTTTCCATTATTTGTGACAAACACTAGTGTAATTAACACTTTACTGAGGCAACGTCTAAATTGCTTCTTCGGCACCGTACCCCTCGATTTGTCTTCTAGCGAATGCGGCATCGGATGAATAACAGGCATGGGCTGTGGTTGCAATAAGCGCACGCGACACGTAAAACAAACAGGTGATGCCGGTAATAATTTTTGTAGCAGCAACGCAGTCACTACGAACAAGTCTTTCTTGATCTATTGTACCAATAATAATTGTGAGGCGAAACAACATTATTCATGAATCAAACGATCTGTGAGAAGCATTGGGCAATTTGTAGGTCGAATTGAGTAAACAATGCTGTTACTGTCATTGTAGCAACAAGAAAATTGGCTAATCTTTGGCAAAATTGAAGGCACTGGCAGCAAAGAAAGCCAAGGCAATCATGATCAATTGCAATAAGCCAGCAACAAGCACTGCAGGGACCAACCACAGCCCAAGAAGTTAGTTGCCCCCTGCTCCACTAATTGTTATGCAGCTAGCGTCGTGACTATTGATTTTAAATTCTCTCTCTCTCTCTCTCTCTCCCAGTTTAAGTAAAAAAGTCACTTCGTTTCTTTTTTGTTTTAAGATTATGGGACAGGTTTCCGATGGCGAGATCAGTGCAGCAAACGTGTTAGTTATAATTTTGCAACTTCCACGTTGAAAATTTGCTACGAAAGTAAGCCCATAAATTACGAGACATGCGGTACAATGCAAGTCATGGTTAAAGACAAATTTTGCATCCATGCAGGTGAAGGCGAGATTTGGACAGCTGTCTGTCACGGAGGGTGCATTTAGAAGGTGAGTGCTCTTAGAAATAAAGGCGAGGGCGCTTAGAAGATGGGTGCACTTAAAAACGGGCCGCCTAGCACAAGTGGACAGCCGCGGTGCACTTAGCATTCTCCAAGCCCAACCCACAATCTAGAATTTTCTCTAATTGAGTTTGGGCTAGAAATTTCCAGCACCTTGCATATTCCCCATGTGATAATTGTGCAAGTGGCATGGGTGGTTCTAAACTTCTCCATCCAAGCCTATAAATACCCCATCACCCTTGCCAAATTTTCCAACACGCACACACCATTTTCCACCACACACAACACACTCACAAGCTCATAAAAAGCCTTGTAACATAGCTCTCTTGTAATTTATTCTTTTAGTGTGTAATATAAGTTCTTTTTGGCCAACTTTGCTCTTGCTTCTCTTGCATTTCCAATAAGCTTTCTAGCTTGAATAAGCTTGAGAAGTGATCTAGGCTTACTTAGCGCCTTAAGTGTTAGAAGTCGCCAAGTGCCGCACGGGTTAATATAAGTTCTTTTTGGCCAACTTTGCTCTTGCTTCTCTTGCATTTCCAGTAAGCTTTCTAGCTTGAATAAGCTTGAGAAGTGATCTAGGCTTACTTAGCGCCTTAAGTGTTAGAAGTCGCCAAGTGCGGCACGGGTTAATTGCGCAAGAACTCTCACCCCGTGACATGTCGCTGTGACACCCATAAAATTATAGGGCCTGCAGAGCTGCACTGTGGCAGCATAGTTACCTATGCATTCATGCCGAAACTAATTTTGTATCTATGCGAGAGAGAATGTCTTTTAAACAGCTACGTTGTTAAAGAATGAATAACTGAAATGTTCAGTGTTAATAAACTAAATATTTTTGTTTTATTTAATATTTTATCTCTAAATAAATAAATTGCGGTTGTCAGTTTTCGACTAATATATATATATACACACATTACAACCAATTATACCATTAAAAGCCAACATTCCAAAGGCCAAACCTAAAATATATATTGAAGCCTATTGAAGCCAATAAAAAAAAAAAAAACTCATATAACTACAAGAGAAACTCGAATCTTTTATCTTAAAATAAAGGAGAAGTGCAACCAACCCAACTAAAGTATCATTGACTCGCTTAAACAAATTTTAAATGCCTAACAAATCAAAATATTTGGGTTTAATACATAAAAACTATCATTTTATTTACTATCTTATATTTGAAAAACGTTTCATGTATTAATATTTATGCCAAACCATAGTTCGAAGCATGCCTTAAAAAATCATTAATAAGAATTTTTTTTAAGAAAAATGAAAAAAAAATCATTTTGACCATTAGAATTCATCAAATTATATCCAGAACAACTCTATCAAAGCGAATGCACAAGAGTTCACAAAACTCAATAATCCCTCGTCATCTGGCTTCTCAAAGTGATTGAACTTAACAAAATCTCTCTTTCTTCCCCCCCACCCCCCAATAGAATTTAACAAAATTTATCACAACATAAACAAGCAGTCACTAATTTTTGGACAAAAAATAAGCAACCCAACTAAACACACTTCGCAAAATTCAACATTATTATTATTATTGCTTTTTACCTTTTTTTTCTTTAATTTAATGAGAGATTATGTCTCTAATAACAATTAAATTGAGCATGAAAATTCATCTTCAATTCAAAAAAGAATAAAAAATCTCAAATTTGTTGTTCGCCGACTACTTCCGCTCTTTTTTGTTAACAGGATTTTTATCAAACATAAGAAATTCACAGAATCTCAGTATAGTTGCCAAGAACATGAAGAAATCTCAAGAACCTGATTACAAAGAAAACAAATTTCTAAAACCAAAGCCCACTACTCAAATCGCTCAAAAGTCCTAAGAATCTTAAGGACCCCACCGATCTCAAAAGAGAAAATACATCACGGCAAGAATGAAGCACTTGATTTCATTAAGAAGGTATTATCCCCAGCACTTAGCATGTTTTTCGACCTATTATCTTCCCTCTCCAAAACATCCCACGCCAATGCTTTCAGGCCCCATACACCCGTACCCCATTAACCCCGCTTTAATGCCGTCGCCTTTTGTCGCCGACCAAAAACCACTTTTTTTGACACGACACGATTCTCAATGAAACTAACCCCCAAATTGTACTGGTACCGGAAAAGCCAGTTGCCATTAACCAATTCTACCTCAGCTATTCAATTTCAGCCGCTGGATTATACTAATTCCGAACAAAGGACAATTTCAGTAAAAGACGAAATCACATGATTATTTACCTACTTGGCAAAGTAGCTTGGACCATACAGTCCGTTGTGATCATAATCCTTTTTTTTTTAAATACTTTTGAAATATCTAAAGTTGAAATTCAGGAAATTATACACCGTGAAGTATCAATTCAGTGAAAAATCGTTGCTTTGCCATTCGGTAAAGCCAGTCGTAACGGTGAAAGTGACGTAAAACAGCAGAGGAGAATCTTCGATAAGAGAAACATTTCAAGCAGTGGACCCCATTCAGCCGGGACTCCCACAGACCGACCATGGCGTTGAGAGTGTCCACCCATTGGTTGAAATAAAGGGGTGGGATTAAATGTCCGGAGGGGGAAAAGGCGACGTGTTCGCAAGACAAGCTGAGTTTGCTGAGTAAGGCTTTGACTTCCTGACTAGAAATAGCTGCCGTGGAAGGACGGAGTTGGATTATGAAGTTAGGGCGGGGGAGGGATGGCGACGTGGAGGAGGGGAAGTGGCGGTGTTGATTGGGCGGGATTTTAGGTCTGTTCTGCTGCTGGTAATGTGGCGAACTTGGCAGCGACTTTCGCGCCGGACTGTGACGAAACGTTTTGTTCATGGCATAGAGACCGATTTTTTTGAAAATTAAAACCCTAGATCAAATAATATCACAGTTAAAGAAAGATTTGAATTTTTGGAGAAGAAGGAGAAGAATTCGAGAGTTGATGCTTCGACTGTCGGCGGATAGAGGGAAAGTATAAAGTAGAAACGGGACTAAAGTGATGTGATGGTGTAAAGACATTTATAAGAGAAACAGAGCTATTCGTTGAATCTCTGGATTTGGATTTGGGACTGAAGATTCTTATCATCAAATAACTATGAGATCTTGAAATTATTATTAGGGATTAGCGATTATTTAGTATGATTTATTTAATATAAATATTGATTTAATATAATATATTTTTATAATAATTTTTATTATTATTTAATTATTTTTAATAGGTGTTTTGAAATTTAAATAAATTATTTTATTTTTATTAATAAAAATTTAAATTTTAAAAGTATAAATTTAAAAAAATTAAAATATTTAAATATTTAAAATATTTAAAATATTTTTTATTTATTTAATAATTTATTTTATTTTTTATAAAATAAATTTAAAATATTTATTAATTAAAATAATTTTATAAATTTTTAATAAAAATTTTGACTAACAATCAGGCAACTAAAGATTTTTTGATAAAAATTTATTTATAAATAAAAATTTTACTAATAAAATTTTACATAAATAAACTTTACTTAAAAAATTAAATTAAATGAAGTCTTAAAATTGATGAAACATGATCAACTTTTAAAAAGTTATATTAATTTTAATTATACTCATTTTATTAATCATTATCTTTAATTCGTGTTTTGAAATTTTACAATTCTATTCAATACAAAACTCGACAATTGTTTTTTTTTCTTATTTTTAGAGAGATAAAAATTAGAGGGTCATAAAAATTTAAAGGTGATAAAAAGTAGGGGTTAATGAGATATATTGAAAAGTTAAATATGATTATTTTCAATTGCTCCTATAAAAAAAGATTGATAGTTGCTTTTATTATTATTAGTATTATTATTAAGTCACATTCACATTAAAGTTCGAACCTAAGCTTCAATTTAGAAAAGCTGCTCTATATGCGTAGAATTAAATCTAGACTTCAGAGTTGATAGTTGAAACATATGATTACACATAACTAAAATTTCTATCATCATTTTTAACAATATGGATGCATATATTGAGTAGTCATTAACCTTCCTCGTCCTGTAGGGAGTTATCATCAACTTAAAAAATAATAATAAGTTAAAATAACAATAATTTGTATGTCACACAAACATCCTCACTCTCATTTAGACTCTTTATTATGGAGTTTTAAATGTTAATTTTAAAAAACTACAATATCATGCGCCCAGTTATAAATTTCATTCCACCCAATTCACTTAATTTCAATTCTACCTCTTGTCATCTCATATGAAGTAGATAATGCATTTAACTTACTTTTGTGGTATAGTTGTTCAACCATCCTTATTGATTTTTTGTCCAAAAATACTTCATTAAACCATACATTAAAATTATTTTTTAATTTATCTCTATGGATTTTTTTTCTTAGAAATAGCTGAAATCTATACTAAAATGACCTGTTTACATTGTTTAGGATCTCGAATAAATCTAATTGACTTACAATATTCTCATCGATGTTGGCAAGACATTTGAAATATTTATCAAATTATTAATTTGTAAATTAATAAAAAAATTGATCGATCAATTTTTGAGCACATAGTATTTAAAAAGGATAGAACAACATTCTAATTGATATTGCGTTTACTAAATTGGAATTAAAATAAGTTGGAATCGAAATAGATAAGAATGAGAATGAGCTGGAATAGGAATAAAGAATGTGAATCATAATAAATTATTTATTTAAACTGTAAGAATTGAAATCGAATTGAGTTGGATTGCATTAGTATGTTTACATTGTCTTAAAATCATAATCGGAATAAGTTAAATTATAACAAATTACTAAAAAGTACTATTGTAATAATTGATATTTTATATTTTAATTATAGTGATTATTTATTAAAAAAATATAATTATTAAAATACTATTATTAATAATTAATTAAAAATAATAATATATGAACTATTGTGATTATTTATTCAAAAACTATAATTATTAATATATTTTTGTAGATAATGTATTAATATATTAATTAATAATAATCATATTAATTAATTAATAATAATAATATATGAATTAATTGTAATAATTATATTAACGATTATTATGATAGTATATTAATTAATTAAATAATTATAATAACAAAATATATTTAATTATTTATTCATAAACTATAATTATTAATATATTTTTGTTAATAAGGTATTAATATATTAATTAATCATTATTATATTATATTAATTAATAATAATATAAGAATGAATTATAATAGTCATATTAATGATTATTATGATAATATATTAATTAATTAATTATAATAATAACATATTAATTATTGTGATTATTTATTTAGAAACCATAATTATTAATATATTTTTGTTCATAATGTACTAATATATTAATGAATAATTATTATATTAATTAATTAATAATAATACACAAATTAATTATAATAATTATTAATAACAATAAAAAATATATTAATATATTATAATAGTCATATTAATGATTATTACGATAATATATTAATTAATTAATTATAATAATAACATATTAATATTGTGATTATTTATTCAAAACTATATTATTATTAATTTATTAATATATTAATTAATTAATAAACGTATGAATTAATTATAATAATTATATTATCAATTATTATAATATTATATTAATTAATTATAATAATAATAAGAATAAAAATATCCATTATTGTGATTATTTATTTAAAAATTATAATTATTAATATATTATTGTTAATAATGTATTAATATATTAATAATAGTAATAATTATATTAATTCATTAATAATAATATATTAAATAAATATAATAAGTATATTAATTATTATTATTATTTTATAATATTAATTAATTAATTATAATTATAAAAATATATTAATTTAAAAAAATATTTTTTAAAATATTAAAATATCATTATGGATAAAATAAAAAGTTCAAAAAATGAGAAATTGATTTTCATATATTCTATGGAAATCAATTCTCATTCTCCATTCTTAAATAATAATGAGTCCTACCATTCTGATTTCAATTCTGATTTTATTTTTATAAATAAATATCATTAATTATTTTAATATTAATCAATTCAAAAAATAAATACTCTGTAAATTTTTAAATATTCATTTTAAAACTGTTAGACAAATCAATACTTGCATGGGTGCGAAAATGAGTTGCTATTGAACTTTTATTCGTTAACGGGTACATTTCCGACTTAGCAAATTATTTCTCAAGCTGCTGTCGTGTGTCATCTTCACACGTTGGATGATATCCGACGGTCAGTTAGCTACAAGACAAAATCTGTCAAATAGCAAAGAATCAAAATCCAACCGTTCCCTCACAGGCTGGCCCCACAATTCCAGACGGACGGTCCTTGTTCATCAAAACGGCGTGCGGCGCGCGTTAACCAACTCAGACACGAACTACTGGTGTGTAAAAACAACCGATCCCTTGATACATCCCCTTTTTAATCGCGCCTCCACTTTTTAGCCTGCACTTGCCTTTAATCACCGGAGGCACCTTAACACAGTCTATCTCTCTCTCTCTCTGTGTCGCGGAAGCCAAAAGAGAAAGCTCTCGCATCGCCGTTTCTCCGTTGCTCGTAGCCGCTATGTCACAGGTAGTTCATATTACAATTCGTTCGATTTGTTATTCTATCTTCTAAACTTATTTTGAGTGCCTGTTGCCCTATTTGAACCCTAATGGAATGGATCTGAGTAGCTCCTCAGTATATCATTGTTCGATTCGATTGAATTTTCTTAGCTGGAATTTTGTCGAAATCTCTATTTAATTATTACATTCCGTTCCGTCATCTTTCGAAAGCGTTTTCTACATCGTCTTTTTACGAATTAAGCTGTCGATTTATGAATTTGTTGAAAATTTTGTTCTTGCTCAATTTATTCTTCTCTGTAGGTCGTCAATTTTGGTGCGCCATTTTAGTATGTAAATTTTGCTATCTTATTTCATTGTTTCTTAATATATGTGTATGAGTTTATTTAGTGGCTTTGCATATGATTAACTGCGATTTTTTTTTGGGTATTTAGGTTGATAACAGAAACTCTTCTGCTGCCAAGCGTGCTAGAACTGATGGTATGCATTTTTTTTGTTTTCTTTATTGTTTAAGTAATTACCGACTGTTTGGATTTCTTGAACAACTTCCCAACTATGTGTAAATACTAAATTTTGATGGATTTTCTTGTGCATGTCTCAGTATTGAGCCAGTTGTACTAGTACTAGGATGTTTAGTTTGCTTACCTATACACTAGGAGCATACCAGTCTGCAGTGGCGTAGACCCCAGATTAAATAATCACTATAGTCTAAAATTTGATCAGCAGTTTTTCTGATGAAACTATCACGTACAATTTGATTGTTTTTTATTCCCAAAGGTGAATGCTGAGAGGCTGTTTCATCAATGAGATGATTGTATTGGTAACTTGATCTTTGCTAAAGTGCAATTGCGAACTTAATAAATCCTGGTTCCAATTTGGCCCTTAAATAACTTGAGTAGTTCTGCAAACATTCTGATAATTTAATCATATGAAGGACATGCCACTGTCTTTGATTCTTTCTAAAAGGAAATGCATGCTTTGTTGTGCTTGGCTACGACTTATGCATGGCATGTAGTCATATTGTATTAGACATTGACTATATTACTCCACAGGACTAAGATTTGATGTTTCTGATATTTTGGTTATAACATCAAGGCTTGACAATCAAATCCTTGGTAACTGTAGGTAGTCGGAGAGAAGATGATTGGACCTGTCCAAGCTGTGGCAATGTCAACTTTTCATTCAGGATGACTTGCAATATGCGTAATTGCACGCAACCCAGACCAGCTGAACATAACTCTGTAAGTCCTCAACTGTGTTTATGATATCTAGATAAATTTGATTCCTTTTTTTTAATATTTATATTTAATAATATACTTGTTGCAAGCATAAATTGATGGAGATTCAATTGTCTGTGCACATTATGATTTTGATTTATATTTCAATGTTGAGATTGAGCCTGACAGGATAATTTTATTTTGAATTTCAAGAGTGTGGAAATAGTGGAAGCATAAATTAACATATTAGTTCCTAACCTGAGAAAAGTGGTCAGAAGCAAGTGGATATGAGTTGGTCAGATTCTGTATTTGAAGGTTTCTTTTCGTTCTTGGAACACCCTTATTTGTAAGCATTATTGGTCCAAGGGGGTTGCATAATGGGTTAGTCCTCTTTCAGTGGAGCTAGAGGTCTGGGTCACACTAACCTTGGAGAGGGCTTAGGTTCAAGCTTTGTTTTGCATGGGTTGGGATGAGGTGGGGTATGTGCTTAGTTAAAAATAATGTAACTATGGTCATGTTAAAGATTCATTTGCTTGCATTAGCCTCTGATTTTTGCCAGATTTATTGCACTTATCCATCTAATTTATGATAGGACTCAACTACATTCGTTGATCAAGTTTTTGCTTTGTGTTTTTTGTTGATTACCACTGACTGACGAGCACTGATTTTCTTGGCCTTTATTGTTTTTTGTGGCTGCTTTTAGAGTAGTTTCTCTTAAACAATTTCTCAATGTACAACAGCATTTGTTTTTTCCACAGAAACCTGCAGCAAAGCCCTTGCAGCCCCCACAGAATTACTCATCATCTGCTCCTTATGTTGGTTCTGGTGCACCCTCTTCTATGTATCTGGGCATGCCACCTTATGGTTCTTCCCTGTTCAATGGGTCATCTATTCCTCCATACGATGTTCCATTTTCTGGGGGATCAGCCTATCATTACAACTATGGAAGTCGTCTCTCTGCTGGAAGCCCTTATCGACCGCTACATATGTCTGGACCACCTCCTTACTCTGGCGGTTCTATGATGGGAAATGGTTTTCCCTCGCATCTTTCCCTTTATTGTTTTTTGCTTTTCATTTTTCGGTCATAATAACTTGATAAGGTTCTTGTTCATGTTTGTTTGTTGTTTTAATTATTTATTTATTTTTTCTATTAGCATTTGCAATTTCTTGGTGTTCTCCCTGCTCTTTCAATTTCTATCATATGTATACCTATACTTGGTCATATGTACCTATTGCAAACTTTTTAATAATCTTTTCGGACAGTGCATATTCATCTCAGCAGCTAGTGCATGCTAGTACATGTCTTCTAGTTCAGCATTACCGTAGTGATCGCTTTTTCACTTTCTTGCAGGTGGAATTTATGGCATGCCACCTCCCTTGATGGACCGATATGGCTTAGGTCTGCCAATGGGCCCTGCTGCTATGGTACTTTAAGATCTTGCCTCATATTATGATGATTTGATCTTATTGCTATCATTTGAAAATTAGACCAATGCACAGCACTCTTGTTTGTTTCTCTCATATGAACGGACATGCATCTGGAAGCTAGCTAAGCACTAATTACATTTAGGAACTGACTATTCCAGCTTTCTATAGGAAATGTTCCTTTCTTAGATTCAGCTTTTGGCAGAGCTCCCTCTTTCATATCTGAGGTAAAATTTATGTGTGCACTTTCCTGCACAGGGTCCAAGACCTGGATTTTTCCCAGATGACAAATCTCAGAAAAAGGGTGCAGGTCTGCAATATTTCTCCTACTAAAAAGCAACCATCAATTGCATTTCCCCCTGGCAACTTTGTTTCTTTTCCAACTTTGATGTTTCAATTCTTCTGATCCGACAGATGCAGCACGTGACAATGACTGGACATGCCCAAAATGTGGAAATATCAACTTTTCCTTTAGGCCTGTTTGTAACATGAGGAAATGTAATACACCAAAGCCCGGATCCCAGGTTTGTACCTTTTTCTCTGTTGTTCTGAAATTGAATTTTCTTTTTTTAAATTATGCTCAAACTGATTTTTCAAACTTAAGTATTAGTGCACTATATTGTGTTTCACTAAGACTTGTTTGTTTAATTAATCTTTGCATCATTGTTTTGTTCTTTTTTGGATTTTTTTTTTGGGGGGGGGGGTGTTGTGAGGCCTTTGGGACACAGTAATTATGCATGTTTTTAAAGTCATCTGGCCTTTAATATTACTTGATTTTCTTGTAAATGCAGGCGGCAAAATCTGATAAAAGTTCAAGTAAGTCCTCTTAAATCTGCAAACATGGTTATGGTCATTTGATAAGTGGATACTTATATGTTCTATCCCTCTCAGAACAAAAGATGCCCGAGGGTAGTTGGAAGTGTGAGAAATGTAACAACATAAACTATCCATTTAGGACCAAATGCAACAGACAGAATTGTGGAGCTGATAAACCTGATGAGTCAAAGAAGTCTTTCTCACCAACTACAGAAGAAAATGAGCAGGTCTGTTTTGTGATTCATTTCTTTTGTGTTCCACTTTGTTGCTCGAAATTGTTGTTTTTATCGATCATATTTGTGCACGTTAAAAACTCAATTAGAAATAAACTTCACTAACAATCTATGGTATTTCACTGCAAAACATCACTTTCCCTCCCCCTCTTCTCTCTACCCCGCAATTTCTCTCATCCTCATGTTGATTAGATCTTGCAAAGCATCTTGTTAATTGTCTTTTGTTTTTCTTCTTTTCATCCATTGATTTACAATTGTCTACTGTTCCAGTGAGTACTAGGACATGTTTGAGGGTTGAGAAGGTCCAGGGTTTTCATCCAGCATTGCTCAATATGGGTGTCTGAAAGTCAGTCTTGTCGTCCTCATGTTGCAGCGGTTGTCGAGTTACTCTACCTTCTCATGATTCGTGTCAACTTGTATTAAATTCGATGGTATTTGTGGTCTTTATGGATCCTTTGATACATAAAGTGTCAGCCAGCTTGTTCTGGCAAGATTTTACAGGTTGGTTCTGATTTCTATTAGTTAGGCTTTGTACTTTTGGAAATCAACTCATCTGTTCTAGTATGTTACCTTTAAACTTTAGATATGTTAGTGGCTTCTGAATCACTCTGGTTTTCATTTGGTTTTGAATTGTCTACATAGCATTGAAGCATCTTCGTCATAGAGATGCTTCTTTCATATTTTGGAGTTCCTAACTTGCACACCATAGGTTGCATGTTATTTATAAAATGGGGGCTGGAAAATGCGTCTGATAACTGGTCAGTTGCTTTAGAACCATGGCAAGACCATTTTCTATCTCATTGTTTTGACTATGAGATCGTGGGCTTCTTGCAAGGATCTGGTTTCGTTGCCTTGAAAAGTTATTAGTGGCCTGGTGAAGATAAGGATTTGTTTGTCAATTGTTAAATCTGCTCCAATAATAAATTTGGAAGATTTTGCTGTTAGTCCCTTGCATGCTTTGTTTAGAGTGAAATGCTGATGGTATAGAGCCATGCAGTAAAAGGCCATGTTTAGATGTAACTTCATTTATCATCATCGTCCGTTTATTTTTCTCCATTGTTAGCAGCTGGTAGTGAGTTTTTGCCTTTGACATGTGGTGGGAAGAAGTTGCATTTGTTTTGTGGCAGGGAGGATGATAAGAGATTTATTTGACGAATGCTCTAGTGGTTGAAGGTAGATAAATAATTAGATACGTACTGGTCTGCAGTGCTGTGATTTGTACTTAAAAATTTGTTGTTAGGTATGTTCACTAGTTTGGAGTTGTGTGAATCCTGGAAACTGGCTCCGTGCATGGTGGTTCCATCTGCACACCCAGCCAGTGGTGCCCGGGATTTTAGGCACAGCCATGGGCAGGTGATTTTGTTAAATTTTTTACCTTTTTTCGGATACTGCTGGTAACACAGTTTTGTCAAAGAGTAATGAGCAATATAAGCAGAAAAACATTAGCAGTAGTTGACTTGGAAGTCCGAAATATTTGTATTTTGGATTCAATTTGTTGTCACTTTAAATTTTAAATGTGAATATCACAATCGAAGTTGGTTATAAGCTGCAAGATACGGTTGCAAGTAAGATCAAGAGATGTTATATACACAATGGAAGAAGTGTTTGTTTGCTCGCACAGAGGAACATTGGTAGGACATGTTTGGAACCATGATGAACTATTTGGACTCAAGAGTCAGATGAGTAGCCAATACCTAGAGCAGTTTAAACTGAGAGTTGAATTTAAAGAGCAGTTAAAAATTCATTTCATCATTGTATTTTGAAACTGATCTTAGATTTGAGTTCGGATAAGAATTGTCCATTGCATGGTAACAATTGGAAAGGGCAAGCAATTTTCGACCGCGGAATGGGACTGGCATTTTAAATTTTGTAAAGATTTCTATACGACAATTTAATATATTTTAATAGTCATATACTAACCGGAGATGGTGATCCAACTATGCTCTGCCCTCCAAATAGTTTCTGAATTGCAAATTCTGTATTAAGCACTGAATTTCTGAGGTTTTAAGCACTAAAAAGTGTTGTAAATATTACAGCAAGTTAAATTGATTTGATCATCACACGACTAATGAGAAATTTATTATATGTTTATTATTTTTTAAAATTATTTTTATTAGATATAATTATTAATTTTCATTTATTATTTTTTATATAATTACTCACACATGCCCGTATAATTCCACACCCCCCCCCCTTTTTACGGTGCATGCCGTAGAAGCCGTGGATTTAAAAGGTTTACGCATCATAATATTATTTACCTCCATACTAAGCGGGGCTTAGGGCATCATATTGCTGCAGCACTTTTTAAATGATAAGAGCGCCACTAGTTGTTGGATTGAGCAACTTAAGACTGGAGCTGATAAAATTTAACACACTGTGATCCGACACGAATATAATACGAATAAATAGATATGGGTGGTTAAATTTAATATAATTATGAAATGGGTGGAATTTAGGCTGATATTATTTTTTTTGTGGGGTTAGAGTTAAAATTTTTTATTCATTTATTCGATTAATGACATAATTATAATTTTTATTTTAAAACAATTTATAAACTCTTGATATCAACATTTACATATTAAGAGATAATTTTCTCTTTTTTTAAATGATTAATATAAATATAATGTTTTATTTATAAAATTTTATATGCATTTAAAGTTTTAATAGTATAAATGTGTGAAATGTTAGTAGACATATATTTTATATTATTGATATATGATATTATTTATATGGATCTACTTATGATACAATTGTAGTACTATACTATAGCTTTTTGCCCTTATTTAGTTTAACCATTGGATTTAAGGCAACCAATCGAATGCAGAAGAGATGGCCAAGTTTGTATTAGAGAAGACTAGAGAAATCGGTTAAGAAAAGGTAAATTTAGATCTGATGAGAGATGGTGAGTGACAACTTTCTCTAAACGCACGATCAATGTTATCAAGGAAATTTGAGGAATTTATGAAATCAAGACGAAAATCGAAGGAAACCCTTGCCAAAAGCCAAATGGATAAAGGTGGTCAAAAAAATCTTCTGAGCCGTTCTCTTTTCTAGCACTATTCTGTCTCTACATCCATAAATCTTGTCCAAATTTTCTCTCTTAGCAAACGTCAAATGATATCTCATATCATTTCATGGTGGAGTTCTTTAATTTGTTCATTTCTTTATAGTCTTATGCAACTTTGATTTATCTCATGTTGCAATCTAATTTGTTATTTTATTCTGAAAGTTAAATTAAATTACTGTTGCAGTTATGTATATATGCAATTAGTTTCTTCACATCTTCCTCGCTGGCCGGAAGTTTTATTCACTGAAAAGTTCCTCCACGCTTACATAATTCATGAAGATGAAAGGAAAAAAATTAAAAATGAAAAGAACAGATATTGCTTGGAGTGTTGCTCTAGCTTATGCCCTCATTGATTGTGCTTTCATGGCTGTCATTGTTTCTTGATTTCCTTATGCAGGGCCATTCTTCATTTTATTCTGCAAGAATTTTATTGCACCGTCCTCCTTCAATCCAGTGGTTATTCCAATCAAATTAACCAACAACTCCTCGTTCCCACTCTCACTTCTCTGATTTCAGATATGCCTAAACATTCAGAACCGCTAACTTCCGATTCCCCCTGCCCTGTTGTTTATAAATTCGACGTTGATTGCCTACAAGACGTGCCATATTCACATACGAGTCATTAGAAAATTTTAATTGCGACAAACATAGCCAAATCCTAATTCAAACTCTCTGTCTTATTTTGCTATCTCTAGATCGATTTGAGTGAAATAAGTTTCATTGATGCACTATCAACAAACTTCCCCACCATAAGCCCGCAAATGATATTACATTAATACACAACCGGCTCCAACGGTTGTAGGTTGCTGCATCAATTACGCATTAATTAACTTCAGCCGTTAGATTGACTAATGAAATATCTAATGATTAAATTAGATAAGAATAAAAATTATGATATGACACCACAGTTACAACATAGGTAGACTTTAATTATATATACATGTATAATTAAAATTTTAATAGTATATATATGTAATATTTTAATATATATATTTTATAATATTATTAAATTATATATATACGTATAAATAATATGTAAATATTTGATATAAATATTATTTAATATATAAATATTAAATAAGTTATTAAGTAATTTAATTATTTTTTTGTGTTAGATTTTAATTTTAAATTTTAACATAATTATTAAATAAATTAAGTTTGAATTAGTCTATTTGACACGATACTAATCTAATAACTCATTTTACTAACTCTCCTCGCAACGAAATATGGAGTTAGGTAACTACCTTGAGGAAACGTCCACCAGTGAGAAATCATTATCTAGGTTCTAGACGTAACGTTGTGCAGTCACCGCCTCCAGACAAGCTACTCCAAATAAATTTTCTGCAAGTTCCCCAAGTTAATCCAAAAGCACAGAAGGCCATACCATCCACTTGATGCCATAAAAATTTGGAAACGGTAATGCGAGCGACTACGCCTTTCACAAGGTGGTGTCTAATGCCAAAAGGTCACATTTTTCTTGAGTGGTACAAATAAGATAACGATCAAACATGAAAGAGAGACACAAACTCTTAACGTATAAAAGTGGGAGAAGATGGGCTAGCTGATAGACTTTGATGGCAATGCCAAATTGGAATTACTGCCTCCTAAGGCTTATAGACTGAACAATATATATTTTTGACATCTCCCAGCTTTCTAGCCTGTCTAATTTTACAGAGAGATTGATGTCAAGGCATTCAGCTCATGCAAAAAAAAAAAGAAAAAGAAAAAAAAAGATATAAAATAAGTACTTCATAACATCTTGGATGAGATGTCTACAGTCATGACACACATAAGATTTTAAGAATTCTATCATGGAATTAATAATTCTAAAGCTCCATCAACCTTGGTTGTTTTTAGCATGTATCTACTAGGACTTAATAAGTTAAAGGCTAGTGGAATAAAACTGGTAATGGAGCAAGTTTACAAGAAAGCAGCTCGTAGAAGTTGCTGTGACTGATATCTGATATCCGGAAATTTGTTGGCTCCAGAAAGTGGGCACCATGAAAACTTCCTGGCCAGGTGATGAAACAAAGTCAGAAACTGAGGACATTACACGTAAGGATACAGACAAAATCACAAAACAGCATGAGGAGGGACTAGCATGCTCTGTTTGCAGTTTTGCAGGACAATATCATAACCTTTAAGCTGAGAGTTCTGACAATGCAACTAATAAAAAACGGAAACAAACATAATTTGAAGTCTAGTCTATGCAACAGAATGATGGACTACAGATGGTCCTCTCTAGCAAACACCTTCATAAGGAATTACTAATCACCAAAAACTTTAGTTGAATGAAAAAACACCAAGGAAGAACATGTCACCTTAGCAGGTAAATTATTAGGCTAAAGTGATTGATTGGCCATAAGCAGTCAGTCCACAGGAGGATCAAATTCGCACTCATATGGTGCCCTGAACAGCTGGATCTCTTGAAAATAATTTCCTTCATCTTGGTGAAAAGATGAGGCATGCACTTGGAATTCAGTGGTCAGTTTTCCAATTTGCCTGTATTCTGATGAAGCAAATGAAGAACTTTTGGCCATTGCAGGCATGACAGTGTGAGGCATGTTGGTAAGACTTGTACTCGTGGGGTGCTGCTGCGAAACCTTTTTTGGCTCACATATCCCCCAAGAATTTGACAGAAGAGAGAGAGCACGATGACAATCTTGTGTCACACCCAGATCGAACGAAATCATGGATTCTTCAGGACCTGCAAAATTAGATGTAACATAAGTTCATGCATCTATTTATCTAGTGATTAACATGAAAGCTCAACCTTGCCTCAATTTTGTTTACTTATATTTTAACCATTTCTACATGATGGCATCCAAAAACCAAACTTTCCTTCTATTTGATATATCTTCAAAATTATTACACCACTTACCTAGAGCTGCTTCAGTTTTCCCTAGGATGCAACTAATCCACACCTGAGAAGTGACTATACTTCTGCTGATAGACATCATAGTTCTCATTGTTACTTCTTTTCCACCAGTCTCTTAACTTACATGTCTCTTGTCATATGCTTTTTCAAAGCAAAGAACAAAATCACGACAGGAAATTCCTTCTCTACCCCAACTTCTCTACTCTCCTAAGATATTAGATCTTCTTGATTACTTCTAAATTTAAGCAAACTAGTTGAGAAAAGATTTACCTGGGCAGAATAACTAGTAAAAGGTAATTTTGGAAGCAACCTACAATGTGCTTCTACTCATGCAAAATTTCTAGACACACAGGCCTTCAATTTAAAATTATTACACCAGTTACCTACAGCTGATGTTTACTTCTCAAATCTATTTGCTCCTACCCATGCAAAATTTCTAGACACACAGGCCTTCAATTTAATTTTGTATTTAATGCTCACGAACTTAAATTTTGCCAGCAAAAGCAACTTACAATTTCACAGCAAAGTGAATTCCGGGTTTTCATTATGCCAGCAAAAGCAACTTACAATTTCACAGCAAAGTGAATTCCGGGTTTTTATTATGCAAGCAAAAGCTGTATTTGCAGAGTAGTATGGTCTAAATAAATAGGTGGGTCTGGGGTTAGATTTTTCATTTTCTACAGTACAAGAAGAAAACTTGAAAAAAAAAAAAAAAAGAGCTTATCTTCTGTTTGCAAAGCCTAAATTTGAACCAAAGAAATGCCCAAGTTTCAGTAGCCATTTAATTTTACAGATGCCCACAGCAAAATTTACAAATGGTGATAACTAAAAAAAGGTAATTTTGGCATCAATCAACCATTATTCTTTTTTTTTTTTGGGGGGGGGGGGGGTGGGGTTAAAAAAAAAAAAAAAGGAGCAATTGGGGTTGAGCTAAATCATCTGCCCATGAATGGTGTCTGCCAACATTCTAACCTAGAAAGCCTTAACTACTCAGTCAACTGTGACAGCAGAATTTTGTTATCTCTTCAACATCTAGCAAATGAAAACCTTTGATTTGGCTCATTAACATGAATGGGAATATCAAACACTATGCAGGCCATGTTAGGAGACCAAAGACTTCACACATAAGGATAGTAGCAATAAGCCAGATGGTTGCCTTGACAATCAAAATTTAATGCAATGATCTCCAGTTTTAGCAAAACAAACCTTGGTCAAGAACCTCAGCCATAGTAGCCTTGGCCTTGGAAAGCAAGAGCCCGCTAGAATCATCACGACGTGCAGGGACTGAGTTTAGCAGCTGATTGCCATGTAATTGCAGAAGCACATCAGTGCCTTCCCCTTTAGCTGACTTTGATGCGTATCCTTTTGTTTGAGTGGCCTTGGAGACACAAGTTCCTTCCCAAGTGAAGGTTTTACAAGGATTTTTGTGTACAAATGGGACACTATCCCAAACTAAAGTCATCTGTTGCTTCCCATCTGAACAGGTAGATTCAGATCATATCAAACTTCATGCAATGGTATGGTGAAATACCATTACCAAAATTTTGGCTGGAAAGTTGAGACAGTTTTTGGACTCAATTGTGGCAGCTTTTTGTTACAGAAAAAACTTACTTGCATACAGAATAGACTTGGTAACTGGCCCTCAAATACTCAGGTATTCCTCAAACTAAATGATTTGAAATTATTGAAATGTTTGATTTAAAAATCATATTAAATATTTTCTCAATAGAATAAGAGAAAAATACATAATTTTATCCGTGATTGCTTGAAAATCAATAATATTTTACAAATCTTTAATTTTTGCAACCATACAGCAGCTATACTTTGTTAAAATTTTTCAGTCATTAATTCCCCACCACTATATTAACATTGCATTTGTCAGTTTATATGGTTTATTAATTGCAAATATGTAGTAATACAGAAAACTTAATGTGACATGTAAAACTTCTATTAGCCAAGCAGTTTGACTTGAGAGCTAGAATTAGAATTAAACTTCCAGCAAAATTATTGTAAGCACAATTCATTTCAGAGTTTGTGTGAAATTAAGAAGTCTATGTCATGATTGCTGTTTGATATTTAAATAGTTGGTGCAGTTGAGCTCCACAATAGCTGCAGAAAGGAATGTGAAATCTGAGTTTAAAACCAGTACCATAAAGTGAGGAAGACAGCCTTGCTGGATTCAATCGGACTGCTTCTGGCTGTGGTTTTCGGCGCCTAGCATTGTGATCAGAAAGGCGCCTACGACAGCTCCGCTTCTTTTCATCAAACTCTGATAGACCATGGAACCTTTGGCATCATGATGAAAGTGAAAATTAGATCAAATATCAAATTTCATCAGGATGAGTCCGAAGGATTTCAAGCAGTTTCTAATACAAGAAATTTTGAATAAAGAGAGATGAAAGAATTAATCAAGATATTCCCAGGCAGCAGAACAAGCACAAAAAGAAATCCTTCGCAGGTGTTATTGTCATCCTTCAAACAATCTGCAAAGGGTAGAAGATTTACCTGCTGCACTGTTGACAGAACCGACGTTCCAGACCACCAACAATGACCTTTGGGCTCTTCGAATGATTTTCACAAACTCTGTGTTTGCGATGGTAATCTTTAGCTGATGAAAGATCTAGGCCACAGCCTTCAACTTGACAAAGTGCAGCCTGTGTGGTCTGGGGATTGGACCTGGATCTTTTTGCTGAAGTAGAATATGATCCACAAACTGCAGGAAAAGATGAATTCTTACCATTGCCTCCAGCAGAAATATCTTCAAAGTACATTCGTTTACCAAGCTTTAAACCAAGCAATGGTTCACCAGATCCAACTGAAGCTTCAAGTGTTGGGGAACCGCCTGTTGGCTCAGCCTTGGCAAATTCTTTCTTTAAGTCAAAATCTTCAAGAACATCATCGGAAGCCTCCAACCTAAATTTCGATGTTTTTGTTTCCCCCACTGATGATGAATTATTGGAAGCTGATTTTGAGCTCTTTGACAAAGAAGCAAGTCCCAAATCAGAAATGGAACCACCACTGCCGTCACCACACCCTGATGAAAAGAAAGATGCAGAGTCAATTCCCCCATCTCCATCAATCTCCCACTCTATTTGTGGCATCTTCCTTGGATTTTCAGCAGCTGTTGCATTGAACATGATAACGCTCTCCCAGTCCCACTGAAAGGGGTTTTTTGCATTCCATTCCATCATTGAACTCATAGCTTTACTTCACGGTAAGAGATTCTTCTCCATAAAAGGCAATAGCAATTGAAGCATCAGACCCTGCACATCAAAAGCATCAGAGGCATGCATGAATAGTCAGGAAAAGGCAGGAAGAAATTTGGATTGAAATCAGGAAAGAATCCAATAATCTGTTATGCAGCAGAAAACCCAGAGCATACATCAACAAAAGGCAGACTATATATTTTGTAAGATTCATATGGTTACTTATATAACCAAGAGGCAAATCTTTGATCCCCTTAAATAGAACTCTGCTTGTTACCCAAATTTGAACAAAACAGCTGGATAGAAGCAGCTTAAATCTATCTAACACCACAGTACAAAGTCTGCACAGAAAGCATCAGAGATATCAGCATAATCGAAACACATCTCAACCCACGGAAGTCTCCTGAACATCTTCATCCGCATTCCTGAAAACTCGATAAATTAAATCCAGATCTTCAGCTAACATCGAACTAATCGGGTTAATTCCAGACCTGAAGAAACCCAAACAATAACCATGTCTAAAGACAGAGAAGATATATAAGGACAGTACTTGCTAATCACCACCAACCAGTTTTATAAGGACAGTGATCGCCCCCAAATCTCATGCAACTGTTGCAGTGATTTCTACTCTAAAATCCAGTCAAATTCCCAAAACTTACATTGTAAGTGCAACATTACTTTACCATCCTCGACTTCTGCGAAAAAAGCATAATGACTCAAGAGATTCAAGTCCTCTTCTCTCTCTCCAATTATTAATTCCCACAAACTGTAACTGTTTTGGATAGGAATTTTTCCCATTTTACTTTAACCTCAATAATTCTTTCTCACCTCAAGACTCAAGACTATTGAACGAGACCCCACAACAACTGTTCCGAAAATCAACTAAAGCCCCAATGCCCCCCATCAAACCAGAGAATCAACAAAAGCTATTGTTGAAAAAAATAAAAATAAAAATAAAATTAATCTCTTCGGTATATGACCAATTCCAACTACCTCTTTTCTTAATGAATTATCAAAAAGATTAAATACCCAATCAACAGACACCATCAATCACCGAACTGAGCTCTACAACTTCCTTAAAGAGGGACAACCACCGCCCTCCCTCCCCCCCCCCCCCCAAAAAAAAAAAAAGAGAGAGAGAGAGAAAGAGAGAGAGTTGACAACAGATCGCGTTAGATATTCTAATTTTTGTTACTTTTTTAATATGAGAAATGAACTTTTGTATAAACACACAAACGTGACAAACTTTCAAGAAAAATAACTTTTCCCAGTTTAGGGTTTCCTACGTTTCCTCAGTTTCAACAGCCAATAGAAGTTAGAAAATTGAGGAAATGAAATTTCCGGGAAAAATCTTCGGGTTGCAAGCAAATACGAGGTCACTTTTGGGCATCATTTTGCTAAGAAAAGAAATGGGAAGGAAACGAAAAGAAAGAAAAAGGATCTTTTTATCTTTTTGACCATCTTACTTAGTTTCCTTTTATGAAGTGCAGACAAACAGAGAAAGAGAAAATGATGTTTCAATCGAAGCCGCAAAAAACCAATTAACTGCAGCTCCCTTAGGCCTCTGTTTCTCCAAATTTAGGAGGATATTTTTGAGCTTCACTTGTTGCCTCCCTCCCTGGGCTACACCTCTCATTATTACTTTTCTTCTTTTAACTTCAATCATTTCATGCCAAAAAGAAACCACTTCACCCACATCCCAAGGTGGGATCCTTTCTAACAGTCAGTAAGTTGATTGAGTGGAATCGGAAGCAAGCCAAAAACCAAAATTCAAAAATTAAATATACGTGTGTGTGCATGCGTGTGTGTGTGTACACACACACATACATACAGATATTAATAAGAAAAATGTTACCTGAAGAAATTTGAGAGTGAAACCAAGTGAGAGCTGCTAGGCTGGAGAGGGAGAGGGAGAGGGGGAGAGAGAGAGAGAGGGTGTGGGTGTGGGTGTGTGAGAATGGATTAGAGCATTGTAATAAACAATGGAACTATACTAGAACAGGTGGATGGATGGGATGGATGGTTAGGGATAGTGGGGGGCCTTTGGAATCAAGTCATTTCATAAGAACTATTTATAAGGAAAAGAATGCTTCATATCATACATAATTCGTTCATTGTTTGAGGCACAATTAAAAATGCAAAAAACTGAAAATAATGAAAGGGACAGCTGCAGCGGCCACTTGGCTGCTCCCACACACTTCTCACAGCGCTGCCCTTTTTCTAAAATGGACTGTTCATTTGTCGCCCGACGCCAAAAAAACAAATGGCGCATACTTGTCAGAACAGAACAGAACACGCAAGGATTTGATGTCTGGCTCGGGCTGAGTCGACTCGCTGCTCCACTCCGACTGTGCTGACTGTACATATCTGGTCAACTTTATCACCGTCTCTGTATCTTTCTTTTTCATTTTTATTTTCCAGTTTTAGACTTTTGCCGAGGGTTTTTCATTGCAATAACAGTAACCCACGCATGACAGAATTCATACGGTACTATAACCCACATAATACTATTATTCCCTCTAATGTACGTTACTGTAACGTAACAGAATCCCGTCTTTTATACTCCATTCACGTGCGAATGCGTTTAATAATTGTGTGGTATTAGTGTTATGTTAATTTTATATTACGTTAAATTTCAGACAATTTAAACTCAAGTTATTTAGTAACTGTATTAAAATATTAAAATTTTAATTTCATATAAAAAATAAACTGATTACCCAAATTTATTGATATTGTAAAATTTATATATCTATTAAAATATTACATATATGAACTATTAAAATTTTAATTATATATATATATAAATAATATTTATTATGGATATTATAAAATATATATCCACCAATAATTTACACATTAACTCCTAAAATTCTAAATTTATATAAAATTTATAAATGAAATACTATGTATGTATTTATCTTGTTTAAAAATTAAAAAAAAAGATAATGTTGTTCAATATTTGAGTTTAATGATAAAAATTTACAAATTAATTTAGAATAAAAATATGATCATATCATTGATTAGTGAATGGGTAAAGAATATTAACTCAACACAATAACAAAATCGCGTTGGCCCAACTTAATTCATTTAATAATTATATCAAATCTAATAACTCATATTAATTTATTCATATTATATTCGTGTTAGGTGACAAAGTTGTATTAAGATTTATCAATTTTATCTACTATTAACAAAATTTCTCGTGAGTTGCCACAGAGAGCTCCCATTATATAAATAGGTCATCTTGTAATTCATAAAACATCCATGATCGATCATTATTCAACCTATGTCTTTTAACATGTTGCACATGATAGACATCAAAATTATTGCAGAGCTAGTGATAACTTGCCAAATTATTTATTTCCACGTGATGATTTTTGGAATGGTCTAGACGAAGAATTGCTTGTAAGTACTATCACTTAATGGACAAACTTTTAGATAAATTAATGGTCATTTCAAAATGGAAAATTTACGAAGTTTTGACATAAATCAAATAAAATACGTAATATCCTTTAAATTATAATCTATAAGATCACGTGTACCGATGAGAGTAATTAGTGACCAATTGAATGTGCAACCAGTCTTTTGACTACAAAATCCTCGCGTCGATTTAGTAGTCCAAGAGAGCTCAAATAAAGTTTAATTTTTTATATTTCTTTTTTCGCCTTGAATTTTAGGAAGGTTTCGAGCGTTAAAATGTGGGTACTTAGAACCTTGACTTTTTTATTTTTCTTTTTTTTTTTTAACAGTCATTCGAAACATTCGCTCATTTATTTAATTCCAATTCCAAAATTAACAGCAACCTTGCGTTTTATTGGATCTGACTTCTGAGATACACTACATCCAAACATCATGTTAATTTATTTATGAAATCAAGCATAGACAACAGGGCACTAGTTGACGTTATGAGACTAACAAAATGATGGAAGCTCTACTTGTTTGGGATGATAATTAACATCAACAACGCCGGAATATCATCATCTTCGTCGTCAAAATCATTAAAAAAAAAAAAATCTAACGATAACGCCAACGTGGGACATGATAAAAAGGCATAAATAATAAAAATATCAGGTTTAGATGATTTGTTGAGAGACGCGTGGACAGTGAAATGTGGGTCACTCACTTGCAGCAGATATTGTAAAGTTTTAAAAAAGATAAGTTTATTAATCGGGCTTACCAACTTGTTTATATTAAAATAAATATATTGTTTGCCTGTGTGGACTGAAGTAGGCACTACGTTAATTTCAATCACATCGAAATTATTAATTGAAACTTCAGAACCTCATGCTTGTGATTAACGCAGGTGACCCACGTGAGGGCTGAATTAGGCAGCAGCCCAATAATAGCGTTGCCTCGCCTTCACTGGCTCTTTCTTCGAATATGCTTTGTTGACCACTAGCCTTCGGTTTTTTTCTTTCTTCCATGAAACTCGACCAGCTACAGTTAGAACTTAGAAAACAAAAAGAGGCGAGTGAGAGGTGCAGCAAATGAAGTAGCCTCAAGGATTTAGCAGTGTCTTTTCAAATTATCAAAAGGACACAAAGTTTAACATATAGAGTGATGAATGTTAAGCATCCCAAGCGATCAAAGGGGAGAAAATTAATCAGCAGGCTGAGTCAGATTTCAGTTTCGCATCTTCTCAAGCATCTTGTCTTTGAGAATCCTTCTCATTATTTTCCCAGAGTGGGACTTTGGGATGCCATCCACAAAGTGCAAGACTCTCACTTTCTTATAAGTGGCAACGTTGGAGGCCACGAAGTCCATAATATCATCTTCACTTTCTTTGGCATTTGGGTTCATCACAACACAAGCAGCTGGGATTTCCCCTGCCTCTTCATCAGGCAGCCTGCAAAATTATGTTAAAAAAAAAAAAAAAAACACATTTTGCAATTTAATTTGCATTATTCTCAACTTCAAATAATAACAACAACAGTGCTATTACACTTACGACACAACCGCGGCATCTTCAACCGAGGGATGAGTGAAAAGGATAGCTTCGAGCTCAGCCGGGGCTACCTGTCAACCAAACCCATCATTTTATTTAGCCACATTTATTACATTAAATGAAAATAAATTCCCAGGGCCCTTTGTCTCATCGCAATTAACTTCCGTGTGCCACAGTGTATATATTAAAAAGAAATCTAAGCCGAGGGAAACTGCAACTTTTGGTCTTACTTGAAACCCCTTGTACTTGATTAACTCTTTGATGCGGTCAACAATAAAAATATCTCCGTCACCATCTATGTATCCAATGTCACCAGTATGTAGCCACCCGTTCTTGTCGATGGTCCTTGCAGTTTCCTCTTCATTGTTGTAGTAACCTGTTTAAGAAATTTTTGAACATTGACCAATGTCATGATTTGAGCTTAATGCTCATTATAGACAAAAATTATGCGGCCATTATGATTTGATGAAAATGATAACTCGTACCTTGCATTACACATTGACTCCTGACGCAAAGCTCGCCAGGAGTGTTACTGGGAAGAGACTTACCGGTTTCGGGATCAATGAACTTCACTTCTAAATTTGGGAGAATGAATCCCACCGAGTTTTTCTTTGAAGCGGCCTTGGGATTTGCAGGGTCTCCATATGTGAGTGTGATACAACTGTGCTCGGTCAGTCCATAGGCCTAGTGACAATGCATAAGCGCTCAATTATAACCAAGGCGCTCTAGAGAGAGTGTTTTTATAATAAGTACTACTTCAGAAAGCAGGGGTCGTTGAGCTTAATTACCTCCTGGACTTGGACACCGGGGAATTTCTTCTCGAAGGAATCGAGGAGGTCGGGGGCAAGTGGAGCAGCAGCGGTCATAACTGCTCTAAGCTGAAGTTTACTAAGATCAAATTCATCAACAATAGGATCCTTAACCAAGGACAAGATAATTGGTGGCACGATTGGTGCAAATGTGACCTCATGTGTGATCAATGCATCCAAAAACGTCCTAAGTTGGAACCTATTCATCATCACAACTTTGCCCTTGTTCCTCAACGTGGCACAACAAATTCCAGTGATCCCATAAATGTGAAAGAATGGAATCAGGCCAAGTGTGGTCACTTGGCCTATCATTTCGGGGACTACACTGAAGAGGGTGGAGCATAGATTTGCTACCAAATTTCTGTGTGTTAGCATCACACCTTTCGAAAGCCCCGTGGTGCCTGATGAAAATGGAAGGGCACACAGATCAGTTTGCTTGACATCATCGTCGTTGGCAACGTTGTTCCCTGCTTTGTCAGCTGCTTCAAGAAGCTCGCTCCAATTTATGGCACTTTCAACGCGTTCTTCACCAAGTACAATTACTGGTAGCCCCAGGCCTTTTACCTGAATAAATGTGATTTTGGTACTATTAGAATATACAAAGTGCTCTTAAAACTCTCTCTAGTCTCTAAAAAACAATATAAATGAGATTAGTGGTAGTATCACCTTTTCATAAATTGGTGCGTATGATACAATCAACTTGGCATCAGCAGCATCTACTTGCTTCTTAAGTTCAGAAGCATGTGCTGTTGGATTAGCGCCCGAAAAGACACCACCAGCAGTCATGATCCCAAGTGCAACAATGCCATACTCAGCAACATTAGGTAGCACCACAATCACGACTTGTCCCTTTCTCAACCCAAGAGACCCCAAAGCCTTTGCAAATCTTCTGGTGTCCCGTGCCACTTGGGCATAAGTGTATGCTTTTCCACTCACAGCTTCGACAAAAGCCACCTTGTCCGCGTACAACTCAGCATCTTGGAGCACGAAATCAGGCAGCGTCACGTTGTCAGGCACTGGCACTGCAGGATGTCTGCTACGAAAGATGTGCTCCTCATCGGGTGCTACCGCTAATGGCACAGGAACTGAGTACGACTTGGGCATTGCCATGGGGGAAATGTGAACGAGATGTGAAGATCGGGCTCCAGATTTAAAGGGAGGTGAAATTGTTTGTACACTTGTGATCACATCTTGTGCACGGGGCTTATGGTTGGTGGCGGTTCGTTGAATCATGCTTCAGTTGAAGGGCTAACAATATTGTTTCTATAATTAGATTTTAAAAAACCAACTCAGCTTTGGAAATGTATTTGATGAATGCAGTAACGACGATCTTGGCATGTGAAATCTTAATTTGAATTCATTATTTTGTCCTTGAACAAATTGTGACTCGTTTTGTAACTTTATTTATTTTTATTATTATTATTTTTTGGGACTCTTCATGTATCTTGAAAGATAAGTGTTAAGGGTAACAACTTGAAAAGAAAACAAGATTATCACAAAACAGATCATTTCATTTTTGCTAAGAGTTCTCAAGAGGACTCAACTATTTCACAGACGGCAAGTGGTACAAAATTTAACAATTTGTGCAACGTGTTGTAATATTTTTAAGTACGTTTTACGATATAAAATGACAACATGTACGATAAAGTTTGGTTTCCTGGCTTAGAAATAATCCTAATGCTAAACAGGTATTGTACTCTTCTGCTTTGAACTCCTTTGCGGTTTGCTATCACAAAGCAAGAAGAACAGCACATGTTCCAATTACTAACAATTAGTTGCAGCCGTGAACTAGCATTGCACAAATTGATTATACGTTACAATATTAATTAATTACCTGATAAAATTTTTTTTGTTCTTCATTCTATAGGTAAATGATTACCATAAATAGTATACTTTTGGTTTCAGTTGCTATCACGAGCAAGAAATTAAAGAAAATGATGTCCATCCATTGCTCATCAGTTCACTAAACCATGGATCTTCTGTATTAGCACATATTGCTCTCAACACTCAAATCTTCTTTTCCTCTATGAGAGTTTCCCAGTGAGTTGTTCGAAGACCACGAATGATGAACTTACTAGTAATACACAACTTTAATACTTGTTGCTTGTACTCTGCCTAGAAAAGCAAGGCAAAAAGAAATGTGAAATCCAGAGAGCTCAAACTGCGAACGAGGAGCTTTAATTAGAACTGGAATTCCAAGTCATCAAACAACAGTGTGCGTGTGCTGTGATTTCTACCCTATCTCACCTTAAGAATCTGTATACAATCAATTTTGCGGTCGTATTAATTTCAATGCATCAGTGGTTAAATTAAACGACTTTCTCCTATGATTCTAGTGAAAATTACTATAATATTACGTGTAAGGGTAAAATGTGCCAATTGATCTGATAACATCTTTTTTGGGCTGAGAAACGGCCCAGAGTTATCATAGCGAGACAGACGTGACAGGGTTTAGTTCGACTCCAACTAAATCCCACATCGTCTAGTTGCGTTTATTGAGAGCCTTAATATACAGATCACCAGCGCGAAGGGTCGTCTCTTCGGAGACATCCGATAAAATTGGAACGATACAGAGAAGATTAGCATGGCCCCTGCGCAAGGATGACACGCACAAATCGAGAAATGGTCCAAATTTTTTTCTGCTTAAAAAATCATCATGTTGAATTTTTACAGTGTTTCTTCCATTTTATAATGCTTGTTCCTTTTATTTGATGTGATACTGTTGCTCATCTGCCTTTGGAATGATGTTGAATCCCTGCAATGTCTCTTCAAAATTTTGGCTGCATATAATTCTTTGTTCCTTCTATCTGATGTGATACGGTGGTCATGTTTTATAGTTCATAGTTGTTTGTGACAATGCCTTTGGTACACTTAAATTTTCAAGCAACACGGCAATCCCGCATCGCCTGAACAGATAGATACTAGTAGTAGGGGCAGTTATCTTGAGCAAACAAGATTTGCGCTCTCTGTTACTCTTCCTTCATCGAACTTCATTTTTTGATTGTCATTGCAAATTTCTTCAGTAATTATGTGCCTATGCATTTGTTTTGTTCATCATAAACTACAAAGAATGCTTCTTTCCTCTTCACTTTCTCTTGATAATTGATATGTAGTATAAAGTGTTAAATGCATGTTCCTGTGAGCATTTGATTCCCACATGACCCTCCAACTACTGAGTGTATCTTCTGTTTCATGCTACGGAAGTAAAATTTTGCTTTGAAAAGCCAATTCTTTTCAAACTTTGGTATCATAATCAACAAGAAAATAAAGATTTGCAATTACTGTTATGGTTATTTTGCTGGGTGCTGAATATAAAATTTTCCCTCCTCCCTAACTGATTTGCACGAAGATATCCATACTATATGTAGATCAACTACTTGTTTCCTATTTGGTAACCTGCTTGCGAAGATTTGCCAAAGACATTATGACTTTGAAACCAGGCTGAGATGTTTGCTTTTGAAACCTCAGCCTTTGCAAACTTAAGTATACTAATTTTTACTATCATAATATTGGTCCGCACTCCCACCACTTGTCTTGATCCCCTTTCTCCGCAAGATACTAGTGTTTGCTGAGTACAATTTACTATTATGATGGCATGATCCGTTATTCCGTTTGATAGTTGAATCATAATTTCCTTTTTTTCTGGGATTAAACTTAGCATAAAGGGGATCAATGAGGGTCTTGTTGAAATGGGACGTGAGGCAATTATGCGACCGCGTCATTTTCTCCTTTTAGGATATCTTCTCGCAATTGTGTTTTAGCTTTATAATTTTCTCTGTTGCTGATGGTATTGCATCCATTACCGTTTAGAAAAACTTTACATACATTTTCTCTGTTGCTGTTAGCTTGCATTAGCAATGTGCCCAATGGAACAAGATTTGGCCCACGTGAAGATCAGAGTTGGTGCTTCTAAATTTTCCTCACCACCCCAATTCCTGGTCTACGATATAGAATTGGAAACCTGCAGCAGTAATCATCAAAGATTTTATGTAACAAATAATGCTTTGTTGTGAGTTAATGAGCTATGAGACAGCTTTCCATTTTAAGTTTCACACTCAAAACTTTATAAAGCATCAGACCAAAGACTACAAATCCACAGTCCTTCGGGATGCTGATACGGGCTGCTATCAGGCCCATTATTGGGCTTTGAAATGCAAATTGGATCTGAAGTCCAGGCTGCTACTGTCATGTCAACTGAAATGTCCAATGGAATACGGAAGTATGCAGTAGTCCGAAGAAGAAAAAAGGACCAAAATCGAAATCAGAAAAAGATTCAAAAAGCTATCAGAAGCATCACACGAGTAAAAGTGAATGCACTCGTAAAAGAAGAGAATCCATGATACCGCTGATGATGATGATCATAATGAATCATGATGGTAGATCAAATTATATAGAATCACCCACTACTAAAATCAATTCAAAGCTTGTCTTCCCTAGACCAAATGAAATGATTACTCAGCGCATCACATCCTCTTGGTCTTCACAAAACCTAATCATCATAAATTATACCTTCCCTACTGACCTTAACTTTTGGCCTCTCTATATCATCATTACTCTTTACCTTTCCAAATTATCCATACCCTTCCCCCTCCCCCCGCCCGGGGCTCTTTTTCTCGAATTACATTTTAAACCACGTATTCCTTTTGTTTTATTCTTTCTCTGTCAATAAGTTTATCTTTTGTAAATTTTATATATATATATAAATCAATAGCACTATGCTTACTAATTATTATAAATTGATGTAGTATAATTATCTATTGTTGTGGGTTAAGTACTTTCTTATATTATAATTTCACTCTCATATAGTAATTTTATGAGAAAACTACACGCAAGTCACATTTGTGTTGCTAAGAAAAAGTGATTTGACTTCATATTCATCAACTTATTCTAAATTTATGTTAAGAAATTGAAGCTAACCTAAAATCTAGCTTCCATTTCACCGAATTCTCATTTTCATAATCATGGGAAAAGCGAGATTGAGTCTAAAGTTTAAACAATGAAGCGAATGCTTCAAGCTCTATTCCGAAGCAAACATGGATTAGTTACATACACATGTGCCGTAAAACTGTAAATCTGGTTTATTAAATCAATTTTGCCGCACGACTTCGAGGTTGAGGCTGGCTGCGACAGTTTACCTGTAACTGTTTATTGGGTAACCCGCAACCGAATCGTTAGATCATGGAAACTTTCAAGTCACTTCACCGTCACCAATTTGTTCGAGAAGGTCCAATCGCACCAACCCATGTGTCCACCAACCAGTTTTCTCCAAAATTTCAAGTAATTGGAATAGAATATTTGATCCACCGATGGTATACCAGATTTTTACATATATTTATTGTCACTGTGCTGGCTACGTGGCAGGCCAACCCGCAGGATTTATGTATGCTCTTGATTGTTACTTGGCTGTGCGTGTTCAAAGCACTTATGATGGTTTGGTTTCGGTCATAATATAAGCATAGGTGGGCGAGAAGCTGATGGTTCATGATTATACTCATTTCAATCGTTGGTGGGTTTATCCCCAATTTTCTAATTGGTTTCACGGTTTGGTTTCGTCCGAATCTTGTTGCCATAACTTGTGTCTTGCAATTTGCTCTCTCGACGCCATCCAGAATCAAGTGGTTGTCGTTCGGTCAATATCGGACAGACCTCAGTGTCTATCCGAAAACTGGAGTCGGAAACCTGTCTTATAATATTTCATCTGGACTCTAGAAGCATTTTCCTTTAAAAGCACTTCTATCACTTCAACATTTAACTTATAGAAATCATTTATTAGTTGGGTGACAAATTCGACAAATCACTTGCTTTTCTTTACATGTTGAAATCATTTTAATGTAATAACTTAAGGATAGTTTCGACGACCTCCTTTGAGATTGAGACTGGAACAAAACAACATTTAAGAACCGTCTGAATAGATTTTTAACTGTAATAAATTTATCTTAACTAGAGAAAAAAATTTTCGTTTCCAATTATTTAGAGGTAAATTCGCCTTTTGTAAGTCTCCAAATTTAGCTGTATTCTATTCTAAGTACAATCATGATAGTTTTGTAAGTATAGATTAGAACTACACACAAGCTATAGCTTTAATTAATAGGGCCAGAAAATTTATAAATCATAATTACGGAACTCAATTGGGTTCGTGTTTTATCTAATAATGTTACTGTTACCAAAGAAATAATGAAAAATGCTATTTTTTGTTCGGTGGAATAATAATAATAATAATAATAATTAGAGTAACAATAGGTGGATGGAGGGGGCACAATTGAGAATAGAGGGCAAGGGGCGTCGAGTAGGCACTCACCGTAATTCTAACAAAATCATGATAAACGGAAAAGTGGTGGGACAGTCATGCCGTGTGCGTGGAATGAACAATGGAGAATGAGGAAGAAAAGAGCCTTGAGGTAAGTAATCACCGCCGTTGATCTTTGTAAAGTTTGGAGGATTCAAAAAAGGCCTTTGGTCTTCTTGACCATTACGAGCCCCGCGTTCACACACGTGGAATTCCGGTCAAGTAAATATTCCACTTTGTAGAGGGAATCGTATATGCCCACGTCGCGAGCTCTCATCCTTTTTACATAAATACCCTTCACTAATTCAAATTTACCTTTTTACTGGAGTTTCAAAAAACAAAAAAAAAATAATAATAAAAAGCTAAATTACCCAGGAATGATCAATTTTTAATTTCTATTTTTTGGCATAAAAAGGCTGTCAATGTAATATTGACCTACGCATATTTCTCGAGGGTTTTTCTATCATATCTCAGCAAACACGAACACAAATTAAACAGTAATTTGAAAATAACAGTTAGGGCAAAAGACGATGGCAATTCGGGAAGGCGGAATTTGGTAGCCCGTAGCCGTAAATATCAGAGTAGGGGGAATTATTACAAGGACAAAGTAGCGTGCGGGTGAGAAAGAAGGAGCAGCAAGAAATGATTGTAATGGGCCAGCTGACGTGGAAAAAGACGAGGGGGTAAAGAAGGCAGGCGACAATAAGAGAGAGAGATCACACACACGCACCAATACAGTCATACAGAGAAAGAAAGAGTGGGGGGGTGCCGTGTTGTGTGGGTTTTTAGCTCTCCGTCCGTTAAAGAGTCCGGGGCATGGGAGAGCTGGCCGTGCTTAGGCAGCTCATCGGTCAGCTTCAGCAATTCCTCCAACTCTACGGTTCTTTTCCTCCTCATAATACCGATTCATATTTCCTCTATTTTCACTCTCATCAACATCAACAACTCCCCGAAGAACAAACGCACCAGCTTCACAGGTTTCTTGGTTCTCCCTCTAGATCTCTTTCAATTTTCGATTTTCTTTTTCTAATTTCTCTGTCACTGATTCCGTTTCATTTTTAATTTTTATTTTTTTAACACGTTGTGAGCTCCCTTTTTTTTTTTTCGGGGGGGGGGGGGGGATTAATTAAGCTTTGTGGTTTTAGGTTTTGTTTCTTCCTGTGATTGTAACTGGAAAATTTTATATTCATTGTTTGCACTTGCAGAATTGATGTCCTCCTTTTTTTTTTTTCATTTTTGGCGTTAATTAATTGATTTCTAGCGCTTGTCTTCCATTGTGTTTTTCTTCGTCATTCTACATCTATTTATTGACAAATTCACAGCGATCTTTGAACTTTGCTAGTGGTGTCGTTCTAGCAAATGCACATTTCGTTTTTTTTTTTAAATTTAATTTATAGATTTATAACCTCCTTGTAGCTCGTTGGAAAGAGTTGTACATAGAGTTCAATCATTTCTTCCCTTTATCTTTGGACAGAAGGGTTTCAATGTGAAGTATGCTTTAGTTACTGTTTGCATGTAAACTTTACTACAGATGATTCAGTGCAGTTGCCCCAACGGTCCCATACTCACTTTTGATGAACTTGCAGGATCATGCACATTTGTCCCTGTGGACCATGGTATGGTCCCTTCAGTTTATGGTCAATGAATTACTGATGCTTCTAGTTTCAAGATTCTTTCTTGTTTTATGGCTGTAGTACCTTAAGTACATTTATAAGTCGTCTTCATGATAGTCAAAGTGAAGCACGAGGTCAGTTTCCTTTTGACATTTACACTTATCTCTTTGAGCCTATTACGGATTTCTGGCACTTTCATCATCTTACAAAATTTCAGAAGGATCATTGGTGTTCGTCAATTCTCACAGGTGGGGATAGACATGCTTATAATCATAGGAATGCAAGCAGTAACACATATTTTTACTGCATTGATACAATTAGATGAAGTAGGAAATCATTACAGCTTTAAAAATAATAATTATAAATTTTTATTTTTATTTTTTTCATTTTTAAAGTTTTGAGGAGCCATGATTTTACTATGGATCACTCGGGAATTCTCAAGAAAGGTACAATGGTTGCATGTGTTATTTCGTTTGATGACTTTTCTACGTTACTCATGCAGTTGGTCAATTTTATTCAGTTGGTGCCAACTTTGATGGCTAGTGTGATGATGTGCTTAATACTTTGATTTAACTAAGTCCAAGACTTAGACCTTGTTACCGGAATTGTTGTCGCCTTTTCAATTTCTCGAAAAACTGAATTTCCTCGAGTGCCTAAAGTTTGTGAACAAAATAAAATTTGCATTTGAAATAGCATGTGTGAGGGCAACAAAACCTTTTTTTAACGCATTCATCTCTTTCAGTCCCTTAATGTAAACAAATGTGACTTAGAGATGATGGTTTTGAACTTGAAGCCCAACCTGCTAAGGTGTTGATCACTCAACCTCAAGACTAGCATTTCTTTGGCTTTGCTTACTGCCATTTGGAAAGTTCGTGAGGTGCTGCCCTTTTTTTTTAAAAAAAAAAACCTCTAATAAAGGTATATTTAGTTTGAATGACTATATTTAATTTTTCACATCATGGCTAGTGTGAAAGAGACAAATTTTGTTGTGTGGAAGCAATAACTGAATGGTTTTGTCAACCTCTAGAGTACCTAAAAAAGGTGTTTTTTTTTGTGGTATTTTTATGAGCAAACCAACCACGAGACTCACCAAGTGTCCTGGGAAAATTAATTTAAGGCTAGCTTAGACTTGTACTAAATGCAGTTTCACATTTCTTTCTTATAAAAATTTACACATGAAAGAATATTGCTTATTATTATAACCTCAAAGCAAATTCTAGGCCACACACAATATCTTGCGATACGATGGTGGTTTTAGTTGAGAGTAACAGTTGATTTGTTCAAATCTTGTGGACAGCTTTCTCCCTTAATATAGATCTCTATTTCTATTAATTCATTCATGGTCTCTTATGAAAAAGGAAAAACTTACCAAAAAGTAACAGCCTACAGGAATTTTCCTGGTTAAAGTCATCGTCTCACTCCTTTCTTTAACTAATTTCTGCTATTGGATGGGCTTAATTGTCAGAATTTGGAATTGAGTAGATCTGCTATTAAATAGATAAGATGTTAAAGTGTACACTTCCTTGACCTTGTGTACTTACGTAAGTGACAACTCGATGTATAAATCTGAAGGAAATAATCCTTATATCATTCAGTTTGGCATTCTAAATCTGATGAATTAGGGTAAGGCATTTGCAACGTTGGTGATTGTGTACATTTTCTTTTTGTATATTTGCCTACATTTCTGCAAAATTGTTATATGCATGAGAAATAATTACAGAAAAGTTCTTAGTAGCAAATAAGAAGTAACTGTTACTTGCTTTTGCACAGATGGTGCTTGCCCAAAGTCGAAGACGGTGCTGCAGATGATTATTATGGTTTTGTGATGGCAGCTGGCAAATCTGGAAGCTGTAAGATGTTGGAACCTGTGAAACCTCCTCCTTCCAAGAGATCTCGAAAGGAGCGGAACCGAGGAAAATTGGCTGGATCCACCAGTACATCTGAGGCTATGGAGCAAGAAATTTGGAAAGAGTTCCCAGAAGACCTTTATGAAGCCGTCATTGCACGACTTCCTATTGCCACCTTTTTTCGCTTCCGCTCAGTTTGCCGCAAATGGAATTCCTTGCTGAAATCACATAGTTTCTCTCAGCACTGTGCCCAAGTCCCACAAGGCAATCCCTGGTTCTATACCATTACTCATGAAAATGTGAATTCTGGAGCCATGTATGATCCTTCCCTAAAGAAATGGCACCATCCTACTATATCTTCTCTGCCTACGAAGATGATCATCTTGCCAGTTGCTTCAGCTGGGGGTCTAGTTTGCTTTCTTGACATTGGTCATCGGAATTTCTATGTATGCAACCCTTTAACTCAATCATTCAAAGAATTGCCAGCTAGGTCAGTTAAGGTCTGGTCCCGTGTTGCTGTGGGGATGACTTTGAATGGAAATTCAACCAGTAGTGGTTACAAAATTTTATGGGTCGGATGTGATGGTGAGTATGAAATCTATGACTCGCTAAGGAACTCTTGGATTCGACCTGGAAGCATGCCCTCAAACATAAAGCTGCCACTATCATTGAACTTCCGTTCACAAGCAGTTTCAGTTGACGGCATACTTTATTTCATGCGATCAGACCCTGAAGGGATTGTGTCCTACAATATGGCTACTGGAGTTTGGAAGCAGTTCATAATCCCAGCCCCACTGCATTTGAACGACCACACACTCGCCGAGTGTGGGGGGCGGATCATGCTTGTGGGCTTGCTGACAAAGAATGCTGCCACATGCGTGTGCATATGGGAGCTGCAGAAGATGACACTTTTGTGGAAGGAGGTTGACAGAATGCCAAATATATGGTGCTTGGACTTTTATGGGAAGCACGTTAGAATGACTTGCTTGGGCAACAAAGGTTTGCTCATGTTGTCATTGAGATCAAGACAAATGAACCGACTAGTAACTTACAATGTGATGAGCAGGGAATGGCTAAAGGTTCCAGGTTGTGTGGTGCCTTGTGGGAGAAAGCGGCAGTGGATTGCCTGCGGCACTGCCTTTCACCCATGCCTCACTGCAACAGCTTAACTAAGCTTTTACCTTTCAGATGGTGGTTTTCTCCATCTGACAATTATTTATGCTTGGTTGACCGCAAGTTTTTGCTGCTGGCTTGTCTGTTCCGCAAAATTAGCCTGTTGTTATAATGAACTAATCGATACAATGGGACGTATGGTTTTGTCCTTTTCTTTTGCATGTGCAAACTTCTTGATGAATAACTTTGATTTAAGAAGACATTCACGCTTGTTCATTCTTGAAGAGCCGATCAGAGTCCTTAACTTGTTTTCAGGGTATTTGAGTGCGCAAAACTGGGGACTCACTCGACCCTCAGCCTGACAGGGCGCTTTATGCCCCTGTCAAGGTAATTATTCAGAGCATTATCAACTATATCGACTTGAGAATCTTTTGTAAACGTAAACCCTTTCTAAAAGTTTTAAAACTGGCAACACAAAGCCACTTGTCTGGTCTGGATGTTACGTGACAAAAGCTGCAACATGCAAGAATTTGGTTTTGCAGTGCCTTGCAAGTTTGTTTCTGTAGTATGCACAACCATTCATTGGTTGAATTGAGTGCTGGATCCAAAATGTCAAAGTGCTTCACAACAAATTCTGCAATCCCTTCTCTCATAAAGAATAAAGGGGATTTTCCCTTAACCCAAAACCAAAAAGACTCAGCTCATGAACCAAACTGTAACAACAAACAGGAATCGCACGAACACCAACATCAGCCATGGTAACCAACAATGCTGGTAAGAAATACAAAATTTTGACAAAAACAAATCAAAAGACTAAAAACTCCAAAGCGTTAATATAGTGCGCTTGTTCACGCTCTACGCAAGTGGAAATCAGCATTCACCCGCACAATTATCCATCCGCACAAACAAGGAAACCAAAAAGATAAAAGAACAATGATTTTATTCAAATCTGAGTTCTTCATAACACATAATGAACAATGGACTTATAGAAGTATCATCAGGTTTTTCTACAAACTGAAAAATGGGTAAATTACGTTTCAGGCCATTTCCTACTATTTCTCAGTACTGATGGATAATTAAGCCATCCCTCCACTTGTTGCTGTCCTGATGATCTGGAAAAGAGCTGTTGGAAATGATAATAAAACAAAAATGTAATCAGCATCGGCAATTGGCATACCACAAAAATGACCAAGCGAAGGGGGAGAGACACAAGCATATACTACCATGGGTAGTTAGATCCAAAAAATATATATATATTTCCATTGTATTTTCAGGACATATGCCCTAAACCCTAACTAGCATTCCCGAGTAAATCCGTTACTTGTGCTAGAAGAATTTTCAACGTCTAGTTTAAGCATTAAATCCCAGTTCCACTCAGGTTATAGAAGCCGTGATTTCATAAGTTCTATGACATTCCATGCGACAAAACTTACATGATCCAATGACAACAAATACAAAGAAGCCAAGCAGAACAGGGCCGACAGGATAGTCCTTGCTCTTTTTGGTGGTGGTTTCAGGAACGGCGCCTCTCTTCATAATGTTCTTCTCAAATCTGTCCACCTTCCTGACTGCAAGACGCTTTGACGTTGTCTGCGCATTCAACATCATAATCAATGACAACATTAACAGGCACAGATTACACCGGTGTAACTTCAGCTGAGATGCAATCACTAGTATACATTAACGTGTTATATTGCTCATAACAAAAAAAAAAAACAATTTTAATAAACAAGACGAAACCTCCGGATCTAATCATATCCAACTGCAACCACATTTTTTTTTTAAATATCAAACGGATTACAAATATATAAAGCTAGCAATTTAGGTCAGCATATTTATAATTTACCCGCTGAAATAAATATCCAAGCACATAAATTAACAGATCCAATCAGAGAAACAAGAAGAAATGAAAGGAACGACACAGATCCACGACAAACCGGGAGCCAACTGTGACGGTACAATAATTAAATTGAGAAGAAAAGATTAGGCAAGGTCAGTAAATTACCATGATTACCGAGAGATCCGGTAGCCAGGAACGATTATATCCAGAAAGAAAGCGTAGGCTATTTCTTCTCTGAACCCTTCCGGTGAAGACGACTTCCGACTGGCGTCGCTTCTCCCCTTTCTCGACTCTCCCTCGCAAACCGTCTGGTATGTTTAATATGAGATCAGCTCAGGGAAGATACTGATAGCCTCCCCGGGTATCGTGTCACAGGCTCACAGCCTATTCCTTGATTGCTTACACCATGTGGTATTGGACACGCGGCGGTGTTTTATTGGTATACACGGTACACCTAATACCTTTATAGGGGTCGTCGAGTTTTGGGTCAACGTGGACACTTGTATGTTTATCCAAGAATGAGACAAAAAAACGCGTGGATTAATCATTTTCTTCATTTTCAGTTTGAAAAATTAAAAATACCAAACTTGGAATATAATTGTGCCGCACTCATGTTGTCCTATGTTCGGTTAACTATGCTTTTTCTTTCTTTTGAATTACAATTTTCAACTCAAATGAATTAATTAATATCGAATAATCGGTCACGCTATTTACCTGTTCAACCCTCTCTGTTCTCCAACGGCGGCATAAGCGGAGTGGTGGTACGAAGGTTTCCATAATTAAGCATTTAGTGTAGCAGTTGGCACCCGCACCGTTGAATAAAAGTTTGCTCGATACAGGCAGACGGTGATAGCTAATGAATCAGCCGGAGCCAATAGTCGATGTGAAATAAATAAATATGTGTGTGTGTGTAGGAAACTGCCTTATTCACTTTATTTCTTACATCTGAGTCAAAAGGCACGTTCTAATAATTGTTGATAGAGCATTATCATTCTAAATTTCTAATATTAAATGAATGTCTAAATTTAAATTATGTTATAATATGTTGAGCTGTAATCTCAGTAAATTTTTAATGGTAAATATTAGTATATTTTTTATTGTAATAAATATTTAAAGAGTATTAAAAAAAAATGGTTATTCTTCTTCATTTTCAGTGTGAAAGATATGGTGAGATTTTTTTCAGGGTAGAAGAAATTTCGACCATGTTACCCTAAATGATACCATAGCATTTCTAATGAGGTCATGCGCCCCCAAAAAAAGGAAAAAAGAAAAAGAAAACACACACACACACACACACACAAAAACAGATGATATTAACAAACAAATAGCAGACAGATCTTGTGCATTTTAGTCGCCTTGATTCGTGCAGGAACTTAAAAGTCATTATGGTGGTGATGAAGTAACATGACAAGATTAGTGAATTTAGATTGGTCCAATTCAACTTTTAAAAGATGATAATAACTTATTTGACCGTGTTGTTAAATAATTTCTCTCAGTTACAAGTAATTTAAGCCAATACTTATCCATGCATCACAAAATAAGTCCCAAGTCATACATCCACCGGTATGCAGAGTAAGCTAGTCCCCTTCACCCCCCCCCCCCCCCCCACCCCCCCAACACAAAAGTTACAGACATTGTGATTTATTCATTTATTTTATTTTATTTTATTTTTTAGAAGAAGAAACCTAAGTACGGGTAAATTATAAGCCAAAACAGAGAAGCACAGATTTTTAACTGGATTATTTCATATCAGAGAGTGGAAAGGCCAATAAAGTAGAGCTAATAGATTTTGATAGTGCAGGGAACGGCTGAAATTTCACTAAAGATGTAACCAAAACTGAGCAGAAAAAGCATAACAAGATTTAGGCGGACAATCGGAAAGTGGATCTGGTAAATGCAACAGCCTAGAGACCAGAGGCACATGGTACTAGTGGATTTAGCTCCCCCTACTGTTGAAGGAATGATGTTCACGTAGAAACAGGAAGTACGCCTAATAGCCAATAATGAAATGTCATACTAACCACTAAGATCCACAGAATATAACAAACTTTATGTAATGTTAAAAATGTGTTTACGTCGTGAATGCATGAGTTTCTGAACCTTGTTTGTTCACCTCACATTTGCATAACAACTCAATAAATTAGAAAAGCACAAAGGAATGACTGGTTCCCCGTAATAAGCATAAAGGAGTACCTTTAACTTTCAACCAACAACAGTGCAATACATCATAGAAGAAAATGCCAGCATTTGGAGGTTAGATATGTGAAAATCATAGTACGAATGGAAGGGAAAAAGCACTGAGGTTAAATTGAAATTCCTTCAAAGGTTTCGGGGAAAAAAAAAATCATAAACTTAAAATGGAAGCCACAACACATTGTTTAAAATTCTAGATGATATAGCAAGGTAATGCCAATTTGTAAGCATAATTCAATCATAAACTTAAATCACCATATGATCAAACTATCATTTAACCTATAATCAGAACTAACAATATTACATCTCTACAAACAGGGATTTCAAAAAAAAATGAAATTTTGTAACAGTTAAACTGAAAATAAAGAAAATTGAACTTGGTAAACAATGTAGAATAATGGAGAGAGTTGCAGCTCACTTGTGGGCAATCCCAAGCTTTTGCAAGTTCCAATCAAGAAAGAGACTTTCTTCAAAGCATATAAGAAGAGCTCTCAAAGTAAGTATAAAAATCCTCACCAGCCAAATCATCAGAGGAAGCTTGATCAGGCATGAAATACACTGTACAGAACTTCAGCATTTAGCCACTTGAATTCTAAAGAACCATGTGAGCTCCCTTCTTGGAGTATTATCACGCTGCAGACATCAAACCTGCATGACTTCATGAAATTGCTAGTTCATTTCAAAGCAGACGTGGATCCTCAAAATGATGAATTAGCTTCCAATTTAATACAGTCAATAAATTTTATTCACATGGGAACAAATAATCCCAAACTCAGGTAACTGGCTTTTCATTAGGTTGGTCCATTCTCCTGCCCCCGTCAGCTCCTTCGTTATCCTTGATGATTTCTACTTCCTGGTCATTTTTGGAATTAGCATTCTCTACTTGCCTAGCTTTCTCCAAGCTCTCTACCTCCCCAGCCTTTTCCAAACTTTCTACTGCCCCTTCAGTATTTCTCTCGGCATTATCCGCTACATTTAGCTCCTCAAGTTTTTCCTCCAGAATATCTTCTTCCTTAACATCAGTTATAACCTGAAGAAGTTCCACTGGTGTAGCTGCTGGGTCCAACTCCCTGCAACCCTTCGGAGCATTGGGAGCTTCTTGGCCTGTAAGCAAGTAGGAAGGCACATGATGAGAGAACCGAAACATCTCCTCTCTCGGAATCCTCCTGACTTCTCTAGGGTCCAAATGCTGATGAAACACTGTCTTAAAACCAGCAACCTTCACCAACGGCGTAATGGTCACACCATGATCTTCATTGTAGTCTTCAAGAACTTCCACCATGTCATACTTGTGTATGACTTCATCAGCGGTCAACTCATTCCAGTCAGGGGACCAGTTCCTGTAGATAGCCCATACATCTCCCTTCCTGGGAAATATACGAATAGCCCCACGAGGGCCTTTTGACCACCTGACCTTGTGCGAAAAGGAATTGAGTGAGTTACTGACCTCATATCTGCCTACTCTAAAATCTCCACATGTTTTGGAGAAACCAGAAGCCACCCAGTTTAATGGGCCCAGTTCACTGTTAGTTCTAGAATTAAGCCAACTGATTCGCATTTTGAATGGATTCAAAGAGATCACATTATGAATCATGGCATAATATCTAGGCATCCCATCATCATCATCATATGCAGCCCATACTTGGTTATCTCCAAATGACTTTTCAGTTCGATCCTTATCAAAATCATGAAAATCTGGATCAGGGACATTTATGGACAAAGCTTCCACAGTCTCTGCATTTGGTCTGGCAGAAGAACTTCTGAGGACTCCATTTTTTTCCTGATTGGACTCACCAGACTTGTTTTGACCATGTGTTTCATTGTTTACCAAAGGTTTTTCCCCTTTCTCATTACATTTCTCAACTCCATTGCACTCCTCTTTGAATGCAGTTTTAACTGCCGTACCTGACTTCCATTCACTTAGTTTTTTGCAAATCTCTGTTTTAGCCTTCTCCATCAGTAGATTTTGAACATCACTCTGGGATACTTCCTTTGTGTTGTTGGCTCTAGTGATTCCGTTGACCCTGACTGTTTGAGAATTACCTTGTTTAGACCCAGAGAAATTAGGTGCTGCAGATCCTGTATTTTCATTGTTGGCTCTAGTAACATTACTCCCGTAGTTGACAGCACCAATGTCCTCCATGCCTCTTCTTCTCTTTACAGAGCTGGAGTGCCCTGGAGCACCACTCCTCTTAGAGGCCTTATGCTTTCTCCGCAATGCTTCCTCTCTCTTTGAGACTGCCTGTGCCTCTCCACGCTCTCTCTTTACTTTCTCATATGCCTGTTGAACCACACTGGCAGCTTGAGCAGCAGTTGGAGCACCACCTGTCCCGGAGAATGGACCCCACTGGAAGTTGGTGTGGCCATGGGATTCGGGACTAGCAAATCCTCCTGCTCCCACATTCTGGGAGCTGGAATTATTTCTTGCCGAATTAACTGTGCTTTTACTACCCGATTGATGATTTGAGCTCTGCCGCTGCTGTGAAAAATTCCATGGGGTTTTAGAACTATTTGAAGGAGGTGGAGCTGTTTCTACTGCCAAAAAAGGCTCGTGGCAATTGGGGCATAGGAGATTGTGATTCAGATAAACCCTGAGATACTCATATTGCATCTTGCATCGGTGGCATACTGTCCAAAAGGTATTGGGTTTCAACTTATGAGATGGAGTAGAAGAGTGACCTGGCCGCGGAGTACTCTTGGAAGCCTTTGCACTTGGCTTAGTAAAATTGTAAAACCCATTTGCAGCTGGTGCTGTTGATGTTCCCCCACTTGCAGTAGAAACCTTTTGAAATGCCTTTCCATTCCTTCTCTGGTCATATGCTGCTCTCTTAGTCTTATCAGACAATAAAATCCATGCCTCTGAAACAAATTTAAATGCACCATCAGCTCCTATAGATTTATTCTTATCCGGGTGAAGCATGAGGGCCAGCTTCCTGTACTGCTTTTTCACTGTTTCATCATCAGCTTGTGGGGTTACACCCAGTATCCCATACCAATCTGCCTCCCCACCAATTTTGTTCTCAGCAGAAATATATACATCCAGTGTTGCTATCATCTGTGGAATGCCTTCAAGCCCAGGATATAAATTCTGGGCTTTCACAGCAAATTTCTTTGCTCCAGTAAAATCCTTGGCAGTGAACTTCTTCTCAGCAATCTCTTTTGCCCTGGTGGCCTCATCTTTATTGCATTCCATTTTGCTTCTTAATCTTCTTCAATGTTTTACTTGTTTATTGATTTAAGGCCACCAGAAAAAACCAATAAATTTCAGCCCCTCTAAATCTCAATACCATTCATGCACCTTTGTTGTATGAAAAGTCCCTACTTAAAACCAAAAAAAAAAAGGGAAAAAAAAAACAAACAACACAAGTGAGGAACACCAAAAAGGACACTAACAATTACATTTTACCAATAGCACACATCATACACAATTGCAAAAAGCAAACTTCTAACATCGATAAGAAACCAGTCCAGTCACAAGTACAAACATAAAGTTCTTCCGGGTTCACCATTTTCACATTGCACTTACATAATAACCAAACAATCCACTTAATCAAGTGGCAGAAATTTTAACAAATCTTTAGAAGTAATTAAAAAACATAACCCCCAATAAAATATGATAACTCAATTGGCAATCATTAGAATACAATATAAAGAAAAGCAATACAAATCAAAACAAAACTATCATCTATGGATCTGGGCACGTCCATTTTCTAGCTCAATCACAATCATCGCATAAAAAACATACAACTTTTAATTCTCTTAAAAGAGCTCTAAAATCAGTCACCAGCTGAAAGAGAATTAACGAACTGGGAACAACCCAGATTGAGTTAAAAAGTAAAATTACCGAAATATAAGAGGTGAGCTATGCAATTGAATCAAAGAGACACCATGGAGAGACCTTCAGTACCAATTTTTTTCATTCTATGCCCCTCTTTTCTAACCCAAATCAAAAAGAATCCCCAAAAAACTGGACTTTTTGTGAAAACCCCAAGACCTAGACCTAGAATGGCTTTCTCATTTAACAAAAATAACAACCAATAAAATTACAAAAATGTGGTAGAGCTCGAGGGTACTTGTATATCACTATTTTGTTAACCCAAATCCTAGGTAGGAAACTTAACCATGGTTAATCGATGGGTTTATAAATTTTTCTTTTACGTGACATTCATAAAAATTCTCATGCGTGTTCAGTGGGGATTGATTTTTATTTTTTTATTTTTCACCATTCCATAAATAATATGTCAAGTAAATTATATAAACATCATGTTAACGAAGGTGAATGTCATATTTTATATTAAAGTGTTGTGACTTTAAAAAATTAATGGTTACTGTAAAAGAAAATTATAATATTAAAATAAAAGTTAATGGAGTATTTTTAATATAATATTTTTAACAAAATAATAAAATTATTATAATTTTTTTTATCATTTAGATGTGAGATAAAATAATTTTTTCTAAATCAAGATTAAAAATATTTATAAAATTTTATAATATTATAATTTTTAAATTATAATTATCCAACAATAATAATTAATAAACTTTAACTTCAATACTCTCTACTTTTTATAAATATTTACTTTATTAATATTTACTTTTTATTGTTGAAATTTTCTCAATTTATTTTTTTGTAAGCTTTTTTAATATTACATTCTCTCGTTATAATATAAATGAGAAAAATCAATAAAACTCATTGGGTATCTATATTATCAAATATGCGTACGGACTACAAACTATACACTCTTGCGGGATCATTCAAAAATTTCACCATAAAAAAAATCACTTAAAATTTAGTCCGGCCCACGAATATTAGAGGTCAGTGCAAAATACAAATTATTCGTTTTTGACTTATAAACAACACAATGTTTAACCATGGTTAAGTGTATTACTAACCATGGTTAAGTGTATGATCATTGCCTTCTGTTTCTCTTCTCTTCTACCGAGCAATCTTCTATCGAGTATTGATCTGAGTAACTATTATTTATCGTGACAATTATTATTTTAATAGTTATTAATCACAGATCGCGTTAAGATCTATTTATCTCCTTACATTTAAAATAGAATAAATCTTTTCTCAATATTAAATAAGACCTTCAAATTGTGGTATAATAGAATTATTAAAAATAATCTCAATCAATTATAATTATAAATATCAGTAAAACTTTAATTATAATATATCAAGACATATATAAAGTTTAGGTTATTATAAAATACAATTATTAATTCTTTATCTAAATAAGGGCTTAATAAGAATATTGAATCAAGTGCAATGACCTCTTCATATAAAATATAAATTTTTAATCATAAAATATATTTAGTGAGATTAAAATATAATAGTTTTAATACTATAATTATATTGGATTTAATGAAACCAACTAGTTTAAAAATTAGAGCCCAACATTATAATTAAAGTCACACATAACAGACATTCTCATTTAAAACCTAAATATAATTTTAGAGTTGTGTACGTCTAATAAAATTGAGTTGAGTTGATTTAATTTTAAATATAAATATTTTTAGACTTGATCAGACTAACTAGTATGACAATTGAAATATATCAAATTTTAGTAGAAAGTTAAATCTTTTTTATCTATTATAAGATTAGTATGAGAATATACGAAGGAAAGATAATTAATTTGAAAGAGTCTCAACATTAGTCAAGAGTGGAGTCTTAACAACTTCTTTGATATTAAACATTTTTTTAATTTGATTGGGTGAATTAGGTGAGATTAGTTTGGAATAGATCTAAATTTAGGACAATCGGGGCTCGCTGAGATTGGTGCTAATTGTCATATAAATTGATTACAAGAATTTTTATTTGCAAAATCTCGTCGAACATGGTCTTGAATTCAATCGATTTTCACATTAAAACCAATTCTCCCTTCAGTTTCAAGGCACTGCCAGAAAAATTGAGGGGAGAAACGCGAGGGGTTATCTGCAAAAGTTGTAAAGTGTGGCGGTGTATACATATATATTTTGCGACAGCAAAAGTGGGACAGTAGTGATAATCGAGTGGGCTTATTCATGGAATTCTACGTGCACGGGCCTCTCCCGAGGTTCTTTCAATTCTTGCTGGTGCTGTCGTTTTCGGTTGGAGTGAAGCTAATCGCACCCCTTCATTATCTTTACGACACTCCCCTTTAAAAAAAAATTAATTAAACATAAATAGAATTAAACGAACATAATTTTTTTTCTAAACAAATTACTTACATTCGTGTTCAATTGTTTTTAATTTTTTTTATTTTCTACCTATTGTTTCCTATCAAACTAAAATAAATTATAAAAATTTATAATTTTTTATTATTCTTTTCAAACTTCTTATTATTTAAATATTTTAGTACTTAAGATTGTTTTCCAATTATAATGTAAAACACATGTAATTTAAGCCAATGGTTAGCGTTTAAAAATTCATTATCCTAAAAATTTATAATTTGTTTATAGAGTAATAATAAAACTACAAAAGAAATAAAAAATAGCACAATACCACTTTGAGTATTAATAATAAAAAAATAAATGAAAATTTATATGTTTATTTGAAAAGAAAAAGGAAATTTTTGGAAATAAAAATAAATATAATTGAAAAGTGGGTTTTATGAGGAGATAAGCGGGGTGCTTGTAGTCCGTCTCTTTTTGAGTTTTGGGAATAAGGAATTGGGTGGCGAACAATTGTTGTATTCCCGAAGCCCATAACGTCTTTGATTTAAACAATTTATACAGCAGCTCTTACGTTGGACGTTTCACGATGCTATTTGATTGTAGGGCAACTAAAGTGATTTCATTTTCAATTAGTTAATGCCCGTTTGGTATTGTAGTTAGGTAGTTCTAATTTATAAATCACAGTTCTAAAATATTTGTTAAGCTCTTGTTGTTGTAATTTAAAAGTAAATTAAGTTAATTTTCTTTCATAATACTTGTACGGTGAAAATTTCATAAAAATTTATTGGAGTTATTATTTAAAAATTACATTTACTTCACGATATCAACATTTATTTTATAACACTAATTTCTTTTTTTCACAGCAATAATAGCTCAAAAACTATATCACTTGAATACCAAACAAAGCCTCACAGCCTACAGCTCGTAAAGAGAGTCGCCTGTACATTTTGCGTTCCAATCCTGAGCTTAAAAAGCCTTGAAGCTCATTGGTGGTGCATTATCGAGAATGCCGCGTGCCTTCAACTTTGATATTGAAAGTCCGAATGTCTCGAGTCTAGTTAGAGATTTGCTTGGAAAGTAAAAGCTTTTACCGCTCATTGCGGCAGTGAATAACTCTATTGACCGTGGAAAAACGACGGTGGATTAAGAAAGTCACCAAAAGCTCATTCTCGAACATATCCAAGAATTACGGCAGATTCTTATCCAGAACGTAAAGGGTGCCAGCTGACTCTTTCCAACTGATACTTAAGTTACATACTTGAGTCATCTCGATGAGATGATGAGATTGAGAGTGGTTCTCGGTGCTATGACATAAAGACCAATTATTGAACCAATTCGTGGGAGAGATGGTTAGACAAACTGATGAAATTTTATTGGAGACGAAAATGGTGTACTGGATTATTTTTAAATGATCTTCTCTCCTGAATGTGTCACGCAACAAATTTGAAACTATAAAGAGAACAGTCATCAACTCTTTTATATTGCGCTCCACCACTTGAGTGGTTAATTATACCCATGACGAATCTTCTTTAGTAAAAATCTCTAGTGGGGACTAGGGATAATACGTTGTCATTAGTTCTATATATCTGAAAACTAATTTAAAGCATCAAATTTACAAAGGAAATACATAATAATCGGCCAAAAAAAAAAAAGAAGAAGAAGAAGAAGAAAGAGAAGCCAATAAACACTAAAAATCTACCACATATAATTTTGATCGAGGTAAAGGAAAGCCATATATGGCTCTTATTGTTCCATGGTCCCGTGAATGTGAACTTTGCGATGGAGGCATCCTAACAAAATTGTATCCAACTTGAAATCCTGTGCGTGGCAGCTGGTTAGCTCTGTAATATGGGTGCGGCCCCCCCAGTGATCTTGATATGTCAAAATTATTGTCCCATCGAGAATATGCACATCGCATAATTACAATTTTTTGCAAGGCAAAAGTAACCTTGGCGCTCTTTCAGTTGTTGAGGATTTTAACTGCTGATGATTGATTATAAGTAGGGTGAGGTCAATGATGGGACTGTTTGGTTTGGCCAAACAATAATAATACACTGCCCCGGGCCGCCCCCCCTCTCTTTATTATTGCTTGCAGAAATCAAAAGCAAAAACTAGGACCCATTAAACAGGTGCGCTTCCACTCACTGAATATATATCCTCTTTAAAATCCAAGCCTTGCTGCATGCTGCATGCTAATGCTAAGATCTTGATACAAGCTTTGATGATTTCATCTCCCACTAAAATTGAACACTAACAATGATTGAAACAACCCATTTGCCTGGAGGACCCATTTTATTAGTCTGAAAAATTATTGCCAAAAGGATTTCTTGATATTTGATTGTTTGAGCCTCGTTTGTGCACCAGCTAAGGTGCCCAGTCCATTTCCAACTGTGGCACGTGTTAAAGGCAAAAGGTTTATTCTTTTCTGTAGTTGATCAAAAGTGACGTGCCTTGTTGCTGCGGCTACCCCTTATCTAATTAAATATTTTTAAAAAAACTTCGAAAGCTTTTCTTTCTTCCCTCAGTGATTTAGTGGAAGGCGTGCTGTATTGTAGATTAATCATTCACATTTTTAAATGGTCAGCACTCTCATCCGTCAGAAAACTCTAGGGGATTCCGAGTATTTGAATGGAACTAAAGCCTAAAATGAATCGGATTCTCCTACAAATTCCTCAAATAATGCATGCATGCATAATGCAATAATCCCTCGAGTGGGCACACAAATATAATTCTTTTTGTTGGCACAATTAAAAGAGAGGTCGAATAGGAACCTCTGTGCGTTCCTTTAAAATGAATGGAATAAGTAAAACTCCTTTCCTTTCATGAAGCGTTTTGATTGGTATTACGGAGTACACGCCACATCTATAATTCTTGAAGCAGTTCTTAATTTTGCAAAAGAAAAAAAGAAAAAAGGGGGACATCCTTGTCAATCATTGTTATTGGAGGTTTTGACAGTGGATTGTTACTGTGAATATATAGCTTTTCTAAGATATATGTGTAGCATGAAATTTTACAAAACCATTCAATAGTCGGATCGTAATTTACTTATCCTTCCTTATTCATGGCTAGGATTCAATCTTTTAATTTTCGGCAATACGCCATCCTTCACTCTACACTCAATGTGCCCAGCTATTTAATTAGTACTTCGCTCTTTGCTTACTGTTGAAGTGAAAGCAACAAACTCAAAATTAAGACGAATCAAATTCTAAAGTCTTTGCATTATTGGACATTCAGGAGTCCGAAAGTGGTATTGCGGTATTGCGGAATAGATCACCATAGCAAAATTGTGGTTTGATGTGCTGCGGCGCTTACGAATCCAATTATCATTTTTTTTAATGAGATCAGGTCATCACTTTAAATCTGACTAATTTGTTTCTAGTGTAATTCATATATTAGATTAACTAGATGTGTAATTTATTTTAATTTTGTAAATATATTGTTGATACAAAAATTTTGGCCTTACAGCAACAGTTGAGAAGGAGTTGTCTTACTTGGAGATCGGGCTATGAAAAAGCTTGCTGTCTTAGAGATTGCCATTGTTAAGGGTAAAAAATTCGATAACTAGAATCCTGCAAAAGAATAAGTCATTAGGAGTCATCGAGGGTATTACCAGCGTAGAATCTTTAATGTTTAAGTTGGAGATTGAGAATAACATATAACAAATTAACAGTAAAATAAAAGACAATAAAAGCTTGGAAGATATTATATCCCCTCCTCTAAAATAACGTTTTCTCATCCCCTAACTTTCTTTGAGTGATGATTTTTTTATATAAAAGAAACAATTAGAGTTACAATTAAGTTGGAAATATTTATTTCTTATCTTATATGAATTGAATTTGACAAAGATTAGGACTAGTATTATTTTATGCTATTTAGATTAGAACATGTTATTGAACGTGGATCCTCCGATTACAAGGCACATTTGTTTATGTCATTTGGTCGGATCGATCAAAATATATGTATTAATAGTAGTTCCTAGTTTATAGTATTTATAAGTATACGAATGAATGTTGTAAATTGATATAATTCATAAAATGTTAAACTTTCTTGTTGTTTCTTGTTGAATATCAGGAGGTCTCCAATGTCATGAGAAAATATTGAATAACATTAAAATATTTTGAATGATATAAGAAAATCTTAAATGACGTGAAGACAACTCAAATGTCTCGATGATATCTCAAATGTCATGAGATTGAGATTGAATAGTAAGAGATTGAGGTACATGTTATGAGTAAGGGATTGTGGCTTGTGAGTAAGAGGTTGATCTAGGCGTTAATGAGAACAAAGCCTAATAGAACAAGGCTTAGGAATGTGTAAAGACCAAAGTATGTGTTATGACATCGAGGCATAAGAATATGAGATTGAGTTACGTATTAGATTAAAGCTAAAAAATGTGAGAGGATTACATGTTATGAAATCCAGACTCAAGAGAATGATGAGATCAAGGTAAATGTTATAAGGTCAAGATTCAAAAGCACGAGGGTGAGCTAAACATGACATGAGGTCAGATAAGGGTAAAATCAGCAGTGCATGTGCTCGAAGATCACCCAAACAATATATGTATCAATTAATCCAGAAAATACAAATTGGCTTGAACTAGAGCATGCCGTAATTCATGAATTCTAGACAGAATATATGTACCACGTGGAAGCACAATCAAGAATAGCAAGTCTCATTCGAGAGCACAATCAAGAGTAGGAAGCTTTTACTCTCATGTTACTCATGTTAGGGGAGGAAAAAAGAAAAAAAGGGAAAAAAGTTTCCAAACATTAGAGTTTTCAAGCATTATTAGTCATTGTGGCAATTGTAGCCGTGCTTTAAAGCTTCAGAGTCCAGATCCTAAGCTTTCCGTGCAAGTTCGAAAACTTTGTATTATGTGAAAATTTGAAATCTCAGGTATTTACTCATACATCATATCCGCTAGTAGATATTCATAAAACAGAATTCAAGCATGAACCTAAGCATAAGCATGTCATCACTCCAGAGACTACATCACAACATCGAATAAACCATATTGTAAATAATCACAGCAAAGTCGGTCATCAAAATGAAGAAAAAAAGGGGAGGGGGCAAAAAAGTAATTTTAACAAACTCAAGGTTTGTTTATCACGCTGGCCAAGTATGGACGTTTGCTCGTTGAGCGCTGAAGAGATGCTGACAAGGACCACCGGAACTCAGATCGGCGGTGGATGTTTGCCGCGAACGGCAACTAGAGTTTGGGTATTCTGTGCCCGATTCGTTTTGTCACTTTAAGTTATTATTATATTATATTATATTATTATTATTATTTCTAATTAATTTAGTAACTTTTGTTTAGTAGGCAAGCACCTTCTAATGCCAACGCTAGTGATAGAGATACATCATGCCGATCATTATTGCAAGCTTGTTGTACTTTTTTGTCCGTTCCCCACAGACGGCTCCATTTGCTTGAAGGGGTTGAATTGTCATAGTTTAATGAAAGAGGAATGAGGTTGGCCAAATCAATTCCCACCATTAATCACGTGGACCCATCGCTGTCGCATGTTATACAAAATAATTTACTATTAAACTAAATCGAAGCCGCTGTTGCGTTTGACGAACTACATAACCTTGCACGTTCATCCGGCGGTCAAAAACAAGCCACTTGTTGGAAAGTCACAGCGCCCGGCAGCTGCCGGCATGCTGAGGTGGCTTGTAGAAATAAAAAGCATTTTGGAGACATGTTTAGACAGGGAAAAAACAGTTAATTAATTAGATTGAAGAAAGACCGACGAGTAATTGAGTATAAACAATGAATGTAGGAGATGCCGTTTCCTTAGGTTTTAGTGTAAACTTTAACCCTTTATTCTCAGCCTCTCATCAGCCAATCCGGAGTCGTGTCGTGGTAGTTGGTCCGACGCCGCAATCTCTGACGGGCTGGTTCATTTTGTTAATAATTAATGACTATTGCTTTATGCCCGCGAGCTTTTGCGAAATTGAGAATGAGCTGAATCTCCCTTTACTAGCTCTTTTCAATTTGAAGTTTTGGTTACTCTTGTTTAATTTTAACGGGGCGGCTTGGACTAAGTTATTGTCACGGACTGTGCCGTTGTGTGTCCAATCCCATCAATGATTCGTGTCCTCGAATAATGTTTTGAGAGTAGATTTGGCTGAGAGTAATTAGTTCTGGCAACCACATGGTTTTATTATCATTTTCACATAAATAATTTTATGTTGTGTAATATTTGAAATTGTAACAATTTAAAAAATCACATCGGCCTTTGAAAATTTCAGAATTGCAGAGTTGTGAACTGATTAATTTTTAATTATAAAGTGTCGGCTTTAATTTGATGGGTTTTAACTTTCAACTTAGTTGAGTGTAACGTCCGTTTGCTTTTCTAAATGCTTACACCAAGCATTTGTCTTTTAGAAGACGAATTAAAAGGTCAAAAAACAAAAAAAAACAAAAACTATAGCCCACCGAACCAGCACTTGTTTTTCGTGTTATTAGAGTACGGATTGGCATATTCTTCCCAAAATTCCAACTCCTTGATATTCGAGATAAAGTGTAAAATGAACTAGCATCTTATGGCACCCCTCATTATATATTTTATTGTATTAGTGTCTCCAATTATATCAAAGCATTACAATTCAATGTTAGACTACCACACAGTACTCCAAAAAAAAAAACTTAATGCGGCAAAACCTGCTTAATGGAAACCTGTTGTGGCAATACATCTTAATGATAATAATAATAATGAAAGATACTTCTCTAATATATTTTCAAAACACCCCTGAAGCAATTTTCGTCTTCTCCTCCATCTTTCAGATGCACGGCAGCCTTGCTCCACCACTACACCATCTTGATTTGCTGTAGCTCCATTACCATCGCATGGCGCGATATCACAGTTCTATCACCAATGTGCTGTCACCACGGCCCCACCATCACTTCGCTATGAGACACTATGGCACCTTCATCCTTCACCCCATGAATCATCAAGATGATAATTTGATTTCTTAACTTGGGTTTAATTTCTGATTTAGGGTTTGTTTTTGAAGGTTAGGGTTTCGTTATTGAGTGTTTAGCTGAATCAGTGTTTGTAATCATTGAATTGGTTGCTGAGTGAGATTTTCTGATAAATTTTTTCCAATGGGTGTTAGATTTGTTGCTATTTCATTATCAAACTGAAACTTTGCAGAGACTGTGTTCTTTTACTCTTTCTTTTCGTTTATTTTTTGCATTAATTGTTCATTAAAATCGATATTTGATTTTGTTAAGCTTGTTTCAAACTTTATTAAAGTATTAGTGCTTGATAAACAGCGCATTTAACAAATTAAAAAAAAAAAGTGTTCTGGCATTTGGAAAAACAAGATCGATGTGGAAGATTATATAATTATTGTATTACGAGTGATTAATTTAAATTAATCACCACAAAATTAATACAATGTAATGAAACACCAAATAGGATAAATAAAATTAATACAATCTAATGTAGTACCAAATAATGCAAAACATTAATGTAATATAATGTTAATGTGACATAGTTTAATTCAATTCACTATGCATTAAATGATAGAATATACTATAATGTAATATAGTATGTCAAATGTACCCTATAAAATCGGTAAGGCAAAATCATTTATTGTATTCGGTGAGCTTGAATATACAAATAATGATGATGATGATCATGATGATAAAGAAATTTAAGTGATACTAAATAATAAATAAAATAATAAAAATAAATAAATTTTTATTATTATTTAATTTCAATCCTATTATATTAATATTATTGATTTTCAATAATAATTAAAATAACTAACTAATATATTTTAAATAAAATTAATATAACAACAACTACAACAATATAAATAATAATATTAATAATAAAATAAATAATAAATAATAAATAATAATAATAATAATAATACGTTTGTGCAAATAATACATAAGTTTTAGATATTTTTATAAATTTTGTGGGGATTAAAATGTAAAGTAATAAAAATTGATCGAGCGTAATTTAGAAATTATAAAAATTTAATAGAGTAAAATAAAAAATTTAGGGAATGAGAAATTGATTGTTAAATTTATTTTCCATTCTCAAGTTTAGATGAGACTCACAATTTCAATTTCTGCTTATATTTTATGAAATAAATATTATTAATAAAATTACGTAACTATTTACTTAAAATAATAATATAGCATGGTTTTATTTTTAGTTTCATAAGGAGTGTTGGACGGTCAAGAGGTCTAACACGAAACACCGACATCCTCCCCGCTTTATCGAAGAAGAAATAATCAATCGATGACAAAGTGGGAATAGAAACAAATTAATAAGACCCGGTCCTGGACAGCCACCATAATTTTCGTTATGTTGCTCGAATTACACTACTTAATAATGAGCAATTCAAATGAAAATAAATAAATAACTAAATAAATAAGTAAATAAACTATTTTTATTTCCTTCTTTTAATAGCTTCTTTTTGTCTTTTCCTGTTATAAATCCTATTACATTAGAAATGTATTTCTTATGGTTCTTGTGTACTAAAGAAGTCATTTTATAATTCTATAAACAAATTTGAATAATCGGTTGAATCTTTCTTCCTAACAATGTCAGGAAAGAAAAAAATTATAATTAAATTAGGCTGGATTTAAGAATATTTCATGAAGGTTGTGCCGGCCATGGCCAATACGACTTGTGTAATTCTTTTATATTTATATAGCTGGGGTCATCCTACAATGCCCGAGTGCTTTTACGACATGGACAGCCGGTATTTTAAAGGTTGTTTATTAAATAAATTTGTTTTTCTAAAAAATTAAAAAATATAAATAAATAAAATTGTAAAATAATTAACACAAAAGGGTGTTGAATGATACAAAATATTTTAATAAATTTTATTTTAAATATAGTCAAATCAATTGTGAAAAATGTATAAAATAATCATATTCTTATGCTTCTAGTTAAATACTAATGTATTGGATGATTGTTCCAATTTGATTTCATCATGCTCTAGTTTGTTAAACTTTCGTTTTTTTTTTTTTTTGAGTTCTAAAGTTCTAGCTTTCGTGTTTCCAATTTTTTTTTTCAACCACATTCTAATATTTTAGATAAATATTTAGTTTTGGTTTAACTTTTACATATATAGGTTTTAAGTTCTACCTAATTAACCACTAATTTTGGATTTCATGTTTGTATACTTTTAGTTAAATTTCAACATTATATATAAGTCTTTGGTCTTAGTTAAGCTTTCTCATATTGGGTTCGAAAGTTTCAGCTAATTTTAATTAGGTTAATGTTCCTAATTTTTTATCATATTCCAACATTATAGATCAATCTCTAGTTTTGATTAAACTTTCCCATATCGGTTCTTAAGTCCCAACTAATTTGAGCTTCAGTTTTTGGTCGTGTTCTTTCTCTTTTTTTTTTTTTGTGGTTAGATTCTAACACTATGGATAAGTCTTTAGCTTTTATTAAAATTTTTTAATTTTAAAATTTCAACTAATTGACCAACAATTTTTGGTTTAAAACTCATATTTTTTAGTTAGATTCCAACATTAAAAATAAGCCTTTAGTTTTTTTGTTAAACTTTCTCATTTTTTGGTTATAAAGTTCCAACCCATTAATTCTCTCTCTCTCTCTTTTTTTTTTTTAAGATTGCAACATATAAGTCTCTAGTTCTAGTCAAATTTTCTCATCTTTGAGTTTTAAAGTTCAAGATGTTCCCCCCCCCCCTTTTTTTTTCTCATTAGATTCCAATATTATACATTGATGTTCCTAGTTCATTATTATTATTATTATTATTATTATTATTATTATTATTATTATTATTATTATTATTATTATTATTATTATTATTATTATTATTATTATTATTATATTAATAAGATAAAATATATTTAACCCACTTTTCATTTTATGAAATATCAATTTTATACAAACTAATGAAAAAATATAATTATGAGCCCCCCAATGTTTTTCACTTCCTTTAAGCTACAATAAATAAATAAAGTCATTAAGATTAATGAAAACTTACTGAATCTATTTGTGTTGGGACATTTTTCTTTTCTTTTCTTCTTTTCTCTTAACTTTTGGAAATTTCTTAAACTTAATTTTAGTTATCATTAAGCTATTTTCTTAATGCGTATAAAATGTTATCAATATATTTTATTTTCAAAATAACTTCTCTAATTTTATCACTTCAAGCACAAATTCATGATGATGTTGATATTGTTATTTTATTTGTAATATTACTACTATTATTATTTATTTTTTCTATTACTCTAAAGTGGTATTAGGAAAACTAATTTGATATGTTTAACTTTTTTTTAACAAAAAAGGTCATTTACTTATTGATTTTTAGCCTTTGCTTTCGTATGAATCTATTATGTGTTTTTAATTTATGAGACTAATAAAAAAAGTTCTCATACAAATCTCTTTTTGTATAATTATTTTTCAGTGTATACATTTAGGTCTCCAGTCGAAGGGCATAATTATCTAAAAAGAGGTATATGTTATCATTAACAAAAATAGAGAATTTGTTTAAGATTGAACTGAGGAAGCTTTTGACTATATTTGGGATTGAGATGAAGTTGATTTTAAATTATAGATATTGTGAGACAACGATTGTGATTATAAAATAAAAGTTTGTGAGTATTTTGTAAATACCATTAACTATGGTATAAAAATCTTTAATGGAAATTTATGTTAAAAATACATAATAATAATAATAATTATTATTATTAAATCAAATATGTTGTTTAATTCGATAAATTATATTAAATTAATTAATAAATTATATAATTATATAATATATGAAAACTATAACCCATCACTGGCAAACATTTGACTAGTGACAATTGCCAATGATAACCGAAATGTAATAAATAAGGTACCATTGAACTCTGTTTTTGTGATTTCTTCAATGGTGTGGTTGCAGACGCTAAACGATCATTAGAGACAGAGAAATCGCCACCCAAAGTCGCGACTTCACCATGATGTCCGTGTTTAATGTCTGTGAGTGACAATGCACGACCACTATAATTCAGAAGTGTCATTAAATGCTCTATCGTTGGGCGATGCAATGTGGATGTGATCTTTTAACGACCAAGTCATGGTGAAGCCATAACTTTGGGCAGTAATTCTTCCATCTTTCATGATCGTTTGGCACCAATAATTGCTACATAAGATAGATTTGAGAGAAAAGAACTAGCAACACTCACCATTAGTTTTAGTTTTTTTTTAGTATAATAAAATTTTATATTTATTATAAATTAAAAAATTACATGTTTGATAAATTACAGGGACGACATAGGTATTGTTCCTATTATTGTGGATAAAATCATTTCAAATTTCAAGCTATAACTTCAGTTTTTATTTTTATTTGTGAAGAACGTATTACCATATTGTAAATACAAAAATTATAAACCTTATAATACAAATTATGCCTATATTATGTTTCCTTCACCATCACTAATGATTTTATCGTTGATGGTGCCAAAGCTGTCATATTGATAACCTTAGCTAGTTCTCTCTTTTTACTTATTAATATAAATTACATTAATTTCCTTACTCACTATTAATTAGATTTTTATAAGTTACAAACAAAAAAGTAGTCAATTAATTGCTGTATTAAAGAATTTTGAAATTTCAAGTTAAACTTTTTTAAGTTTTCTTAAAAAGTAATTTTGAAATAAAATTTAGATGTATTTATTATTTCAGAAAGAAATATAGAATATCTATTTTTATCATTTCTACATACAAACACACATAAGTGGGTAGTTTATTAAACACATCTTAGAAATCATTTGAGAAGTTATTCTTTGATAATCTAAATTTTTTACTAAATACACAAATAAATTATGTCAAAAGCTGGTTGTTTGAAAATCAATCCTAAAATGAATTATTTGAGAATTCAATGCAATCCCAATCATATCCTAAGCTTTGAAGCAATTTAATCTATCAAATGATCAATTAATTAATTAATTAATTAATTTAAATAATGCTTATAATTATAAATATTGATTTTAATGTTATAACATCCAATACCCTAATTGCAATAAATCAAAAATTAACATTACATGTATAAGTGTCCTTTACAAATATTCATGGAAATTGTTTGACTATTATAACTAACATTACATTTATATCTATTTATTAGTGGTGTTGTATCCATTATAACTATCAACAGGACAATCATTTGGTAATTGTGTAATATTTTGATTTAAAAAAAAAGCCACCATCATGGTAGGTAGAGATTTGAGCCCCCATACGAGCATTGTGTGATTAATTTTATTCGGGTATTTAAAAAAAATTAATTTATTATATAGGTCTAGACTCTAGATAATTAGACTGGAATGCACTATCAAAAAGTTGATAATAATATTTTAAAAATTTTTAGCGCTAAATATAATTATATTTATAATGAAATATTAGAACTTAATTAATTTACAGTCAATTTATTAAATTGAATTTAAATATTATTCTAATTAGCATAGGAGTCAAATATTTTAAGTATATTTTCGCGTTTTTCCCAAAAAAAAAAAACCCATATCAAGTTGAGGGCGTATTGGGTATGTTTCTAGTTTAAATTGATTACTTCGATATTTACCGAACATGAGGGTAGTTGCATGATAATGACCTTTAATATTTGCCTCTTTAAATAATTGATTCGGTGGCCGGTTACACGCTTGTATACTCTATTAAAATAATAATAATAATAGTCTACCATATGAAAAACAGCCGCTTTATATTAACGGGACCCATATAGCTGTGCATCAAATTTAGAACTGGACAAACCTGTTCCTGTTCATACCAATTCTGTTGAGAGTTAACGTCATTTGTCACCATCAGATGAGTAAATTTCAATGTTCATGCATGTAAGACAAAGCTGACCTATGTTATTTTATGCATTAATTTCGCTTTAATTACTGGACGCAGTGACTAGACTAATCGGGGATGTTTTACTAAACAATTTATTTTTAATTGTCTTTAATTAAAAACAGTAGCCTCTGTGCCCATTTTAAGAACTGAGCCCGATCGAGTTTAAAAATCTCTAAACCGGAGGGGGAAAAAAAATGTGTAAATTTATTGCAAGCTGTTTTTGTCATTGATGTAGCATTGAATTTGAACTTTTCTAAAAGGTCGCATACAATTGGTATGCTTTATGGTGATTTTTGTAAATTCACGAGAGTGTGCAACGACTAGCTCATAGTAATTTCAACATCATCCATCTGGCACCATAATATATGAATTTAGAACTACTCTCTCTTATGTTAAATTTTGAGATAAACTGCATGCCCGTGACACTGGGGTCCCGTGGCTTTTTCTATCCATACCTCTATGCCTGCAATGCAAATTTTTGCAATGAATTCAAATCAGACATATATATATATTTTTAAATGAAGTGTCACAAAATTTAAATTTACATCTCTCAATGTATTTGTCATTTTCTACTCTCAACGCGTTGATAAGAGTTCTGAGTTGCTTAGGGTGCATGATATACGCGCCTTTTTTTGGCACATTGTTCATTACGGATTTGTTTTCGAAAGTTTGTTTTTAATGAAATTTAAAAACAGAATTTAAATTATGAATTGTTTTTAGGAAAATGAAAGAAAAATAATTTTTTTTTAACTTTTACGACAAGTCCAGCGAGGCACACAAGAATTTCACGGATCACAGCGGCCCGACACAGTCGTAGAAGAAAATAGAAGCTAGTGAAAAAAAAAAAAAAACTGAGCAAATGCGGACAAAATAAATTGAAGATTTTTAAGAAAGTCATTTTTTGTACACGTGGGATAGAGATGCTATTCATATTACTAAGCCCTGCAAGTGACACGTAGCAAGATCATCCGTCGCCACCGCGACACGTTGTCTGATATTATTGGTTGGAGCCAATGAACGGTGCGCTGATGTGGAACATCGCTGTCAGAGAGAGACAGAGAGGGAGAGAGAGAGTGACTGAGAGAGACGCCAACAGCATGTAAGTGGGTAGTGATGGGCTAATCACTTGGTGACATGCCTTGATTAAAGTGTCCTTGTACTTTTGCCACCACTTTATGCTCTTATTTGCTATTTTGCCACTGTTGTCGTCTAACTAATTTTCCGACACCTGTGGATCGTATTGACAATAGTGCCCTCGTTATTACAATCTATTTGCATGCAATACCTAGTTCCTTGTGTTGAAGCAGTTGCTTCCTATCACGTAAACAACTTGTAAAAAGCAAACAAACAAAAAAAAGATGCTCACTGCCCGTCCTATTACCCATAGGTTATAAGTGTTGATTACAACTACAATTCTACTATAAAGTTTATTCTATCATTTGTGGGGTTTAACTTTTTAGCTTACATTATGAGATGAGGTGTCATGCATACACACAATTAACCCCCTATTTTATTATAATCCATGACTTACCATTAATTTTATTTTTCACATATTGATAGTTAGGAATTATTAAATATTATAGATTATTGGTTATTCTCACTGCTCTATTGACATTATGAACACTCTTTATAAAATAAAAAAAATCGTTTGTTTTTTTAACCATTATATTTTATTTGTCTAAATTTTGAATTTAAAGAGTGTCTTTATTAATTTCTAATAAAAAATAATGTAAAAATAAATTTATATTTAAAGAAGTTTGGGGGATAGAATACAAAAGACAAATGTTATGTTACAGTTTGGAGGGTTTTTAATACAAAAATATTAATATATCGATACTATATTTCAAATAACTATTAACTTAACTTATTTCTTAATTGTTGGCTATTAAATGACGAAGGCTACATCTTGACATTAGGGGCAAGCGTAATGTAGCAATATGCAAAAGGTTAGGCTTAGATTCCGAAACAGAGAAGACATAACAAGACCTTGAGAGGTTCCTATCATGGACGGTCTTATCTCTTACCTAATCTTTTTGACTCAAAGGGTACTCTTGTGGCAATTTTGGAAAAACAAAGGGGTATCTAATGCCATGAGAGCTAAAATAAAGGTGATGGTTACTGTTTGAAATATTGTTGTCATGTAAGGTTACTTTTGTCCATAAAAAGTACAGCCATACAAACACATAAGTTAACGACCTAGCGTGTAGAAGTTGCCTACTGCCCATTGGACGACGGATAAGGATGTGAACACAAAGGAGAGTTAAGATGGGAGGGCAAAATTAAAAAAATAAAAACGCGAAAGCAGTGATTTTCTCTTTCTGTCCAGTGGAAGCTTACCTTTTCTGCCCGTATTTTATTTATTATTTAATGTCCCTAAAATATGATAAACCATTTTTTTTTCAAGTATATGCATTAAATTTCAAGTCTTTTATTATTTTTGTAATTTTTTTTATTGGGTGGATGGGTATGGATATAGAGATAATAGCCGGTGCTAGTCGACAATTCTATTTTCTACCACAATTTCCATTTGCCAAGCTAATCTTTTCGTTTCTCCAATTGTTCGTTCTTTTATCTTACTAGTGTTTTAGTAGCGTCCATGAATAATTTCTTTTTACCTTCTTTTACATGTACAACAAGTTGTAAACTCTTGTTGAGTCAAACCTCAATAACAACATCCACTTGCTTGATTTTCTTTATGTTTGATTTCAGGAGTTTAAGGAGAGTCTTATAAACTAGATTATCTTGTCTGAAGATTCTTTGTTGGGTGTCTGATTTGATTGCTAAATTTCGAACCTTTTGTTGCTGGCCAGTTTGGTTCCGTGCTTTGATTTTTAAACTGGCTTGGCTAACAGGATAAAAATCAATTTCTATTAAGAATTAGAAACTTCCGAAGGGTTCTTTGATTTTTATTTTTTTCCTTTTGTTGGAGAGGGTTCAATGCATTCCCTCATAGGAGGATAGCCTTTTGTAGTGAAATTTGGGGTGGGTGAGCTCTAGTTCTTGCTAACTTCTATTCCTCTTGTTTCAAATTTGGATTTTTGCTTATGTTGGGTTTTACTGGACAGCCTCTGTATATTTGGTAGTGGGTCATTTCTATAGCTGGAATTTACTATAAGTAAGACCCACTTCAACTTGTCACTGTTTCAAGTTAGCTGGAGGTGGAGTTGGAACTAATTAAACTCTTTTGGATGAGTTTGCTTCATGTGTTTGGGTTTGGTTTAAAGGTGGGGCATTTACTTTGGATGCTATGCTGCTGGATAGTTTCAGTAATTTCAATGAACTGCTTCATGAATTATGAAAGTAAGGATACCAAGACTGATTTGCGTGGTGAAGCTTTTAAGATGTGGCTAAATTGCTGGGAGAGGATCTCAGGGAACAGCTATAACATTCATCATCTGTATTACCAGTCTATTGGGTCCAAAAGAGTTAGAGAAACATGGTGGAGAAAAGTCTTAATCACATGGTTGCTTCTTTGGACTTTGGTTTCTCTGTGGATCTTTTGGTACATGAGCTCACAAGCTACAGAGAAGAGGAGAGAAGCTCTTGGTAGTATGTGTGATGAGAGGGCTAGGATGTTACAGGATCAGTTTAATGTGAGCATGAACCATGTCCAGGCTATGTCCATACTGATCTCAACTTTCCACCATAGCAAGAACCCGTCTGCTATTGATCAGGTACGTAATCTCTCCTCTGTTATCTTTTGCAACATCAGATTTGAAACAGTTTGCAACTGATATTTCTCCACTTTCAGCTCTCAATTCCCTTGCTCTGGTTTGTTTTTTGCAAAGAGAATTTGTCTTAATTTTTCTTTTGTTTGGAGTTAATGGGATTTAGATTGGATTGATTAGGGTGCTTAATTTTGTAGTTGCTTCTAATTTTGCAATTACAGCTCGAGCATTTTCTGTATGATACATGATTTTGTCTCCAAATGTTAAATTAATTAAATTTCTATGCGGTTCTCTAGAGATTATCAATCTGGTCAGCTTAGCTTAACCTAAAGCCAGATCTGGGTTCTTTTGTGTGTGTTCTTTTCATTATAGTCTTCAGTCAACTAAACAAACTAACTTTAAGAACACGTAGATGACTTTCACTAGGTACACAGAAAGAACTGCCTTTGAAAGGCCGCTCACAAGTGGCGTGGCATATGCTGTTAGGGTGCTCCACTCTGAAAGGGAAGAATTTGAAAAGCAACAAGGCTGGACCATTAAAAGGATGGATACTTTCGAACACAATCCTGTTCATAAGGATGAGCCATCCCCAATCGAAGAAGAATATGCTCCTGTTATCTTTGCACAGGATACTGTTTCACATGTGATTTCTCTTGATATGCTTTCAGGAAAAGTAAGCTTCTTTTTACATTGTCTACATTTTCAGTGCTTCATGCTGTGACGTTTCTTTTCCATACCTATAGAGTTGACTGAGAAATGCAGAATTTTGATTCTAGTTTGTATTATTTCATCTTAAAATCATGACAAGTTGAAGTTATCTTGACCTTTCATGGTTGTATTTCATCATTTTGAAAGCTTATTTGTGAAGTTTCATTACTTGCGTATCACAGGAGGATCGTGAAAATGTGTTGCGAGCAAGAGCATCAGGAAAAGGAGTCCTAACTGCTCCTTTCAGGTTACTGAAAACAAATCGTCTCGGAGTTATTTTGACATTTGCTGTCTACAAGAGGGAGCTCCCCTCAAATGCTACTCCAAATGAGAGGATTGAAGCGACTGATGGGTTTGTATTGAATTCTATCGAGAAGTTATATTTGTTTAAGAAAAATCTAACACTGCTCCATCTTCAGTGACAAGATCAGGATTAAACAGTTCCATTTATAGACATGTACAAAATGGAAAAGAACTTTTTTCTTAATATTCTTTTATAAATAAAGAAATTACAATAGATTGTATATGCTGAACTCAATGTGCTGAAAACAACTTCTTGTTGTGAATGATATGCGATAGAAAACGACAAGATTTTATTCTTCTTGATATCAAGCCACGTAGTACTGGAATGCTTTCCACCGAGCTCTGAAAAAATACACAATTACTATGATGAAGAATATCAGGGAATTTTTCTAATGTTGTTGCTGCTGCCAAACCAGGTATCTTGGTGGAATCTTTGACATTGAATCGCTTGTGGAGAAGTTACTTCAACAGCTAGCAAGCAAACAAACCATATTTGTGAATGTATATGACATCACAAATGTATCTCATCCAATCAGCATGTATGGTTCAAATGTATCAGATGATGGTTTGTGGCATGTTAGCACCCTTAATTTTGGAGATCCATTTAGGAGGCATGAGATGTGTTGCAGGTAGTCGATAACTTCTTCTCTCTTACCAAAGATTCTTTAAGGTTCTGCTTCTCCTTGGTTCATGTGTTCATGAACTGCTGTAATATAATCATATTGTAGATCTCTTACCTAAAAGATAGGGAATCTTCTATTTGAAAGAGGCTTTCCCTGTTTCCCTTATTATTTTATTTATTAGGATGTAAAGTAGTTTACACAGTCATGACCTGAGTTGGTTTTAATGCAGATTCAAGCAAAAGGCGCCATGGCCATTGTTGGCAATATCAACTTCAATAGGCATCCTTGTGATTGCATCACTTGTTGGACATATATTCCAGGCAACTGTGAATCGAATTGCTAAAGTTGAAGAAGATTACCATAGGATGATGGAGCTTAAAAAGAAGGCTGAGGCAGCTGATGTTGCAAAGTCACAGGTGCTTGATACTTCTAATATATTCTGGAAAGATTTGTTCAGTTTCACCTTTTATGTTTATGTTATTCTAATCATACTTTGACCCTCTTCAGTTCCTTGCTACCGTTTCTCATGAGATCAGAACTCCAATGAATGGTGTTCTAGGTGAGCTTTAAAGCTTTCTTTTTTCTCTGTATGCTCATAATAATTATTCTGGAAAATTGTTTACGATCATCCAGGATTTAATAACTGTGATTTTGTTATCTTGCAGGGATGTTGGATATGCTTATGGATACAGAATTAGATGTCACTCAACAGGATTATGTCAGAACTGCACAAGCCAGCGGTAAAGCTCTCGTCTCACTGATAAATGAGGTTTTGGATCAGGCAAAGGTCGAATCTGGTAAGCTTGAGCTTGAGGCAGTGAGCTTTAATCTGCGAGCAATTTTGGATGATGTATTATCTCTCTTTTCTGGGAAGTCTCAAGATAAAGGCGTAGAGGTCAGCTATGTCTCCATTATTGCAATGACTTTTTACTGGTGTTAATATTTTGTCGTCTAACATATAAACTTTTGAAATTTGCATTAAAATAATTCATGGGCAAGAGCAGTTGGCAGTATATATCTCTGATCGCGTTCCTGAAAATCTAATTGGTGACCCAGGGAGGTTTCGACAAATCATCACAAATCTCATGGGAAACTCAATTAAAGTAAGTTTGCAGTCAATTCTCAATTGAGTTTACTTTAAGAAATTACTAGGGACTTTTTAATTCAGATTTTGTGTGACATATTGTGGAACTTTGCGGGGAACAAATGAACTATCCGGAGGATTTATTTAGTACATGTGTTGCACAACGCTAAGATTTGTGTTTTTAGTTCAATATTGTGCCTTGTGGGAAGTGAAAGAAAAAGAAAATCCTAACTTATGAGACAAATGGATCCACAACCTTATTCTGAAGAAGATTTAATTTGTGTGTGGTTTGCTATAGGCATGATTGTGCTTTCTGTTGTATGTATAAGTAGATAAGGTATCAGTATGAATACATGTTTAATGTAGGACATGTTTTGTGTTCTTCGCATGAGTAGCAATGTAAATGAATTTTCACTGTGTTTGTGCAGTTCACAGAAAAAGGACACATCTTTGTCACTGTTTATCTTGTTGAAGAGGTGGTTGACTCTATAGAAGTTGAGACAGAACTGTCGTCATCAAAGAACACCTTGAGTGGTTATCCTGTTGCAGACAGATGCCACAGTTGGAAAGGATTTAAAGCTTTCAGTCAAGATGGATCAACTAGTCCGTTCAAATCATCGTCTGCTGATCTTATCAATTTAATTGTGTCAGTTGAGGATACAGGTCAAGGAATCCCTCTAGAAGCCCAATCCCGCATTTTCACCCCTTTTATGCAGGTTGGTCCATCTATTTCACGAACTCATGGAGGTACAGGTATTGGGCTAAGCATAAGCAAGTATTTGGTCGGCCGCATGAAGGGTGAAATTGGATTTGTTAGCATTCCAAACATTGGGTCTACTTTTACATTTACTGCTGTCTTTGGCAATGGCTCCTCCACCTCAAACGAGCACAATAGCCAGCAAATGAACAACCAGCCAAACACTATGTCCTCAGAATTTCAAGGTATGAAGGCATTAGTTGTGGACCCCAGACCTGTCCGAGCCAAGGTGTCAAAATATCATATCCAACGTCTTGGAATTCAAGTTGAAGTGGTTTCTGACCTGCTTCAATGTTTATCACAAATAGCCAGTGGTAGTAAGGTTATCAACATGATCCTCGTCGAGGAAGAAGTGTGGGGGAAGGATGCTAGCGTTTCAAACCCTTTTGTTACCAACTTGAGAAAACTTGGTTGTGGGTTTCAGTCAAAGCTGTTTCTTCTGGCTAATTCTATCAGCTCTTCTAGAGCAAACACTTCAACTGATGGTGTTAGTGTTCCTACTGTAATCATGAAGCCCCTAAGATCGAGCATGTTGGCTGCATCTCTACAACGAGCCAGGGGTGTTGGGAACAAGGGTAATATCCGCAATGGGGAGCTCCCCAGCATGTCGCTGCGTCATCTTCTTTTAGGGAGAAAAATATTAATTGTTGATGATAATAATGTGAACCTCAAAGTAGCTGCTGCTGGTTTGAAGAGGTATGGAGCTGCTGTGGTTTGTGTAGAGAGAGGTAAAAAGGCAACTGAGCTGCTCACACCACCCCATCAGTTTGATGCCTGCTTCATGGATATCCAGATGCCGGAAATGGATGGGTATGAGATGTTTCCTTGCTTTGAAAGTTTTTGATTTAGAGCAATTCTTGTTTGGAAATTAAACTTGAAAATCTCACGGAAAAGGAGTTACAAGCTCCTCCAGCGTGAAACTGTCATTATTTGGCATGAAGCTATGAATTGTTGACCGATGATGTAATGGCAGCCTATCATGGTTGACGTATTCTGCATGCATAGCTCTCTGCTTATAATCTTCCTTCTTCATTCTGCTTCTAAAAGTTATTTATTCTGTTTCTTTGCAGGTTCGAGGCTACAAAGATAATTCGGGAGATGGAACATAATTTCAACAGTCGAATTCGATGCGGAGAAGTATCTATTGAGGCTTATGAAAATGTTTCAAACTTACATGTACCCATTTTGGCCATGACTGCAGATGTGTTCCAAGCTACTCATGAGGAATGCCTAAGGAGTGGAATGGATGGATATGTTTCAAAACCATTTGAAGCTGTACAACTATATCGAGAAGTTTCACGTTTTTTCCCACCAATTCCAGATAGGGCTCCATAGAGGGGATGTCTATTGAAGGCACACCAATGCCGTTGGCACAGGGCCTTACTCTCAAGGATGCTTGGAATTTTTTAAATTTGTTTGAACTTCTTCCCAAGAGTGAGTTTCCCTCCAAGACGTGCTCTTTAACATATTCACACACATTTTTACGGGTCAGAACCTTGCAACAGTCCCCCAAAGTTGTTTCTCTCTAATTGTAGAATAATAACTGGCATGGGTAATTAATTGACTCCTTGCTCTGACCCTTTTTTCAGGGAAACATATGTTACATGGCCAGGGAGTACATAGAAGTCATGCCTAATTCAGTTGTATATTCCATCTTATTTCTGGACCTTTCAAAAGGTTTACTAACATGTGATTTCTGTGGAAAGTCAGGACTGCTCATAAAACTGATCGGAGAAATCCAATTGCTTTGAGTGTATCATAGAAGTAGAAGCTAAGCGGTTGCATGCATCAATTACTCTTATTGAATGGTAAAAGCTGCAACCATCTGAGATATCTTGAGCTCTTACTCTCTCACACAATGTGACTCTTTATCATGTCATAAAAACTGATTCGGTTGAAAGGATTCAAGATTGGCTTCTCAGCAGCCAAGGGGAGAATGCTGATGCCTTCATGTATATTTATGATTGTCAAATAAATACTTATTTGATGTATATTTATAATTGCCCTTGTATTTTATTAATTCCTTCTCACACTGCTTGTGTCCCGCCGTTGTTTAGTAGGCACTAGTGTAGCAAGTACAGTGACAGTGTAATCAAATTTGAGCAATCCCATGATTATTCTCTGATTTCTACATCGTTTAGAATCTCTGTGTCTCGATTTGTCATTATTTTTGACTTTTAATTTTAAGATACAAAATTTGATAAGAGCCAGATATTGTGCAGATGATAGTAATAACATGGTTTGTTTGATGCTAGTTGCTCCCCAAAATGGTCCCCTTTTTTTGGAGAGCGGACTTGCCCGCCGGAACCATACCAGATTGGCTTTCATATCTTATAATTTGTTTGGAACTATTTATTTCCAAACCGAACCGATTAAATCGGTTTGAAAAGACTGGCTGGGTTAGAGCCATAAAAATCAATTTTTAATTTTTGGTTTATTTAGGCGAATCGAAAAAATTTAGGTAAATCTGGTTCACTAATTTGATACTGACTTATACATTAAGGATCCCTAATTTGCATTTAATCATATCTGTCATGATCCTCCAGAAGGAGCAACATCTCATAGTCGATATGTCCGAGTGGTTAAGGAGACAGACTTGAAATCTGTTGGGCTCCGCCCGCGCAGGTTCGATCCCTGCTGTCGACGTTTTAAATTTGAAAACATTTTATTTTTCCCCCCTCTTTGTCAGAAGCGTGAAGCCCATACTAATTTTGTCAGTCAGAGCACCCACCGTCCATTGAAATATAATAAAAACACCAGCACACATACAGGCAACCAGCCGATAAAATCCGCCTCGACTCTTGATATTTTTCAATTTTCAAATCTCAGCCGTTGATCTATTTTACCAAAACCAAAACCTTTCAACTCCAAAACGACATCTGAGGGCTCTCTCTCTCGCTCTCTGGTTCGCGTCAGTCTCAAGCGGAAACAGCAAACGCAAAATTCGAAACAGAGAGGCAGGGATAGAAGGGGATTTTTAAATTCAATCAGATGGATCCAGACTCAGTGGCTAGAGCCTTCGTCGAGCACTACTACACGACGTTTGATGCCAATCGTACGGGGCTTGCCAATCTCTATCAGGAAGGTTCGATGTTGACTTTTGAAGGTCAAAAAATCCAAGGCTCGCAAAACATCGTCGCTAAGCTCACTAGCCTTCCCTTCCAGCAGTGCCAGCACTCCATCACCACCGTCGATTGCCAGCCGTCCGGTCCCGCTGGCGGCATGCTCGTTTTTGTCTCCGGTAATCTCCAACTTGCCGGTGAACAGCACGCTCTCAAGTTCAGCCAGGTCTTTATTTACACGTTCTCTTATCGTATATTATTTTGATTTGATTTTTTTTGTGATCTATCTATGCCGCTTCTTTTGATCGATCTCATTGCTATTCTATGATGTTGTTTATTTTGTGGTGAAGCCGATAGCTTTCAATTGACATATCTGCTAGATCTAGGGTTTCTTATCAGATTTTTAGTTTAGTATTTGTGTATCTACAGGCCTCTATGTGATCTTCGATTCGTTTATTTAATATTAATTCCGTATTCTGACTATCATTTACCTTTAAATTGTAGATTTGTCATGATGTTTGTCGGATTTAAAATAATCTTTTTTATTTAAATCTTAGGGATGCTTGTGGTATCATGCCACGGACAGTTTTAGCTTATTCAATTTTATAATTGAACATACTCTATTTAGCCAGCTTGTTGCTTTTCATTCTAAAATAATATCTTGTAGAATGTGTAAAGTGGATATTGCCATTAGTTGATTTTCTCACTGTAACAAATATTAATATTAATTAGCTTCCATATGTTGTAGTTGGACAGATCCTGCCGTGTTCTGACAGCTGTTTATTTGCCAATGCTAGTAAGAAGACTGTTGTAATTTAATTTCCGATAGTAGAAATGGGCAGATTGAAACTTCTCGTCATACATGATATAATTTCTTTGTTGCTTACAACATTCCTTGCACCCTTACTCTGATCTCTGACATTGATAAGAAAGAAAATGTGCTGTTATAGGGCTTCGTTATTGTTTAAATAAAAGTAGTTCATTGATTGTCTAATTGCTAATTAATTGCTTCAAGTGATGATGACTAGATATCTGAGGTTAGAGTACTGTAACAACCATAATCTGTTCAGTTTTATTTGGATGATGCTATTGCTATTCTAAATCATGCAACTTGGAAGTACTTCAGTTTTCAGATAATGTTATTATAGCCAGTAATTGCTGTATAAATTTCCCATCTATCAATATATACTTCTTATGTGGTGAAATTGCAATGAGATTTGTTCTCACTATTGGTTTTTGGTCTAAAGTACACCTATTGAGCATCTGACGAACTCTGTGCTGGCTCTATAAAAGTTTTAGTGTTTTACCATGAACATATGATGTTTTATTTTGTTTTAAATTTTATCTTCTTGAAATTAGATTAAATTTTCAGAGAATTAAATAAATCTTTTATGTATTGCAACTATATTAAGTAGCCTCTCAAATCAAACTTAATAATTTTTTTTTTCCAAATTTAGTTTTCTAAGTAATGAACAATTGAATAAAATCATCTGAAAACTAGAAAGAAATCCATTAGTAGAAACACATAAGAGGAGCATTTGAGATAAGCTGCCTTGCTTTGATGGTTGCTCTTGTGGATGAGCTGCCTTGCTTTGATGGTTAGTGCTTTAGGATTCATGGGAGAGTGAAACCACAAGATTATAAATCATAAAGAGGGAGGAGTGACAAAATAGAGACAATTGATTGTTAATTAAGATTTAGTCCAATTTACAGAAGACACAATTAATAACAAAGTAAAAATCTTTAGGAAGACAAATAAACAAAGAATGAAGAAATCGACAGAGAAAGTAGAGGGAAAAAAGGGTAAATATGACTAGTGGGTCCACTATTTTATTTTAATACTTTAAAAAATATAATAGAGTTTGTTTTAATCTTGGCCGTTAGATGAAATGTAATCTAACAACAACAAATGTGTGCAAATAATTGTGTATAAGAAAAAGGGCTCCCATCCTGTCCCTTGTTTAACCGGTTTATTGTTACCTCACATTTGTTTTCAATTTTCTCTCTTGTATTCATTTGATGTTATTCTTGCTCCTAACCAATATTTCTGGTAATCTTCTGTTCTCAGATGTTCCATTTGATGCCAACACCTCAGGGAAGCTTTTATGTGTTGAATGACATATTCAGGTTGAACTATGCATGAAGAGAAGATTGATTGAAGGGATGCAATTCGTTAAGGAGTGAAAACATGTTTTCTTTTCTTTGTTGAATTTTAAACATTTAAATGAAAACTGGGTTTTTCTGTGGTTCAGTTATGTTTTAAGGTTCCCTTGTGTCTTTCCTGAACTTTAAATAGAGACATCTTTTCTGTGATTGGTTAAGTGAATGATCTCCCTGAAGAAGTGGGTCTTAGTGAAATGAATCACAAATATTTGCAATTGTATGATTACAGATTTTTGGTTGTATTAATTTTCAAGTAACAGCATCTGCTTATTGATATTGTGACACTGTTCCTTTGAATTGGTTGTGTCAACTTGGAAAGGAGTTCAGCAAGTGATTTAGAGCATTTTGAAAGCACTAGGGCTCGGTGTTGAGAAGAGCTTTGAAGTATACGTATTTGCTATGGTGGGTCTGATAGATGTGTTGGTTCTGGCATACTGGTTTTGCTTCCCTCTTATACCAAGGCCATGATTCTTCGTGCTATGTAAAAGTTTGTTTGGCTACATTTTGTACCGCACAATGAAAATTCAACTTACACCGCTGCCATATTTTCCTCTAATGTATGTAATGCAAATAGAATCAACGGTCTCAGCGTCTTCACCATGCGAAACATCCAAGCAATTTGTTTCACAAAAATGTTTCAGCAGGAAAAATTGATTGCATTGACTCTTTTGTCTCGACATTATCGAGTACACTTGTCTCCACTGCAATTGAATTCAAGAACTTGAGATTGCAAAACATAGTGGCGGGTAGAATCCAGATGGCACAAAATCAAGTTGAATAAACATATAAACAGCTGCATCACACAATCATTAAAATACATAAACACGTTTGCCAGGAAAAAATGCGGGAGAGCAGGTGTACAATTTGTACTCCCCCAATACTAGCACAACCCATTGAACCTGATGGCAGCACAATCAAACCCCAGTTTTATGCTCATGCCAAACATCACATGGTTTCAGTGTCTCTCACCATTCATACCTAATTCTGGTAAATCCATATGGGGTAGCTCCGGCATTTTGAAATGAGAGTATTGAGGAGCTTCATGCTGTTGTTGTTCTGCATCCCGGCCATTGTCTCTAGAACGTTTAAACATCCCTTTGAGCATGCTTCCAACAGCTTTAAAAGGGTGGTTTATTCCATCTCTAACTTTCAAAATCAGTTTGACCTCAGATAGTTGCCATGACAAAGTGAGGAAAATCATTACCGAAAGAAGACAATGGGTTATAAAGTTCTGTCTCTTCAAATGCCTAAGCTCATTGATGATCTCTTCTCTGCTAATCTCGGAACCCTCAACACCTAACTGACTAGCATTCTCGTCCTCAGTTTCCACTTCACCAACTGCAGAGGAAGTTGCCTCCTCTTGTTCTGGTATTCCTCCAGGTTGCTTAAGGACCCCATCCCCTTCTAACGACTCCAACTATCATCAGTAGAAAGTACAGACACATCATGTACAATTTGTCCACCACATTCATAGTCTTTTTAAGCTGAATTCAAAGTAAACTGAAATGTGCCACACTTGTCTACAGCATTGTTGCACAGAATTTGGTCAATTAACAAAATTAAATCGGCACAATTTACAAGTATTCCAATTGTTCTCAATGCCTTGATGATTCAAAAAGAAGAAGAAGAAGAAGAATCATGGTAACAACACGGTAATTTTTTAAAATCAAATGTATGATGTGCATTCTTTGAACATATTACAGCTAGATATGCGTTTGTCCCTAGAAAGAGAAATTTTTAATCCGAAGGGATACATTTGAAATAGTAAGTGTGGGTTGCTTAGGCAATAACAGTGCTAAGAAGATGAACTCGGGAAGTTCTTGCGTTGCACCCTCCCTTAAAAATTAAAAAAAAAAAAAAAAAGGTTCGAGCTTGTTAAATTCGGTACGAGATAATCCACACAGAGCCCCAAGGGACAAAGCTGAATTACTCAATTGTAGAGCAATTACAATGAACAACGGAAAACACAATCAATTAATGAATACCGACTGCCCGGCAAGCAAGAACAAACCTTACACGACACGACGAGTGAAGGAATCCATTTTGCATCCAACTGAATTAAAGCTTTTCATTTTCTCTATATCAAAAACTTTTACAGAGTTATGAAATCAAGAGCCAGAGTTTGTAACCCAAACCCACAGTTAAAAGAAACGAAATGCAAGTGATAGTGGTGGTTTCAGTTTATTATAAAAACCTGAGAAAGCAAGTTAGAGAGCACAAGCCGATCATCTTGAGCAGAGGAGGCATCTTCGTTGTTCTTCCTTTCTTCTCTGATTTTCTGAATTGCAAGATTGATTAGCTCTGCCTTGTCTTTTGATTCCATTTTGGCTCTTCTTTCGGGAGTTCGAATTTGGATTTTGAATTGACTTTTGGAACGTACCAATTTCTGATTTTTGAGAACCAAGTCGCGACCTTTTTCCTGAGTTCCAGGCTCACCGTATTCGGGAAACACGAGTGCCTATCGTGGCCCAATTATAGCAGCCCCTCTTGTGGGCCCCGTAGATATCAAGTGTCGTGCGTCGACTGCAAGCGATTGTAGCGGTCACTTTTCATTTATCACAGGTATTGTTGACAAATGAATGAATCCACAGAGAGAGAGAGAGAGTGCTTAGAGAAACAAGCAGCAAAGTAATTGTAGTGAAAATTGGAAAACCACGTATTTTTTATTTGTCAACGGCATGCTCGCAACTTAACCCAACACATAACTTTAAAATTTTTGTTTTTTAAAGTAAAAATTCAGTGCTCAACTTCAGTGGGTCTCTATTTCTCTTGTCCAATATGCATCTTACAAAACGGGATGAGTATTCCTTTCCTTAAAAAGCAAACAAGGGAAATTTGTAAATAGCATAATTGGAAAACAAAAAACGTATACTGCACTGCTATTGCCCTTGGTATGTGTTCATGTTCGTTTCCAGCATTTACAGCATTAGTACACGGAAGCATGGATTTATCAATGAGAAAAACTACCAAATACTACCAAACGCACAGCACTATACAAAGACGGTATAGAATGATCATGTCGAAGTATTTAAGTTAGAGAGGGACAAAAGAAGGACAAACAAATTAGGATGGTAAATATTTGGTTCTACACAAATCGGTATGATGATTCATCATCCATATCCACAGCATCACCTGCAGATAATGCTGCAGCCACTTCACTTGTTCCACCCAGCTCAGCCTGCAACGATGATTGAACGCATCAGAAAACGCAATTGTAGATACCAAAGGCAAAATGCACCAAGTGCAAATACTTCAGGAGCTGCATTTTTTAAAATTTAGCAGCCAGCTGATTTTCCAGAAAATTAGATGGTAGATCATCATAGTGATCCATCATTCATGATCATTGACTTGAATTACGACTCCAACTTCACATGCTACATGCTTCAATACAAGGGTGTCGATCACATTTATTAGATCATTTGTTCATATAATCTGCTGTACAACATCGTTTAGGCAGTTGAACTTGATCAAACACTATTGAACACAAAACAAATTCAGGATAATTACCAAAACTGTTTGGTCTGATATAATGAACTCGATACATGTCTGATTTCAGTTGCAAGTGAATACATATATAAGTATATACCAAGGTCAAGGTTCAAGGGATGAAAAGATTGACAAAGGGGCAGCCACACCAACCCGAACTAATTTGAAGGTAAAACTTATGTAAGCTATATTCTAGGGACAAGATTGTGCCAAATGAAGTTTTAACCAGGACAACCTATTTTAATTGGTAAAGTTATCAATCACCACACACTCATGTACCTACACGCAATTCAAATCTTAATCACTGATTAGAGGAGTAATTAGAGGAGCCCATGGACATCCCTATGCTTAAATGTTTGTCTACTGACCTTAGCTTGTCGGTATCTTTCAAGCATCCGGCGATATTGGTTACGTGCGGTAGGAGAATCAACCATGGATAATACTCGTGAGACAGCCTCATCAATAGCTGCATCCACTTTCTGTCTGCGAAAAACTTTGAGAATGTCTTCCTCATCACTTTCATCATTGGACTCTGTCTCTGGCCGAAAACCTCGCAAACCAACTCCTTTCCGTCGCCACCGCAGTATTACCTTATCAAGAACTCCCACAGCCCAACATATTACCTTGTACTTCTTCCTAACTTGATAGCCTCGCACATGAGCCTGCAAAAAGGTTCAAGTAAGTACTTTTGTAAATAATCTTCCCCATTGCATTGATAATTGATAAACAATTCTTAATTTCAAACTCTGTGAGCACATGTTTCCTGTCTACAGAAAAAGGACTCGAGACACAGGAGCGAATGAGAATTATTAACTCCATGTATCAAATTTGTTAATTGATTCCTCTGTGGGTGGTATGATTCAGACATTCGACTTCAGTTCCTGAGCCTAGATGTGATTCCATTTGCAACATGTTCTCAGACGAAATTTGAGCAATAGTAACAGGAAATGCAATACCTGTATCTTCACGACTTTCTGACGAATTGCCAGATAATCTTTGCGACCTTTCCATCCTCTATATTTCTTCTGGATAGATAAAGCAGCTGAGTTGTGATCACGAACATTACGAAATGCCAATTTTGACATAGCTGAAAGCCCTGGAATGTCATCTGAACTGATTCCATACTCATCTATGTTATCGCCAATAGCTGCAACATCCCTTTGTTGTCGCTTCCTGAAAGAGTGTGCCCGGAAAGCAGACTGAATGCGTGCAGCAGCCTGAGCTGCATTCCTAACTGCAGCCAATGTATCTTTAAGTGACAGCTGATCCTCAGTAGAAGAAACGTTACCATTCGAGATACTATTCACAGTTATTTCTGCTTGAACCTCAGCAGAATTTTTGGAAAGCTCACTTTCTTCCAGAGTGAGGGATGAAAGATGGCTAGTTAGTGCCACTTCTGAAAGATAACCAGCAAGACCCTTGTGCCCACTGGAGGCGGCAATGGATGCTGGGGTTCTACCAATTGGATCTAGTGCATTGGGATCTGTCACTGCACCAGCTGATGCACCAGAAGCCAAAAGAGCTGCCACCATTTTTTCCCTGTAACAAAAGAACAACATATATCACTGTGCTCTATCTGCATAAGGCAAAACAAGCACATGTTATAATGGTTAAAGCTATACATGATCAATGGTTTTTTTTAACAGAAACTTGATGAACATAACATGAATCATCAAATTCTCACATTAGCAACAATATATAAATTATTGCTGAAAGCATGGATAATATCAACACAAAACACTTTAATGATAATAAATGCCAAACTGTATGCAAAACAGAAAACAGATAACAGTAATGTTATCTAATTTCTGGTTTCTTTGCCCTAGGAGTTTGAACAATTGGTTTTCAAGTACCATCCATCTCAATTCTCTTTACTACAGTGATTGCTAGAAACTAGGAAGTACTTACGAAGAGACAACACAATAGAATAGGTACTACAGTATTGCTCCATGCTAATTTCTGCACACACATATATATGCAGATAAATAAATGCATAAACAACAAAGAGATTTTCACTTTACCTTCCAAAACGTGCAGCCCAATGAAGGGCAGTCCATCCATTAATATCCCGGAAGTTTATACTCACTCCACAACTGAGAATTGGGTTTAAGGCCCACTCAAACCCCAACCCAGCAACCATGTGTATTATCCCTTGCTCTTTCTTGGACAAGGAGCAACCTGGCTGATCAGATTCTCCCAAGGATTTGGAAGATAGCCACTGTTCCAGCTTGTCTTTAAGAAGCTCTTGCAGAAGCCAATCAATAGTATCCAGTGAATTACCACTACCAACTAAAAGAGAATCTATAACTTGTCCCCACAAATCATCATCAGCTTTCATTCCTTGCAATACCTGATATCCCGGCTTAACCCCCACTTCTTTATTCACTGATGAATCAGACAAAAGCATCTGTACAAATCTGACAAGCAGCAAAAGTTCATCATGGCTCTTAGTAGCTTCTTTTTGGGACCAATTATCACAACTATTAGGCTTAACTTTATAGTCAAATTCTTTGACTTCACTGCAAGACTCCCGATTGCCAGAAGTTATACACAGAGTGACTTTTCCAGGAAGGCGAGGAGGAGCTTCGCAACGAATAACACCTTCCTGAATGATCTGAAGAGGTACTTCAGTGTCACCAAACATACATGACCACGCAGATTCCAATGGATCACAGAGAAAAGATCCAACAATTATGACCTGCATTGATTAAATTCTGATTCAACGTCCGAACCAACTTTTGTCATTATAAAATATTAAAAAAAAAAAAAAAAAAAAGAGGCATGAAGAAGATTTGGAAGACTCCTCTGACAACAGATGCATCACAGAAATATATCCCCAAAAAGATAAAAGGTCAAGTGAAACCCAATTCTAAGTTATAATACTGAGCCAAGAGGTCTTGGTAGTATTATTGGTAAATCAGATTTATACCAAGCCAAGAATCAGGGTCAACAACTGTTGGACCAGAATCCATTAGCTCTATTTCCACTAATATTAGGGATTTTTATGGATCCCTTGTGAGCACAAAACAAGTTCCTGTGCCTTCTGCAGAGTTTAGGAAAACAAGTTTCTCTTCTTTATATTCCACTTTTGCAAAAGACAACCACATTAAGTTGTTTATTTTTGGCACTTCATTTCCTTTAGTTGCTTGGAGTTTGACTCAGCAGTGGGCAAATGAATATTTTTCAATTCAGTAAACAATGAAACAATTTAATGAAAAACATAATCAGGGGTCAAACAATTCCTATTAAGCTGCATCCATCACTAATATTTGAATGGGACAGTTTGTAATCAGCTTGTTTGGATTCTAAGAAATCTGTTTTCAGAAGGAACACAATGGGGCTGGGCTGTAGTTGCAGAAGGGCGGGATGTGACAAGAATGGGTTTTAGGCTCTGGTCTCACTTAGCCTCCTCGTATGTCTTTGTAAACACAATTCACCCCCACAAGAAAACCACCCAGAATGCGAGAAAGGTGACTATAGACATCTAAAGTCAGATTTTTAATTATGGGCAGCGCATGAACTTTCGCTGATCCTACTTATCATAAACAAATTGAGTCTAGCAAGAGGACAATCTATCCGAGGTCAACTAGGATCAGGTTGACAAATCAGGTTCTACGTTTATATTTTACTTTATAATTTCTTGGGTCAAAGCGGGAAAGTATACTACAATCTATACAACAAAGCATAATAACTCTTTCTGAAAGAAATAACCATCACGGATTTGCATGGGCTATACCTTTGTAGATTCATTTGCATAACCCCAATCAGGGGATATTTCACGAATTGCAAACTTCTGCTTTTGAGCAACAGTCAATCTTATATCTGCTTCAAGAGGAACTCCAATATGATCTTGGTCAAAAACTGTTGTGTAATTGGAATTGGTTTGTTGAGCTCCTATTACAGATGAATATTCAGGAATTTCAAATTTTTTCACTTCCTGAGGCATCAACAAAGAAGCTGGCAATATGGGAGACTGTCAGCCAGTACAAAACTAAGGAGATGCTGAAACTTAAATAAATGAATTATGATAGAGAACAGAGGAAAATCATACAATGGTCGACAATGGTCCCGTTGAAATTTGGCCAACATGAGAGTTCCTGCACCTCAACTGCTTCGCTCCAAGAAGAAGAAAGTGGCTTATCCTATTTTAAGCATGAAATCATTATTCTCGTGGATTATATGCTAAAGCTGCAGCAAGTGAATTTCAAGTAATCCAATTGACTTTGTAACAAACAATAATTAGGAATTTGGTATTATTTGCAGAAATAATACCAAGGCAAATAGCCAAAATAACTAAAAGGATAATTCAGAAAATGTCGGTACACCATAATACAAGATATCATAATCCCTAAGAGGATAATACAAATCAGATTATACTTTCTTGCACTCACATTCAATGAAACATTTGTATTACCTGGGACTCAACTCCTGATGAGTTCTCACATGACTCAAGCATGTCTTCCCAAGATAAAGGTCCTTTACTTCCAGCCGCATAACCTTGCCCATAAAATTGCTGAAGATGTTTGCCATCATTTCCTACCCAACCAAAAAAAAGAAAAAAAAAAATTCAGCAGCGCGTTCTGGCTATTTTTCCTATTTAGTGTAACTAGAGTATGATTAAAAATAGAGGTAATCAATATGGTGGTTGAGAAAGCAAAAGGAGGGGGGAAAAAGGGAAAGAAAACAGAGGAAACTGCTCGATTGCTTAATGAAATTCTATTTCCATAATTTATTCTTCCAGTCCAACTAAGTTAAGCACACTCTCGTTTTATGGAATTCATGCATTTGACAGCAGTTGCACAAATTCCACATGCCAATGATACCCTAAAATATCAAATAAGAAGAGATAAAATTCCAGCAGACTCTGCAACAAAGATCAGCAAAATCAAACAATATATCAGAAACTATACTATATAGTATGAACAGATAAAACACAATCAACCAGTCTTTAAGAAAACTTCAAAACCATTATTACATTTTGACAACTTTGAGCATATCACATATAAGACAACTTAACCAACCAGTATCCTGATGCATCACAAGATTATTTGACTGATCTTGGAATCCAGCATGTCCAACTTCATATTCCTCTTGCACAACAAATTCTGGGCTTTGCAGGAAAGCTCCAAACTGGTCCTGCTGGGAGATCTTGCTTTTGCTGTCCAAATCCTGCCTGGAGAGTGAATCAATTTCTTCAAACATGTCATCGTTCAAACTTAACTGCTCCTTAAGCTTCCGCAAAGCTTGACTAACCTCAGCTTCAGAACTAGTTGATCCTCCTTTACTATCTGCTGCATTATCCTTACTTGCCATCTCAGAGGTAACCTCTATGGAACTCGGACTAGACATACTCTGATATGGTTCATAGAAATCACTTTTCAGAGAGGTAGTTCTTGGATTTTGAGTGATGTAAGATGCTGGACTCAAATTGAACGAGGAAGAAGCTCCCGGTGATACTACAACAGATCCAGGACTGGGCCTTCCCTGTCACCCAAAATGTGATGAAATATGTTAGTCCAAAACTTGGGCTATTCATCACAAACAGCTATTGCCAATGAAAGAGTACTAGATAACAATCATGCAGGGGGAAAATACTAAAGCATCCTGATCTACAGATGATATAAACAAAGGTCTGCACGGTATAAGAAATTTTCTTTTTTAATTAAAAGTAAAACCGGCTCCACCTTACTCCAACATAATTCATAACTGCAAAACATTCCTATGTGCAAATGATTCCTTTAAGGGGGGAATCTAGACACACCTAATTGAAAACCAGTTCTTGGATACAAAATAGGCTGCCTATCTGAACAGGCAAGCAACATTCAGCTGAAAAGAATTTAGGACTGACACAAAGGAATGGAAAAAATAAAATGATAGAATGATTGGACTACAGCTTTAAATTAATGATGACAACAATATGGTTTTTATTGTAATCATAACAAATTATATACAAATCTAGGAGAGTAAAGGTGTGGTAAGATTTGCCAACATTTAGATTCCTACAAGCTCACCTCAGTTATTTCTCTGTAGTGAACGAGGACAATATGCTCATAAGCCCTGCTCAAGAAAGAAACTGTCAGAACACATCCCTGCTAAATTGCCATTCCACATTGGTCCATGGACTGAGAGACAACGAGGTGATAGAAACTTCAATGAAGCCAGGCTTTTCTCCATCCCAGTAGGAATTAAAACTTTGAAAATATAAAATTCCATTCTACACAGGGAACTTCAAACATATAATAATATACAAATCACACAAGAACTTTTTCTTTCAACAAAAACAACAGTATAAGTACACTTACGGATCAAGCATCCAATAGCTGCGCCTCTGAAAATTAGGATTCTTCTCACCATGTGCATAATAACAATTTAAAGCTTCAGCATTTCCAACCTAACCATGAAGACAAAATGTCATCCCTCGGACTGACTCAAATAATAGACAGTACACCATAGTTCCCAGAACAAGCTGACATGCCATAAGACAGATAATTACTTCAAAAAGAAGCTTTGTGCATATTATGGAAGTCCCTTTTTATTTAAGCAGCTAAACTTGATTTATAGAGTAATTTCATTTTATAATGTCGGTGTTAAGCGCATCCTAGCATGCTAATCACAGCAACATGATCCATTCTGTTTTTTATGTACTTCATCCAGACATAAGACGTCGCATTATGGCCAATTTTTTATATGGGAGGAGAAAGGAAATTTTTGCAATTTAAATTATTAAAGGAGAAGCAGCAGCAGCATGAAATTCAAACATGGAATTTAGATATCAGGCAAATAAAATCCACTTATATTTTGGGAAAAACAGATATCCAAAATAGACAAACAGATAATTTAAAAGTGTCAGAGAAGATTTATCATAAAACCTTCTAGTGCAGACAGCAACTCAAAGTTCCCCTTTTAAAAGATTCCGGCCATTTGAATAGCCTTCCCCCCCCCCCCCCTTTTTCCTCCATGAAACAAAAGTAAATATAAATATGGAAATTAAGAGAAATGTTTCTCATGCTATGCTTAATTCTCGGCACCTACTGAGGTCATGCAATCCCTGATTACCTGTCAGAAAAGCAGCACATAGCACTTTTTTTTTTTTTTGGGTTTTTGAGTTTTCTGGGAGAAAAAATAAAATAAAACCTTGAAATAAAAAAAAAATGGAGGTAATTGTGTAGATATTTTTTCGTCACAAACCTTAAGGCGTTCATGTGCCTCCCCAACAGCCCTCCCGTCCTTCTTTTTACGCCAATTATGACCATCCTTACGGAAAAACCGGAGGACTCTCTTGTTAAACAGAAACAAAGATCCACCTGTTGAAGATATGAAGCAAATTTTGAACAATCGAGAAAGCTGGTAATGAATTGCTTCAATCCAATACAGTTAATACGAAACTCACTGTTTGGCTTTTGAGGTGGCTCCTGCTTGAGTTCGTACTTGTCGTAATTTTGTAATATAAACAGCACCTCAGCTGGCTTCAACCAACGCGTTTGTGCTTCTCTAAATAAAACGTCAACATCATATCCTGCAATCATCATACACACAGAATAGCTCCACGAAAATTAGCAAGTCATTCACAAATACATAAATTTAGCCCTACCCCTGCGTGTACGTTTAGAGAATATAATGACTAAATCTGACAAATTTTTAAATTTTCTATGAGCAGACCAGAATGGTACCTCCTTGCATGGTATTGAAACGCTTGAAATTACAAGGAAAAAAAAAATCAGAACCGGACGAATTGCAGAAAAACTTTCACTTGATATTCATTTGAACAGTACTCGGCGGTGTCGATCAGAGCTCGAAACGACGTCGCTAAGTGCGGAAATGGAAGTAGAAATTGAAAAGTTTCACTATTACAGGATTAGTTAATCCTGAACCGGATCACTCTTCAACCAGTTCAAGCCTAACACGGACTTACGAAACACACGGAGAGAAAGAGAGACTTTGACTTCAAAGTTCAAATTGTAGCACTGTGACTGTACGGTTGATTTTTCAATTTTTTATATTCTATTTTTAAGCTCGGCACTCAGCAGGCCAGACAAGCCCGAAAGCTCTTGGAAGAAGACTTTCTCGTCCTCAGCCTACAGTAAGCTCTCTCTTTTTGTTGATGTGGCAGAATATCATTGGTGAAAATTCCTCTTTCTTTTTTTTTTGGGTGCTCTTTCTTAGGGGAAGGTTGTTCAATGTAGGCTGTGACTACGTCAGCGGGGATACTCTAGCTGCAGGTAATAGACTCCTCAAGAATCTCGTACAGTTAAAATTACTCGACCAACCTTCATCGAAGTCAGTGGCTCCCCTGAGCTGCGTGTAATATACTACTTGTTGTTCATTCGTCAACTTTGCATATGAGTCTGCTTCCAAATCTGTACTCCGCCGTTAGATTTAACACAAAATCAAGGCATCACAAACCGACAACATAATCTTAACTGGTGTCATTCATGGATATTCATGAAGAGGCAATCTGCTGGTTATATATATATATATATATTCGGCTTTGATTTTTTTAAAAAAAAAAATTGTAATTTTTAAGTAAAACAATGGATCACTTAAAACTACCTCCGCAAAATCAACATTTACGGGTAATTTTGTCGTTTGAAATTCTTGTCCTAGTCGATTCCGTGCGGCGCAGAAGATCACGCCGTGATGGCTGCCAGGTGCCGGTTCTCAAGGCTATGGACTAAAATATTTCCTTTATAATGCAAAAAGGACACGTGATAAAGGTGTTTCGCCCCTTCATATGAAAAAGTGAAAAACAAAATAAAAGCTGGGAAACACTAACCAATGTAAGTCACGTGGATTTAGTGTTGTTACAAATTTATTTTATTTAAGCGCTTCCTCTCCTATCAATGGTAAGATTGAGGTTAAAATTGTATTCTTCATTTAAATTCGATGGAATTCATCGAAATTTAATCTAATGATGGAAGGTAATAACCAATATCAATCAAATTTCATCTGATCTCCATTACAATCTAATTTTAAATGTTCCACTTCGGCATCAATACTTACTAGATTAAACTCCAATTTAAAATGTTCAAAGCTTTTATAAGATATTATTTTTTATTTAAAAAGAGAGAGAAAAAATAATGCTCGACACTTATTGATCAGAAGCAGTTGAAACTATTCTCGTTAAAGAATATTGGCCTGAAGTTGTTCATTATCAGGCAAATGACAACTATCATATTTTTCTATAAAAGTGAGATAGCGGAAGTTCAAGAATTTTATTAAACCATATATCAGTTGTTTATTGATAAATGTTAGTGAATTTGGACCGACCAAAAGAAAAGTTGGGGGGGGGGTGGGGGGGAGAGGGGGTGCTGTCAGTAGCTGTTTGCATAATTTGACATAAACGGGCTGCCGGGTCTATATAGAATATTCGAGAGCACTCACTCTCTGACGAGTAAAGACGGCGATTGTGATGTATTTACAATTTAGGCATTTAGCTCCATCTTTGCAAAAGCAATGCTTCCGGCGCTGGGCGGGTTTAAGTCTTAACCTCTATTTATCAATGCCATCCCATTTAGTTGTTGGAATGTATCTATCGCAACAACGTTTGTTGTTGGTGCATCAGGCCCTACAAATAGTGCCAGTGTCTTAAGTTAATGCCACTTGTTCTGTTCCTGATCTCTTTTCTTTGTAATAAAGACAAAAGTCATGTGAGTAACGTATGGGGGAAAAAATAAACTCTTCGTTGACAAAAAATATTAACAACTTTGCCATGAGTTTCTTATGGATAATTTCTTTTTTGAATTATGATTCTAATTGCGATATTTACGATATCTATTATTGCTATTCAAATTTAAGAGTGTTGAAAAATCACTTTTTGGCTTAACAATTCTTAACTTCTCACCTTATTACTTATTATTAAAGTAGAATGTTCAAGGATTTAAATATCTTTCATATTTGATTTAAGGTTAAGAGTCAGAGTTGAAAATAATTTCTCCTTATTTTATAATGTGTTATCTTAAATCCTTTATTAGATGATTCTCACTTCTCTTTTTCTGAAATTTGTGAAAATCTATTCAAGTTTTCATAATTACATATGGGTTTCATTATTAATTTAAGCTCAATAGTTTTATCCATCCATAACCAAGTTACTAATCATAATCTCACCATTGTTTTTCTCATTTTGTGCTTATAATTAATTACCAGATTATTCATATTAATTGATGCACAAATTTTTTTTTTATGTTATTTATAATTGTTAGGTTACTCAAGTCTATACTTTGTTTTAATATCTTACACACATAGTGTTTAAGAAATGAAATGGAGTGACTACGATAAAGTATTTGCTCAAACATTGTTGTATTTTCCTCAATATAAAAGTAAATAAAAAGTTGATAGACTATTAAGAGGTTATCTGGTTATCACCTTAATCAGAAGATTATTTGGTGATTACCTTAATTAAGAAATTATTAGGTAGCCACCTCCACTAGGTGGTTATTTGGTGACCTCAAATAAATAACTTTGACACAATGTTGTTTAAATTATCTTGAGTAGACGAGTTTTAAGGGTATATTTAACCAAGTCACCAGCAAGTAAGATTTAGTCAAAAGAACCATTATTTCTCTTGTCCTAAATAGACCCTATCATTGAATTCTAACTACTGAGATTTAAGGGATTTATAAATCATGTTCTAGAACAACTTACACAAAAACCTCTATAAAAATTCCTAGGGGAATTAATAAAGGGGTAAATTCCATTCTCTTTTTGAATTTTTTTTTATTCGGTATAGTTTGATGTAGTTTAACCTTACGATTATTTTCTTCACAAAAACTCAGAGAGTATTTATTTATATATTTCATATTTTCCTATAAACCCATAAACTGATTTGAGCTTTGGAGAATTAATGTCGAAAAAGTTTCAGCGAGTCTGATTGTTCTTCGTGATTTTAAGTACTTGCTGATTATCAACTCATAAATTATCTGCTCATAGTCGGAGGATTTTCTTAGAAATTAATAAGCCGTTTCTCCACCAAACAAATTTAGTGATGATGGAGGGGTTTAGGATTAATCCACTAACTGACTCTATGAGATTTCAGCATCAACAAGCAGGTATTGAATTTGATAAATATTTGAATAAGAGCAGTTTTTACACACAGGTTCCCCTCTTCTATTTGGAAGTCCAGCGTGACTTTAGACTAGTTTTCATACTTGCAATCATATAAAAATTAGAAAGACAACAAAATTATAGATAATATCTAACACATCTCTTGTCTTTCCACCAGGTGTGGTTTCAGCGTCTATCATGGCTTTAAATTTGCGTGTACACAAAACATTCTACATTACTGTAACAAACTGGTACATTATTCTTAGACAGCGACATACCTGTACATTAAACATTCTAAATACGTCTATTAAAAAACTAAAAGAGAAGGGAAAGAATAAAGACAATCAGCAATGCCCAGTTGATCACAGTAATTATCGGCCCAATGATGCATGAGCATTATGCATAACATGCAAGTTATTCTCATAGTCACGTGTCAAAACTAACCAACGTACTGACAATTGCTAATGAAGTGAATGAATCATGGTGACTTCATCTCCCAAGCTCCGCCCCACAACACATACAAAACCCAACGCACAACACACATCTCAGATTCTGTTTATCTTGTGTGTAGTTACTTTTTGTTGTATATAAGCAACCCCTTTCAAGCCTGCTATTTTGCTCACCATTCCCTATAATAAATCAATCAATCATTCAATCAATCAAATCATTAGTTCTAACAAAGAATTAGAAACAACATGTCGGATTGGGGCCCTGTGTTTGTTGCAGTGATCTTGTTTGTGCTGCTATCGCCAGGACTGTTGTTTCAGGTTCCAGGGCGACACAGGTGTGTCGAATTTGGCAATTTTCAAACAAGTGGCGCAGCAATTATGGTGCATTCCCTCCTCTATTTTGCTCTCGTTTGTGTCTTTTTTCTTGCTGTCAAGGTTCACTTGTACCTTGGTTAATAATGTAATGTACTAATTACACATAGCTTTAAGGTCCTCAGTTATGGTGATTTACGTCAGTTCAGGGTGTTTCAGCTTTTCTGATTTGAGTCAATTGCAGCTGCTCTCTGTTTGTATTTCATGTTCTTTTTTTGAATTAATGTAAGATGTAACCGAGTGACAAGGAATAATATTATTGAGTGGTGCTTCTATTTTATCTCCAGTTGCCTATCTATGCACTCTTCTTGCCTGTGATTTCTGGGCTTGTGATTGGTGTAGCCATTAATTAATAATATTGCCTGTGGATGATTCTGCTATATAGATTGTGTGCACTTTGGCTTGAGTTCTTTGAATAATCATGGAAATGGAACTAATCTCTTTATGTAGAATGGGATTGTATATTAAGATGCAAATATAGCTCTGTTCCGTGGGGACTTGGAGGCAATACAATTTTGCCATAACAATGATGATACTGAGTCTAAATCTGGAAAAGCTATTACGTTCCATGAAGCATATTCAAAGAAGCATTCCCTAGAAATTATCTGGAAGATGTTATTAGCATGTACTTTTCGAATTTGGGTCGGCTACGCTAGACATACGTAGCCTTTCTGCCATATTGCTTGTAGTTTTCATATTTGGTGCCGGTTGGTTGCTTACAGAATTTATTGGTTACTTTGTTGAATTTATTAATTTTGAATCTTGATAAAGACTTGGCTGCTTACGTGTGGTTTTGAGTGTATTAGTAGTGGGTGATTTTCATCTGATTCATTTAATTAGATGTACCTTATATATTGGCTAATGCGAATTAGCTAGGTTAGGATTTCAATTACTTCATGATTACACTAGAATGAATTGAACCCTCCTCGTGCCTCGTGTACATTTTTGACATCACTTGAGATTCTTAAATCCCGTAATACGAGGTATAATCGAGATGAAACGTCTGTTGATTACCTATAGATCATATCAAATAGCAAGTGTTGTCTTGTTATGGAAGAAATCTTGACATAACTTATATGAATGAGTCATTCCTGTTTTTCAGAGACCAGAGCTATTCAGTAATACAATTATTGAAATTTGACTAGTGCGCATATATGCATCATATAGACCTTGAACTCTGTCTACAAGTTTCTCGACGGTATCCTGCACTTGGATCATTTTCGTCCAAGGCACGGATGTACTATCCGCTGGCATTCTGCCAAGCTCAGCACTTATCTCTTTCAAATTATGCATTTTTTAGTGGAAATTAGCAGGTGCCATTAGCCCTGCTTTCTCAACTCTCTGTTTTTCTATTAGGAGAATGATGTTCTAGAATACTTATTAAGATTCAAGTGCAGCTGAATAAATGGGAAAGAAACCCAAGGTAAAGTTTCAAGTTGAGGTGTTGCTTTCATGGCAAAAATGCCAGAATCCAAGCGTGAAAAGGCTCAGAATCACATTGGCCAATTTGAGGGGCCGTCAGTCAGTGACATCTAAATACCATTGAAAATTGAGAAAATTTACCTCGGATGCTCTGTACTGCCTGGTGACTTTGTGCTGGTGCTTTCGAACAATGTATTTGCCTACTTTAGCAAGTCCAACTAACTTGGACCCAATAAGACAACTTGACGAATAAGTTCTATGACTCATTTCATCTTAATTTTTCTGCTAAATCATTCGTTAACGTTAATTTAAGTCATTTTGATGCGTATATATGAAACTTTCAATCAGTTTCTAATACTATTAAATGCCGAAGAATCCCAATACACCAAAACAGTTCTCAAACGATAAATGGAGTATTAATTCACTTGTTCTTTGTTCGCATATCAGGAAAGGGGCTGCTTAAATCAAAGAAACAGTGTGAGAAGTCCACAATGCCCACAGCCACATAAATTAGTCCAAAAATAAGAACTGTGATCGAGCTACATCGATTGGATTCGTGTATCCAGTCCCCTTACCTCGCCTCTTAGTTTTTTCAGAACAAGGAAATAAATATATTTCATTTCATCAAACTAATACTGAGTATAAGCCTAGTGGCATTAGCCCAATGGTTAGAACCCAAAGCCTCATACTATATTATTCTCATGAAATTAAAAAAAAAAAAATTAATATGGGTACAGCTCTCAAGACTCGATCTGCGGAAAATTCATTACAATACACCATTGATAAACTACCTAATACATCACTCTGTGGAACAAGTAGAAATTCAATGCTTTCAGGAGATCCCTTTACAAAGAATAATTCAATATCCGTCATGAATGCACACAACAGTAAGTTACAGCTCTTCTTCAAACATCCCTTTAGTTCTTGTATCTCACTCTCCTCCGTTGAGTGGGCTTTACTAATTGGTAGGCTAGTGAATCTTCCATAGAGATTGATTTGCATCCTATGATTCTCCAGTACCGATTGTACAAAAACCTTCGAGTCTTTGGTACAAAGATCTCAAATTTTTAGTTACATTTCTAAGTTTTTCGTAATTAATCTCTACGTTAAAATATATTGTGTATGGCACACAAAAACTTAAAAGGGTATTAACAACAAAAATAAAATAAAATCTTGAAGATTAAACAGAAATTAAGTTTGAGGCCTTCAATAAGAGCTGCAATGTGACTAATGTACTAGGATTATACAACTAAACATTGATATCTTTGACTCATTAACGCTGCTAATCCATCCACAAATTATGTAACTGATGCACTAGCATTATGTAATCCCGTTTATTTATTTACTTATTTTTTCACCAGCACCTAAATATTCCATTTAAGTGCTTTTCCAGTGGAGAAACATAAACCCACGCATCACCTCTCGACTTTCAAGCCTGGAGTTACAAAAAAGAGAATATATATATATATATATTAAAAAAGAAAAAGGAATGGAGTTACGTATAAAACAGGTTTCTTCTTCTAATTGGATGATTAATGTTATAATAACAGTAGTAAAGAATAGTATACGTACATGCATAGCAAAGCAGTTAGCAAAAAACCAAAAGAAGATACCGCCACGTTACCACATGGCCGCTGCCATGTGTCGAAAACAAAAGAGTATCGATTACGACGTAATCTAGGGGCAGAACAAGATTTCTTGTTGTTTACTGATACCGCCATTAGATTTGATTCTTTTCTTGTATAAAACGACACACACACGCTGTCTTCCTTCCTAATTGACCTTTTAAGAGAGTGAGAGATACCAAGAATTGGAGTGAGCTGGTGCAGAGTTAGTGAAAAAGCAATTAATATGGCGGATTGGGGGCCGGTTGTGATAGCAGTGGTGCTGTTCGTGCTGTTGAGTCCAGGACTGTTGTTTCAGCTGCCCGGAAGAAACAGGGTGGTCGAGTTTGGTAACATGCATACGAGTGGCCTATCCATTCTTGTTCATACCATCATTTTCTTTGGCCTCACCACCATCTTCCTCATCGCCATAGGCGTTCACATCCATACCGGATGATGGATCGATGATAATTATCATTTGATTTCTGTGTTTGGTTTTCTGGTTTCTGTCTCTCCTAATTCTTGATGATTTAGGATTTCCGCTTTGTTTCGTATTTATTTCACTTGTCACTATTATTACCAACTCTCCCGCACTGTGGTATGTTTTTTTTTTTTTTGGGTCTTCGTGGCTTTGGATGAAAAAGAGCAAAATAATTGAAGTCTGTGATATTTAGAAATTTGCAGCTATATAGATCTTAAGATCCAACTAAGTTGAAATAGGTTTAAAGTAAAATACTTTTTCATAATTATAGGATTTAAGTGTTAATAAATTTTTTATTTTTTATTATTTTATGTATGTAGTTAAAACTTGTATTATATCACAAATCAATTTTAATAGAGCCATAGACTAAATATTATTATTGCAAGGTTACAATTACAAATTGCATTGCACGTGGGTTTTGCGACAGGAAATCCTTGTATTTAACCAAAAATTTAGATTTTGAGTTTTGGCATGTATCTAATCAAATACTTTATCTGCAAAATAAGGATTAGCTTCAGATTTTCATCCGAGTATTGCTGAGAATTAAAGAAGCTCTCGTAGATATGGACACCTGTCATTTTTAGAAGCATTGGATGATTACGTGTAACATCTGACTATGACATAGCAATTGCATAATGGCGAATCATCCATTTCCATTAAATGATTGCGACTAAAAGCCAAAAGTAGCTGTGAGGGTCGAAAATGGTCGGTACACTCAACTTGGTCCAAAAAAGCGCCTGGGGACCCTTGTGAGAAAAAAAATACACGCGCGTGCACACACGCACACATGAAGCACTTCAACTAATCTCAATTACTTAGAAATAACTTTTCGTATGGTGTGAATTAGTATTGTAATTCACATCTATAAAAGCAGACAAGAGGCCGCGCACGTACATCGCCTGGCTCTTGATATCGATCACATACGAAACTCAGCGCCGGTGCTTAAAAAATGAAAAAGGGTTCCACTATTGCATTGGTGCGGATGGTATTCGGATAAAAAAGATCAAAAACAAAAAAAACGAAAAACAAAAGTAATGGTGCTTGAGTTTGCTTTTTATTTTTCGGAAGATCGAAATAATGCCGTCGCTTTTTGAATTGAGACACAGGCCCACAATAAAGCCCAACAGTGGGCCCATGATAAACTACGAGATGCCACCGCAATAGAGGACACACGGTCGCCCACGACTTCGAGTTAAAACGACGTCGTCATCATTCAATTTAAGGCAAGAATACTCCTGCAGAAGCAAATATTTTTTTTAATTACGAGAACCTTATGGATAAACCAGACCTGCTCACTTGCATAACCGCCCAATTTGTTGAATTTTGGTACTGGCTGCTTTGCTTCTGAAAACTGCCTTCAGGGAAACCAACCTTTAAGATGAAGAAAGCTAATGACTCAACGGACAACTAAAATATAACACACACTAAAACGTTAACAAGTGTTTGCGTTAGACTGGGGATGTAGGCGTGAATAAATAGAAATTGAATATATGAACGAAACCGGGTACAAACCCTACCATTTTGTTGGGCAAATGGGAAAATTGTAAAACATGAGTACTTGAATCCCTGGACAATTTACTATTTCTACTTTAGCAAGTAAGAAGACATATCCACATATTTCGATAACAGATGGAAAAACAGTTATCCACAATCCTGCATAATCGATAGTCTCAAAATCTCAATCAATTTCTCCTCCTCCTGTGTGTTGATGATAGAGGCAGCACCACTCGCTGGAGTACTGCTGCAGCTCAATTCTCCAGCACATGATTCAGCTGCATTTCCGAATCTCCTACTCTCTTCACAAAAGCTTCCATGCTGTTAAAAGGGGAGAGTTGTTGAAACAAAATGAGTTAATCATCAATCTTGAACAGGGTAATCAACTTTCAGTCCTTTATAAGAAGAGTGCGATAGAGAAAGTGAAGGGGTTTATTAAGTGGAACAGACAACTTCCTACGGGCTAACTAGCTGCCATTTCACATAAAAGGCATTATGCTGAAATAGTCTTGAGCAACCCTGGATTTGCCAAGGGCAAAAAATTACAACATATGATGACGTGTTACCCAGTAAACTCTAATGAAGAACAAGGGTCTAGGAAGGTTGTACTTTGGGAGAAAAAAATTAGAGGTTGAACAACATAGGAAACTTAGCAAACCACATTCAAGGTTGATGCACCAAATTCACCCAAACATGATACATGTCAAATTGAATTGCTCCAATTACTTATCAGAAGACTCAAAACACAGCCTGAAGTCTTGAACATAAGGAGATCAACAAACTGGCAATTTAATATGTTTTAAAGACTTATCCCAGACACAATGGTGCATAATCTGAAAAAGTTATAATGCTAAACCCTTCTTTATGGTTTGGACTGATTAGCTATTAACCTAGAATCATCCGCATGTTCCAAACTATATTAGATAATGCAGGCTACAAGATAAGTGATAGGCAAACAGCGATCTAAAGCTCCTGTCCTGTGGAGATGAAAGAAGCATTCACGGTAAGAAACCAGGAACCCATATGCTGATTCTAAATTCCATTCGCTAGTAATTTCGTATCTTCTATATTTTGTTGAGGTCGCTCGTCAAACACTGCATCCCCTTTTCACATTTTCTTAAGCTTTGTAATAAACTCTCGTAAATTGACCAACGAATTCAAGGTTCGACACCTGATTTATGACTCGAGTTGAGCATGAATAAACCCACAAAAAAATGTAATTAATTTTCAATCTATCGCGTGAATGTTAAAATATCTTAATAAGATTCAATCGTACGAGAATGAGCATCATAGTTCTAATTAAAATATTCCCCATTCCCAACACAGCCCGCCAAAACAAAGACAAACCCAACGATTGCAAGATTATACATATCACTAACTATCACCCTTTTGTTCTTTCCAGGAAAGAAACGAAACAAGAAAACAAACAAACAAATAAACCAATAACATAACAGTCAAAACTTCCATTAATAAATCACATGAAAATCATACCAGCAATATCCTTTCTGGGCGAAGAAGGCGTGGACATAGCGTAACAAAAAATCGATTTTCCCAACACAGAGATAGCTGAAACAACTCCGGCTACGTAAAACACCATAACCAAACCAAGAACCCACGGCATCAGCATGAATCCAATAAAGAAAGTTACCGATCCGCACAGCATCAATGCCAGAGATATCCCCAGCATCAGCGAAGCAAATCCCGCAGGCGTGATCTGAGCCGTCGACGTCCTACTCGTCGACGGGGACTGATCGGAGTACGGAATCGGAGTCGGCGGCGATCGTAGGATGCTCAGTACTAGCGCTGACAGCTCGTAAAAGACCCTCGACTGCTGATCCTGGTGGTTGTGGTGGTGTTGCTGTGGTCTTCTCATCGTGTTTGATTCAATTTCTTTTCGTTTTCTCGGGAAAATTTTAAAGAGGATGAGAAAATTTGGGAGGGAAAAGAAAAAAAAAAGAAAATTGCTTAAAACGAGGCAAATGGATAAACTTGACTACTGTTATCTAAAACGGTGTGTGATTGGAGAGGAATGTAACGTGATGTTACAACTGTAGCTCTCTGATAGGCAGCAGTTTGTTTGTTTCTCGAGAAAATTCTTCGAGAAACTGAGACAAAGTGACGCGATGCTTTCAGTTTCTTTCCCTAAATCTTGCTGTCAATAAAGCAATTTATGCTTTATCTTCAATTCCCAAACCAACCCGGGTCAGATGCGGAGGAAAAAAAAAAGTAAATGATTAAAAATTTGAAAAATTGACATTTAATGACAGAGTAACAAAGTTGTCAATCTTTGACTTTCAGGGTAAGAAAGAAGATTGGGAGGCGAGCTGGACAAGAGTCGTAGCGTGCCATAAACGCGCTCTGGATAAGGGTCGAACTGAGGGGAAAAGAGTGCGTCCTGCTGACGTGGGACCTTATCCTCGAAAGGAATTGGGGACCTCCTAGTTATAATTTTATGCAGTGTCCCTGAAGCGCGTGGGCATTGCTGGCAGTTATGTGAAGCGGTTGATTAACGTGAAATTAAGAGCAAATCTGTACTAATATCAGGGTTACGGAATACAGCTAATTTTGAGGAGTGGATAAGGATATGATTGATGATTTTCTAAATTGGCAGCAGCACCCAGCACGAGCAGCGATCATTTGTATGTGATGGATCCATTCTCTTGCAAGCGGCAATTATTGTTGTTATTATTATGATACTTGATTATATCAGAGATTATATTATGTTGCAAATCCGTTTGTAGTTTCGTGCATAAATTTATGCGTCCTTTTAACAATTAATGAAAATAAATATGTGAGTGATTGAACGACGATTATCTGACTAATATTCCATTAACACATCAATTCATACCTCATAATTTATAAAATCATACTTCAGTGATTTGTGACGGACACTTGGCTTTTATCTAGGACGATTCCCCTCGCATGACTGACGGAGGCCAATGAGGGGAAATCATGCCCATTGATCCTTTACTGAATTTATTTTATTTTATTATCTGTTTAAAATTTGTGCCAAATTGAGTCAAATTCCTGGTTATGCCCTGTGAAGTATGCACCTATGGCGTTGAAGGTCCATATATAGAGACAGAGGCCCCGTCTTTCTTAGTCCATGTCCGCAACGGGGCGGTGGCGAGGTTGAAAATTCGGCGTTCCGCTCTTCCGGCAATGCAATATGAAAAAGAAATTAAGAAGCCATAGAACAAAAAAAATCGACAGCCCCGAGCCAGTAACAACTGAGAAAATTAACTTAAGAAAAATTTCATTAAGGGCTCCCTTGGTGAATTGAGACCTAACCATAATCGAGAAGTAATGGGAACGACGGAACCCGTGAATAAAAAAGTTTTTATTGAAAATGAATTTTAATGATTTATTGGGTGGGATGGTAAAATGAATCTAAGAATTAAACTATTCTTTTGTTCGTAAATGTCGTAAACTAACCCTACAACTGAAATAATTATTGAAAGAGTAAATATTCGCCCTCAAAATTTTTTTTTATTTTATTAGATATTAATTTATTTTGATGGATTTGATACATACAGATATGTATGTATGTATGTAACAAATATATATACATACACATGTATGCACTTGTGGTTCTGATTTCTCTATGGTTATTTTCAATTGTATATATTTTATTTGAATTGGTTGTCATGCCTCGTCAACACCAATTAACAATCATAAATGATTGATTTCTTTTTCCATTTTAAATATGGCGATTTGTTTGTTGTGATCTAACTGGGTTTTTTCTTTTTTCAGTTTGACAATCGAGCGCGCATCCACCCTCCAAGCAACGCCATTCAAGAAACATTGCAGACGTGTACGTGTATGTACGTGTCTGCGCGCACGCGCGTGTGTATATGGATATAATTATTTCTTAGGAAAACGTCTTCAATAAACATCAAATTTTATTTTTCTTTCACGTCTGGTAATACCAAAAATAGCCTGAATAATTCACTGAATTAATACTGTGCAAACCTCGAAGCACCTCTTCTCTTAAAAATTCACGGTTCAATCCTTGAATTTCTATTTCCCAGTTACATGACAAGGCGGTCGAAAAGTTTCAGCTTCTCAACAACAAAAAATATAGCAAACAAACTAAATCAAAGGCTTTTTCCAAACACATGATTGAACTAGTTCATAATGAGAAGTTGTATGACTGTCGGTATTCATCAGAACATTATGCACTGAGAATAGCAGGCATATTTATGTCATTCCTCTTCAAGTTAGCGTCCAACGACTCAGAGTTAGAGAGTCAAAATTGATTCCGCAAGAAAATTCTAACGTCTTAAATAATTAATGTTAATAGATTGCATTGTTTTTTTTATCAAAATTAGTGTGCCTAACGGAATAAAGTTTCTCCATTGTTGGGAGATGTAGACAGAAATATGGCGAATGAAGTGTTCCACATAGTAAACTCAATACCTTATCGTTCGTTTATGATAATTTGATCATAAATAATTTTATAGAGTAATAATGTAATTATAAATTGTTATATAAATTAATATGATATAATTTAATTTATTAAACTAAATATTTTTTGATCCACGTGATTTATTTTTATTTAACTAATAAGTTAATGTCATATTTATATATATAAAAGTTTGTGATTGTATCGTTACTCACATTTCTTAATTAAAATATATATTATAAAATTAAGTCCAAAAATAAAGATGTTTGGCGTGCCTGACTACTTGAGCGTGATGCAGGACACGGGTCACATCTAAACTGCATGGCATGATGGGGTCACATTCTGTTAGCGCACGCAAGGATGGCACAACCTGCGTGCGAGCCGCGCCCCGCACCCTAAATTTTAGGCACACATTGACATGGGTTAAAAGCACGACGTAAAATTATTTCTCCTTTTTTGTGATAATTTGATTACAAATATTTTTGTATTAAATATTTTTAATCGGGGTGACGGTGTTCAAAGTAGAAGGTGTCCAATGGACTGGCCTGCTCCAGCACATCACATTTCATCATGCACTCGAGCGCGGCACGAGGCGGGAAAGACGACCTTACAAATTGGCAGGTAGGTTCCATCTCCGCCCGCATGCTGCTTGACTAGGCCTACATTCGAGGCACCCGGAGCCCGAAAATCCGACGTGTGTTGATAGATGGGCCGAAGTAGATCGGGTGGAAAAAGTCTGTTTCAAATTTTATAATTTCAATTTAATTGAATTACGCTACCGCATTCTGTAAGTAAATGAAATTAAGTTGAACAATATCAAATCGAACAATTCGTTCAAGTTATTAGTCAAATCTGAATGTGTATTATTAAATAATATTATGTTATTATTTTTAATTACAAGTTAATTTCAAGTTATTAGTCAAATTTGAATTGAATTTGTGTTATCATTTAATGTAATGCTATTTGCTAAGATTTTTCTTTGCTACCGGGGTTATCTTATGTGAAAAGGAATAATTTTTTTTATTACATAATACGTCCTCCTTAAAAATATATATATTAATGAAAAGCATTGTAATTGGTGGGATTCTTTACTTTGAATGTTTATCCAAAATTTTATTGCAAAACTCTAATGATAGATATTAAAAATCACAGTAGCATTTTAAATGGTTATATATCTGCCATTAAACTTCTTAAAATGAATGACAATCAATTTATCTCAAAATTTTAAATAAAAAAATTTGCTTTTTCTTTTAGTAATTGTAAGTTATAATGGCCTTGATCCTATCGTGGTTTGTCTAATTTATATTTTATAAGACTTGGATTATTGACTTTTTGCAGTTTCAACAAACTGTTTAAATTTTATAAATATAAAAATACATTGGCTTAATGGTTGAAGATGGTCATCCGAAACTTTGAGGCTAATACCCGAAGCTAACAAAATAACCATTTTTAGAGCAAGAACCCCAGTTCCGAAAAAGTAAAAAGCAACAGGCAATCTGCCCAACACAGTCCACGGCTCGACAGGTGCGAACAGCCCACCGAACAGCCCCCCACTCAATCTTCATTGGTACCTGGTCAACAACTGACTAGGCCATTATTTTATGTCTCATAAAAAATTTCAATCTAGCCTTCCGCTAGTTTTAGCAGCTATTTAGGGCCATTATTTACAAGATCTATAGGTTGTTGCCGAACAAAAGGTGATATACCTTCTCCATATATTTTGTTGTATTTCTGCTTAAGCATGGTTACATAAGTCACAAAATAACACATATTATGCCAGTTTGACAATGGCAGAGAATAAAACACCATTCAAAGGGAAGTTCTACAGAAGCCGCTCCTTGGTTATTTTGCTGCATAATTGTAGTACAGAGCATTATAATTTATAGGCTACATAGCGTAAGCCACTGATTATAGATTCACCACATACAACAGATGAGCGGCTGAAAAGTACACTTGGAAAAGCGCCTCTCCTCCACTTATCTAAGCAAATGGAGGGTTGCCATAGCCACTGCTGTTGTATCATTACCATTCTTCTCCCCTGCTGCAATCTGCATGTGATAACCGACTATTATTAGACTCTTTTGAAGAACAAGATATGCATTTAGCATATAATACTTTTACCTTTGCCTCTAGAAGCTTTTTCTCTTCTCTCAGCATCTTTTCCTGTACAAAATCCAAGAAATATGAAATGGTAAACCAGAAACATCCACAGATGGGATCCAGCTTGTTCATTAGATACGTGTATGTCTGTATGCACACTGTACAAATTATGGAGAAAAAAAAGAAATTATGTGATGTGTAGTGATAACACAGAAATTGAGTTCTTCAGGTAACCATGACAACAAACGAAACATCTGCCAAACCCTGATTCATCATGAATCTAATAACTAAACCATCATTTCTTCCCCTATTACAAAACAAGTCTAGGTATCCGGACATCGTAGATGCTTTAGATCCCTCGTCAAATATCAATCTTTGAGAAAGTATTTCTAATGCAATGGAATGCATGAATATGGTTGGCTAGTCTTCATCACATGATATTAGAGTAATATATTAGACGCTCAAATAGTAGTGCTCAAATTAACCAAAGTGGTAAGTTGCTATATTGTCTTCATTTTACCACCTTAGCTACCTAAAATAGGAAGATACAAAGGTTTTATGCCATAAACAAGATAGCAGCATCACATGATTTCACCAGCATTAGATCTCCGTTCTTCCTTTTCCAATCTGATTTTGATCAATTATTAGGTGCTTGCAAATTCTTAAAGCTGATAGGTTCTCAAGGATAAAGGATGCACAACTAGAGAGTAAAGAAATACAGAGCTGCAAGTTTCTCAGAAGTCAGGAATTAAAGGCATGGAAAATAAAAGGATCTATTGGATAAAGCTTCATGTAAATGGCAAATAAATGAGCCTGGGAGACCCTGAAAGCCTACTGTTGACACAGCCAGCTGTTGCAGTTTCACTTGCAATAAGATCCTGCTTTTCAGTGAATAGGAAGAAAATTTTCCAACAACTAAATTGGATCCATGATATCTAATGTTAAACGACTCTCTTGTTATGAAACATAAATATTTGCAGTCATTCTAACCAAACATAAGTTGACACTTGCAATTTGCAACCAGCTAAGGGGTTGGGTGTTTCTTCAACATTTACCTGGAATAAACCATTCCACAGAGTAGGTGAGGAAAGTATGGAAAGTATTTAATTAACCGTACCTTCTCTTGAAGTGTTCTGATGGATCCCATCATCAGTTGTGTCTGCAGCAAAGATGCCCAGTGAGCATAGGAATGAACCTTCATGAATAGTATAACAAACCTCATGCAGGCACGAAGGGAGGGGTCAACAAAAAATACAGGATCTGATTGATAATGCAATAGTAGTTCCAAGTTCAAATAATTAAGTGACAGACAACTGGTCAAACAAGAGCAGGGGTGCATCCCCTGTTTTTACTTTAAGGCGGCCAGAAGCTATTATTACAGCAAGGTATTTTGGTGGCAAAATGTGTATTTCAACAACAGGGGGTACACAAAGCAAACCCAAGTGCGCTTCATAGTTCACACGCACAACCATAGGCCTTCCCCATAGTTTCAGCAGTAAGCAGCTGCAGATAATTGAACCTAGTGAAAAGCTGCTAAACCACAAAGAAGTGCTTGGATAGACAGGAAAGAAGAGAAAAGAGTAATGTGATATAGCAATCACTGGTTACAGCATTCTCAGTTTAAGTAAATATCTGAAAAACAGCTAATAGTAAGGATGCGAGTTGTAGATTGTTTGTGTATTTATTGGCTTGGTTGAATTTTAAGATGATCAAACATGGGACTAAGAATTTATCGAGCAATGAAAACTTATGTTAGGGGCAAATATACAGGACAGTTTAGTAATTGTATTTATTCATTAATTAGCGCTGAAGTATAAATAAGAGATTAAGGAGCCATTTAGGATTTATACTTAGTCTCGTTTAGTATTAACACTCCGTTTAGTACAGTTTTTCAAGTAGAACTTATTTAAATAGAGTTTTTGTTAGTAGAACTTTTACTCAAAAAATTTTAGTTGTTTGATTGTCTGTAAGAACTTTTATTAAAAACTTATGAAATTACTTTAATAGACAAATTTTTTGAAGTAATGTTATGAAAAAAAGAAAATAAAATTATTAAATAAGTAAAGAATATTTTAGATGTTTTAACATTTAAAAAAAACTTTTCAAGCCAAAATTTAAACTTTTGCTAGTAGAGGCAAAATAGCTGATTTTAAGTTAAAAAGCACTACTAGAAAAATAACCAAATAACAACAAAAATTATGATAAGAGTTTATTTAATTAAATAAGCAGTTATAATCATTAAATAAACCATATCAAACAGGCACTAAGAGTAATTAGAAATTTTGGAAGAAATTGACATTTTTCTCAAATTGTAGGTTAAGATTGTTCTTTCTTTCGATTCAATCAATAAAAGCAACCCTAATTTGGTGTAAGTCCTATCAAAGTGGTATCATAGCAGAAATCCTGGGACTACGGCAGCAAAGTAGGTGGACATACTTGAAGAAAAATGAGAAGTAGAGGTTGGATCGCCCAAGACCACCATTGACGAGAGATTTAATAACGTTCAATAACAATTTTCATCCCTGAAGCTATGTTGCTGAAACTGAGGTAATTCTACCTCAACCCACCACCGGCAACATCTATAGGCCAAGATGGCATGGTGGGAGAAGGATTTGGCAATATGAAACCAGTGCTTGGCAATGGCACAGAGGGCGAAGGGCCCAAAACTTCTAGTCTTGCATAGCTTGGGGCGACAGTTCACAATGGATTTGGTGGCAGAGAGGTCGGCCTACGGTACTTATGGCTTTAGGGAGCCCTTCATGGCGTCAGGCATGGAGTAGGAAGCTGGGTCACAGTTGGGGTGGTAGATTCAAGGGTTACGCAACTAGAGGTGGAGGTTTAGAATTGGGGTTTCGACACCAAAATGGGGCACAAAGGAGTCGCGCGTGGCCGGGCTTGGCAACTTGGCAACGTTTGTGGGTGATGCACAACCAGGGGAAGATAAATTTTGGGGTGGACAGGGCCACTTTCGGCCGAGGCAAGCCGAGCAGAGTTGTTTTGGGCCAGGACACGCTAGATTTGGTCTCGAGCAGGGTAGTTTTGGGTCTGGACAAGTCAAATTTGGGAGTGGATGGCCAGAAAGAAGGGTTTTCGCAAGAGAGCGGTTATAACTGGAATGCAGCTGGGTGAGGGATTTCAGCTTAATATGGGCTGGGCAAGGAGAATTTTGTGCTGGATCTTTGGGATTTGCGGAAACTAAAGTAGATTTAGGAGGCTAGAGACAGTCGATTGTGCAAAATTAGGCAAGATAAATTTAGCTTGGGGCAAATTCCAGGGTAAGGAAATTGAAAGTGGCCATTTTCCAAGGCAAGGATGCCTACGGATGGGGATGTATAGGATAGAGAGCTATTTTGCCATCAATGGACTCTCTAAAAGAGAAAAATTGATGGCGACGACGTTATATTTAGAGACAAAAGCCCTTGCGTGGTTTCAATGGTGAGAACAAAGACAATCATTGAAGTCATGGAGTGAATTTAAAAACCAACTATTGGAGAGGTTTCATGCCAATCAAGAGAGAGATTTGCATGAACAGTTTTTTTGCCCTTACGCAGGAGAGAATCGTCATGAAGCATAAAGAGAAGTTTGAGTTGTTATCAAGGCGGCTAGGGGGAATTCGAAAGGCGGTATTGGAAAGGAATTTTATAAATCGACTGAAGCCAAAAATTCGAGCCTCACTACACTTGCTAAGGCGGAGACGATTAGAGGAGACAATGGAGTTGGTGCAGATGATTGAGGATAAGAACATAATAGAACATATTAATAGGAGCAATTCAATCGGTTTTTCATATTGAAACAACAAGCCATTGGTAGGACAAAAAGCCCAAACCTTGGGTTTCAGTGAGAGTTCCAAAGCACACCAATGGGAGGCTAGAAAACCAAATAATGGGGTTATAGAAAGATTCTCAAAAGGATAGGGTTAGTAGGGCATGATTGGGGGTGACTTTCAAATGCCCCATAGAGATGAAGATTCAAGACGAGAGGGCAAAAGGATTGTGTTTTCAATGCAATAAGAAATTTTCACCAAGGCATCAATCTAAGGACAATTCACTACAAGTTCTGACTGTGTGTGATGAGGAGGAAGGCAGAGAAAAAGTCGAGGAAGAAAGGGCAGCAGTTTCCTAGATTTCACCTTGAGGACAAGGTGCCTTTTTGGAAGGGGTGTAATGTTAGACCAATAAAAACTTATGTTAAGCACAAATATAAAAGGGGGAAGGGGAGGGGCCATTTAGAAATTTTAGGGACAAAGTTAATTAAGGCTTAAGTATAAATAAGAGATTAAGGAATCATTTAGGGTTTATGCTGACTCTTGTCTAGTATTAAGGGTAATTAAGAGTTTTCAAAGAAATTGACCTACATCTCGAATTGTAAGCCAGGATTGTTATTTCTTTCGATTCAATCAATAAAAATCAGCCCTAGCTTAGCCCTAAGTCCTATCATATAATCTCTTGGAAAGGTATGAATAAAGGAGAACCAAGATATAGGAGCTAGACGGCAAAAGACATCAACAATACATGAACGTTATCTTCTTGATGGTCAATATGTAATTTCATTCCTATGGATTTTAGACATTTGAGGTTTCAATTGCGAAAGTGCTATAATCCTGACCTTCATAGCTCTAATTTCTGTCAGTGTACTGCTGAGTAGATTCTCTAATTGCAGAAGATCAGTTACAGTAAACTGCTCAAAGTCTGGACCTTCAAGTTGCCTGTGGATACAAAATACAGATCAATAAAGTAATATACAAACACACACACACACAATGTTGCCATTCTGGGAAAATGTATAGAATACTTGGAGAAATTGCCTTTGAACTATTGTCAGCAGTTCATCACACACATGCCGGCTTGAATATCCAGCATGAGGGTCCTGTCAATGTAGAGATTCAGATAGTTAGCCCTGAAACAACCCTGGAGGCCCCCCAACCACCCAGGGAAAAAAAATGGAAAATAAAAGTTTTGCATGCAAATACATTATAGATAAATGACAAGTTAATTCTGGCCTGCCCAATGGTGTAGATTGGTACATAAGGACTTGAACAATATCATTAACCTTTGACAACCCCTTATATGAGCGAGACTGATGTATAAAAGCATGTCAAGTGGACCAAGACTGATGTATAACTGAGCCATGGACCAACCCCCAGAGGCCCCCCAACCACCTAGAGCCCCCCCCTCCCCCCTCCTCCCTCCCCCCAAAAAAAAAAAAAGAAAGGAGGGGGGGAGAAGTTTTGCATGCAAATGCATCATAGATGCATGATATGTTAATTTTGGCCTCCCCAATGGCTTAGATTGGCACATAAGGGCTTGAACAATACTATTAACCTTTGACAACACATAATATGAGCAAGTATGATGTATAAATGAGCTTGTCAAGTGGACCAAGACTGATGCATAAATGAGCTTTTAAGTGGACCAAGCCCAACCACAGATGGAAGACAGAAGGCAAACTCAAAAGGCAACCATGTCAGTGTATAATAGCACTGAATATCTAGGCTTCTGGTACCGTGTTACTTTACGAATTGACCTTAAAGCTATTGGGTCATAACCTAGAACATCAGAGTAAGTCCTAACCGCGCTCTTCACATGCAAAGGCCATACCAAATGGTCTTGTCTTCTATAAGAAGCTCAACCAAAAATGAAACCTATATACAAATTCAAACACAGAGATGAGCCTAGAGGAAGATTGAACATAGAAACAACTACAGAAGAAATCTCACGGGAGGATTTGGACACTAGACCTATTGGTCAAAAAAGCTCCAATAGTATATTAAGTTACTGCCTGAATAGCTTAAGTTGGTAGGTAAGAGCCAAACAATAGTACTAAGGATTGATTCAAATCGAAGTGGTTGTATTTTGAAGTTTTTCTATCAGGCGTGCTAGGAGTAGTCACAACATTATGTTTACCTATAAATTACCAGATATGTTGTATTGGCATATGCATGGAGATAGTGCTCAGACATGAATTAAGGGATTATACTGCAGAAGGCTGTGACTTAATGGTCATTACTCTCAAGCATGTCCTCATATTCAGAATAACAGTCCAATTTTAGCCACTGTCACTAGGTTTCATATCCCATAGGCATTTAGAAAGAACTTCATCAGCATATAGATTGATTAAGTATATAAACCAACCAAGTTGGTTGACATATTCAGAAGAACCTAGAATGCTTTTAGAGGGTTTCAGATATTAAAGTCATATGAGAAATTGCATAGGCAGAGTCTAATATTGAAGTTACTTTTACAGTTCTCATCTAAACACTCTATAATAGGAAATTAAGTCAAAGCTACTACTTAGTCTTACTTAGATTGACTATTCACAATTCGATGCATAAACTCATCCCAAGGTGTCAATCCACTTCATGGAGAGCATGCTGGAGACAGGATAGGTTTAGACCTAGCATAGCCATTGCTAGTGTGTTCTAAATAGACAGAGAACAGTTTACCTCTGCCTTAGGTGCTCCTGAAGCTACAGCTTCCTCCGCAATGCGACTCCGATAGCGCTCAAGGATGCTGGCCAAACTGCATTATCAGTATTAATTATTCAGATTTCTTGATCATGTAATAATTTTCTAGATTGTGGAGATATAGTGGTTCGTCAAAATATTAGAAAGAGGAAAATACAATGAAAGTGGTAATGATGAAGACCAGCAGAAAGTAGGGATAAGCATCCCTTTTTGGTAGTTAAAATGCCAAAACAGTGGTCCAGACCTTGAAAAGCTATTAAGGAATGCCCTCTTTACTTCTTCAGCAATCCTATATGTCATGTAGCTATACCAGTCTTGTGAATTTGTTGAGAAAGTCAGTTTTAATGCTCTATCACAAGTGTACAAAAAGGTCATTCCCATTGTCTATGAAAGATGCAATAGTACTATAATAGGCTACTCAAAGTTAGCTCCGCACTTCCTATTACTTCGAAACAGAAATTCAACCATAAGAATCTCCAGCAGGAATTCAGCAATAGTACCATTGTCCCACAACCAACTCTCCTATATCAACCTTCAGAAGTAGAATTGAAAGATTGCACAACTTTGAGGGGCATTTAACTGTCCATATCCAACATGTGGTAGGTATTTTTAAGATTTTAGAACCATTCTAAATGTCTACAAGAGGGGAAGAGAAAAGGATGTGAAACATGTATTAGTCGAGTGAATCAAAGTTGTCAAACTAGAAGTTATGACCACATACACAGAAGCATAATAATCATGTTGTCTTGAGGTGTTCCCACCGTTCGTTCTCCTTATGTGTGCTATACATAGGATTGTTGAAACATACAGGAAAATGGTAAGTGATGTGTGATTTAAGACAAGTTGATAATTAGTTTCTGAATGTCTTTATGCTTAGTCATGCTTGTTGAAGTTGCAAAATTCAGGCAAGCTGCCATCATGCTAATGCGAATGCTAAGAAACAAAGCAAGACAAGAACAAAGTTAGTAAATAAGAACATAAATTAAGAATGAAGAAACAGTAACCCACTAAATATTTATTCTGTAGCTCACAGTACAATCTTTGTGTGAAAATATCTAGTAGGCCACGCAACAAAGAAAGCATGTGAAGTTTTTTTAATAGGGAGACCAGCTAACCCAATCTAAAACATATATATTCAGATGACAGTTAAAACTAACAAATAAATAAAAGATTGCCTCCAAAATTATTCAAACAAAACGTCAAATTTTGTATATGAAAACAATTCCCCCCCCCCCCCAAAAAAAAAAACACCCTGTTTTTATTTTCAACCTCTTAGTCATTTGCCTACAGCATTACTGCTCTATAAAACAAAATAAATAAATTCAATGTGAGGAACCCCTTACAAAAAGTTCACCAAAAACTTTTAAGACGGACTGAGAACTAGCCTAAATTTGTTGAACATTATTCTAGATAAATGCCTATATAATATGAGAAGAAAAAGTAGCAGGCCAGTGAAAAAGAACTCTCCTCCAATGGTCAATACCTTCATTTTCTAGGATACATTTCGCGAAGCAAAGGTGTCCTAGGGTTTTGTAGGCTCAGCTAATCATTTAGTTAGATGTCCTTTCTCACCTTCAACAATATAAAAGTAGTTAATAGGGCATGCTTAGGAGGACACTTGACCATGAATCCATAAGTTGTTGGTTTGAAGATTTGAAATGATAAAACAAGTAGATAAATGATGGCTAGTTCAAGAAATAATCAGTGAAGGAAGATGATTAGAAAGGTTGTTGTGGAGTATACTCAAAGGTTGGTATAATAGTTAATTTAGCTCCATCATGTTTTCATGCATTATAATAAATAGTATAGTTTACAAATTAATATAACTAGTTTCCTCTTAATTTTTGACATAAGTATAGGCACAGCTAATGTTTTTAAGGTTTGATTGAGATCTCCAAACAAATTTGAAGTAAGGTCAAATAAGAATTTTTAAAGAGTTTTGAGAGGTAAATATGGGGTTCGCCTAGTTCAATACTTGTGTGGTTATACATTAGGGATCAATAGTTGACCTATGTAAGCACACTAACAGAGTTATAGAAAAAGAAAAAGAAAATAGGAAAGAATACTCCGTTACTCTACGGTCACTTGTTCCAAGTCTTCATAAAAGGTGTATGACATCTACATATTAAAACAAAAGGTCATTCAAGCCTTAGTTTAAGTTTTCTTGTCACTTTAGAGGTCAGGACACGGACATCATTTTAGAAAAATCAATTTTAACTTAGCATGAAAAAGAAAAATAAAATTACAACAGCAATAGCTAACAGCCAAAATGTTAGTGACATATCAAAGCAGACAGATCCCAAGATCCATTCTCCAATTAAACAAATTCTCAACCTACCCCAATCAAAACCAAGGAGAGAATAGGTATGAAAGCATTGGCATATGCAATTCTTATATTGTCTATCAAAATTTGTAAAGTTAGAGAAGATAAAGAAATCTTATATATAGGCATGAAGTACTACCTTGTTAAGTGAGGTTAGGATAAAAAAGCAGAGTTTCTTAGATACACAAACAAGTATATTGAAGATTCTTCCTCGGAATACAAGTTGTCCTAAACATAAGCATATTAATTTTAAAATATAAATTAATCTAACTACAAGTATCGTTTACAACTAGAACCAGTTTATTCTTAATCCAATACCTATTACTATTGCTTTTTACGGCATATGAATGCTTTTTGCTTAGAGTTCTACACTTTATTTGATGTATAATCAATACCTTGCATAAGTCCTATCTGAAATTGATATAAGTGGTCCTAACTGCTCTTCGACCTCTATTCAGGCTCAGTTTGATATTGAGATTAGGGAACTGTAGCTTAAAACCTACAACATTTGGTAAACACTAACTATTGTAACTTCAAAGCTAAATTAATTCGATTCACTACTTATATAATGAAAAACCTACAATATCTTTATTATTTTTATCAAAATCATTATTTAAGAATTATATTTATTACACACTATTAATTATTATTTTATAGTTACAATTTTTTTTCCACAACAACTATAGTTTAAAAGTTACAATACCTTACTACCAAACAAAGTCTTAATCTAATCAAATATATCATTGAAGCAAACCACTTAAATTTTTCTGTAATATTCATTATTTTAATTATTCCTATGAGTTCTTAAAATTAACTTTTTAATTGTTAAATATGTCTTCGGAAGCAGTTATAGAATCATAACAGATGTTCAAGTGCTCATTAGATCATGTTCCCAATCTGAATATAGATTTTTTCTTTCTAAAGCGTGAAATGCAACAAAATCTCATCGAATGCTTTTAAAAGAGCATTTTACTAAGATACATTTACGTACAGCCCATAAAACCAAGCTAATTCAGCTTGTGGTCAACTAATCCTCATTTCCTAAAAATTATTTCTTAACCATTAAATTTCAATCCAAACATATAAAATCGACTGGTTGTAAGAAGAATTGTCTTAATAAGAAGACTTCAAAAAATTGATTTTCAAATTCCATATTTATGTTAGACAGGTTTCAAAGATCATTCTTTCTTAAATCCTACGGCAACTTCAAAATTAATAAAGAAGCTAAAGAGGGTCAGTCTCGAGCTCCCTAATTAATCAACATCAAGAAAGACACTAGATAGAGGAGTGGGCACTGCGGATGAAGAAATATTGGTTTTATCCGAAAATCAACGCGGTCGACGCTGCTGCTGCCGCATTACACGTGGAAAGCAATTTTGTCGCAGGGAACGTAGCAATCGCATCACCAAACAGTTTCCCTTTTTGAGATGGACACTTATTTTTAACTGAACAGTGAAAACCGCGTGACCGTGACGCAGTCAAAGAACCGACTAAATTGCCTCTACAGTTTACTCTACAATTGTATTCTATCCATACAACATTAAAAGTTTTGAAAAAAGGAAAAAAGAAAAGAAAAGAAAAGGAAATGAAAGAAGGAGCGGGAAAGGCGTACCTTTCGGCGCTACAGAACTCATAGAGCCTACCGCGGCTGGAGAAGATGACGAGCGCCAAGTCGACGTCGCAGAGGACGGAGAGCTCACGGGCCTTCTTGATCAATCCGTTACGCCGCTTTGAGAAGGTTACTTGACGGCTGCTTTTGTTTTCGATTCGCTGCAGTTGAAGCTTTTTCCGGCCCATTTTCGGACCCAATGCCGCCCTAGGTTGGGGTTCGGAGCAAGGTGAGGCCGAGATTAGTGTCGTTTGTTGGTATTTATAGAGTAAAGCACACCAGTGCTGACAGTGTGTTAATAGGCCGGTCAATCGCAAGTCCGAGGCCAGGACCGCTGACAACGCGACACGTGAATCCGCGTACCGTCCCTACTTTTGTTGCGATCTTGTGGCCGCCTTTTTGGTTCGTTTCCTAATGTGATGTGTCTCGTTTGTGTTACTCGTTGTCGTATTCTAATTTTTCTTTTGGGACTTTCGATACGCTTATTTTTATTAATTAATTAATTAAATTTACTTCGAGGATGCTTGCCGCTTCTATAAGATTACATTACTTTGATTGGAAACAAAAAAATTACTCTAATTAGAAAGAGTTTACTTGTTTAGGCCCTTAATTTATTTCTTAAAATATAACAACTTTTTGGGGTGATAGGACCTAGTGGCTGCGGTATAAAAAGTATAACTAAATCAAGTAACCAGAACAGCCGGCCACCGCGATGGCATTGTCTTCTGACATCAAATTCAAACCTTCAAATTGTGCAACAATTTTAATTTGTTGTTTAATTATTCTACTCAAATCAATGAAGAGAATAAATTAATTTTGACGTAGTTACTATTTCCTCTCTCAAGTCAACGTGTCATCGTAATTATTACTTCACAGGATCCGTTAACTGTAACTTACGCTTTTTTTATTTTTTCTGTGAATAATTTCATTTGGCCCTTTATCTTTATAATTATTTATATTTTATTTATAAATACTATAAAAATTTTTATTTACATATAATATAAAATTTCATTAAAATTTTTAATTTTTAATTTTATTTAAATCTATATTTAAACTAAAAGAATAAAAAATATTAAATAGATTGTAATTATAATTATTATATGAAATTATTATTATAGTAATAAAATTTTTATTTAAATTTTTAATAATAATAACTAACAATAATTGTTATTATTAAAGATTAATAAAATATAAATAAAAAGTATTTTTAAATTATAAAAATATTCTTTGTTTAAACTAAAAAACATAATAATTATTAAATAGGTTATAATTATAAGTTGCTATATTAAATTAAAATTATTATAAAAATTATTATAATTAACTAATACATTAACAATAATTAATAATAATTTTTATTTAAATTATTATTAATAATAACTGACAATAATTACTATTATTAATTAATTTTTGGTTAAAATTTTAATTTTTTACACTTTTTTCATTTACTAATTTTTTATAAGTATCTAAATAATTTAATTATTATTATTTATATTTTATTTATAAATATTATAAACTCTTCTATTTACATATATTATAAAATTTCATTAAAACCACTATAATTGCTACTTTTATTGTTTGTAAATATATTATTTATAATTTTTATCATAATTAATACTTTTATTTTAATTATTGTAATTTTTATTATTTTTATTGAAAAATTAATTATTAATAATAATTATTGTTGGTTATTATTATTAATAATTTAAATAAAAATTATTAATAATTATTATTAAGGTATTAATTAATTGTAATAAATTTTAACTGTTATAATAATAATAATTTAATAAAATAATTATAATTATAATCTATTTCATAATTTTTATTCTTTTAATTTAAATAAAGAGTATTTTTAGAATTTAAAAATTATAGAAGTTAGTTTAATACTTTAAAAATTTTAATAAAATTAAAACAATATAAGGGTTTAATGAAATTTTATAATATACGTAAACAAAAAAATTTATAATATTTATAAATAAAATATAAATGACAATAATAAAATTATTTTAATACTTATAAAGAATTAATAAACAAAAAAGAGTGTACAAAGATAAATTAAATTTTCAATTAAAAATTAATTAGTAATAATAATTACTATTATTAGTTGTTATTATTATTATTATTAATTTAAATAAAAATTATTATTAAAGTATTAATTAATTATAATAAATTTTTATAATAATAATAGTTTAATATACAACTGTAATTATAATTATAATTTATTTAATAATTATTATATTTTTAATTTAAATAAAGAGTATTTTTAGAATTTCAAAATATTCTTCATTTATATTTTTATAATTTATTTTTATTTTATTAAAATTTTATTAAAAATTAATTATTATTATTATTAGTTATTATTATTAATAATTTAAATAAAAAATTTGTTGTTATAATATAATAATTTAATATAATAATTATAATTATAATCTATTTAATATTTTTATTATTTTAATTAAAATGAAGAATATTTTTAAATTTTAAAAATTAGAGAAGTTAATTTAATACTTTACAAATTTAAATAAAATAAAAAATATAAAGATTTTAATAAAATTTTATAATATATGTAAATAATAAATTTAAAATACTTATAAATGAAGTGTAAATAGCAGAAAGTATATGGGGTCAGATGAAATTATATCAATAACCATATCGCACCAAACGGAAATAATGGTAAGCCTAAGGGGCTAAAGAAAATTGTGCGCAGAAAAAAACAAAAAGACGTAAGATACAGCTAACGTAACTTAGGCGGATCCTACGTCACACAGACCTAAGTCTCATTTTAACCTTTTCGCGTATGCAGCCAAAGCAATGATTAAACGAGAGGCCCAAAGTGCATATTCGGTTCCGTGGGTCGTACGAGTGCACTCCCCGAAGAGACCAAAACTTATCTTTTGGTTGAATTATTTTTTTTAAATATATATATATATATATTATAATAAAAAGTAGAAGTAAATCGAACTTCGGTTCGGATTATAAATTCGGATTCGTTTATATTAAAAATCCTAATTTTATCTTGTCTAAAAAACAATAATCAGCTACCAATTCGGGATCATTTATATTGAAATATCAAACAAATTTCCCATAATCTTTTACACACATTAACTAATTAACATAAATAATTCAAGATTTAACAATTAACCAAAAAAATTAACAACAATTAACAAAAGAAAATTAAGAAATCAGCTTCCAATTTAAAAAAAATTACTAAATGATTAATTAATGGGAGATCAGAAGAAGAAACATTCGTTGGTGGAGGAAGAAAAGAATAAGAAGAAGAAAAAGGAGAGAAGAAGATTTGAAGAAGAAGAAAAGAAGAAGCTGTTCGGCAGTGGCAGAACGAAAAAAGACGAAGAAAAAGAGAAGAAGAAATAAAGAAGAATAAGAAAAAGAAAAGAAGAAGAAGAAAAGAAAAAGAACAAAAGAAAAGAAGAAGATGATATTTGGCAGTGGCGCAAGAAAAAAGGGGAGGAGAAAAAGAATGAGAAAAATGAAGAAGTGCAGTGTGGCGGCTGAGAAATATATGCTTGGAAGTTGTGATGCCTTAGGGTTAGGAATGTGTTTTTAAGTTATTATTATTATTTTTTTAATCCGATCGGGTTGACTATTTGATTCGGGTTGAAATTTCAACCCAAACAGATTGTAAACTTCAACCCGATCCAAACGCCCACCCCTTACAAAAGAATAATTCATAGAAATTTTGATTGAGATATTATATGGCCGTTTTGGAGTTAAGTTTTTTTTAGAAGATCAAGAGTTATTTTAAAAAATTAAAAATTAATTTTAATATTTATTAATTTTTTTAAATGAATATTTTTTTTTACAAAGTCATCACATCCTACAACACATTTAAAAAAAAGAATGAATTTTTTTTTTAAATTTAATTTTGAGTATTCATTTTATATTTAATAAGATTTTATACATACCAACATATATACTATCCTTAGTAATTAATAAATAAAATTATTAACTTTAATTATTATTATTATTATTACCAATAACAAAATAAAAATAAAATTAATAATCTACAATATTTATTTTAATTATCAATTATTATGTACACACAATAAAAAACATTTTATATACATATTTATAAGTATGTAAATAAAATTCATTTAACATTATATCTAATTTATTCATTTGCATTCTTACAATAGATTAATAGTAACATATACTAAAAAAACACAAACTTTTAAAACTCATAGTATTTTTAAAAATAAATTCTATCAATTGTTTAACTTAATTTTCTTTATAATTAGTTATTTTTAGAACATAATCAACAACAATTATTTCAAAAGTTACAACATTACCCAATTGACTCTTAATTTTCATTCACATTGATTTAAACAATAAATAATACAATTTTTTTTTGTTCATAATAGTAGTAGCAGTAATATAAAACATGTTACAGCTTTATTTTTTTAATTAAAATATATTTTTTACTATTTATTTAATATAATATGAAATAATAAATAAATCATGTGGGATAAGTAATTTAATCCTAGTAATTGAATTATGACAAACAATCACTATCTTGTTAATTTTAACAAAACAAATAAATAATATGACAAAAGATCTTTGTATTATATCAAAAGCAAATTAATCATGATTCCCAGTGACAAATAAGGGCCTAATCAGGACCATTCCTCACCTTTTATTTCTATTTTTATTTTCATAATACAAATATAATACACGTTCGGTGCATTAAATTTAAAAATAGATTACAAAATAAGAAATCCAGATTACACTTTTATAACTACAATTGTAGAAACATGTTAAACATGTTCTTCAAATATTACAAGCCTAAACTCAAAAATAAATTAAAAAACAAAACCACAAGCTCATGAACAGCTCTACTTTTTCTCTTCATTAACAGCTCTACTTCCCCCCTCATCTTTCTCTATCTTATGATAGATATTCATCCTCTCTCTCCTTATCTTTATCCAACAACACACACAGTCTCTCTCTCTCTCTCTCTCTTTCTCTTTCTCTCTTTCTCTTTCTCTCTCCCTCTCCCTCCCCCCTTATCTTTCACTATCTACTTTCTCATGATGTGCCAGCTATTATTCTTCATTTCTGCCACCACTACAACTTCATCTCAACCACTATTGTAGCCTCATCTTCACCGTGATTGTCACTGCTCTGTCTCCACATAGTTGTTGTTGCTATGTCTCAGTGTAGCTACTGCTGATGCTCTGTCTTGATTGGCTAGACTGCTGCTGCTCTTGGCTCTGTCTCTTGCTGGTATTTATTTAATTTCAACAAATTTTGAGTAATTATTTTTTAAAACATGTTATATTGTGGATTCTCCCAATTTATGCCAAGATTTTGGAATTGATTATTTGTTTATACTTTTGTTACATGAACTAGGACATTGAGTTTGTTGTCTGTTAATTCAAAATTTTTATTCTATTAAAAAGAAAATGAGTCATGGAAATTGGGCTTTTCTTATTAGAGAAAAATAGAGATTTTTCAAAGTTTTGCTTTTGATGGAATTCACTTAAATAGCCTATAGCTTGTGGGCTTATAAACAAAACATAGAAACCCATTTTACCAATTTGATTAATTGATTATAATACAATAGCATTGATTATAAATTTTTCCAACCCCATTTATTTTGTTTGTTATATTTTTTCTGTGTAAATGAAAATATTTCCTTCTTATCTCACCAGCTAGTTGCGGTGATGGTTGATAATAATGTTTACTAATTAATCACTTGAAAAACTTTCAAATGCTAGTTGGCAGTATACGCATTATTGATGAACACACTCGTAAATCTTGTTTCTCTATTCTACTGTTTTCTTATTGATAAGATGTCTCACTCTATTGTATCCCATTTTGGTCTTTGTTTATAATAAGACTAAACTTAGGGATGGGATGATCTCTATTTGTGTCCATAAAACCAAATATCTTGACTCTCACTAATTATGAATGAGTGTTGTGCAAATTTTATTGAACTTGCAAGCACACGAATTTATTGTAGAATAGATTAATGGTGACGAATGTCGATCCCACGAGGAGGTTATTTTAATTATGTGCAGAATTATTTTTCTTTAATGGGTAAATGAATTTGTGGTGAAATTGATATAAACTATCCTTAAATTTAAATTACAATAGCAGGAATTAAATTAAATTAAAATCTATTGAAATGACGTGTTTGGGTATCCAGATCTGCATCAACATGCTCCATGGACTAAATATTCCATACTAATACTAATTAAATCATAAGGGAGGATTCCACACCTCATGAACCACGCTCCAATAAATATGGTGTCAAGGGCTTATCGTGCCAAATAATAATAACCTTGTACTAGGATGCCGGTTTAAGCAGGGCGGTATCTAGACAAGATTGTTATTATTTATCGACGAAAAGTCAAAACAACCACAAATATTAGAGGGAATGAGAAAATAAATTTATCAAATTAAACCCATGGGATATGTTGAGACTTCACCTTCAACCCAAGCTTAAAAGAAAATTAGCTACTCATATTTTAACTAGGGATAAAAAAGAAATTTTATTAAAATACAAAGAAACTACAAAAAGAAAAAGGAATTTCAGAAATCTAAGCTTAAAAATGAATTCAGTGATATCAAATTAAGAGGGGAGAGCCCCCTTTTTATAGATATATTGAGTGAATCGTGACCATCGGATTAAAAATAGTTCGAACACTCAGAATTACGCCACGTCATCAGTCAACAGTCAACGTTTGAACAGTAACGCCGTCTGAATAGTAAATAATCTCATGTATGCGTATGTACTGTACACACGATTTTTGCTCTACTGAGATGCTGCCACTTCATCGATCTACAGTACATAAGAAATTTAGCCCACTAAGATCATGATACATCATCGGTCGATGCCACATCATCGGTCAACGCCACATAAGCAGTCAATACTACATAATTCGTTCAATCAGATACTGCCACGTCACAGGTAGTTGCCACATCATCGGTCCGTATATATAATAAAGATATTGTGAGCGATCAAAGTAAAAGATCGTATATATGAGCAAAGTGACTTTTTCCTTTAATACTCCTCTTAAGGTTTTCGACCGTCCTGAGGCCAAATATGACGTCCGTTTTACTGTCTGATCACTCTTTCATTGTGAAACAATCGTGATGCCCCTAAAATACATAAAATACATAATTATAATAAAACACATATAATTAAATAATAAAATACTTAAATAAATAAAAATAGTAATATTAGTGAGACTTAAAGTATAAAATGATGATTTTCTCCTTTATAAATATACACTTTCTAACACTCAACAATGAGTATACATTGTTTTAAGATTTTACAGTTTTATGTTTTCTATTCTTTAACAATTCACTAAATTTAAATGTTGAAATATTTTCATAACTCTTATATCATCACTTTGGACCAATTGATGGTAAACGCTGGATACTTAGCAAAACATAAATTAATAAATTATACTTCATCTTTCAAATTTTTTTTTCTCAAGTATCTACTACTTGTTTTAATTGCTCAAGAAGGGATATGGATTTATAAATGCGATAGGCAGATGAGGCTAGGGTAGGGGTAAAGGTGAAAGGATATCTTTAGACTGTTATAGCATATAAAAAGATATGAAAGCTATAGCCAATTACATCAAGCGCCAAGGAAGAGTTAGCATATGGATTTAGCTAGTAAATCCAACAAGTTTATTGATTTGGAATAAAAAACACAATTTGTTGAGCATCTAAGCGGCGTGTTTGTTGCTTGACTTCAAGTATTTATTTGGAGGAGACACAAATGCATGATGTGTATCATGTAATTTTTATTGTTATTTGGTTTAAATCATATGTGTTGTAATATATATCTTAATTGTAGTGTAAAAATAATGATAATAAAAAGTTCTCTTTTATTAATGCTAATACTAAAACTATATCATCATGTATTTTTTTAATAATTATTTTGTTTAAACTATTTATGTTATGTTTGTGTTTGTATTAGTGAAACAATTATTTTCTAACTATAAGTATGGCAGAAAAATAAAAATTGTTCTGAAAAAATACTACTGAACATATATTCACTATTTTTATTATTTTCAACTATGTCTACCAAAAGTATATTACTCTTTTTATTTCTAAAATACAAAACATAAAAAATGCTACTAGATGCATACTTAAATTCGAAATACAATAAATACAAACACCATTTTCATTTTTATTTTTATTCTCAACAAATACAAATTCAGAAATAATATTGAACAGACCCTAACTTTCTACATTTTTATAATATAAAATTTAATCCAACTTAATTTGATATCTTAAGAGCTAAGATACATAAAGCAAGTATATTTACAAACCATCGGCATGATTTATTTATTTATTTTTTGGATGCTTTATGTGTGTGCTTCTTATTGTCAGTTTGATTTTATTCGAGTTTTTCATTTCTTCTTATTTATTATTATTTTTCAGTTGGATGTGATAATATAGAAAATACTTATTTGCATTGTGCTGTCGCCATGATCAGGTCAGGATTCGTTTGTAGCATCAAAGCACAAAAATGTGACAAATGGAAGTGAGCGGGATGTTTTACACCTACCATGTCACACATTCAGAATTAATTGTCTGCTGAGTCTATATTGTTACATCTCGGTCTAAAATGCCAATGAAAATATTGAATTCGTTCTTTTCAGCTTACTCAGACAATCTCGGGTCAGTTGCAAAGAATTCTTTATCCGGACACCGCCACTGAAGGAATATAAGTTGTCTAATTTCACAAAATATCCCTGATAGTTAAGGTTTTTTGTCCAATAAATTAGATAATAAAGAGTCCTTGTACTTATAATAATAAATAAAAGTAGGGGTTTGAGTCATAAAAATTTTATGAGAGTTAGTTTTAATTCTTCCTTAATTATTAAATAATTGAGTGAAATTTGTCTCTTTCTAATGAAATCTTCTGCCATGAGGAGGTCCCAATTATATAATTTGATAATTAAGTGAAAATAATTTTTTTCTTACGAAATATAAATATGGTATGCATCCCTACCATGAGGAGGTGCCAACTATATAAATTAATTATAAGGCACTCCTATCATAAGGAGATCCCAATTGTATAATTTGATTATAAATATCAATTATAATATCTGTAGAGATATCAATAATAATCCTTTGTAAAACAAATTTAGAAAATTTTTTGACTATTATATAAATATCTTTGTTAAATGACAATGAATCATTTCAAATTCATCAGTTGCCTATACGATTTATCTGATATTTAAAAGTAATTTAATTTAAAAAATTATTCTATAATTTTTTTTATGTTCTTTAGTTGTATTTTGAGTATAATCTTTTATGATTAAATAAACGTTTTACTTTTACTAACCAAAGTTAAATTTAGACTTCTAAAATAGACGGTTGATTTTTTTAAAAAAATTAAAGTATCCCTTGTTTTCATTTCTTTTCATTTTACTTTTTTATTTTTTTCCGTAGGCGTTAAGTTTTATTTGCCATATAGGATGGGTGCAATTAAAGAGGCATAATCATCAATTTTCATCAATTTATTTACGATAAATACTCATTTAATCTTTGTGTTTTAGTTAGAATGTCCATTTAACCTTATATTAAAAAAAACCTTACTATTAAATATCAATAGCACCGTTGCAAAAAATATCTTGACTTTAATTTTTTTAATCTATAAAAAAAGTTAATTAAAAAATTGATCAATAATTACTTATTAGCAAATTAAGAAATAAATATTAATATCAAACAATTGATATTTTTCATAACCTACAATAATCTTATTAATAACTATTTATAAATTAATTCATATGAGCCAACTTATATTAATTTTAATACCCTTTACAGCAATCTTACTAAATTTTTTAATTAAAACATGACTTACCAAATTAATTCAAAAAATAAAATAACAATTAATTTTCACTTTACTTTTTAAACTAATTTAATAAACTTTTTCATTAATATCTCCAAGAATATTATTTTTAGATATTCTTATATAAGAAAAAGTAAGTATAGAAATGTAATATAATTATCAATAAAGTTCTCTTGAAATATTTTTTAAAATTTAAAATTAAACAAAATATTTTTTAAAATATTAAAATTAAATGGACACTTAACACTCAAAATATAAAGATTAAACAATCATTTTCCTATTTATTTATTCATCATTTTAGTGGTGCTTGCTCTTCGATCACCATTGAAGGCAACATCGTATGGTGCATAAAACTGTTAACTCTCATTCTTTTTAGGAATGGTTATGATCGGACAATTGGTAGCCTAAAGTGATCATTTAAGAATTGAATAACTTCAAGTTTTGCAGCATGTACAGTTGTGTGCTGCTTTCACAACAATATGACAGTATCAAAGGTGTTTTTTTTTTTTAATAATATAAATAACATTAGATAAGTGATACTTGGGCCTCAACCCTTCATTTTACATTAAATCATTGTTCTTTTTAATGGTTTCTTTTATCTTACATTAGTTGAATTTTACATCTAAAAAATTTTAAATCCTTAAAAAAGATAAAAATGATTGAAAATATCAATAATTTTTTAAATTTCACTTTAAATCCCTGTTTGTAGCCAAGCAATAATACTACTAGAATTTTAATTTTTTTAAAAAAATTCTATTTATATTTATAGTAAACTTAATACCAAATTACTCAATAATTTTTTCTATGTTATTTAATTGAATCTTTAGCTTGTTTGATCTTATATCTATTAAGTTTTTATTCATTATATTAATGATCTCTTACTTTAATATATTATGATCTTCAATGTTGAAATCTTCTATTAATTATTTAACTTTATTAAATTCTTTACTCAGTTAATGTCTTAACTTTTTAATTTATTTTATATTTTCTTCCTTGAAATTATTAATTTCTAATATTTTGTTTACATTCTATATAATTTATAGATAAATTTGAGTTTCCCAATTTATTTAATAAATGTAGTGACTTTCAATTTAAGGATAAGACTATTTGAACAAATTAAAATGCTCATCAAATCCACTCTCTAAATAAATCCATTAATAAAATTTAAAATTTAAAATTTTATTTTATGAGCCTACCTAAATACCCAAAATAGTCTAAAATAAATTATTATTGCATCAACTTCTGTGAACCTATTTAGACATTTATTAAACTAAACACTAAGATATTTTTTAGTTATCTTTTATTAAAAAAATTATAATAAGCAAGGTTATAACTACTGAACAAAATTAAAATATTCAACTTTAACTAAACAAATATACATTTGGACTAAAAATACGTAGAGATGGAATTAAAAATGATTTTGCTTGAAAAAGACGAAGAGAATGACTAAATTAGAATTAAACTTTTATTTACCAATTAAATAATCTTTTTAATTAACTCACTTTTGTGCAAGCTAGTTCACCACATCATTTTCGTTATTTGTAGTGATATTAACAATAAATATATATTTCATTATCTTTATTTTAGGTTTGTTATTTGTTATGTACATAGTCGAAAGAAGATTGAATATAGTTGAATGTAGCTCTAAAATTTAAGAACAAAGATATCAGGTCCCGAGCAAGTGGCTCCTCCATAAACCAATTAACTAGAGCAAAAATATCTCACAATTACATGCAAAAGAAGCTACCAAAAAAAAAATAATAATCAATTTGAACCTCTCAATTTAATTGATTATTTCTCTATATGTCTAAATCATTAATCAAGTTAAAGGATTAAAATTTTTTATAAAAAATCCTCTTTGCCTATAGCTAAAAGTGGTAACTCATTATTTTTTATGTTTCATGAAATAATTAGAGGTTTTGGTAATTTATTTATTATACCAATTTTCTAATAATTTATTAAATTCATAAGATATTTATTAAACGTAATATCTCTTATAATTCAACATACTAAATTTAGATTATAAAATTTATATGACAATATTGACAGTATGTATTAAGATGAAAAATAGATTAAATGTGTATGAGTATATCTGTGTATTATAAAAAAAATTTAGTTTATGTTTCAAAAGAGATAAAAAATTATAAATATAAGTGTAAAAGTATATTCAAAATTTATAAATCTTTATGAATATAATAATCATTTAGATCTGTATAAAAATATAATAAAAACTTTATAAATTTTAAAGATAAACGTAGAAGAGATGCACAATAAAATTATTTAGTTATACAAAATTAATGAGGACTTATTTAAAAAAAGTAAACATGTGATTAAAAATAAATTTTTTATAAATTACTATTACCCATACTTCATTTTAGGTTAAAATTATTTTAATATATTAAATTTAAAAAATATTAAAATTAATGATTTATATCTATTGAATATTTGTTACATTATTTATATTTATAAGATAAGCTTTTCTCAATAAAAATATGATATAAGAATATTTATTTTGTTTCCACTTCAATTGCTAATTCAACACCTTCCTCTCTATGGCCAAACACATACAAAGCCAAAAGCTTGGCTCTTGACTTTTGTCAGGTCACTCTCTTTTTTTCTAAGTGTTTATTTGGTACAACTTATTTAATGATCATAAGTGTTTATTTAGTTAAATAAGTTTTTGTCATTATTTTTATTGTTATTTGATTATTTTACTAATAGAGTTTTTTAAGCTTAAATAAGTTGTTTTACCTATATTAGCAAAATCTCAAATTTTGAGCTTTTAAGAGTAGAGCTTGAAATTTTTTTGAATATTAAAATATTTAAACTATCATTTAATTATTTAATAATTTTATTTTACTCTTTCCATAACATTACTTTATAAAACTTATCTATTAAAGTAATTTCATAAATTTTTAATAAAAGCTCTTATGGACAACCAAACAACTAAAATTTTTTGAATAAAAACTCTATTTATAAAAGCTCTACTAACAAAAACTCTATTTAAATAAGTTATACTTAAATTGTTGTACCAAACAGAGCCTAAATATTAAAATTTTGAACCCTAAGTCCACCAATTTCACAGCGAAACCCACTAATTTAATGGCAACATCCACTAATTTCATTATGAAATCAAGAGACCGAGCGCATTGGATTAAAGATCCACTTTGAAATCGATCCTAGATATGAATTCAGGAAATCATAGGTACGATTTGAATTCGGCTTTTATTAATTTTGTTTTGTAATTATTTTTAATGAAGTTTCCTTTTCTTTTTCATATTTTTCATGTTTCATCATCAATAAAATCACCCAAATTATTATGAGTTGTTACTTGACTGCGTGCTTGCTTCGTTTTGGTGATTTAGCTCTTGTACCCATGTCGTTAGTTTTCAATTTTTCTTTATAATATTTTTATGGTGTAAAAATTTGACTAGATGAGTGATTTTTCAACTTTGTTTTCTCATATCTATATAATATATAGCTTGTGAAATATGACCCATGCTTAATAAAAATAAAAACAAAAAATGATGGGTATGAAGTATGATGCTAAGCTGTTCTAGAATTTGACCTCCATGGAAGAATGAATAAATTATAGTTTATTTGATTGCATAAACAATTCTTGGGATCATTACTTGATTTTTAGATTTTGATACTAACTTATTTGTCGTTGGGTAAACAACTAGTACTTTTATGAAGTATATCATATGATCTATAGATTTTATAGAATTTATATTTATGGGTAATGATTATGTTAAAGATCATAAAAGTATTCTTTTAGAATTTCATTTTTGGGCTACACTTAAGTCATTTTATTTTTTATTATGGACTCTATTTTTATGGTTTATGGGCATGATCGATTGGATATACCACTCTATGAATTTTGGGTTTGCCTATTCTCTTGAATCAGAATGTGAGCTTCCACTAGCTGCAAGTGAGTTGAAACTCCTGAAAATCAAAGTTTGTAGAAAAGTCAAAAGCGGAGATCAAGTAAATCTTCTCAAGTTGTTGAACTATCTCAATCACACAGGATATCCGGTATCACTAAAATTACAATAAAATAAGTCTTCCAAAAGTTTTATTAAGTAAAAGTTGATTGATAATTCAATATTTGAACTTCCTTTTCTTTAAATTATTCACTAAGTATTTTATATTTTCTTGTGAGTTATTCCATAAAGAAGTTCTATACTTAATTAAAGTTACTATTTGATGGTTGCCTAACAAACTAATTTTTATAAATATAATGCTTAGTAGTCCTAAATTGGATTGAATTGAAGTAAATATTGATAGTTCATATTTACTTATTAGTATTTTTCTTCTTGAACTAAACTAACTAAATCCTTTGCACAGTGCGGCCAGCAACTTATAAAGCAAACTCTACTTGAGAGACGGGGACTAGCTATTTTTAATGTTTTGAAAGACTTGAAGGAGTTCTTACCATGTAGTAATCTCTTACCATCAAGGACAAGTGTGTGCACTTATCCACTTGTTGCAAAACTGTTGGCTGAGTAATTATCAATATTATAGTGACTGCAATTTATGGAAAGATATAAATATGATAATAGAAAAATATTAAGAAAAGAGAATATAATAATTTATAGTTCAGCTTAAAATCTACATCCACAAATAAAGATTGAAAGATAATTTAAACTAACAAATGAGTGTTGCAAAATTAAGAACTATTGTCACAACCTAATAACCTAAAATACCTAAATAGTTGTTCCTAGCACTTAAAGAAATGCTCTCTCTACACTCTTGCAAAGCTTAGTTGATAATATTTTCAACTCTTATAATTTGAGATATTTTACATATGAGAATTCCTTCTCTATTTATAATTAAAGTTTACCATGTGGATGCATTTAACATTTCTAAAATATCTTAGTCACTTTTCACATTTTTTAAATTTTAGTGCTTACTTTTGAAAATTGGATGCATTCAGTTTTGACTTTTGAAAATTTCTTGCTTTATGTACATGAACTTTTTTTTACTTTTCAGTAATTCTCCAGTTTGGTGAAGATGTGTTTAAATCTGATCATAAGGAGGGATTCCACACCTCATGAACCACTCTCCAATAAGTATGGTGCCAAGAGCTTATCGTGTCAAATAATAATAATAACCTTGACTTAAGTCTTAGGTTTAACTGAAATTTATCTAGACAAGACTATTATTATTTGTCGACGAAAAGTCAAAACAACCACAAATATTAGAAGGGAAGAGAAAGTAAATTTACCAAATTAAGCCCATAGGACATGTTGAGACTTCACCTTCAACCCAAACTTAAAAGAAAATTAGCCACTCATATTTTAACTAAGGATAAAAAAAGAAATTTTATTAAAATATAAAGAAACTACAAGAAGGAGAAGGAATTTCAAAAATCTAAGTTTAAAAATGAATTCAGGGGTGTCAAATTAGAGGGGAGAGCCCCCTTTTTATAGATACATTGAGTGAATCGTGACCATCGGATTAAAAACAGTTCGGATGCTCAGGATTGCGCCACATCATCAGTCAACAGTCAACAGTCAACATTTACACAATAACGCCGTCTGAATAGTAAATAATCCTATGTATGCGTATATACCGTACACACGATTTTTGCTCCACTGAGATACTGCCACATCATCAATCTACAGTACATAAGAAATTTAGTCTAATAAGATCGTGACACATCATCGGTCGACGCAATATCATCGGTCAACGCCATATAAACAGTCAATACCACATAATTCGTCCAATCAGATACTGCCACGTCATAGGTAGTTGCCACATCATCGGTCCGTATACATGAACAGTATCGTAAATAGTACCGTATATATGAACAGTACCATATATGTGAACAGTACCGTATATGTGAACAATGATTTTTTCCTTTAATGCTCCTCTTAAGGTTTTCGACTGTCCTGAGTCCAAATATGACGTTCGTTTTACTGTCTGATCACTCGTTCATTATGAAACGATCGTGATGTCCCTAAAATATATAAAATACATAATTATAATAAAACACATATAATTAAATAATAAAATACTTAAATAAATAGAAGTAGCAATGTTAGTGAGACTTAAAGTGTAAAATGACGATTTTCTCCTTTATAAATATACACTTTCTAATACTCAACAGTAAGTACTCTGTTGGCTTCTCATTCAAGAATACATTTTGGAAGTTTTATATTCAAATGTATTTGGTAACTTGGTGTATATAATGGTGTATACTAGGCATGACATTTCACAAGGAGGTGGTATAATGAGCAAGTATATATATAATCCTGATAAAGGGCATTAGCAAGTTATGAAATAGATTTTACAGTACATTTAGAAGACCATAAATAATGGCTTATTATTTGAGTGAGATGATACACTTAGTCAAAGTATGATTGGATATATTAATTTTGATTATACTAGAGATTTGGATAAACAACGATCAACCATATATATGTATTTAATTTTGCTAGAGGGCCAACATTAGAAGTTTGCACTAGGGTCTGTAGTTGCACTGTCGACCACAGAGGTTGAGTACATGACAATTATAAGGCTTATTTGAAAACTTGTGATTAGTTCAAAATGTGTTAATGTGTATTACAACAGTCAAAATATTATTCACTTAGTAAGAACCAAGTTTATCATGTATATATAGAGAATATCAATGTACAATTTCACTTTGTGTAGGAAATTGTTGATGAGGAAAAGATTTTTCTTTAGAAAATTAAGACTATAAAGAATACTATAGATATGTTAACTAAGGTGGTGACAATGATTAAATTTGAGTATTATCTAACTTGATCGATATCCTGCAAGTTTGAAGTAGCGAGAGAAGCAAAAATGTTAGGATGATTTGATATATAGAGAGACTTTAGTAGTCAGCTTAGATTTAAATAAATTTTCGTTAAGGTAAAGAATTGTTGGAAAGTAAAAAAAAAAAACACATGTATGGAGCAACAAATTTTCAAAATCAACACTACAAGCATACAATTTTGAAAAGTCAACATTGAAATTTTAAAAATATAAAAGATGTCCAAGATTTTTGAAAAATGTTAAATGCATTCACATGGTAAGCTTCGACTATAAATAAAAAACTAATTTTCATTTGTAAAGTAACCTAAATTGTGAGAGTTAAAAGCATTAGCAAGTGAGCTCTCAAAGAGTGTAGAAAGAACATTTCCTTGGATGCTAGGAAAACCATTTAAATGTATTGGATTATTGAGTTTCGAGAGTAATTTTTAATTTTATAAATCTCATTTGTTTGTAAAATTATTATCGAGCCTTTACGTTAGCTTTCAAGTAGAACCACGTAAATTATTACATCATTTTCCTTATGAATTTAGGATTTAGAATTTAGATTTATTATTACATTTATATTTCTCTAATAGTTGAAGTCACCATGATATTGATAATTGCTCAACTTGCGCTTCCACAACAAAAAAATAAGTGTCCAACAATAAGTACCGTTGAATGGTTGTCATTCTTTGAGCTTCAATTCCAACGAAGTTTGCAATTCCTGATAATATCAAGTCAAATGGTGGACGTTAAAATTATTGTCGGTGTGCTCTTTTTTCTCGCGTAACATATTTTTATATATATAATAAATTATAATGTCATGAATCATATATTTGTATTAATAAGTAGATGCATGCTATTATTTAAATAAATTTTTTTATAGGTTCCAAAAAATAGTTTATAGAACCACTATCACAAAATCAGAATTATTAAAAATTTAAAATCCTACGCATAATAGTCAACATGAATTTGCATGTTGTTAATGTTATTAACTATCCCTTTGATTGTCAACATTACTCGAAAGCTATCAAAAAACGAACAGCAACACTCAAGATGACTTCTGACAATGAGTTCTGAGCACGGTTAAAAGTGATCCACGTGTAGACAACATTAACATTCACAGCATACAAATGTGCATTGTGATAGCCAATCGTCAACAAGCATTGTCTGTTGTTATAAGTCATTGTTCTTGTAGTGGTGTAAAAAAAAAAAAAAAAAAAAAGCCTGTAGGGAGTTGAATAACAACCCAAATTCTTAAGAGCGGCTCAGTTTCACAACGAGATCAATAAGCTGCTGTTGCTGGTCTAGGTTACCTTTTAAAATTTAGTTTTATTTTCTTTTTTTTCCCCTAATATCTCATGTAACTCATACAAATCGAAAATAACTTCACATAAATAATTCAAATTCAACTATAATTATCAAATAAAATCATTGAAGTTTAATCTAATAAGATTCCCCTTTATTTAATAGTTAGGGAAACAAGGTCACCGGTTTTGGTTTCTATTCTATGTTTATATAAATACCAGTATCTGAAACTTGGTTGACGTTGGAGTTTAGCATATGATAGAGCAATGCAACGCAAGAGCACATCAACACAGTTATATGATCCAAAAATATGTAGCTAGCAATTATTCTCAATCAAGCCTTTGTTAACGAAGGCGCGCACGCACACACACAACATAACTATATCATCATCAGTTTCCCTAAAGTGCAGGATCACTGTAGAGTTATTATAATAAATCCATACGAATGCGTGTTCCGAATAGGGGTGCTTACAAAGGGATAAAAAGTTGCTGATTCTTATGGATCAAATGCAATACGATGACTGGTAATGCCCGTTCTCTTAGCATGGCAGCCATCCTTGCATGTAATTATTCACGCTCGGGCCTGCTGTGACAACTGATATTGGATCCGCCGGCTGGTATCTGCAGTTCATTTTATTGATTTAATAAGATTACGTAAACTCATAAAAGCATGAAATATGTGTTAGGCACCGCGGTTTAATTTCTTATGTGAAACACTAATTGGGGCTTACCCAATTTGCAACGTGGGTTCACATTCCAAGGGGTGAAAGAAGGCATCACCCTGATGTTGAGGTGGTTTAAGCCCATAACCACAATCTTCCGCACTAGGATTCAGTTGAAGTGTGTTCACTTGGTATCCCTCCATCAACTGCAAAGCAGCACAATCGGCGTGCCTTAGCGTCATCATTAGATAGTTGTATGGTGTGCAATTTGTTATATCAACGGTTTAATAGTACCAGTTTTGCAGTAAACATTGGGATCTAAAGTGCCCAAGGTTTTTTGGGTAGTTGCAAAACTTACCCTTTGTTTGAGGGTCTTATTTGCCTCGCTCAGCATCTGTTCCTGCATTTGCAAGAATTGAAAGGTCAAGTTGGTGGAAAATGAGAACGAATAACAAAGATGAAGTTTAAGACCATACCTTGTGTTGCAGATCAGTAAGGGTATCCAGCATGTACTGAGTCTGTAAAAGTACGTATAATATGAAAGTGAGTTACCTATCTTTTGGATTACATTTTTAGATTATCCTTTATTTAAGTACTTGGTTATATGTAAGATTTATGACTTTGGTGCGATCGGCTTTAAACCCTTTCTTGTTGAATTCTTACCACATGTAACCCTCAACCAATCCAATAGATCAGGTCAGAGTAAACACACGCTTGGCGAGAATCCAACAAATGAGAGAGTAGACACAAGGAAAACCCCAAGTCGTATCTATCATATATTAACATTTAAAATGGTTGATATAATCCAATAAGAGCAGAAACATTTTCATAAAATGCCATTACACAAAAGAAATATAACGATTCTAACCATGCCTCACGAAATTTGCTAGATTTCAATGCAGAAAGTGCTTTATTTCTTTATTCGATATGTGTCGAAAACTGTTATAATCACTCTAGTCCATATGAGTTTTTTACAATATACTTCATAACAATTGTTCTAAACGAAGCTCTAATCTGATGTGATTGAGTAACCACATAGTTACGCATTCTTTACAACATGCGTATTAAAAGAGTAATGTACTTTAATCTTCAAAATGAAAGCATGCATCTAGGGTAGCATATCCACTATATATGCAGATAAAGCTGGCAAGCTTCTCATCATGATCCAAATTATTGAACGTTTAAATATGAATAAGAATAATGTGGTAGATATTGCAGCAAAGCGTACCCTTGTTGATCTGATCTGCTTCAATGACATATCAAGCTGCCTTTCAAGTGACTCAAGCTCTTTGCTGCTTAGAGGGCCAAGTTCCTCGCCAAGGAGATTCCTATTCATATACAAATCAGTGAACAACTATATACATAATACGTTTTTAGATTATAAACTTAAAATTTGTATACCGCTGTACCATTGTCTTCCCCCCCCCCCCCCCAACCAACCCCCCGGGGGCGCGCGAGAGAAACAAAATATCCCATTTCTACTAAAGCTTTGAGCATTGTATTTATCTTGATTAGTTTGTACAACACTTTGGAGATCTTATGATTAGTATGCAGAATTAAATATCACAATAGGTATGAAACTGATTCACCTTTGGGATCTCTGTAGGGCTTCATATCGTGCTTTAAGCTTCAGATATTCTTGCTGGCTACTTAGCTCCTACAACCACAGCAGTACAGCATATTCACAGGATGAATCAATCACATTGAACAACACCATAAAGCAATGAGGACAAGCAGCATTTGCTAGCACTAGGAGTAACACTGAAGGGGCAACAACCATGTTTTCTTTCTTTCTTTTAGTAAGGATTGGGGGTTTTAGTCATTCCACAGAGTTTCTTTTCAATAAATGCGTACATATGAATGATAAGGTGTCAAAATTAAAATTCATGATTTTAGAACCTCTCCTAAACTCAGGAAATTTTTGAGCTTCAAATAACCTCACGTAAAGCATTGTGCATGGACAAGCGTCCAAAGGATGCCTAGAAGTTCGTCAATTTGGGTGGAGTAATTTTGGTTGAATCCTAGAGCTATCTAAGCAGATGGCATAGCATTCAAATTCAATAATAGTTTATTGCATGATAAATAGATAAAAGGAAACAAATTTAACTGTTTGTCAGGAAAGCAAAATATAATTTCGTAGACTATTATAATACCTCAAGCCACATTACATCGTGCATCAACTAGGCACTCCATTAGCAATAGAACTATATATACGGTGGGGAAGACACGAATAAACTTAACTCTAGTGCTCATAGTGCATGTTAATGCTGTTTGATATTTTATCATACTTTCCGAAGTAAATTCTCAATAATAGCAGTATTTCCTTTCTTTCTTTTCAGAGAGCTCGGCAATCCATTAAAATCCGTTTTATCCGTAAGTAATGTACAAAACTTTGAAAAATTTTGACCTATCAGAAGATTAGGACTCAAATCATATTTTCAATTTTACCTTGCATGTCAAAAAATTCTATTCATTGTTTCAACGTAAGAAACTTAAAAGGAATTTGCCTTTGTTTATGATTGATCTTATGATTTGGTTCCAAATAAGTTCGTCCATCAAGGATGCCGCAAGTATGAAACAGGGTTTACGAATTAGGTTCTACCTAGCCTCGATCTTGTTGTTTCTAAATCAGTATGTTTTGGTTATAACAATAAACTCTGAATGTAGATACTTAAAGTAAGCGGCGTCCATTTAGAACCACTACATGCGGGGATCGAATATTAGAATCCCATTGAGCTTTCTGAGTAGGCTATATCCTATGATCCACAAAAGATGCCTTACTGAAAATTTATGTCTTCAAATTCCAAAACAATATTGACGTTTTGGCAGAGCAAGCAATCGAATCAGCAGATAAAAAGGAAAGTTACGCAAAAGATAAATGCATAGAAATAACCATTTACCAGGGCCTCCCTTGCGGACACATTCGGTTCTGGTGCTCCATAGTTACACTTCTGGTACCTCTCAAGCGTTTTGAGCATGCTAAAGTTTCGCAGGGTTATAAAAGAAAGGGAATACATTAACCCTCCACAAATTGTATAATTATAGTAGTCAACAAGGAAAGATGAATTGAAAAAAAAAAAAAAACATTATATGACACATCAAATTAAATGAACACACTCACCGGTAGTTACATTTACTATTATTACTGAATAATTAATCACAATGAGAGAACAAATAAAAGAATTGTATGAAAGGTTATACAAAAAACAACTTTGACTTTGAATCAGACCATAAGCGTTCAAAGATCTCGAGTGGATTGGGTAAAACTGGAAAGAAAGGAAGAAAATTTTGGACCTTCAATAGGATCTGTTTGGTTCATGCTTTAGGGACTGTTATCAATTCTTAGGGCACAATTTGATAGGGAAAAGAAAAAAGAAAAAAAGAAAGAAAATACTCAGTTTCTAGTATTATGTTTCCTTTTCCGTGTCTGCGTAAAATTTATTAATATAAAGGAACACATTATTAACCCTCCACAAATGCATGGAAATGGACATCAGTCTCCAGCTAGTGTTTCCACTAGCAAGGTAATTATTGAAGTTTTAAATTAGAATGGGAGAGAAAGAAAAAGAAGATATAGGCGTCAATTTAAAAGGCTTTAAGCAATATGAGGACATGGAGAGGAGGTTTTAACAAATAATAATCTGATAGAATCATATATAAAATTAATAAAAAAAAAAGGTTAATGACTGATTTTATTTGATTAATTAAAAATAACTGTTTATAAATGAATTAGGACCCCTAAACCTTTAGATATAATCTTAAGATTTTTACGTCCCTCATTTTTAAAAAATTAAATAATATATGGGGATTGCAAATCAAGCTGTCTTTAGTTTCCTTCGTTGTATGGCAAAAATTAATAAAGCATCAAATTATCTAGCGAAGTATTGTAAGAAAGTTTTGGGGGGGAAAAAATATATCTAGGTTTATTGTCAGATTTTATGCTGTCCGAATTTAACTTAAAAAAAAAATAGTAAGAAGAAGAAGAAGAGGAGGAGAAGAAGAAAAGAACATGATAAATACTACCTTCTAATCCAGTGAATGTAGAAATAAAAAACCCTAATTTTTCATACATAATAATAATAAAAAATTAGAAAAAGGAGTTAAATATTAGATGTAGTTAAATCAGTCTTTAACATGTCAATAGTCAATTCATCATAAATCGTTCAGATCTGGATCGTGTGTGTGTTTGTGTGAGAAACAAGGAAGCTTAAAATCAAAAGTGGCTTTGGGAAGATGAAACCCTAGCTGAAGCTCTGAAAGCAGCAGCAGCAGCAGCAGCAGATATGGAGATGTCTCCATAAAAAGAACAACACTATGATCCACTGGAAAGAACCAAAACTCTTATACAAAAGAAAGAACTAACCTTGATCAAGAAGACAGTCTGAGCTGCGCAAATCACTAATAAATGTCTCAATATTTGTCTTGATTTGGTCAGACTCATCCAAGCAGAAATTAAGCATGATTTTTTTTTTTTTTGGGGAGGAAAATTGCAGAAAGCAAGAAATACAATACCCAAAAAAAAAAAAAGAATGGCTCTCCCGTATCAGAATTTGTATATTTAATCTTCATGAGATCTAACTAAACTAAAATCAATAAAATAGCTTGAACTATTTGGAAGAAACCATAAACTTACTTATATCAAGAACAAAAATAAGGTGACTACTTGAAATTAGGTTTGATTTGCTTTGGAAAAATTGAATATTAATAGATCAGGTGAACTTTTTCGAAGTGAGAAGAAAAAAATGAAGCAAAAACGGAAAAAAGAAGAAAACAAAAAAGGAAATAAAAGTGTGGATAGGCGAAAACAAATTGAAAAAAGAGAAAAGACGGGGAGGAAAAGAAAACAAAGAGAGGAAATTAATTAGAGTGAATATAACAGTGATAATAATACATTAGAACATGTAAGAGTGAGGTGCGTGAGTATCTTCTTTTGATGAATTTTCCAGTTGCAGATCTAAACAAAAATAAGAAAAGAGAAACAGTGAAGCTGCTAAAAACGCCGAGACATTCACCAAAAGGGCAAAAAAACTCTCAACTCCAGTCTCCAAAGAAACAATACTTTCTCCTCTTTACCAATTTTTTTTTTTAATTTGATGATCAAAAACAGCAAAAATAATCTTTCTTGTGGTTTCAAGATCCAAAGTCAGAATTCAAAACAAGAAATCAAGCAAAAGAAAGAATCTCTCATAGACCCCCCCTAGCTAAGCCAAGTGAGAAGAGAGAGAGAGAGAGAGAGAGCTTTTTGTGTTGTGTTTCATAATTTTCGTTTAATTATAGCTGTTTAGTTGTTTTGGTGATAACATATATGTGTGCATATGTGTATACCTTGAACTACTGCAAAACTCGTACAGCTTTCCTCTATTGGAGAAAATGATGAGAGCAACCTCAGCATCGCAAAGAACGGAAAGCTCATAAGCTTTCTTCAAAAGCCCATTTCTTCTCTTTGCAAAGGTCACTTGCCTGTTGATCTTGTTCTCTATCCTCTTCAACTCAACCCTACCTCTTCCCATTTTCTTCTCCTTTCTTTCTTCTTCTATCACTATGTTCATATATCTATTTATAATCGATCACTTCTAGTATTATATTATATTGCTTTGGCTATTGCCTCTTCGATCTCTTTCCTATACCTTTTCTTTTTGCCCTATTATTATTATTATTATTATTATTATTATTATTATTATTATTATTATTATTATTATTATTATTATTATTATGAGGTCTGTATGACTTCATTTTGACTCTTATTGTTTTTACATAAGTATGAACAACATGAATGTTACGGAGCGTTATTTTGGTTTTAGCTTTGTAGTCCTTTATTTTTATTTTTGTTTTTATTGTAGGTATCATTATACCCTATATCTTTGATCAGACGGTGAAGAGGCCACGGTGCAAAACCTTAGACCTTTTTTTTTTCTTTTTTATAAAACAAAAAAAAAGGAAAACCTAGACTTGGAAGAGGGGAGGTGAGGTGATTAAATAAACGGGACATTGATACGTGTCGAGATGAGAAGTGAACGAGGTTATTGACAATCCTCACCTGACTATTTCCTACAGTTTCGGCCAACTACGTGTAAAGCTGAAACGGAACGCCTTCCAAGTTCCGTTGTTTTCTATATTTACTGATTTACCCCTCGGGATGGTCTGAAGAATCAAAGATTACAAGTGACTGATTTTACTTAATAAAATAAAATAAAACAAGGCTCAAAGATAAGAATAGATCAGTTTACAAACCCAGATTTCTCTTCATTGCTTAGTTCTGCTTTGCATTCCATAAAGAAAACCCAGATGCCTACGGTATGTGCACCTCCCCCCCTGGCTATAAATTTCAAATTTCTTTTTCCTTTCTTATATTGGCTCGGTGGTGCTTCCACACTTTATCACAAAAATGGCAATGTAATTATTCCCACCATTTTCTGCCTGTTGCACCTCACTCGCCCCAATAATACGACATCGGATCAGCATCCGTTACCGCCTTTGAGTTTAGTTTTGCAAGAAACGAACTCAGGGGTATAGTCCAATTCCATTTATACGATCGTGTACCGAATTGCATTTTAGAAAATGATCATTTAACCGGTGTAAAAGTCCGGCAAAAACTTTACAAATAAGTGACATATGCCATTCTGTGTTTCTTGAATCAGAAAGGAAAATTTATCCCAGAACCCAAAACATTTCATTACTTACATTGCCCAGACACGTGCGGCTAACGCTGGATCATTTTGTCAAGTCCTTCAAATTTGCCTTATCATGATGAGTTTAATGCAGTTCCCTCCACGCATTACTTAATTAGTTCATTGTTAAGGGATTGCGTGAAATAAAGTTAATGCCATGAAGTTTTTTCTTTGTGTGACAAGTGTGATAAAGTTAGTTGAAATTATGAAATCACTACGATTTTTTTTTTTTTTTGGGGGTTCCCCCTCTTTTTCCCGTTCATGTGAGCAAGCAACCATTGGACTTAATTAGCCACCAGGGCTCGATGCATTAGGATGACTGTAGTTTAGTATTGATCAAAACGTTAACTAGGTTTGTGTTAAAAGAGGAAATACTGGATTGGTGTTTCAGAAAAGCACTTTCCGGAAACGTTAAAATTTTGACGAGTGACTTTGATTGAAATAACTTTAAAATAGGAAGAAAGATTAGCTAATGTAACTGCTTTTGACTTAGGAGGCACCAAATCAACCGTGAAAAATACGAGGGGTAATTAAACTATCCGTAGTCTAAGGATGAGGAAATTAAAAGGCCTTTTTTCCAAAAGTCGTGCGTTGAATCAAAACATGTTGCGTGTTATGTGTGGCTGGGAATAAGAAGTGATTATTTGCTTGCTTGTTCACGCTACCAAAGATAGAATAGAGACGGTATGGTTTCGTTAGTGCAGACGCACAAAAGCCACTAAAGTTTAAAATTAAGATTCTGAGTTAGAATCGACTTCTGTCGATTGCGGAATTTGCAAATTCCCATTTTATATTTGTTTGAGACTTTGAGTATGCAAATAAATCCCAAATATAGTCCAAGGAATATATGCCCAAGTTTATTTTGGACTCCAATTTCAATAAGACCCCCCACGTCTCATTAACCCGTATTGCTAAAGATTACTTAGGACTACCCATGTTAATGAAAATTCTATGGTGAATAAACATTTCAAGGAAAGCCGGAATTAGATGTATTCAATGTATTACGTCGATTGTTGACGATGAAGTCATACCCTCTAATACGCGTCTGTATAAGCATAATATTTTTGTGATTAATAATAATACAAATCATTTAGGCGAGATTTTGCACTCATTAATCTCACAAGAAAGTCAAAGCTTTAACTATTTTTCATTTAATCTGATTTTGAATTTTGATTGCGTATTTCTATGGAATTCTCTCTTATGTTTGGTGAGTGAATTATGTGTTATTCTAATACACGTGAGGATAGACGTATAAAACGTGCTCATATAATAAATATAATTAGTTCCAATTGATCGGTATTGATAACAATATCAGTAGATCTCTAATTATATAATATAGATTAATAATTAAAAAAAAATCAACCAATCAAAGAAAAATTTAATCTCAAAGACTAAGATAATGTCTTTTACGGATTCATAAATATTGCCACCTCCACTGCACCAGTTGTTGCTCTCATATTTCCCATTGACCGGTGGATAAAAACTGATGAAAGCGGGGTTAGAACGATAGCGTGGGGACCAAGACAAAGCATATAAATTGCACTGAGACAAAACCACCACGTGGGTTCGTCTCAGAGACTTAAAAGAAGGTTCAATGACTGCATTGCTGTCCAATGATTCATGACCTTGGCACAACTTTGCATTGGCCGATCAACCAATTAGTTGTTTGCATCTCATTCGGCTCATTAAGAGTGTACGCACTGTTCCTGCCCGCGGTTAAAAATCAATAATGCCTTCGCATAGTGAAGGTCCCCCCCCCCCCCCAACACACTAAGAGACAAATCATACATGTACCAGTAACATCAAAACCTACCTTGGCCAACTTTCTGCTGGTTGCGCTCGAGTAAAATTTGTTCGCAATTTATTTTGAGTAATACTCTCCAATTTTAAGAGCCAATTTAGGCCATGGTCGTTATCGTAGTGTTGAATTAATTGCTAGGAAGAGTTTAGGGTCGAAATGTGGCATCAATAAATAACAATTGCCATAGCTTTATTATTATTATTATTGGTAACAACATCGTCATTTGGCGTTACAAATGTTTTATAACACACATTGAGCAGGTACACGAGTTGCATATGCAACCCAAAAAAAAAAAAATTTGTTTCTGATAATTTTTTTTTTAAAAAAAAACACAAATATTTACTTATGGATGCGCAATAGTCATGCCCAAATATTTGAAAACAAGATCTTACCTTATTGCTAGGGCGCCATTGATGTTGTAAACACATATGAAAAAGATATTAGGATAGGTTACCTTAATTTCGGGGCACCTTTTGAGCACGCACTTCAACTCGAGCATCCTTTGAACACCCACTTCAATTCGAATGCCAATATTTCACAAAAATAGTAAAAAGTCAAATAATTTATATCGTAATTATATATCACAATCCCTAAAGGCTTAGGATCAATTTGATAATGTAATAATTTTTAAAATAATTGTTATTAATTATATTGTACAAATAGTTAGTTATTAAGATAATCAATTAAGTGTTTCATAAAATTTTTTTTTAAAAGTGCTACATGTTTTAAAATCAGTCAAACACGCTTGGTAAATCTTACGATAAGAATAAAAATAATTGAAAGTAACATGACATTGAATAAAATTTATTTACACATCTATAAACATATATATGCATATAAATGTGTTATTGCTTATACATAATACTGTCGCATTAATTTACAACATCAATAATATTATCAAGAAGTCATAAAATTCTATCATATGTTCAATACTCATTATATAGTGGATACAAATTTATATTAAATAGTGTCCTACGTATCAGATGAGTTCTCTCTCTCTCTCTCTCTCTCTCAATACATCCGGTTCATTTTTGAACTCAATCGTAAAAATAATCACAAATATGATAAAAAAAAATAAAGATACCATAAATTTGTTGCTTGTATTTTATACACCTCACCACACACTTGACCGTTTGATTGCGACAATCGACCAAAACCAGTCCTGCCTTTATATCCACACCCTTCAAACATCAATCGAAATGGGGGCCACTAAACAAAATTAGCGGGTCTACTCTTGTCAATTGCAGCGGCAAACATTTAAAGTGACGGTGAAATAGTACAACAACAATAAATAAATAAATAAACAAATGAAATTAGATGAGTGGTCGAATGTGGATCCAGTCACCATTATTTGTAAGAGTTGCGGTGTTGTCAATTTGGAATAATTTCCTTTTATTAACCCACTTCTCTAATCAAAGTGGCTGCTCTCCTTAGCTATGTGAATGGTACATTGTAATTGGTCATTAAAAGAATCCAATATATGTATGGAGCCACATTTCGTAAGAGTATACATATATACATACAAATTTATATTAGGGTTTGACGTAAAAGGGTTTGACGAAAGAAAGTGTCCTTATAATTTAACCATTTTTTGATATTATGTGTTTGCTGCTTCTTCGGTGAAAACTAGGAACCCAACAACAAAAGTATTTTGCATAAATTTAGATTATTCACATCTACAGTCTTTACGCAACTTTCCCTTCATTTCATCACCTCTTATATTCATACACACACACACACACAGAGACACAAAACAAAACCCAACCAATTTAGGTACTGTTTGGGCAGGACCGATGTGCTTTTTGAATAAGTACTGGAGAAGTGCTTCTGGAAAAGAACTTTCGGAAACGTTAAAGATTTAACCAACGTATTTAAACATAGAACTGGAATTGAAGCAGAAGAAAAGGAGATTGGAGTCACAGCCTCACAGGGGTTCTTATTGTGCGCAAGTTGAATTATTAGCTGTTGGGAAAATATGGGAACTGTGTGTTGGGGACCAAAATGAAAGGAAGGCAAATTTCATGAAAATGAATTCAAATGGGTTTTGGAGTTTTGAATGAGGTGAGTGAGACCCACAACCACACAAGTACGTCTAATCAATGTCAGATTTCATTCCATTTTAAGGAAGGCAGATTTCAACATCACCATAATGGCACGTGTACTGCATACCAATTTGGGGTTACTTCTCTTTAAGGAAGTCACGTCTAGTGGGGTTCTCTTCTGAAGCCCCACAATTAAAAGTCCTAATCTATCAGCATCGGCACGGCAGCACATAAACAAGTGGCTGCCTTTTGCTAGTTTTCATTTTGCAAACGGGGCGCCATTTTTACACTCCTCTTCTTGTGAATTGTGCTTTGCGAGGGTGGCTAGTGGCAAGTGGCGAGTGGCGAGTGGCGAGTGGCGAGTGGCGAGTGGAAGAACCGTATCTTGTTCTCACATCTCATTTTCCTGAGCTAGATTAAAATATTAAGTAGAAAAGGTTAATTGGCAGAAAGAAAATATCAGATGATAAATGATAATATCTCTCAAGTATTATATTTACTCTGTCATTTTTTTTCTTTTTACATTTTTAATGTCCAAAATAAATAGATTTTTCTTATTTATTTATTTAAAAGACAGACAAAGGATGCAATTCTCCCTATGAACTAAATATTGCACTAGGGTACAATAATTTACATGGTCCATCTCATTTAATACCTTCTCAATAATTTGGTAATTAAGAATATTCTAGCAATTCATCGATACAACCTCAATGATGTCTCACTGGCTATCCACACAAGCGGGTTCCTATTTGATTTGAACTCCGGAACCATGGCAAATACTATGTTCAACTCTACATACTACAAGAGTACAGACTTGAGCCGTAGGGCGACACTTGTGCATTGACTAGTTGGGAATGTTGGTTGTTATTTGAGTTGAAAGATTTTCTTTTGCGTCTTTTAGATGCTTTCTAGTTTTCTTCTCTAATGACAAAAACTCTATAACAACAATACTAACACATTCTCATCTGTTAAACTAAATACTAATGAGTAAACAGTAGAATTTGTCGCGTATTCACATGTACTTAGGTCTAATAACAAAATAATAAAAATAAACACAAAATGACAAATGAGAATAATGTACGTGGGATTGGAATACACGACGTCTTAATGAACCCGCCTAATTAATAAGTTACTAAAATAACACACACACACACACAACTTTGCATGTAAAATTGACCATCCCTGCAGGGTGGTGGTGGTTTCAAAAGGACATGCAGGGTCAGTAGTGAATATATAATGCACAGGAGATGCGTTGCGTGCGATGGAACTTGAACGATTAAGTAAATGGTGATGGGCATTTGGCTGGCGATGGCCAATGGGCACCAGAACTTTCTTCACTTTTATTTCTCATCAATAATGCTTCACTTTTGGATCCTTTTTTCTTCTTTTTTTTTTTCAACCACCGCACATGACTCATGAGAAAAGCCGAAAGTTAACAGCGACACATATTCTCAACTAATTTCTAAGCAGAGATGGTAATTATCTTTGATAAGTTTGATGGCTATTTTCGAATTGATAATATTCTCTTTTTCATAAGATCCGTAAACGCATTTGATTGGTATTTGAAACTGACTCTCTCTCTTTTTTTCTTTTTTTTATTTTTCCCTCTCCATCAGATAAAATCATCGCAAAACAATTTTTTACTACTAATTTATTGGAAGAGGAGGGAAAAGAATACCCAATGGTTTGCCTAATGGATTATATACTAGACTCATTAAACTAATTAATTAGAACTCACAAATCAGCTTTGTACCATAATTCGGACAATCCTCGATGTATCATAGTGAAATTACCAAACTTAATTAGTTTAATATATATTATAACAAAGGAACTTGTACGGACTTAGAAAGTAATGTTATGTTAAATAGAGAGACAAAGACAATTTCAGAAGTTTTTGATCATACCCACCGAAGGGAGAGGGGTTTTTATAGATAATCAAAGCTAAGTACTTTTAGAGAAGCTCGTTATAACAGCACCGATTTTGGCCAAGTACTTGGGATCACTTTAAGGTTAAACAATTTGGCTGTAAATTGGGTTTTGATAATCTTTAATTTCGTAAACCAGAAAGAATGTTGTATTGACTTGTCCATGTCATAAATGGATGCGAGCAAATAATCCAACAAGTGAGCTGGTATTGACAGCAGCTTGTGGGAGGCAGGTGACAGGTTACGTCTTTCATTCTGTAGGTTTTGCTTGTCCGCAACTGCAATTGGAGCCCCCGCTCATCTTCTCAACTGGAATTATTATTTCCAGTTTAGTGGTTTATGCTGCTAAATCTACCCGCACTAATAGAAAACAACTATTGTTCCAAGAGTCAACAATAGGCTAACAGCGTTAATCTTAATAATCTCACATTCAAGAGAAATCTTAGTGCTTTGATATCTAGAGGTAGCAATTTGAATGAGTACATAATCGTGTTGCGGCAGATTCGGGCTATTTAACTACTAACTCGACACAATTATTAAATGTATCATAATCGTGTCACATTTTTCATATATATATTTTTTGAGAAGTTTAATTTTTAAACGCGTTTTACTTTATTTTTCTAAAACAATGTATGCTTTTAAAAAAGAATGAAAAATACCACGAATTTCTATGGGATAAAAAATAAGTCAACACAATAAAATCAACACAATAGCTAACGGTTTCATAAATGGGTTTACATAATCATGACATCTTAAGTGAACCTAAACTTGTTAATTTCATCTGTTAAATTATTACCTCTGTGCCGAGAGTATGGGGGAGAAAAGAAAGGAAAGCATGTTTCAGTCTCAGTAGTTCTGAAATCGAAGAAATCTGTTTAGGTTTCATTCATTTTACTATCACCACAGAAAGAACTGTGCTTGTATCAGGTAAGCTGTAACCATATCAACGGACTAGTAAATGAATAGAGCTTCTCTGTCTGTGAGAAAATAATTGATGGCAGATGAGATGCCAATCACATGAAGCCCATATGTGCTTGTCATACTCATAATAATGCATTATGTGCATGCATGTTGCACACTCAGATAGCTCCTTTGTAAGTGGAAGCAAACGAGCAGGTCACATTCCAATTTCTAAATATGTAAGAAATAATTGAGTAGCTCACATGATGCAGTAAGAAAATTTTGGAAACCAATTAAAATTTTAGCTGAAGATGTTTTTGAATTTCAAAGAAACAAGGGGGGTTAAGGGCATGTAAAAGTACCATGACATGAAGTAAAATTTTTCAAGAATGTTTGAAAATGAAAAAGCAGAAGAAAAAGGGCTTTGTGAGGTTTTCAATCAATAAGAGAAATTAGAGCATCTATTGGATTACTCTTTTTAATCATTAATTAATATAGTTACTATTCTATAACAAATTCTTTCCATTACCATAAAAATAAAATAAACTCAATCTGGTGGTATGCATCTAATAACAAAATCTTCCCCCCCCCCTTCCTTTTTTTTTAAGAAAAAGGTAGTAGAGCAAGTAAAACTGCATTGATTTTTTTAGCTCTTTAGAATTCCAATAAAAATGGCTACCAAATAAAATTATTGAAAACCCACTACTCAATACTTAAGGGTCAAAAAACTCATTTAAATAACAATTCATTTAGTGTATATTTGGTATGACTTATTTAATAGATATAAGTGTTCATTTAATCACATAAACTCTTATCATAGTTTTTATTATTGTTTGCTTTTTTTTTTAGTAGAGTTTTTATAACTTAAATAAGCTATTTTACCTTTACTATCAAAAGCTTAAATTTTAAACTTTTGAGAGTAGAGATTGAAAAGTTTTTTAAAATGTTAAAATATTTAAAATATTATCTGGCTATTTAATAATCCTATTTTATTCTTTTCATAACATAAGTTTTTTAAAAATTATCTATTCAAATAATTTTATAAATTTTTAATAAAAACTGTTATTGATAATTAAATAATTAAAATTTTTTAAACAAAAATTTTATTTATAAAAACTTTACTAACAAAAACTCTGGTTAAATAAACTCTACTTAAAAAATCATATCAAACTAAACCTTACTATTGGACAAAACCAAAATTTGAGTCGTGGCTTAGAATAAAAAAAATATAAGTTACAGCCTACCGATGCTTTATATTAAAATTCTGTTAGTATTGCAATTGTGAATCTATCAACAACAGCCATAAATACAGGCCCTAAAGCATGAGCTCCAAGATCATAAATAGTCCTCTCCGAAGGGGCAAATACTTGGAAGTGTCAATTATGTATTAGTACCGGTGTCGCTTTATTAAATGCGAAAACACAACAGTTATGAACAGTCTCTCGTATTGTAAATTCGTTGTGAGGCCAACAGGCCTGGGCAAGCTATGGTGTCTTAGGCCTATACTGTTTATACGATGATCAAGTCATTATCTTAATACGAGGTATTTAGTTGGGCTTTCACTTTCCAATTAGAAACACAGCGGTCACCGCTAGATTTGGTACGCTCAATTTGCAATTTACTCGCAAGGGCATCGCTATGTTTATATTTAAATTTTCCAAAAAATCAAGCCATCTTGGTGATGAAGCATCCTTGTAAAAGTTAAGAGAATTCATTTTTTTCCTGGGGTATCCTTCAAATTCAAAGAAATATGATTGGATGGATGCTTTTTGTTGAATGTTACGAGGGAATATATTCAAAATCTTCCTATACCTCGTGTGCTTAACGCGTAGGCATGAATGCTGCTGTATTATTATCTTTTTCCACGTTTTATACGTCACTGTCACAGGATAATTCGGAGATTAATTTTTTTATTTTTCTATCATTTTTTTTTTTTTTGGATTCACCGTGTTTTCTAAGTATTAAGACATCTCCCTTAATTATAAGGCTTAAAGCTCTTGACATACATCTAAAATTTAAAATAATTAATGAAATGACAAGAAATAATTTATGTTATTAGTATTGTAGAACTCAACAAAAGACGCCCACTAGTATATATTGGCCACATCAATGCGTCCATACAACACACTAAATTAATTATTGATTAACTTTGGAAGAGGCTCAAGGCAATCTCCTTTCTTTTAGCATATAACGATTTTAATTTAGCCTAATATGTATTATTAATTAAAAAGAGTTGGTATTATATCATAGGATGAGAGTTTTTAGGCTAAACGCTAAATACACTATAACTGGTCACTTATATTAAGCTATCTCCGCCTCCATTACAATCGGCTCTCTTTCTCGTTTGAATCGCTCCTGCACGTACAAAATATATTGTGCTGCCTTCACATCAACGTCCTCGTCCCCAGCATAATCACGAAAGGCGAAGCCATTGGAGTCACAGCGACCGCCGTTCATCATCGGCAGAGTTTGCACGGTTGAAACATTTGGCAAATCTTGATGATGATTCAGATAACTTACAGTAGGAGTAGTAGCATTATTTCCAGGAGGGGGGCTATGGCCGGGCCTCAGGCTGATCACCTTGTTATTATTGCTGACACGTCGCATTTGCGGCCAACTTCGTCTGGTCATCACTTTTGAAAATCTCCTGTTCAGCTTACTCTTAATCAACCCTCTTGGCTCGTGCTCTCTACTCTCCATTAGAGCTGCTTAATTAACTGCTTTAGGGAGGCGTAGAGCGGTGTCTTATTTAATAGGGGTTTGTGGATAGGGATGAGGGTAATATCTATATCACAGCTCTGGATCGGCCCCACTTTAATTCCATCAGATGGATATTTGTTGTTTATCTAGAATTTTGTATCCACATTGTATGGTAGTGCAAGGGTTAGATAATATATTCCCGTCTATTTTTTTCAATAGAGCTTGGGGAAATAGCATGACATTATTTACATGACGTGGGACTATGATTATGGATAACTTTGATGATTATACTTTCACGACCAGCTGCTAGAAAGATTTAGGATCTTCTTTTTCTTTATTTCTTGATCTTTGATGTGTGTTACTAATTCGTACTTGCCGAAAAATTTGAGCTCATAATATCTTTGTACAGAAAACTTAACCCCTTAGAAAGGAATCCTCAAAGCAAGCATGCATAATAATAAGGCCAAAGCACTCAAATTTTAATCTAGGCAATTAATAAGGAGGGACACGAATCATTAGACCGACAAATACAAAGAGCTAGACATGCTTTCTCCTTTGATGCTTTATTCCTAATTAGCTAGTGCTAATGTGATAGAATGTGTTATGAGGCATCAACTATGAAAGTGTCTAGCATCTTTACGGCATCGTTTTCCTAGTACCCAACCGCCACCACCATAACCCATGACCTGAGATCAAATGCTATTAATTAGATCACCCATTTTCCCAGCACGCTAAAAATTGGCTGTCCAGATTTTTCTGTCTTTCTTTATTTTTTCTTTAGGTTCTTGAGCTACTCTATAAACAGAAAAATTTGTTTATATCTGTCAGTTAATTTACACACTCATATATGTTTGGAAATATTCTTATGTAATTGTATAACCTTAGCTTCTATTAAACAACTAGAATTTATATCGAAACTTTCATGTGGCAGAAGCATCTGCAAAAAATCATGTTGCATTAATTGGAATGACATGACAAGGCTTCCCATACAAGTGGGTGACAATGAGAGACATCACGTAAGATCATAAAAGTCTCCAATCAAATGGGAATACATTTGAATGAGATTAATGCACAAAACGAGAAGATCAACCCACCGTTTCGGGGATACAAGTTAATTCAGAGAAAAATATATTCAAAGTTTATGTTTAGCATCTAAATGATCTCTCTGCTACACAAATGCAGCAATATCAGAAACATCAGCGGTTAAGACCGCATTTTATTAATTGGAACCTACTAAAATGGTCAGAAGCAATGGCACCTACAACTACTCCCAAGAGAAGGAGAGTGACTGGTGAGTTCCACTTGTAGATGACTCATCAGGGGCAGGGCCAATCTCAAATGTAACTGGGTCATGAAGGCTGGCATTACTAGGCTGAACAACCATTCCTGCTCTACTGTAATTCAGGCTTGGAATCAAGGACTGTGCTGGAGGGGTCAACTTTGAGTCATTCTGCGCAGTGTGGTTCAAACCAACCCCCCGAGTCTGAGGCTGTGGTGATGACAGAAGAGAGAGAGCACGATTTGAATGGACAACTCTGTTTAACCTGCTGAAGAATACTTTCTGGCTGCTGCTGTCACAATTCCCCAATGAGGAATTGGCAGTGAGTAGTGGTTGACAGACAGAAGAAGCCCTCGGGAGTGCAGAAGTGGCTGTGCCTTCTAAGAATGGGAACTGCTTCCCTCCTTTGTCGTCATGGGAAGAGGATCCACGAAACAAGCTCCCATTAGTGAAGTCTAGCTGCAAGTGATTGTTGTGAAGCATCCCATCAGTCTTGGCCTTGACTATGCCACTCCAAGCAGGTGGCACCACACTTGTAGAGAATAATTCAGGGCTGCCAAATGGTATAAATTTAGTACCTGCTCAAGAACAAGTTTACTGTTAATTGAAATGAACTTAATCACCATGTGGAATCATGGAAGAGTTAAGCCAGCATTCAGCTCAGCACTCAATAATTGCGAAGGCTCTTAGTGAATTCAGAAATCAAAATTAATAATTGACCTTGAGGATTGGAAAGAAACCTCCCCGAATTTAAGGATAGAGAATCTGGTTGAGGCTTCCTACGTCGCCGATTATGTCCATCAAGTCGTTTCCTGCAGCTTCTCTTTCCCTCGTCAAACTCCTCCAATGAGTGAAACCTGATAAATTGTTCAATAGAAATTTAGCCTTAAGAACACATAAATAAGCAAAAAGTGAATTTTTTGAGAAGCAAATCTGAGTAAGACATCTTTTATGCAGCTCAGTTTTATGAGAAATAGTCCCTTGCCTGGAGAATCTGATAGAATTACTGTTGATGGCTACTATAAATGCCTTTGAGAATTAAATAGCAATAAAGATCCTGTCTCATCTAGACTTGGCTATTCAGCTGCTTATGCATAATTTAACCTTCAAAAGAACAAACAGATGCCATCCTCTATTTCTTTGTTAACTCCAGCAGCGAAGTAGTTTCTTCAAACAGTGTGGAGGTGACAACAGAAATCATTTGCTTTCTGAATTTCGGGACCATTGACATAAGAAATGCTAAACAGCAAATAAAAATCTTCCCAGAGAGAAGTTCAAGAGTGTGTAGTAGAAATATTATCTAAATCTAATGGTGCTTTGGTCAAAACAAGCCAATAGAATCTGTCCTAAACACAGTTCAATAAAAAGATGTATCCGTCCTATCTACATGATACAATCCAAGAACACTGAAGAATATACCTCGGTAAAAATTAAATTGAGTGGTATTATAAAGAATAATTAAACAACAGGAATGCAAAAATGATCCAGAAGCACCCATTTATTTCTATCTTTACAAGCTTATTTCTACTCTTACCTGCTGCACTGCTGGCAAAATCGCTGTTCCCGACCGTGAATACTTACTCTGGGGGTCTTAGAATGAAGCTCACAAACTTTATGGCGTCTATGATAGTCCCGGCATTTACCAAGGTCGGCTGTGCATCCATCAACCAAGCAAGAAGGAATTTGGGAGCCATTGCCAGGCACTCTGGCTCTCTTTGAAGAACCAGCAGCTGATGATTCCATCAACGATCCCTCAGAATACTCAAGTTCTATTTTCTAACTTGTCCTCCAAGTCAACCTAAATATTCCGAGCTTTAAGTCCACAAAGCAATGGCTACCGGACCCAGCAACTAAAGCAATTAGGAGAACAGCACCTTCCAAGAGATTGTCATGTGGAATATTTTCCTGTACGTACTTCTATTTTATCTCGTCACGCTCAACTCCTAGTAAAAAATATCACATAAAATTTCAGAATCTTTACAGCAAGAATAAAAATCAAACACACAAATTCATGTCTAAGCTTCTAACTCTTATTGTTAATCAATTATTATCATTATAAAAGACTTCTGATGTTCCCTTTAAAGAACATGAAGAAACCTCATTTAAAGAATTAAATAACTACTAGATTTAGGAATAAGGGTATGGTGAAATTCTCATACATGTAAACTTGTCACTACATTAGCCTTAAGAGATTTTCTTTTATTTTTCTCTTAGTTAAGAAAAGCTACGACTCTAACAACCATTTTCTAGTTTTTCTTGTGAACAAAATTATATTCACTAGTGAATTACAAATATCCTTGAACTGTGGTAACTGCCAAAATTTGGGAAATTATATTTTCTAATCAAAGTCCAAAGAAACCCAAAAATTATAAACTCAGTTGTATGAATTCATAAAATGCATATTATCTCAAAAACAAAAGCCAAGAAAGCTGAAAAAAAGTTAACATGAAAGTAACCTGAGAATCCCACAAATCAACCACTTAAAAGGCAATTCACAGAGAATCCTCTCTTCCCAATAGCAAGAACTGAAAAAAAAAAAAAAGGAAAAAGAGAAAAGGGTAAAAGAGAACACTTTCAGTGTCTTGAAGACAAAGTGGTTAAAGTTGAGGAATAAGAAGAAGATAAAAGAAAAGACAAGATAAACAGATCGGAGTGTGCTTTTAAGTTGAAGAACAAGAAAGAAAGAAATACAGAAAAAAGAAGAAGACAACACTGACAGAACTTGACTTTGGCAGCATTTATTTACTTACGAAAGTCCAATAAAAAAGCTTTTGCTAGCTCTAAGCTACTTGCTGCAGCTAGTGCTTACTCAGTAGCAGAACAAGAAGCCAAGACTGCGAGAGATTTTTGGATAATGTATTCAGCTACAGACGCTGTCTGAGAGAGAGAGAGAGAGAGAGAGAGGGAGCAAGTAAAAGCTAGAAGGTAACCATGAATGGTAAAGAGAATAGTCATTGCAAGTCTTCTCTCATTCCCTTTTAGGCTTGCCGCTGCCTTGTTTGAACAGGAGAAAACTTTTGTAAATTAATATTTTAATTTGCTTGAATAAACAAATCATGGGTTATTAAAAAGACAAAAGCCAAAGAAATGAGTGGCAAAGAAAGTGACAGGGTGTTGTTGCTTTCATCTTTTCAAGTTAAGAAGGAAAGATAAAGAAAGCATTGAGTATATGAATTTCTTGTGCTTCGTATAGCATGAAGTTTGTTAATTTTTTGGGTATTTATTACTTTCTCCCCTGAGCTTTGTTATTAAGGGGAATCCTCTCGCCAAAATTTGTCGTTGGATTCTCTTCTAATCTAATACAGTCTTGAGTGTTTGTGTGCAACAGTACAAGTTTCAAGGATGAAAAATGAAATATAAACACACACACATCAAGTCAACATCAAAAGTCTCTGTCCTATGGATGAGATGCAAACTCACGCCATTATTTTGTTCTGGAAAATTATTGCCGGCTTTAATGCATGGGATGGTTTTGTTACCTTTCATGGCCATAATTTGTCATGTGAATGAGCAGGCAAAAGGTGATGATTTATGAAGATGATCTAATCATGGCTTAGAATCTTTCTACAAATTTGATGCTTTTGCAATTGTTTTTCCTTCAAAATAATGTTGAAATCTGATTATGTAAGCTTTTTAGAATTCAACTCTGAATTGAGTTTTGCTGGGTGTTAAATTTAGGGTCAGAATTTATTTTGTACTTTTGTATTTTCTATTTTTTCTTATCTGAGGATCCTGAACAAGGACTTTAACCAAAAATTTAACTCTGGTGTAAATCTTTATTCTATATGAACAGAGCAGACTGCTTTTCAAATATTTTCTTAAAGTATTCCTCCTTACCGTCTATTTTTTTCATCCAACATCTCAGTGTGTTTTAACTTTTATTTAGTAATTTCAACCAAATCTCAACTATAATGAAGTTAAAAAAAAAATCACAATAATAAATTGAAAATTTAATAAGGAGCAGAATATTTCGAGAACCAACAAAAAGAAAACTGTTTGCAGATCAATAAATCTTGAAGCTCACTATAAAAGAACCACCCCACCCACTTAAAATATCATCTTTTATAAGTCCTAAGCTGCGAGGAGTTGATCTTAATCCCCGCCCCGTGATTAAAGAATTCAGACGAAAAAGTTTCATCCTCTAATTTGTTGTTTAAATAATCACTTTGCTTTGGTCTTGATTGCCCATTCTTGGATACCCATCACGAAGAATACAAGCTACAGAAATGGAAAGCTTTGGTCATGTTCCAATCCAACAAAGCCATTTTTTAATGTTTATTCATCGTAGAAATCTAGATCATAAAGAACATTACATACTTCTTTTTCCCTAGGCTCTCCATTGGCCATTGCAAATAGAGTAAGCTAGGCGGCTAGCTACCATAGACACAGCGCAAGTTTTACTTTTACAACCCAAAAATTTACTGCTTCCAAATTGTCTTACAAATTGAGTAAAAGCTAAGCCAAACCTTCTGTAGGTGAGACTTTTAAGATTTTTAATGCATTTTTAGATAATTGACCCCACACCTTTCAAAACAAAAATAAAAATTATTGACCCACCCACCCAAAAAATTATACAAAAGGGCAGTGTAGTGTTATATTTGTCTTTTCCAATTTATTATACGGGGCCAGCAACAGAAACAGATTAACATAAAATTTAATAACAAGAACAAGTCCAACTCCCAACTCCAAAGGTGACGGGTCCGATAGCAATAACATGGCCTTACTGTACTCTTGCTGCAATTCATTAGACATGACAAGGGTCCCAAAAGTGCTTTTTAGGGTCCCATGACAGCCATACCTCGCAAGAAGTTATTAATGGCTCGAAAGTTACTGATGAATGATTATACCAACCACGCATGTATAATTTCACTTCACTGTTCTTCTAGGCTAGCAAAGGAATATGAAGCCCGGAGGCAGCATTTTGCGCTCAATGCATAATTAAAGTTCCTATCAAACCATGTATGTCATTATTGGTATTTACCGATTTATAATTTTTAAGTTAAGAGTTGATCTAAAAAATATTTTTTTTATAAAATAAAAATTAATTATATATAATACATAAATTTTTAAATAATAATTTAATAAAATAAGAAAGAAATTATAGATTTTTATCACGTGTACAGTGAATTAAATTAATTTAACTTTTAAGACCTAATAAATAAAATTTATTAAATATTTTAATAATATCGTACTAATTTAACTTTAAAGGCACAACAAATAATGCGGCTTTTAAAATACAACTAAATTAATCTTGTATCAAATAAAACCTTAAACCTACTTCTTTCTCAGCTCCAGCAGATATTTATTCTGTATGGTTGTTCATTACACTCTCATTTAAGCTTTTATTTTATATATGTATATATATATATATATATATATATATATATGTATGTATGTATGCATGAGAACATGATGGAATGGCGAATGACCGGAATGTCACAAAAAACTAAAGTGACCCACCCAATCATTTCGGCGACAAAATCTCATCGCTCGTCATTTTTATTCGTTTCCTATTTTTGGTATATTTTCCATGAATTTTCCTGTCAGTGAGAATGTTAGAAAATTATTTAACTAGAGGGTGGTATTCAAGCATGTTAAAAAATAAAAATACCCTAAACGACGCTGCTTAGAAAGTCTCCGTAGACTTAAAGCAAATATTTTATTTTATATATTGGTTCATGAAATCTTCTCCCCTTCCGATTTAAAAAAAAATTATTTTTAAGTTTTACACTATTATTTATTTATTTATTTAATGGATTTCACTAATAACATTCAGTGGCTAGTGATATAAGATGACATAAGATCGAATCCCGTGCACATTAACATAAAATACTTAACAACAATACAATCAATTTCCAAATCTGAGACCCCATAAGACAAGATATCATCTCAGAAATTGAAACGTGAATTTTGTGAATTTCTGATATTTACAAACAATGTCTAATTTTTATCATTTTTCCCTTGCATGTAATCTAATAGAATAAAGAGATTATTATTATTATTATTATTTTGTTTACGCAACATAATATATTCCAAGATAATCAATTACATAACACTGTATGGTGTGTTAAGTAATTGATTATCCCACAAAAGGAATTCGGGATGGAAATAAATAAGAGTTAGTGAGCAATATAAGATACAGATTTTAAGATCATTGTCGATTTAAATCTCATTAACCAATAATCCCTTCCAATGATTGCATGCATGGTCCAAATGGCTAACCCGAAACAGGTATAGTTTACCACTTAAAACGAGGACATCTTGTAATGTAATCATCAAATTTTACGGTAATTAAATTGATTTTTCACCATGGTAGGTCATGCTCTGGTACACACACTGAGGTGCAGATCACCATCATCAACTGCTTTATAGAATAATGCAAATCGTTGCGGTCAAATAGTCAGTAATCTGATCACCATTCATTGGCACATAATTTGCAAATTCGACTGGGCTGCGCTCATATCAGTTTTACCAAAGTAAATGTTACCAGAGGAAAATCACAAGAGGTCGTTTGCACTGTTTTTATTTTTCAAACTATTTGGTTGGACAGACCTACTGACGACTAACCACCAGTCGATCCAACTAATCCAATAAATTAATCTTCAAAAGCCGAACGCTTAAACAAACTTCGATGAATTTAAGAGCTGGTCCCAAACGGCAACTATTTGCCAGAACCACTCTCTGTGGACACACTAGTCTCCATCAGGTGCTCAAACAGCCAAACCAAACCAAACCGAACTATTGGGAGGAAAGAAGATCAACCACCGATGCATTGTTTGGGTAGTTTCTATTTTCTAAGATATAAACCATGCTTTTCAAAACAAAACACAACCCACCGTTTCCACATATAGATTCAGGTTTGCCATTGGGGCGCTGCTGCAGGGGCAGGGTAGAGAGCAACTTTTATTGGCTCCACCAGTGAATATGCCATTTTGAGTCTTTAGGCCACCAAAATAATTTTTTAACAGTGGGGTCCCTTAAGTAAAATATCCAGATAATAAAATGATATTTTATTTCATTTCAACTCATTTGATTAGTAGAATATATTAGTCATTCAGCTTGCCTAACACATTAACTTGTATAAATAAACAATTTGGAAAAAGCAAGAGACAATTGATGGAATCTGGTCCACAACAAAATATAAATACAATCCGCAGGAGGTCCACAGCATTAAGCCCCTACAGATGTCCCGAACTTCCGCCTCTTTATGCCGCATTATTGTTCTGAAATTGAAAAACAAAGTGCAGACATAATTAATGCATTCAGCATGACTTTTATTAAATAAAGGTTTACAGGTCTGCATATTTCAGCGCCTGAACTTGGCCGTTTCAGCCTGATCTGAGTGTGGTTGACCAACAATTTGCTACCTGAATAGTAGTGGTCATCTGGCTCTGTTAACCTGATTAAAAACAAATTGAGTAAAACCAAGGACGGCCTGGCTCAAGTAAATAGCCAGAGTCATGAGAAGAACAAGATCTAAGTTCCCTTAAAATTGGCTGAGCAAAAGAAAATGAGCAGTGTGCAATTCATATGGCACTAATTGAGGCTAAGGTTTCATGTTCCAATATGAACTTGTCCTGCCTTATACATTCCAGAGGCAAATCATTCAAAATGGTGTTAGGTCTGGCACAGCATAAGTGACAACAATGACCACATATAGAGTCACCTGCACAAACAAGGGGGCATGCATTCTGTTCCTTGAAATATATCCCAATAGTGGATCCTGGTGCTTTAGCAGGTGCAGACAGGATACAAGCATATTTGAAATCTTAGTGAATTGCCAGATAGCAAACATGCAGCTTCAGATACAAAAGTAATCTTTGACCCTAAAGCCAGTTCATGATACGAGGAATGAAGGGAATTTAGTATCATATTACAATTTCTACCTTAGGTTGAACTATCTTGTGGCTGTCACTGAAGTATTGGTTTGGATGATTAATCCCAGCATCGCACGATGAGCCATGAACAGCCTCAAATGTTAAGGTACATGCCAACTGCACATATTTTACCACGTTGTTCACAGATAATGGTTAAACATAAAGGAGAGGCAGATAAGGGTTCGAACATAAAGGAGAGGCATGTAGCAGCAAATTTCTGAGATGATTGGTAATTAACTACCTGATAGTGTCTGTTTCGCACTTTATCTAATACATCCTCCATTGCTCGACTACCTACTCCCATTCTACCAAGTGCAGCCCTTAAATTTTCCTCACTGTTGGATAGATGTAACAAGCCAAGAAAGATTGACATTAAAAATAAATAAACAAATAGTTAAATACCCCGTAAGAATTCAGTATCAAAAGTTATAGTATTATCAAAATTCCATAGTTAATAACAATAAAAAAAATCTTTAACTTGAATGAATTAGATAACTTCAGAGTAAAAATTTAAATCAATTTTCCCTCTGCCTCAGCAGAAGACTGACCTTTAAAAATAAAAGAAAAACAATAATGTGCTACATAATTGACCTGAAATGACGATAGGGGCAGCCGTGGTGATCTCCCACACCAGGAGTCAGGGGAATGATCTTTTGACAAGAATAAGGGGTATAATCCTGCAATTATTCAATGTTGTTGTAATAGACATGCATGCACACACATACAAATAGAGAGAAGTCTCAAAGGATAAATAGGGAACGGAGGTCAGGGTGTAATTCAACAAGGTATAATTCTAAGACTATCCGTCTTTGCGAAACAATCGCTCAATACTTACAATACGAAGTTACATGAACTCCATTTGTTTCTGATCTGATCTATGATTCAATTATAAACATAGTTTACCAGTCCAGTGATGATAAATATGGCATCAGCAAACTCTTTAAATGACATTAGTTTGATATCTTACCGTTCTCTTCCCCTCCTTTCCATAATTATGGCGAATGCTGTATGCATATTCCTTGTCAAACCTCTCTGCACCGACCTTTGACAGAAAAAGATGAAATATTAGGTATCAACATCGTTCTAGGTCAGGCACCATCCAAGGAATAGATTCCAAGCATGATAAACTGCATAAAAAAATAATAATACTCGGGTGAATGGTGAGTGAAGAGCAGGAAGCAATGGCTAAGGGAAGGTGCTTTTGATGCACTATTATCCTCTTACCAAATGAATCATGCTTGACTTTCCATTTGCAATAATACTAAAAAACCTTATATATAAAAATTATTACAATTCACAAGTACAATAAAAAAGTAATGATTTTCCCCCTAAAAAAGGCTAACAAGAAATAGCACCATTGTACAGTGTATTTACCTTTTGAGAGAACTCAGCTTTCCAGAATGCTAGGGCATCTTCCATCCTCAACCCAACACCCTTCGCATACAAAGAAACGTGAAGAGTTAATGACAGCAAGAAAGCAAACAGTCTTCAGAAAACATATTACTAATTGACAAAACATATTTCAACTTTCATCACTCATACTTGCAAGTTATTCTCTAATTCTCGATATTTTCTATTATTTTCCTCTGATTTTTTTCTTCAATTCCTTCTTGACTGCATAGACAAATGCAGACCCTTAACTGTGTAATTTTGAGGCTTTAGTTTAGAAAATTACTGGCCATCTCAAAAACCCATAAGTAGTATGTGCATCTGTGTGCATATGCGTTAACATGTAAGTTGTAGGACAAAAAAGCAAATATGGATGCTCATGACTGATGCAGGTTCAAAAAGATAAACTGCAACATTTCAACCCTCTAAATTGTTCAATATTCTTATAATGTGAATCATTCCAACATTAGAGTTCCTTGCTTCATGCATCTAAATTTTACCAACAGCAGAAAATCACATACACGTACAAGGAAGAAATACAACCTTCAAAAAGAGGCCTAATTGCATTCTCCCTCCGTGCTTTAAATGATGATCTTCTCTCAGCTGCATGCAAGAGGCATACAACAACTAATCAGAAGAAACATAGAGGCAATACTATAAAGCAAAGATCAAAGAGGAGAAAAGAGAAACTAAATAAAGATAGGAAATAACTTAGAGAAAGGAACGGTTAAGTTCACAATCAAAAATCTTACCTTGTCAAAAAGGTGGCGCATACACAGAGGGAATGAACTCCTAGCTAATTGATCAAGGTCTTTGATTGATATATCACCAAATTCTTTAGGCTGCAGGGGCAGTCAATTTTTAGGAATTAAATTGAACATCTGTGATCTGGTCCAAGGGCAACAGACCATATAATGATATTTAAGTACCTGGGAATAGTCTGGACCCAGATAGCTCATGGACAGGGCCTCCACAATCTAACCAGTACCAGGAAATAAAAAATGTCACAAGAAAAATTCTCCCATCAACATCCAAGGCCAAAATTCAATACTCACAGGAGTTAACCGATCCTTCTCCTGTTCGCTGATGGTGGACGTCCACTTTCTGCAGTCAATAGCTACAACTCATGAGAGATTAATTATCCATCGGATACAGTTCGTAAACAATGAGTCGATAAGATATATTGACAACAGTAGCGTCAATGCTTCAACTAACGATTAAATGATATCGAAGATGCTAGTATTACGTTCCCATAAGAAGTACATGAACAACTATTTTATTCACTTCACAAAGCTCTTACCACCTTGTAACCGAAAGCACCAGGATAAAATCATTGTCTGTTTGTAGAAAAGTATAGATGTTGCAGCAATAAATTATCTCCTAAACATCAACTGTTATAGCCTATGCGAGGGATATACCATGAAGCAAGCTTGGTGATTGCTACGTTTTCTTACTGCACTGCATTTATAAAAGGCCAATGTAGATATACTGAAAAATAAAAAGCTCTTGAAACTAAGTTACCTGTTTGTTAAAATGAGCGCCTTTGATAGATTACTGCGAAACTGTGTGACTAAAAGTGAAACCACCTACATAGAAGGGGAACAAAGACTCATAAATATTCATAATACTGATAACATCCAACACTTCATACTTCCAAAATGTAACAAGAAGCATAATAATACTCACCTGATGCATAGCAACATAAGCATGTCCTTTATGGATATATACTCTACGACCAGCTACAAGTTCTGGAACTTCTTCAAACGGAACCTTCATTTTGGTGGAACAAGTAAATAGAGGTTGGCAAAATAAAACTGGCAAACATCAGATGAATTTTTCCTTCCAGAAGTAGAAAATTAAAGTTCTCAGACATGGCTAACTGTCAAATCACAAGACTGACACCTCTTTCTGATATCAAGATTGAAGACTATGCTAAATATATATTTTTTTTAAATCACCCATCCATGAGTCAGAATAATGATCAATGCAATTTAATTGTGTTAATATTGGTGAAAAAAGATGACACGGGACAGAGGAATGTAATTTTCTTCAGTGCACAATATACATACATCATCATAGGCAACTTGTTTCATCAATCATTTCGTATGATGCAATTTCTTCAATTGATATTTGTTTGCATTTATTACACCAATAATAGGTAGTCAAGCAAAAGTAAATATACCTTGTAGAATATAGCATCAGCTGCCAAGGGAAAGAGAAAAATGAAGCGCATTAGAATAAGAAAAAGACAATATGTTCAAATTAATAATATCTTCTTATCTGTAACCCAACCAAAAGGACTCAATAATAGGGATTACATGTTGTTTCCTAAAATATAGCTAATTCTCCAATTGCGTGTACTAATCAGTGGATCACAAAAAAAGAAATACTGAAGCAAGCAATGAAGGGAATTTGTTTATTGTACTAAATCTGGAGAGAACTTGATTTTAAAATTCTTGTAAATTTCTACCAGCGACCTCATTTTAATTTTGCCTTAACTGCCGGCAACTGGTATGATTTATAGGAATATTTATTTTACAAACTAGAAATTATTCAATTGTTGCATGTCCAGCATCAGGTCGCTAACAAAGCCAAAATGAAATATGCTCACCAGTAGGTAAAGTCTGATCAAAGGAACGTGCAAGTTGTTCCAATTTTTCCTTTATATTCTGTGGGGGAGAACATGTCACAGAAGACATTGTAAAGGAGTTAGAACATCTGAAAAGCTCATTCTTCACATTTTCCAGAGGCAGGAGAGGTTAAGGATTGCGTAAAGATTTTTATCTATTATTTGCATGTACTTTCAAGTGTTTGCAATAAACCTATAAAATCTGCTTCACTTGTTTACAATAGATCACTGGAAGATGATTACCTCAAATTCTGTTCTGCTAATCGCCTTGCATGGGAGGTCAAACTCTGCCATCAGTGCTCTCTGCCAGTTCAAATGCATAGCATAAAATGAATGAACATCTATATAAAAAGAAAAAGAAAGAACTAATGAAAAGCAAATCCCTACCTTAGCTTCAGAGCTTTCATGCAGAAAACGATAGCGAAATAGGGCAGTCTCCATGGAAAGAAACAATTTTCTCAAGTCCTCCCTAAAATCGGAAGAGAACAACAATAAGCCAGAAATCCAGGAGAAAGAACATGTGGTACACGCCATTAAAAAAAAAAAAAAAAAAAAAGGAAGCATAAGCTTACGTTCTACAATACACAAGACGTAGTACAAAATGAGAGATTATATCCTTGTTGGCAACTTCAGATGCCTCTGGGTGCCTCATATTAGCCTTCCACAAATCCCTTACCTACAAAAATGGCCAACATGTAAAATTGAGAAATGGGTGGACAGTTATGGTATTATGGTAAAACCAAATTTGTAGTCCTTCTACCAAATTTTCCATTTCTTCATGTTTTTTTCCTCGAGCCAACCCATCTGAGATTCCTTTAAGAACTGCATCGAGTTCAAAGAATAAAAGCTACCTTAGAAGAGTTTAAACTAGAGGGAATTGATAATCATCACTGAATCTTTTTCACCATCAACAAGCAGAAAGGAAATATATATACATATACATATAGAGTCATTATATAATAAGGGATCCTTTCAATCATTAAAGGAAGGAATAAACTAAAAAACATGCAAAACATGCATTATATTTTGTCTTGTGGAGTATTTGAATGTGCGTATTTCTTATCTTTTCACTTATTCCTTACTTTAATAATTTAAGAATATATATGTTGTCAAAAAAGTTAAACGGTTGATTCAGATGTTTTGTGCTATTGAGAATAAATGGCTAAAACTTAAAACCCAAAATAAAATATTGTAATCGATTGCTAAGTTGAAAGGGTAAAAGTAAAAGGATGAAGTATAAGCCCTAATTTAAGCAAATAGCTACTGAAGCAACAACCAAACTAACGAAAATGGACGCATAATTTTTCTTTAATGTGAGCGTGCATGTGAAATGTTATCAGCATGGGAAACTTTAAATCAGAATTAGTTTCGTTTAAAATGAGAAATTAAGCACCTCGGAGGCGATCCATGGCAAAGGCCTCGAAATCTTCGAGTCTGACTTCAAGCTGAGGGGCATAACGGTAGAGAGGCAGAGTTGAAACGCCATCACTTTGAGTGTTCGTTCTAGTCCTTTGAGATCGAACGATTTCCATTTTTGCACTCTCCCAGTTTCCCTCGAACCAGAGGAGAAGAGTCGGAGAGGCGTTAGGGAATTTTTTTTTTTTTCTTATTTTCCTGCAAGCGCGCCAAACAAGCAAAATGGCGGGATTGATGAGTCCGGCTCTACGGTTGCCCACTGTACTAAAGCCTAGAGATAGTCCACGTGGCCTCTTACAAACTGCTGATGTGAGAAATTTTCTTTTCCGGAGACTACACCGTGTCATACGGTCATGCTTTGCGTAAAGCTATGTTATTGTTACCAAAATGGAATAAGACAATATTGATTCAATTCAGTAATTTGGATAATGAATTTGGAACCTTTTATTTTAAAATTATATATCTTTTTTATATTTTCTAGAATTAAACAATACCCCACACCATTTTATCAAATTAAATAATAACCAACACCTTTATGTCTGACAAGCCAATCTCATCTTACATCCCTTTTTTGTGCGATGGAATAAAAAAATTAAAATTAAATCAAGTTCAAGGAAGGATTTGCCGTAATTGGAGTGTTGTTCAGTTGCCCAAATGATGTGGAATTTGCGGGGGGCGACTGTCACGAGATGATCACGTTGCGCAGCAATAAGTGTCATAGTTAAACAATTTCTAATACAAAAATTGTTTAGTAAGCCTATCCAACTTTTCAAGCGAAACAAACAATATATTTGTGGAAAAATTAGAAAGAAGATAGTGCAATATAATTAAAGTAAATTTTATTACTAAAAAGAGAAAATAGAAGAGAACTTTACAAGTATATTTAAGTTGATTGTGTTTAATGTGTGGTGATCAAATGGTAAGTACCATACCTTATTTATAGAGAGACTTGTCTAAATTCAGAAAATTTCATGCAACTGACACAACTTGCCACCATATCTCCATCAAACACTAGAATTCTACATACAAATCATGTGCTTAATTTAAAAAATTTTCAGACATGTACAATGCAGAGTATTATATATAACTTTAGAATTTGGCCGGACTTACTCACTTTAGCATGCACTTAGACTTAAAATTTTAAACGGTCAACTAGCGAGCCCACAAAGGCTCGCTAATATATTAAGCAACTTATTGTCGAGTGCACCCTAACTAGTCAATTAATTGAGCAACACATCACCAATTTAACCTCCTTAGGCAGATAATTTGAGCAACCTGTAACATGCTGCCGCCAAGAAGGCAATTGAATTTGCCATTGACATCGGGTTATCGGGCGTTCTAAATGTTGTAAAGCTTATTAATAAAAATATAACAAGCAGATATGAGGTTGAGTGTGTCATCAATGAAATTATAGACCTGCTGCATGGAAATTGTTTTAAGGTGGTGTGTGCCCCTCGAGCGTGTACAGAGGACATTAGAACGCATCTTCCGGCAATAAAGGGAATTCGATATATTGTGTTACAAGAGTCCAGAGACAATTGTAAATGTTCTTTTTTTCCAGTGAATATTACTTTCTTCACTTCAACAAGCAGCCTGCCTACTATTCACATCAAAATAAGACAAAATTATAGTAACGGTAAATAAATTTCTTTCATCTTCATGAGACGTTTATCTGGTATAATATATAATTAAAAAAAAAATGATTGGCAGACATTTCGTGCCTCCAGTACTTCGCCTTTCCCTATTGCCCCCGCCAAGCCCTGTTATATTTCTCATATTGACAAAAATTAAGTTTTTAAAAGGAACAAGAGTTCCCTCCATCGTTATGCATAAAAACAATGATGCCAGTCCACTATTAATAACATTAATGGCTTTCTACAAAAACTCAGCAACCAGTCCGATTTCTATCATTTGGCTTGGGCACTTTGTCTATTCAAGGGCGAGACTAAGGCAGTCTTTGGATGGCCTTTGGCTCAGAGCAGAGCACGGCTCTTTATTGTATAGAAGAAATTTTCATGGTCATCAATGCCACATACCCTCAGCATTGCTGTCCACTTGAAAGCACTTGTTGTACCAATCCATTCGTTGCACTCCGCTGCCTCGTCAAGACTGAACCACTAAAACGTCTACCAAGCACACCATTACTCGAAGACCAGCTGCCTAACTCTTCTGAAGCTCCAATACCACTAGAAGCCTTAGGACTCCTTGATGACTCACCCACTTGTGTAATGCCATTGAACTCCTAGAAACAAACCAGAAATCACTAAGACCAGATGAGCATGAATGAGAGATTAAAAAAAGAAAAAAAAAGGTAAAATATTAAAAGCCAACCTTGAGCCCAGAGGCCGAGACAGAATTCTGCCGGTCAACCTGCAAAGGGCCAAAAGAAAAAGCTTTTGTTTGAAACAAAATTGGAGGAGGAGAAGACATTCTCTATTTACTACTCTTTTAACCGACACTCAAGTTAAAATCTCTCCATGAGTCAAGAAGTCATCGGACATATACCACAATGAATAGAAAAACAAACAAATAGCCCCATATGGTAAATTATATCCAAATTGCTCTGGTAAATCATTGTTTCAGTGGATGGAATCCTAGAATAAGTATATTGTTAATATCTTGCAATAGTGCAAGGGTATATACTTCCAAACCAATAATTGAGTCAAAAGATTGTAGATTAGTGGTGTAAACAAGTGCAGACAGCCCAGCACAGAGCAGGAATCTGCTCACTTTCCAATAAAGCCCAGCCCAGCTCAGCCTGGCTAGCAGGTCATAGCTAGTGTGCCAAGCTTGGCCAACATGGTTAGAATGTGGCAATTGGCACACATAACTAATGGTGCTGCACAACCAGGCTGCCATAACACAGTCTAGCATAGCAAGGCTGTCATTGGAATTTTAAAATAGTAACCAATAATGCAGAGAATCCCCTCCACCCCCCCTTCCAAAAAATATATATATATATATATTGACAATTCCAGCATTGTCATTAAGTAATGAATTTATAAGTCTAAAAAGATAAAAATCCTGAAAACTCAATTAAAATCTGTTTATTCAATTTTCAATCACAAAAAAAAGGTTATCTTATCAACTTAAAAATGAAAAATTCAAAAGATATAAAATCAAAGGGGCCCTAACAGTGCCATGCCTAGCAAGTCATGCTGGGTTTTGGCCTACCAAACTGTTCCCACCATAGGCCAAAGCAAAACTGAACGTGCCAGTAACCACACTACCATTGATATGTGAAGCAGAAATCAGACCATCATTTCCCCATTAGTACCCATCCAGTACTTTTCTCCCCAATCATGTCCATGCTAAGAAAGTCAACAAACCTTATGAGATCCATTGGAATTGGATGGAGATGGTGGTTCCAGTGGCAAAGGATGCAAGGACCCAGACTGCTAAGACAAAAATTGGAATAAGTGAGCAGAGTATCAAGTAAGCCAAATAAGATCAAGCGGTTCCATTTATACAGGTTTATGCTTATGGCTAATGGAATGCTTAAATAAAATGGGAAAACACAGTCACAGATGAGGCAGGGTAAGTGAACAGTCAATCACATGTGAATTATTTACACTTCAATTTCTTGAACTGATCTCCCAATTTAGTGGAAGCAATGAACCACCAAGCAAGCAGATACTAAACAGTATGGAGCAGCTAATAGAAAGATATACTTTTTGTTGGTGACCATTTTTGGTTAAAGGTAGAAATGGATGCAATATAAAATTCAAAAGAACAAATTTGTTCAAAAACAATACTCGTTTCTTATTTGGAGAAGGCACAAAATTCCTACAAGTTGAACAACCAGATGCATAACAAACAAGATCCAGAATAAGAAAACAAAATCATATCTGGAGGAAAAGACGAATGATAGAAAAAGGAAAAATTTTTCTCTTTCCCCCTATGCAAGCATTTGGTTCAATTATCATATAAGATTTAAATGAGTGTTAGCAGTAAATTCTAAAATGGGGCTAGAAGTTACCCTTGAAGATGGCGTAATTCCTGGTAATTCAAGAGTTGTTCTCGACGAAGTGTAACGTGAAGCCTACAGGTGACAGATCATAGTTAAATAGCATAGAAATTGTTTCTTCCCCCATCCCCAGAAAGGGCAAAAGAATAATAATAATAAAATAAAATAAATAAAATGAAAAATATGAACTTTATAACAAGGGCAAAAATAATAATAAAAATAATAATAAGTAATGTAAGAATTAGCTCATCAGAGTCAATAATCCCCCCCCCCCCCCGACATGACCACCCTCGTGGGAGAAATGTTGCTTTCTTGTCCAAAACATCAAGTCCACCACATGGCAATGCTATGTGGTCTTCCTCTTGTACCAATCGTTAGGACCCTAGTCAGTACCCCCCCCAAATGATTAAACCTATTGTAATGATCTATAAAAGAACCCAGCCCATGGCTGCTCTTCTTCTCTCCCTAAAAAATAAAAGATTAAAACATTAAAAATAAAACCCTTCAACAATTTTACACAGGCCACCAGGAAAATAAAACAGACCTAAAACTCTGAACCTCAAAAATTCAATGGATTATGTGTTTTAACTTTCAACAGCATAATAATAGCACCACTTGAAAAAATAAACTGACTTGAAATATAATTTCGCTGCATTTAACACAGATCTGCAAACTAATATCAGTTATTAAATTCAGTTCTTGCCTGAATAACCTCTGTAGGTCTGCCATTCTCCAGTTCCCTGGCACGATCGCACAACTTCTTCACTCCTAGGGTTGTGATATCCTAAACAGATAATCACAAGCATGAGAACTTACAATAAACAGCATAAACAGGCTGAAATTCCAATCACAGTAAACTATGTTGTTGAAATAAAAATTACCTGCTTGCCTTCAATTTCAATTAGTTTACTTTCCTAACGAACCACAAAATTAGGGGGAAATTAGCTTCTCAACAAGGACCTAAAACAAGTAAAACAATAGAGTAAAATAAACGATGTTATAATTTTACAGATTTCCCACCAGAGTTTGAACAATGTCACGAACAGATTGAAACTCATCACCAATCAACTTCGATCTTCCTCGTAATATAGTAACCTGAAGGCTTGAAAATTCAAGTTAAAAACTCGAAATGTCTACAGACAATACAAATAAACACATGCAAATATCATATTGCATTCACCTCTTCCTGCGTAGCCTGGGAGATTTCTACAATTTTATTCACATCACGATCCACACTGGTTATCTTGGATGATAACTGCCGCTGAGCAGCCTGGTATAAAGAAAGCAAAAAAGAGATCAGCTACTTGGATGCTCAAATGGTCACATTATACTTAACAAAAAGATGTAAAATACAACTAAGTTCCCGTTTTTATAAAAAAGTGAATTGAAATAAAATAATAAACAGAGAGAACAAAAAAGACCACATCTATCTCCCACCCATAAACTCAAATCAAATATCAACATAATTTTAGTTTGTCAGAATTCAATATGCCATAATGGTTTTTGTTGCACGAGTATATTATCAATTACTACAAGCATAACCAAATGAACATATGCTTACACTATTGTAATGACAATCAAGACATCAATGAATTAAAAAACTTGCCGAGATTGATGAATAAACATCCTCAAGTTGTCTGGCTACAGAATTGCAAGCGTCAGATAAACTACGTCTCGTTGCAAACATCATATCAGGAAGCTTCCAACCCTGAAACCATTCAAGGAATATTACAGATGAAACTGATGCCCAAAATGAATAATTATGAAGCAGAAAACAATTCAAAATATAGCAGTATATATTCACATGAGATAGCAGAGGTAGTTATTTGCCATATTATAGTACTGAAAACACAGAATTTCAGGGATTGGAAGATGGAAACAATGAGCTTCACAGAATTCTATTATTATGAGCACTGTAGGTAATTGGGAATTGAAACTCTTTCGTCTTTCTTTGGGTTACTTTAACAAAATAACTAGAAAAGGAGTTTATATAATAATTTCAAGGGTTTCAAAACTAAATAACTTTCGAAATAATTTGTTTCTATAAATAGAGATGTTATTCAAATTTAGATATTTCTTTTCCTTTGTAAAGGACGCATAGTTTTATAATTTTACCATTTCTTTTTATGCATTGCATCACTGTTGTCGCACAAGGAATTAGTATTTATCAGTCCCTTTCCTAATTGTGCTAAGAGGCCATGCTAAGAACAGCCACAAAAATGTTTACTTGGTGGAAAGAATAGGAAGCAGGCAGAGAAATGAGACACTTCAGCTAAAATATTCTCCATCTAGTTCAGTGCAGATGAGCCAGATGAAAATGCATAATTCTGAGAGATATTAATTTTCTTTACAACTACTAAAGCTTCAGTTTGTGATCACTCTTCAGTTGGATGACCGCATCAAGGCAATGTTTCCTTTTGCTTATTATTTTCAAATACTATTAATTTATGTATCTGATTCCCCCAACCTATTTCTTTTATCTTTCCACCGAGGACATCTGATGTATGTTTTGTTTCTACTTGACTGGCAATCCAAGCAATCTCTTCAATAAAATACACTAATTAAAAAAAGAACAATTTGAAAATCACCATCTCAAGTAAATTAAACTATAAATCTAAGATTTCACAGTCAATCAGCTACTATCTTCGTCAATGACCAATTTCTGTCATATAAGACTCCCAAAACAAGTTTCTTCAAGATCCATGCCACATAAATTTTCGAAGTCAGGTTATATTTGAATAAACTCAGGAAAAATTTATGCATAAAGAAACTTTGGGCATCCTCCTACCTTCCACCAAACATAGCCATATCCAACAGCTACAATAACAACAATTACACCATATTTTTTAGCACCTGCACATGATAATGTGAGTCAGAAGATGTTAGCAAGTGATGCATAAAAAGAATTTAAGGGGACAGCTGGGGAATAGTAGCTTTCAATACAGGATACCAGCAAGTCATGAAGCAACAAAAATTAAGAGATTAAAGCTTTCTCAAGAGTTCATAATCTAATTACTAAAATTTATGCGTATATATAAAAGGCACCAACTGAAATTGATGGTTCAGTGAGCAAACAACATACAGTCATATGCTACTGATAAAAATAAGCTGACCACCTTTCTAAAAGAACTCAAAGGTTAACCAACAGAAGGTCGATCTGAAAAACCTAGAAGGCACATATGCAGGGTAAATAGGATGCTACTCTACACAGGTAAAGAGAAGGTGTAGAAGAAAAACCTGTTCCACTTCCACTTGAAGTCTCAATTATGACTGATCTAGGAACATGTGACAGTTCCTTTTGCACACTGCTAACCTGTAAAAGTTCAATAACAAGCTTAATTTAGATACCCCTATAAAACCCCATTTGAAACCCCCCCCCCCCCAAAAAAAAAAAAAAGAAGAAAAAACCCATCAACAGACAGAACACCGAAAGCACCACACTCAATAATTGAACTAAAAAGATACAGGAAGACATCACAAATGTCGACAATTTAGATCACCTTCATGGAAAATATATATACACACACCAAGAAATATTTTTTTAAATCAAATTGTGGGCCAAGGAATTCTCACTTAATGGAGAGAAAACCATGAGTTTCAATGTAAGAAAGGTCGGAAGACAGATGTACAAAAGTTGAATTAGGAATACATAAGAACTCATGGTAAGAAATGTGGGAAATTATAATAAAAGACCAAAGGAAGAATGAAAAACCAATCCTTCAGGAGCAATCATAAACCTTATCCTTTAACTCTCTCTGTTTAAGCATAGAAAATATGTCGATAGGTCGTGGATGCATTCAACTCTACACCTCTGAAGTATACAAAATATGTTACAGGTCATTAATGTCTCCCTATCCCAAAATAACTGAGGAAAAGTAAGTTACCATATATCACCTTTTGACCAACAAACCAATCAGAGAATAAACAGAGATCCTGTCACACAACTAGACTCAAAATAAGATTCCTGGACCAAAACACAACCCACATTCCAAAAATCTGAAAATTATCTATAGACTATTTACCCAACAAATCTGAAATAAAAGAAAAGATCACAACAATATGTAGGCATAAAGGAATAAACAATCACTGTGAATACTTCTTGGCAGTTTTAGATGGGTACTGGACCACTGCCTCAATTACAGAAAGGCACATTTACCAAGGTCCTTTGCTACAAAAGAGGTAAGATGGATTTGGAAATCCAAAACTCCTACTGTTTTCTATCAGCTTTTCAGCAATTAGATGTGGTGAGCTTGTCAATTTTGTTAGGTCTTCTATTGAATCTGTTAAGTAGGAACAATGAGACCAGAAACAAAGGTGGGCACACAGCCAAAAAAACCACTTTGAGACAGAATCAAAGAAAGTTCTAAGGAACCAAGTCTTCCAGGTTAAATTTGAAAGCCATTGAAGCCCAGGTTATGAATTTTAGGCCAATTTGGATCAGGTTGCATTGTGTCAGTAGAGTCTCAAACATGCTCAAAATAACCTGCTGCTAATCCACTTGGTCAGTTCTACTTGGTTGGCATGGCCCTGTTGCAGCTAAAACTGGGAAGAGACATAAACAACTCATAAAAGATGTTTACTTTCAAAAAGTTGACACTGTTTAGCAAGTTCCAAAACTGTAGGGAGTAAAAAAATATCGTGTCAACGACTGAACTCAAGCCACCCTCTTCCCCACAAGAAAAAAGAAGAATAGAAAATGTATTTAATCTCTTCCAAGTTCCAAGGCAGATCTCAACCATAAGCAAATAGACAACCAAATTACACTCATGCTAAGCCATTGCAATATAAATACATGCACTTCAGCAATCGAAAAATAAGGGGTCAAATGCCAACCTCAGCCATCAAGTCATTGAATAGCTTTCTATCTGAAGGACCAGGATCGTCTTGTTTAATTAGCTTTGAGACAATCTGTGCAGAAGAAAAATCAATATTGAGTTATAATCAGATTTGAATCAGGCATAGGATACAAGGAAACAAATATAATGATTCAATCACAATCCATTACTGATAGGAAAAAATAAAACAGATTTAAAAGTATTAAGGGTTTTCATTCAATGGATAAATCAAATCTACGACCAGAAACAGAAAATAAGCTCTTAATGCAACACATAATAATAAGGATTCTAATTACAAACAATGAGTTCAGAAATATGCTTGTTCCTCATTTCCAAAAGAAAACATAAGCATTACAGAAACATATTTGACAGGCATACATTGCATGTGAGTTGTAACAAATTCCTATCATTATGATAAAAATAAATGCACAAAACATGGTCAAACTGAATACAATTATAAGCAAATAGAATTAGATTTAGCTCTTAGTCATAAAAATACCTTCAAAGTACCTCCAACAGCATCAGAAACGCTCGACAGTCGCCCTTCCTTAGCAAGTACTGAGGTTAGAATACCTGAGACAGAAGAAAACCAAGTATGTACTATCTGTCCAGACACATCTTATACCCCAATTAAAAAATGCCAAACATTAAAAAATGTAAGAGCAAGTGCATAGAACATATGACGTGGAATACATAATCAACACATAATCCATGGAAGATTTGGATGAGAGGGTTGGGATATTTCACCAACACATAATGTACAAGGGATCTTTGGATGAAGCACGAAAGCGAAGATAGGAATGGGAATATTGCCAGGGAAAGATGACATGAAAATGAATAATACAGTGTGCACAAATGAGATAATCTATTTCCTAAACAAAATTCCAAAAGGAGAACTAAACTGTACTTCTTAATAATCTACATGACCATTACTGTATTAACAAAATTATTACTCTACATGACTCTGCTAGTTCATCTAGAAAGTTTTGCACTCATTTCATTAAGCTTGTCGCTGAGTTGAGCAGTCCTTCCCCCACAACTCACAGGTCCTCATCAATCTCACTGTTAGTAGTTTGTCTACAACTATACACACCATTTTCCTCGACCAAAACCTATTTAGCATCCCCCATTTTCCACTCTATACCTAAGACAATAGTATCATACCAATGATGCAAACTAATATCACTGCACTTCCATTCATAAATGGCACAGAGTTACTCCAACATAGTCGTCCATACAAATTTAAATTAATCCCCTTTAATTTCAATACTTGCACTAAATACATTATCTTCAACCAAAAAAAAAACATGCAAATTGAACTTCCATTCACAGATGGAATCCAAACTAGAAACCACTGAATGTTTAAATTAACTCCCTTTAATTCTATCACTTGTACAAAACAAGTTTATCTCGACCAGAAATAACATGTAAATTTCAGTCCTCCTAAGCTAAGGACATAACCACTCTCTCAAATCCTGCAGCACCGCAACCCTATATACCACTTAATAATTCAACCCGGTAACTAGTTTTCACCAAAAACCCTAATTTTAAATTCCACCACTATCGCAACAGTCAATTTGGAGCTATATGCAGCTAATTCACGAGGGAAAAAAGAAAGAGTAAAGAATAAATCAATTAGGGGAAGATGGTACGGACCTGCCCCGACGAGGAATGTTAACTTTCCAAAAGAAAGAGCCATGACGGGCAATATTTATTAATTTAGTTGATTCTATGCGCTTATAGCTTCTGTGAAGAGCCTGCTATGAGCTGCGATGCGACATGAGAAAGCCGATAGACGAGAAATCCAATAGCTGAAACCAAGATTGATAAGCAAGAAACACTTAAACGGTGTCGTGGGGTGTTGTCAGTTGTGTCTGAGTCTCGCTCGCTGGCTGTGTGGTGTGGCTGGGTTTCACGTTCAACTCCAAGCAGGCGACAACCCTATTTGTGATTATTTACGAGAAGACCCCTCCCTCGTCTTTGCATCAAGCGAATATTCCTTCGCCTCGATATTATTGTATTATATTGTACCTATTTAGAATTTAATGCACCTTGCAAATTGTTGAGATACGGTTTTGTAAGTAAAGCAACTTAATGAAGGAGGGTCTCATATGAACTCAAATTGCATAGATTATTAACTAATTTACAAGCTTCCTTATTATTATGTTTCATGACTGCAAATCTCATTTTCTTTTCTTAAAAAAAAGAATATTAAGAATTATTAATGAAACCATGGTTATAGTTAATTGGTTATTGAGATCAAATTTTTATTCAACCCTTGATCTTTTCTTTTTTTTAATAAGATTAAAAAAGTCAAGTGCCTTAAGCATAGATTGATATTTTTTTATGTAAAACAAGTAAAATAGAGTTATTAGTCACCCACTAATTTAGTGTTTATCCACCTACAATTGCCTAAGTATTTTAGGGGGAATGAGTTTGAATTTTGAAGAAAATTAAAATTTCAATTTATAATTATTTAGTGTGAAATTCAAGTTTTATAATTCTTGAAAATATTTATGAGTGCGGGTGTTGTATTTTTAATTGTGTTTGATAGATCCTTTGATTATTTAATAATTATAATTATTTAAATATTTGATAGATATGTCTGTAGTTTATAATATTGACATTACGAAAATTTTAGCTTTTGAGTAATGGTGTGGGTGTTATCTAGTTAAGATTTACATTTATTCCGATTATTTTTCTTTCAATACTTTTATTCAAACAATCTTATAACTCTAAAGATATATATATATATATATATTGGGTAAACTAATTCAAGATTGTTATTGTTTTTACGCATTGGGTTCGAATTTCCCTTTTACGGATGAATACAGGATTACATTATTGCCCCAAAAAAAAAGAGTCAAAAATTGTTTAGAATTCCTGATAGGGTTAGACTATACTAGACCCATCAATTTATCTTTTAAATTAAAATTTTAATTTACAAAACAAATTTTAATAGAATTACCTAATTAATCATTTCTTCAATTTTTATTTTCAAATTCTCAATTCTTATCAAATTCTCTATATATATTTTTTTTAACTATAAGTAATTAATTTCGTTATGAGTTATCATAAACTAAGAGAAGTGAAACTCGTGAACAATTTTTCTACCAAACACGAAAGTTAATGAATAAAGAAAGACTATATTTATCAGACATAAAAGTTAGTGAATATTAAGAGAAAGAAAACTTTTATACAGAATGTATGACGTAAAAATTATGATTTATTAGAAAAGACAATAAAAACAAAATTTAAAAAAGAGTGTAATTAAGAGTTTAGTTTGTAAGATATAACAATAAAGAAAAACCAAGTAATCACGAGTTAAAAAAAATTAATAAATAGTAATTTTGAGATTTTTTAATTTTTAATTTTTAATAACAAATTTATTTTTCCAAAATGAGTGTACCGCGGGTTCAAAAATAGTGCCTCCAAAGCGATAGACCAATAATAAAAAAATAGTAATTAAAAAATTCGTTGACTTGGAAGCAATTAGGCCGTGATTATTAATGGGCCTGCGACTGTTTAAGGCCCAGAAGAAGTTCCGTCGCCTCACGCTGGGCTACCAAAGACTGGTCTTCTTTCTCTCTTTCCCATTGACGCCACTTCTTCAACTGGTGTCCTGTCGGCAAATTTTTATTTAGTTTGTGTGGTGGTACTAAAAAGAAGGAAGAAAGCAACACGCTTGATTACTAATTTGTCAATACAAGTGTCAGTCGTAAAACTTTATGGGTACGTGAAGGAATAAGGATTTTGGTTCGATGGGAATAAAACATAAACTAATAAGTAACAAATTCAGTAGAAGTCCTTGATGTTGGATATATTGTCCTTGAGTTCTTTTATTTATTTTTTTTTTAAAGCTTTAGTCGTGGGCGGCCCAATGACAAGACATTTACTACGCAGATGTGGCCCACCCTAAAGCAAGCCCCATCCATTTAATAGAAAATTAAGGCCAATCATTATTCAATTTGAAGTCAAGCTTAATCTAATTTCTTCTTAAAAACAAGAGAGTATGTCATGCCCTTGCAACAAAATCCTATTATGGCGCAATTTTCTTTGGGCATAAGACTTCAAATTCCGTAAGAGTCGCCCCGGATTTGGTAGATACGATGCTCTGTATAATTTTTAAATCCAGTAATTCAAGATTTCTCAAACTGATAGAACATTCCAACCATGATTTATTCTTTTTAATTATTTGGTCAAGGAATTGCGATTTATGACTAAAATAAAATTATATAATTGACATTTAAAAAACCCAACATATATAAACAAAAAAAAAAAACCGACTAATAAATATCAACCTCCCAGCCAAAATTAGAGTTGATTTAATTTGAGAGATAAAAATCATACGCTCTCAACGGTACTTTCTAGTTATTCAAACATTTCACCTACCATTAACTTGAAATTCTCAATTTCAAACTTTACTTTTGTAGGTTGAGATGCATGTAAAGTTATTTGATTAAAAAACTCATTCATTATTACACTCAATGTCAGAAATAAGAAATGACGGCAAGGACAAAATCAGTGCATTGAAGAGAATTGGCCGTTTTGATTCTGCGATACAAGGAGATTTTGTCTTCGTTTAATTAGTACAAACGGCTATTTTCCTATCAGAATATACTCAACTGTTGATATTAATTAATCATGCATCTTATGCAAATGTTTGGTAGATAATAGTTAAATCACAGTAGCGTAGAACCTGAAGTAGATAAAAAGAAAAAAAAAATTGTGGCTATGCTAGAGTTGGTTGACGGTAGAGCATAAATCTCAACTATACATATAGAATGATAAATAATAAAAAAATTTATTATAATTTAGATTAGGGAAGGCAAAAGTTCGGGTTGGATTCAGGTTTGGAGGTGCTCGAGACCTACCTGCACCCCACACCTAAGTGTCCGGACTTGGATCATGCTTAGATTTTTTTATGCAGGCCGGGTATATGTAAGCTACTATCCGGGCACAGGCTTTTTCTGGATTTTCTCTACTCGAATTTTCAAAGGCGAAATCACTTGAAAAAAAAAAACAGCCAAAGCAATTCACTTCTAACAAACCGATAATATTCCAAAACCAAAATAATTGTTTCTAAGTGTTTACTTTTATAAAATCCAAAATAAGCACAGGCAACCATTTAACGAAATTATTAAAATTAAAAAGGAAAAAAAATTTATAATAAATTTTTATAACATCTTAATTATTTTATTAACATGTAAATGTTCTTTTTATTGATTTTGATGATAACAAACCTTAATCTCTTTTCATAAATTTGTTGGAGTTTCACAATTTTAAATATTTTCTTAAAAGCAAAAACACTTTCTGTGTGTGTTTACAAGCTTTAGATAAACTGAAATATTTCTGTAAAAGTATATGATTTTCTGGGTATAATCGGTGAACCGTTTATTTTAACGGTTAACCGATAAAATACAGAAAATGATTATTTTCTAAAGGTTCAACAGATTATTTTATAACTTAGTAAAAATCAGCCACTAGATGTAAACGGCTAACTGTTATTTTTAACGACTAACCGTTTAGGTTAAAGCCTAACCTTTATGCTTAGAAAAGGGTTATTTTTTAAGCTTTAACCAATAAACTTATAAACTCGCTAAAGGTAAATGGTGAACCATTAATTTTAATGGTTAACTGATAATGTCCAAACCTCTATCATATGCTAATCTTTCACCCTTTAAAGTAAACCGGTTAAGCATTTTATTTTATAAGTTGCTGGAATTTAACAGCGAACCGTTAATATATAACGGCTAACCGATAATATCCAGACTATCAAATCTTGTTAATCTTTTATCGTTTAAAGCAAACAGGTTAAGCATTTTATTTTATAAGTTACTGAAATTTAATGGTGAACCAATAACATATAAACAACTAATAGATAATTTCTACACTCACATTCTTTTTTTATTTTTTATTACTTAATAAAAAACCGGGCACGGGTCTAAGTTTCAGATCTTGGTTCTGTGACCGGACCTGTGCTCAGACCCACTTTTTTTATGCATTCGGTCTGGGTTTTACCCGAACCGCATACGCCGGGTCCGATCTAAATCCGATCCGAGCGGATTTTTCTGACATCTCTAACTTGGATTGTATGGTTATGAAAGGATGTTCTATCTTTGAGCTGTTCTAATATAACTGAAAAAAAAAAAAAAGAACTAAGAGAGAATAAAATAGTGAACCATTGCAGGCAAGTCTATTTCTAAATTCCAATGATGCTGCATGCAAATACAATACAACAATTAAAGGCATTTCCATGACAATACAACATCTGTTCAAATTCTACTAGCTAGAGAAGTATCCCGACCCAGCTCTGGAAATTTTATTTTGAGGGTTCAAATTTTATGGACACTAGCTAATTTACAAACGCATTAATAAGTATCTAACCCCTTACTGCTGCTTGCTAGTGGGGGAGTGAATTAATAAGAACTGTAGATTTGCATCTGGTTCAAGATGTGCTCAAAGTTATCGGTCGATTTCTCGATGGGATGTGAGTGCATTCCTTCATAAGTTGTCACCACAACTCCTTCATCTTTGGTTAGTCGCTGAACTTGCTTCTTCACATTGCAGCCTTGATGCGTGCATCGGTAGTAGCTTCTGCAAATAAAGAAAAATAGATAGATGGTTAAATTAAGTAATTGAAACTCATCAACTTATAAGTTATCCAGAAGATAAGGGCTTGCTGATTTTATATACAGTGAATAAGTGCGTCCAAGTTCCTTGATGCTAAGTAATTTCTAAGATGTCAACAATTGCAGTTCTTGATGTTGACTTCAACAATAATATATTTCATGTGTCTCTCTCTCTTATCACATATACACTTCAACTCCTAATATGTGCTAGCTAGCTGCTTCAATTTGAGTAGAATATTCAGGGATTTGTTAATTTATTGCAAATTAAGATCATTCGTCGTCTTTTCTAGAGAAGATGATGACTCTCTGCACGTTAAGAACGCCATGAGACGGTGCTATCTCCAGTTTTACTATCATAATCTTGAGAGGAGCTAAGGCTCATTATGCAACCTAGCAACAACCCAAAAGCAAAAGATGATGTGATATATTTGTCCGACAACGAAATCCTAGTGGTTAAAAGCTCTTTGGAAATGGACAGTAACGATGAGAAAGATCAACTTTAAAAGTCGGCAACCAAAGGGAACCGAAAATGAAAAGTATATTCAATATCTGGCATTGCAGTGTCAGCAGCAATTAATATTAGGGTTATATAGATCTTCTAGACAAAACAACTGTGCGCATAAAACAATTGCGCTTGCAAAGCAAAGCTATAGTGTTTAATTACTAGACAGTCATTTGGCAGCTTTGCTGTAGCAAAACAGTTTTTTTTTTTTTTTAAAAAAAATATATGCTTTGTTTGATAATTAACACGCAGTTGCTCGAGTAATGGTTACTTGCATGGATGAGTAGATGAGTAGATGTACAAAATCTTTTCTCCACACACACAGAAAATGATTATACAAGAGTTTTGAAAGTACTCTAGCACAGGGCTATACATATTATCAAAGAGATGCCTGAGTGTATATTGTAAAACTTACGTAGACCTGGCGATTATTTGATGACTACACTACTGATTACTAACTCTAAAACTAGAAAGTAGAAAGAAACTGATCATCATCATCATGAGACTACTGTAAAAGTTTTGACCATCCAATCAACAGTTCATCGATCATATGGTTCAAATTCAGTAGTTGCGTGTTCAATCCGCTATCAAGTTTGAAAATAAAAATAAACATATTCCTCAAGTATGAATAATCGATCTCCATCTCGATCAACTTTTGCCTTACTTTTTATCCGAATTATCCATTTATGTGATTTATAAGCATAAAAACGAGCAGCAGAAAAGCAAAAGAGACCAAAATTAAAACTTAGAGAAGGGAACATTAACATACCTTGGAAACTTGTTGTTTTTCACGGCTTTTTGGCCGTACTTTCGCCATCTATAGCCATCGTCAAGTATATCAACTTGGCTTCTTGTTTGAAAGGCGTATCTTGGCTTTCTCACCTTCTTCTCTGCCTTTTTAATCTTTCCCATTTTCTCTCCGTTTTCAGACCCTATATTATTATTAAAGCTTTTATTCTCAGAATTAATGTTGCCGTCCCCATTCAAGCTTGCCGCTGCAGGATTAACTTCCATCCCCGACAATAATCCCAAGAACCCACTCGGCTTGTGGTCGTTGTAACCTTGAAACTCGGCATTACTATTACTATTATTCATTCTATCTAATGATGCTGAAGACGAGCAAGCTGCCGCCGCCGCCGCCGCCGCCGCCGGAAAATATGTTTGGTAATTCTCCATTTTGATAGAGAGAGAGAGAGAGAGAGAGAGAGAGAGAGGGAGGGAGGGAGAGATATATATAGTGGGCAGATGCTTTTAAATAAGAGAAACTATTACCTATGAAATTTATTGTGGGTTATAAAGGTACGATTTAATTGAATTTTAAAACGCCAAGGCGGCCCCGATGGCTAAGCTAAGCTAAGCTTATAGGAAGGGGCCATCACTAAGCACTCAGCAGCTTCTTTATCTTCTGTGTTTGGTGTCGTAAACGGCACGTAAATTTTATACCCCATGTAATTGGTAAGAAAAAATTAAAAAGTAACGCAATCATGATAAAATTTCGATGAGTGAATTAGTGGATGTTTTTCCAAATTTTACTTAAAACAAATTAAAAAAAATATCATTCGTTTATTCATTTACCATTGCTCAATGCTCAATTAGTCAAAGCAGAATGAGTTCGTAATAAAAAAAATTTAAAAAAAAATCGACGGAGTCTTTTAAAATAAACAAAATTGATAATTTGAGAAATAGCAATAAAGGTCCCCCAATCGAAAGAACCACAACACCCAAATTCCATGGTCCAAATACTATAAATAATGGTAATTTGGTTATTTTCCACTTTCCAGAGACCTATTTGTTATGGATTAAAAACTATATCCGTTTTCCATAAAATCTAAAAAATTGGGGATTCAAAATTTGACCAAACTCTCCTCTGATGCCTCTACGATGTAGTCTCCTGGTTTCTTCCAAATGGTTTGGCATTCTCTCAACAAGTCTTTCTTTATTTTTTAAATTTAGTTGAAAGAAATTAGTTTAATTATAAATAAGATAAAGATTAAGTTACAGTAAATAATAATGTAGAGGCCTTTTATAAATAATAGTAGTTCTCTAATATGAGATTTTAAAGTAAGACAGAATAAAAAAAATTGTGAGATTTAATAATATTATAAAATTAAATTTTAAAGCCACTTAATTTTAAAAAATTTTTAAAATGTTCAACACTTTAAGATTTTATATTAAGTTTTTTTTTTTATAAATTAATAAAAAAATTAATTTAATTATCAACATAAAAATTTAAAATTTGATGTCCGCTCAAAATAGGGATCACGGTTTTAATTCGAAAACTTGTGATTCTTGCGAGGGGGACATATGAGCCATGCTTACAATTTTGTACATGAGAAAACAGTTTTATTTGAAGCAGCCTTACGAGTCACGAGGCTACGCAGTGGTCAACATTCACAAATCCCAATTTCTTGGTCAGAACATGTGTTCTCAAAATTATTGCTGTCCCTGGTAGTATTCCATGTTGGGTTAGATCAAATAAAATTTATATCGTAGCGGATCGGATGAAAATTATTAAAAATTTAATAATTATGAAAATAATATAATTTTATATTTTTTTTATAAGGATTCATTTATCATACACTTTCATGTATAATATACCTCACACACTATTTATGTGTAGGGCGTACCATACATAAACTGTATGGTAAAATTTTTTTTTATAATAGTTAATTTTCATTCAAATATAATTATGTATGTAATATAATTATATAATATAATAATTTCTAAAATTTACGTGTATGTATTCCTTTTCTTGGCGATAGTTCAATCCATTTGTAAAATTCATCTAGTTTTTTTAACTATTAAAAAAATTAATTTTAACATGTTAATTACTAGATAAAATGGTAAATGTTAGATAAGAGATAAGAACCGATATATTTTAATATTAAATTTATTAATTAAATTGAGAAGTTTGAAAAAGATAAATGGACTAAAAGATAAGATTCGACTAAAGATATTAAAAATAAAGTTATTTATGAAGAAAATTGTATCGTTTGTTAGAGTAATCGAGATAAAATTTAAGATGAATTAAAAGATAAGATCAAACAGAATTTACACGATGAACAAACCAAACACAAATTTTAACATTAGAATTGCATGAAGCATTAGGTTTGTGGTGTGTCGTGGAGCGTGGACACATACATTTCCGTATTTTTTCCGTGTTTTATATTTTTCCCAGTATCAGATATGGATTCCACGTAACGAGAGCCAAATTAAACGAAATTCAATGGATGTGGAAAAGTTTATAAGTAGTGGAACTATTGGTAGTCCATTCAATTTGACTACATTCACAGATATAATATATATAGAGAAAAACACAATTATCTGCACGTGGGTTTGAATACATTAATTCTTTAGTTTGAAAAAAATTGGTTTGGTAAGTCAGGCCGCGCAGCCTGTGATGGCACTAGAAGCAAAAGATAAAAAGTCTGCAATTGATTAAAGGAAGACGGTAAACTTGCTAACGGCTAATAAATTATTATTTGGAAACCTAAAACTAACAAAATATTATTGCAAACTGAACATAGAAATTTCAAATGCCTTTCATTTCAATTTTTTTTTCTTTTATTATTTATTTTATAAGAGACTATCTAACATTTAAAAACTACATTTGATCCTAACTATTTCATATTTAAGTAGGATAAAACCATGAGAATAGTAAAAATCTCTCAATAATTATTTAATACAACTGTATTCTCAAATTTTAAATAAAAAATTCTAATTAAGTTATAACAATCATATACCAACTGATATACATGCTTATTGATTTTTTGTTTTTGTTGTTTGTGACTTATATATAGGTAGTTAGGTCATAAGAACTAGATTGGTTCCACACTATGTTTAGGGTCAGGCTAGCAATAATGTGACAAATTTTACACTGTTTATGCCATCTCACTCCAATTTATGATTGGTCGCTAGCACTTGATGGCATAAAACTATCTAAATCTATATAACACAGAGTACTAGTTTAGTGTACACTTGTCTCATTTTATTGTTGTGGCTATGGGCTCACAACTCATATCCATGAATGAAAATCTACCCCACGTACCGCAGTACACCTATCAAATTTCATCTAACAAGCATAGAGTAAATAAATTGGCCTTTAAAGGTTACTTGGATGAGAAATATTTAATATTTGATATATGTTATTTTTATGGTAGACGATCATATAAATATAGACGATTTAAACTCTCAATCTCCAGTTATAGTGTCATTGTCATATTGAAAAATATAATTCTTAGAAAACTAAATATATTATTTCTTAAAGGTTGTTACGACGAAAAATTTTTAATCCTTAACTTCTTACTTCTATGTTAAAGGATTAAATTGACCTATTTATGTAAGGTCTGTAAATTAATAATAAACAAAAATTAAATAAAATATTTGAAGTACCTTATAAATTTAAATTATGATGATTACTCTGTTTTTTTATTGAAAAATTTTCTTATTTTCTCCATGCAATTATTTATTTTCTCATGGTGATGACAAGTAACTCCCTAAAGTTTTATTAGCGACGTCGCATATATATTTACCGAAGTTAAGAATCTTACGACCAACAAGCTCATAGTCCGTTGATGAACCCATTCGAGTCCCAATAGCGGTGTGACACTAATACTTAGAGTAGATTCTTTTCTTTTTATTTTTTTTTAAATTTGTGAGTATAAAAATCTTTATTACTATCTAAAGTTATCTTAATACACTTTTTATTATACATTTCAGTAAATTATAATATACAGATAAAACAAAGAAAAGTTAAGAATCTTTTGTATTAAAGCCAAAGATTCTATTTTACTCTACCACGGTGGCCTAACTTCCAACTTTCAATTCTTGGCTAATAAAAACTCTATTGTCATCTACCAAAATTTGGCTGGGTGGTTTAATTAGTTAGTTAAGGAGTAGGGTTTCAACAGCACTGTTAGTGACCTCAATAAACGACGAACAAGGGCACCATTAAGTGTAAATCTCTAATTCAATAATTTTTTTTTTTTTCCAGAGACTTAACGTCAAAGAGTATGTCTCACTGAATTGTAGAAACATCACGATTTATATGATCTGTATATCTCACTTTCGAAAGTGTACGAAAAAACAATTAATTGTGCTTTCGTCAAATTTATGGAAAATTTTTATATTTTTAAATTGATAATTTATGATATTAGTTAAGAACTTAATATTGCATCAAATGTAAAGTAATAATGGCACAGGCAACACCATAGATGGTGATGCGATTTAAAACTAGAAGAAAGATTTTTGGTCATCCCCGTAAGGCCGTAAGCCTACGGCGACCGGAATTGAAGAGAGATGTTTCTAAATAAGGTGCAATTTAGGCTTTAAATTCCATCCACAAAGATGTTAGATATAATTAATATAGCTAGTCTCATGCTCAAAGCTCTCAAAGAAACCACGTAAACCCAACATTCAAAACAACCAAGTGTGGGATGCGTAGTTAAAATTCTCACCATATATTTTTCATAAGAGATTGAGATCCGTGATTCTCAATTCTTAAGCTATCGATTTCAGTCCATGAGTTTTTATAAGAGACCAATAAATTTTTTGAATTAAATTTTAAAACTGACTAAAGCGTGCATAGTAATATTTTCGATAACTTCTTAAACGATAGTACTTTAATTTGTTGATTACTTAATTAAGTTTTACACAAAAGCGTTTGCATCACGTTATCATATAACCATCTAATTTCTATGCCGAATTAATGAATTATTCATCGATATACACAGTGAAAGACAATTAATATGGGGCTGCCCCCCGTTTCCATTATTAATTAACTTCTCGTTTGAATTGACTAAAGACACAGCATCTGCAATTTTTTTTTTTTTTTTGGCTTTTTTTAACGCACGGAGTATATCCATTAAGATTTCCAAGTGAGGTTGAAAGGAACATTCGAGCACACACAGACAAAAGAGGATTCAAAGCTCATTAATTAGTTTGTCATTTTTGTTCAAATTGTCACAAATAAATTAAATGATCCACAGCAGCAACATGCATGTCTGGATATTACCTTGGTCCAAAGCACGTTCTGCCTTAAGATAAACAAAGAATAAATAAACAAACACAAACACACACACACGCTGTATGGCAAATTATTTGATCACAACAAATCTAGAATTTCAGGAGTCAAATTTAACGTGCCACGGCCCTGAATTCGTCGGGTCAATTCAATGGTGTGCTAAAGAACGATAGCATCAATGGGGGTCTGCCTGTTCTTAAATCACAAGAGCGACATAAATTAGCCAGTAACCGAAAAATGTGATCTGGTTTTAATATTTACGGAAGTCATGTGATAATTTCGTTTCTTTTGGATAATCGATTTTACAGAAACCGATGGATAGTCACTCATCGAATCAATCAATCTCTGTAATCAGTTACTTCCATCTGAAAAATGAAAAACGGGGCAAAAATTGTCAAACATCAAATGGGGATGTTTTGAATTTTTGGTTCATATTGATGTTGAAATTGCCTGAAAAGATCGGTGAGAGGGCATTTTCTTCATTACATACATTACATCCATCGTCATCCGGAACCATGGCTCACGTGTTTTTTACGCAGCAAGTGACGATCTTTGATGTTTACATCATTTTGTGCTGTATAAAATTCAAACTTGCTAATTATTACAATTCTTTTTTTCGCGGGGGGGCAAAACAATATTAGTTGCATGCAGCCATGTGTATGTATGCAATTAAGTTTTAATATTTTTGCTCACTCAATCCCCAATTAAGATAATTAATATTATTCACAATAAATAAATAAATTAATTAATGGCCAGTGAAGATAATGCGTTGCATGATTATCAAGTAAGCTCGAAACCCCTCCATCAGTAAAAGAAATATTATTGAGCAACGTGTTCGTACCGATCGTAATTCAAAATATTGGCACAAAATCTTTTTCTTGGAAGATGGAAATTTCGGTTCTCTTAAGAATAATATACAAGTCGAGGCAGTCAAATTTAATAACGCCAATAGAACACGTCACATGCTGTCTATGGCAATTGATAATATTGGTTAATTTAAGTGGTCAAGATTTTGAATATTTTTGTGGGTGTCATCCTCCTCCTACATAATTAAATCATTCGTTCAAATTTCCTGAAGCTTCTGCGTTATGCAGCTCTCACCTTTATTATTTCTGCAAACACGGAACCGACATTGCCTAATTAAGATTAACTCTGCATCTGTATTTTGTACAATTATAATTATCAAAATCTTACACGCCCAAAGCTTGATGACAGAAGAAAGGAGTAAAGAGATATTCAAGCTGCACACCTAATCGGGGTTATAATCGTTTGGTATACTTTGACTAAATAAATACTGCCAAACTTCAAAATAGGGTCAGTTTACGTTTCTTTGCTTCCAAGTTCTAACTTCCAGCATACGTTCGCATCTTACCAAAATTTTTTTTTTATTTTTTTTTGCTGCATTTATAAAATTTTTAGTTATATACTTGACTAAATAATGTATTATAATTTTAGTTCTTTTTGTTATGCTTCTTGAATTAGAAGCGCGAGAAAAACGTAACTCGTAACCAAAAATCAAAAAATATATACATATAAAACTAAAAATATGGCAATCTGTTTGAGGTTTGAAGTATTTTGCATGCCTTCGGCAATGAAAACTTTTGATATCGCCGTCAAGGGCACGTGGATTGTGATTTTGGTTAATATTTGGTGAAAAAGAAATTTGTGGAACTAGAACGAAGGGAAGCAACGTGGCGAAATGACAGCTGCAATTAATTCAAATGAAGGGAGCTTAGCTGAATTAGTTGCGAAGTATATTTAATGTAACTGCACTAGACCCAAGCAGCAGCGTCAATTACTGAGCTGACCATTAGGCATGAACTCTCTCTCGTTTTCTATCACAATCAGCGCGTGAAGCATCGGGGGGGAAGGGAGGGGGAATATTCTAGTAATGCTGCGGGCAAGGCTGGAGCTTGTTGGTTGTTGGTATTTTTCAGTGATCTGAGTAAGCATTGATGGGCGACTGATACACTTTTCAAACTTAAGCTGGGGCGTTCGTAACATCGGCCTCGTTCCCTGAATTTTTATTTTTTATTTTTAAGCATTGATGGGCGTTCGTAACACGTGTTTTCGTGAGAGGCGCAGACTGCAGCAAGTTACACCTTAACAACCTTTTTTTATATGGGGATATAATTTATTCACCTTTTTAAAGGCAGTGAAGGGATAAATTTTCCATGCAACCTAGTTTTCTGATGAGTTTAACTCACGTAGTTTCTTGGTGAGTTCAATCGAAGTTTCGCAGCAAATCACGCGACACGTGTCTCTTAGTCTTTTCTGTTCGAATGTTTCCGAATATGGGCTCCGTTAAGGAGGCCCAACTCTTTCCAGACGTGAAATTCTCTGATTGCTGAATTCCGAGCCTCTCTTAAAACCCAAAACCTCTTTTGGGTTTTATAATCATACTGGAGAAGCAGGATACGATGACATGCGCTAATGCCTCCTCGTCCTTGGTTCTATTCATTCTAATGTTTAAGTCTCAATTTTAATTAATATTACATTTATTTATTAAATAGATTAAGGGCCTATTCGGTACCGTTTCGATTCCGTAAGCTGATTTTCATTTTTGTTTTGGGAATACAAATGTTAGGTTGACCTACCATTTTTGTATCCCGTCTTGGATGATGATGATGATAACAACTGTGTAAGGCAAGCATTCTATTTCCAGATCCCCAAGAGAAGAAATAATATATAAACAGACCTTTGACTCGCACGATCAATAAAAAGCCACCCCCAGCAAATATGCATCTTGCAAATTTACATAATAATAATAACAACAAGTGTTCTAACCCATAAAAGTAACAAATTCGGGCTAGAAAGACTATAATCTGAGGGTCAAACATTAAAATTTTCAAAAAAAGAGTTAAATTTCAATTTAACCCTTTTAATCCTATATCTTCCATCAAATAATAATTAATACTACATTTATTTATTAAATAATACTACAACTCTTTGCCGACGTGAAAGTGTCTGATTGCTGTTGCAGTTGTCTGATTGCCGAATTCCGAACCTCTCTTAAAACCCAAACTCTCTTTTGGGTTTTTATAATCATATTGAAGGATCAGGATATGATGTATAGATAAATCATACTAACCGGTCACTTATTTGTATGGGTTTCCAAAAAAAAATAAATTATTATAGCTATTTCAGATTTTTATTATGTTTTTTATTTGTTTAAAAGAAAATGAGAACATCTGAGTGTTTTTTTATAGAAAGAAAATGGGTTTCTGACACAATGAGAAACGCTTGAAATAACTTATCGAGAAGGTTTTTCTCGATACTTCAATTTTCTTTCTTAAAAAAAAAAAATTTCAAATATTTTAATTAATAATTGGTCTCACACACCAAAATAGAAATCTGTTTCGAAATGCCACCAATTCAACCGAACATAATTTTTATTTTTTTTTAGCGAAAAAGGAAGAAAGAAAATTTAACCCGCCAAAAAAACCAATTCGACGTACCTTGCACGCGATAATAACGGAAACAAAAGATCAAAATTGACCCGTCTACAATTATACAAATACGAATCTCTTTGTTATCCAAGAAGCTATCTATTATTGATTTTTCTTTTCTTGTTTATTTTGACAAAATGGATTTTTCTTCTGCGAAATCGAGCTTGATTCGTTTCAGAGCTTCTGCCAATTCTTTTTTGTCGCAGTACGAACCTCTCACTCTGCTTCTCGCCCCACTCCTCACTCTCCTCGTCGCGCGTGTACTTCAATCGTTCATCGACGTCGTTCGCGAGAAAGGATGCAAACGAACTTTCCTAGAGTTCTTCATGAGCTCAATCAAGTAATTCGTCACCACACAGATTCAGTTTCTTCATTATTTTCATATTTGATACTTTTTTCTTTTTTCTTTTTTTAAAAAACTTCAACGATAAAATTTTAATTTTATTTTGTGCATGGCAGGTTGGTTCCTGGTGTTAATAAATACATTGAAGCGGAGAAACAGAAGGTTTCTTGATTTTATATTTTTGAATTAATTGTTGTGAATGCACTTTTTGCTTAATTTAATTTCTTTGTTGGTTGAAATGTTCAGTTTGCATGCTGTTTGCTTTATGATTTTCTCATTATTTTGGGGGATGGGGTGTTTTGATTTCGGAACAAACTTTTATGACCTGCTATCGTTTGATTAGTTTGTTTATCTGAGTGAAACCTATGGTAAAATTGAGAGACTGAATTCAACAGTCGATTAAAACTGATTTATGGATAATGTGCATAGCTGAGTTTAACTTCATTGAACTTAAAACAACCTGAACTTAATTCTAATTATTACTTGATGTTGGCTGCCCAAATTCTTTGATGCTGTCCGTGTCTATTTTAAGGTGATTTATCATTCACCAGAATGTTACGAATGATTATGATCCCCACTGGCTCATTCAATTTTACTTTATTATGCCTTTGTGCATGGTACATAATTCATGATTCTAATTCTGTGGCCTTTGGAGGTTAATGCTTATATTTGTTCTGTGCTTTTCATTTTTCATTTTTCTTTTTCTTGTTTGCAAATCTAGTATTTTGAATGGTGAATAAATCTAGTTTGTAAATGTGGTCGTCAGGTTGTGGACAAGATGCAGTCTGGTGTCAAATCCAAAAGAGAGGGCTGGAGGACAGAGTTACCAAGGGCGGGGTTAGGATTAGGAGTCATAGAGAAACTGAAAGAGGAAAAGAGGAAGGATGTTGTTTGGCAAGGAAAATGTTCTGGTACAGTGTATGTTTTTTAACTATTAAGATGCTGACAGTTTTTTGTCCTAATAATGAACATTAGATTCTGCTTCAATTATGCTCGAGCTTGATATGCTCTGGTTTCTTTTATTGCAGCTATATTGGAGGAAGTGAAGCTGAAGGACATTTTTCCTTGATTAATGAGGCGTGTTCAATGTTAGTAAGATTCCAATATATATGATTTGCATTTAGTATTCCCTTGAGCATCTACTTGAAGTTGCTTGTATACAGTGGGTCTTGAATTTATCTTCTTAAGGTATAACCAGTGAAAATATATTTAAGTTGGGAATGATATGAATACATACTTATAGGCTCACCGATTAAAGCTTTGCCCCTGTATGTGCTGTATTTTGGTTGAAACCTATAAGCCATGGGAGCAGCAATCTACAAGCCATAGAGGAGCTTGCTCTTATTATATTTCATACTTCTCTTAGAAAGGAAATGATTGTTATTTTAGTTAGTTAAAGTATGCTTCAGTGGTGATACCTTAAATATGTGACACTGCTGTTGTGGTGTCCAAATTTTCTGAAAGCCGTATAGAAGCTTGTAAATTTTTAAGTTCTGAAATTTCTATAAGTATAAGAAAACTTCTCAATTTGTTGAGATGTTGCAAACAATGACCTTTCGGGATATTACAATTCTACTGAGGATTGGCATATGTTGCTCCTATCATAGTTAGGAATTGCTTGAGCAAATATCTGTATGGTGCTTTTGTCACCCTGTTCAGCGGGGTTGCAATAGAATAATTCACATTAACAATTTGATAATGTCAGATCAGCCACCCATCCTTGCAGTTGAAATCCTCTGTTACCTCTTATCCAACTTTCTTTAAATCCATTTTCAGGTTTGCACATACAAATCCATTGCATTTAGATATATTCCAGAGTGTAGCTCAATTTGAGGCAGAAGTCGTTGCAATGACAGCTGCTTTGCTTGGCAATAAAGAAAAGGCTTCTGGAGGACAAGTGTGCGGGAACATGACATCAGGGGGAACTGAAAGTATATTATTAGCTGTGAAATCATCCCGTGACTATATGAGAAATAAGAAGGGGATCCCGAGGCCTGAAATGTATGGAAAATTTTCCAACTTTTCACTTTTCACTTTCACTTTGTCCTGTTCTCCAAATTAGATAATTACTACTGTGACTGCTTCTTTTCCGAAGTACAGGATCATACCTGTATCTGCGCATTCAGCATATGACAAAGCTGCACAGTATTTTAATATCAAGCTGTGGCGTGTTCCTGTTGATAAAGAATTTCGGGCTGATGTCAAAGCAATAAAGAAGCATGTAAACAGAAACACCATTTTGGTATGGATTTCTACATCATGCTTTGGAAAAATACTTCATTTCTTTTTCATCATCCTTTCTAATTAATCAGTGATTTCCTCTTAATCCAAACTAGCTTTCTTGTTCCAAACTACTTATTGAGGCAAAGATTAAAAAAAAAAAAAAAAAGATAGCTTCTTGTATATTTCCATGTTAAGGCTGCAATTTACAACGTGCTTTTTCTCAGCTAGTAGATCTGACCTAATTTCATGATACTACAGATAGTTGGATCTGCACCTGGATTTCCTCATGGAATCATCGACCCCATTGAGGTGTGTGGTTGCCTTAATATATTTTTGCTAGTGATGATAACTAATTTGAAAGTTTGGTATGGACGTGTGTTCACTTCTATTTGAGGAAATCTTGCACCTTCTCTTGTAGGAGCTTGGTGTTCTGGTTTTAAGTCATGGAATATGTCTCCATGTTGACCTTTGTCTTGGTGGCTTTGTGTTGCCTTTTGCTCAAAAACTTGGGTATGTTTGGCTTAGTTTGTTATTAGCAGCTCATCTCATAATTAATGGTTAGAGAATGTTGTGCCATGTTCTTGCAATTACTCATTTCACATGACTTCTTTTCTCTGTTTTTGAAAATTGTTACTTGCTCCCATGTCTCGTGTTTTGTGGATATATTTGCTGTCATTTTTGCAATTACTAAATAGGGCAGAATGTGTGACTTTTCAGGTACATTCCTTAGACTTACTCTTGCAAACTGTAGGATTTTATTCTGAATATGAATCATACATTAAGTTGACAATATGATTGGCCCATATATCTATCTTCTTTGAATCCATACTCATTTACATGTGTGCACTTTATGATTTCTGAATTAAACAATACCATGTGGAAGAGAAACTTTTAACAACATTCTCTTGCTTCCCTGGCATCCTCATTTTCTGTTTCTGCTGTTTTGGCTATTGTTGGATTTGTTTTCCTTCTCAGGTATCCGATTCCACCATTTGACTTTTCTGTCCAAGGGGTAACCTCAATATCAGTGGATGTACATAAATATGGATTGGCTCCAAAGGGAACAAGTGTAATTCTGTACAGAAATCACGAAATTAGAAAGGTAATGTTGAATTGCTGAAAATTTTTAGATAATTCTGTTGGTCTATGATTACAGGTTGGCTTGGAGAATTATCCTCTCTTTTATGAAATTAGAATCCTCAACCTTCTGTATCAATAATCATATTATTGTTCTTTCTTTCAGAATAGAAATGATAATCATGCTAATCAGGTACATTGGTGCAGACGAGAGCATTATAAAAAGGTTGAATGAAGTTTTATAGTGTGTTTCAAAGAGAAACTTTATTAAGAGAATTGATATGCATCTTAATGTAGATAGGAATAATTTGCAACCTTTTCACATTGCACTTGTCTTCCAATATGAGTGTTCTTTCACATTATCACATATTTCATTGGACTAGAGCACAATTCTGTGGTTCTGCTGCCCATAAAGTGAAATCATATGGGAATTCTGGGAAGTATTGCCAAGTTGATCTTTCTATATCATTTTTTTTTGTTTTGTAGATATTAAAACTCGGGAAAATAAGGTCTTGGAAATATTCTACACTTGCCTATTAAGTAACGATTAGTTTAGAGTTTGCAAACTGATCATAAGATTTCAGCATTTCTACTGTTACACTGATTATTGTATGTGGTCATGCATGCTAGTTGGCAATGTGAAGATGATATCATGTATTGTGTATGTTAATGATCATTTTATTGTTTCTCTCCTTTCATTCTTTCTGATGCTTTTACCGTCTTGGCATCTTGTTGGGGTATGAATTTTACTTTGCATCTGGATTCTTGGCTCCCCATTTTCCTACAGCATCAATTTGTTGCTGGTAAGTTACCTGACCCAAATAGAAACACATGCAAACACACAGAAGCACAACTCATTATAATAATTGAAGTCAAATCTTTATTCATTTATTTTTTCTGCCTTAGTGAATGCTTTTATACATAGACAAGATAGACTGGTGTTGAAATATGACTTGTCATTTATGGAAGCAATAAATTAGAAGGCTGTAGGCTGGTGTTACAAATCCCTATAGCCTTTCTCACCATTTTTTCAATTTTCAGATATTGCTTGCCTACTTGTGGGCAATCATCTTATTATATTTATCCATAGGATCTTAGTTTAAAATTTTTAATTTTTGCAATAAGCAGCCATGGTTTAGAAACTCATGATTTAGAAATTCTATACTGTTTTTGTTTGTGTCCACGCGGCAGTTACTGAGTGGTCAGGTGGGTTGTATGTGTCTCCAACCATAGCTGGAAGTAGGCCTGGGGGTTTGATTGCTGGGGCTTGGGCAGCACTGATGTCTCTGGGGCATGAAGGTGAGAAAATGCAATTATCAGTCTGCATTCCAGACATAATTTTTTGAAATATTCTTTTGTGCTGATTATAATCTTTTGTTACAAACTATAGGATACTTGGAAAACACCAAGGCTATTATGGAAGTGTCAAAGAGCATACAGAAGGGGTTAGTGTTGTTTCCAATGTTCCTAGCTCTCCTTTTTTGAATCTTTGAACAACCAGTAAGTGCTGCTGTATGTGCAGAATAAAGGAGATTCCTGAGTTATTCATTGTTGGAAGACCAGACATGACAATTGTGGCTGTTGGATCGGATGTTGTCGATATATTCGAAGTCAATGATATCATGTCTTCCAAGGGCTGGCATTTGAATCCATTGCAAAGACCCAACAGGTGAGACTGGATGTGCAACCATCTCTTTCTTTCTTTTATTATTATTATTTTTTTTTCCTATCTTTACCCCTGGAATCATAGTCACCTCAAATTGCCTCTGAAATCATTAACACTGATATTATTCATTTTTGACCATTCAAATAATCATTCTCTCATTTAAATTGATATTGTTTATGTGAATTACTTTTAATTTTAGTTGCATTTTACAAACAAACAAACAACTAGCCTTGATATATTTTAGAGGCTGACGTTATTTATTTTTTTAATTGTGCTTAAATCAGCATTCACATCTGTGTTACTCTTCAACATGTAGCTGTTGTTGACGATTTCATTCGAGACTTAAGGAAATCTGTGGAAACTGTAAGTTGTTCTTCATCAAACGAAACAGCGTTTTATCTCTGCTATTCGGTGGAGGGAATATTATATCTTGGTGCTGATGCTTAATCTAGTGCAATGACCTAATATATGTCAATGCTTATTTCATTTATTCGTGTCAGGTAAAACAAAATCCAGGTCCAGTAAATGGTGGTCTAGCTCCCATTTATGGTGCCGCAGGGAGAATGCCAGATCGGGGCGTGGTTAATGAATTGTTGGTAAATTACATGGATAGTACATGCTAACGGAATCATCTGTAACTTCACAGTTTCATTCTATTGATTCGAATGCTCCTGATTTTTATTAAATATTCTCTTCTGAGTTTGAATTGCAATGAACTACCATTTGATTGATGGTCGGCATAACTCACACAGTAGCTCTGAATGTGAACATTTGGGTTCAGAAAGTATGACAATTTGTGCATTTGCGCATCCTTGTGAACCATACTCATATTGAAGCACAAATAGTTAGTTGACTTTTGCTACAAGGTGTTGCTATTATTATTTAAAGGGACTCTAAGTTACAGCTGTAACTTAATATTTTTCTTATTTAAAAGTTAAAACCGTCAGCGGGTAGTAAAAAATTAAATTAAAAAAAAAAACTGGGTTGGAAATCTCTGTAGTCGGAAAATTAAAATCATTTTAATTTTTCCAGAAGAAAGATGACTGTTCAGAAACAATTTCATCTCATTTATAGGTGTAGGTGTGTGTGTCTCTGTGGGGGTGTGTGTATAGAGTATTTACACTATGCCGACATGCTTTTTGTATTTATTTTACTATAATTTTTATTTTTTAAATCCACTTAATATAAATACGACAAATACAAAGTGAAGGAGAAAGGGGGATTCCTTTTTTCTTTCTAATCCAATTTTAAAAAAGAAAAAGCAGAAGAAGATAATTGGTAGCCTCAGATGAGTGCTCAATTTCCACTTCGGTTATTGATAAAGCCACTTGTCTGATCGTTCACGAAGCCAAGAAAATGAAATATTAGGCACTTGCGGGCACATGTATTTGTTCTATTATTATAGTCTTCTGGATACATATGATGAGTTGCAATAAAATATAATTAGATATCAAAAATACGTTCAGCAAGCAAGGATATGCATTTATTACATACATTTGTCTCACAAGGTACTTATTTATTGGTTCCATTTAAGCTCGCCATATAACTGATTCACTCGCTCACACATTACTACCAAATGCCAATAACCCAATATCCACTCATAAGGAGTTGTTACAAACACAATAATGCTGCTTATTTATCTTAAATTATTAAGAGATTGTGGCTTGATCTTGACTGCTGCTGCTGCCTCTTACAGCTCCAACACCAGGTCTACAGTGTAAACATATAAAAATACAATTGAATTATAATTAGTCACGCTGAAAAATTATATAACTATTATAAACTAAGTATGGCAGTATGCATATGTTGAAATTTGAATCTGTATTCACATTCTTCCTCGTTGGGAAGAAGAATTGTTTTTGTTGTTTTCAGAAATGCATTTTAAAAGCTCCATTATGGAATCGCACTGAGACTATGGATTAGTCAAACAGAGCCACGTAGTAGTGCCACTAACCACAATATCAACAGCGGTGCCCATTGTATAATTACTGATTTGCCTTTGAATAAGTCAGCAGTAGAGAACAAGAAAGCGAAACTGTGAAGTTATCAATCACGGTGTGCCAAATGCAAGTGTATGGTACTTACAGTCTGCGTCTGTTTTGATCCAAAACTCTCGGTTTCCATTGGAATCGCTGCCGCTAATCGTGAATTGGGGTGGGGTTGATTGGCTCTTGTAGCGTCTTATTTTCTCTTTTGAAAGGTTTGTCTGTGGGTCCTCATCTGCAGGGGCCAATATCTGTCCGCCATTGTCCTGGACTGCTTCATGATAGTTGCTGCTCTTCCTGTTCTCCCTTTTCATGGGCTTTCCATTCTTTTTTATTGCTGCTGAGCTTTCGGGATGAACTTTTCTGTGGAACATATGCAGGATCTACAGATACCATGGACCGTGGACATTTACACAAATGAGGGAACTCACAAAAAATGTCAGAAACATAATGTCAGATTAAACCCGGATGTTCCTGGAAGCTATAAATTCTTTTCGATTGCGGGGACATTATTAGACGTGTGTGGGCGAGGCCAAAGATTTACTTTTTCTTTTACTAAATATCAATCATGTAGCAAACACAGTTTAGAACCCGTGAGAATTCTGGTCCAAATTGCAATAACTTTAATCGGTCACACAAGTTCACGGTAATTTTTCAACATACCTTGTGCAGTTTTGTTTCTGCTGAAGACGAATCAACAGTGCCACCAGCAGTTGGATTGGAGCTCCTGGAAGCATGGAGCATTTTCTTCTTCAGAACCTTTTTCATGATATGCAGACCAGATTTATCAGCTTCTTTGTCAATTCGCTTCTCCTGATCTCTATCCCATTTATTGCCAGGGTTCTCCTGATCTGATAGTTTTGTCCTCTGGAACAGCTCTCCAAGGGAGGTCCTGTGTTCCTTCTTTGCCACTGCTGTTGTCGTCTCAGACAATTCAATTGCCGACCCAAAAAGATAGCCCTGCAGTGGACATACTGTGAAGCCATTCCCGTTTGTCTCAGGGCCTTCAATTGGCTTTCCACTGAGTGTAATTGTGCTCCCATGGCTACTTCTTCCATTGCTCACATGACTATTTCTTCCAGATGAGTCATTGCAGCCATCTTCTTTATTAGCTTCAGCTCCAAGAACCTTCTCCAACTCATCATTAATAAGCTTAAGTTCATTCTCCGTCACTTCAGTTTCCTGTTCAGTTATATTCTCAACTGATATGCCAAACGTTGGAGTTGAAGGATTGAGGATGTTGGTGTCCGAATTACCAAGAGTACCAATTGCAAGAAAGCCATGAAATAGCTCAGATATTGCAGATGATGAGTCTTCTTGATCATAGTCCAATTCGGATTCTTCTGCCCGAGCTGCTGCTTCTAGACCGGCAAAAGACTTTCGAAGGTATTGATCTTTCTGAGCTTGCTGCTGCTGCCTGAATGGTTTGTTACCATAGCTTGGCTTTGAGTAGCATTGCTGGTCATCCAATGATGGCTGCCCTGTAAGACAATTACAAGCATTCGCTGGCACAGAATATGTCAAGCAAACATTAAAAGCATGTTTGCAGAAACGACCGTAATATTATATTGTTTCTCTGTGCTAGTTATAATTTGAAGTACAAAACTCGTGTGAGCTTATTATGTCATGCAACAGAAAACGTATGGTTTTAAGTAGATTTCTTTTTCATGTGACTCTATTCATATTAATGTACTAAGATAACATATATAATGTGCTGATTCTTATCGTGAGCCAAACTCTCCACATCTCTAATGATAGGAAAGCTTTCGCGCGAGAGCACGTTTGCTTCTTTTAGCAGCTAACGTGTGTATGTTGGAAAGCTTTCATGCAAGAACGCGTTTGCTTCTTGCAGTAACTAAGGTGTTCATAGATGGCAGAGCATGACTTACCAATTCCAAAATCTTTGAGTGGTTCACTACCATTTTGCCGAAACTTGCGGTGCATCCAACCTAGTAACTGCAACACATTAAGAGAAGCAGGGAAAAAGGAAAAAAAAATGAACAAATTAAACATAGCACTGAGGAAGAAAATTTTCTCCAAATCAACGAATAGCTAGCAGCCATGGTCTTATGGTCTTACCTTCATACTTTGTTCTCTCTTCGGGAAAACTCAACTTTGATCACTTAATTGGTTATGTTGAAACGAGTAAATGCTAGACTGTTTATTAGCTAGATATAAAACAGCTTTCCTTAAAGCCACCAATCCGCCATGGTCTGAGATAATGCTGGAAAGAGAAAAACACGGAGATAGTTACAACATTCAGGTTGGCTAACCATTCATTGTCAAGATCAAATCACGGGGCCCATTTGGGAGTGGGCCCTCAAATTCTTTGCTCGCCAGTCGCCAGGATGCTAGCTAATTAAACTATATATATATTCTTCTAAAAATTCATGTGCGTGGTTGGGACTGGGCTTGTATACATTTACACTGGAGGTTTGTACAATCATCGACCGGTATAATCATAACACGTATGTGGAGAGGTATACAAGTCATGATTCTTTAATTGGATGCATGTTCAACTGATGTACAGAAGAATTTCTCGTCCTCTTAAAGTTATTACTTATTTTATCTTTTTAGATTATTTGGTTTCATAATTACAATTAGCCTATCTTTTGACACAATGGCACAGACATACATATATTCCCGTCACATTTATCACATGTCGATCGAATTGTTTATCTCTATATCTTAGATGGAGTATATATATTTAAGGATGTTCAATATTTGTGATTATGTATATAAATGGCTTCCTTCCAATAAAAAGTTATATTTTACTTTATGTCTGTGCATGTCCAGAAGTGCAAGTTGACATGTAATTGAGTAAATGCACATGCAATTCCACCATGCAGCTCATCATCAACTAAGCTTATACAACTAGGTGTTTGGCTGGAAGATTTCACATCGCATAATAAAATAATGAAGGAAATATAGAGAATAATTTACCCGATGCCAGTAGATTCAAAGATAATATGACAAAGAAGATCTCTTTCTAATCAATTGGGGAACTCAAAAGGTTGGATGATCCTGTGTGCTTTTAGTTTTGATGGTCCACTTCTACTTTGTGTATTTTTCAAGTGAATTTACTAGAGATCCTGTCTGATTGACAACGTCAAATTAATTAATGATTATTCCATATCTGATCGTCTGATAACGAATATCTTCTTAATATTCAATGTATTATTATGATAGTTAAGCTCTGCTTTTTGCTGCTTCGGAATACTATTGCTTGGAGCCATGCATCTGCACCGTTTTGGAATTTGGAGTACAGCGAGCTCTGATGGGATTTCTTGCATGTTTTATTCTATATTTTACATGATAGCTTTCCTATTTACATGTCTCTGTGCACCTCGTGGGCGATATGGCATGTCGCTCTGAGAAAATATTGCAGGAGTCACCTGATGATATTTATGGCCTCTCGTTTCACGATAGCTTTCCTGTTTACATGTCTCTGTGCAACTCGTGGGCAATATGGCATATCGCTCTGAGAAAATATTACAGGAGTCACCTGATGATATTTGTGGCCACTCGTTTCATGATAGTTCATTTCAATATACAGACGTACAAGTATTGGACAGACGCACCGGATGATATATATACATATATATATATTACCGGAGTCCATGAGCCTAACTAATCACACTATTTAGCTAAACAAACTGAAGATTACCTCAGGTTTACATATATTTAATCCGTGATTTTATTCTCGTTCAATATGAAATTATTTCCCTAATATAGTATAAGTATAACTAGGTAACATGAAATAAACGCTAATAAAATGGAAGATAAAACCGAAAAATAAATACAATATGTGATTAGAAAAAGAAATAATATGAAATTAATTAACAACTAGAAATAGAGCAGGAAAAACCCCGAGGCCTGTGATAGACGATGTTTCTAAAAAATGTTTTCCTCTTAATGTTTGGCTCTCAAGGAGGTACGGTACCTGTCTCCCAGGATACAGTTAGAAGAAATAGAAAAATTGCACCACTAAACTATTTTCAGCAAACTTCAGCTGTATATGGACTTTATTGCACTGAATAAACGAATTTTTAAACTCTATTACTCCACAAGTCCAAAATTTTATTTTAAGGTTACCGGTTAAAAGAAAGAAAAAAAAAAAAAAAAACCAAACCAAACCAAAGCCAATCTAAATTGGAATTTGCATCCTCAAGTGACGGCATGCAAAAGAAAGCAATCTTGCTTACATTCTTACCTAATAGCATTTGTATCGTCATATATATCCAACTCACGTCTTAGCTTAATTCCGTTCCCATGTTGACTAGCTATTTTTCCTTTGATTTTTTAGATCCAACGGGTGTGCATTAAGCATCAATTCCTCAATCACTCAAGCATCATTTTGAGTGTAAAAGTATATTGTTTTGAAGTGCTCCCACAAGAGAATTCAAATCAATCACGAGCTTTTGTGCTTACATAAAATGAGTCCTATTAAAAATTATGACTCGAAATAGCAAGGTTTTACCATGCTATTTTCCAAAACTACTTTGAAAGTAATGTTTGTAGGCTCCGAGATAATTGGCACGGAGGCACGCTCCTCCTCATTGTTAGCCTGTCATGTTCATTTTTGCTATCATTTACAGAAGTATTTTCTTCCTCAGAGGAGCTCAACTGGACCAGGGTGCTGTTGGCCTTGACAAACCTGGTAGGGTGGCTGCCCTACAACTCACTTTTACATTCCAATGAATAAGACTCAGCTGAAAAAATCTAGAAACGGGGTTCATAGCTTAAAGACAAACAAGGTAATGGAGCCATTGTTGAAGAGAACAAGTATCTTTCCATGCTAGTCATCGCAACACGGGGGTCATTATCTGTATTATTGAAAGATCTGTAATAATAAAGGATTTAGTCAGGAAGTGGTGCAATACAACAAGAGTACCTAATATTTTTCAAATGTATTTGTTCATTCAATTTTCAAATTAAGAAATTTTAAGCGGTATGTATTTTTTTTATTCATTTTTCATATCAAGAAAGTTCTCTAATATTGGCATGAGGAAGAATTAAAATAATTTATCCTTCAACCACTTACTTATATTATAATAACTAGACAATTCAACTAGTTAAGTTATCTTTTAATAGCCTTGCATCATGTGTGTATTTATATATAAAGTGTTTATTTGATTCAAAATCTTAAATTTAAAAAATAAAAAATTGTTATGCCATTAGGTGTAAAAATGTGGTGTAACAATTTTTTCGAACTTTAATAATTTTATTTGACGGTATGGGCTATGTTGGTCATGAACGAGAACAAGCACGTTGTGCCAGCCGAGTGCCGACTAGTAAACCAGCAACGTGGTCTAGAAATGAAAAAGCTCGAGGCAAAATACAGACACGAGCCAAACCGTGTGTTAGAAAATTTTGATCCTTAAATATATGATAATACTTGTAGGGCCAGGTGAATTTTCGAGGCAAATCTCTTTTTGGTAACCAACACGAAACTAGAATACGAACTTTTGGACAAGTTTGCTAACACAGATCATGATGGGAACTCACACTCTGGGAGACATAATTTTAAAGGCAAAATTCATCCCAACACTCGCCATCATCAAGTCAATGTTGATGAAAACTTCTTGTTGGCTTGTAGCCATCTCATATTGAAAACTGATGTAAGTCTCAATCTTCATGTTTACATGTATAAGCTTTAATCAAATTAATTGTGGGTCCTATCCTCATCCCTTTTGTTTAATCAAAATGAATTAAGGTCTTGTTTGGTACTGTACAACTATAGTTTAAAAATTATAAAATTAAAATATATCGTGAATAATAATTATTGTAATTTGAAAGTTTGTCTTTATTATTTTTATCAAACATATTATTTGAAAATTATATTTATAATATTATGTTAATATTTATTTTATAACGGTAACTTTTTTTTTCAAAGTAATTGTAACTTTTAAGTTATAACATCTCAATATTAAATTAGAACTAAGAATTATTCTTGGAGGGTCTCGTTCGAGTAATAATGGCAAACATAAAAGTACGTGCATGTGGTGACATATAGTTCGGATTTATTAACAATATATAAGTGAATGATCGATGTCGGTTCTACAAACGTAGGCGAATGTTTCTCCACTAATCAATTGAACTTCGCTGACTGTAGGACGCACAAGTATTTCATCTTCACGATGCATTTGCTTTGTGGATAAGAGATGATGGTTACTTGATGCCTTACATTTGTAAGGTCACGAATTGGCCTGCAAATGTGAGACTGAACATGATTTTGCTGCTTGCTGCATATCGAAACCTCATTTAGGAACCCGCGCTAGACATGCAAAGTGTGAAATATCTAACTGAATGATCGATCTGCTCGTTTTTTGGGTTTGTTGCTAGTAATACCCTTCCTTGATTTCTTCTGGACAAGTTCTTTTATATATTCTTCACTTGTATATGCAAAATCTCCGTTAACTTGCCATATTTCTCTGCGGATCAATTTCAGTTTCTTGTGCGCAAAAGACAAGCCAATATCCGATAAAAATATTGAAGTGTTTTAGTCTTAAGTCTTAACTATACTTGTGAATATGTGACTCAATATTTTAAAAAATGGAATACTCTTTAGTAGCGTTTTGCAGGTTGCATCATATTGTATTGCAATGCATTAAAACAATATTCTTATACTAACCCATGTTCGGCCACAATTTTGATGCCATACTTCAGTTATCAAATGTAGTAAAAATAGATGATAAGCAGTTGCCCCATGACTTTAAACAAATTTGAAGTTAATCAGCATATCATTCAAAGTAAAGAAATTTATCGGTCATTTATCCAAAATTCACTCTCTTATAAAAAATATTACAAAAATTTAAATTTGTTTAATTTTCCACCCATTGTCTATAATGTGTGTTAATTGTCCACCAAAAGAATGAAATTATCCTCACAAAATAATCACCGGTATAATTTGTATTCACTTTTGTTTTCCCATTTTAAATGTAATTGTGTTTTTTTAGTGTATGATTAATACAAATTGCATATGTTGGGTGCAAAATTGAACAAATTAAAATTTTCGTAGTTTTGTTCTTCCAATGGGGTAAACTTAAAATAGATGACTCATAATTTTCCTTTAAAATAATTAAGCCTTTGGAATTTCCCACTTACCATGGTGGAAGTTGGAAAAGGATACTTATGAATGTTATAAAAAAAAAATCCTTAATTGGAATTGTAATGAATAAACAACATATCAAAATCAACTTTACAAAAAATTGGATGTATATTGTTAGGAGCGGGCATCAACTCACTTAATCCATGAAATTGACCTAATTTATAAGATTTTTTGTGGTTTGGGTTATTAAATTCCCAACTTATACTGTTATTCAACCCAACCCAGCCTGCCAACATATATATATATATATATATAGAGCCCCTTCAAGAATAATGTTAAACATTATTTAAGTGATGGGATCTACTCATTTTTTAAAGAACTGTAACATACATAAATTGCAACTTAGCAAAATCCTATATATATATATATATATATATATAAGGATGCACCTCTGGTGTACTAGTTATTGTGCCCACGGTAAACGTTGGGTAGCCAAGTGCGGAGCATATAACTGCTGAAAGCATCTAAATAGTAAGCCCACCCCAAGATGAGTGCTCTCCTATTCTGACTTCGCCAGATCCTACGGTAGCACAGGTGAAACAGCGACAGGTTCTCTATTCCTGTGGGGATGGAGCGATAGAAGTTTGAAAATTCAAGAGAAGGTCACGGCGAGACGAGCCGTTTATCATTACGATAGGTGTCAAGTAGAAGTGCAGTGATATATGCAATTCAGGCATCCTAACCAACTATTGCTAGCTACTGTTATTTAGACTTTTGATGTTTTATGTTAAGCAAAACTTTGAACTTATGGACCCGTTTTTTACCTCATTAACCATGAACTAACAATTTGATCGTTAGACTTAGCAATGTTGGATTTGTCCAAATGATGTTAATGTTTGAATTTTTTTTAAAATTTTTTCAATTAATCGATTTATTTTTTAAAATTTTGTGTAATATTAAATTAAACTATGCAAATAAGTTTTTTTTTTTTTAAAGAAAAATCCAACACAATCAACCCCACTTATCCAAGACTACGGTTATGTGAGTTGGGTTGAGTTGTATACAAACCCAAGATGATCCGTCCCGTGCCCATTTGTACATTTAGTCAAAATTTTATACTCAATTTTCAATAAATTTCATTTTATCTCAATTAAAATAAGGGCTTATTTAGAATTATTTTTTAAAGGCCTAAAAGTAATTTTAAAATTAAAAAAAATTAATTTTTTAGTAAAAAATCAAAATTAATTTGTCAAAATTAACTTCTTCTATAACTAATTTTGAAAAGAAGTGAATGGGTAACTTTTAGATTTCGATTTTGAGAATCAATTTTATCTTTTAATACAATTTCATAAATATCCTTAAAATTATTATTAAATCTAAAATTATTTTTATTTAAATTGAAAACAAAATCAACGCTTTAATAAAATTTTATTATAACTCGTTACTATAAATTTATTAATATCAAATTGTTGGTCAAATTATTATTAAATTTGTTTCACTATATTGTGAATTTAATTAGCAATTGTTTTAAGATAAAAAATAAAATCAATATATTATAAATATTATTTTCAGTTAAAATTATTATAACACACAATTATAAATATTATTTGTGTACATTTTTCTATATAGAAGTAAATTTTATCTTATATTATGAACTTTTAGTCATTTATTATCTTTCAATATTTTAAAAGTAAAATTTATGAAATATTCATAACTACTTTTAAAAACTTACGGTACTTTTGAAAATAAAATTTATCAAATACTTAACTAAATCTCTTCAAAACTGATTATTTCTATAGTATAGCTAACAATAACTATTTTAAAAGATACAACATTTTCAAACTAGTCCTAACAACCCTCTATTTATCTTTTATCTTTTCCCAAAATAATTTTTTTTTTATAATACTGAATATAGTTAAGAGATTTCAGTCACAGGCTGCTTTATAAAATAATAATCATAATAATAAATCACCGACTGCTAGGTTTCCTTTTTCTTTCCGTCATTTCTAAGTGCATAGGTCATGGGTCATCATCCGATGCAATGAATGATTTCATTACACTTTCAGCTACTCAATTTTGTAAGCCCAATTTTGGAAACAATGGACTAGTGACAGTTTGATACCCATTTTTATGATCCTTAGATGACTCTTTCGAATTTTATTTCTTGAATGCCCCTAATTTAATTTCTGTAAGAAATAAATCCATATATATTAATGTTAACCATCTTTGATATGTTTTCTCTCCAAAAACATGTAGTTCTTTTAAGTTTCTATTTATAAATTACATACAAATCTTAAAGTCTTAAATTATTTTTTCTTATTACATATTTCTATCTCCATAACTCTAGAATTTTATAATTTTTGCTCAAAAAAATATTTTTAAATTAAAGTTTAAAATATAAACAAAAATTATACAATGGGAGCGTAAAAAATTGGTTAAAAGAATAATTTATTTAAGTGTTTAATTGAATTTCCATTGAAAATCAAAATAAACTAATTTGTCTTTGATTATTTAAGTAGTTTTAATTGAAAAAGGATTTTGTGAGGAATTTCAATAGTTTCAAAGGGCTTACTCTTTTATAAATCTCAACCTCTTTTCCTATATTTATCTCATTCATCTTTGTTTTTCAATTAGGAATAAGTTTATTTTACTGATTCGATGCCATTGAAAATTCCTTCATTACTTCATAGATCGAAAACATTTTGATCAAACACAAAGCAAGGGGGGAATTAATATCCTCGGAATCAACAATATATGACCTCTTATGACCATATCACGGATGCTTGTTCTAAAATTATATCATTCTTATCTTTACTTGGAAGTAGAATTTATTTATATGCGTTCGCTACAACTGAAGCCTGGTATTGAGAATTTTTTTTTTTTTTTTTTTTGGGGGGGTGGGGGTGCGCTCAGATTTCAAATAAGAAGTAAAAGTAGAAACTACTCTTTTGCCGAGATGGGAAGGCAAATCGCTTCCCTTCTCGCGTAATACTCATTTCATCAATTACTGATTTTGGGTGCTTCTGCTAAATTTGTTGTGCGAGTATCTTGTCAGTCTCAAAGCAAACAAAAAGGAAGCAGACAATCAAAGTCCTCCCTGTGAATTTAATTGTTTGCGTTTGTTCACCATCTTTGGCCGAGGATCGATCCAAAAACACCCCATCACATGCAACGCGGAGAAGGCAGAGGCACCAGAAGTTTCTCGCTTCTCACTTCTCAATTCTCAGCAACTCCCTGTACTGTGACCTCTGCCAATGGGGCCTAGCTTCGTTTGTCCTTTGCTTGTTTGCCAGCCACCATCCAATCCATGCATAATGCACAAACGATAAGATATGATTATGATTACGTGTCTTTCACCTATATACCCAAGTTACCGCGGTGAAACTTCTTGCTCGTAATGATTTTGCATTAATCATGAGTTCACGAGTTTTACAAGCAATCATATTACAATTTACAGTGTCTCACCTTTTTTTCTCGATGGACTTTTTTTTTTTAATAATTATATCACAATATGCTTATATTTATGATTAAAAAAAAAATCATTAGGTCTTTGTCTAAATAGCAACACTATTATGGCTAAATTGGAATGGCCGGACCTAAAACAAGAGAATCCGCCCCAAAACAGTTGGAGGAAAATAAACTCAACATATGTGGAGAAAGTTGTGATCTGCACTCATATGTATCCACACACACACACAGAGTAGTGGGTGGCTCCCATTTTGTTGTGAGGTTAGCCAATCATCTTCAGTGGGTATTTCTTTGGTTTATTAACTCTGGGTCACATTCACGTGTGAGTTAAGAACAAATGGGAACATGGTCAAGCCACAAAAGCAATAACACCTGTGTCTCCCACATTATATTATGATTATCTCCATTGAAGGATGCTCAATGCAAACTACAAAAATCATAGAACCCGATATGCCTTGGGCCCCAAAACCGATTTGCCGTCATGATAACATAGAAAGATATGAATACCAAAACTTAATAATTGCCTTTAGAATTTGACTCCCATGCGACATGTTGTTCACTACAAATTTGTACGTGACATTTTAGATTATAAATGATTCTAATTTATTGGATTATAAGTTGAGCACGTCAACCATAAAAATGATAAATACTCATTTTAATATTTATATCTTAAATTAATTAATTATTTAAATTTTATATTTAATAAATATTTTTAAAAATTCTTATTATTAACTCTATTACGCTTTTATCCCCCTTTTTTTTTTACAATAATAGCTTACAAAATATTTTTAAAAAATTAATAAATATATAATAATTTATCAAATTAATTTTAAAAATAACATAAAAATTTACACAATTTTTATATTATTATTTTAAAATTTGAGGATTAATTTGAACATTACTTTAAGTTGATCAACATTAATTTACAAATAAATAACTATTCGACATGTAAAAGAAATAAGAAAAAAAAACTCGTTCATCTACATAGATAATTATTGATTAATTTTTTAAAATTAATTAAAATTAAAAATATTATTAAAATAATATATATATATAGATAAAGATTAAACAAATATTACAAGGGCAAACGAACGTTGACTCGCACAAGACACGAGGACAAGAAGGGTATTTAAGGGAATTCAAGCTTGCTATTCCTTTCGGCTAATAATCATATTCATAGGCGCCCTAGATGCGAGACACACAGGGCACCGAACCCCAAATTAGGGGTCTTAAAGAGAGCATGTAATAAATTTGAACACAAAATATTTATTGCTTGAAAGAGGGTTCCAGCTCCTCCCCAGCCAAAATATAGAGAACCGAATCCATTGACAATTTTTTGAAAAAGGCAAATCGAATAAAATAAAGTATATATATATAGCACCGAATAATAATAAATTCCCAGGTTAGTAATAAAATCTAACCCCTTCTCCATAAAAATAATCTTTCTACTAACAAGCAAAACTCACGTTTCAATTGCCCCCACCTGACATGCTTATCTCCACCGAATCACGATACTTTATCGCTAAGCAAATATTAATCATCCCGAAAGCATTTGTTTTAATTTTATAGGCATTTTTCTAAAGTAACCTCCTGCCGGCAAGCACATATTATCCACTCAATAAATTTATATGTATATATAAAAATTAAAATGATATAAAAAAGGGTAAAAAGAGGGAAATAAAAATTATAAAGAGAGAGAGAGAGATAGAGAGTAAAATACCTGCTATCTATTCAAGCACGGAATTTGATTAACTAAGGATTAAAAATAGAATTTCTTCATTTGTTTTTGAAATAAGCTGGGAAAATTACATGAGTGGAGTGGGAACCAAAAATTAAAAAAGAAAAAGAAAAAATAGAAAAATATTTTGTAATTTCCCTTCGCCCTAAGCGTTTGGACTCCAAAGAGACCACAAACGAGAATTGAATAAACCTAACACGTCCGGCAGCACTTTCCTAGCCAAACCCTTGTGCGAGGAGCTGGTAGCCGGCGGTGGAGAGGGCAAAATCGACGACGCTGTCTGCTCCTCCTCTACGGGCTCAGCGGCTGCCTCCACCACCACCTCATTCTCCTCCGGCCGTTGAGCCTCGTTCACAGGAGAAGTCAACAGTGCAGGAGGCACGGCATTTTCAGGCAAAGACTCAGCAGGAAAGGGAGCAGCAGGGCCCGATGACGATTCAATGGTTTCTTCAACTAGAAGTTGCCTGTTGTTATCAGAGGAACGACGTGCCGTTTTGTCTCTCCTCTTGGCTTTGCCATTCTTCTTATTGGACAGCTTGTCAGAAGCCTCGCCGTTGGCCAAGTGGTCCTCAAAGGCTTCAATGGCTTGGTGAATGAGCTCGCGGTTGGGAGACGAGTCCCATCTGAACCAGTAACTCGTGTAACAATCGAAGCAATCGCAGTCAAACACCGGCGGCTTATGATGGTTGTTACTATTACCATTACTGCTTCCAGTCGCGGCTTTCTTGGACGCCTTTCTCTGGATGATGGAAGACGACGAGGCTGTTGCTGTCGTCGTTTTGATGGACCTGGTGATGAGGTAAGCAAGCACTTCACGGTCCTCCAGCGAGAGGACCGAGGCGAGAGCGAGAATCGCAGCTGGCAAAAGCTTCAACACAGAGAGATAGTCTCCATTTGCAGAAGAAGAAGAAGAAGAAGAAGAAGAAGAAGGAGAGGGATAGACTTTACCTTTGTTCTTAATCTTCATATTTGATGAAAGATGAAAACGAAAATGACAATCAATGGACTTCGGAGTTCTTTAATTTCTTTTCTTTGTACTTCTTTCAGCTTTTGCTTTATCTTTAGGTTTTGTATTTGTGTGGGTTCTTTTCTGATTTTTTTTTTAATATTTTGGGATTTTCCAAAATTAATAAAAAAGAAAAAAAATTGGTGAGGGTTGGATTTTGAGAGAGTGGCGAAACAGTGGGTAGGGTTTGGTTAGGGATGTTCTGGGGAGGGTAAATATTTTACTTGAAAATCAAGGAAATAATGGCACGACAAGCAGAGACGTAAGGGCAGGTCTGGTCACCGTTCCTCGTTTCTCAGGTTTATATCGCTTCACCTTCTTCTCTGGGCGCGTGTGGAGCACTATCCGCGGGGTTTATTTTAATAAAAACAACATTTTTCGACAAAATTTTCTAATATTTTACTGTTCATTTTCAAGTTTAGATCCGGTCAATTTAAATATTTTCTTGATTTTTAAACGATCTCATAGTGTCAAGCCATAAGACACAATATTTTATAATTTAATTGTGTGTTAAATATTTTATATTTTTAATTATTTTTTATATTATTAAATATTTATTTAATGAATTTTATTGATTTTCTCTCTTTCTCTCTCTCTTTATATATATATATATATATATATTACAATGTAAAATATTTAAGTATTTATACTTTAATAAATTTACAGTGACTAAATTATTTAAGAATTTAGAGAATGGTATTATTGTCCTATTCAATAAGTTTATTCGTTATTATTTTATTTTTAGTGATATTTTAAGCCAAGATCAAATATATAATTTTTAGATTTTAACAAGTTCTCGTTGGCTCTAAAAATGGAATCTTCTAAATATGAAACTTTCTATGTAAAATTCCGTCAATCAAAACTTGTTGGGTACATCATTCACATTTCACAGTAACTATTTTTTAATTCAATTCCTAAAAGTAAAACCAGAACGTTTGACAAATATAATATTTCTAGTTCTATGCAAAATCGGCAGATTTATCGTTCAAGCACCGACCAACAATGCATTTTTGAATTACCAAGAAGCGCACGTACTTGCTCGCGCGTGGGCAGAGAGCTGCTCAGGCGATAAGGAACCCACGACCGTTGCAACTAGCCTACGACTCTACCGCCTACGCCAAGTAGTGGTCCTGAGTCCCCACCCGCAAAGAGACACGAACAGGTGTTAACAGACCTTTGAACCATCAAACAACGGTACCCCCTTCTTTTATGTGCCAAAGTTCTGGGCGATTGGATTACACCTGTAGCCTGTAGGCAACAAAGATGAAGGATGTTAAGGCAGCTCAGGAAAAATGAAAAAAAAAAAAAAATCAAGACAGAACAGATGAGTACTGTCCCATCATTAGAGTTCGTTAAGCAACTAGATAGCTCGGAATTAGGTACAATCTGTTTTACATGCTTTGTGCATCGATTTGAAGTTTAACTAACTTAAAAATCTAACTAATGGTGAATTAGTTATAGATTAATCAAGCTCAAGAATTGCCTATAAATAAGGATGTATGTGCACCATTTTATTTTTTAGTAAAAAAAAAAAAAATTCCAGATCCAGAATATTTTCTCTGAGATTTTCTCAGCATCCAAACAGCTGAGGTTTTGTTTTCTTTCAAAGGTTAGCACTAAAGAAGAGATAATGGAGGACCAAAACCAGCTCTCACAGCCACAGCAACAGAGCGCAGGCGCATCCCTTCCTTAGAACATGCCTCAATGGACTCAATGTGGTTTCAGGCCTTTATCTCACGCCCTCTCTTGGGTAGCAAATACGTACTTGGCCAACTGAATAAACTTCATGTCTAAGCTTTTAGAAGAATCTTTATTGAAAGCAGTATCTTCTCTCACAAGCATTTGAATTCGCTTTCTGCTGTTGCAGTATATATCTTGTCATATTCATAAATCAACTCACCGTTCAGGTTTTTAAAGAAGTAGAAATCCCTCTGTTTTTTTCCTTTTTTCCATGATCGCGATGATTCTATTTCTGGATTATGGAGTATCTTCCAGTTCCGAAAGTCAGAAACTTCTGCTTCAAGCAAAGCCTTTTTTAATTCATCAACTGCATTTTTGGACTCATATTTGTCTTCGTAAAAGTAATCTGCTTTTGCTGGCATGCAGGACATCTTATGCTTTCCCTTCTGTGTTGTAGAATCTGAACAACTGAAAATTACACTTGGTAGCTTACTTTTAACTAACTTAAATTATCGGATAATAGAACAAATATTATCCGACTTTCTAAGGAGTTGCCTGAAATTCATATCTCTTTCGTGTTAAAGGTTCACAAGATTGGTACGGTGAAAATAATGAAGGACAAATTGGTTTTCATATTTGCCAGGTGTTGGGATGCTATCAATTCCCTCTGCACTTTCTCAAGGAGTGTGGTTGAGTTGCTTTTTTTTTTTTTTTTTTGGTAGGAAGACGAGCCTAGCACAAGATAAGGCTTAACAATAGGAGAGAAAGCAGTCCCTAAAACAATCCATATCAGCAATGACCTACAAAACTATGTAGGTAACGAAGGATTATATATACACAGACGTGTGTGTGTGTGTGTGGGTGGAGAGAGAGAGAGAGAGAGAGAGAGAGAGAGAGAGAGAGAGAGAGAGAGAGAGAGAGAGAGAGAGAGAGAGAGAGAACATTCTCACTTATTAAAGTGAGAATGTCGCTTTAATTATTGAGAAATTTATGAAATTAACCTAAAATTTTTTTCTTTTTATTTTTATGAACATTAGCCAAATAACACCTCAAATGATGAAAATAACTTTCTCATTTCTCATTAAACTCTCTTTCTCTCTCTCTAGCCAAACGAAAACTCTCATTCAAATACCTCACTTCTCGCTGGCAGCTTCTTAGAGTCCATTATCAGTAACCAAAAATTAAAATTTTCGGTTAGTCCATCCTCCTTCTCTCTCTAGCATATTGTATTTGTGTTTTGTTGTTTCGTGTTTTTATTTTCTTGTTGTGTTGGTGATGATGATGAAAGATTGATGTGTTTGTAGTGGTGGTGGGGGTGTGGAAGAAGTGTTGCATTCGCAGTAGTCGTCGCAAATTAAGGGTGGGATAGGCAGCCTATCACATTTAATTTAGGTGATAGATTACATGTTGCACCAAGAGATAATATCTATGCAACGCAATCTTTTGGTGCGATTGGTGCCTATCGTCAAAATTTAGTGCTATAGACTAAGAGGAAACAACGCTGAAGCATCGATTTAGAAATAATGAAATTTATCAAACACCTAATGTGCAATATTTCTACAATATCATTTTTATTAGTTAACTTACTTAAATTTTGAACTATCATTCAATTGGTTGTTAGAATAGGAAACAGTTTAGGAAGTTGATTATAAAAAATAACAAAAGTTTCTTTTTTGTTAGTTTTGTAAATTTTCCTTAATCATATGTAACACACTTTTACTTATCACACGTGTAACTTGTGAATATATTCATATTTATACTAAATTCAAATATCAGAATTCATTCAGTGTTTTATCAATTCATTTTATAGTCATACATTATAGAATCGTCGATTCATTTACAACCTTGAAATAAAAAAAAAAAAATATATATATATATATATTAAACGTTAAAATTAACTTTTGAGTTTTCATAATATGTATTAAATGTTCGCGACACGTGACTAGTTTCCCATTTGAAAACTGAATTGTAGTTATTTACGATTGCAGATAGCCGAAGACACCTACCTAATGCTTTTTACTTGGGAGTTATTGTCTTCGATTTCTTCTGATCTTTCTTCACACACACAACTATATCTACCACCTCTGTGTTTTTTCTTATTAAAAAGAGTATTATCTCTCCTCCTGCTTATATCCCATCATTTCGTAAATTATTAAAAAGGACAGCCGACCAAAAAGCACAGAGAACGGTGTGAATTTTTTTTTTTTTTTAAGGACCACAAAATGGGGCGAGCCGAAGGCATGTCAGCGTGCCATTGGACGGACAGCAAAATTGTGTTTACTTTTCTGAACAACCACAGTTTGTGCTCCATTTGCGTTTTTATATGAATTCTTGTTTTATTATTATTATTTTTTCTTTCACAAAGGTACCGATCAGACCACTTTCAAGTTCTTACTTTCGAAGAAGATCAAGAACCCCAAATTAGCACAAATTGATCGTCCACTTCGCCCAATTGCACGCAACTAATGGCTTCACCTGCGACGGCGGCTTCCTCCACTTCAAGATCACACAAATCCCACCGATCAGGACTTCCCTCGTTAAATGGTAGCTTCACTTCCTTAAAGGGCTTTGTGTTCAATTCATAGTTATGCTCCGCCTTGTTCGCGATTTTGCTTGGCCTTACTTCACGGTATTTTTCTTTTTTTGTTGGTTTTGGTCATTGAACGTTGCATAAATTGTTTGCTTCATGTACAATTGATGATTGTTGGGCATTACTATATGTTTCGGATATGAAATTTTTCAAAATTTTCTTAAGATTAAGGTTTATTAAATTTGATACATCAGATGCTTGTTAACATGCGTCTGATAAATTTTTACTATAAAAGGATTACAATAAAATGAGTTTAAAGAGAAGATTGGCCTTAGTATTGCCTAGATGGTATCAGCATTTGCCCACGGCCCACGGGCGACCCCATGCCATTGCTCATTGCAATATGGGCGGCAATATGCCGTCTCCCGTAATTTATTAATCTTTGTAACATTTTTGGGGATGGAAAAAGTGCAGTGACATTACCTTGGAGCGGCTCATTAGGCCTCACAATAAATTTTAGATTCATAAAACATGAAAGACACGGGAAAAGAATGGGAAGACTTACAGTAAAAATGAAGGATATTTTTCGCTTGCAAATTCTGCATCCAATAAAAAGAAAAAACCTCAGGCCTGCTTGGATGACTTGTACGGACCAAAGCACTTGTTATTTTGAGCCACAAGCACTAATTGCTTGGATCTTAGGCGCCTGTGAGTCTGAGCAATATATGCTGACGCCCGTCGCCAGACCCTAGCGGATCAGACCAGAGGTGCGTCTAAGTCTACGCGAGAAACCTGTTTGAACAACAAACGCTGATGCGTCCGGATTCTGGGTTTCGTCTTTAAAATCGCGGAATAACCAATTAGACTACATTTGACCATAATTTTAGTACTTTATGAATCTTTTAATTAAAATAAACTATTAAATATATTCAATTTGTAATAAAATAAACAAATATACCCTTTTGTGTTAAACGGACTTTAAAAAAAAAAGAACAAATACTAACCTTAATATTTTTTTTTTGTTTTTTAGGTTTATTAATGATATTTATCGCGGCTAGTTGGATTAAAAATGATTATTTAGTGAATGTGAGATGGGTAAAATAAATATATATATATTTTTTATTGTGTGAAGATCAGATTCGACCATTGGGTGAAAGTTTTGTTTCATGTATAAGGAACATTTGAGCCCTAAAGACTCGTAAATGTTGATAGTATTAGAAAAATAGAGAGGTGGTTGTTTTCTTAAAGTGAGAACTTAAAAATGATTTTACTGCTATGCGTCCGATTTAGTAGTTCTGCGTTTCAGGTACGAAAGCAGAACCGTAAATAATATTATTATATATATTACTTTTCATTGTAACAGTTAATTAATACTTTTTTTAACTGTGAGAGCTGCTAAGTTGTAACCGTCCATAATTTACAATCCACACAAAAATCACACTAAACCCATTACTTGTTATTAATCACTTATGACTGGTTACGAGTAATAGCAACAGTAACTCAACATATGCCTTTAAAAATATTAGGATCAATGAACGATGTAACAGTAAAAATATACAAGACAGATGGCAGAAATCCTCCCTATCGAATCCTCAGCTATTTTCTCCACTTAGGAGGATAACGATATGATTTTATATATAATATCTTATTTGTAAAAAAAAAAGAAAAGGATAAACTAAAATCCCCGTCCTCTTTCCAATGTCTCTTTTTTTAACTTTTAATTTTGAAAATTATTAAATATTACATATTAATATAAATAATGAACGACAAAATGTTTATACAAATATATTACGAGATTTTTATACTTAGTTAATTAATTATAGTCTTGAATTAGTATTCAATCAAGGACCCTAACCCTAAATTTTTTAATTAAACTTGTCTAATAAAACATAAATTAAAACTGAACTGTAACATCCAGACTTTATTAAAATATAATGTACAACAATCATTCTTTTTAAAATTTTTATTTTAATGTGATTAAATGAAAATTTTTACAATTAAAATGTAATGTTTAATAAAAAAATTATTCGGATATTGGGAATCCTCAAGCATCCCTTTGCCATCCCAAAATGCATCAGGATCCTTATAACTAGGCTGTGTGAATTCCTACCATGAGACATCAGTTTCTTTTTCTGATCGCGGCAATGATACATGGCCATGTTAATTAAAAACACAAATTTTTTCACCATCGTCCATGAGTAATAGTTACTGGTAACATGAATTTTTATGCTTAATGAACATAATGATTAAAGAAATTTGCCGACGGTCTTCATTACATTAATTATGCCAGAAGACTGCCTCAAATCTGATCAGAAAATAAGACAATACACAGAAACGAAAGCTTAAAACCTCAAAGTTCGCCCGAGATCAGGCTTTTGAGGACAAAGATAGGAGGTTTCTAGGTAAGGGGATTTAGAATCAGTCGAACAACAAGTATAAATTTCGGACATGTTGTTCTCACTCTCATATATGTCTGCTAAACAGCTGTAAGAAAGCAGCAAATCAATCACCTTTCTTGTCGGTGGGTTTGGATTCAGATTTGCTTGCAGCCGCAGACCGTTTATCCTCAGCCATCTTTCCTTGAATCTCATCCCTCTCCTTGAAGTACCTTTCGAAGGCTCGAGGAAGGAATAATGGAATCAGAAAGCAAAATAGATTAGTGGCAAAATAGGCAAGATTGGCAACGGCAAGAACCCTCCCGAACCAGCGCCATGCCGTCTCCTGCACCGCAAACATTAACCCAATTCTAAGGAACATGACATGTCGGATTACGTGAATGACAAGACAAAATTTTCCCAGGAATGACTTACCTTAACTTCCGCATTTGCGGGCAGAGTTTTCTTAAACCACACATCATTTATCCAATCAAGGATAAGAAAGAGCCTCTTAGCCGTATAGAGCAACGGTACCAGCGCCCTCACCGGAGGTGAAAATATAGACAACCCGCTTATAACATTCTCCGTTAGTATTTGAAATGATAGCAAGAACAAGTGCGGTGTTGCACAGCGAACCGCATCCTCATCCCCCCTTGCAAAGCCTCCCAAGACATATGCTAGTGGCAAGAAGAGACCAACTGTGGTACCTACAACCACATAGAGCCTGAAGAATTTGCCTCCGCGGAATAGCTCCTGCGAACCAGAGGAAGAATTACGGTGGGCGGGGAAGGCCAAGCGAGACAGAGCTATAACGTAAGCCGAGGCAAAGGCAGGGAAGACTAAATCTAGCAGAGGGACAAGGCCACTTGCTGAGAAAACTGTAATGAACGCCACTAACTGGAGTTCTATGACACGCAATGATCCCATGACGTCCCCACCAACTGCCTGTTGCTGCCGGGCATTGGGAGGGGGACTCTGGTCGGTGGTTGTGGTTTTGTCCTGCTCATCGCGAGGAACAGCAAGAGATACACCAGACATTTGTCCTTTCACTTTATGGTTCTCGAGGTTGAGGCGGAAATAATAAACTGCTTATGTTTTTCTGCTATTCAAAACCTGAGGAGAAACATTACGACAGTATGAAATTTACAACAAATGGGCCAGAAAATTAAACAGTCGTACTGTAAATTTAATTCAAGGTTTTTCATTGAAGCGGTTTCCCAATTAGGTATCCAATTTCACATTTTTGGAATAGAGGCTCCATGAAAAGTGATCACAAAATCTTGTTACGAGCAAGCTACAACAGATGCAGTCAAAATCTAAGGGAGGTTCAATTTAATTCAAAACAAAATATATATCAACAATTTTCATGAACGATTACCAGGTCTTTTCAAAATCAATGAATCTAAATCACGGGCCCAGAAGGAAAGGCTTTACATAAATATTAAGCTGTACATATGTTAAGCAACAAAGTAACTTGAAAAAAAAAAAAAAGAAAAGAAAAAGGAGAGAGAGAGAGAGAGAGCAGAGCTTACTGAGCAAAATGTGCGAGTGCAGGTGAAAATGAATCATTCAAAACCAGAGCGTAGGAATAGAGAGAGTCGTCTTGTCTTGTGGGAAGATTTCATTTGCGTTACAAAATTATCTCGGGCAAGTTGGGGTGGCCATGCCACGGCCCCTGGAAACAATCTTTTCTTCTAACGTGTAGTCTTTGCATATGCAACACGTGGCTTTGGAGTCAGACGTGCGGCAGGGATCTGCCATCTGTCTCTCTGATTAAGCGGCGCTTTTGTTTATCGTTTGCTCTTGCATTTTTATAAAACCATGGGACGGACGGGTTAAGTTTAACCCGATCCAAATATGTGAAACCGAAACCTAAACGCAACCGTTGACTCAAACCCAAAGTTTAAACTTTAAGCACCCGTTTCCAGATGTATGAAATGACACAAAACACACAGCATGAAAGTCCAAATAGATATGCGACTGTGCGACCGCGGGCTCATTTATTAGCAGCGTTTTACCCGCACGCTTTTGCTTCGCCATTGAAGTTTGGATTATACACAGCATTGCCTATTAACAGTTATTGTTATTATTTTAATGAGAATTGAAGCCGCTTCTAATCACATTAATTATCCGAAACAATAATCTTGAGAATACATGCTCTCACAGCTCAGTAGTTGATTATACCATTAAATTGTGTAGCACGCTCCATGTTCATGATCACCTGATTGTGTATTTGCACAGGCAGAAGAAAAAACTAAAAAAACTATCAAGACAGCCAACAATGAAGAATATTTTGAAGAAACTCCAGAGCTTATCTTCAAGGAATGCTAAGCGTGAAGGACCTTCAACGTGAAGGACCGGTTTGTACTTGTCAACATAACTCTCTTCCCGTTTAATATTGCAGTGTTATAATTTTACTAATACGTATATATATTAGTATATGTGTATGTATATATAGTAATTTTTTTATTTAAAATTTTAAAATGTTAGAAGGGTTTGAAAAAACTTTAAAATCATAAGGTTTAATAAAATTATGAAATAAATCTTTAAAATCATACGATTTTAAAATTTTCTTAGACATTCCCGAACTTTAAAATGATTGAAAAAATGAATATATATGTGTGTGCCTGAGCGTGGGCTGTATATATGTGTTGGCCTCAGGAAACAGTTGTGGTGTTGAAGTTTAATGCGCACTGTCCTCAGTGTTACAAGCAGGTAAGGAATTGCATCAAGAAGGCAAGAGGTATGTGTCTGTTAACACAATTTTCATCAGCTGGATGGAAGAATTATATCAATTTGAATATATTTTGCCTCTAATTTCTAACTTTTTATTTTGTTTTACTTTTTTTATTTCCCCCAATAAGGAGTTGTGAGCGTAGATGTAAATGCGGGAGAAGAACGAGCTAGAGTTACGGGCACCTTCCGTGTTGAAAGTCTGAAAGCACACATATTCAAAGATCTTCATAAGCACGTGGAGATTGTGAGCCAAACTTTTGCAACCGGCGAAGGGTCCAATGACAAGGACGACGAGGAGAGAGACAGTAGTATCGATGATGAACTACATGTTGAAGATTGAACAAAAATTTTATAGGAATAATTGAGAAGATGGATAAGATAAAGAAGATATAAATAACATCAATTATTCCTTTTTATATTCAAATGACAATTTTGCCAGGCTTTTTTCCAAATTAGTACGTCTTCTTTAATTTATATTAAATTAATAAAATAGAAGGATTCTTTCGTTAGATGTTGCTTGTATGTACATATTGCCCTTGCAAATACAACCACGATATGTACTTTAGACTCGAGTTCATTTTGTCGTTAACAATATTTGAGAAGGGTAGTCAAAATCAACAGCCCACGTGTGCAAATTATCTATGTTGTTTTAAGTTATGTATGATATATGGTTGAAAATATAATTTTATTTAGTTTCTACGAAATTTTACAAAATTAAATTTGAATTTCTTTTTTAAAAGAAAATTGAAAGAGAAATTTAAGTTTTAGTCAACAAAGATAACAATTATTAGGAATTCTGCACAAGACCGCAAGTTCTAAATTTATTGACATTAATACATCAAGTTATATCCAACATGCTTTATATCACTAGAAAGCTCTTCGAATGTATCCACTTTGTTGACTGAATTAATAGAACATTAGAGAATGAAAATACTTAACTATATTATATTAAGTCCTTAACAACAATAACACTTAACAAAACATTGGAAAGTGAATAGAATAATAACATAAAAATACAAAAATGACAAGTATCTTTTTTAATAAATGTAATAAATAAAAAACAATTAATTGATTATATTAGTTTATATTGAATTTGAATACGTATATAGATATATAAATCAATCCAAAACATCGGATTTCCTATTTTGCAATCCAATCAAAAAGTTAACCTTACAAAATTTGGATTAATTTGGATTGGACTGATTGATTTGATTGAATCTTGAATACACCTGATTCTATCTAGGAGTCTTATTTATTTATTTCTTCTTATACATAGAATATTGATGATATTCTATTGAAGTTACATAAATATTCATCTGCTGATATATCATATGATGAGTTTTGCAAGGACAACTTGTTGTCTAAATATTATATATATATACGACATATCCTAAAAGGCATCATCGCATATTTTATTACGACGTGTCATCTGAGAATTCTATGGAAAATGATTTGTCATCTAACAATGTTTCACATAGATGCTGTATTGTTTACTAATATTCAATTTCAAAGACAGTTGTTAAACGTTTCAATTTATTACTCTTTAAGTTGAAATATTAAAAGATTTCATTTAAACTTCTGTTCTAGTCACCAATTTCTAGTTACACGCTAGAGCGAAATTCTACAAATTTAAGTCACCATCTCCATTCCTCCTTGTACATAAAAATTTGTTAAAACATATCAGTGGCTGCTCAATTAACAACAAATTTTAATTTGTAGTATTTTTGTTTTTAAGTTGTTAATTACAATTTGAACTCGACAAATGCAAGGATCAGCTTCTTTGGCGCGTGAAGTGCTCTTAATTTTTTTCCTCATTGCAGACATATTATTAAACTTTGCAATTTAATAAAGTCAATTTTAATGTAATATAAAATTGTTTAATTAATAGTGTGTGTATATAAATAAAGAGTGCATAAGAGAAAAACTAATATATAATCAATCATTTTAGAGTTGATTTAAAAATTAAAATAAAACATAAATTTTAAAATGTTTAAGATCAATTACACTATGTTAGAGCTTTTTTGTTAATTCATTTTTTACTTTTAATATGATCATAAATTTCTATTTAGATCGAAGCAGTAAGTTAGTTGACTCCCCTTCTTTGTGTCTTATATATAGGAGGAGCCTCATTTAGCTCAATATAACCAAGATAACTAAAAACCATAGATAAATAATTTTAAACATTGTAAACTTTCTTCGAGTAATATACGAGTCATTTCCTCCAATCTTGAATGTCTCCGAGTGAATTTACTATCCGGTCTTTGAATTCAATAATGAATTTAAGTCAAAGACTGATTTAGAGTTAAGAGAATGTGAATTTAGCGTCTAAGATCATACGATATCGCGTATTAATAAACCGGTTCGTGACACCACACAGGCTTCGTTACCACCGAAATGATAAAATTGATTAATATCCGTTACCGTGAGCAACTAATTCATCATGTACATCACTATATCGAGAACTTGAATTAGCTGTAATCTCACGGGACAAGGAAACAATTCATGGGGCCCATTTGAGAAAGTTCAATTCAATTACTGACCAGGTTCGGCCGGCAACCTATCTCTTTTTTCATTTATTATTTCAAGATTGTAGGAAACAGTAACATATGCTGATGTTTCATGTTGGGTAAGTCCATTGCGCCTTTATCCCAAAATATTTTATAACCGAAAAGAATCGTTTTGCATTCAAAATATTTCTCTTCTAATGTATTAGCAATAATTCTCGATCATTGATGATAATAAAAACTTATACTATGTACCCGCAACATTGAACCATATATTTAAATCTTGTTAGCCTTTCTCCATTGGACTCCCAACCATACCTGCAATTTGAAATCTAACTACAAACAGAACAATGGGAAAGGTAATCCACACTGCATTATAATTTTAGGCGTCGTGTTTTTTTTCTTTAATATCTTTTTTACTTTTTAGTTATGGATTTATTTATTTTTTATATTAGTTGTTCATTACGTAAAGTCATATTGTTTTTAGAGAAAAAATAGAAGAAAAAAGATAAATGCGCCGCAAAATCAAGGCGGCGAAGATAAAAAGTCACAAGAGAAAGCTGAGGATATTGTTTTGCAAGTTTACATGCATTGCGATGGATGTGCTGCTAAGGTTTCTCGTTGCCTCCAGGGTTTTGATGGTAATCTTCTCTTTTTTAATGCCTTCTATTAAATATAAATGAACACATGATTTTTTTTCTTTTTTTTTTTTAAGCTCACTTATATAATGCAATGAATTTTATGATTTATTTTACGTTGCGTAGTTAAATTTTATCTTATCATATTTTAGGTGTGGAGGAAGTTAAGCTTGATAGAGCAAACAATAAGGTGATTGTAAAAGGAGACAAAGCCGAACCATCAAAAGTTATTGAGAGGATTCGTAAAAAATACAGCACAACGGCAGAGCTCATTTCTCCTAAACCAAAACCTAATAATGGCGAAGACAAAAAAGAGCCGCAGAAAAAAGAAGTGTGTTTCATTAAACTCTTCTCCCTCTCTCTCTCTCTCTCTCTCTTTTTTTTTTTTTCAACTGTACTATGTCGCCCTGAAATTTTTATATTTTCTCATTATTTTTCTATTCTATCCATGCAGCCTCAAGTTAAGGTCGTGATCCTCAAAATGTACATGCATTGTGAAGGTTGTGCTCGTGATATTAAGAAAAATATAGCGAGAATCGATGGTAATTTTGACGTCTAAATTTATTTACATAACTCCTTCTTCATCATTTATTATTCTCTTTTTTTTTTTACACATTATTTATTTTCATAATTTTCAGGAGTTTCGACTGTGGAACCAGACATGAGTAAATCTCAAGTGACAGTAAAGGGAGAATTTGATCCACCAAAGTTGGCTGAAGCAATCACAAAACGACTAGGAAAGTTTGTAGAGATTGTGAGAGAAGAGGCAGCGAAGAACAAGAAGAACCATAAAAAGGATAAAGAAAATAATATGATACATTATCCTCCTCGGCATCCTTTTAATAATAATTTTTATAGCTGTCTCAGTGATGAAGCTATTCATTCATGCTTGGTGATGTGAGGGAAGCAGATCTAGAAACAAGAATAAAATAATAAGGAGGGTGACTCTTTATTTATTTGTGTATTTAGATAAAGAAGATTCTGAATAACAACACCCCCCCCCTTCCCCAAAAAAAATCTTAATAACGGCATGAGGTTTTTTCAAAGTTTATGACTCTTTTATCATTTAATAATTATGCGATATATTGAATTACATAGATAACATAGGTGGTGTAATGTTGATATTTTAATGTAGGGATGATTTTAAACAGAAAATGAAAATGAAAATCTAGCATGGGAGTGCACACCCCTTTAGACTAATTTAATTAGAAATATAACTAAGTACATGTTAGTTATGTTCATAGATATAAAGAACTAATATTCTTCTTAAACAAAATATTAAGATATAATGTTATATCTGTGTTAATAAATTAAAACTTTTAGTGATAGAAAGGGCAGTTTTAATTCCTGTAAATTAACTAATTCTGTCTTCATCGCACCTCTTCTACTTTGGTTTTTTTTTTTATGAGAAATAAAATAGAGAAATTAAAAATAAACGGACAATTCCATCTTTATTCTATTACCAATGCGTTCAATTACACTAACAAAAAGACCTATGTTTGAACTAATAATATGACTCAATTAGCGACAAACATATCTTAAGCGATTATTTTTATATGATCGTTAGTGTGATACTTATGCGCATTAATTAATGAATAATATATCAAATATATGACATGATATAATCACTTGAAAATGCGAAGCCGTCATATGTGAAAATGGCTTTTGTTTTTCCGATTACTTAGGTCTCTATTTTCAAGATTTCTAGTAGCATTATTTCTCCTAATTTGTTGACAAATATTTCTTGACGCGTTAAAATTTTCAACAAATTCAATTTCCAATTTAGGTAAAATTTTCCCAACGAAAGCCGGACAGTTGTAGATCGAAAATCCTTCTTTTAAAATCGTGACTTTTGAAGGAGTTGACTCCATACTTGTCGGCATGATGTAAATGCTTAGCTAATTCAATGTTAACGGATATAATATATGACAAAATTCTGTGACGTGTGATGTAGCATGCTACAAACTCATGAGTTGTCATATTGACAACTCAATTATTTTATGTGCTCTAATTATTTTATTTTGTATAAAAATTTAAGAGTTGTTGTAAGTTATTTATGATCTAATAGGAAAAATATGGTCCAGCTCTTAATTATAATGGTTGTACAACGTCGCATGTGTACGATCCAAAGAAACCATTATAAACATCTGTTAACTGCCGAGTTAAACCACAGAGTTCGAATTAGCATTAAAAATTGCACCCATTTGGCCATTCCACACAAAGCAAAGTTACACCCAATTTATTTTATACGATCAGCATACAAAAATGAAAAAGAAAAACTTTATATTTTAACTACTTTTTATATAATTAACCTAAACAATAAAGCTCAATAGCTTTTTAAATCTAAGAATGCTTGGAGAACGCTTATAATCATTTGGAAATAATTTTTTGAGACTGAAAAATTTCACCTTGTTTGAAATAATAATAATCAAGTGGCCAGGTTGGGTTATCTAGGGCCCGATCCTTGACCTAAATTTAATTATATTTTTATTTTTAAATTTGAATATGATTTTGACGTTTAAATTCATGTTAAAATCTAAAAAATTATGACTGGATCAATCAAGCTAAAATTTAGGTTAGACTTTTTTGTTATCCCCAATCAAAATTGCCAAAAATGATGAGTGATATTTATCTATTTTACTCAGCCAAAGTAGCATCACTCGTAATTATATTTCTACTCGAAAAAATATTTTGAATGAATGCTATTTTTTTATTCTGGTTATTTAAACTCACTAAATTAATCTATAAACTCATTTACTAAACAAACGTTCCATTAAAATTTAAAAATTATGATTTTATTCTATTCATCTACTTTGATAGCGAATATGCCTCGTACCATAAAAATCTAAAATTATCTATACACTCGCTGGTTGCATTCACATGCAGCCAGTATGCTAGTTTTAAAATCATTTGATGACTCTATTAATCAATATTAATCAACAAACATGTATTTTCAATTTAAATCGATCACAAAGATTGACAAAATTCAGTTAAAACTCATGCTTGATATTTTCATTCACAATTCAAGTTCAGAATGATTTAGTTAAATTCCTAAATCTGCCTCTAATCATTGTCAATTTCTTTGCATAACAAAACAAAATTAAAACTAAAATACTAGAAGAAAATAATCATACAGCTTTGTTAGAAGATACAATCTTAGAAACATTTTTTTTTTCCAGAGCTTGTGCGTATTTGGAACCAACGAGATTTTTTTTTTTCGGGTTTGTAGTTGTTTGTTTATTGTTGAACTCGACTGAAAATTTATTTCATAATCATAGTGGTTGAATCTATCTTGGTAATTTATTATATCGTTGTGGAGATTGAAGATGCAGTACAGATGTTCCTAGAAAGATGAGCTTCGAAATAAATAATGACTTTTCAATATTAGTAATTTGAGTTTGGGGCATTCTAGTAACAATAATATTTGTTAATAAGTGAGTTAAAGAGTATTATAAAAGGCTCAAATTAAATTTCTCCATAATTATTTTTTATCATAATAATAAAATCCAACTAAGTTACAATCAATTGTAACTTACTTTTCTTAGATGAACAGTAATACAACGGCCCTTATTATTATAATTAAAGTTATAATCATATGAGTCCTGATGTTCTATTACTTTCACGTGAGAGAAATAAGTTATAATAATAACCTTTTATGAAATTACTTATAAGGCAATTATACCTTCAATTTAGAAAATAAAAATAATTTACACACCCATTTATCACAAACCCTAAATATTTATTCACAATTGATCGTTAGGGTATTATGAAAACTCCAAAACAACATCGCATATCTCGCCATTGGCGCACAAGTCAACAATCCAATGCTGAGCAAATAGGCTTAATTTAGACTTTTTATTACAATATCTAAAAAATTATGTTAATAAAAAAAGATTCATACAACTATTGGCTCAAAGATTAGGAAAGATTAGGCAATATTGAAAATTAATTGAAAAGAATAATGGATTAAAATAAAAAAATGTTAAACATAAATGAAATGATTAAATATTAGAAATTTTAAACTTTTAAGGAAAACTAAAACTTTCAACTAAAACAACCATCTGTTCATATACTTAAAAGTCACGAATTAATTCTTGAAATATTTTAATTTTTGGAAGAGTTCCCGTGAGTTTGCCAAGTCCAAAAGATCCTCTTTTTTAGGGGTTATCTTCTTAAGAAAACAAAAGTAAGAGAAAAATGAAGGAAAGAGAGGAAGAAAAAATGAGTATTTTTTTTAATACTGATTACACATCAGATTATTATATTATATAGATACTTACAACTGCTATTAAAGCAGATATGATACTAATATTTTACAATAAGATATATATAATTGAAACTTATATTATTATAATATTCTATAAAATACATGTTCAGATATATAACTCTCAAATATGAAGAATGTCTCTATATTACTCGCATTTTATAAGAAAAAAGACTTCTAAATTAACTCAATATAAATTAATTTTACTTAATTGAGGGAGATTGAGATTATAAAGACTTGAACCCTTATCTTTAAAGTTTTTTTTTTTAACTTTGAGAGTAAGAATTCACCACTAGACTAAAGCCTAAGTGACGAAAAAATAGATTTTTAAAAAAGAATGAAAGCTTATTTTTTAGATTTAAAATAGTGTATGTAGTAAAAGTTTGATTTTTAAATTTTATAAGTAAGTGTTTTGAGTAATTGAGTATACTAAATAGTTTTTTAAGTCATTTATTTATTTTCTAACTTATAAGAAATGAGTAAGTAAAAAATAAGATTGATTAAATTTTATTACTTAAACAATGAAAAATGATCAATTAAGTACCGGTTCCTAACATATATAATAAATATTTAAATATGTAGTAAAATTCCATAATTAGTTATAAATAATTTTAAATCTATAAATTACAGTACCACATGATACTTGTCATTCAGCACAGGTGAACACAATTGCCCACTAAACCATCACTGCTTATAAAATGTAGCCGTTGAGATTTTATTTATTCATTTATTTATTTAAGATAGCCGTTGAGAGACTAGAATCCTCAGGGCACGAGTTTTAGAACTTTTTTTTGCCCTTTCACTTTCAAGACCCACCGGAACAGTGGATAAATAATTTAAGTTTAAAATAATCCCATTGGATGGTTCGAAACATCTGGTCCCACGCGGCTAACGTGTTTTGATTTTATTGGGGGTGAAGCAAAACTCTATGCATCGTGGCTCGCCTACCAAAACCAAAGCATTTTCCCAACTGAACTAAGGACAAGAACTTAAAAAGCCAAAATAATAATAATAATAATAGTAACGTCTTATTTCCAAAGAAATAAAATTTTTAAAAAGCTAATAAAATAAATTCTGGCTCAGGTTTAGTGGCCATGGTCCACACGTTTACGTTAGCATCTTAAACAGTGACCTTAAACACACCCAGATATTAACACGTGTCAATAACTCTCCCGCGTCGACATCTATCCGTTAACCCAACTCCCTCCCTTCTCTCTCTCTCTCTCTCTCTCTCTCTCTCTCTCTCTCTTCGTTCTGCAATTCTCTTTCTTTGAATCAAAGAAGGGGGAGAAATCTTGAAAATTTAAAAAACGAAAAAGGGGTTAAATTGCAAGATAAATTCAAAAAGAAAGTTTGGAAATTACAAATGGGCAAATTGTTGTGCGACTCCACGACCGTTGCTGCGGAGACATTTCAAAGTGCATCACCAACAGTAAGTTGGAGAGACCCGTCGCCGACCGTCGATCTTGTTGACCAGTCAGCCACCGTAACGGCCTCCACGACATCAATTGTGGTCGCCGCGTGGGAGGAAGTGATAGGTCTAGAGGAGCAGCAGAGGCGGCATTTGGAGAGGCTCCACTCAAAGGGGGTTCTTTGGAAGCACCCGGAGGACCAGTCGCAGTCGATGGTGTTTAAGCTTTCTCACGGAGGGGAGGTGTCGGCGGATGGGAACTGTCTTTTCACGGCTTCTCAGAAGGCAATGGTGGCGCGTGATATGGACGCGTGGGAGTTACGGAGGCGTACGGTGAGGAGATTCTTAGAGGATCTGGGATCTGTGGGTGAAGAGCAGAGAGAACTGATAAATGACGCGATTAGGCATATGTACTCACCGGATCTGAAGAACGGGTGGGGAATCCACATGGTCCAAGAAGTGAAATTGTTGGCCAAGAAAGAAGATCGGGTCGGGTTAGATTCCTCAATCGATGAGCTTGTTCAGCTCGGCATGCAAAGGTACAATTTTATTTTTTTTTTATTTTGTAGAAAAATAGAAATATTATAGTTTCTTTGCGTGCGAATTGATCTGTTGTTTGGGTTGGATTTGGGGCTTAGGCTGACTGGTTGTTTGATGGGAAAATCCTGAACAGGACTTTAGGACAAAATTGAATTTTTTTTGGGGGATTTATTAAACTTTTTTTCTCCGGTTATTTTAAATGGATTAATTATAAATGTTTACAAACAAAAAAAAAATCATTATTTTTGGTCAGCAAAAAGTGAAAATTTTAACTGGAAATGGATTAATTTGTATTATTTTTCATTGTTTTCTTAGCAACCAGAAATGAGTTTTATTCCCTCCTATTGGTTATCTTGTTGATTATTTATGCATTTATGGTTCTTCAATATTGAGAGCGTCATTTTGATTGTTGTAGCAGCTAGTTATTATCTCTGTTTTTATTATTTACTTTTTCTGATTGAAGAGAAATGGCGGCTGAATCTATATACAAAGAGAGATGTATTCCTGTGAGTGATGGTCCGAGTTGGGCCAAGTACATGTTGATCTCTGGTTCACATGATGATGAATATGATATCATCACTTTGCAGTATACTGAGGATGGTTTATTATCAGTAGATGAGAACAGAGAAGGTCACGCTGCAGCCTTTGGAGATGATATAGCTATCGAATGTCTTGCTACAGAGTTCAATCGAGAGATATATGTGGTGAGGAATTTGTTGCTAGCTCTGAAATTGTCATCCTCAAATCTTTTTATTTTTGAAAGTTCATGCGTTTTATCTTAATTACAAGCTGCTTTCTCAAATTTGGCTTCACTTTGCTGGTTAACTCAGGTTTGACTCTGGGTATTGAATGTGTGTTTTTCATTAATGTACATGCTACTAGACTTAGATGCGATATTAATTTGAAGAAATAGATTCAAACTATATACACAAGTCATGTTAACACAAATGAAATTTTGCTACTGGAATTCAGCATCTACAAGTTCAGTCACTTTGTATTCAATTTTTGCTTTGACATTTGGGCCATATCTTGTTTGTGCATTTTTGGAACCTGTTCTAAAGTACTTACCAAAACAGAAATGCTTTTCAGTGTTCTTTTCTCATGCTGCATAGTTTGTTGCAGTGTCCACGACTCTTGTTATTGGGCCTCTTTTATGACGTTCATGGGCATTGCATATTTTATTATCCCACAAGAACCTCTTTATACTCTGAATTATGTAGCAGTTCCTTCCTGTTTAGTTTGGATTTCTTTGGCATGTTTCTGTTACCAGCATCAACTGTAATGATTGATGGCTTGTTTCAGACTCAAACGAGTTTTGTCTGGATGTCAACTTAAAACTGCCTCCCCTCTCCTTTTGAGTCCTTCCCATTTTTCTATGTTCTAATATTCAGTAAGGTACTCACTGACAGCTTGTTTTACTTTCCCTCTTGTGTTGAATTTTTATGAGATTATAGTGTAATGATGTGAACTTATGCATTTCACTAGGAAGTTTGACCCTATAACTTTGCATTTATGAGCTATACATGAAAATAAAATTATTTTTATCTCATTAAAAGTGTTGTCATTTTCTGTGGAATCTGGAATATATAGTTTGTGCTTTTGCTCTACATTGTTGAATCAGTTGGTTCTTTTTACTTTATTCAGTAATATATTTTTGAAAGGGAAGAGTTCCTGCTTTGCTGAGCTTGGCAATGAGAGGCACGGTCATGTGAATCAAGTTTTCTTGTCTTACTCGTGTGATTGCAGGTGCAAGCACATGGATCTGATGCGATGGTTGATGAAGAAAATTGTGTCTTTTTCCTCCCACATCGTCCAAGGAGTGACATTTGTGAACCTCCAATTTTCCTATTCATGAAAGGAACAGGTAACTTAAGTTTTTTGGTCTTTAACATCTCCAGTCTGTTGATTCTTGAATATCGGCCTTCAGAGCTTGAAGTATTTCCTTACGTACAGGTTGGTCTGGTGCCGGAGCTGATCATTATGAACCATTGATAGCCAATGCTTGCTCAGTTATCTCCCATGAGAAGGTTGCTATGGTACTTTAGATGAGAATGATCATAAATTTTTGTGGCTTAGGTTAGAAGTAGAGCTATTCTTTTTCTCCCCCATCCATGGCTTCCAGTTCAGTTCTCCTGATTCTTTATGGAGTCACAATGAGAGCTTCGTTGCCTAGAGTTAAATTTTTGTGTCAACATTTTTTAGAGTTGGTTATCAATGACTCTGACTGGCAGGTTCGGTGCCTGCTCTTAAGCCTGTAGTGCTTCTGTAGTTTTTTTTCCCCTTTTTTTTGTGCCGGCTTCTTTTATTCTTTTTAGAGTAATTTTCTTTTGGGGGAGGGTGCCTGTACTGTCTTGGTGCTGTTTTGTGGAAGCTAGAAAAGTACCGTTTCTGTTGTATCCTATGCTGCACTTCGATTAAGTCTATGAGAGAAATGTCTATTTTAGTTGGCTAAGTTTTCATCTCTCTCTATTTTCACGCATTTTCCCACATCTCAGTCGCGTCTTGCTTGTGTCGCAAAATTCCGCCAAGGCCGGCCCGAGAGGGCAATCAATCAGACTCGCTGAAAAATCGCTCATGTATTATGGTATACCTCAAAATCAACGCTACAGTGGTAGCATATACGGAGAACAAACAGCGGCTTACAACTTGGTAATGTAACTTTTAATGGTGGCCCGATTGTTTTTGTAATTTTATTTTAAAAAGTAACACGTGACATAATAAATGAGGTACTGTTTTAATTTAAAGAGTTGTTAATTTACAGTAGTTTAAAATTTATGTAAATAATATATTAGTGAATATTATTTATGTGATTTTTGAATAAATTATAAATTATAACGATTATAATTTAATAAAATTTTATATTTTATTGTGATAGGTATAATTACATTACATCACGAGTATTCATAGTCATAAACACAAGAGTATTTATAGTTATAAATACGAAAATATTTAACATATAATAATTATATATTACACCCACTCACATAAACAGTAGTGGTGTGGATCTCATATACTGTTTATATATATAGGTGTAACATATAATTGTTGTATGTTAAGAGTACCCCATAAACACGCACTAGCATTGCAAGTATACATGCAGTCGAAATCTAACCAGACCCAACTCAAAAATTAAAATCATAAGAAACACCTGAAATAAAAATCGGAAAAACCTAACCCCCGCCCCCTCGTTTCGCCTGCCCCTGCTTGCCGCCTGTGCTACGTTGGACTGCCGCCTCACTCTTCCTGGTAAAAGGTTTGATTTGCTTCTGATTCTTTTTCGGCTTCTTCTTCTTTCCCTGTTGATTCATGTGCTGACTGGGAAATTTGGAGATTAAAATATTCTAAGTCTAAAGATTTGAAATTTTTCTCTTTTAGATTCTGTGTAGAGTGAAATACTTCCATTGATTAATTGATGGCCAACCATCTTATGTCAAATGTAAAGGAGTCGGGGTCATGATTAATGCGGTCTGATAGCATAGGTTTCTTCATTTTTGCTTACGTGAACTACATTTTACCCTGTACTTACGATGACAATCTTCAATATATCCACTAAAAAATTGAAAAAATTAATTTACTTTCTTTTATTATTAAAATGAAAATGGAGTAAATCGAGGTTTTTACACTTTTTAGGATAGATTAAAAATTAACGTTCGATTGATTAAGTTTTTTTTTTTTAACACTTAGGTCTCAGATGAGAGACTGAGGTTGAGCAAAAGTTATAATATTAAAATTTTAGTAAATATTAACTGTTTAATCTTATTCTTAAAAGTTAAATTAATTTAATTTTATATTTATAGCATAAAAAAAATCTATTATATATTTATTACTTTTATTAAAATTATGATATAAAAATTATATTTATTACATGTTATTAATTTTTATTTTATAATTATAATTTCTTTTTACAACACCTCAATACTAAATAGACTTTAATTTTGGAAGTTAGAATGTATAAAAGTATCTTATCTTGTTTACACGGCATATAAAAACAGTTAATATCAAGTCACATATCAAGAATGCTTTTCTCACAATTATGTCTTGATTTGAATAATAACCAGGAAATGTGATTCTTCTTTCCTAATTCAAGCATTAGATGCTGAAACTATATTTGTATTGGACGTACAACTTTCTGAAGCCGTAAGCACTGAAAATGCACTTCACTAACAAGTACGTGAGTGCACAAGTGGTCCACTCACCGACGGCGACGGTGGCGTCTTCTGCAAGCCCACAGGAAAAGGCCCTGAGGTCTACCATAGGCTGTACTCGGGATGGGGCAGCTGCTTCCAAGATTGGGAAATTACTAGGTGAGCGGCTTCTTCTAAAGGATATACCTGCTGTTTCTGTTTCCCTTAAGAGAGAAGAAAGATATCATGGCAAACTGAAAGCCATTATCGATTCTCTGAGGGAAGCTGGTGTCAAATTGCTTTAGATTCCTTGCCGTGATGATCTGTGGAATGATCATCCGGTGGGATATAATATGTTTTTTGTGATTCTGAGTTCATTTGTATTCAGTTTGCATTTGCAGACCGATTAAGTGTTTTGTTGGAAATTGTACAGTTGGTTGTTTTCATTTGAAATAATTCTTGTCCTTTCAAAATTAGAAATAATTGTAATTCATTATTTGCTCTTTCAATTCCTAGCTTCTTTGTACCTCTGCTGCATGCAAGTTAAATTATAGTTGTGCTAAATTATATTTGTGTTTCCTTGTGTTAAATTATTAAAACTTGAGATAGCCACTTCAGTTTTCATCAAACAATTCACTGGTGGATTATTAAGAACTTAAAATAGCAAACTTTTTTTTTTTTTTTGGTTTTAAACTTCAAATCCATATCATTCGATTGAACAAATTCGATGGATGAAATTCTATGTGAAAAATGAAGAGGAACCCTACCCATATTTAGCTTGATATTGCCCACTATTTTCGTGTAATGGTGATCGTGTTGGGGCTTGGGGGGGTTTTTGAAGACAGCCTGACCCTATGATAATATTGAATAATTGAATTTGATTGTTACATGCCATAAAAAAGAAAGAGAATAAATATCAAGATATTTTTATCATATCTTACCTCTTATTATTATAAACGCCTTTTTACCCAAACATATGGCAGAAATGTAGTGCTTAATTGACGAAAACATAACTTTTTTCAATGTTTAAAAAATTTCCTTCCCCTTTAAGGACCTTCTTTTCTTTTCTAAGTGTAGCTCCATTTATTTCCAAGCACATGTACTGCATCCCCTTTCTCTCTTACATTAAGTAAAGGATCCTTTCATAAGGGGAATCAAAAAGATTCCTCCATTTTACAAAAGCAACATGCCCATTCACTGAACCTTCATTTTCATTACCGTATTTCTTCATTACGACCTGTGAATTGTATACACAAAACTTTGCCTCTAACCACTTTTTTTTTTTGGGTTTGGGTTTACTTTGCTTCTGACGAATCCGGTGTCATGTTTATGTGGGGTTTTAACTAAGTGACCAAATCGTTTTACAATGTCTTAATGAATGTGCATGTAATGATTCACGGAGTAGTGCATTTCCCTTTCAATCATCTTTTTCTCCTTTCAACGAACGTGCTGTACCTAATGCTTCAATAATGGAAAGGAAAAAGCAAAGCAAGTTAGTAGAAAAGAATGGCCGCCATTTTTTTTTTCCAACCAAAACTACTAGCCTCTTCCAATGTGCACCCATTGAGGGCAAGATAATTCATGGCAATTCATAGTATCGCTACATTACTTTTAATTACAAAAATCATAATTTAACAGCTAAGTTGACACAAATAAACTGTATCTTAGATTAATTCGAGAATTAGCCTCTCTCATAAGTATTACAAACAAAATTCAAAATAGAAAACCATCAACAACAAATTTAGAACCGGATGGAGGCTAGTTAAGAGAACGATTACACGACAACATTAGATGTATGTTAAATTATAAAAATCCTAATTTAAATTTAACAGCAAAGTTGTCACAAAGAGATTTGTATTTCACACTAATTTGAGAATTAGCTGCTGCCATAAGTATTACAATCAAAATTCAAAACAGAAAACCATTAACAACAAATTTAGAACCAGATGGAGGCTGGTTAGAGAATGACTACACTCCCACATCAGATACGTGTTAAATTACTGCCATCTATATTTTTTATTTTTAATAATTAAACTTCTTTAAGTGTTTGTTTCCATCCTTTAACTTATGATATATTAGATACGCTATTATAAAACTTAGTATGTGAAATAAAATAAAATAAAATAAAAAGTTTTTTAACAAAAATGGGTGATGTTGTTCCAAATAAAGTTTCATTGTAAATGTACCCCGGTTAAATTTAATTAAAAAAAAAAAACTAAATAGACACATGTTCTCAGCCAGCCATGACTTTTCATAAAGTAATTAACGAAAGCAGCAAGGATAAGCCAAAGTGAATCTCAAAAAATATCCGATCGACAAACTTTTTTCGCAACTATATAATTCACATTCACATTCCACTTCTATGTTCAGTGAGCTGATGTGTGAATCCCCAGCCATAACCATAAGCTGCAGCTTTTAGCCAAGTACCTCTTTCAGAATTTCCAAAAATCCCCTGTGAAGCAAATATTAGTTACAATGGATTCAGTGAAGAAGATTCAGAAAAAGGGTTGCTGTCTGTACAATCTGATGCTTTATTCTCTGACAGGATTGGCTTGCAGTGTATTTTGCTGCCATGCTTATAGGTTTTGTTCTTTGAGTTGTACTTATTGTTCTATGAAGCAGTTTTTGTTCATGCATGTCCCTCATATCTGGTCTTCATTTTCTAGCCCCAAGTGCATATTCATAATAGCCAATGTCATCATTGCCTTTCTTGTTGGGGAATCAAACTTTATGGGCTCTTCTGGAAATTCATCATCTCCAGCTACTGACCTTTATGATGAGTACGTTCGAAGAAGCAGATCAAGTCTCCGAGCCAGAGTCGCCGCCCAGAAAATAGACGAGAAAAAGCCTCATAAGCAGATTGTTGAGCAGACTGTGAAAATGGTTCATCAAGTTAAAGATGTGAACAAAGAAAAACAAACAAAAGTTGAACAAGCGAAAGAAGAAGATGATGAAGATCAAGAAGAGGCTGGATTGCCGGCTGAGGAGCTCAACAAGAGAGTTGAAGAGTTCATAGCAAGGGTTAACAAGCAAAGGTGGCTTGAAGAAAGATCATTAATTTGCTGTAAGTGTATGAAGGCATGAACTAAATATTGATAATGAGTAAATTAGTTAATCAATTTATACACATATATATATATATATAAATTTCAGTTTGTAGAAATTATTTTTAGGTTTTGTATAATTATTTAGCGACTATGTTTCTTATCGTTGTTTTTGTAAGATGAAGAAATTAAGATCTTTCTCTGACTACAGATTGTGATTATATATTTGTAACCGTTAATCAATATTCTAATAAAAATATTTAAATTCAATTGACTTCCGCTTTCTCCACCTAAATTGGTTTCTTTCAAGCAAAGAAAGAATTGTTCTTTTGGTGAAATGAATTACAAATTCAATAGTAATATTCAACCTCTCAATTTATCTCAGTAACCCTTAATTTTCAATTAACTCTATATATTTATAAAATTGAGAGATCAAATATCATTACTCTTATAAATTATAGTCGATTATAGATTGTTTAGATAATAAAATACTTAAAGGCCGAATAAGGGTTAAAATTATCAGTTTATTGCTTTTAAGAATTGTAATATTTACGATCTAATTTCTAATACAATCTTGGTATTTGAGAATAAAATTTTATATTTTCCCATTTATCCAACTTTATTTTTCTAAAAAAAAATCCTACCTTGGGGAAGGGAAAGTAAACCCCTTCAATCAATTTTGCATCGATTGCCTTTTAATCTATAACAAATTTTATTTAACATGAGTTATAAAAATAATTAATCAATAATTGAATTAAGATATTTCATAAGTTCTCGTATGTAAGTGTAAGTGTTTATTTAATTTTATAAATTAATTTTTTTTAATTATTGTTTAGTTTTTTTTTTGAGTAATTGTTTTCGAGATTAAATAAATTACTTTTAACTCTATTAGTAAAAGTTTAAAATTTAAGTTTTTGATAATGAAGATTGAAAAATAATTTTAAATATTAAGATAATTAAAATATCATTAAGTTATTTTATAATCTTATTTCATTTTTTTATAATAAAATTTTATAAAATTTACCTATAAAAAAATTTATTATCTTTAATAAAACTTTCATTGACAATTAAATAAATCAATTTTCTTTTTTTTTTAATTTATTTGTAAAAACTTTACTTAAAAAAATTCTATTTGTATATATATATATATATATATACATCCTAAGATGCATAATTTTCAATGAATAATATTTTAATTATGGTAGATTAAAGCATAAAATTAACTATTAAATTGTAAAAATTTAATGATGACATTAATCATAAAGAAAAATAAAAGGCAATAGCTAATCATAATTCTCATGATATTATAATTTCTATTTTTTAAATTATTATAAGAAGTGATGGTTTTATATAAGCGGTATTGATTGCATGAAAATCTAAGGGAGGTGACACTGAGTGTAATATGATAAAAATAAATAATACATATTAAAAAAGAGAGAGTCATTTGAATAAACAATTCATAGAGTCTAATAATTTTTTTTAATTACACGAGGCTAATACTCGAATTTATAATTCATATTATACGATAATATAATTGATATTTACAAATCAAATTATTATTGAGGTTTTACATTAATTTTATAAAACATTACTTAATTTTTAATTATACATTATAATTAAAAAAAAATTACCCTATTGTTAGTGAGAATTCGAACAACTGCTCTCCTTTCCAATTTAAAGGATAACAATCCTAACCATTACGCTAAAAGTCCAATGGCGTGAAGCTTAATAGGCTAAAAGTGGTACAGCACAAATAGGTGAGGCGCAGTAGATGTGTGTGTACGTATAAACTTAATAGAAATTCATAATTTAAAACTTTAAAATAGAAATCACGTGAAAACTAACTCTCACGGTCGCACGTAAGGACTTGAATGTTCGATCAAATCAATCAAGAACTTATGGGTAATAGACAATATTTTTTAATTAATAAAAGTCATGCCCGGTTTGATTCTATAATGTAGTTCTATGATTTTTGGGATAGCAAAATCTGCTTTGCAATAGAAAATTTTATTGTATAAAGATTTGAATTCAGTGCTAATATGATTTTTGCACTGGCTTTTTAGATAATTGCGTTGCCATTTTTTGTTATTACATAAAAATATATAAATAAATAATTTTTAATCATACATATATTACTGTAAATACACATGTAATTGAAGATTAAAGAGCAAATATATGAAACATATTAGCTACCAAAACACGAACAAACTAAGCGCTGGTTATAACATGCACATTCAACTCGTGTGTTATGTGCTCTTCTCTGAAGTAAGCAATTGCGTTCCACATTGAAAACAATTAATTAAAAGCCTCAACAATAAACACAAATTGCTACATTTAAAATATAGAGATGAGATTGGGAATTTGGCATGTATTCGTAGCATTTGATTAAACTTTATTTACAATTTATAAGATAAATATTATTGACATAAAAAGTAATTAGTAATTCACCTATTAATTTTTTTTTTAATTTTAAAATATTTATGTCATATATAATATAAAATACGATTAATCAAATAATCATTAGTTTATTAAGCCCTTTGAGTTTGAGGCTTGGGTTAAGGCCCATTCTCCTAATGAACCTAATTAACACCTAATTAATCAATTATTAATTAAAAAAGAAAGTTAAAAAAAAAAGAATCAAACGCCATTTCTGATTTGTCTTTCTCTGCTGACTCTGTCTTTGAGTCCGAACGTGGTTTGGTGGCAGCCTTTCGGATATCTCAAGGGCCTTACCCCTCGGCGTCTCCGAAGTAGTCTAGTTGTGTCTTCAAAAACCCAATTGAGGTTTTGCAGCTTTTGTAGCTTTACTCACATCGCATATTATTTATCTCTGATTGTCAAATTCAGATACATAATAGAAGTATAAAGAGATGGCAACTCTGTCTTCTTCGACCGCTTTGTCGTCTTCATCTGTAAATGGGCTTCATCAACGTATTGCGTTCTCTTCTCCTTCTTCTTTTTTATTGCCACAACGGTTTCTCTGTGCTAAGCTCTCTCTTCAATGCCGCAGAAATGCTCGTCCAAATATGGTTCTTATGCAAGATGGTAATTTTATTTTATATTCTTTTTTTTTCCAGCTGCCTGTCTTGTATGACTATAGTTCACATAATGGATGCAGTAGACAGATTAGTAGGATGGCTTGCATTTGAATGGTACTTGTTAACTCTTTTATAAATTGTAAAGAGATTTAATATTTCGTTATTTTGGTCAATGTATTGAAAAGCCAATGCAATATGGAACATTAGAGTTGCAAAGTTCATTGTTTTTAGGGGCTCATGCATATCTGCATATTGAGATGTTGCTTTGGATTATAAATTCTCCCTTATGGTGGTTTGTATCTTTTTATTATATATAAACTGGTACTGTTGCGTAGGTGCTGCGGTCAAAACACCCACCCGTGTCGAAAATGAAACCTCTCTGAATGAATTGAGTGAAGGGTTGGTGTTGGGTACATCTTTGGAGGAATCTAATGATGCAGCTGGTTTTGATATGAATGGAGATGAGTCGACTGTCAGTATCACCGTAGTTGGAGCTTCTGGGGACCTTGCCAAGAAGAAGATATTTCCTGCTCTTTTCGCTCTTTATTACGAGGGCTTTCTTCCTAAGGTTTTATAGCAATTTCTTATTTGTTTTAATCCAAAAAAGTGTAATTCGTTTATTATGACTCACTCAAAAGTGGTGTAACTTTTATAATTCAGCACTTCACTATTTTTGGTTATGCTCGGAGTAAAATGACTGACGCAGAACTTAGAAACATGGTTAGCAGGACTCTTACTTGCAGAATTGATAAGAGGTCAGTCTGGCTTTATCCTTTTCTGTGATTTTCAATGTTTCATTTTTCTTTGTAGGAAGCAGCAATGTTAATAGTCTGATATATTGCGTAGCATAAGTTCTCAAAATATTTTGTGTTTTTTTTTTTCTTTTCTTTTTTTTGGTGGTGCAAGCTCATTCAGATGTGATATAAGTTTTTTTCTTTGGGTTTTAGGGAGAACTGTGATGAAAAGATGGACAAATTTCTTAAAAGGTGTTTCTACCATTCTGGTCAGTATGATTCTAAGGAAAATTTTGCTGCTCTTGACAAGAAGCTGATGGAACATGAGGTGATTAGAACTTTGCCTGAAAATATTTACCACATTAGAAAAGTCACTTACAAAAAAATGTATTAGTTGGGGATTCTTACAGTGTTGGTCTAGAGTTGAATCAAAATGTTTGCTTCCTAGTTGTTGATTGAATATCCACTATCTAGTCCTGATATATTAGTCTTAGAATGTCTTGTAAATTTCTAGTTTACCTGGTTGAATCTCTAGGATGGTCTTACCATTTTTGGCTGATTTCTAGAGGATTTAATGCAATTACGAGCACAGAGTCTGCTAGTAGGTTGCTTGATGGAATCTGATACAATATAATTTTGAGGCATCTGGTGGTAACCTGATACTGTATATCATTTCACACATTATCCTCAAATGCAATCATATAGACATACATTGTTTTATGCTTCCTCGGGTAGCATGCTACTGTCACTGGGTTTGCTTCTTCTTTAACATTGAGGTAGCCTTTTGGGGGTGGGGAGGTCTATTCCTAGTGTCATCTGATATATATAAACTCTTCTTATCACAACTTGAGGTTCTATTATGCTTGACATTGTTCACTTACGCAGGGTAGGAGGATTTCTAATCGCCTCTTTTATCTGTCCATCCCTCCTAATATATTCATAGATGCAGTAAGATGTGCAAGCTCTTCTGCATCATCTGGTAATGGCTGGACAAGGGTCATTGTTGAGAAGCCCTTTGGTCGAGATTCAGAATCCTCAGCTGCCATGACAAAATCCCTCAAGCAGTACCTAAAAGAAGATCAAATATTTAGGTGAAGTTCTTTTAACAATTGTTGGTTCTTATGATGGAAAATAATATGGACCATAATCTGATTGGATGGGTTATTATTTCAACAGGATCGATCACTACCTGGGAAAGGAGCTTGTGGAAAACCTATCTGTTCTCCGGTTCTCCAATCTCATTTTTGAGCCACTGTGGTCAAGGCAGTATATCAGAAATGTGCAGTTGATATTCTCTGAAGATTTCGGCACCGAAGGACGTGGAGGGTATTTTTCTTTCTTATATAGGTGTCTCAGTTTCTAATAGCATATGATTGATTGTTTTCCTCTTGGCCCGTAGGTATTTTGATCATTATGGGATAATAAGAGACATAATGCAGAACCACCTGCTTCAAATTCTTGCCATATTTGCCATGGAAACACCTGTCAGTTTGGATGCTGAAGATATCAGAAATGAAAAGGTTTTTACTGAAATACTGAAGTTTGCTATACTAAGATTTTATTGTTGGATTGACAAATAAATTTGTGGTTGTCTTCTGGGTACCAGGTCAAAGTTTTGCGTTCCATGAGACCTTTACGACTTGAAGATGTGGTTACAGGGCAGTACAAGAGCCACACAAGAGGAGGAGTTAGTTATCCGGCCTATACTGATGATAAGACTGTGCCAAAAGACAGCTTGACTCCAACTTTTGCGGCAGCTGCCCTCTTCATAGACAATGCGAGATGGGATGGAGTGCCTTTTCTAATGAAAGCTGGCAAAGCATTGCATACTAGGGGGTACGTGGAATTAACGATATCTTAATTCACCTATTTACTGTCTTAAATATTTTAACTAATACCTGCTTGTCCCTAACTTTATTAATTTTTCCTTCCTTTCTAGGGCTGAGATAAGAGTTCAGTTCAGGCATGTGCCTGGCAACTTGTATAACCGAAATTTTGGAACAGATCTTGATCGAGCAACAAATGAGCTTGTTATCAGAGTTCAGCCTGATGAAGCTATTTACTTGAAGATCAATAACAAGGTGCCTGGGTTGGGAATGAGATTAGACCGTAGCCATCTAAACCTGCACTATGCAGCAAGGTAAATTGTTAAAAGTTCCTTGTAAAATGATGTATTCTGCCTGCAGAACATCTTCATAGATTTTTTTGGATCCATGTTATGGTCAGCATTGTGGACAGTTTTCCTTGGCTCTTTAAGCATGTTGAAAAATAACCATTCAAATTGTTAGTTTAATAAAGTGGTTAGGCATGTAAAAATCTTTTTTGACTTCTTTCTTGGCAGCAGTGACAACAGTTAATATTTGTCTTTGATTTATAAACAGGTATCGATTATTGGTACTGAATTTGAATTGGTTGCCATGTGCTTTGTAGATACTCAAAGGAGATTCCAGATGCATATGAGAGGCTTCTGCTCGATGCTATAGAAGGGGAAAGAAGACTATTTATCCGAAGTGATGAACTAGATGCTGCATGGGCACTTTTCACTCCTGTTTTGAGGGAGCTAGAAGAGAAAAGGATTATCCCTGAGTACTATCCTTATGGAAGTCGTGGCCCTGTTGGGGCTCACTACCTTGCTGCCAGATACAATGTCCGGTGGGGTGACCTTGGTTTAGAGCAATAACTGCTATCGGTGATATCAGGAGAGCTAGAAGCTTATATTTATCATCCTAATTATTAGGCTGTATTACGTTCGTATTTTTCCACATCGATAGACTAAGATAGCACATTAAGTTTATGATCTTGAGAGAGAATTCTTTCCACTAAAAAAATCTGCTTCTGTAATATCTTCTCCATCCTACCATCTTTCTTATTCCTTTTCTTCTCTCTTTTTGGTTCCAAAGTTTTAAGAGCAAATAGATTGAGTTTCTTATGTTATTAGTAAAATCCCGGGCTCACATCTTTTGTACACGGCGTTTACTTGTTTTCTGTGAATTCATTCAAAAAAATCTCTGAAAATGTGGTTGTGCTACTGTTTCTAGATGCGCATTTGACTACAGTTAATCAAATAGTTGTTTTACATAATAGTAATTATTCCTAAATTTAGGATTAAAGATACCGCAATATAAAAACTGTTAGCTCTGGTGATTGATTTTGATAGGTATTGCTCTGTAAAATTATCACACATTCACAAGATCATAAACAAATCGTCTTGTAGTGATAACAAACTAACCGAAGCAAGCAGATCTGGTGTAAGTTGTAACGGACTGACTTCGTTTGCACACATTAAAGTTTGATGGTTCTACTAGATTTTCTTGTACGCGCTAAATCTTCTTCTTAAGCTGTATATGTACAATTCATCTCAAGAACAAGAAAGAATAAGAAGCTCCTCATGGATTATAGAGTGACTATGAATTGGGTCAAGCTGTTATCCCTTGTTGGCTTAATCGTCATGACGACCTGCCCTAACACAGCTGAGGCAGTATTCGGCATTATAATGGATCCATGCACTATAGATCAATGCACAGCTGCCTGCAAGGCAATCTTAAAGGACAAGCTCATCAGTGCTTCTTGCTACAATGGAACTGCTTGTTTGTGCTTCGGGTGAGCGTCATCATAGTAGTCAATTTGGTCATAAAATTGCAGCGCTTCTGTACATCTAGATAGAACTATTTCTACTTTTTTCAACCCCATTCTCACGTTGTGTTCATCTATTATAATATATCTAAATAAAGTTGATGAGTAACAGCTAACAAATGATGGACGAAGTGGTTTGATATGCAAATTTGATGTATGAGTGTTTTGTTCCTATTCTCTGATCCAGGGTCAGCATTTTGTCCATTCTCATAACCGTCGAAGCAGATTAAAGCAGTTACAATCAATAATTAGCCACTTGCCACCAAGCTTAGACAATTTCATGTGCTGTACGTGTGATCAGTGTTATATTTTTGTGACGCAGAAACAAATCATTTTCTTGCTCAGGGCCAAATCATTTCCTGGCTCTGGGAATTTTGCATCGATGAAAAGGATGATATTTTTTCCCCCAGTTCTAAAAAGGAAAAGCAGTCTTAGCTATTAATTACACAGCAAACAAATATTGACTTGGGGAACCATTAAACTGTTAAAAGTACAGGTTCCGATCGCAAACACATAGGCAAAGGTTGAAATTTTTTGCCATCATGATTCATGATTCATGAAAGCGTGTGAAGAAATAGAGGCGGTGGAGTTATTTGATTAGCATCAAACTTAACTAATTAAAGAATTTGAAGGACTTGGGTTGTGTAAAAGCGAGAACTTTTTGGGTGAAAGCTTCAAATTCAAGTGATAGAGGGTGGTGATATGTCAATGGCAAACTTGTCAAGGGACCCAAAAATGTCTCCTAGAACGGCAAACACATTTGAAAACTAAAGAAATGCAATGACTAAACACATAACTCTCACCTACCCATTATGACAAGTCATTCGAACAAGTGCTACGCAGCTCACATGCACATCCACAAAAGTTGTTTTGGCAGGCAAAATTAGAGAGATTTTACAGTAGCTGGACATAAAAACAGCATCAAGTAAACTTCCCATAGACTTTATGTGATGGCAGAAGAAAAAAACTAGTGTTTTGTTTTTGTTTTTCTCACTCTGCTTTACCTACTTCACAAGATTTCCATTCTTTACTTTCGCATATCAAGAAGATGGGACTGTCTGAGTGGCCCATGTTTCATGATTGGCTGAATTAGAAAAAAAAAAAGGAAAAGAAAGAAATGTATGTAATGTGATATAATCCCTCAATTTAAGGACCCACTTGCTCTCCGAAACAATCCCACGGCCATGACTTTCATATCCCATGGTCACTGTACCCATTATCTTTAGCATGATATTAAATAGTGAATCCATATGCCTCGTTCATGGAGACAAGCATGAAAATCCCAAAGGAAAAAACTAATTTCAGGCACAATAGACGCCTGATTGGAATAAGTTCAACTTTTTGAGAGGAAATAGCTGAGGATTATTTGAGACTGTAGGATATGACATCTATTAATGGATAAGGTAACAATTTATAATATATATATAATTTGACATTGCAACATGAGAAAATAAAAAATTTAGATTTGCATTGAATGATAAGATACACCACATTTATATATATATATATATGTGTGTGTATATATATATATATATAATACGTTAGCACTTACAAATCTTTATTTAAATTAAATCATTTAGTAATAACTTTAAATTGAAACTTCGTGGTTCCAAACTTTGAAATGTTGACGCTACATTGAAAGGTCAAGAAAGCATGTCTTTTTGAGGTGGCCTTTACCAATCAAAAACAGGCCACTATTTTCTACTGTTCCCATGGAATCCAAGGCTTAAATCACCATCAAAGAAGAAGTAAACCCACCTTCTTCAATCTTCCCTTGAAAGAAATCATGGCAGAGAATAACAAGCCTGGCGAGATCAAAGATTTCCAAATCATGATTGCAAACAAAGATGATAGTACCAAGAAGTTGGCACCAAAAAGAAGCTCTAACAAAGACAGACACAAAAAAGTAGATGGCAGAGGAAGAAGAATCAGGATGCCAGCTTTATGTGCTGCCAGGATTTTTCAATTGACCAAGGAATTGGGTCATAAATCTGATGGAGAAACAATTCAATGGTTGTTACAGCAAGCCGAACCATCTATCATAGCTGCGACAGGAACTGGTACTATTCCAGCCTCTATGCTTGCAGCTGCGGGGGCCTCTGTTTCTGAACAGGGGAACTCTGTTTCGGCAGGTTTTCATACAAAAATGGAAGGGTTGGGACCAGGTGTTGGGTCCATTAATAGGGCCAACTGGACAATGATGAGTGCAAATTTTGGAAGGTCTCAAATTCCAAGTGCGGTTTGGCCAACTATAAATGGAACTGGGTCGGGGTTTATTCAAAATTCTGGCCAGTTGACTCCAAATTTTGGAAGTGAAAATCTGAGTGCAAAATTTGGGTTCCACGGGATTGAATTTCCAAATATGAATATGGGTTTGATGAGTTTCTCCTCTATGTTGAGTGGTGCTAACCATCAAATTCCTGGCTTGGAGCTTGGTCTCTCACAGGATGCGCATTTGGGGGTGATGAATTCTCAAGCTGTTAGCCAGTTCTATCAGCAGATGGGGCATCACAGAAGCGCTTCAGGGTCCTTGAATCAGCAGCACCAGCATCAGCATCAGCAACAACTTTCTGATAAGGATGATTCTCAGGGATCAGGATCGAAGCAGTAGACGGAGTAAAATAGAAGAAATGGTAATGAAAATTTTGGTCAGAGATGTGTAGCATAGTTCAGAAGCTAATCAGCCTCTCATATTTCCTGGCTTTTGAAGTGAAATTGGAGTTAAAATACTTAAATAGAAGTTGGAAATTTTACACTTCAATTGAACTAGCTTATTTGACAATGATTTGATCTTGTTCTTGTAAGAAACTTTATCATATGCATATGCAGGATGATCTATTCATATCTCAAGAGAAGAGAGGCCCAGAGACAGGGTTTGATTTTGGTTACTAGAATATATTGAGGTGTATTGTTATATTAAATACCCAGGGTGGCATAATTATGCATATTTGAATAGAGTGGTGATTTTGTTTCTCAAAATGAACCTGGGAATTCTTCATAAACGTTTATTATTAATGTATGTAAAGAGAAATATGGTAAGTTTTCAGCACAAACAATTTTCCCATCAAAGAGATGCATACACATTTCATGTTGGAATGCCAATTGCCATCCAATGTTATTCTGGATTTATGTGTTTTAATTAATTATGTTTACTCTTGGATATCTCATTAGTTTTTTTGTCCTCCTCTTCTTTCTCAATTCCTTGAGTGAATAGCTCTTCTACCATATTTGGGACTCTTTCTTTGCCCTAATGACACCCAGCTAAGTAGATCTCTAGGTTTTCTACGCACCAAGTGATATTGCATTGTTATATATAAAGCATGCTCGATTCTTTAGACTCTTTCAGACTATGTTGTTGCCTAGTAGGGTGTATCAGCACATAAAGACTCACTCTAAATAGATTGAAATATATAAACTCTTCTCACAGATTTGGTGAAATGGCCCTAAAACTTTACACAGGATAGGTAGAGTTTGGTGACTGGCGAGTGAATATTGGCTCAGCAAATCCTTATCCCTTCCAGAGCAAGCATAGTCAAGAACAGAGTCCAAACCCAAAAAATAGCTCGGAATCTGATGACTTGATATCATTTCATTCTATTCCCATGTTTTCAGCCTTGATATATGCTCTGTTCAAGGTCAAACATTCACATAGAAACGTTTCTACGATCTCAGAAAATTCTATGGCTACATATTGCTTCCATCATGCTCCCAACTAGTACTATGAACTTAAAGCCGTTGCCACTTTTGACGGGTTTCTTATTGGTCTCAAGATTTTTTCAACATGTGAAATGACGAGGGGAAATGATGCGTAGACTCCAAAGATTTGTCCTTATGTACGTTTGAGGAATGAGCACGCAGGCCTTTTTCTGTTCTTATTTTCCATTTATTTGAGAACATTGGATATTATCGTTGGTCGCTCTATTTCAAGATTTGTGTGATGGGGAGATCAGTTTTGCATTAAAAAAAGAAAATAATAATAATAATAAACAGAGAAGCCGCACATGCAGTGTTGATATTGATGGTACAAACTAGAAACTAGAAAGGGGTTTAATGTGAGTCTATTCCTTACAACGTTGTTGAAGGTCTGCCTGCACCAGCACCACTGAGGCAAACCTTCTGCATTGCAGGTGTCATTTTTTTTTTTTTTTTTTGCCGAAATTACGATGCAGCGACCTGTAAATCACTCACTCCTGTCTGGGCTTGGAATTGCCAATGAACTGGACTGGGCTTAACTTCTAAAACATGTCAACCTGGCCCGTAACTTCAAATGAAACTAAAGTAGGCATTTTGACGCACTTCAGAATTCTTCTTAAAATCTATTTTTAAATGAAATTACTTAAATAGCCTAACACAAATTAATTCATTTATTGTTTTGAATTGAAATTCAATTAGGCCTTTAGATAAATAATTCTTTTAAAAGAATTTTTCACCCATCCCTTTCATAATTTATAATTTATATTTTAATCAAAATTTTTTTGGACGAAAAATGTAAGAGTTTAGAGTTATTAAGATAAAAATTACGTAATAATAAGACAAAATTATAAGATAAATTCAGCTTTTTTAAGAAAGAAATGATTTTTTTTTAAAGGCTAAAACTTTGGGGAAAGATAGTTAATTTTAATATATGCACTTGTATTTTATCAACTGCATTGAGGGTATTTTAGAAAATAAATTCATAAGGGATGTTATAAAGATTTTAGTAGAGGTGTTAAAAGCTCCATCCAATAAATCGATCCTAGACAAGCTGAATTTCTCCCAAAGTTTTGGTAGGCTAAGGTTAGAATCGTCCAGGCAAAGAATCAAATAGGAAAATAAGCAGTATTTGGTTATGTGGGGTGCGATTTTAAATGGTCCGAAGTTGGCCATATTGTTTGTAGAGTTTTCGACCGCACGAAACATTAAAAAAAAAAAAAAGATGAATTTGGATTGTCCTCGACTTCGATAAATTTGAAAAAAAATATAATAATAATAATAATAATAATGATGATGATGGTAAAGCTTTCCTGTCCTGCCGATAGAATTCACGATCCCCCTTCGTTTTCACACTATCGGTGATTCCCAACCAAAGATAGGTTTCTAATAGTATATTAATTCGTGCTGATTTTAGTGTTTTTTCTTTCTTTTTTTTTTTTTAACTAACAAATAAATATTACAATCCAAATCTTACTGAGTTATACTTATTCTAACTTACAATCTAACTAAAATAATATAAAAATCTATTTGATCCACCGCTCATCATTATTTTTATTTATTTTATTTGAGACGTGAGTCAGCAAAATCCTTACAATCAATGAATCAAAGTCAAGCAGTAATGCACGTGACTTGTCGTTGACGGCCATGGATGTTTGCACGAGTGAGGGAATTGCTTTTGCAGGCCCACGGCTGGCAATTCACTTTGGACTGAGTGCGGGATCACGTGCCCAGTCTGGATTGGCCTTTTCAACTTATGCGAAGCGTTTGATGGCCCATTTGGGGCGCAGCTGCTCCAAAGGCGTCCTTAAAGCTGAATTGTTTATTGAGTATTTATTGAGCATTAAATTAATAACTAAATTTATTTTAAATTTTTATTTATTTATTTATTTAACAATTTAATGCTTAACAAAAATTCTTCCTAGCCCTGAATCGTCATCGTAAAAATTGTAACATACTAATTTTGTGTAATTTTAGATCTCATGCTGTCATGGGCGACCTTTGAAACCAAACAGTCGGAGTCTCAGTCTTTGCATGTGCAGGACACGAGATTATGGCAGGTGTCATTTATTGCGCTACAGCTCTGGCACTGTCCTACTTCTGCACTTGATGCTCTTCAAATTCAATTCGTCATTCTCTCGTATTGCTGATAGTTCATTCTTTGGTGAAACTCCGTTGGTTGACTCTCCCCAGTTTCGTTCCTCTGTACATTGCCATGCGTAGACGTGATGGACGGTCGGTCAAGATCGTCCAATCAAAACCGATCTCGCGGATGCCTCAGCCACAGGGACGACGATCGAATCATTATCTGCAAAGAACTTGATCCAACGGTGTGGACGCTTTCAGAATTTTTTCAGCAAAAGTAGGCATGATTATTCAATGTATAAAAACCCATCGGATGAGCATTGATTTTGTTCGCACGGTGTCTTCCCAACCCACCAGTGAGCAAAATGTTAAGGGTATTTTATTATTACTATTAACCTATTCCTCACATTTACACACACACACACACACACACACACAAAATTAATTTTAAGTGCGAGTGGTCTCGTTTTTTTTTTTAATTTTTTATGCAAGCACATTATTAAAGGTCCAGTTTAATAGCGTGTTTATATATACACACATAAAGGGCATTCACGTTGAAAAAAGTAGTATGATGCACAATCTCCCTCCCTCGCGTGTTGTTTTTATAGCAATAATGATCATTTGTTTTATTTAACATAGATATCCCTATAAGTAGAAGTACAATAATAATAAAAAAATGTTTTACCGCCCTATTGAATCAAAGTCAAAACACACTAATTTGGTAATAAAAATATATTACTAGGATTGTGATGCATGGATGATATATAGTAAAAAGTGGGCATTGAGAGGAAGAAAGCGCGTAGGAGATTAATGGTGGATTCTATGCCGCAAGTGGCCAAACAAATAAAATCTGGAGATAACTGATAACACGTGATTTCAGTAAGAGAGTAAGATTTAAAAATAAAAAAAATGAAAAATAGAAAATAATAATAACAGAGTCAAATAGAGAGGCACATGATCCTTTACAGCTTAGCAGAATCCTGCTAGATTGGGAAAGCTCATGAATGATGATAATCTTATATATAGCTTCCTTCAAAAAGTTCAACCCCATAGGATAAAGGGCCGGCTGCCCTGAAGCTCTCTCCCCTTCCCCAAACAAAATCCAACCAGATCTCATTTGATCAGAAGACAGGGGTTCCCTAAAGCACAGCAAAAGTCTGATAAAAAAATTTGGAGAGAAATCTTGTTATTATGCCTTTAGGGTAAGCCGACTTCAACCTTTAAGTTTAAGGCCTCTTAATTTTATCACTGTGTCTGTTTTGTGTGGGTGTTAATTAGCTCCATAATTGAAAGTCGGGGATTAAGACATTTTTGTCTTCGTCTAACAATTCTCAATAGAAATACTAATATTTATAATAACTATTATTATTCATTGATATTGTTAAATTCATCGCGCACTTAAAAGCAAAAAAATAATAATAAACAGAGTCCAAAACAAACGTCGAGGTGAGGTGACCGTCTTAGTTTGGCTTTGGTCGTCGAGGGCACAGACAACAAAAACGAGGAGCTACGATCATTAGGATGTGGTGGATTACTCCCTACTGAGGCCTGTAAGGCAGTACCAGACCTAAAATTAGAGGGCTGCAGTCAACGCAGTGTACAAATAAATAAGAATGAAGGGAGCAAGAATAACAATAAAACAGGGAGCCAGCCACGTTGTGAAACAGCGCCCAAAGCAAAGTGCCGCAACCCCGTAAGTGGAGAGGACCAAGTGGTAGGAAGGGGCGACCAAGGTGGGCCCGATTCACCCACGACAACTCCGGCTGGCCGATGGGCCCATTGCCTCTCTGATCCTCTAATTTTTTATTTTTCTTTTTTTATTTATAATACCATTCATATTTGTTAGCTTTTGCTAATCGATTAACTGTGGTAGGATTAGTAGTAGCATCATCGTTATCATATTTAGAGGAATTTGCAGCAGGCATAACACAATACAACAAGTTCACTTTGGTTGTTTAAAAGTAATGTGAACGTACGATACGAAACTCTTCGTCCAACTAAAGAGCCACCACCCCACAACAAACACAAGCCACAACAGAAATCAGAATCCACTGGTACAACAAAAAGTCCCATATCAAAAAAAAAAGAAAGAGACTCACCTCTTATCACCAATACGAAACTCAGGGTGTGTGTGTGTGTGTGTATATTTATATACACAATAAGTTCGATAGCTGCTGCTGCTTCTGCCTCTGCTCGTTTCTGTTACGAAGACTGAAATCTTTATTCTGAAGCAAAATGGATTGCTGGTCTTCTTCTGTCACTGTCGATGACGAATTTGAGAAGCTCATCCTCCGAATGAACCCTCCAAGGTATTTCGTCTTGTTTTCTTTAGTGTTAGTTATTTGGGGAGTCCATTTCCCAACCGGGGCTCTTTTGTTTTCTTGAAATTCTATTTTTCTTTAGCTCCAATGGTGGTGCTCGAAAGGTTTTGACTTCATGGATTTATGATTCTAATTTCTTGTTGATGTGGGATATTTGCAGGGTCACTGTTGATAATACCTCTTGCAGGGAAACCACTTTGATTAAGGTGTTTGATTGAATTATATTGGATTTCTCCTTTTTTTTGGTTGGGGGGGGGGGGGTTCTTAGTACGAACAATTCTTGAGAATCTGTTGTAAAGTTTTCTTTCTTGGATTTTTTTTTCTTTTTTCCTTTTCAGGTTGATAGTGTTAACAAGCGTGGTAGTTTGTTGGAGGTTGTTCAGGTTTTGAATGATTTGGATCTTATAATTCGTCGAGCTTACATTTCTTCAGATGGGGAATGGTTTATGGATGGTTAGCTTTTGATTCTCAAAGGCTTTACTTTGTGTATTTTGTTCTTTAGTTGTATGTGTTGTGATTGATTTTCTTGCTCTCCATGCTTCTTTGCAGTGTTTCATGTAACAGATCAGAATGGGAATAAGCTTTCAGAGGATGATGTGTCTGAAAGAATTCAACAGGTAGATCTGTAACACCATTCTCCATTTTCACTTTCGATTTCTCTTAAATTTGGAAAATAATTGTTTGCAGATCCAATGGTGCATTGGAATTGAGAGATGAATTTTCAGTTGACTTTTATTCTTTTATTTTCATAGACACTCTGTCAGAGTCTATTACATTGGTTCTAACACTTTTCTGCAATTATTATGGAATCAATTGTTGTATAGTTGTTTGTGTGGTTTTACTATAAATCTTTCGTTCCTAATTTTTCAAATGAATCCTAGAAATAGTCTTGATTCTGATGCATTCATCCTAGAAAATGTAATTCACATTGTTCTAACTTCTAAGTTGATGAATGACTCTTCCTCTTTAAAGAAAAAGAAAAATAAAAAGAAATTCGTTAATAGGGTACAAAACAGTGCCAATAAATTTTCGTTGGATATTAGATGTCATGGAAGGAGCACAGTTTGTCCAATTGTTGGTGGGTACAAATAACATAATAAAAGAAGTCACGTTATACTTATTTGGTAGTAGGCTTCAATGTCTTGCTGGCAAGGTCTTGAACTTCAATCACATTCCTTAATTAAGGACCTGAATGAGAGATAATAAAAAGACCTAAGGGGAAGCATTGGTTGCTGTTTAATTGCACTACAATTAATTAGCTTCATTTGGTGTGGACCCATGAGCATTCAAAGTCATGTTAATCGTTAAATTTACATGTGTGTGCAGTCACTGGGACCAAGGGCACGTAGCTTTCGGTCCATAAGAAGGTCTGTGGGTGTCCAAGCTGCCCCAGGGCACACAACTATTGAATTGACAGGAAGAGACAGACCAGGTTTACTTTCAGAGGTTTTTGCTGTTCTTTCTGACCTCAAATGTAATGTGATGGGGGCAGAAGTCTGGACCCATAATTCAAGAATGGCATCAGTCGTTTATATTACCAGTGAAGCTACTGGATTGCCAATTGATGATCCTGATACACTTGACAAGATCAAACAGCTTCTTTTATTTGTTCTGAAAGGTGACAGAGATAAGCGGAGTGCCAATACTGCTGTTTCTGTGGGTTCCACCCATAAGGAAAGGAGGCTGCATCAAATGATGTATGCTGATCGTGATTATGATATGAATTATGTAGAAAGTGGCTCAGCAAGTGGTCGAACCAAACCTCTTGTAACTGTAGAAAATTGTACCGATAAGGGATACACTGTTGTGAACTTAAGGTGCCCTGACCGGCCTAAATTACTCTTTGATGCGGTATGCACATTGACAGACATGCAATATGTGGTATACCATGCGACTGTCACAGCTGAAAGTCGAGAGGCTTATCAGGTTAGTCCTTAAAACCTAAAGTTGCTCTTTTCGATTGCTGTTTGACTCAGTTTATTTTCATTTGAATTAAAACCTTGGTTCTGGTTCCCTTAGTATTCAGTAGTGAGCTGAGTGATTGAGAATTAGCATTTGGTATCAGTTTCATGGTGTCTTATATTTTCTATCTGCTTTCCCATTTGTTTAACAGGAGTATTATATTAGGCACATAGATGGGAACCCTATCAGTTCTGAAGCAGAGAGACAAAGGGTAATTAATTGCTTGGAAGCTGCAGTTAAGCGGCGAACTTCTGAGGTAAAAACAAGGGAACCTTTGCTTTTTGATTTTGGCTTCAGTTGGTTCATGTTTTGATGTCATTGCTTGTCTGATAAACAGGGCATAAGCTTGGAACTTTGTTGTGAAGACAGAGTTGGCCTTTTGTCTGACGTGACACGGATATTTAGAGAAAATGGTCTTTCAGTGACTCGAGCTGAGGTTAGTACCAGGGGTTCCCAAGCTGTGAATGTTTTCTATGTGGTTGATGCATCAGGGAATCCAGTGAAGAGTGAAACAATTGAATCAGTTCGTAAGGAGATTGGCCTGACAATACTTCGTGTGAAGGACGATGCTTACTCAAAATCTCCCCCACAGGAAAGCGGAAGATTCTCTCTGGGAAATCTCTTCAGATCAAGATCAGAGAAGTTCCTTTACAACTTGGGTTTGATCAAGTCATGTTCTTGAGAAGTTCACTAAGTGAACCTGATCTCATTCGGAACCTGTTTATATGTTGATTTAGACTGCCTTTAGTTGGAGGATGTGACTTGGAATCAAGTTGGATAGCCTTTAGGTCAATCCCTTGTTGATCTTGGATTTGACCCTTTAAACTTGCTTTAATTTGTAAAGCTTCATGTAAATAGATTTTCGCCTTTGCATCTTTATCTTGAAGGATATTGTGAATACTTACATTTCCTACTCTTAAACTCCTGTAGAATCTTATTTTCAGATTGTTTCTTATTTGTAGCTTACTGAGTACTCATAGGCATACAGACAACAAGAAGATAAAGGAAATGCGGCCTTGGTGCCCATAATTTGCTTAGGTATTAAGATTCCCGAAGCATATGAGCTATGACAGAAATATAATGGGTTCAAGGGGCACAAGAACCTTTTGAACCGGAGAAAATGATGTGAAGGTTTTTTTTCGAGTTAGGCCTCTGATGGGTGGATGGCTATCTTTAACAACATCAGAATTTGTCACGATTTCAAGTTGTGGAGAAGTTTGTGCGCAAGAATGTCACGGCAAGCTTTTATTATGGCCTTAATATTATAATTTCCCTGTGCCTGATGTGTATAGCATTGGGAAGAATCTGCCATGTAACACCTCTGTATGACTTTGACAGCAGCATAGCAGATTAGACAACAATGCTTTTCCAGACAGGATCGGGTTTGATTTGCTTCCATAAACTGCACCAACGTGACATTTGAGTTTTTGGCAGCCTACTACTACAAAACCCTATAATCCCATGCATTGTTTTCAGAAATCTCCTATGAGGTGATGATTGTTCTAATATTTAAATCAAGCCGTCTAGATTGACTGATTTCAAATATTGATTTGAAAAGTGCTCGGTGACAAAGGGGGTTAGGTTCGGATCTGGGAGTGTATTTTCAACCGGATTTAAAAATAAAAATAAAAATAAAAATAAAAAATAAAAAATCACATGTTTCGGGTCAGGACATGTCTTCATGTGCTCCAGTTAGGTAAAGCTCACTAAAATACACAAACAGTAAATCCCATCAAACCACACTCTCCTCAATTCATCGTATGCCATTAAAAACGTGGGAACGTATAAGAAAAAGAACAATAATTAAATTAGAAAATAAACAAATAACTATAGATATTCTTTTTTTTTTTTAAACTGATAATAAATAAATATTAAAATAGTGAGATATGGATGGGGGAGGTGACAAGAACGAGCATAAAAGGCAAAATCATTGCAAATAATTAATTAAATAAGGGGCAATTTGTAAGCCAATGATATGACAAATAACAATAATTAACTAATAATGCCAATATAATGAAGACTTTTTTTTTTTTTGGGACAAAATGAATCCAAAAAAAAAATCAGGAAATGTTCACCGACAGAATCCTAACCGGGTTAAAAGTGCCCACACGCAGCTCCACGCGCGCCAATGACCCGTCGTTTTCCATTATCTCTGTCGTTTTGCGTCCTGTGTACACGTGGCGAGACAGGGATCACATATGGAAAAAGCCGCCAGCAAAGGCTGGGACCGGTGAAGCGGGGCCCAGAAGAACGTGGGGCTCACTTTCGAATCCCCGTCATCCGTTAGATGGAATCCCACATCGGAGCACGAGCGACGTGCAGTTTTCACTCAATGTTGGATAACCAAATCCATATTATCATATCATTGTTTCGCGGCGTATTACGTAAGCATACAGGAATAGGATTCCGTTGCGATGACCGTACGAATTAAAGGTACGCGGACTTGCCCTTTTCATAGCAAAACGCACCGTTTCGGTTATCTCATTTACTCTTGCCCCTTCATCTGTGTATTAGTTGGCTTTCATGGCCTTCATGGCCCGCTACATGGAGTGATTAAGCTGCAGGGGCAGGTGCCACAGCAGTCTATGGTCATGTATGTGGGAGTATTTTTAAATTTTATGGCCGTATCTCGGTCCGCATGGACCACTTAAGTCAGTTTGTGGCCGCATCGTAGCATATTCTAAAATTTCGGAACCAAATTTTTTACAGCCGGTAACTAACACTTATCACATCTTATAGTTTATTTAATAAGAAAATGAGTTGTGCGCCCTTCAAAAGCCCTTAACCAATCAGAATCAATGCCCTTGTTAATTTCACGGTTTCTCAAGCCTCATCCCAATGTCGGATGTGAATTTCATAGCTAAATATTTTCTGGGCGAAGGCGACAGTACAACCGAGTGACACTATTGCGCTACAAGTTCTTTTTCACCTTGAAAAATCACTTATCCAAAACAATACATGTCGAGAAGATATTTTGTTTTTTACACTGTAGCGTGGATTATTCATCGCCCAAGCGAAAGGGTGGAAAATGGAATTGGATGGGAAGACCCCAACTTGGCGTGCAAGTGGAACAAATAAAATGGCATGCTCCCACTTGGATTTTGCCGAGGAAACTTTCAATCCCACTACTTATTTGTTGTGGAAAATGATCTTCATCTGACTTCATCTACTATAATAATATCTTATAACGTTTTGCATTGTTTGACACGACTCCACTCTTCTGGGAGACCCAAAAATAGCCCATTGTGACTGTATGGCTATTACTTTTCAGTCTCTACCTTTTCAAATAAGAAAAATAATGTTTGTCTCCAATTAAATCCCGGTCAAACTCCGAAATAGCTATAACGATATTATTTTATCTATTATTTTTTTTATTTGATTTGTTGTGAAACGACATCATTTTTTTATAAAAAAATACAACAGCATCTAACTGCAATTACTTTTTCCTTTCTTCGTTCTTTTCATTACAATACCCAATTATAACATCCTCTCACTGTTCTCTTCTTTTCACGACATAATCAAAACCCAACCCAACTAAAAATTTTAAAATTATACTTGGAAGATTGATTTTCTGAATTTTACCTGACAGAACCGCAAAAAACAAAATCTAACTGCAACTTCATCTCTTTATTTATCATAACCTAAAAAAACCAAAGATCGAAATATTACCTTAAGTTGTGATAACTATGTTGATTTGTAAGTGGTTGTCGTGTGATGGTTGTCAATGATAACTATAACGGTGGCTGGGTATGCATGATGGCGGCTATGAGTTGTGACTAGACCTTGTCAATCTAAGAAAGGGGAACAAGGAGAAAGAAGCAACAGCTGGGTCGAAGAGAAAGAAGTAGCTAAGAAATGAGGTGAACAAAGAGAAAGAAGCAACTGAAAAATGAGCTACACTTCTGTCACTATTTTTTGTGTTTTGTCCAACTTAAACAATATTATTTCACAACAAATAAAAACAAAAAACTTAAAAACGAAAAGTCATTTAAATCCCATTTCGAAATTTGACCCAGGACAAATATCAGTACTCTTCAGATAATCAACCCAAACTAAAGTTTGGGCTCAATTTAGGCCGCACATTTGCACGTAGCCATCGCCGATATCATATGCAATCCTCATGCTTCTAAGAAATTCAAAACAACGCTGATGTTTGCTCGCGTCAAACCTCGAAATGGGATAAAGTTTTTTTTTTTTTTATTTGTTATGAAATGATGTTGTTTAAATTAGACAAAGCACAAAAGCATTGACAAAAATACAACTTATTTCCTAGTTGCTTCTTCCTCTTCGTTTACCCCCTTCCCCCAATTGTTTTCCGAACTGAAGGACCCAATTGCTGTTTTGTTCTCCTTGTTCCCCTTTCCTGCATTGATGAGATCCAGCCACAACTCACAACCAGCATCACCCATACCCAACTACCGTCATCACTACCAATGACAGCCATCACGCGACAACCACTCAAAAAGCGACATAGTTATCACAGCCTGAGGTAATGTTTCGATCTTTGGCTTTTCTAAGTTATGGCAAAATGAAGAGAATGAAGAGAATGAAGAGAGAAAGAAGCAGTCGGAGCTAGATTCTGCATTTTGCAATTCTGTCAGGAAAAATTCATAAAATCAAGCTTCTAGGGACAATGTCAAAAATCTTCAGTTGGGTTGGATTTTGATTATGTCATGAAAAAAAGAGAAAAGTCAGAGAAAGCTGCAATGGGGTTCTGTAATGAAGAGAATGAAGAAAGGAAGAAACAGCTGCAGCTGGATTCTGTTGAGATTTTTCCATTAAAAACTATGTCATTTCCCAACAAATCAAATAAGAAAAATAATAATAATAGATGAAACGGCGTCGCTCCAACCATTTCGGGGTTTGACACGGGATTTGACTCAGCGCAAACACCATTTTCCAATTCAAAATCATGCATCACGCAGTCTGATAAAAAGGATCTGCTAAAAATTACAGCAAGCTTCATTGCAATTCATGGCACAAATCAACTGTACGAGATTCCACTCTTGCTATAACTCCAAGTATTTTAACTTCTACCGCTGAAATAAGGGACTGAAATAACTATCAAACAGATAACTCATTCAACAAAAGCCTGCTAACCTGGGCAAAGTAGTCCAAAATTTAAATAGACCAGCAAAAGAACTAGAATTGACCAGCTCAGACTTCAGACATTGGAAGCTCACCGCAATCACTAATGACCACCTTCTTTCCAGGACGGTCGCCCCTGTCAGTTTCCTGTGACTCAATAAGCTTAACAATGTCCATGCCCTCCAAAACTTGCCCAAAGACAACATGCCTCTGATCTAGCCATGGTGTCTGCCATTTGCAAAAAGCAGAGAAAACACATCAGTGTCACCCGCTGACCAGCGAAAATTACTCACAAACCCAATGTCAAAAAGCTTGTTCAAATCATCCAGTTAAATGACAATCTGAAGGTACTTCCACTATCATAATATAACTTAAGTAGTCAGATTCATGACAGCCACAAAAGAAAATAGCAGGTTTCTTTTTTACTTTTTGAAGCTAAAGAAAATGGTAGTTAATTGGACAGAAATTCAAACATGGACCAGTGCTGGTAAAGTCACTTAAAACATGAGGACATTCTTAAGAATGTGTTCATTTTAAATCCATCATAATCTAAGCCATTGTTTCTAATGAAAAACTACTTGTATTACCATGCAAGGGAGTCTTCTAGAAAGCTTGTTAATTTGGACTATGGAAGATCCCTAAAATACATGATGAGACCAAGTTTGACACCACTTATTCAACATGCAAATGAGACAATGTCTACGGCCTCCAAACTTGCCCAAAGACAATGTTGTCCAATACAGTAAGAAAGATGACCGGTCAAAAAGATCAAAAGAATCAATGAACCATCTTTTTTCATCTCTTTCCTCACTAGGCTGAAACAGGAAGTATTTTCAGCCTATTTCCAGCAAAACATTCCTCTAAGGAGATTTGTTTTCTCCAGAAAATAAAATGCTACAGTTCAGCGAATAAGCCATTAAATGGGAAATACAAATATCTCCAAAACGTTAACTATAACTTTTCCTTTTACAAGCGAAGGCATTAACATACCTTGACAGTGCAAATGAAAAATTGGCTGCCATTAGTGTTGGGACCTGCATTTGCCATACTAACTACTCCTGGTCCATTATGCGACACTGCAAGACATTTTACACTTCAGAACCACACATGCTAATATAATGGTAGATAAGTGATAAAACTACCTTAACAACAAAACAAAATTGACCATAACAAGAAATCTAGAAGCACCCATCAGTAATCCTCTCTGAAATTATATATACTTGTTTAATCAACATGAGGTGAATGGTATAATTTTTCAATCAAATAGAAAAATTACAATTAAATATTGTCCTTATCAATTAGCTTTTCATCCAACTCCACCCACTCAAAGGGCAAATATATAGGCTCTCTTGAGATGCAACAGCTACAGCCTATAGGAACAACTTACATTTGAAGTTCTCATCTTTAAATGTGCGGCCATATATACTTTTGCCTCCAGTTCCCTATAAAAAGAGGTTAAGCAAATAAAATTTAGTTGAACAATATGCCAAATCAACCATATCTAACAACTATTTAATCTAATACAGTGACAGACCTGAAAGGAAAAAGTAGAAGCTGCACAGGTTTAAAACATGCTTAGAGTTGATAAACCATATACATATCTGTAAGCATATAGGTCAATTATATTCTATTTCCACTCATAGGACAGGGAAATTGATAAAAGCTTCGAGGACCTAGAAACAGCTGGACAGAAAGAAAAAGCTCTGGGGCCTAACAAATCTATTAAGAACATCAAAAGATGAGCTTAAAATACAACAACAGATGTTTTCAGTAGTTATTTAACCCACGTGCTGGAGGGACATTTCTTTCTGTTCTTTCTGTTTTGGTTCTACAGAGTCAACTTGAAGCAAAGCTAAGTGATCCTGCTTGTGCTCGTATATCATTTCATACTAGATAAGACATCTACTCAAGCTGAGATCTGTCCTGATACCAAGTATATCTGGTAGCAGCCTCCAATGAGAGTGTAATATAAAGGGGAGCAACAACAGCTGTCCTTATTAAAGGTTTCTAGATTCATGACTAACTCTTGCCGCCTTTTCATTTCAGATAATTCAAATTTTGCAAAAGGAAGAGAACAAAAGCAGCATGTCTCTTACACTGCTTTAAAAAAAAAAAAATTGCTATGAAGCCATTAATAACTCCAGGTGGTAACCTAACCGGAGAAGCATGTGACTTCTCAATTCAATTAATTAATTCATAAATAAATTCTTAAAAGAGACAAATAGCTGCAATAGTTACACTAAACAATTAACGAGGCACTGAAGTATCTAAAAGTTTGTGAAATCACATACATTGCCTTTATCGAAGTCTCCTCCTTGGATCATGAAATCTTTGATAACACGATGGAACGTGGAACCTTTGTAACCAAAGCCCTTCTCTCCTGATCAGATACAAAATAGATATCAATTATAACAGACTACAAGACTAGATCAATCAAACAAAAAATGGAAACAAGAACATCATACTAGTAATTGATATTAAAGTGAAAAAGCAAATAAGAAAACCTGTGCATAAAGCACGGAAGTTCTCTGCCGTTTGGGGCACATCATCGCCATACAATCCAATCACAATTCTTCCAGCAAGCTTCCCCACTGGATTCCCAATGCTCACATCGAAATAAACTTTATTGGTAACTTTCGATTGTAAATCAGCTACCTGAAATCAAAACAGAAAGATGCTATCCCATTGGAGACCATACTACAGCTCCATACCCCAACGTAAGAAGCAGTTGGCTGCTTGCATTACATGCCATTACTCAACAAGATGCATAAAGTCACATTCCTTTCATACATATTCAAATTCAAATGAAATTGCTAACCTCAGCACTAGCCCGAACAAGGCTGCGTGTACCAATATTCCTGGTGGGAAAATGAGTGAGAGGAGGAACGGGAGTCAACGGACGGGAGAAGAAGCTGGAGCAGGATGATGAAGCATTTGATAGGAATGAAGAAGATTTTCTGGGCATCTTGATTGCAGTACACGAGGGACTGAGAGCTTTGTTCAGTTGAAGTGGGCCTGAGACCGAGCCTACATTTATCTGCCAAAAACAAAAACAAAAAAAAATCAAAAATAAAAAATTGACCTAGAATGACAAAGGATTGAATGGAGATGAGGAAGTACTTGAGCTGTGAACGAAGCCGCTGCCGCCATTGACGGGATGGACAAGTGCCTCAGAGTCGGTGTGTTGAGAGATTCAGATAAAAGATTGTTACTAACGACAGACAAGAGCTAATAAGAACTGTGGGTTTTTCGTGGGTTTGGTTTTGGTGTTGGTAGCGTAAAAAATTCTAAGTGAAGCGACGAGAGATGGTGGTGATTCTTAAATGACATGTTTGCCCTCCGATACCTAGGACGCGTACCCTTGAGCTTGATAGGAAAATACAGTCTTTCCAAAAAGGTAATTTCAATATATAGATATTTACGAGATTTCCTTTATTGCTTATTTCTATAATTTTTATTGGAAGTTGAATTTTTTTAACAAAAAGTTATTTTAGAAAATAAAAATAAAACTTTATTTATTTACGAAAAGTCCCCACTTACTTTTCATGGTCGTTAATTTATATAGAAGGTAAGCTGCCAATGACGATGACAGTGACGAAGTTATTGAAGCCAGTGGTTCCAGCTTCGGTCCTCTCTCGATGTTCAAACCCAGCTTCATTGTTGTTCAATTGTAAACCATCATTTAGAGCCTCACCTGCTGCTAAAATGGCGACCACCAGCATCAGCGAAGCTGACACCAAACCAACTCCTTCCAAAGTGAAAATCATTGATTCTCATCTGCACGTGTGGGCATCTCCTGAAGAGGTGCGACATAGTTGTTGCATAATTCTGCCTGTTTGTTTACAGGAACAAAGTGATTTCAGATTGCTGACAAACTGTTGAATTTTGTGAAGGCTGCTGATAAATTTCCTTACTTTCCTGGCCAAGAACCCACCTTGCCTGGACATGTCGATTTCTTGCTGCAGGTCTTATCGTCAGTTCTTTCTTTTTCTTTTTTTTTTTTCCTTATCTTGTTTGGGTTTTTTTCGTTAATTGAAACTGCAATCTGCATGATCGTTTATTGTATATTTCGATTTGGAAGGATGAGTAGATTCTTGTTACGGAGTATTGATTGATTCCTTATCTCCTTGTCAGATTCGTTTATGGTATTTACATTATGGATAGAAAATTCAAAATTCTTAATAATCCTTTTTATTTTGCTCTGTGCAGTGCATGGAAGAAGCGGGTGTGGATGGTGCACTCATTGTGCAGCCCATTAATCACAAGTTTGATCATTCTTTAGTGACAAGGTCTGCCGACATTACATATTTAGCAAAATGTTCAGTCTTTGTTCTTTTCCCATGTGTGATGGCTACAAATCCACAGGAGTAAGGAGATTACATGATGCAGCTGTGTTTCCATACAGGTGCATCATATAGCATGATAGAACTTGCATAGGGTCTAGTATCTCAGGCTATCAATCTATTGTTGACCTTGTGTGGTGGATAGCTTATTAATCTTCCTCGTTCTGAAGCTCTGATTCCTCTGCATTGCACTTATATTTCTGATATAGACTACGAATTGAGGAAAAAAGCTCATATGTTGATAAGTAAGAAGGTTGTGGTTATGCTTTCCCTCCTGCTGGTTACAGGACTTAAAGCTAATTTCCTCACGACAAGTTGTCTTTAGATTGGACTTCCTGAAAGTGCTGATCAAATGCTGTTTAACATGATTAAGAACTTCAATGATTAATACAGTTTATTATTGTTTACTTTCTATACCATGGCATTGCTCAATGCCATTATTGTTTATTGACAGTGTCCTGAATAAATACCCATCCAAATTTGTTGGTTGCTGCCTTGCAAATCCTGCAGAAGATGGCATTGGGATCAAGCAGCTAGAACAGCTCATCTTGAAGGTTTTTTTTTTTTTTTTAATGTTTCTAATTTTATAATTTTTATCGTTATCTCACTATTGATAATTCTTTCAGGGAAATCATTCTGATAGATTTTGTTTTTGTGATAGGATGGTTTTCGGGCTGTTCGTTTTAATCCATACTTGTGGCCATCTGGGCAACAGGTAATGTGCCGTTAAAGTGGTTAATTCTGGTCATCATGGCTTGATAAATTTTTACCCAATTTTTTCATCGTGCTGTGTTTCTTTAAACTTTGCTCATTTATAAATTTTTAATGGGAGAAACTAATTTAACTCTCTTGGATGAAGCAACAGTATTTGTTTTTTTATCACTTGCATTGAACTGATAAATGACAACTACTGATTCTGGCCCAAACATTCCCCTTGCAACCAATTAATTCTTTGAAGAAATCAATATATGAAAATTCTCATTCTAGTAAAAGATCAAAAATTCCACATGCATGGATTGAAGAGGGTGATATAATGAGATAGTTGAGTAGGTCCAATTAAGCCAATATTGGCTTTTTATAATAATTCATTTAGAATATTATATTAGCGAGATTCTCATCAACTGATGGATTCTTATTAATTTATGTAGATGACAAATGAAGTTGGGAAGGCAATGTTTTCTAAAGCAGGAGAACTTGGAGTGCCTGTGGGTTTCATGTGTATGAAGGTATACAAATCTTCCCAGACTCCATTTGGACCAGAAAGGAAAAAAGAAAAGTCAGTTTACTTTCTAATTTTTGTATTTAGCTTTATCACCACCCAGTCTTGATCTTCTTTATACAGAGCTATAAGTACACTTGATTAATTTTATCCTGACCATCTTGATAGATGCCACTTCAGTTTGATTGGTTGAAGTGTTGTAAAATTTCAGGGTCTTAATCTACACGTTTCAGAAATTGAGGGACTATGCACTGAATTTCCTTCAACGACAGTGTTGCTTGATCATTTGGCTTTCTGCAAACCACCATCGTGAGCTCTCTCATCATTTAACTTTGTTTCAGAAGCCTTGTAATGTTTGCCTGAGCAGCTATGGCAAAGATAATATGTCCATGTGTCATCTTGCAGAAATGATGAAGAAAGACTTGCCTTCTCAAATCTCTTAAAGCTGTCCAGATTCCCACAGGTAGAGTGCCCTGTATAAATCTGAGTGTTCGTAAAATTGTCAAGAATCTGAGATGTCACTTGTGGTATGGAAACTTCTACAGGTATATGTCAAATTCAGTGCTTTGTTTCGGGTGTCCAGAATGCCATTCCCTTACCAGGATCTGTCCTCTACACTCTCCCAAGTTGTCTCAAGCTTTGGCGCAAACCGTGTCATGTGGGGCAGGTAAATGCCCTTTTGTTTCTTTGCAGATTCGAAGTGAACTTGCAGATATAAGTTTATCCTTCTGTTTCTTACATATTCAAATAAGTGAACATGCCGATCGAATGGTGATTGTTGAGCATTATTTTTGCAGTGATTTCCCATATGTTGTTCCGGAATGTGGCTATAAAGGCGGAAGAGAAGCAGCATCTCTGATTGCCAATGAAGTACCTTTGTCTCCTTCTGAGTTGGAGTGGATCATGGGTGGAACAGTCATGCAACTTTTCCAAGATCGATGGCTTTGAACAAATATAATCCATGCAAATATCATTATATAGCAACAAACCGTTCGTCCCAAAAATGGTAACCAGTTTGTTGACCTTTTAAACGGACCAAATAATGCTTCATATTGCAGTTTTCCAAAGTCCTGCGTATCCTAGTCTTCACGTTTGAAATTAAAAATTTGAAGCTGCATTTTTCCAATTCTCTTGAGCGTCGAAAACAATTTCATATCAATAAGCACCTAATTATTGATTGATCCTCCAGCCTCCAGGTAATGGCTCTTACAATTTACAAAAGACCTAAACGATCATACATGGCCGTCAATGGCAAATCAGTTTGTTGAAGTAGCACACTATAATTATACATCGCGGCCACAACGCTGAGATCAATTCTAAGCTAAACAACTATCAGCTCAGCCTTCCAAAGAATAACACATTTTCTACATAATTCTATGATGATCTTTCCTCCTAAAGATTGTTAGTCTCTAAAAAAGACTACCCTGTAAAAATTCCTAGACCAGGCATACTCCCCGCGTGGAGGGAAAAAAATAAAAAAAGGAAAACAAGAAAAAAGATAGGCAATCACCCTCATCTGGAAAAAGACGGGCAATCACTCCCATCCGGACCTATACAAGTGGTTGGCTACAAATGGGCAAAACACAAAAATCCAAGAAGTAAAGTGGGCTAATCCTCTAATCGTTGTATTTCACCCATCATTATCCGATTGCTTGTAACTTTAAAACCAAGGAGAGCAGGATCAATTTGCCTTCCCTTCTTTCCTTTCTTTTTGCCACTCCGACCACCCTGCATTCCATCTGTTGAGTCTGTCATTCCCACACTTGTTTGAGTCTCTGGCATGACATTCTTCTTGGTATGGCTTTTCAACATGTCTATGAACAATGGCTCCGACGCATCAGAATCACTGCATGATGAGGTACGTCGGAAGCGTATTTCTTTCTTTCCAGATGTCATGTCCAAAACTTGGCTCACTGAATTACCCCCTGGATCTTGGCTACCTTAAATTTCACACATGTTCCATCATCAGCAAAGATTTGTTGTAGAAACAAAACTACATTTAGACTCTCAATTGTCTTCTCAACCTCATAACAATTCATCATAAGTTAGAATCACATGGTACCATTAAAAAATTCATAGACAGAACAAAAGTATTAAAGGATTGGCATTCAAAATATCACCTCCCTCCCACCCTGTCCTATACATTGGAAAAATGAACAAACAAGAGAAGTTCTAGAGATATAAATACCATCAGCAGAACTTGAAGAATGATTCCCCCTGATAACCGGATTAGAGTTCACATCATGCAATCCTTGAGATGACAAAGTCCTTGAGACAGATGGGCGTCTCAGCAAGACATTGTCTTGCATCCTGGATGCAACTACTGACCTGTTAAAAGGACGTCAATATGATAAATACAACATAAACTATAAAAACTAAACTACTGTCACACACAACCAATCACTAATAATCTAAAATGATGTACTAAGCATGAACAAGAGCAATAGATTTGCCAAAAAGTGTATTGCCCTTTCAATCATAGTGTACAATTACACTCAAAAGTTTTCCCAACTTCAAATTTGTACATCAATTTCTATCCCAAAATTGACATGGCAGCACATTTGGCGTCCATAGAAAAACACCCCATGGATAATGTCACATCTTATACCACATCAATGAGGATATACAAAATTTGTATCTCAACATTAAAAGCTAGTACATGGGAACCAATATGGTGAGAAATAATGCAATTATTAAATGTTGATATCAAATTGGTACTTGTTTTTAAGTCCCAAACAAGAGGCTTGCATGTGATAACTTATGTAAAACCCAAAGAAAAGAAACTTACTGATTCTTCACAAAATCTTCGGCAAATGAATCATAGAAACCAGCTTCACTACCTGAGAAGAGAAAGGTGGGGGGGGGGTGGTCAATATAAAGTGTACAAAATGCAAAACTGCTAAAGAAATGGGGAAATACTTACCGGCAGCTTCTGAAGTATGTCTGCCAAATGCATTACTGGGAATATCCACCCGATCTAAAGCAGCCAACCCTGCTTGCTTAGCTATGCCATCCTGTACCTCAAAAACCGAACCCTTTGTCATATCTTCAATTTTTGACTCACGCTTCCTCCCCTCCAACTCAGATAACTCTTTGGCCAGGGATGAATGATGGATCATGTTAGATTCTTTATAAACTGACTGAGCACTCTCATTGATGTTTGGAAAGAGCAATTCTCCCTCAGAAAAAACTCCAGATTCAGATCTTAGTCGTAATTTTTCATTGCTTTCAAGACTGCCAGTCTGCTTGTCAGCTACATAAGCCTGCTGTGATTCAGATGAATTAGAACCATAAGATCCCACTACAAATGAGCTGTTTGGACCTACTTCTCGGTCAGAAAGAATGCTGAATGGGTGATCAGAAGAGGTTGATCCAGAGTAGACACCAGATGGTGACCTCCTCCCAAGGGATACTCCATTCATATTCATGTCCAATGACTCAGAAGGTTGATGGCCTGATTTTTTATGGAGTAATTCCATCAACAATTGCCTTGACTTCTCATCATGGGATCCATCTGACATCCATAAACTTGGATTTTCAGAAGTCATTTTAACTTCCAGCTCCCTTCTCTGCCGCTCGGCATTACTATGTAACTGTTGAATCCTAGGTTCCATCCACTCATTTGCCAGCTGCCCATTGCTCTCAGACCAGTGACAATCTATTGCATCCAAGTGTGCAATATTGGGATGGTTGGGAACTAAAGGGTGGTGATGATTATGGGGATGGATGCCAGAATTAAAAGAACCCACTTGCCCAGCAGGTTGCATATGGGGGTTTAACACCTGTGCATCCAGACCATGAGGATGTGACACGGCATTAACAGCATCCAGATTCATCCTTGGCGCACCAGCAGGCAAAGATATGGACCGCTCAAATTGCAGTGAACCAGGCTCAAAAATCCCTTGTCTGAGTTGCTCTTGCAATGAAAGATTTCGTTCAAGGTTAACCAGCTGCTCCTCATGAGGCGGCCTCGGTTGCTGGTGGTAAACATCTAGTGGGCTAAATCCTGAGGAGTGAGCAAGAGTACGAATCAACTGATCAGATTCATCAACCTGCCAAAGAGGATCAATATGTCTCTCTTCCTGCACATTGGCTCGCTGCCTCAATCCCATTGATAATTGTCTTGCCCGCATCTGCTCCTGAAGGAGAATCTGATGCTCCAAAGCTTGTATTTGTCCATGTGGTGAGCGTGACATTACCTCCATTAAATCTCTATGATGCTCTTGCTGTATTGCCTGATCAAACTTCATTTGAATGAGCTGATCCAAAGATGGAACAAAATGTTTTTGAGGATGATGAGACCGTTGTTGCAGCTCATGTAGAAGGTGCTGCTCTAGTAAAGCCTGATCAAGAGCAATATTTGATCTGATAGGATCAATATGTGATTGTCCAATACCAGGATCAGGCATTTGATTATGCAGCAACTGCTCGAGAAGCAGCTGTCGAGCTTGAGATTGCTGTCGCTCCAACAAAAGCTTTTGTTGATGCAACTGCTGTTGCTGATGCATTTGATGATGCTGAAGTTGAAGTTGCTGCTGCTGCTGCTGCTGTTGCAGATGAAGTGTCAGAAGATGTTCCAAATCTGCTGCTGGATGGTTTGCCAACTGCTGTTGATGAATCACATTCTGATTTGGCACTTGTTCTAGAACTGATTCATTCAAATGTGAATGAGAAGAAAACATATTCCGCTGTTGGAGCTGCTGTTGCTGCAATTGTTTTGACAAAAGCTGCTCTGCTAGATCAAAATTGTTGGATTCCTGCTCCACATGTCGCATATGGTGAGCAGCCATGGGATCTTGATACACATTAGGGTCAGGAAGTGTATTTTTCCTGTAAATATCTGACCACGTCTCAGCAACAAGTGCCGGATCAGCCATAGCACTGAATGGGGTAGCTCTTCCAGTGCTAGAAGGCACACTGGTAGGCCTTGTTTGAGTTGCTTCAAGCTCCGACCACAACAAGCCAATAGGGTGCATCCTATTATTGTTCTGATTTTGCATGCCAGATTCTGTCAAATCCATTGGTTGAGAGGACTGGACAACAGGCTCATGAAAGCTCCCAGAAGATTTTACAATGGGATAGCCAGCATTTCCAGGTCTTCCAGGAAACAAAATTTCTGCAGAAGCACAATAAAAAATTTAGCATAAAATCTGAGGAAAAGAAGAACAATTCAAAACCATTAATTAAAATATCAACCTTCATCTTGCGCTAAAAAATCTTGAATGCTCTGCCCCTCAGAACAAGGCAGCTGCAAAGGAGCTTTAGGCTCTGACAACCTTGTCTGAATATTCTGAGCTGAGATGCCGTCAAATTCAGACAATGGCTGGGACATGCCATTATTAACAGCTGAAGGTAAAGTAGCCTCCATATTTCCTCCAAAAGCACCAAGCTCCAGCTCAGAATTTGGATCAATAGTACTGACATTAATGTCCTTAGCTTTAAGATGTGGCATCACCTCCACCAAATCTTCGAATGGAGTTCCTTCAGGAGCATCTGCCAGGCGGACAGGCAAGTCAATCCCAAAAAAGCCTTGCTCAAACCATGAAATGATATCAGCACCAAGAAATGGTCCCTGAGTTTCCCCTTGAGGATCAATGTAGTACAGAACTAGTTGTTCAGGTGGGGTAGCCCTTTCTAATTCTTTCATAGTTACATTGCTCCCCAACTGCGGTGCATTGGTACCTTGTTTTTGCTCAGAAGAGGCTGTAACCAACAGAGAGCTTGATTCATCATGAAGCTTGGACCTGATGTCAAATGAAGCAGCAGACTCAATGTTTTCAAACTGGTGATATTTATTAAAAGCAGAATCCAGCATTTGCCAATCCTCCCCAATATTATGAGTGGAAGCATCAATATCTTTGGCAGTTCTGACACCATTGCTTTTTGCAAAAGTTGAGGCTTTTCCATGAGAGTCCAATCCAGGGTTCTTTACTGTAATTTTATGTTCTTCATGATTAGGCTCTGTTCCTGAAAAAAAAGGGGGGGGGGGTGCATTCAATTACTTTCAGACATAAAACAGGTGCAAGCAACTGTATGCCCAATCTGATAGTTGTAACTCTATGTTCAAACACCATACAAAATGATTTATTATCACTCACCCTGACATGCATCAAAATTTTCAGCTTCTTGGAAGGTCTCTACAATTTCATCAGGGAGAACCTTCTGTTTTATCTCAGTGGATTCCAAGCCTTCAGAACCTACACAATGCTTACACTGACAGACTGAGGGAATTTGATAGCAAAAGAACACAAAAATCAGGGAATAATTACTGAAAATATTTCAATACCTGAGACATAATCAGTTAATCTTCCCTGTCTGAATGGATTGTACACCACCCCACTACTGGTAATCTTTCCCTGCCATATATCACTAAGGACAACCTGTTTGCACCCAGTGTACCCGATTTCAGGCATAAAATAACTTAATCAATTAAAGGGCAAAAGTAAAAAAATATTTTTGTCAATCAACAAAGGGCATTTTAGACAAGTGATGCTCAGGTTTTACCTCCTCTTCAGGATCAGGGGTAACAAAAGCCATTGGTTTAATAACATGTGCATGGGTTAAAGGGGACAGCTCCTCCATCCCATCAGGCATTGTAGCAAAAGAGGGATCATTTTTCTGCCTACGATAGATGTCAAGAAGCCTTGCCCTTGGATAGCAAAAAGTATCAGCTGAGAGGGTAGGTTTCCCAGGGACGCTTTCGCTTTGCAAAGCACCAATGGGACCTGCAGATGATGCCCTCCCAATAACATTGGACCTCCCTCGTCCCATGGTAAATCCCACATTTGAACTCTCTACCCGTCCTCTGTCAATTCCAAATCCAGGCGCAGCACGGTAGGAAGTCAAACCACCAGAATGAACCTCCATTCTGTGGCGTGGTCTCCATTTATCACGAGTATCTAGATCACGCTCAGAGGCTGACCGGTTGCTACTTACAAAAGACTGACTGTCAGTGTGAGCATCTTCCTTGTCCTTCTCGACATCTGTCCTCTTCTCAGTTCGGGATTCCTTCTCTTTGTCTTCAGGACCCCACCTAGAAGACCACTTGCTATCACGACGTGGGTTACCATCATGCCACCGATCAGAAGAAGGTAAAGTTCTGCTGTCAATTGAGTCTCTTGCTGGAACATTGTCAACACGACGATCAGATTTCCTGCGATCTCGTCTACCACCAAGCAAGCCAGTTTCTCTTTCCTCTTCGCGCCAGCGGCGGCTACTTTCACTATCAGCAGCACTCCTCCTCCAATCCTTTTTGTCCTCAGAACCTTCCGAACGCCAACTCTCCTTCTGGATGGGATCATTGGAGTTTCCAAGAGAAATAGAAGTGGGACCACGTACATCCTAACATACATGTGAGAACATTTAGGAAACAGTTCCATCAAAAAGGAGCATCTCCTAACAGCATCTGAGATACAAAGTATTCAAACCTATATTTATGGAGCTACAAACTTCCAAACAGATTTCAGTACCATTTCATAGCCTAGTTCGTTTTAAAATTAGTGTTTCAAGATAATGCTGAGCAAACAAAATACTTAATAACACACACATGCACTTTTTTAAGCATTTGGATGGGGATGATAAACCCCAACAAATACCTACCCTTGCCCCTATTCTCACTCGAACTAGGGTAACCATGGTCTGCCAGATAGAACACTATTCTTATATTTCTTCTTGTGAACTGAGATTAAGCTTAAAAATATGTGTAAGGGTAGTCACACACACCAAAAGAAGATAAAGGCAGAGCACTAAAAAGGAAAAGCTTAAGAAGAAACGGTTTGCAGCTCAGTGGCAAATGATAGCCTCTACCGTTAGTATCCCATGCCATCAAGTAATTCTAACAGCAGAAAAGGGGGCTAGAGAATTTTCTCTAAGAAACAAAAAACATGGTGTTTTAGCCTAATGGCCCATCAAACATACCAGAACAAAGACAGATAAATTTTGACAAAGAGAATGCATCAAGCATTGCCTGACCAATATTTGGCTATAATCATTTTACCAATACCATGAAAAGTTTAGAAAACAGGTTGTCCCAGGTTTTCATATTCCACAGTTCTCAAGAGAGAAAAATCTGTTTAGGAAATAATAGAGAGAATAAGTGGCACTACAATTCTAAACTTGCACTAATTACCCAGAATGGCCTATTACTAATCCTAGCTCAGAAAAGTAACTTTCCAGCATATCCAAGTGAGTCTGTATCAACTAACCACTGAAATAAAACATGAGGGGAAAAAATAAAGAGGCTTACTCCTTGAAATTTCCCCCAGACAAGCCTTGCAAATCTCTTGTAAGTTTAAGATATTTCACCTACCCTTTGTGGTCTTACAACCTCGCCCAACTTCCAAAAACAAAAAGTAAAATAAAATAGAAAGGACCGAAGCTCTCCTTCAGTGGCTATTCTAACAATCCAATTTCCAGTTACCAAAGGATCTAACACCAAAGAGAGCGAACATAAAAATATCTGAGATTCTCAAGTTAAAAAAAGGATCCTATTGTAAGGAATATCACTAGGCATACTGACATAGTGAAGCCTCTACATTGCCCACAAATGAGGGATGTAAAAAGAAATTTACTTTTTATCAGCCTTGAAGCATTTTCAAAAGTGACATGCAAGCATAATATGATTAATTTAGGCGCTGAAAGATCCTAGGTGACACATAAATTAGCAAGCAAGTCCAGAATACAAAAGACGAGTATCATGATCCCCAAGATAATAGGACACAGTATCTCAAGCATGTGACTGACCAGACGACCTAACACCTATTCATGCAATTTTCCAGCACACAAACCCTTGTGGCAACAGAGCACATACACATTTCCCCAACATCTAAACAAGTGGAATACACATGATGTGATTGAATGAGGTCAATTGACGCAATTACAAACAAAATGATAGTTCAACAAGTGACTTCAGAAACATAACAGACTTTAATATTAATATGTTTCCTCCAGGTTCATTAGATTTTATAGCACCAATATGCCAACCCTACAAGATGGGATTGATATAGCAGTGAGTGCAAAGTGATGGCATGGAAATCCACAACGGAATTCCAACAAAGAGTTAGAATTTACCACCTTACTCTCACTTGGTTTGGCATAAAGCCACTGGGGAGATAACGGTATGCTGCTCTCAGATGCTAATTGATCTGCAAACATTAATGAATCAACCATATAACTTAAACAGCACCCAGGCACGAAAATAGAAACTATTTTAAAAAATAAGACACCATTCTTCCACCTTTTGTCACGTCAAGTGATCCCAGATGAACCTTATCCTCATTTCTCCCCGAAGCATCCCCTGCAATAACATTCACCAATTAAACTAGACACTCGAAGCTAACATTCTGCATAAAAAAAATAAATAAATAAAATAATAAAATAATAATAATTCAATTGACTAAGTTCCATATAAGATGAAAAATCCAATGCTCGGTTTGACTACCCAGAAAACATAATTACAATAGAATCTCCTCAAAAATGGATCAGTCACATAAAAATAAAAACCCTAATTGGCTAACTGGAAATGCTAGGCGAGTTCAGATCAATAAACGAAACCCTCGCATTGACTCTGATTCAATGGAATCAAATAAATTTAAATTAATACCTTTGGACGTCCACGGATGATCGGACGATTTAGACGAGAGGAGATCGTCAGGTAGATCGAACTTGCCTTCAGCCATCGGCCGGTGGTGAACTAACGGAGTTAGAGAAAGATTAGATAGATAGAGAAGATCAAAAGAGGGCAGAGTAATTACAGTAACAACAACAAATACACGAGAGCTGTTTAAAGGCGAGCGAGCTAGCGAACGACGGCAACAACACAGCCAGAACGGCGATAATAAGAAAAAGAGACGTGATTTGATACGGAGTTTTTCCTTCTTTTTTCTTTTTTTTACAAAAAAACAAAATTGGTTTAGGAGTTTCGGAGATCCTGGGCGTTTCGAAACGTACGTATTTGGGAGAGAGGCAACCTAGCGAGGGATAAAGGGATTTTGTTTGTGATATGATTGATATGCTTGATATGAGGAAGAGAAAGGGTAAAGTGGGTTTATTTTTTGGGTGGTCAGAACAGCTAAACAAGTCTACTACTAATCAGGTTCTTCATTTATCATTTTCTTTCTTGAAAGTAATTTTATTAAATAATTCCACTTGTTTGTTTCGGGCTTGGAATTTGATTTAAATATTTACGTGTATGTTTATCCATATGAATTATGAAATGTATTTTAAAATGATTTTACAGATAAAACTTCTGATAAAAGCATTTAAATATATTTTTTAAATGGAAAGGCGAGCGTGAGGGTTTACATAGAGAAACTATCTTAAATAAATAAAAAATTTTGCATAAAATAACTTTCTAAGTTTTCTTTCCAAATGGTTTTCAAATATCCTTGCATAAAGTTCTCTAGTTGCTATTTTGCTTAACATTTGTAGAAGAGTTCTTTTTTTTTTCCCCCTCTCAAAATTACCCGGTAATTTTTTTTTTTTTTTAACATGGTAAGAACAAAACCCCGAGACCCCAACATCATACACTGTATGTTCATATCTCAAGCAGTCAAGCCTCTTACTTATTAGATTATTTCCATTATATTTCAATAACTAAGTCAACTAAGATCTACAATATAATAATTCACTTGACAACACCAAATTGATAATAATAATTACAATAAAATAAAATAAAAACCGCATCTTGTATTTCTCATATTCTCCAAGGTGGAACACACTAATGGTCTAATACATGATGTTAATTAATATAATCTATGTGAGATAATAAAATTGTGATAATTTTTTTAATCATAATACAATCTAAATTTCTACATTCATTAAAATTAGAGGAAAAAGAAGTCCACCCACTTGGGAGGGGATAAGGGTATGTGCTAGAACTAAGATACATATCTTTATGTTTTAGAGATTGCGTTACTAATGAGTTACGAGTCCATAAAATGAAATTAAAACTAAAATATAGTTGTCTAATGATTATCTTAGTGAACTTATTAGTAAATGCAAAATAAAATAAAAATAGATAAAATGAAATAAAAGTCTCGTGTGATAAAGATGATCAAATACTTGTAATCTTAGTAAATAAACTCATATTTAAAGAGCTATGTGATAGGTAAACAACTTTCTAACGAATACTTTATATTGTGTAAACCGAAACCTATCATATCAATAGAAAAATAGTGTTTTTAATTCATTAAAAATTTACTTTTAAATCAAATAAGACAACTTTAAATTTTAAAGTTAAATGAATTCATAGATAAATTTTTAATAGCTTTCTCATTTGGATGATCTAAGTTTTTTTGTTCAATTCTATTTAATATTATATTAAATATTATAATTAATATTATATTAAATTATAATCATCGTACATTAACCCACTAAAGCACCATTCAAATTCTTTAAATCCGAAAATTTTTACGATATAATCCTCCTTTAACATTATTCAATAACTATTTAAAAAATTATCCTTTAAATTATTTTTAATATTTAAAAAATACCCACTACACTCATTAAATAATTAATTACTAACTAAAAAAAAACTAAAACTAATCCTTATAAAATTCTTATAAACCATTGTAAGTGTGAAACTTGTCTCATTAAATCAAAGTCCTATTGATTTGGTTGATCCAAATAATGATAAACATAATCAAAGTACAGATGAAGGCCCTTAAATTTATCACTTATGGTTGGTATGACTCGCGTGATCGTAAGAGTCGAGAACTAATCCTTATAAAATTCTTATAGACAATTGTAAGTGTAAAACTTGTCTCATTAAATCAAAGTCCTATTGATTTGGTAGATCCAAATTATGATAAACATATTCAAAGTACAGATGAAGGCCCTTAAATTTCTCACTTATGGTTGGTACCTTAACTCCAAAAGGTCCCAATTCATCAGAAAATTTGGGGGAACAAAACAAAGTTCGTCCCATACAAAGTCCACAGTGGAGGACGGGCCGCAAATCAGCCGGCCCATGTTTAAATCCCTCCAGTTATGTCTCGTTTTACTGCAGCAGCTTCCTGCCCGCATTCTCGTGACATACCCATTTTCTGCTGATGTAATTTCGGTATGTTTGCTTATGGAAAAAATTAGCGGGGTCCGTTGACCAGTCAAGAACGTCAGAAACGAAGTTAAAAGGGGGAACGAACCTCATAACCGAACCACAATCACCTACACCCCTACCTTCAAAAGGTTTCTTCACGTGTAAAGCGCCCAAAATAACACTATTGCCCGTTAGGGATGATTTGCGGAGCTGAGTAATTGAATGATCTAATGATTCCAATAACTAATAAGGTTAAACTTCCTGACACACGGGCATTGCCCATTAACAAGAGAGAATCACCATTACCACCAACAGCAGGTATGAACTGACATTACAGACATAAAAACATATTAAATAAAAGACATTTGAGAGACACATCTCAAATCATTATCTCTTTCCGCATTTCTTGTTATCCTGCGACGCCTCACAACCATCAACGGCGCCCGCAGAACTGCTCTTTTTCTTCCTCCTCAACCTCTCACGCATGAAGGCCCTCTCCAGCTGCTCAACCCTCTGAGACAGTGCACTCAGCAACCTAGTCTGCATTTCATTCCTCTCAAATAATTGCGCCATTGATTTAATCATTCTCTCATTTTCCTCCATCATCCTCTCCAACAGCTCTTTGTTCTTCGAGTTCTCATCTCCTGCTGCTTCGCCCCCACTTCGTTTCACATTCTCTTCGACCTCTCCAGCTTCAACTGCATTGTTTTCTTGGTTCGGTGGTGAATTCTCATCCGCTTCGGGATTTGCCGAGGAATCGGCTTGACTCTCAGTTTGAGTTGTTCCTAAATTCTCTGCCGGTGCCGGACCATTACTCACCGATGGCATCAAACCGTCGTAATCCTCCGCAACCTCCCGAGCTTCTCCGTCGTCGTTTTGATTTTCGACAGTCTCTTCGCCTTCGAAAGTCTCTTTTTCATCAAATGCTTCAGTTATTTCATTAATATCATCATCCTCCGTGCACTCCACCTGCGCCGACTGATTCTGCTCGTCAACAGCTTCTACGACATTTCCATCCTCACTGTTCTGATCGTTCCTGTTATTATTAGAAGAAAAGGCGGCGTCCAGAAATTCTTGCAAAGCAATGGCCTTCTTAATAACCGCCTTTCTGCAATCCCTCACTCCAGAATCAACGCCTCTAATAGAATCCAGCCTGAAAAGCAAACTCATCAACATCTCATTCAATTTCAATCTCTCTTGCGAATCCCTCGCAATCAAATCAATAGTATCTCCCCTCGAAATCCGCTTCTCGATCTCCTCCACTTCGCCTCTTATCTCCTTGATCTTCTTCACGCTTTTCCTCACCAGGAATGCTCTGAAAACCTTCTGGATCTTCACCGCCGAATTGGCTCTGCTGGGCTGCTTCTCCTCCGAGCCCACGTACTGGACCGGAATCTCTCTCACGCTTGGCGCGTAGGACGAGCGCGGCCGACCTCGAGACGGTAAGCTCCTGTAACTTCTCCCGCAGAACGGATCATCCATCATATCGTCGGAAAATATTCTGTCTTAAACTACTCTTTAAGGTTTCTGCAACTGAACATTTACAAGAGAAAAGAGTAAGGGTCGCGGGATCATATATAGAAATTGATTCTCGTCTGCTTGAAAGTTCGAGAATTTTCGGGGGCCTAGCCCCGTCAGGTAAGATATTTTAGGGATACAAGTTGCTTTTTGGGTTCTAGATTACTGGAGATTCTTCCTTAATTGCCGTTAGCATCCTTTGGCTTTTGGATTCCGCGGGGCCGCACTCAACTTCTTTAACTTGCTTCCTTAACTTATAGTTTGACACGTGGATCCCACATATGCGGTGTGACGATAATACCCCTGCACTTTATCCTTCGCCCCTTTCTCTCCGCACCTTTACTTCATGCTATAACAACAAAGTAAATCAGCTTTCTCGAGGTGATTATCATAAGAAAAAATAATAGTAATTATATTGAAGGTTATATTTCAGTGAATGTTAGTGTTCGTCGTCGTTTCACTCTAGTAAAGTAATTCTAAAGTAAGATAATTCAGTAGTATTTTTAGATGTGCAGCGATAGTTCTAATAGTTATGTTTTATTGCGAATGCCTCTTGGTTGATTTGTTAATTTTTATTTTTTTTATAGTTTTTAAGAAGCGTTACGGATAATGACCACACAAGTGTAGTGAGAATGTGTGATGCGCATGGTCAGTGGAACAAGGAATAAATTATTATATTAAGCAGCCCTTAAGCTGCAGCTATTGCAATTTAGATTTTGTCATTATATTATTTTATTAAGTTAATGTAATTTTTTAAAGGCTTTTTGTATTGACTTTCAATAAATATTAGAATTATACAATATGAATCTCATACGTATACAAATTTAAATTTAAAATAATGCTAAAGTCTTCAATTAATTATGAGATATCATTTAGGAACTTTAGCTCTTCTTATATTTTTAATTAATAATTTTTTTATCTATTTATTTTTAGTCAACTCACGCATTTATTGAAATTTAAATTTAAGAATTACTTGTATGAAAGGGTCCAAAAATAAAATCATGAGAATTACTTATCCAAAGCGAGGTGAATTGAGTCATTACACAATTAACATGGCAAAAAACGCACGCATCAGTTATGTTTTGAATTCTATATCGTTAGGTGTTTGTTAATAGTTTTGGTCCCATTTTACGTCGAACAACTCGTACAATGAAATCAAGTAGGCCGTTAACTTGCTTGCTTCATTCTTTATTAGAATATAGAAATCTCCGCTTAGGAACAGGAAGGATGAATAAAAAGGAAAATAATCAAATTCAATAGCTTGAATTTTTTGGTCTACACTATCTCCTTCGGAGGGGATTCTGCCGCTGATTGATTTGCTTTCCGAGCTTTTGAACTCGTGCCGCGTTTATCGTTGCGTCTCCGTCGTTTGTACCGAATTTTGCATATGACATAACTCTGTACCTGAAATTATATAATTGCAAGTACGAAGTTAACCAAATTATATACAACTATAAGAAACGCAAATTGAAAGATGAAACTGAAATGAACAAATACTGCATATATACGCAAGCCACCTTGGTGTTCACGTCTTCATCCTGTGTAATTCTTCTGATGGCCGAAAAATACAAGGGGTTGACCCTAAATTCATGCATGACCCAGGGAGTCTTGATCCCTCTAGGCGCCTTTCCCTCGTAAAAGATCAATATTCTCTTGAATCCAACAATCTCTTTCCCACTCAGGATTGGCAAATCTCGACCAGTAGCCTTCCAGTAACCACTGCTCGTCCGTCTCTGCTTCCCTAGCCGGGTGAAGAAATACGCCTCATCCGGTTTCCCATACTTGAATTCACCTGCATCCACACGTCTCCAAATTAGCTATACATATTTTACCATAAAATTGAGCTTTCTTTTTCTTGCCTAGAAGTAAGAGAACTCTTAATTCCAACTTACTGATTGGAAGTTGGTGGGGATCAAAAGCATACAAATCAATTTCTCTAATAAGATTGGCGGGAAGCTGTTGGCCCGATATCTTCTTAATAAGGTAATGGGTAATTAGCTCGTTACCACGCGGCGAAAACCGATATCCCAAGGGTAAATTATACTCTTCATCGTCTTGGTTACTTCCGTGACCCGCTGAAATTGAATGCGCTAACAAATTATTATTACTTGTGGCTGAAGTTTGCTGCGAGTAGGAGACAATGTCTCGCAAAGCCATGAAGACAAGCTTATCTGTAACAGTAAGCCAGTGTTTGCTGGCTCAGTGTCTCTAATCTTACACACACTTATGTACCAAGCGAGATTGTCGGAATTTTTTCTTGTCTTAACTGCAAAGAATTCTATTTCCCTTAGGAGTCTGATTTCTTTTGGGGGAAATTTGTATCACTCCTTGTCTCTCAAGGATTTGAATTTCACGTGATTAAAATAATTAAATAAATACATCTACTGCATGCTTTGACTTGAGCCCTTTCGTAAATTGCTAATTGTAATGTTATTGACGTATGTATGACAATGAGAATGTGCTGCCGCCCTGTACTTGTAGGTTGCAGCGATCAAAATATTAAAAGGTGAATGTAAATTTTGGCTTTGGTGAAAAGGCAGGCTTGAAAGCATCAATTTATAACGAGGTTATCAAGTGGCTGGATTACCACGCAGGACACACAGGTTATTACGTTACGCACGTATTAAGGCCGATTGCTAATTAACGATGTCTATTTTGCAACTATAGATAAAGATTGAAACTGGGGGAGTATAATAAATTAATAGCAGTGCCGCTTGCCTGGGATCTCTTATTATTTTCTTATTCAATGCCCCCAAACCATCCCAATCCCGAGTTTTGGATACATATATGAAGAACATTATTGGATATACTTATATTTTCATGCTTGCATGTTGGCTTAGGAATAGTATGTTAAAAAAATTTTGACCTCATCAAAGCCTACATCTCTCCTTTCTAAGATTACTGTAATCAGAATTTATGGTTTAAAACTCTTTACGTGGACTTTCTTTTTTCTTCACCGATTTGATTCAGCGCGGCATAGTATCTGCAGCCGAAGAAACTTAAAGAGCTCACTCGACTAATACCTACAAAATCATCGTAGTATTAGGAGGGCTTAGGCCTTTGTCAACTCAAAAATTAACCAAAAAAATGAGACTTTTCCTTGCTCTTATAAACTTACTATCAGTCTCTTCCAAAATGATGTGGGAAGTGGGATAACCCCAACTGATCTATACCTTCAAAATCACAACTCCATGGAGCATGGCGCCCACAAATCACGTGAAGAAATCATAATATTAATATTAAAGGAACTTAAAGAGACTTAAGAGTTCACTTTGCTATAGCTTATTCTAGCCCAAAACTAAGCTACGTCACTAAGGTATATTATATATCTCTAATACCAGTATTAGGTGGGTTTGTACCTCTCTGAACTCAAAACTAACTTAAAAATTGAGATTTTCTCTCGCTCTTATAAACTCACCATCAGTCTATTCTAAAACTAGTGTGGGATGACCCCAACTGTTCCATACTTACAAAATCACGAGTCCATCGCGTGCACGGCACCCACAAAACATTTGAAGAAGATTATTAACATTATCCTTAAATCGATTCTGCTGGAAGCTTTTATTAGAATTTACGGATATGTGTTCGTCATCCTGATACGTGACGATGGCATTTTAACCCTGCTGCATGCTATAAATTTGAGCACCATCTCATTCACAGGTCAGAGCTGACCCTGCTTCTGATTTCTCTGTTTCTTGGCTTTCATAGGCTTGTTGCTCTCTTGCTTGTAATGAATTCTGTACACCACATAATAATCAATTATAGTTTGTAAATCATTTCTTCATGTTAATAATTACTGCTTTGATTCAGGTTTGTGACTTGTTAATTATATTGCTTTGAATGGATTTGTTCACTGCATCAGCAGCAATATACGAGGGATCAACTATACATTCATGCATAATCCAGGCATCCAGCTACTTGTGATCCCTCTCGGTGGGTTTTCCATACAGAAGATGAAAATTTTCCTCAACCCAGTACTTGTTTTGCCACAAATTTTCTCCAAACCATTCTGTGTACTTGTGTAGTCCGTTTAGTCTGGCCTGACGTATCTCTGTTGCTATTTGCATGAAGAAATAGTTAAAATACGCCTCATGATCTCCCATACTAGAAATCGCCATCATAGGTCTCCAGAATTCGGAGCTTAACAAAAGTTATCAAGAAGAGGAGTTGATGAAAATCATGGGAGTACATATCCATCTCTCTAATAGTATTCATTTGGAACTGGTGGCCCAATCTCTTGGTAACCAGCGGTCGAATGCATGATTAGCTCGTCATTGTGCCACGAAAAGCGACACTGACCAGTGGTAAATCCAACTCGTTTTCTTGATTACTTTCATACATAACTTGTTGAGTAAGCTAACAATTGCTTTCTTCTTCTTCATCTCTTACACGTCTTAGTGACGCCAATGCTGCTATTTTAGTTCTACGAGAGTTCCTTTTATGTTGTAAACAGATTATGAAATATGTTACAAAAATGAAGGTATAAATTTTATATCCTAACTTTGTAATGATAAATGATAATTGTTAATTTATTGTGGTTGCAATCAAGTAAGTAAAGAAGCATTGATTCTAGATAAAAAGCACCTTCTGATATATTTTAAAACAGGGAAATTCCTATAAGGCTGTCGGAATTTTTGCAACATTAATAATGTATTTTTTTTTATTGACCATTGAATTTAAGGATGAAGATCTCCACCCTTAATTTTAGTGAATTAAAACTAATCCGTATAGGTAGAATGTAAGGAAGGATTTGATAGAGTAGCAAGAGAGACATGCCGTGATTGTTCTCATCACTATCAAGGTTAGTTTCTTTTAAAGATCAAAATTATTCCTTTAGATTTTTTTTTTGAAATTCATTCTAAGAAATACTAATATGGTGAAGATAACTTTTATAAATTGAATCTCTGGTGTTTTACTCCATTTGAGTAATAATATATCTATTAACCCATGTGCTTCATTCCAAGAAATTGCTTTAGCGGTTATGATTTTATCGGAATAGAAAGCTAAACATGCAAGAAAAAACAATGAAACCAGGTCAGTCTAGTCTGGTCTGGTCTTCTTTCAGCTTTTCAATTTTGCAAACGGCGTAATTCAGTATCTTGGTCCTGATATCGTCATTCATTTGAGCCGTAGGAATTAAACGGGGATTGAGTCCGTATTCAGTCATCATCCAAACAATTTTTTTTTTTTTTTTAACACCTTCTCCAAAATAAAAGGCCCAAATTTTCTTAAAACCCACCATCGCTTTCATTTCGTCGTCGGACAGTATCGGCACATCGCCACCAATAGCCTCCCATCACCGTCCTTCCTATCCACTCTTTGCACCTTCCGTTCATGTCGCTTTTGGCAGTTATGTGGAAAGCAAGCGTAGAAATAGGCCTCATTCGCTCCGCACTCATCCTCATCTACCTAAAAACGAACTACAATTGGAGAAAGGAGGAACGAACGCGTACGGAGAAGTTTGAATTGAAGCAGATGTTGCCTTACCAAGAACGATATCGTTGGGATCAAACGTAGACAAATTCGATGCCTTCGATGAGTTGCCGCGGAAAACGCTGTACGGCTGAATGATTTCATGATCACGCGGAAAGAAACGATGTCCCAACAGCAAATACCCATCTTCAGCAAATATCCCAACAGGGGACTTATTATATATATTTATGGCACGCGGCAAATGGATGTTGTTTTTGCATCGGAGACAGCGATACCTTCTAATGGTTTGTTTACGCGGAGACTTTCGGCCGAAATTGAATCCTGTTCGTACTCGAATTCGGATTTTTCATTTTTTTTTTCAATTTTGGAATCCTCTATTTCCAATTTAAGAAGAAATGACTCTGCGTCTGTGGGTCGCACTTAAAATAACGGATTTTGGTTGACTTTTGAATGCGATGAGCCGCGGTTTTGGATCAGAATACTCGTTAGATTCGGACGAATTACACCAGTATCCGGAATTACATAGTTTATAGGGATAGAGCATATATCAGTAGAGCTTTTGACAAAAAATTATTAAGAGTTTGGTTGTCAATTTTGAATTATTATATTATTTGGTTCCGTAAAATAAAAAAAAAAGAAATTTTTCTGTAATTAAATTACCAAAAAGAATTGTAAAAAATTTGTTTCATAATTATATAACTTAACTAAATGCATCCAAGCTATCAATTAATAAGAAAAACATTACTTCAACCATTTCTTCAATGTTTAAAATTAAAAAACACATTACTAATATATTCTTCCAAACAAATAAGGCTATCCAAGTTAACATGTTAATCAATAGCACAATTAAAATGTAATGGTACGTGGACAATAATTCATATTGTGTAGGGTTTGTATACTTTAAAGTGGCGGCAATCTCATTTAACAACCAATTTTCTATCAAATGGCAATAATAAATTTCAAATTCTGAGTATTTGATTGTAGAAATAAATTAGTTTATTTAAACCTAAAAAATTTTACTTAGAAAACCACCAAACGCCCAATAAAAATTTAAAAACAACTCATGAAATTAAATAAGTATGTATCACCGTTAGATAAATCATACCCTACAGGTATAGGCATTGTGGAAATTCATTAAAAGTTGTTGAGCATTCTTTCACGAAATTGCTTGCTTTAGCCAATGCTTTATTAAATTCTTTAATCATCACCCTTGCATCCAAAGAAAGAAAACACAAAAGCAAATCAAATTTGTGTGGTCTATAGACAGCTCAACTGTCAGCCTTTTTTAATTTTGCATACAGCGTAACTCACAATTTTGGTCTTGATATCGTCATTCATTTGATCCGCAGGAATTAAACCGGGATTGACCCTGTATTCCGTCATAGACCAGACGCTCTTTTTCCCTTCGGGCACCGTCCCCAAATAAAAAGTCCAATTTTTCTTAAACCCCACCATCACCTTCGTTTCTCTGTCAGAATATATCGGCGCATCGACGCCACCAGCCTCCCAGTACCCGCCCTTCGAAACCACCCTTTGCACTATTCCCTTCCCACGTTTATTAACTAACCGAGCATAAAAATAAGTCTCATTTGCCTTGCACCCCTCGTCTGCAAAACAAACAAACAACTTATATGATGCGTTATTATTTTATTTGATGGGGAGATAATATTATCACTGTACTCATTAGTTCGGATACTAACTGTCACAGATTTATCTCCAACGGTGCGGCTTTAGTGCCAAGCTTGGCAATGCTAGCAATGCCTCAAACTCAATGTAAGCCTAAAACACACCTACCCTAACAACCGCATAGCGTACAGCACATTAGAGATAACGAGAGCAGAGGAAGCTTTTTAATGATCTTATGAATGCTTGGCTTAAATAAGACCAGCTTTTCATACGTGATTTTCAAAAACACATATCTTGAGAGATGCAGAAATAATTGCTTCTCACTTTCCTCCAACGTTGGACATCAGTATTTTAAAATACCCACGTACTTCTAACAATTACTGAAAGAAGAATTTAAACAATAATCAAGAAAAATTGAAGCAGCTGGCTTTACCGAATACGATGTCCTTAGGATCAAACGTAGACAAATCGATGTCTTTAATGGGATACAGCGGTGTATGCTTAGTGCCCAAGATCTTGCTTAGAAGATAAGGCCGAATTACTTCATGATCACGAGGAAAGAAGCGAATCCCCACTGGCACATATCCGTGCTCAAAGTCAATAGGTTTCTGATTTTTTGAATTAGAGGATTTCGCCACACCTGATCTTTCTTCTTCTAATTCTAATTTTTTATTATTAGACGAAGACGAAGCGGGAGGGTAAGAAGAAGACATGAGTTATGGTTGTAGTGAAGATGTTTGAGGAAATGCCTAGACGAAGGGGCGCTTCACCAATTGGAGCAACTTACTACATATTTATGGGACGCGGTAAAGGATTTAAATTACAAAAAAAAAAAAAAAAAAAAGGAGATTCACGCGAAAACTTTGGGTTCTGGCCAATTTGAACATTTTTCCCCACTCGAATTCGGATTCCGTTTTTGTATATCATTTTGGCATCCTCTTTCGATGAGGATTTCCATTTGAAGATTAAAAAATAAAAAAATGACCAATCATCCAAACTTTGTCGGTGGGCTGAGTTTTGGTTCAATTTTTTATTGGCTTGGGTTTGTGTCATTGATAGGACCTAGGGTTGTTGACTTGGCCCATAATTAGGTTCGCGCTCTGCCAAACAATGTAAGAATGTGTGATGGATGGGCTTGGTTCCTTCAATTGGATTGGGTAACAAGGAATTGGTCCACATTGAATGTTATTTAGGATTGTCTTCTGTTGTGCTTAATTTTTTATTTTTTTTATTTTTACAGGTTATGTTCTGTGTAATTTAAGGTGACATTATATTGGTTTTATCTTATGTCTGATGTGAGGTCAATTTGAAAATACTGTAATTTTTAAAATAATTACTGTTAGTTGTGCTATATAAATAATTAACTGAAAAAAATTAGTTAAGTATTTGATAAATTTTATTTTCAAAAATACTGTGAGCTTTAAAAGTAGTTATTTGTATTTGATAAATTTTGTTATTAAACTGCAGTGAAAAATAAATGATTAAAATATATATAATGAATAAAATTTACTTACACATATAAAAATATATATATACAATATTTTTAATTGTGCATCATAATAATTTTAACTAAAATAGAATTTATACTATGTTGATTTTAATTATTTATTATAATAATTTTGACTAAAAATCAAATTTAGACTATATTGTCATAGGAAACTTTGATATAATGTGAATTATAAAAAAGAAATAGGATAAACGAAAGGAGTGAATAAATTATAATGAAAAATATTAAAAATTATTTTTGTTCTCAATTTAAATAAGGATAATTTTGGGTTAAAATAATAATTATGAAGTTATTTATAAAATTATATTAAAAGATAAAATTAATTTTTAAAATCAAAATTAAAATATAAAAGTTACTCCGTCCTTATTTTTTAAAATTAGTTATAAGATGAGATGATTTTAACAAAAGTAGTTTTAATTTTTTAAAAAAACTAAACACTAAAATAACCTTTTAAATTTTTAAAATTACTTTTAAATCTTTAAAAAACAATCCCAAATGGACCCATAATATAAAATTGGATAAAGTTTTGTATATAATTTTGACATTGAATTAATTGAAAATAAACAAATACAACCTAATATGATTGCACGGACTTGAACCCAGCCCCATGTCGACTAGAACGAATCTTGATATATTACAATTAAAATTAAGGGTAATGTTAAGCTACTCACTATTCATATGAGTGGTGTAAGTTGCAATTGAATGTAACTTAGGCACCTCCTAAAATTAAATCCAAAAATTTGAAAAATATCCAAAAGAATAAATAAACACATTCTTACAGCAACAAGATGACCTCGACTTCAAAGACGAGACGAGGAGGTGCTAAGTCCATAGTTTAAGGAATGGTTAAATCTTTAATGATTTTTTGTTGTTTCTATAAATTTGTTAAACTCTATAGAGATGAAATCATGAGGCAATTTTCAGTTAAGATATGATAAGTAGCATTTAAAAATAATCTTATTTATTCATCGAAGCATGAAATTAGTGTCACTGAGGCTGTAAGTTGTTCAAATACATTAATCACATGCCAGTTTTACTTCCCCTTCCTCTCTGAATTTCATCATTTTTAAAGATTAATCAATTTGTTAAAAAAATTAAATCGAGATAAAGGAAGCAAAGATGACACAGTAACATATAACTCGGACGAACTCGGATGAAGAATTCTCTCCTCCTTTGAGTGACAAGTAAAAATCAAATCATATCTGTGATCAGTAGATTAATGAGAAAAATAATTTAATAGCCAAAATTTTAAAAATTTTTGTAAATATCAAAAAATTCTAACATATGATTCGTATATGGTTTAACTAGTAAACCACTTAAAGATTTTTCAAAAGTAAACACATTTATGATTGATGATCAATTGCTTATTGTTAGTCTTTACAAATTACAACTTCGTAATTAATTCAGTTTCCACTAGGGCCAGCTCATTGCATTAAAAAGAAAGCACACACTAAGCCTCCTATGGAACAATTAGTTGCATACAATAAATGCAAGAGCAAAAAAGATATAAAGTCCAAATCTTGCATAATTACTTGCATTATCCTTAACAACGCTCATAATTAACTGGATTCTTTAAACAACTCCCATTAGTCACTTGAGTACGAATAATTCATTAACTTCAACATAATTAACCATTTATATATGGGCTTCCTTTTTCTTTCTTATTCATTCCATACATTGTCCGCTATAAACGTACCACTGCCTCCACCATTTTCCTGTTCCAGGCACACAAGTAATTTAGTAATTGAGTACATTATCATAAAGAGAGCCAAAAAATGGCCGGCCACGAGGGGCCTATTCTTTTATTAATGGCGATAGCGCTGAGTCTCTTTAGCTCAGCTTCAACGTTATATGTGTGGAGTCCTGCACATGCAACGTTTTACGGTGACATGGGTGGCAATGGAACAATGTGTAAATTACCTCAACCTTGATTTTGAGAACTTTTTTTTTTTTTCATAGCTTGTAATCCTGGGAAATTGAACCATTAATTTCGTTTTCATTCTGCATGTAACATGCATGCAGACGGAGCTTGTGGCTACGGGGACCTATTTAAACAAGGTTATGGCCTCGAGACCACAGCTTTAAGCACGGCTCTTTTCAACGATGGCCGAACTTGCGGTGCCTGTTATCAAATCGCATGCTATAACTCCAAATGGTGCCTGAAGGGGGCGGGTGCTGTTCAGGTAACTGCGACAAATTTTTGCCCTCCGAATTACAGCAAACCTCAGGAAAATTGGTGCAATCCTCCGCAGAAACACTTTGATTTGTCACAACCCATGTTTCGAAAAATTGCGGAATACAAAGGTGGCATTGTCCCTGTCTTTTACCGAAGAGTGCCTTGCGTTAAATCTGGAGGGGTTATGTTTGAGATGCGAGGGAATCCTTATTGGATACTCGTTTTAGTGTACAATGTCGGGGGTGCTGGTGAGGTGATTAATGTCAAGATTAAAGGATCAAGCACGGATTGGATACAAATGTCGCGAAATTGGGGCCAGAACTGGCAAACTTCTGCACAATTACTTGGGCAAAGCTTGTCATTTCAAGTCACTACTAGTGATGGCAAGATGGTTCAATCAGATGATGTTGCACCGCCGCATTGGCAATTTGGTGATGTGTTCGAGGGAAAACAGAATTTTCGAGCAGCACCATATGACTAAGTTTAAGACCCTAAAAGCTAGCTGCTTGTGCTAATTAATTGTATGTAATGTGGGCCTATTTGGATGCCAATAATAACGTGCCTATTTTAGTAAATAAGAAATTAAGAACGACTTTCAGGACTCTAATTAATAATTTAATTTTAGTTTTATCTATCTTTTCTTGTTAATGAAGAATTAACTTTAATTTACATATTGCTTTGAAAGCTTTTGTGTTTCATATAAAGTGTACGCTAATAGAGTTAATTTGTAACTTATTTGATAAACATAAAAAACTGTGCTTGCTAAAAATTAGTACGTTCTGTTATTTATATTATTAGAATTATCTGAGTAGCCTCAGTAAAGCTGTAGGACTAACCTCAAAATTCATACTTCAATTTATCACCAATTTTCATTATGAGGAAAAAGTTATTTAATTCGTTGGCTCTCCTAATAACATGCAGGAAAGCCAACTTAATACAACTTATGCTGACTTATTTAGGGCACATATTTATATTATGTATACTTCAATTTCACCACAACTTTCAAAAGTCATGTATTATAAATTGTTTCTTTACAACTCTTAACTTTGAAGTTAAATTCTGTATCTCCATGCTTGTACAATGTATATCAAACAAAATTTTACTTCATGCATTAATATAATTCTATCAAATCAATGCAGCATGCTTACAGTATAAAACTCAATGGATTCAAAGGTGACTTTACTGATTAACCACCAATATAAGTACATTAAAACCAATTTCCTTATAAAAGAATGAGCTCTTTTACTTTGTTGAATTTAGGAAGTTCTTGAACCACTGAACAGAATTTTTAGGGTATCTCTTCTGGTTGTCCTTATAATCCACAAAGTATAGACCAAATCTTGAAGTGTACCCCGCTGCCCACTCCCAGTTATCTAATAACGACCATACAAAATACCCTTTTACGTTGCACCCATCTTCCCTGTATCATTAATCAAAACGTATCGTTTTAGCTTTTGGTTAGCCAACAATTTAAAAATCACTAAATGCCGAAAATTTTAAGTACAATTACATGTATATGTGAAGTAGTATTACATACTTGATGGCAGCTAACAAGTTTGTTAAATAGTCGTTATGGTATTTGATTCTTTTATCATCCTTCAGAGCGTTTTTAATGGGAGTTAATGGATTATTTGGATCATCCATCCCTGCGATGAACATGAAAAAATGAATATTCGTCAGTTCAATAATTACTTTCGTTTTAGATGAAATAAAATGGTTATAGTTGGAAAAAGAAAAAAAAAAGATTACCATTTTCAGTGATAATGACAGTGGGGTTCCCATACTTCTGCTTGATGTAATTCATTAAGCTTCTCATTCCACGGGGCACTATGTACAGCCATATGGAATTTGCCTGCAATGAGATGATAAATTTGCTTAGTCATATGAACTGAATAATATTTGAAGGAAAAAAAAAATACTAATAATACTAATTAAACTTCTATGGTTACACATACCCTGTCTGCAATAGGTTTCCCATTTTTGAATGCTGAAAGACATGTGAAAACAATAGCTTAGCAGTTAGCACCCATGTTTGCGATATGTTTAGAAACAAAACTCATAAGCTTCCAGCAAGTTTGGATGCCCTAAAATCCCTGAGTGGGAGGTTCCATTGACTTACGTATGGTAAGGGCGCCAGCGTCTGCAAGGGAGTCATTAAGCACAACCCCAATTAAATTAGTGGCATTATGTTGACCATAGAATGTAGTATAGTGATTAATTCCCACGAAATCCAGGGATCCCTTAAGGAGAGCAGCCTCAGAGCTCGTGAATCTTGGCAGCCGGCTTCCTACTCTACTCCTCATTGAACTTGGATAATCTCCAAATATCAAAGGGTCTAGAAACCTGTAATAACTCTACAAATTAGCATTTACATCTTTGTATTGCTTTCTGGAAACTCTCAAGAAATCAGAAAGATAAATGTATAAGTATATTTACCAGCCAAGCTGGAAATCTTGGGCTCTTTGTGTTGCTTCAATGTCTTCTGTGGAGTTTGATACGGATTCATACCAAATAACATCAAACGCTATCCCAAGCGATCCACCCTGTTTTGCCTGCATGGATTGAGGACCAAGCAAGTGAGGCGCTATTTCCAGCTCCAGTTGTTTAACTTTAATATAATGAAAATTGTTGGTGACGTGATGTCTCTCAATTTTAACATTAACATACTAAACTTTCACCTTATATTTTTTTCTGTATATATCTGCCACTTTTGCATGAGTAAGAAGAGCGTTGTGGGCGACTATGTAAGGCTCAGTAGCAGAGTTCCCAGCCCTGCAGAATAGACGAAGAAGGATGGAGCACCTTCCAGGTGCCTGCAGCCCCACATCATAGCCTTGTATGGTAAATGTATGTGGCTCATTGAATGTAATCCAGTGCTTCACCCTGTCACCAAATTTCTGGAAGCATGTCTCGGCATATGTAGCGAAGTCATTTCTGTAAATGAGTCAGAGCAAATGAACCACTTGAATCGTTTTAGTAATTAGTGATTGGATAATTTAACGAAAGGAAGATACACTATACAGTTGGGGCATAAGAACATTCTAATTTTACATGATTTGGCGGTCAAGCCATCCTTTGTATCTGTCATCCAAAGCTTGAGGAAGGTCCCAGTGATAAAGAGTCACATATGGTTCAATTCCTGCAAATGTTTTGTGCCGTTAGAATCTGTTTTCTTTTCTTTTCTTTTTCTCTTTTCCCTTCCTTCCTCATAAAGCTGAAAAGTTTTGGAGGATACCTTTAGCAAGCAAAGCATCAATGAGTTTGTTGTAGTGATCAACACCTGCCTGATTTATTTGCCCCGTTCCATCTACAAACAGGAACAATATGAGAAATTTTCTTAATTCATCTCTAATTAATCAACAATTATTAATAGAAGTACTGTAATTAGCGAGTCTGATGTTAGAGCTTACTGGGGAAAATCCGAGACCAAGCAATCGAAAACCGGTAAGCATCCATGCCCATGTCCTTCATAAGTTGTACATCTTCCTGAACTCAACACCAAAGTCTTTCATAAATGATCAATCATTTAGCTGAAAAAAAAAAAAACAAATTTGATAAAAATAAAGCCGTTCTTTGATTGGAGATCAGTATTTCTAGACTCACAGGGTAGCGATGGTACTGATCCACGGCAACATCAGCATTGCTATTATCCAGTATCTTACCTGCAGCAGAATGTGAAGAGATTCATGAATTAAAGAGACTTACTAAAGTGGTTATAGTTGTTCATTGCATTTCTCTTTTTTTTTTTTTCAAATATTTTGAGCAAATTATGATCTGTTACCAAAAGTATGTGAAAATGTGTCCCAGACAGTTGGTCCCCTCCCATCTTCTTTCACTGCTCCTTCATACTGCCGCCCACAAAAAAAAAGGGACATTATCCACGAGGATTATTACTTTCACCAAGAATCTAATCAATCGACAAAAAAGAAAAGGAGGGTTGAAAAAATGGGATCCAATGCCATAGAATTAAGATTTCAAAGCTTTGTGTTAAACTTTTTCAAAGTCTTGTTTCGACGGATTGTGATGTTATATGTATAATATATAAACGATAATTTTAACAATGGAATCTTTTGCTTTGCTACATTATCTTGATTGGAGGGCCGGTCCATTTCATCTAATTCTTCTTTTCACATACAAAAAGTATAAAACAGTCCAATAAAAATTCAAGGGAAATGTTAAGCTACTGTTAGGGAGTCCCAAAATTTAATTACATGAGTCTCAAAAGTCAGCTGTCAAAGAAATCAGTTCTGTCGTATCCGACAGATGCCTTCGCCAGCTCAATTCTATAACATTATCTTAACTAAATAATTCTATTACTCCCCATTTCAAAAACTCTACGGTTGACAGCTTTGGCTCCGCGATGACGTCGATTAAAACTAGTAGAACAAGTGGGGGTAAATTCATAAAATAATAGAATATGAAGGACTTTGACAAACAAATAAAAACTTTAAGAAAGTAACCGCAAGTCCGGATTGTCCCGACTCTGTAGACGAATCTTCTGCCCATTAAAAAAAAAATAAAAAAAAAACCGCCGTTTTCCAACAGAATATTTTTCTGAATTGACAAAATTACCCTTCACAGGCTCTCCCGAGTCAGCGTAACAGCGCAGCGCAAAAGCAAAAGTTTATTTATCCTCAACTGGGATCCAAAACAACTCAGTTCACACAGGGAAGATGGAAAAAGTCTTGGCGCTCACTAAAAGCACGGTTCTTTTCCCATTTACTTTTTATTACGTGCATGTTTTAATTAATTATGAATATGTGCATATTCATACAATAAACACTGAATGATTAAGGAAATACTATTGTAAGAGCACCAAAGTCATTTTCGTAAGAATGTTGAAGCCTTGCTTAGGAGAGAAGAAATAGATTCAGCTTATTCAGATTAATAAGTTGCGGGAAAAGTAAAATTAAATTGAGAGTCAATAATAATTTCACCATCGTTGAAGCTAGCCATATATGAGTGAACGAGCAAAACGACAATGATTAATACCAACCTGGAAAGCAGAAGATGCAGTCCCGAAGACAAAACCCTTCGGGAAACTAGCTCTGTTAATCTGTGAAGAGCAAGTCTGGATCCCAAACGCAACCAGTAGCAGTAGCAGTACGACCAAATTGGCAATGCCTTTTTTAAACAGCATGGTGGAATTTCCCAAATCCCCACGGAGAAGGCAATGAATGATAAATGATATGCAAAAAGATGTGATGCGGATGCGAAGAATAGGAGACGAGACTGAAGAGAGGGAGCTAATTCAGGTATAAGTCGTGGACTCGCAGCAAAGCAAAGATTGGTTTTTGGAATTATATAGAAAAGAGGAAAGGGATAAGGTTTAAGGGAAGAAATTAAAATATTGTGAAATAATCGTTATTGGGGTCGCTGAGAAAGCCGGAAATGGTAGTGAGTTTGGGAATGATAAGATGCCCCACGCAATTGAGAACTACAAAAAAGATTGGAGCGTTTGAAATTCAATTGCATGTCGGGGTTGGCGTGGGGTTTGCGTATCATTTCTCAGTGAGTTTAATGGTGTGCACACGGTATCAAGCCTTATAAGTTATAGGTGTCTTCTAGATTGAACATGATGGTAGTGCTGGGTCAAATTGTGATGGTGGCGGTGATGCTGGCCATGAACTATTTTAAAAATTTTCGTAGTTCACACTCTTCTGTTACACACCAATCGATTGCTTTTTGGTATATTTCTTTTTATGCTTTTTTTCCCCATATTTTACTCTCTCTCTCTCTCTTCCTTGTTTGAGATATCTTGCTCCATGTGTGTTTGTTTATATATATAGAATATATTAGCGACAAGGCATCATTTGAGAAACATTTACATTCACAATGTCAAATGATGATGCAGAACGTTTCAATCAATTGGAAGTGGACTATATATATATAAAATACCGGAGAAGACATGTGTGCAACAATAATCATTCATATTATTATTAGATGATTGTACTGCCTTATCTTTTCTTTGTTGCATTTTAGACTTTGTCTTGATCACAGGCCAGGTCTAAATTCCTACTTTAAATTAATGGGGGGTTTGCTTTTCATCCCTATTTTTCATGATAATAGAGCATGGAATGTCTGTCCTAGCGTTGAAAGCGTGCCTCATCTGTACATTTTTTAATTTCATTTTGTCATGTCATATGTATGCACCACGTGCCAGCATCGGACGTGTCTTGGTTCCTTTTCGAGCGAATAGATTGATTCTAACGTCGATACTAAGACAGAGGCGTTAAAGACGATGCCTAAACAATCTTCATTCGATACGAAAGTCTAGTATTTGATTTTTATCTATGATTAGAATTTTCTCAACACGATCATCAAATAACCATACTTTAATTGGATCTCTTCAAGACGGTAATATACAAAATTAAAATTGCAACATGTAGTTAATGTGCATGAAGTTAGTCAAACTATGTAATCGGTCCAGTCATATTACGCTATTTCCAAAGAAGAAAATATTCCTCCTCGAAATAAAAGCTTATTCTCAAAAAAAAAAAAAACAAAAAACAAAACGAAAGACAAGCATCTTTGTTTCTTGATAAGACCCAACACCATACTCGATGTGTCGGCATATACCACTAAGTTCAAATGCAGGCAGGAATTTTTTTTTTTTTTTGTCTTTTATCAATTTATCATGGTTATGCTCCGGGTCACGCCCCGCCTTTATTTGGTTCATGAGGCCGAGAATAAAGGAGTTAATTCCTTGCGTGTCCGGCGAAAGGGGTATAGATGATGGGACACAACGCCTCAGAAACCCTCTGGTGTATAAAAGTTTATTTGCTTTCTTGCTTCGCTAGCCATGCATTGACAGTACGAGTGCTATAATCCACGGTGTGTGCTAACTATGATGACTAAATTAATTAAAGATTACTCAACAAAATCCCACTTAGGTAGCATATTACGCGTGGGTCAATAACAGTGGATTTGCCTTTCCCCACGCCGAAATCAGCTCGATTGTTATCCCCAGTAATCTCAGAGTTAGATCATTGATCATTGGGATTTGAAAGGGCAAAGTGAAAACCAACAAATCCTTTGAATATTAACTCCGTTCCAGGTTTCAGTGTTTTCTTGTCCGGAAAGGTTTGCCCAAACTTCCAAGAAACGAAAACGTTCGACGGATTTATCTTCATAATTTGTAACGAGAGGCTTGTCATTTTCTGCAAAATCGATCGGGATTGAGAAGGATCATATACGTAGACGCAATGGTTAAAAAAATTCCACAACAAACAAGATTGATTTTGTTGGTTGAGTTTAATGGGCCATACTGGTTGGACAAAGTTCATTACCAGCTAATATAACAGCCCCATTAATTAATTCTCATATACGCCAACTATTTTACGATAGTGCAAGTGTGAAGGCAAAGGAGTTGGCATACGTGCAAGTTGTTATATGGTAGGGCGTATATAATATTTGCTCTTGCTCTAGTTGATGACTCGATGCATATTCTATGAGTTCTGGTTAGGTAGAATTCATATTTAGACCATAGTTTTTGGATTAATTTATTATTCGAAAGTTATTTTACGGAGTTTATACTATTCCATCGTCGAATAGTAATCAAATATTTTTTACACCTTTTCTTTTTGGCTTGTGTTCGTGGTTCAATTAGACCATGAAATGTTTTTTTTTTCCAATTACGCATGTTTAACGCATAGATTATATATAAATCTGAATATATTTTGGCGTTAATTGTATGAATTAGGTAGGAACTTCAATTAATGCCAAAATATATTCATATTTATATATAATCTATGCGTTAAACACACATAATTGGAAAAAAAGGTAAAAAAAGTTTTTCATGGTCAAAAAGAAAGTAAACTAAATTAATTAATTACTTATTTTTAAAGGATAACAAAATTAATTTATTGAATTTAAGTATGAGAGATTTTTTTTTTTAACTCTCTATGCTTTGCTTCTTCATTATTGGCAATGTGTCTTTTCTTGGAGTCATTTTCAAGTTCTATTGTCTTACTTTATTTTGTGGTAAGTTTAGAACGCTCGTAGTACTTTTAGGTTTGATTTATAGCCTTTCGCTATTGATCCAATTATCTATCAAGTGACATTAGATCTTAGGTTTGCTTGTTCTGCTTTTAGCTTTTAGCCTTTCCAGTGAGAGGGAGTTTTGGGTTGTTGATTGTAGAAGGTTTGTGAGTTGTAGCTCGTCCTAGGAGATTGATTCGATTAATTTCTTAGAGGAGGCCGCCTCCTGGGGTTGCGAAGCTAACTATGGATTATTACCCTTAAGACAATCCTAGGATGGCTATTTTGGGTGGTATCCTTTCAGATCATCGAGGTGCAATTTTGGTTACTTTTGGATCTTTTTTTGGCTGTCAATCGATTTTTTGTGCAAGCTTGTGGCTGTTTATGAGGGGTTAGAGCTTACTGCTCAGTTTAGTTACTTTGTGTTTGAGGTACAATCAGACTCAACCACAGTCATTTCTACGATTATGCTTATTCATTGCATCGGGTGTTTGCTTTGACGTCTTCCTCTCTCATTTTAGTTAGGCATATGCTTTGTGAGACTCTACTTTTATTATTAATTTTTTGGTTAATTGAGTCTACACTTATTAGATTAGTCAATATTTCTTGTGTTCTTAGGATTTTCCTATAGGCTTATCTGATATTCTTTATTTGACTGCACAGGCTGTTCCTCATGTCAAATGTTAGCATTGTTGGCTTTCCTGTTTCATTTTGATGATTCTACTCTTCTCTTTTTATTTATATGTATTTACATTTACTTTTGGACGATTGGATTTTTGTCCCCCTTCTTGTGCTTTTACTTCATTGTTGATTATATTGCATGTAAGAGTCCTACTTGACTCCCCACCTCCAAGGTGGTTTTTATCAAAAAAAAAAATTAATTATCTAGTTGTAACTCAATTGACGATTAATTCACTGGTCGTCACTCTTTTTTTTTTTTTTTAACGCGTAATCACTCTCGTAAGTTAATAATACATAAGGAATCCTAAGATTGAATATTTGCTTCGCTTGCATCCGTATTGGGCCTTGGGTTTTGTTTAGTTCAACGAGGCCGAGCGGTCAGCGTGGGCTTGGCGGGTCGTCCCGCTAGCCAAGTCACTGGCAATGATCCGGTCAATGAACCAAATGACTATTGGTTTTCGGGTTTTGAGTTTTCACACATCGGTTGCCACAAATAGGTAAGCCGAAGAATAAATAGTAGACAGAACAAAATCAATCGTGTTCGAGGGACGGGGAAAAAATAAAAATTTAAAGTTTAACCCCTTTGGTTCTTATTGATAATGGAGGACGAAGAAGAAGGTCCACCTCTAGCTGTTCGAATTGACGAAACTACCCATGAACTCTACAACTCTCACGAAAACGATGACGTTTCAGTTGGCGTAACCGTCATCACTGGCTTTCTTGGAGCTGGGAAATCCACTGTAACCAAAACCCTTGTTTTTGCTTAGTTTTTTAATAATTTATTTATGTAATTCTGCTCCCGCTCTTCGTGAAAATGGTATTTTTATTGTTCTTAATTCTGGCGGATTTATTTGCTTCTACTGTTAATAATACGTAACAAAATGGCGTTGAAGTCTGAGAAACTTTTGAAGAAATATTAAGATATGTGGGATTAATATCATAGTTTGTGCCAAATTGTGAACTTTCAAATTGGGTTATGAATTTCAGCTGGTTAATTACATCTTGAATGGGAAACATGGAAAGAGAATTGCTGTCATCTTGAATGAGTTTGGCGAAGAGATTGGAGTTGAGAGAGCAATGATAAATGAAGGAGAAGGAGGTGCACTAGTGGAAGAGTGGGTGGAGTTGGCAAATGGGTGCATTTGTTGCACTGTTAAACATAGTTTAGTTCAAGCACTCGAGCAACTTGTCCAGAGAAAAGAAAGGTAATGATTTTTTTTTTTCTTTTCAAGCTGTTGATTGTGCAACTTATGGGGAATTTGGGACTGCTGAAATTTTGCAATAAACATGTTAGTTTAAGAAACTAAGGGGGTGAATTGTTGCTTTGTGACTTTCTAGACTTGATCATATTTTGCTGGAGACCACTGGGCTAGCAAATCCTGCTCCTCTGGCATCTGTTCTTTGGTTGGATGACCAGCTGGAATCAGCTGTTAGGCTTGATTCTATTATCACTGTAAGCAAACTTATGTCACATTTCTGTATGGTTTAGACTTTGCATTGTTGTTTTCTCAGGATTATCTTGATTATGCAAATTGTTTATTTTCTTGATATGGTATGTGGTAGTCTATTTTATGAGCCTGTGAAAATTTTTATATGCTATATCTTGACTTACTGCTACTTTTACCATGTAATTTGGTTTTCAAATAGGTTGTGGATGCCAAAAATCTTCTTTTCCAGATTGATAAGTACCGTAACTTGTCTTCATTTCCTGAAGCAATTCATCAAATAGCATTTGCTGTAAGTCTCATGCCATTCTACTCTCATGATGTAGTTCTGTTATAGCTTTTTCAGAAACAGTGTTTGCTTCTTCTTCTTCTTCTACTTCTTCTTTTTTTTTTTAATTTTATTTTCTTATTCTTTTTATTCGGATATTTTGTGGAGTGTAGTGAATATTGGATAAGTTGAGCATCTCAGACGCTTATGAATGTCACTTATTCTTGTAGGATGTTGTAATTCTTAACAAGGTCGATTTAGTTTCCCAAGAGCTTTCTGGAGATGCTCTTGATGAATTGGAGAAGGAAATACATGAAATTAATTCCCTTGCCCGTGTCATCCGCTCTGTTCGATGTCAAGTTGACCTGTCTGAAGTATTGAATTGTTGGGCATATGATGCCACGGTAAATCCTATAACACTCTGTTCAGATTCATCATGGTAGGTACATTAGTAGATTATACTGACCTACTCACCTACATTTGAATTGATGTTACTGGATTTTTATCCCTACTGGCTCACAGCATGTCACTCGTCTAGAAGCACTGTTGGAGGAACACCAATATAAATCTTCTCAGAATCTTCATGACAATAATGTGCGAACCTTGTCCATTTGTGAACCACTGGCAGTTAATCTCGATAAGGTAATTCTCCAAATTGCTAGCTGAAGTTGTGCTCTACTTAGTTGGTGCACCTTGTTACTATTACATTTCTCACTAGTGTATATTGATTATTATTTGGATTATGTCTTCCTAACTGTTCTGTTAGATTACCAAATCCTTCTTGCTTATATGACTTGAAGTTTGACAGCAGTATGTGCTCAGTTTATATAGTGTTTTAAACATCTCTCTTGTTAAAGTTTATTCTTTTGTGTGTAAAACAAGTATGTTGTGTTTGATAATTCCTGCAAATATGTTTTATGTAGGTTCGCTTATGGCTTGAGGAGATTCTTTGGGATAAAAAGGATGGCATGGATGTGTACCGTTGCAAAGGGGTTTTAAGTGTTGAACACTCTGATCAACTACATACTTTGCAGGTAATATTTTGCAATGATTGATAATGACATGAAAAGTTCACTTATGCCATTATTTTTCAATTAGACAAAGTGCTTTCCATTTGTTGTCTCTGATGCTTTGTTGCTTTATGCTTTCTTAGTCTTTCTCTTGTGCTTTCTTCTATATTCTCAGCTGTTTTTATGATAATATTCATAATACTCTTAATTGTCTTTTGAGTTTCTCTTTTAGGGAATGTTAAAAATCTGGCAACAAGACATATAGTTATAGGAAAAGAAATGCCAACATTTTCAAGAATTTGATTCATCCTGTGGTTGGCTCTGTTGTGAAATGGTTAATGGTATTAAGGACCTCCTGTACCTCTCGATTAATGTATGGATAGATTTGGATGGCTTCAAATCAATGTAAAAAGTTTGCTAAATTCTCGAAATCTTCAGTGAATTCCCAAGATTCTTTAGAAATCATCACGGAAATTCGTGGGAAGCTAGCTTAGAACCAGCAGAGAACTCTCTAAGTTCTTTGTAGAAATCAAGTTTGTAATCATATTGGTTAAGCTTACTGTAACAAATTTCAGTTGGAAGTACATCTGATTTAATTGAAAATTCTTCATTATTGGTTATTGGCGCCATTTCTCACCAATGTATGCAAATTTATCTTTATCCTAATTACTGGCCTTGTCTCAGCTGATTAGATTAATGCGTCTCATTTCTAGATTGTTTGTTGCTGAACATTTGGTAGGCTGTGAGGGAGATTTATGAGATTGTTCCAGCTCGAAAATGGAGAACAGAGGAGAAACAGATGAATAAAATAGTTTTTATAGGTAATCCTCTAGTGGTGTTGCAGCATTTTTTTTTTTCATTATAATCCTTAAAAAGGAATTTAGTGTGAGCTCTTTTCCTCCCTGTTGCTTTCATTTATATTTTTTGTTGTAATTTCTCTGGCAGGTCATCATCTGAATCAATACGTTCTTCAAGATTCCTTCAGAACTTGCACGTTAGCTGAGAAGCATTGCGAGGAGATTTGCCATCTTGAAGCTTCAATTTTCTAAAGATTTTCTTTGTTAATATGCATGTATCTATACTGTTAATTTTGATAATAATAAACAAGATTAAAAGTGATTATGTTTTTAATTGTTTAAATTATTTTTCAAACATTTAAGCTCAAATTATTTTTATATTTTTTAAATAAATAAAATTGGTTGTTTTTCCAATTAATGATCTAATTGAAAAAGTTTTGAAACTCTAAAGATAGATTTATATATAAAGTTTTTATGAAGACTTGGGTTTTAATATAATTATAAAAAATTTTAAGTAAAATTATAATTTTAAAATATAGTTTTACTGTAGTTGTAGCAAATGGCCAATTATTATTCATTCGCTGAAATGGTAAATTAATAATTTTTAGAAAGTATGTTTTATGAAAGATTGTTAAAATGATAATTTTAGAAAATAAGAGTGAATTGATTATGGAAAATAGTAAATTAATAATTTTTAAATTGTAATTGTGAATTATTTAATAAAAATGAATAGTCAAAATTTTGGCTTGCAGGTCTTTGGAAATAGTTAGCTAACTAATAACGTCAAATACTAAATGGATTATTTGAAATCTCAACATAATAGTTATCTTAATTAATTAAAACAATTAATTGATAGAAGTTAACGATAATTTAATTTTCTAGAGAAAGTTAACAACTGTTAATTTTTAACTCTAATTATCAATTGACTCATTCAAATTTAAACAAGTAGATATTTAAGAATTATCATTGAGCTTACTATTGAGCATATAACTATTATTGAGTTTTGAACTTATTTTTATTTCTTTGATTCATATATGAACTTTAATTTATAATGAAACAACGCATTATGAGAGAGAAAATTCATTTGTAATATTTATTTTTAAAAAGTTATAAGTGTTGAGATATATTTACATTAAGAGATTAGAAATAATCTTTTGTTATAAAAGTTTATTGACATCTTAAAAGTCAATTGTAAGAGTTCTTAAAATTTTAAAGATTTAATTAGTGAAATTCTCAAGTCCGTTAAACTTAGAGGTATGGACATAGACACGGTTAGCCGAACCATGTATTTTTTATTTTTTTCCTTCAAAATGGAGAAGCAGTAAGTACTTAAATCATGAAAAATAGAGAAAAATATTGGAGACTGATTTTTCTTTTTTTCGTGGAAAGATGGAAAATAATGATTTTTGTGTTGAAATAAAGGACTGGAACAAGATTCATGGATGAATTTGCTGTTTGAAGTCTGAAGACTGAAATGAATTAAAAATGATTTGATTTATAATTAATTCTAACCTCCCCTCCTAATATTGAATCTGTTTATGTTTTCTTACCCCAAAAAACACCATGGTCTGTCGATTTCTGTTTGATTTCCTTTTTTTCTTTAATCTGTTTATCAATTGTAATTCTAAGCTCTGCTTCAAATAACGAATCTGTGTAAAAAGTAGTGTTTATATTCGAATGATGAATTTTTCAATTGATTCGTTTGAAAAAAAAAAAGGTTTAATGCGGGAATTAAAAGAAAAAAAAAAACACAAAATGACAAGGTTAAAGTGGAGTTCAAAGAGCCCATTAAGTTAGCTTTGAGGGAACGCTAGGCAACCGTCGGTTTTGTTTTGAACTCGGATAGTTTGCTACTGTGAAAGCAATTAAATTGTACAGTTCAATGGGGTAGTTGTATAATATTATTATTAAATTTATTGTATTATTAAATTATATAATTTAATTATTTTTTAAATTTTAATAAATTTTACTATTTTAAATTAAACTAATATTATATACATTTGATTTAATCAAAGATTTTATAGTTTATTAAATATAAATAAATTATTAAATTATATAATTTAATAAAATATAAAATTTTATAATTTTATATATAAATTTTATATATATACATAAAATTTTATTAAATTACAGGATCTTATAAAATTATAAAAAATTTTATTAAGTTACAAAAGCCATAACCAGCTGCGACATGTGTTTATACAATAAAAAGCAGAACGGTAACCCCTAACTTTCCTGCCTCCTTCTTCACTTCTTATTTTTATCGTGACAGAGAGAGATCGATACATTCACTCACTCACTCACACCCCCGTCCACGCTGCCGCCGCTGTCACTTTCGTTCAAGTGTATCAACGCTGCTAGCCGTTCTCGATTTTCTTCCCCGTTCCAGTTTCTGCCGTCGCTGCCTCCTTCTTCTTTCGTCGTCGTCGGCCTCGTAAGGTAAGGTTGTACGTGCGAATCCAAAAGGTGGATGAATGGCTCTTTGAAATTCAATCTTATTTTGGGCATGGATAAGAGGCGTTGCGGGCACTGAAACTGTTCAATCTCCTTTAGTATAATGGCTGTTTGTAACTGTTGCTGATTTGGTTTCTTAACATTGTAATTGTTGTTGTCTTCAGTGTCGATGGTGATGAATTATCAATCTATTATATATATTTGTCATTTGGAGATGTAACTTAAGTAGCGGCTTGGTGCGAATTTTTTTTTTTTTTTTAAAAAAAAGACTTGTTGAGGTTGCTTGGTAGTTGGTGGTCGTTTTTGTTTTTCCTCTTTGCATCATTGAGCTGGGCTGGTACTTGGTTCATTTTGAAATTGAATTGAATTTTGGAATAGGTTGTAACCTGAATTGCAACCAAAACTGAAATTTATATCCGATTTTTCAATCTGAACCGGTACAAAATTTGAAGCCAAACCGAACCAAATTAATTTTGGTTTAGGTTTACTTTGCATTTGGAACCTGATTGGGTTGCATTCCCATCCGAACTGGTTGTAACCCAAACTGAAACCCAGACAACCCGACCGGAATCCCGATTTGCCCATCCCCAAGTACCTATATTACATTTTGTTTTTCAACATTTTTCATTTGTTCATGTTAATTTCTTCCCAATTCATTTTTTTTCTTTATTGTTTGTTCTTTCTAGGGTTGAATAAATTTACTAGCAACTATACTTATTTGTATTAATTCAGTACTTTGGCAAAATTAGCAAATGTATGGGATGATTGTTTAATGATACGAGTGCAACTAGAACAACTTGTATAATCCCTCAATGTGTACACCGAAGTACTAACCTTAGTATCTTTTTATCATTAGCAATGGCCTTTGAAAGAATACTTGGTTTGGGTTCAATGATTGATTTTTGTAACTTTAAGCTTGCCTTGGTATCTATATGATTGTATCTACATTTCTAGGGCGTCAATATCTGTGGTGCGTATACATTTTATGTATTTATCTGATTGGCCTGATCTCCAAAATGCTTCTATTCTGTAGTTAATCTTTTATTTTCTTATTAAAATGTATTAGAATGGGATGAGAGCAAGAGCAAGAGTTCTATTCAATATCCTTGTTTTCAAATCTTTCGGTTTTTTTAATGCTTTTGTACTTGGGATTATGACTAAGTGTGATACGCAGTGTATGAGTGATTAGAGGCAAGAAGGATCACTGCTGATGCTCTAGTTTAATCTCAGGGCCAACTTTTTTGACTGATGGCATTGGTTGTAATCTGTGGGCAACCGAGCAGTGGAAAGTCACGGGCAGCAACATGTCTTGCTGAAGCTCTAAAAGAATCTGAAGCAAAAGAGACTATCAGGATTATTGATGAAGCTTCTTTTCATCTGGATCGCAATCAGAGCTATGCCAGTATGCCTGCAGAGAAGAATTTGCGTGGAGTTCTCAGGTCTGAAGTTGATAGATCTGTGTCCAAAGATAATATTATAATAGTAGATTCTTTGAACAGTATCAAGGGCTACAGATATGAGCTATGGTGCTTGGCTCGTGCTGCAGGGATTAGATACTGTGTTCTGTATTGTGACTTGGAAGAAGATCATTGCAGAAAATGGAATAAAGAGCGCCGTGAGAAAGGAGAAGCTGCGTATGATGATAAGATATTTGAAGATTTGGTAAGAAGGTTTGAGAAGCCAGATAGAAGAAATCGGTGGGATTCCCCTTTGTTTGAACTGTGCCCATATAAAGATGGAATAGAGAATTCTTCCGCTGCCATTATGGATGCTGTTGCCTATGTAACTAAAAAAGTGGATTCAAACTCACGGGATGTTAAGATCTTACAGCCAACAATTGCAACACAAAATACACGATTCTCTGAGGCAAATTCACTGTATGAATTAGACAGAGCAACTCAAGAGGTGATTAATGCCATTGTCGAAGCACAATCCAAGGCTCTTGGAGGGCCCATGAATGGGATAGCTCTTGGGCAGGGTTTACCAAATATCAGTATTTCAAGGTCAGTTGGGCTGCCAGAGCTACGAAGGCTGCGAAGAACATTCATCAAGTTGACAGGGCAAACAAGCTTGAGTGGACCACCCCCTCCCTCAGATGCTGACAGTGCAAAGCGGATGTTTGTTGACTACTTGAATAGGGAACTAGAAACAACTGTTTGAGGGATGACGATGTTTTAGTAAGCCATTTGATTCGTCTTTGGGTTAATCCTCCTTTTGGGTTTTTGAATACTCTTCTAGGTCATGTTGCAATATGAATGGCTCTGTACTAAGAAGTAATGGTTCTGTTGCAATATGAATGGCTCTGTACTAAGAAGTAATGGTTCTGTTGCAATATGAATGGCTCTGTACTAAGAAGTAATGTACTGCTTTCCAGGGAAAAAAAAAAGGTTGTGTTTTTGGCGTCTCTTGTTTAAGAAAGCAAATCATTATTTATTAGTGGGCACCATTGTACCATTTCCTAGCAGACGTGGGATTAGTAAATTTTTCTTTCAGGGATTCACGTCGAGCAGAGCAGTATTTGAGAAATTGGCAGCTCATGGTTTCTAGCAACAGTCGTGCCCCAGGAGACAGAGAACTTGAAAACGAGGGGAGGGCTGATTTTTTTTTTTTTTTTTTTTGTGGCCAAATAGTCAATCTAGAACCAAATCTAATGTACAGGCTGGCATCAGCGATCAAGTTATGCTATCAATTTCTAGCAACCCTATTAAATTAGATTAAATTAAGATGGGGAATGAGCAATAGGTAAATAAATCCCCTGATTTGCAGGATCAATTTTTCTGGTAACAAATAAAAATAAAAATAAAAACACAAAAGAAACTTTTATGTTTTATGTTTCACGCTGGTGGCATTGGGTGCGCTAAAATGCTTGAAAGCAAAAAATCAATACAGAGTCGATTCTGTGTCGACGGGTGGTACATTTTAATTTTTAACTGGTCTCCATTTGGCAGCTGCACGATTGTATGAGCGTCGTCTCAGTTAATTAAATCCAACTAATCGCAGACAGTTAATTAAATCCAACTAATCGCAGACTTATATTCCATAATCAGATGACAGGCAAAATCACACCCGCCCATTCCACTTCTGTACTAAATCCAAGGCCAGAATCTGGCCAAGTCACCCACCAGCGCAATACAACCTGTCATTCTAGCAGATGCCAGATGGGCTTGAACTTTTTTTAGGCTGGCGTAGCGTAGCTTCGTAATTGATGGAACAAACAAATTTAACAGTGGCACACTAAAAGCAAAAGCCTGCAGCATAGATTACAATTATTCCTTATTTGTGTTGTAGAGGAGAAATGATTTGCTGCCTGTTTGTTTTGTCTAAAATTTAGAGCCTTTATGTGTTTTTCAGATCTGATTTAATTAAAGTATTTGTTTCCAACCCAACACAAACCCGAAAAACTAGAGTTCGATATAATTGCATGCTTAATAAAAGTAGCTCTGTTTGCTTTCAATCTTTATTCTTCACTCATTCAACGACTCTTTCAAATTGGTACGCGTTCAAAATCCCTAATTTTGTTTTCATTTTTTCCTTTTCATCTCTTTTCGTGCTCTTGATCTGATTTCTGCAATGGGTTTCTTTTTTGAGATCTGGGTTTCCTTTAGTTGATTATACAAATGGAAACTTTTGCACTCTGGTCTTTTGGGTAGTTGAAGTTGCGTAAAGCAAATGATAGTTTTTTTTTTCTTTTTTTTGTTTGGGGGGGGGGGGGGTTTCGGCCGACCGTTACGGAATCTAAATTAATTTTGTGATATTGATTCGGTGGATATTTGACTTTTCTTATTGCAGATTGATCTGATTGGTTGGTTGATTACTTGCTGTTCCGGGGTGGTGTTTCTACAATGTGGCATTACTCAGTAGTATGCAATCAGCATTACTATTCTGAGAGAACTTGATTCTTTTTTTGGTGTGGTTTGGACTTTTGATTCTGCTGCATTGTTCAGTTTTTGTGAATTATTGATCTGTAATCAGGAACTCAAACTTTGGTGTGGTGATCTGGTTCATGTGTTTTTGTAATGTGGGTGTGATGCTCCAATCACATGTGAAATCTCTGTCCATTTTATTGGAGGTTTAGTTTTAAAAGGAGTATCTCAATGCTTGTTTTAGTTGTACGGATTCATGGTAACATATACCGGAGCTTATGTGTTATGATTGGTTATGGTTTTCGTTGTTCTTGGATTAATACATTAAGGGGATTTGCTATCTAGTGGATTTTGAAACTCAGTCTCTTTAGGGGATCAGGCAATTTGGACATGAGAAGCCCCTGGTTCAATAAATTGTCTGTTATTCTTGGCCGCGGACCACCACTCAGCTGGTTGTTATTATGCCTTTTAAGCATTGTTGCACTGATTGCTGTATTGGGATCATCAACCTCTAATACCTTGGACTTTGTAACTTCATCCCCGAAACCCGATATTTATTCAAACTATAGGAGGCTAAAGGAGCAAGCTGCGGTTGATTATTTGGAGCTTAGAACTCTTTCATTGGGAACAACTAGGCCAAAGGAGCTTGATCTTTGTGGCAAAGAAAGAGAAAACTTTGTGCCTTGTCACAATGTGTCAGGAAATCTGTTGGCTGGGTTTAAAGAGGGAGAGGAGTTTGATCGGCATTGTGAAATATCAGGACTAGGAGATCGGTGTTTGTTTCGGCCCCCAAAGGATTATAAGATCCCCTTGAGGTGGCCAGCTGGTAGAGATGTGATATGGAGTGCAAATGTGAAGATAACAAAAGACCAATTTCTTTCGTCTGGAAGCATGACAAAGAGGTACTCCTTAATTTATGCTAAACATGATATCTTCAGTGGTTATGAGTGTTAAATTGAAACTTACATTGATCCTCTACAGTTGCATGATTTGCTCAAATCATTAGGATTGTATAGTTTCATTCAAAGTTTATTGTTCTTGGAATTGTGAGATATGATGATTTAAGTCGTGCCTTTGTTATTTGTAATGAATTTGCTAGGTTGATGTTACTGGAAGAGAATCAAATTGCATTTCATTCTGAGGATGGATTGGTATTTGACGGCGTCAAAGATTACTCTCGCCAGATTGCTGAGATGATAGGGCTAGGAACTGACTCTGAATTTCTTCAAGCTGGTGTAAGTTTTCTTTGCATATCATGGTGATTAATGCATATATTTTAACATTTACGTCAAAACTTGCCAAAAGAGCTTGCATTGAATAGAAAGGTTAGTATCATTTTATTCTCACTGTAAAGCCCAGGCATGTTTTGTATCTATTTTGCATTTTTCTTTTGCCCCGTGTCTTTTTGAAAGGAAAATAGAATTCTTCTCATGATGATTTTTAATCTTTGCTATGTCCTATACAGGTTCAGTCTGTACTAGATGTTGGCTGTGGTTTTGGAAGTTTTGGAGCTCATTTGGTATCATTGAAGCTAATGGCTGTTTGTGTTGCGGTGTATGAGGCAACTGGCAGCCAAGTTCAGTTGGCCCTTGAGAGAGGTCTTCCAGCTATGATTGGCAACTTCATCTCAAGACAACTTCCATATCCATCATTGTCGTTTGACATGGTTCATTGTGCTCAGTGTGGGATCATTTGGGATAAAAAAGGTACATCTGGACTTACTGAGTAAGCATTTTTCTTCTAGTCACTGTTGTGCTTTCTTTTGGTTGATTCAAAATATTATATGGAGAAAGGAATGTGAGTGTAGCTTGAATCCTATATCTTGCTGTCTGTTGTTTGCTTAAAACTTATTGTGCTTGTGTTGGCGCTGAATTGTTCTTATCTGAAAGTGTTACAAATAGGGGTTCACTGTTTTAATCTATTGACTGATATCCATAAGTATTTTATTACTGCTTATTTCATTTTAACTACAGCATATAGGTGCTGCTTGGCCATAAATGAAAGAATTGTATGGTTATCAACCCTGAGCGAATTCCTGACTCATATGAGCCTACCTTCTTTATATTTCTGTGCTGAAATTTACTGGAATGATGTATCTCAAGAATAATGTCAGGAAGGATAAGATGGCTGCACGGGGCAAGAAATCCATTTTCTGGTAAATTTTGGCAAGACCAGATGGCATTCAAACTGGATGCAGTATTTCGAGCTGTTAGCAACTTAGCTTGTTTGGCAGCAGCCAGATTGTTTGCTAAAATCTTTTGAGCGCCCCCCCCCCCCCCCCAAAAAAAAAAAAATTTCTTTAAGTGAACTGAAATTATATTTTCTGTCTATTAATATTCAAAATTGTCTAAAATTCTTTGTGTCTTCTGCCCCTCCATTGTTATAATTTTATTGACAAATAGCACGTATTGAACTGATTCTGAACTTCTATGCTGAAATGCCGTCTCTGCATATCTCATCCCAATTGGATTCTTGGCATTAGTAGGCCTTTATACATAAGAAATTTTTTACTTTGTGAAAATGTTCCAATCATGCATATTCCACCCCAATTACATCCTATTTTATTCAGATTGGCTTATCATAGGTTGTCAGACACACATATATTGACCAGACTTATATGGTCAATATATTTTAGTTTGACTGATAAACAAAAAGGGGAGAGATAGAAACATAGGAAAACATAGAATACACATGTGACGTTGGAATTACTTAATTTTTTTCATTCTCAGGAATTATAAAACACTCGAATTTTTTGTAATATACCACTGGATTCGTTTTGGATGTTTCAATGATCAAGTCTATGCTGTTATCAATGTGATTTGGTTAACTAATGCCATGATTTCCTTTTTTTTTTTTTTTGTCTTTTAGCGTGTGCTTATTGCTTTCTTCTGAGAGTGTTATTTCTCGGCTTCTGATCATTACTTCACAAAACAGATGGCATATTTCTTATTGAAGTGGACCGGTTACTCAAGCCTGGAGGTTACTTTGTTTTAACCTCGCCTGAAAGCAAACCGCGTGGAAGTTCATCAAGTAGGAAGAATAAAAGCTTGCTAAAAGTAATGGAAGAATTCACTGAAAAAATCTGTTGGAGTTTAATTGCTCAGCAGGATGAGACTTTCATTTGGCAAAAGACTGTTGATGCTCATTGCTACACATCTCGGTGAGATTCTATAACAATAAGCACTCTTCTATTACACTTTATTTCCTTTTTTTGAAAGGAATTACAACTTATTTTAGTTTCACTGCTAGGTAGAAGGTTTTTTAACTTTAGTAACTTCCATATTTCCACGTGGCTTGTTATACTGAATTATGTTTGTGAGAAATTATCATATTTCTTTCTCAAAGTAATGACTTTAAGGGAAAACTCTTCTGATGCTTCTTTTTTTCTTCTATAATATAGCAAGCATGGTTTACCACTTTGCAAAGAAGAGCATGATGCTGTACCATACTATCACCCCCTTGTTTCATGTATAAGTGCAACAAACAGCAAGCGCTGGAATGCCATCCAGAATAGGTCCTCTAGTTCCCAACTGACCTCAGCTGAGCTTGATGTTCATGGAAAGTATTGTTTCAAGATTATCTTCTCTCAATGTATTGTTTTGGTTGTGCTAAATGCAGTTTGTGTATTAATTCCTTATTGATGTGTTGTTCCTGTTCAAGTTTATTAATGGAGTTTTGTCCTTACAGGAGTCCAGCCTGAAGATTTTTTTGAAGACTTAGAGGTCTGGAGGTCAGCTCTGAAAAATTTCTGGTCTTTGCTTACTCCCTTAATTTTCTCAGACCATCCTAAGAGGCCAGGCGATGAAGATCCATTACCTCCATTCAACATGATACGCAATGTGATGGACATGAATGCTCATTATGGGGGTTTAAATGCTGCATTTTTGGAGGAGAAAAAATCTGTGTGGGTGATGAATGTTGTGCCTGTCAATGCTCAAAATACGCTTCCACTCATACTTCATCAAGGCTTTGCTGGTGTTCTGCATGATTGGTAAGTTAAGTTTTGGATTTGTTAAAAAAAATTTGTGAGTGTGATGTTTGTAAGCATCTTAGAATTAAGGTGATCAAGAATCAGGATTGTTCTCTTGGTTTTGTGGAAAGAAAAATAAAAATAATAATCCAATTTCTTCTGAGGTTTTCCTGAATGAATTTTCTGGCAATGTTGTGGATAAAAGTTTTTATTTTGAATGTTCTACATCATTTGAATAATTTCTGATTTTGAAACCTGATGAGATTAAGTTGCTAACAATTGTTCTGTGGCCTTTTTGTATCGACTTCTTTACAATTTTTTTTTTTAAATGGGAATGTTGACTTCTTAGGGAAGAGTAAATTTCTAAGATACAGAATTTGCCCATATAACAGGAATTTAGTAAATCAAGCTCCTTTAGATGATAAATATGCTTGACCCTTTCTTTAATCTATGTGTCCCAAGACAGTTATATGTATTTGCTGAGGACCTTCATAAAATTCAAAGGCATGTTTAAGACAAAATTTAAAAAATTCTAGTTATTTTTTTGTTTTTCACTATTTGTTAGTTCTGAATTGAAATATTTGTCAAAACGAACATTTCTGGGTTCAGACTTTCAGCTGTATAATTTAGATTGACTGATCTGATTTATCTGTATGGGCACAGGTGTGAACCCTTCCCCACTTATCCTCGAACATATGACATGCTTCATGCAAATGGGCTCCTCTCACATCTCTCTTCAGAGAGGTGTGATCTGATGAATTTATTTTTGGAGATGGATAGAATTCTACGCCCTGAGGTATTTTTTCTTTGTTCTATTTGTTTATTATCCAACTGCTTATTCTTGAACATTAGGCTGTAGCCTGCAGAGTTGCTCATTATTGTCATTTGCTCCTTGCTCCTGGTATTGCTTAATACCATTCAATAATCCACCGTCACTTTATTTTGATATATATGTGTTGGTCACCAGGGATGGGTTGTTCTTTCTGATAAATTGGGAGCTATAGAGATGGCACGAATGCTTGTTACACAGATACGATGGGAAGCAAGAGTGATCGACCTTCAGAATGGGAGTGACCAACGACTACTTGTTTGTCAAAAACCTTTCGTGAAAAAATAATTGACTTATCATCACATGATACAACTTGTACAATTTTTGGGTCTCGGGTAATCACTCAAAATCTGTCCAGAGTTGGAGTATAAATCATTGGCAGTAATGACCTTATGCCCTCGGTACTATTGCCAGAGCATGAATAGTCTCACATCATCAGCATTTGCTGTATATGCCGAGGTGCTCAATGCATTTTATGTCAACAACTGATCCAAAGGCTCTGCTCGAAGCTGTAAATTAGAAAGTTTGTCAGAGAAGTTGCTGCAATTTTTTTTTTTTTTTGGTTGGTTCTTCCTGTCAATGTGATTGTAGCAATTCATTCATCCAATTTTTTGTTCTCCCACCCCAACCCCCCACAACCCCAAACCCCCCCACCCCCCAAATTCCACCCCCTTGGGGCTTCATTGTTTCTTTATTATCTTGATATTGGACTCAAGTTTCGTTGATGACCACGGAATGACACAGCAACCATTGTATTGGAACCCTGCGTATGTTCCCAATTTTCTTTCATGTTTAAGCTTATGCATTGGGTGCTGAAATAAGGAATGGGCTGACAGCTATGAGAAAGCCTCGTATTAGTGACAAAGGCTGTGTTCATTGGGCGTGAACCGTTCGTGCCTTCCGTCCCTAGATGGGCAGTACGCGTATGGGCGGCATGTGGATACTACGTGATCTTCTTCGTTGAATATTACGTAAGAAACACAAAAGTGGTGCTGCTAGCTTGTGCCGATTGTTCAGTTGTACTTGTGTCGAGATTCATTGGAGCCATTACCGCGCGGTTGCCATATCCACAATGGTCCGGAATAGCATTATTGACGCAGTCAGTTCTTCTACTCACTGCCTCAAACAGCCAGCCAAAGTTTCTTAAGTTTTTTTATCCGATAAACAACACAGTCATTGCACTGAAAAGTAACAAATAAAGAAAAATTGAATGGGACTTCATTGATTTGGCTAGTTCAAGAAACTAAACAGAAAAAAATATATATTTTGTAATTTTTCCATCAAGCAATGACCAAGATGATGAAGGTAAGTCTAAAATATTTTTATTTTGAGCCAAGTGTCAGTCCATATCTTTTTAACTTTGTCTTTTTAAATTAAACTTGTAGATTATTTCAGGTTGCAAGGGTGGACTTAAACCAAGAGTCTAATCTATGGACTTAAAAATTGGCAATTGGTTCAAGTCCTCCCCAAAAATGGGTTAAGAAGATATGGATAGAGATAAAACTATAACATCATTCGAATCTTAAGTAATATAGATGATAAAGAAGCATCTGAATTCAAATTTTATTTTACAAGTAGAGGATTATGATAGAAGACGTGTCTTAATACAAAGGACAAGATACTAAAACAGTAAAAATCGTATTTGTTTTGCAGTGAGTAAAATCATCGACGTAATTGTATTATTTACAATAATAAAAGCATTTAATTTCTGCTCCATGGCTGAATTCCGTAAAATTCCGTGTATAGCCTCCACAAACACAATTAATTCCCTAGCTGATCAGATCTGTGTGTCAACTTTTAGTTTTGTGCACATACATCGAAACCTTATTAACATAACTGATATTCGGTCATAGTTCATCTAGACTGAGGAGCGTTGTACCTCGGCTGTGCTTCACCAATCATCATATTCGGTTATGGTCCCTGAGAACCGATAGGTTTTGATTCATATTTAATCCCTTTCACCTGTCTTGCGTTTTCCACTTGAATTTCTATCTATCAATGCGGAACCCGACCTGGGAACTTGATGAGCAATATGGAAACTTTTCACATGTTTCTTCAAATTTTCTTTGACAAATATTTTCATCACCATTGTGGAATCATACATTTCAATGATGAACTTTGTAGGCGGTGGCTTGTTGGCTACGTTGCTCAGAACATAACACATTATCACTTCATCTATTGGTAATTTTATCATCAATTAATTGCTAATTAGTGATTATTGTTGATTGCTCTTGCTCTCACAGATCCGTAATGAAACGAAGAGATTTCCCTTGCTCTCAATGCGAGTAAAAATTAATCAATAGTTAACGAGATAATAATTTTCACATTACAAGTCTACATAGTGTCACGGACCGGTTAGATTCCTCGCGATACCGTGCGGCCTTAGGCGCCAAACTCACACTCTCTTGGCAATAAGTCAGCTTTCACTCAAATCCGCTACTGGATTCGAAGATCGGAAAGTGGATTCACTTGGAGACACTCAAGATTGGAGGAAAAGATTTATATATTACTTGAGAAAGCTTACAAAGCTAGATTGTTATGTTTCTGGATGATTTGAGCCAAATGAGGCTCCTTCTATTTATAGGATACAAAGAAGCATCTAAAGTTAATGCCAACTACCATTTACCACCTACCACATTAAATATTTACACAAGTCTCTAGAGTTTCTAGAATCCTCCACAGGTCGGGCCATGTAAAGAGACGCGGACCGTGACATTCTCCTCCACCTATTCTGGAGACATCCTCGTCGACTTGCTGTGGAACGCTTTGATCTTGTCTCGGAATTGCCACAAATCGTTTGCGGGCTCCCAACTTACTTCGCTCTCGGATAAACCCTTCCACTTGACAAAGTACTCTTGGCTTCGCGGATAGCTCTTCTTCCGCATAATCCGATCCGCCAAAATTTCCTCCACTTCCTTGTCGTATACCCTCGTGTTGCCAAATGGCGGCCGCTTGCATCCGCTTCGTGATGGATCCTCCGCATCACTGTGATATGGCTTCAAGCAACTAACATGGAATACCGGATGTAGCCTAAGTGAGGAGGGTAACTCAAGCTTGTACGACACATTTCCGACCCTCTTGATCACTGGAAATGGCCCCTCATACTTTCGAACTAGGCCCTTGTGCAGCGAACGTGTAGACTTGTGCTGGGACGGAAGTATCTTGACTAGGACCATGTCCCCCACGTTAAACTCCAAGTGTCTACGCTTTCCGTCTGCCCATTTCTTCATCCGCTTGGTCGCTTTGTCAAGGTGCGCACGAGCTATGTCCACTTGCTCATGCCACGACTTGGCCACCTTGTCTCGCATTAGCGGCTCCTCCGTAACGGCCTTCTTGAGGGCATCAAAGGCTCGTTGGCTCTCCTCCGTCCATCCCCACTTGGTGGCCTTCTTGTTTGGGCAATCCCGCACCCAATGGTCTCCGTCACAAAGGAAGTAATTGTGCTTGCGTTTGGCCTCCTTCTTGCCATCCTTCGGGCCATCCCTCGGACAGTCCTTCAGACCATCCCTCTTTTGTGGCTTATCCTTGTCGTCATGGTGCGGCGGCTTATCGCCCTTCACTCCCCCACCTTTGCCATGTTGGGGCCTCTCATCCTTCTTCGACTTTGAAGATTCACCCTTCCGAAACTCCACAAGTGTGTCCGCCTCGGTGAGGGCCGTGGATATGTCATTCACTTGGCGTCGTTGCAACTCTCGTTGCACCCATGGTTGGAGTCCCTCCATTAAGTTGAACAGCAAGTCATCCGTGTTCATGTTGTCGATTTAAAGCATGAGCTTTGAGAATTCATCGACATACTTCGAGATAGACGCCGTGTGCTTCAGCTCCCTCATTCTCTTGCAGAGCCTCGTACGCCACATTCCCCGGATAGAATTGCTTCTTGAGCTCACATTTCAGCAACTCCCATGTGTTAATGATGCATGTCCCGCGCATAATTTCAGCATGCTTTCGCTGCCACCAAGTGGTCGCGTGATCCTCAAGGTACCCGGTTGTGATATTCACCCGTTCTTGGTCACCATGGACATTGGTGGCCTCGAAGTACCTCTCTATGGACCACAAGAAGTTCTCGATCTCTTGGGCATCCCTCTTGCCCCCGTACCTCCTTGGCCTCGGAACCTTGACCCTCATAGGAAGTGCGGCATTGGTGTTGAGCACTCCGCTGGTCACTGCTTTCTTGCAAAGCACCCAATCGGACTTAGTTTCCTCAAGGCCAGCCTGCAGCTCCTCGACTTGAGCCCACAACGCCTCGATAGAGTTTAGGACCACAGCCTGGAACTCCTCAAGACTTTGGCGTTGCGCCAACACGTCCTGACTGAAATCAACCACCTGCCCTCCAAGGCCATCAACCTCTTCCATCTTCTCCTCAAAGATTACGAGGTGCTCCTTGATCTCAGCAATGGCTATTTCACCACGGATAACCCAGTTCTCTATGGCATTGAGCAAGTCAACCGACTTCTCCTTGTTGTTCTTCCCCTTCTTCACATTGGGGTTGGGTTCTCTCCTCATTTGGTCATCATGAGTGACATCCGACATCCTTCCTTTCGAATAACGCAGCAACACACGAGTATTGACGGCTCTAATACTAACTGTCACGGACCGATTAGATTCCAAGCGATACCGTGCGGCCTTAGGCGCCAAACTCACACTTTTTTGGCCCTAAGTCAGCCTTTCACTCAAATCCGCTACCGGATTCGAAAATCGAAAAGTGGATTCACTTGGAGACACTCAAGATTGGAGGAAAAGACTTATATATTACTTAAGAAAGCTTACAAAGCTAGATTATTATGTTTCTGGATGATTTGAGCCAAATGAAGCTCCTCCTATTTATAGGATACAAAGAAGCATCTAAGTTAATGCCAACTACCATCTACCACCTACCACATTAAATATTTACACAAGTCTCTAGAGTTTCTAGAATCCTCCGCAGGCCGGGCCATGTAAAGAGACGCAGACCGTGACAATAGGCCATATATGCTGCTGATATCTTCGTAGTGGTCCAAGAAACTAAATCAAAATTTGAGCATGATCATACACAATTCGAATGATTAATATTTCAGATGACAAGTTAAATGCTCTTTTGAAAGCATTGTTTTAAATGCATACAAGCTCAACCTTTTCAATTATGACAGAAGAGACTCTATACTCTCGTTTCCTAATTCCTGTAATACAAACTCCGCACAGATTTTTTTCAGTATTCAAGATATAAGGTTACTCTTTTATGCATCACAAAAGGCAAATTCAATCTCCAGTCTCTCCGTTTACGACTTAACGGTCTACCTTTCTCTTGAGGGTCTCTGTTCTCCTTCACATCTGCCAACTTCCACACACAAATCTCTGAGTCCCTCTCTATGGAATCCAACAGGAAGACTCCAGTCTTTTCCCCACTATCAGAGTCCTGGTCTTCATAGCTGACTGTAATGGGCATCTCTTTAAAACGACCCAAATCATCAGGTACTTTCAACATCCGTTCTGCACCAGGAGTTGATACCTGCAAATTAAAGCAAAGCCTTATTGTTATATATGTTTTTGTCATCACAGTATATATGAACTGAGCAACAACAAAAAAGCACAGTTAGCAATTTATTTCGTTACCTCAAGAGCCAAATCATCCGGTATTTCTCCAAGTGCTCCAACTTCATCTAATTTTTTCTTGTATTCTTGACTGTAACTTTCAAGTTCCTCCATGCTAGGACATCCATATCTAATAAAAGGCATGTTGGTACTAACTTAAAGAAACATCAAGAAATAAATACAAGTACTTTAAACAACACGATCTACAATCTAAAAGCAGCATAATTGAAATGAAACCATTTACGAACGAGGTCAAGCAAAAGAATAGATACTATTTTAATCTAGTTTGTTTGTGTAGAGGAAAATGGGTATATTTTGCATAAGAATGAAGCTTCTGTTAGCTATCAGAGTTTGACAGTTTATGAGAGAGTATTCAACTAAGGATTTTGAATTAACACGTTATTTATCAAGTGCCCGAATAGAAAAACTGGAACTAACAAATAAAAAAGTTTCAACTTAAACAACTCCATAAGATAGAATGCCACTTATTAAGGAGTGGATTGAATTGTTTGAAAGATTTGAACATATGTAGAATATGTTGATATAAAGTTTTGGAAATTAATTATTCTGGCAGCCTATGCTTCCTACTGTAACCATCAACCATTAGGGCTCAACAGTGATTATTTGAGTACGAAATTATGAATTTCGATTCTCATCATTGGAAGAAGTTTAATACAAAAATCGTAGAAAGCCTTACTTGTTTGACAATTTATCGAGTCTCACATAAACATATCCACGAGGAGTAGTCTTGAAAGCATATAGTTTTATGTCATCACCAAACTGCAACAAGACCTCGTGGGCAATAGATAGAGCTCGTTCGCCCCAGGGGACACCTTGGAACACCACACCACCCCCATCCCCTCCATCACCAACCTGTAATAACGAACAAATAAATTAATCCAATATAAATTTGAGGTAACAAAAGAAATGTGAGCAACCAAACTCTTGAACAAAACCACAGAAACACTGTACCTGAGGCTCGGCCTCAACCTCCTCTTCCCATCCATCATCTGTGGTTTCTCCCGCTTCAGTTTCTTCATCTGCAACAGTACGAAGAGTTTGTCAGCAACTCCAAAACCACATTTAGAAGTTATCAAAAACAGGTGAGAAACAATTGAAACTTAATACAAAAATGGAAAGAGAGTGAGTTGAGAGCGGAGGTAGTAAGGAAAATTATAAAATTGACATTGATTGCAACATCAAATAATATAAAAGCAAACAAAGCCGTCGGAATGGAACTTTAATCAAACACATAATGCACACGAGTATAAGAAGAAAACATCATATAGGACCAGCGTGGAAATAACTAAAACGAAGTTTACGCTGAAGTGGGTATTCTTCGTAGTGGTCTTTATCTTGAGTGACACTGGAGCTTAAGAATCGACGAGATAAAGCTAAAGGAGAAGTTGGTTTAAGAGAAACATGGGCAAAACGACAAGGGTTTTGAAAGAGGAGAGAGTTATCTTGTATATTGGGCAAAGCTAAAAAAGAAAGCCTTCTCGTCGACAAAGATGAAGAAGAGAAGAAGAGTGACCTGCCCACAACGCGTCGGAAATTCTGAAAAAACATAGTAGTACCACTGCTAGTGCCCGGACGGTTTTCAACTAATTGCTCAAAGGACGACGTTTTCACTTTTCAATGGTAGATTAAATAGTAAAACGAATGGAGATGCAGGGGATCGAACCCTGTACCTCTCGCATGCAAAGCGAGCGCTCTACCATTTGAGCTACATCCCCGATTTGAAGCTTGAGCTTCGACCATATCTATAATAAATACATACAAACATCACCAGGACAGGCAATTATCCTCCACGCTTTAAAAACACTGGCAAAATGACAATGAAACCGCGTCAGCCAAAAAATAGTAGTGGGGATTATTTTGACTTAGTTAATTGCTGTTTAAATGAGTGAGATTCCAACTGGTTTTTTGAGATGCTGTGGCTATCCTTGGACGATTAGTAGACAATAAACAGCAGATTTGAGGCGTCAAATGTATCAATTTGCAAAACAATTTACCATTGCAGAATCTTGCCTAAGAAACAGATACTAATTGTTGCTTCCTATTTAAGTAATCACTTCACGTCCTTCAAAATGCAGTTGTTTGGGATACGAGGTTGACAGATTATTTATTACAGACATCCCCCATTAACGTAGATGAAATAAATATTCCCCTTCATTGATGGTGTATTTACTGATCAGCAATTGAATAAATTTGAAATAAACTGTAGTCCCAAAAATTAATTTACTAAACTAACTTTAACAACAACAATAATAATAATAATAATTTTAATACTTATAATTATTCCTAATAACAATAATAATAACAACAACAATAACAACAATAACAACATCATTCATTCCCTTTTTTTATTCTCATTCCCATTCCCAATAGAAATCTGGAGTCTAAATCTAAGATAGTCTGAAGATTTGTGACTGTATTATATATACCACTGTTTCCCAAAAAAAGAAAGAGAGAGAGAGAGAGGAAATGTATTCATTAAGAATTGCTTAAATTTAAATCTCTAACAAGGATCCCCTCCATCCCTAACCTTAAACTTTGAAGGGACAAGAAATGAAACTGGAAGCAAAAACATCGGCCAGAGCAACACAGCCCACATCGGCATGTAATGTACATGAAAAAATTGCAAGAACATGAGATTGGACATTTAACTGCCCCTTTGCAACCAACTTTCGCCATCCTCAAACCTATACAAAATGTGCTGCTAAGGAGAATAGGAAAACAACTGAAGGGAGAAACAAAAATTCAAAAGATTCAATACTTCTCTTTTTTATGTTTGAATATAAAATTATCTACAGGCGGAGTATAGTTCTAAGGGTATCACATAGATTTTGAATGGTCTGTTCCTCTTGTGTTACTTGCAGCTCTTGAAGTGGCATCTCGTCATAACACCTGCATGGTAATATATCAGAACTTCTGATTTAGAAAAATAAATAAATTGCAACACATTTACACGACTCATACAGGCAGAAGAGAGAGAAATTAAGAATCACTATCTGGAGTTAATTGGGAATTTCAAATATCACAAATTGCTAAAGCTACCTGATTTACTGGGCCTAAGGTCAATAAGAGAAAATAACATGCCACAAGTTACAGAACAAATGAATATAATTGTGCGAATGATGAAATCATACATTCTATGGTAAGCTAAAGCCTGAGCCAGATTCAATAGCGTGGAACTTGAAGTGAGCCTTTGGTAGACACTTGGAGGGAGGGGAATCTGTACCACATTAAACAGCCTATAAGACAAGAGAAAGTAAAGGGTGCACACACACACACACACACAGAGATAACCTCATTTTGGCCCCTTCGTCCTTTCTTGGATTGTCCATCACCAGTAAAAAGTTCCTGCAGTGCTTCCACTGCCACTGTCCCATTGTTATCATGTTGCATGGCTCCCAGTACATTGTCCGACAAGAGAGCAATAGGGGAAATATCAGTCACCCTCAGAATAGGAATTGGCACTGTATTACCAGCAGCATATATGGACCAAAGCTGCAGGAATCAAAAGCACTGAATCTTAGGTGTCTTCATTGCAGTTGCATGACATGCAATAAAGCATGCCTTAATGAAACGAGAGAGATAATAAAGTTCATCACTCAATTTCACAAGGCCAGGTAAGCCAAACCAAAAGATCATTACACAAGCATATAGTAACTAAGCAATTTTCTTAGCAAAGGAAAAACATTAAACAGAAAAGCAAGACCAAGTTATTCTGAATTTCGGGAAATGCAATATTGAGTTTCTAGTGAATTAAGCTACCATCTGTTTACAGACTGTCCAAATATCAAAATAAACTTGATAGGGTAAAAATCTAACCATTTATATTTCACTCCTATATGTTCTTACACACTTTCATGAAGTTCTAGGAGTTTCCAAATTCATTCCAAGGGCTCAAGTCAGGTTAGTTATAATGCAATCTGGAAAAAAATTTATCACCATTCCTCAATTATTTGGTGTAAATACAGAGTTCAAAACAAAAATCACCTTGTCTTGCAACGCAAAAGCTTTCTTGCTGACTGTTTCACGCTTCAATGTGCCACTGCTGGTATCGCTACCACTACCAATCTGTCCTTGAGAAATTTTCATCTTCAGATTTTCAGCAGAAGGCTGTATTGTATGTGCAAGATGCTGTGATTCACCAACCAATTTATTGTTTAAAGCAACACCTGCTGCACCATCCACCCTGATAGGATACCCAAATGAATCAGGCATTTCAGTAGTCCAACAATAACTTTTTTAAAGAAGATGCATAACAGGAATTCATCGATAGGTTACAAACCGAGTTTATGAAATCTATAGCCACAATTGTATATACCAAAAGATAATCTTAGCCAAATAAACAAAATTTGGCATTTTCCTGGAGCAAAGAGAAAAGACAAGAATCATACATGTGCTTCCAAGTTAAATATGAAGAATGTAGTGTAGGAAATACCTGGCATCAGCCAATTTGCCACCAGTGCCACTAATTTCAGTATGGCCAGGAAGAGTTGAAGACTCTTTAATATTGGAACATTGAGTCTTGGATATTGTCTTATCAGTCTCATGAACTACAACAGTCCCAAAGTCACCTGTTTAACAAAGATTTCAGCTAAATCAGAAAGAATTGAACTAATGGTAAAACTAATTTGCTCTCTCTTCCCGGTGACCAATACTTCACAGAGGAATAAGGTTAACCACACAATATATTTACACAATTCCAATTTATCACCAGCAAACAGGCTCAAGTATGCAATCCAAACTTGGGTTAAGATTGTCAAATGGTAAATAAACTTGAGAATCTTTCCTCATGAGTGAGAGTTAGTTTATGTGGACAACTAATTAAAAAATTTTACTAATATTTCTTCTGAAACTAGAAACAACTATGTATGAGTTTGCTCATTTTTCTTAGCTTAGTTAAAAGTATGCACACAACATCCATACCACATTTCAACATAAAGATAAAGCAACATAAGAATAATGCAATCAAATTGTAATATGATTTAGAGTTTGAATACGGTTTCCTCCTAAGAACTGAATTTTACTAGAAATACAAGACACACAGAGTGAGCAATACCTTCTTCCATATCCTCCAACGTATGTTGCTTTTTCAAAGTACTAGTTGCAAGTACTTCATTTGTCACTTGGACCTGAGGCTTTGATGGCACGGTATCACCATAATCCTCATTCAACTTCGGACCCATTGTTGCCTGTTTCAGACCGGAAGCAATGGGAGCAAAGTTGATGATATATCACATATATACTTAAAATATAATGTTTATGCATGAGTGCAGTATGTGTATGTTTTTTTTGTGTGTGTGTGTGTGTGTGTGTGGGGTAATGAGATAAACAGATTTTATAACATGTCTGGACACAACATAAGAAAACAGGTAGCATACATTGACTTCTGGTTCATCTGGAGGAAGATTTTGTGCTTGCTGAGCCATTGAGGCCCTTACTTGCCTTGCCTTTTCAATCTTTGGCAACATTGCAGTAGCCCCACATTTGCATCTTTCAATGAATTTGTGCTGAAGTTTGAAATGAAGAGAATAGCTTTGAAATAAGAAAGTATAAGAATAGAACAAAAGAATGCACACCAATTATATAATATAAGTTAGAAAAACAGAGACAAAACACATGAACACACAAACAGGCATTAGCGAACATGAATATACAGGTGTTTGGACATCACAATTCTCAACAGGTAGTTGTCTGATCCTCAAAAGGTATTAATGAGTATAAAATATTATACTTATCAATAGCTTATACATATGTGAATATAAATAATATAGTTCACTAAATCATGATGATCACAGAGGTGAAACATTCCCCCCCCCCCCTTGTAGTTATTAAGAGATCAAACTATTACATGGTCCCCCCGGCCCCCCCCCCCCCCACCGACCTTTTTCAAAAATGAAATTCTAAGACAAAATTATACAGAAACCAACAATAACCATACCTTAAGCATTTCAGCTGCTGTGGGACGAGCACGTGGTTCCTTAGTAAGACATTTTGCAACAAAATCATGAAAGACAAGAGACCTGAATGAGAATCATCAAATTTAAACATTGATTTACAATGCCAGTCACGAAACAAGCATAAGTAGTCACAATCTTTACTAGAAAGACATGGGTATTTTTAAGGATTATTTCTCTGATTTTGATTTTTGAGCCAGATCATCAGATTTATTAGTACAAGGAAACCGATACTTAAAAGCCTACCATAGATGGGCCCACAACCTCTGGTGGAGGAGTCAATATATCCAACTATGTCTTTTGTTCTACGACGCTAGTGCCATAAGGATCAATGAGTTGAGCATAACCAAAAGCTTACTAAAGGCAGCAAAAATTCACCCTTCACAATTCCAACTGTCTTTTGTAATTTCTTAGTGTCATAACCTAGGCTTGGCAATTTGACCCCACCCGAATTTTCGGGTTTTGGGTTTGGCTCAGGTAAAAAAATTTTGGGTCGGGTCGAATACCAACCCAACCCAACCCTATGTAAAAAAAAGAGCAAAATAAGAAGAGACATTAATTTTTTTTTGTATAAGACATGAACTTTTATTTATTTATTTTTTATGTTGAGTAGTTGAATTGAATTGGGTTGTTTTATTGAAATAATTGTGGAATTATATTAAGTATTTTTAATTTAATCGCAGTGTGCTTTTAATGTTGGATTTTATAATTGAATTGTTTATAGGGTTAAAATAGTTGTGGAATGGAATTGTGTTTTTTAATTTAATCACATTGTATGTTTGTATTTTTTAATGTTAATTGTGGAATAGAATTACAAAAATTTATTCTTATCAATTGATTTTTTTGTGAATTATTTTATGATTAATTATATTATATATTTTGCCTTCTATTAATTATTTTAAATTAAAAAATTATTTCTTTTATTTTACATTCATGGTATTGTAATTAAAAAGAGAATAAAAATAAAAAATAACATTATAAAATTACAAAACATTAACAAATTTGAATATTGAGATCAAATTCCGGTAGGGTTAGGTCAGGCCCGACCCGACAGTGGCCTAATTCAGGTTGGGTCAGGCCCAACCCACTGTCGAGTCGAGCCTAACTCGAATCACAAATTTTCGGGCTTTTTTAGGGTTGGGCTTTAATTTTTTTTGCCGGCTAAGCCCGAGCTTGACCCGACAAATTGCCATTCCTATCATAACTGAAGCTAAATTAATGACTTGAGATAACTGAAGCTAAATTAATGACTTGAGATAACTGAAGCTAAATTAATGACTTGAGACTGTCACTTCGTACTTTACAACCAAAAGGTTATATGCATTACAAAAGCAAGACCGAAAAAGAAATTTATGAAGGAAAACACGGCCTAACCAGAGATAGACAACTTAAGAGAAAAGAGACCCAATGATGATCATCAATACCTTTTAGGAAAAATTGTAGTATAATGTTGGATGACAGGTGAATTCCCACCAAATCTGAGGGATTTGGACTATTTCCAAGCAATAGGTTGCATGATAGCTCAGGAATACCACAGCATGTGCATGCATGCAAAACGCAACAAAAGAATGAAACTGCACATGCAGTTATGAAAAGAAGGGTTACTAAAGCCTTTCAATTATCTGCGATGAATCTGATAACTACAACTGTAAAGCGAGATATGATTTGCGAATGAAACACTTGGAAAACAGAAGGGACCAAAAGAACTGGGGTATGGTTCCGTAAAGAGAAGATGGCCGATGATTGCAACATATTATATGGCATAGCAAATAAATGGCTGCAAATTTGGTTGGTGACTCATAAAGCCAGACAATGAATCTGCTCAGCATGGCAATCATATTCTGCATTTCTAAGCCGCTTCCAAGAAAATGTTTCTTAGAGGACTTGTTTAAAGAGATTGCTCACAAAAAGAACTAAAATAACAAACCATTTCTCTTTATCCTCGAGCATTGGAGCTGGTTCAATGGATATCATAAACAAAACCTATAACAAAAAATTAATAAGTCAAATTTTTAATAAGCAAAAGTTGAATACAAAAAATGAAAAAGAATTACAAGATACGGCAATCAGAGAAAAAATGGAGTAAAAACTTCTTCGTGTAAATCTATATAAAAAGGGAAAAAATATATATGATATTGAAGTCAGCTCCCATTTTCCAAAAATAATCTGACCGTGTCTCTTTATCATTTTTTAATTTATAAAAAATAAATGATTTCTAAAACAATCGTGAATGGCCTCCACAGAATCTCTCAATCTATTTAAGCATCATATCCATCCTGGTTTCCAAAAATGGCATATACCCACAGTACTCCATTTTCTGTAAGTTATCATGCATCCCACCCCAAATTAAAGTTTCCCTTCTGTTTGTATGTAGGGGATTCACACCCTTGACCCCTTGCTTCCAAAGCAAGAGGCCAAACCAACTAAACTGTCCCTTAAAAACTATTTTGGCTGTCCACAGCGGTTCCATCAACCATAATACATCAAACCGAATGGTGCTCTCTCAGAACTAATTAAAATGAGCTAACTTTCAATTTTATGTTTTGGGAAATCTATCCCCCACTCTTCATCTTCAAAACATCCTCAATTTACCAATCCAAAAGTAGCTTCTGTATCAAGAATAATATAGTGACAGTCGAAGCCAACATCAATATAAATTAAGGCAATTAAAATATAGAAGTTCAAATGCTTCAGTATTCCAAAATATACAGAGTTTGGATTGAAATGAAATTAAATGCACTAACCCTCATCGGATGGACTGTTGACCTTGGAGGAAGGCCCTGAAAATAGGAAAAAGAAAATATGCAATACAACTGTTCAAAACATCATTAACAAACAGAAATAGGAAGAGCCAATTTATGATTCAATGAAGAAATTTTAAATAAATTGACAAACGGAAAAGCTAAAATTGATGAACTCAACTCTACCGAGTTATATTTTCATTCCAAGCACACAGGTAAGGATTTGGACAAATTCTAAGGTTTATAATTATACAAGAATAGCTCTGGCAGAAACTAAAATGACTCAGGATTATAAAGGGCCAGGGCACAAAAAATAAATGACTGAAAAAATTTGCTCGCTCAGAGAAAAAACTTTCATAGACTTTTTTTTTTTTTTTTTTGGGTCCTTGTGAACCTTTGCAAAGAACCATGGAGCCGTTATCCCCTGAACAGTCATACCTCAGCCATTTCAATTGCAGAGACACCAAGAGCCCAAACATCCACCTGGGAGATGATTTGAAAGTGTACCAAGAAGTTAGCATGACCAATGACTTATCATAGCAGCTCAATATCAAAGCTTCCCAATAGCACAGGAACCAAGTATTAATCCAAGAGCCTCATCATTAACAGCTAAAACAGGACAGTCATTCCTCTACAACTTACAGATTCAACAATTGAATGTGATGGTTGGTGAGTGGGTGCAAGTTGATTAGGCCAAGAATAAGAAAGAAAACAAATGAAGTACTCAGAAAAGAGTTTTGGGAAAAAAAAATGGAAGAACAAAAGTCATTTGGATTTACAAAAATCCATAAAGGACATTACAACCCTAATCACAGAATCAGACTGCTTGAAATTGACATTTTGTTCTTCATTATGTCATTAAAAAGTTACTTATAGAAGAAACAAAAGTTTCAGATATGTTTCTTAAGCTTTTCATGTGACTTCCACTAATCTTGTATAAAGATTAGTCCACTTATGCTTCCAATGGTTTTCAAGTAACTTCATACCCACCAATCTTTATGTTAGTAATTTATATTGTTTTTTATGCACATCTGGAGATTAGTCACCTTCAGATAAAACTTGAAATCAAAACAAGAAGATATCTGATGACCTCAATCAAATCCAAATACAGAAGCATCAGAGGGAAAAATAAAAAAGAAAGGAAAAAGAAATAGTGCTCGTCCAGCATCACCAAAGAAAATCCTAAAACCCACTTTTCACGACTACTGAGGCCTAAAATCCCAAAATTAGTAGTTATTCAAGCTGGTACAAGTAGACAATATCTCCTTAATCTACAAAGTTTTTTTTTTTTTTTTTGTGGGACAAATCTTGATATGGAAGTTTATAGTTCCAATATTCTGTTGATTTTTAGACAATTACCAAATAAAGTAAAAAGCTAAATTCACATTGATTCAAAAGAATAATGCGAATTTAGCGGTTAAGACTTGCAAAATACAGAGAATTAACTAAACCCAAATACTCACACAAAGATTTGAAAATTGAAACATTATTGAACTCAAAAATCTGGCTTTAAGGGCTACAAGAGAGGGCTATTAACATTAGTAACAATTATCCTAAACCATGAAGTAAAAGGAAAATAAAGTTCTAAACTAGAAAGGAAAACAAAGTCCTAAACTTACGAGAATAAGGAAACTACTCCTAGTATAGGATTCCTAATCCGCATCAAATCTATTCAGATGTTGAAATAAATGGAGTAGCTGGCCAAGGATCAGGCAGCCACACAACCAATCTTATCTCATAATCCATGAAAGTACTGTAGCATTCACATCTACACTTAACTGGTTTCCTCTACTAATTAGGCACTTAATTCTCACCAATGACAGAAAGTCTGGGATGGTGAACCATGAAGCAAGAAGGAGATTTAAAGAAAATAAAGTTCACGCAGCCAAAAGATACAATACCTTGCCATCATATCGACTTTCCTGAATAACTTCTGGAGCCATCCAATGTGGAGTGCCAATAAACTGAAAAATGTAGAAGGTCATTAAACATACTATCAGAAGTCAAATCCATACAGATTAACAAAAGAAGTCATTGATGTGGAAGCAATACTGGCAAATACCACCAAAAGGGCTAAGTTATGTAACAATAGTGACAAAATGGATTTTAGAAAAAGAAATGGGAAAAATTAAACATAAAAACAGAGTAAATACCAAACTAGAATGAAGAATTTTAGCTAAAAAATTCAATTTGCTTTTGCATAAGCAAATAGTAAGATCCATATGAACATTAAAGCATAAGAAATCACTACTCTTTTTCTTTTTGTCCAGCGAATTTGCAACAAAATGTCAAAATCTATGACATATTAGTGCTACTCAGAAGTTAAAATTATTTTTATGATATAAGAAATTAAAGCAAAATCCATGCGTTGAATACGTTACTGTCTGGACACATAATCCAGAGAGTAAAATCAAAAGAAATAAGCAACAAGGAAAACATATTACTTATTCCAAGGTGAGCAGATTAAGTTAAGATGCTTTATCACTTCAATCAAATATTACTACTCATTTGTAATGCCAACTTTCTAGAAACCTTGAGTACCCAACTAACAGATTATGCTGAAGTTCAATGATAAAATACCGTGTTACGTTTTGACATGGTCCTTGTAAGCTGCGCTGCAACTCCAAAATCACCTGATAAATTGACACCAAAGTTCTGAATCAATGAACTGTTACAAGCAATGGAGAACAAATATGCTAGCTTTACAATGGGAAACCACAAACTGAGAAAGGGAAATGAGAAAACCACCCCCCGCGCTGTAGAGTGGCCAGCAATAAGGATTGAAGTACTAACAAAAACTACCAATATCGCAGGTTGGAAGTGAAATGCAAAACCTACAACATGCACCAACGCACTGATTGTCATAAATTAATGTTGTTTGATGATTTGTACTCACCCAACTTCACCTCCCCTTGATCAGTCAACAAGATATTACCACCCTTGATATCTCTATGGACTTTGAAAATCGAGTGCAAATAAGCAAGGCCCTACATATAATAAGAGAAAGAAAGGCAGGCAGAAATATGCGTGATACTACATTGCCTGATATTTAAATTTTCATTTTCAAACTAATCAAAGTTATGGATACCTTTAAAGCTTCCCTGCAAATATATGCTATCTGATATTCCTCCAAAGGCTCCTCAGTAACATTCATCAGGTCAGCCACACTTCCACCCCCACAATACTCCATCACTATCTGCCAAATAACAAAATTATTTATACTGAACTCTGAACACCCAACAATGATGATTTGATGAGCAATGGGACTAAGAGCATTAAGTAAATGCCAAACCACCCACCCAAAGATACTCTTCCCCTTGGTAACTACCAAGGTAGCGAACGACATTCGGATGACTACACTGCTGCAACATCTCAATTTCACCACGAATTTCTTCATATCCCTCCTCCTGAGCACAAGCAGCATCAATAACTCATTTCCCGTAATCTCTCCAGCTTAAAACAATAATAGAAAATAGTTTCATGCCAGAGAAGGAAGCATTTATACCCCTTCAGATAAAGATATAACTTTGATGGCAACAAGCTCTGAAGTTTTAAGATCTCTAGCCTTGTAAACAGCCCCATAAGACCCCTTCCCTGCCTCCTCGAAAATAGAACAACAACCAACCAAACAAGCATCAGCAGTGTCAAAAAATATTGCAAAATCAGCTACCCATAGCAAACAAACCATTTCATTCTTTTTTTTTTCCTTTTTTTTTTTAATTGGAAAGGTAAAAAATGCCCTAGTAAGCCTAAAATTCACTGAGCACAAAGCATATTATACGGCTCACTGAAAAGCCTTACAAGCTTGAGTATTTTCCAATTCACACCAAAAGAACCAACTAAAAATTCCAGAACTGTAATTGATTTGAAATTTTGACTAAGGGCCTACCTGTAGTGCTTCTAATTCAGATTAATTTTGAAAGCACATAAGCCTACCGAGTTTGATGCTTAAATAGATAAAGCCCAATTTTACAAGTTATAAAATGATCAAAAGAGAAAATTCATGTTCACACGAAAAAAAAAAAAAAAAAGATTAACTAACAGTAACTGTCAGAAGTCAGTACGTGGATTTCGAAAAAATAAAAATAATAATAATAACAAAAATGAAGCAAAAGTTCATTTCTAAATTCGAGTTCAAAACGCACCAAGTTCGTTGAGCAATTCATACTTAGTAGTAGGATCTTCTCTGGTAACACTCTCCGGAATCGAACTCGACGACACCTTCGTCTGCTGCCTCACTTCCTCTCCGTGCAACGACGAGCTGCTCCCAAACTTCCGCATGCTAGCCACCGCCCTCCCCATCGTCGAATCGTCGTATCCTCCGCTCCTCCTCTCTCCGTCCTTCGATCTAACGACAAACGTCCCGAACTCATCTTCACCGTCCGTTTTCTTAAACTCCGAATACGGTTTGTTCACTATCGTACGGATGTTTTTAGCTTTGGTTTTAGTTTTGGTTTTGACGATCATAGTGCCAAAATCGGCGTCTTCCTCGTCTTCGTCTTCGGGAGGAGCGGCGCCAAAATCTTTAGGCAGGCGTTTGAGGAGCGGAGGGAGGGAGTCGTCGTCCTCCATGACGGCGTCGTTTTGTGAATAGTCGGTTCTGGAATCTGAGTCGTACCTGTTCTCTTCTTCGTCATCGTCGTCGTGAATTACGACCGTTGAGTAGATATCCGATCTCGATGGCGGCTTCGGGATCCGCCGAGATGTGGGCGTGTGATCCATTTTTCTACCCACGAAGAAAGAGACTGCAAGTGAAATGTTAGTTTCGCCGAAGCAGATTGCAGCCGTTGTTGGACACAAATATCCGTTAATGCTCAAACGTTGTTTTTCTGGTGGGCCTACTGCCCCAAACGCCACATATGTTGTCTTCTTTATACAGTGCAATAAAATCCTGAGGACACTCATTTGGACTTTCTTTTTCAGTCTTTCTTCAGAAATTTTCAGTTTTGATTATTGAATGAGCAGTATATTTGACCAATTTAATTTATCTCATCAGCTCTTATATTTCAATTAATTTCAGTTATTTTTAAATTTTCTCTTATGAAAAAAAAAAATTTTTAATCTTTTTAATAATTATCTAATTGAATTTACACTCTCTCTTTTTTCTTTTTCTCAATATTTTTTTCTTACCTTTCAAACATCGATGTCTATTTTTCTCGCTACCTCAATTAGAATTGTAAAAAAAATAAATAAATAAATATTTTTGACAATATTGCCCACTTGTACATCATCTCATGAAGATTAATTTTGTTCATGTGAATATTTTACTTTGCAGTGAGACTATTTAAATTCTATAAGATGATTATAGTCATTTTGATTGTCCACACACGAGCCAATAAGAACTTCAACGTAGCACAATCTAAATGCATGGCAACTTAGAAGTTAGAAAAATGGCATTGGCCAATTTTACATTTTGGATCTTAACTTATCGACTTTGGATTATGGGCTATGGTTGTGGAATATATGGATTTTAGTTTTATAATGATTCTCAAATCTAATGTACGTGGATTTAATTATTTTTTAATCTTAATTTGATTATTTGATTCTTATTTCATAAAAAAATCTGTATTTTGTAATTATATTTCTTGGTGGCAATGATGAATTGGTGACGAAGGGATAGGAGTGATGTTTGAGAGAGAGAAAAGAAATATAATAAAAAATAACAGTTTTTTGTAACAAGGATAAGCTAAGTATAAAAGTTAGAGGCATGAGATAAAATGAGAGGACTATAAATCACCGTTCATATTAAATAAATGAATTTTATAACATATCTTTAGTTAGGGTTGTTCGGATCTAATTCAATCTCAATCAGTCCACTTTTTATCAAATTGGTATTTTTATTAGATTGGATTGAAAAATGAGTGACAATATTTAGTCTCTTATATTATTGGACCAATCCCCACAAGTCATTTTTATATTAATACTTATTTTTTTATTGTGTGAAATAATATTAAAGAATAAAATAGTTTTTACATACATCCACTTGATAGTTAAATTAAAATTATAGACCCTATTTTTTATAATTTTTTAATAAATATTTGTATAAAAATATTGCATATACTACTCTTTTTTTTATCATAGATGAGAATAATTTGTAGCACCTACTAGGAGAAGATGAAAAAATAAGTTTAAAATTTGTTCCCTTTAATTTTTGTGCTCGATTTTGTAATAAGCATTTAAACTTATACATTATTCAAAAACTAAAATTTAATCAAGCGAGAAAATTTCGGAGAATTTTCTTACTACTGCTCTATTATCTCGGGACAAATCCATGCATTCCAATCCCTACTCCCAAGAATTTCATCACTATACAGCTCTAATTGATTCAAGTCAGCAAAATTCCAGCCACAAGACTCACTCCGGCACCATCTGCTGCACCAATGTCAAATCTATTCCCCTTTCTTCTTTTGAAAGCCATGAATAGTACAAAGGGAAAGGGAAATATTATTAGAGTTTGTTTTCGTTCTTTAAATAGATTTTTAAAAATCATACGGTGGGGTGTACGGAAAAATTGAGAGATTAAAATTATTTGAAAATTTTCCATGGGGTTACAGAATGAGAAGGGTGAAACTCAAATATCAACACTCTTGCAAAATAAAAAATTTAATATTTTTAGATTGATTTATACATAGATCTACAGTTCAAATCTAATGCGAATCCCTTCCAATCAATTATTTTTATTTTTTTATCTATTTTTTAGAAAACCACGCGTCACCTTTATATTTAACTCTGTAGAAAATAAAACCTTTTTTCTGATGAGAACATTAAAACCTCATTATGTAAAAACATAAATATATAATAATAATGCAAAGCGATGGAGTACAAATTAAAAGCACTCAAATTTCAACTGTAATTTTTTCTTTCTAACATATGATATTAAGAAAACACAGAGTCATGAAATATCAAAGAAGTACATAAATAAATAAATATATTTATGAACGTATGTATATTGTTAGTAATTAGAAGTCTGGAACGCAATTGATGATTTTTATTTTGAAAAATTTTGATTTTAATAGGACTAATTGAATCTGATTAGATTAAATTGTGTTTTTTTTTTTCGTTGGTTTGGATTATATTGAATTTCAATTATTGAATAGATTCAAAATGTAAAATCCAATATATGATTAAAAAAAAAAAAGGACATGGATTTGAGAAAATCTAATGAATTTTAACAATCGAACACTCCCACTATTAAGGTAAGATTTCTTACATTGTTATCATGACTTTAATCATAAGTATAAGTTTAACTTATAAATAATAGCAGTAGACATAAATTAGAATTGCTATTGCAATTATTATTAAAATTTGAGTAACACATCTAGTTGATGGAAAATGAGTAATCTTCTAAATATAGAATTCATCATCCAACCAATTTTTTTATAGACTTACGGAAACATTGCTATCGCTAAAGTGGACCTTGTTTTGATTGTAAAATTTTGTCTCGGTATCTTTTTATTTATCAATACCAGACCACCCATACATAAAGATGATGTTATTTTATTTGTGGATCATTATGGAAATATATATTCCGCAATCTTGAAAGAATGTAATCTATTTATTTATTTGTTTTTTCTTTCGAAAGTGAAAGAGGGTAATTACGTGCTGTCTGTGAAGTTGATTTAACTTACTTTCGGGCTTTCAGCACTAAAGGTGTCATTTGGAAATGGTCCTCGGAGAGCATACAGATGCCGATGGTTAATCGAGACGCAGTCTATACACATACACATACATGTATTGTTTGTCCGCCTCAAAATTATGCAGAGATGCGGGAAAATTGACAATGTAAACTTTATATCACTTGAGCATCATGTCATCACGTGTAGCTAGCATATATTCCCCGCTCATATTATAAGCATTTATATATATATATCTATCTATATAATCAGACGTGTCATGTTAATTTTATACCAAATAATAATGCCACGACACATTTGTATTTATTTTGAAAAATTAATAGACAAATGGTAATTATATTAAATTTAATTACTCATGTTATACATATATTAGTTAGTTGTATTACCTCTGATTTATTTTAGAGTTCGTCACTAGATAAGAACCAAGAAATATGAACAAGGAAAAATTACAAAATTCTCCTGCAAATATAAGTTAGAAACACTTATACCCAAATTCGAATAGATTATAACACTAGTCTCTTTTAAATTTAAAAATATTTGGCTTAACCACCTTCTACTAACAATTTAAGTTATTTTATAATAAAAAAAAGTCCATATTACCCCTAATTAATTTGAGTTGTTTTACAAATCGAGGACACCGCTCACAATGAAATATTTTTTACGCGACGTAATAATACTGTCCTCTACAACTTAAGATACTTTCATTTTATTCCATTTTCATCATATTATGTATTATATATTAATTTTATTTACATAAGTCAATACATCCTCTTATTGATAACACATAAAATAAAGTTTACCATACCTTCAAACACTATATTGTGCAATTGTTTACAATTTTCAGTTTCTAAGGCAAGAAAATATGAAAAAAGAAATTAAAAACTACATAATTATGTAATTAACTCAAGTTATTGAGGACAATACTGACATAACATATACATTATATTTTATTTTCATAATAGTTCATGGTTTTTAAAATAACCTAAATTCATTAGGGCAATATAGACTTTTCCAATGTGAAATAACTTAAAAGTGCTAGCATATGGGAGTTGAGTGTAGCGTTTTTAAAATTGACGAGATAAGTATCACAGCACACTTGAGTTTTGGCGTAAGTGCTTCTAACTTTTATTTGAGGGAGAATTTCTAATTTTTCAGTATGAACGAATATAATTTAGTAGGGGACATAATCATCGAATTAACTTCAAATTAAATGGCCATTCGCGAGAAAGAATAAGTCCCAATAACATTATGTTTATTCAGTAGTTTATCAAGTTTCTTCGTCTCAAATATGCTATCGCACTTGAGGCATACAGTTTTTAAATTTAAAATATTTTGGGAATTATTGTTTTTTATATATTTTTGATTTTAATCAGATTCAAATTAGAAGTTGATTTTATAGTCTTTTTTATGTAATCTCTTGACAGCTCAATCTCCTCCTTTCTCGTGTGAGTGGGATCTGAACATTACTAAAACACGAATCACTAACTGTCTAGGAAATTTGGTTTAGTAGGGCTAAGGAAGTGTTAGGGCACACTTGTGCTTAATTAAAAAAACAAAATGCGTTCCCGTATAACGTACGTTAACAAATAAGATAGGGGTAAAAAAAATTGACAGTAACAATAAGATGAAGAAGAAGAATAGAGACGAGAGAATAAGAAACGTACTGAAAGACAGCAATCAAAGTGTACATTGGTTCGGATATCCAAATCTAAAATCCCAATTGCATCTGCTTTTCTCCTTTGCAATTGCAAAAGTTAGATAGCTTTCCAAAGAACAAATTATGTTTTAACAGATACACATATTCCGATTTCTAAAGAAGACGAGTCCCTTCATCAAAAAGACTCGTGACCAAGTGTGTTTCGAGGCTTCGGGTTCTTATTCTTTTCTTCAATCATTTGAAAGGTTCTGCGGTAACGCAAGGTGCTTTCCGAGACGCTAAAGTGAAATTCAAAATATGGGCAATACTAGGCTAACAAATTTTTAAAGCCACAACCACTAATATAGAATCTCATCGTTGTCTCATAACCTTTTTTCTTTTTCTTTTGTCTGCTTTTTGTTTCCGCCGTAAACGTAATTGGGGTGTTTCGAGTAAATTAAAGAAGGAACAACACTTCGTAAAACATATGAAAGGCAACAGCAACAACCGCGATTCTCATTTACCATTTAATAATAAATTCTTAAGAAGACAAGTGAAAGGCCGTGCACTGTGCAAGAGACAACCATATACAAAAATGGAAAATGAGAATAAAGGCGGAAAGATGTAGATGATAAATGGACGATCCATTGATTGTTTTTCTGGCCAATGGAAGGCCAAGAGTATCTAAATTATGCAGCACAATGGCGACAAAGACAAAAGATGATTATAAGGTATCCATTTGCAAAGTAAATCAGAAAAGATATGATAAACAAAGTATTTGTCTAGGGATATGGATGCTCTGCATGACCACGACTATGACCACGACCGCGTCGCACGCTCGGAAAGAATGACTCCTTTTTAAGTTGTAGAATCATATTGTCGAAAAATAAATAGGCAGATTAATTGATATGAGATTGTTCTATTTTAATTAAGTTTTCAGTTTGAGACTTGAGAATATAATTGTATTTAAATATTTATTAGGAGAATTTTACAACTTTAGTAGTTTTACTCAACTTAAATCTGAATTAATCGAGATTTAATGTAATCTTCAGATTCTAAATAATTTGACAAAAAAAAAGCATATTGTAGAAAGTTCGTTAATCTGCACACTAATAATAATAATAATATCAAATAAAACTGTAAATTATGCCACAAATTATGCTTATAATCTTTTCATTTCATCACATATTCAAATGATTTCGATAGTGACAAAGAACTGTAGTGATCACCACGGAGGCTAAGTGAATCTTTTTTCTTTTTCTTTTTTTTTTGTTTTTTTAACCTTCTTTACAATTTACACATAAAGGCGAGTTTTGATATTAACCTTGGAGTTGGATGAGATGAATGTCAATTTTGAGTTCTTTTTCGTTCTTTTAGTTTGCTTACATAAATCTTTTTAAACTAGAGTACGTATATTTTTCACTTTAAAATGCTCGTTGTATTAACTTTTATTTTGTTAAAAAAAAAGACGAAATTACCTTAATTTTATCACGTAATATTCATAAATTTTCTTTTCTTTCCAATTAAGCTTCAGTAGGTTCATAATGTTTGCGTTGGTATTTATATTTTGTAAAATACATAAAACATGTCTACTTCGCAATGTGTAAAAAGAATAAGCAAAACAGAAAACATAGTTCGGTTTAAACTTATTCAAAAAATAAAAATATAAATAACAATACTTATTTGTAGTAATAATTCAAAATTATATATATTATTATTATAATTAAAAAGAAAACTTTCGAAATTTGTCACTATGTTTTTCTTTTACAAAGTTTTTCTTTTTTTCTAATCGAATGGTTTAAAAAGAAATATTTTACCCACTCCTTTTGTTAAATAATAAAGTATTTAACTTTAAATCATTTAAAAAATTATTACGGCTTTGTTTAATATAATTTTTCAAACACAACTTATTCAAAAAGAACTTTTATTAATAGAATTTTATAAAAAAATAATTATTTAATTATTAATTATTTAATTTTTATTAAAAATTATAAAATTATTTTAATAAATAAAATTTTTAAAGTTATCTTGCAAAGAAAATAAAATAAAATTGTAAAAAAAATAAATGATCTTTGGAATAATTAATTTGATATGAAAAAAATCTTAAATTTTAAATTTTTACTAATAGAGAAAATATAATTTATTTAATTCCTAAATTTAAAATATAATCAAATAATATTAAAATTAAAAAATTAAATTAATAATTATAGTCATTAACTATTGAACTGACTATTACGAGAGAGTCTCTGTTGTTTTTAAAACATTGCTTCTTATTTATTTATTATATCCTCACCCAAAAATTTTCAGCTTATTATTTTTGAGCCGTTATAAATAAAAAATTGAGAAATTTTAAAATACATTAAATACAATTTAACCACTTAATCGATGTACAGAAAACATAGTTAAATTTCCTATAACTATCGCTCACTTACATATTATTTTTTTAATCATAATATCATTTAATTATAAAAGTACTAAGATTCTAGAATTTCTCATCAAAATGCCAACATAAAAAGCAATTGCTATCGATTTAGTTTAAAACAATATCTAAAAAGAGCCGTTCTTTTTGCATGGCTTGTAGGATATTATAAATAATTCACTGGCCGTTTACACAAGAAGTCAGTGACCAAAACAAATTCATGAGTAACAACTTGCAGGTTTTCATATTATATTCACCGTTCACCTGATAACACGCAGCCCTAATACGCAATTAGTGTTGGGTGCTTTGGAATGTTTAAAACTGAACAAATTAAACCATTACGTAAAAGTTCGATATATTCACACAAACTGAAATTCTAAAGATTAATATCCGTGTACAATGCATTACGATGTTAACTTGGAACAATGCATCAAAAGATTTAGGCTTATAGAGTAAGGATCATATTGTTGTTACACAAACTAAAACTAAGCTAAACACAACCATGAGCGATGGTGCAGAACCATTAGCCAACTACATTTGCTATAACACAAGCTATCATGCTAAGATCTAAAACTCGGAAGCAACAAAGCTTTAAGATTAACCAATCAGAGCAGCTGCTCCCTGGGAATGGCTTTGCAAACTAAAGGGTTTTTCATCTCCATGGAAAGTTTCAAGCTTTCCGTCAAGTCCACATTAGCTGCCACTTCATCAGAAGCCACCCAATCGAAGCTCTGCAGCAACTGAGCCAACCAGAGATGGACAGTGGCCAAACCCATTGCTTTTCCAGGACAAACCCTCCTGCCTGAGCCAAAAGGAGCCAGCCTCAGGTCAGGTCCCATGACGCTTATGTCCTCTTCAATGAACCGCTCAGGCTTGAACTTTTCCGGCTCTGCCCAGACTTTTGGATCATGAGTGATTGCCCACATGTTGACCATGGCAGTTGTGCCTGCTGGGACAAAGTTGTCACCGACACAAACATCGCGTACGGCAAGGCGGGCCCATGAGAGTAAAGGGCCAGGTGGGTGGACCCTGAGAGTCTCCTTCACGATAGCTCGAAGGTAAGGCAAGCTTGGGATGTCAGAACCCTGAACATGCCTTGAGTTGCCAACAACTGAAATAATTTCAGACTGAGCTTTTGATTGGATTTCGGGATGCAATACCATTCTTGCTAGTATCCACTCCAGCAGGATAGCAACGGTGTCTGTTCCTCTAAATATCATTTCCTGCAGATTAACGCAATATAGTTAAAAAGGAAATAAACTACAAACATAAAACGACAAAAGCCAGATTATGAAGCATGAAAATATGAAACCTACCCAAAGAACAGCAATCATATCAGAGTCATTTAACTTGGCTTCTTTCTCCAAATCAAGCAAGACATCAACAAAATCACCAACACAACTTTTGTCATCATCCGAAACGCCAGCAATCCTCTTCAACCTGTGCTCTTGTATTATCTTTTCAACGAAGAGATTCACTTTTGAGACCAGTCTCCGACACCTTTTCCTCACACCTTGCAAATCAAGCCAACCCAGCAGAGGAAAATGATCACTCCAGTTAAATATTCCTAGCAGCTCATACCCTTCACTCACAAGCTCCTCAAGCATGAGCCCTTCTTTCGATTCATCAAAATCATATGTTTTACCAAACACAGACATCATGACATTGTTAAGAGATGCAAAGTGAAGCACCTTTTTAACCTTAACCTCACCATTTTTTGCCATCAAAGACTTCACTTGTTCCGCCATTTTGAGCCCCACTTCAAGTCTGAAACTTTCAATACCGGCGATTCTTCTGGGGCTAAACAAATGGGTAGCTGAGATTCGTCTGAGGTTCCTCCAGTACTCACCATAAGGAGCAAAACCCATCGCTCTATGAAACAACAGCTCATAAGCAGACTCCTTCACCGGCCTGTCAGCAAAAGCAGGGCTATTTAGAATCTCTTTAGCGGTCTCAGGTTCACTGGAAATAACAAACCGAGTCAACCCCACGGAAAAAGCCATTAATGGCACAGCCCCGAAGGCTGTAGCGAGCTTGGCAAGGACACGGTGAGGTGTTGAAGCCATGAACACAGTAAGTGACCCAATGAACGGGTAACCTGGCGGACCGGGAATTGATTTCGGAGCCTTGGCTCTAGAACGTGCCCAGGCGAGTCCTCCAGGCGAAAGCCAGAGTGCAAAAATGGCCATTAAGAAGACAGCCCAAAGGAAATATTCAGAACTTACAAGACCATACTCAAAAAACAAAAGGTGGTAATCCGGTGACATTTCGAGAACGAGTGTCGTACGCAACAACAGAGGCTTTCAGGTTTTTACCAAAGCTAGAACAGAAGTAAGAAGTTGCTGGTAACTCCCGAGAAACCAAGAGGCTGAAACAAGTGGGTTAAATAGCAGTATGGCGCTTTGAAGAATAACTTAACCATAGTAAAAGAATTAACCCGGGTTGAATAGTATTACCAATTGCGATTTTCTTTCTTTTCTTTGACGGATACAAATCGCAAAAGTTTTGTTCTTTGTTTTGTAATTTTTTTTTTTTTTAATTTGTGGAGATGGAAAGAACGAGACCAACTTTACGAACGAGAGAGAATCCTTTTCGGAATCGCAATAGTCCTTTTGATTCTGCTTGCAACATTAAAAAGATCCCATTAATTGCTGGCAGGGTAGTGACGTCAAGATCAACGTGATCAGATAATCTTAGCCGTGTGATTTTAGACATAATCAGTGATATGGTTTGTACTGAACTAAAGCCGTGGAAAAAGAAGAGGGAGCAGAAGCAGTTTAATAGAGTTCACGTGACTCTCTGCGATTTGATTCTCCAGATTTTTTTGTTTTTTTGGCCCCTATCAGACTATTGACTTTCGTAACGTTGAAGTCAATCAATGACCCGAAAGCTTTCGTTGCACAGGCATTTATGCTTTCCGTTTTAGAAATAAAAGTTATAAATCGTGGTTTTTCGTATGTAGATTTTGTAATAACTTGATTTGTATTCAATAATCTATAATTTTTAATTATACATTTATGCATAATAATATATTATTAAATTAATTTACACTTAATTATTTATAATTTTTAATCATACATGCACGTATAATAATATAAAATTAAGATTTAATTTTATATTTTTATTCAATAACTATTGATTATATATTTTAAAAAATTAATAAAACATTTACTTAACAATGAATCTATTTTTTTTTTCCAAGTAATGATATGAATAGATAGATTAAACTTCGATACTTATTGGGTACTGCCTAGCGCTTTAAAGTAGTCAATCGTGATTTCATTTTATTATTTTAGAAATAAATTTGCAATGGGTCATTAAGTTGTTGTATAAGTGCAATTAATTACTAAATTGCTGGCCTCTTTTGCCTAGAGAATTATCTAAACGATCTTTTGTCCTAGTTGGAGCCTTTTGATTCAAATAATTAAATAAATAAAATAAAGACCCCTAATCAAGTTTTCTTACATACACACACACACTAAAGATCACGAGAGGATGAAGGTTAGGCCGGACTCTTTTACTTATAGATCAATGAAAATAAATGATAAAAAAAAATAGAGAAGGTTAGGAATAAAAACTTGCAAGTCCATGACAATGAATAGATTAACAATAAAAAGTTATGAAAAAAAGAGTGCTAAGTCCAAAAACACTAAAACAACCACAAGACAAATTTGAAGTGGTCACAAACTTTACAATTATAAGGTATGAGTTTGAATCCCCACAACCTATTGTTGTGATTTAATTTATTTTCACAATTTAAGTGGAGATAATTTTTTTTTCTTTCGAAATGTGAGGAGAAATAGATATTTTTCGAATATTAGAGAAAATAAAAATTTAGGATGCGCTTAATAAAAATTAATATAAATTAATCTTAATAATAATCTAATTTGTAGATATCAATTATAATATTATGTACTATGAATTATACTCCTGGTCAATAGTCTTATATCAAAAAAAAAAAAAAGACAAGACAAACTTGAATCCAAGAAAATGAATCATCACAAAAGGTTTAAAAAATAATAATAATAGAAAGACTTTCTTTTATAATACCAACAAACATGACTAAAGTGAAACCTTTCTTATAACTAAGAATGTGAGCCAACAACATTAAAGTCAGAGCTAAGGTGAAGCCCCGTAATACCTTTAAGTTTAGACAATAAATAAGTATTAATTACAAGATTCTCATTAGAACTAAAATCCTTATTATATCGAACGGAATTCCTTTGTAAATCTAAAAAAAGTAGAGTCTATGAAACTCTTTGAACACCCAAGTCAACTAAAATCATGTTATTAACATCACTAATTTGATCAATTGAATTTCACAAAGGAGAAACATCATGATTCCCATGCTTAACTATCAAATCAAATTCAACCAAGACCTTAAAATCTGGTACTCTAACATCCAAGGTTGAAATAGGAGGAATAGCATGACTGAAACTCAAAGGCATATTATCAACAGCATAATTAGGACATAACATTGAATCAGTGTTCTGACTCTAATTCACAAGGAATTGGATATTAATATTTAAATCATAAGAAGGGATAAAAATAAGTCCTTGAGAGCGATTATCCACAAAATCTACATATTAAGGCGCAAGAGCAGCCTAAGTGTATAGTTTGCATCTGACATTGGCTCTTACTCTTATCTCGAACGACTATATCTTACATATGATCAACAGACTTTTGTTACTTCTAAAGCCTAAAACTAGCTACGTAATAAGCTTCAGTAAAGAAGCTGAGAATTCAAAAAAAACACAATAAGTAAGAACCTTCTCAAAAACATCATGGCAATTCATTTACGAGATAATAAGGACTGTGAGACATTATACACCATTAAGACTATAACAACAAAAGACCTATTAACTTTGACTAAGGTTAAGTCGAAGAGGTGTATACTTAACTTATTTGGTATAATTTTTTTATGAATTAATAAAGAGAAAATGGATACAGACACCCCATCGTTTAAATAAAAGGATAAAAAATTTCTTAAAATTTTTAAAAAGATATTTGCATCCCTTTTTATTAATGAAAATTATAATTTTAACATGTAATTATTGTTATATCCTTCTAGCAAATAAAAGAACAATTATTGATTATTTAATGTGTCCATATATTGTAATAAATTTATGAATATACCTTCATTGCCTAATTCCTCTATTTAAATTCTTATCAAATTTTCTCTTCAAACCAAATAAATTTAATACTTATTAGTAATTATTTTTTAGTTTTTTAGTAGTTTTTTAGTTTCACATATATACTAAAATTAGTTATTAAATTTATTTAGTTTAAAGAGAAAATTTGACAAGAATTTAAATAGAAGACTTGGGCAATGAAGGTACAGTCATAAATTTATGAAAAATATATGAATAAATTAAATAATTAATAATTATTCTTTTATTTACTAAAAAGGTATAACGATAATTATATGTTAAAATTATAATTTCTATTAATAAAAAGAGAGCGTGAATGTCTTTTTTAAAATCTTAGGGAAATTTTTATGCTTTTATTTAAATATTGGAGGTGTTGTGCTCTTTTTTTTTTTTAATAAAGCCTATTTTAACCTCTTTGCTTGTGTCTTTTTTGTCATTAAAAAGACTTTAAGAGAAGATGGGTCAAGTGGGATCGCATTATGTAAATAGAAAAGGTAGATTTTGTTAAGTTATATAGAAATATAACTCATGTAATTTGTAATAATTTATTTTAATTTTAAAATAAAATTATTATATTAGTGATAATAGAGTTTATTTTAATGTTAATTTTATAATTAAAATAAATAATATATTAATTCTCTTTTTTAATTTCGATTCTAATATATTTTAATTTTATTTTATTTTGATTTTAGTACATTTTAATTACTCATAAGTAAACGCCATATTATTGGATAGATTACATAACTTAACCTCAACGTAAAGGGAAGCGATGGGCAAAGCGGTGAGACGGGAACATTCATTGTGTGAAAAGCGGTGAAACTTCGCCGTCAATGCTGACAGTCGTAGCCACGTTGACGCTTGACAGTAGCTAGCCCAGTCGTTGCAGCAGGAGCAGCAGTACTGTAGCAGCTGAAAGCGACTTAGGAGCGCAATGGCCATCCCCATTAAAGCTCTCTCTCTCTCTCTCTCTCTCTCTCTCGGCTCTCCCAGCTTGCACACATACGTTGCAATCAACTACGGCGCCGCCCTACATGTCAGGAAATTTACGACAGCACAGCTCAATTACACTACGATCCTATGTTTTACGTTCATTTCCCCTACTGGCTATTGTCGTAGGCTTAGTCTTGTCCTTTTCGCCTCTTTCACAGCTGTTCCGGTTGCGGACCCTATTTCCTGTGGCAGGAGATTTGTTTACTGTCTAGCGATCATGTTGTCTCTGTCACAAATAACCCTCACCTCTTGTTTTTCCACGTGGTGGGCTTGATCTGGGACGTTTCCCAACAGTTATTGCTGCTTCCGTACATCAAGTCAAGAGCCCCGGGGCTGGGCCATTCACTAAAGCTTTTCTCTCTCTCCTTTTATTTATTATTTATTATTTATTATTTATTATTTTTTTATTTTTTGGCGGTGACAATCGATTTTTTTTTTTTTTCTCTAAAGTGTTTGGCACTTTCCCATGCAACCACAGAGCATTCGGCTTTGGAGGGAAAATACAAGTGGAACTCTGAGGCGATACTACCATGCATCAACAGTCAACTGGCTTCTTTCGATAAGCAGTTATATTTTTTATTGCTAACGTGTTTTTGGAATTGCCAATAGATCCTGCAAATAGATCTATAATTAGAAGTGTGTTGGAATAATACCACTATAGGCTAGAGCTACTTCCTTGAATGTGTGAGAATAATAATTTAAACTTTTACTAAAATATTATAGAATTTAATTTTTTCTTTAATTTTAAAAATAAATATATGTTTAGGTATCATATGTTAAGTTCTTTGTTTGATTTTATATTTAAAAAACTATTTTAAGATAAATAAACCTAAATTAAATTAATAAATTATATATTTTGCCTTGATATAACTTAAAATTAAAAAAAAACTTTAATTATGAATTCTGTAAACGTTGGTACTGATACACTCAAGTCGCAAAATCCAAGGAGTGAAAACTGAAAAGCAGTCTTCTTGCTTTGGTGCCATTCGCGTTGCCTAAAGCCTCCCTAATTCCTACCTAAAACATAAACAAATCTTGTTTGTTGGTTTGTCATTGAACATAAATTATTTTATTTGACCGGATGGGGTATTTCTTGCAAAATCCTCATGCTTTTATCGTTTGCTGATTGTTGTCGAGGCTTAGTTAAAAGTGTGAACCTTGTTTTCGATTTTTCTTTTAAGTTTTCTTTTCTTTTTCTTTTTCCCTCCTTTCATGGTTTTTTCCGCAGCTTATTGTCAGTGTTGGAGTGGGTTTTAATGGAAGTTTGGTTATTTATTGAAAAAAATTATTATTTATATAATAACAGGTACTGTTAATAGATATGTGTGTGTATTACTGTAGTTTCAAATTTATGTCTTTCTGTTATTATTTCTTCACCTTTGTGTTTTCATATTCAAAATGAATCCAATGGACAATTCATATCCTGGTAGAAAAGTTATTAACTAGTAAAACAAAATAAATGAGCAATACAATACGAGGAGTAAAATAAGAAAGTAATATATTATAGAGTGATTTTATTTATTCCAAATGTGTACAAAATAATTTCCTGATCTCTCCTAACGAAAACTTTACTTTCAGACCAAAAAAAAAAAAAAAGCACATAAAACAAATAGGTGAACTCTCCTTCTATAGTTACATAATCATTCTATGATATTGATAGAAACATTATGAATCATAATTCCTTATGAGATAATAGAAGTTATAGAGAAGGCAAATGTTGCTAATGGGAGATAATGAGAGACTAAGAGATGTATGTTACGAACATTCACATTTATTTTAATAAATTCGTAACATATTATTTTTTATTCTTATTCTGTTGTTTATTGAAGTTAACTAGATAAATTGACATAATTTTTATCCGTTGATGTCCCAAAACTTGTTACTTACACCCATATCTTCCATAAAGTCAACATTCAAAGGGAATTATTGTAAAATCAAAGAAAAATAACAGATAGATGTGTAACATACTTAATGGAAAGGGTGTCTTAATATATTTTTTAAGATATAATAATTAAATAACCACTGAACTTAAAAGTATAGAGATTAAATAAATATTTATTCCTTAATTGATATAGTTCATAAATCAACTTGAGGACAAGATCTTTGTAATCTTAAAATATTACTTCTTATTATTTATCATTTATCACATTTGTATATATTAATAATTAATTGAAGCATACTCATGGTAAAGAGTGAATGGAAAATGAGCAATACTCTTAAGTGCATCAAAAACTTTTTCATAAATCTAATGAGATTATTCTAGATTATTTTATTATAGCACAATCACAAATTTTTATTCCCCTATTAATATATATCTTACCCATTACTATTTTAAGATACATTTATTTTATCCACATCAATGGAAAAGATGTCTATCCCTATCTATTTAAAAAGAAGTTTAAAAATTCTATTATGTTGAGATTTAAAATCACCACATCAATACTGTAATTATCATGTACTATTAGATTCGATTAATGATTCATAATTAATAAAAAAGATTTAATTAAACTATATTAAACTAGTTAAAAGTTGGTTAAATATTTTTTGAAAAGTAAAATTTAACTAGTGTAAAAAAGAGGGATTAGTTTTTAAGAAAAGAAAAAAATAAAAGGCAAAATGTAATTCATAATTACCCCTTTACAAAGGAGAAAAATATATCTTAACTGTAATGTCACAAACCACTCAAATTTATTACCAATGGAGGCTAAATTGACAAGTATGGCTATACTCATTAAAAGACCATCTCAAGTAGGGATGCATTATGTAATTGGTTGCCCCTAACAATAGGCTGCATAATACATTAGCAATCCATGGTGCGCTTAGTAATAGATAACTCAAGATTAAGCCCTAATCCTCAAGCCAAAATAAGCAAGTCCAACCCGATTCTAAAATTTTCTATAACACAATAATACTTGTGAATATTTAGATAATTCTACACTTATGTATTCTAAAATTTAATAAATTTTTAGGTAAGTTACAAATACGAATGATAATTTTTTTGTTAGAATCGAATCTTGTAGAATCCCTTCTCGTTTGAGATAGAATTGAGATATACTTTTACATCTCAAATTAAAGTGGGATGGTATCAGGATAAAAATAAAATCTATCTTTATTTATTAGATGGGAGGAGGACTAATTATAAAATCTCACATTGTTTTGTAAATCCAATTAATATTATAATTTAAAATAGAAAGCAAAAAGTCACAATTAAAATTAATAATTTACACCAGTAGTTACTCTTCGAAACTCATCCTATTTCTCAAATTAATGCTGCACCAAAGCCAGTGACTGCCCAACGCACCACCCTCACTATAGAAAATTTCATGCTGCCACAAAAATTCCCAAACAGCCACTTATGACTTGCCCACTATGCCTCTACCGGCAGTTCATTTATAAAATTATCTCTTTTCACTTTTCGGATAATAAGTTAACATTCATAATTCGACTTTTTTGTTTTTAGTGTTCATAGTTTTGCACTCTCTCTATACAATTGATATTTTTAAATATTATTATATTATATGCAGGATCTCATTGAAGTTTTTATATTATAATGATTATTATATTTGTTTCAGTAACATTTAGTTTTTAAATTTGTAACTCGTATATATATTTGTCAATAAGACAAATTTACAAAGGTTATAATGGTCCCATATTATTATTACTTTTGTTTTATACAGTTTGATGTTCGTAAAAAGTTAATTTATGCTTAATTTATTTATTTGAGGTTTGATTTGTTGTTTTATTTTTACCTTAAAGGATGGCAACTCCTCCAGTAGTGGACAAAAGTCTAAATAATGGCGATGTGCATGTTGTTGACAAAAACGCCAAAGACGATGATTTAAAATCAAGATTTAGATCGGTGGTCTGGAAACATTTTCAAAAGAAGACAAAAAATGAAAAAATAAGAATCTTTTGTAGATACTACAATAAAGAATGTGTTGGAAGTTCTACAGATGGAACAAAATACTTGAATAATCACGTAAAAACGTGCCCTCGACGAAAACAAATTGAGATAACATAATATTCAAAGAAGTTAAAACAATTGAGGATGATTAAAGAATTGTGATGGTAGAAATTTACTCTTTTGATCCTCATGTCACTAAGAGATTGATTACACGTATTTGATCCTGATGTTATTAAGAGACTGATTACACATATGATCGTTATGCATGTACCCATTAAGTCACGTTGAGCATGAACAATTTAGAAAAGTATTGTCTTCTTTAAGCCCAAAGTGGAAAATTGTGTCTCCTAATGTTATAAATAGTGATATTATATAGATATATGAGATGGAGAAGGTTAAAGTTGTGAATTTTATTGATAGTACCAGTAGTAAAGTTGCAATCACAATCAAATGTAGACTTTGGCTCTCAAATAAAAGTGTACATGACTATTACAATACACTTTATTGACAATTCTTAGACTTTACAGAGTCAAATTTTGAGATACTATGTTCATTTCTAATCAATATTGAAATATTTATCAAATATATTTATAATTAATTGTATATTTTCTATATAGATTTATTTATATACAAGCTTGACATATTTCTCAAGTGTTTTGTGATGTATTAGTGAGATGTTTAATGGATCTTGATCTTGAGCAAAAGTTATCTACATTAACTATCGATAATTGCACTACTAATGATTAAATGATTTAACTTGTACTAGATAAACTTGATAAAAATAATTTACTTATGAGTGGCAAGTTGTTACATATGCATTATATTATTCACATTTTAAACTTGATTATCGAAGAGGGGTTAAGTGTCATTAGGAGGATTGTTATTAAAATTCATGTTATTATTGCATTTTGGAGAATTATCCCTCAAAGAATGGAAACATTTAAAAAGATTTCTCATAGGTTAAATGTTCTATGTAATAAGGAGTTAGTTATTGATTGCATCACTAGATGGAACTCTACTTATCTCATGATTTTTGTTGCCTTAAAGTATAAAAATCTCTTATAGATTGCCATAATTGGAGGCACAAAATAGGAGTGAGTGGGAGTTAGTTTATATATTGTCAAACAATTTGAAATCATTTTATAATATGACTGAAGTTTTTTTATAAAGAATCCTCATTCTATAATCTGTTTTGGCATGGGTGCTTTTAGTTCTGGTACGAGGGAATCTTCAATTGTTATGTCTATGTTGAGGGACAAATTGATGAGAACTATCAAGAGAATACCATTAAAGTTTCAAGTGATCCTTTATACATTTATGAAGGCCCAATTACAAGAGTTAGAGCAAAAAAAATACAAGTTGCTTTAAATGGATTAATTGAGAAAATATGGATTGAAACTACAATTCAAGATGCAAGACATTATGAATTGGGCTTGAAGAGATGTCAAGGTGTTGTGAGCTTTATTCAAGCTATTGGGCAGCCAAATACACAATTCGGATCAAATGCAGAAAGGTCAATTTCGGAATAAAACTGGTATTGATTGAGCTGGAATTAACTTGCAAACCATATACCGTTGGAAACATAATTAAGATAGCTTTCCAAAGAATTTTACAGAGTTAGATTTAGAGTTCTCTAGAAGGAGTTATGACTAATTCATTACAGCATGCGCAGAGTTGGAAATTTCAACTACTCCTTAACTAGTTTGGAGAACTATCCGATTTGAACTAGAATTTAATATTTTTTGAATTTTTTGGGTCTCTATTGGCCTATTTAAACTCAGCAACCTTGCTATGTAAGACAATGGAGAGATTAATGTTATTTGAATTTGAGAGAATTATTCTTTTTTTGGTTCTTTTGAGAACTAGTGAACTTATCAATAATTTACATTATTGTGGCGTTTCAAATCGAGACTTATCACTCACCTTCTCATCTAAATCTTGAGTGTGGCGTCAATATCCTTCTCCATACCTTTGGTTCATGTTTGCTTAAGTATTGAGTCAAGATTTTGTGTTAAATCTGTTTAGAATTTTCTTGAATTGTTGAAACTTCAAATTAAATGTTCTCCTTAAAATTTCAATGTGGGATTCGCATCACAAATTTCAAGTAGGTATGATGATTTTGTAAAAATTAATATGATTGATAACTGTACAACTGAGCTTGAGTCATATTTAGGTAAATATGTCTTGCTTACCAAAGATAAAAATTTTGATATTTTAGGATAGTGAAAAAAAATGCAATACAATATCTTTTTTTACCTACTATTGTTAGGTATATACTAGCAATTTCAATGTTAACAGTTGCTTCTGAGTTGGCCTTTAGCATAAGTGGCATACTAGTTAGTCTATATCATAATAGACTATACCTACAAGCAGTAGAGACATTAATGTGTAATCAAAATTGATTACATGCTTACATAAGAGGTAAATTATTTTATTGTAAGTTATGTATATTTTAAACCTTCAAACTTTTTTATTTTCTTTTCTAGTTTTTTAATCTTTTTCTTTTGTTTTCTAGACGATAGGTGTATAACTTCTAGTGAAATTCCTATATTTACAGAGGAAGAAGAAGTTAATGTAAAGGTTAAAGATGTAATTGATTTTATTAATAATTTTGAACATTAATAATTATTATATAATTATCAAAACATATTAGTCTTTCTCTTACCTTTTTTATTAATTTCTATAAGTCTATATGGAAATTTAAAAGTGTAGTCTTGAAAGTGCAGTTAGAAAATGAAGTTTTTTTTTTATCAAATAAAGTGCAAACTAGAATTAAATTCAACTTTTGGAAATTTTTGTTAATTTTCAATTTTTGCTTAAACTTTGGAACTTAGATTGATTTAGCTTAGTGATGGAACTTTGAATTTTTAATTTTTCTTTTTTATTATATTGAATTATGAGGATCCCTAAAAGAAAAAAATTAAAATTTATTAATTTACTTTTGGGACTGTTTAGGATAATATGATAGGATAAGATATTTAATAGGATAGAATAGAGACTTTTTTTATCCCAACAAAAATAAAAGGGTGGGAATGAGACCTTTTTTTGTCTCAATTGCATAGATAAGACAAGGCTGGGATTGGCAAATACCGTCCCATCCCATCCTATCCCATTGCCAACCCTAGTTGTAAGTGGTGTGGAACTCTCTAGATCTAGGCAAGCCACTCTATAAATAAGGTATGATACCCATCATTTTACGTAACACCAACACCACACCACACCACACAACACACAAGTAACTCAAGCGTCCTTATAAAACTCTCTTATATTCTCTCTCGAGTAATAATGTTCTCTTTAACTACATTGCTATTTGTTCTATATGGCTTTCTCACAAGCATCCTTACTTAGATAACTTAAGAAGTTCGATAGATTTACTAAGCAATTTTTGTGGTAGAAGTTGTTTAAGTGACTCTTGAGTTACCAAAAAACATACTCATCTCATAGCAATAAGCTAACAAACCCCTATGCTTTGTGACATTCACTTTTGTACAAGTGTGTTGGTAATATCTCAATAGTTGGGCAGTCATATGTGCAGCTTGTAGTCGTTCTTGAGTTAATTTTCTACCTTATTCTAGTTGCTATTGTCAATTCTATCATTGACTCTGTCTTTGTTTTTCCATTGTCACTCGAGTAAGTTAAGATCAACTTAAGGCTTTGATGAGTTTTTGAAAAGGCTATATTTTCTCTTGGACTACTAAGCTAAACCCAGTTTCTCTACTTTAGTATGTAGATTTGTAAGTCTTCTTACATTAAATAATTATATGTCTGATGGTTAGTAAATTTATAAACATTGAGCACATTCAAGCATAATAATCTACAATGGAGGTGGGTGTTTGGTTCGGTTCGGGTTAACTTATATAACATAAATGGTTGAAAATAAAAATCTAATCTCTTTTTATTTTAGTTTGGGTTAAACTTGAACTAAAGTTACACAACCCGATTGGGTTAGACTTATTGGATATAAGAAATCTCTATTTTTTCTTTGTTTCTCTCTCTTAATCAGTGCATACATGCCCAAAATCAAACTCCCTAAACCTAATTTCCTTATGTCTCTCTTTTTTTGTTCTTCCGCACAACGGTGGCCCAAAGCACAAGTACATAACCATCTTTTTGGCTACAACTCATAGCCGTACAAGCCTACTCACTCTCTCTTACAGTTGACAGTCTCATACACACCTATGCTTTGTTGAGGTCCGACGCTTTTAATTTGGTTCTAGTATTGCAATTCTATTATGATCTAGTTGTCTTCTCTTCAGCCTTCGTCGTGATTTTCGATCTAGCTGTCTTATGTCTTTATCGTGATTTCTGTGTTTATTATTATTGTTGTTGCTGTTGCTGTTGTTGTTGTTATAAACAGGTGATTTTAAATTATTTTTATGTAATAACAAATTGATAAGTTGCAATTGAGAAATTCTGTCACGTAAACATGGCTCAAATTAGGCGTATAGGGTATTGAGACCAAGTAATTTCAATGTTCAATAGAAGAAGTAAAAAGAGAAAAAGTATACTCCGAGTGGTTTTTTTGTATGGCTGTGTTTAAGGGTTAATTAGAGCAACAACGTTCTCCTTGTTCTTCTTGATTCTTTTAGTTAGTGACAATTTTGGTTAATTAATGAAAATTTGGTGACCATCAATCTTGGCATTTGTACTGCTGCATTTTTAACCAAACTCGAAAGTCGAAGTCAAATTTTCAAAACCAATCCTATCTGAATTGCAAATTCAAATCGAATTACAATCGGCTCGGTTTGGCTTGGGTTCGCATTTTCAACTCGATTCAATTCAATTCTCCAACCTGATTGGGTTGTGACCCAAAACCAAAACCCGAATTACCCGAATTGAAACTTGATTTCCCTATCGTATTGTACAATGCATCGATTTTATCTTTCTTAGGATATTAAATTGACTGCACCAAGTAAGACATAAAAAATTATAAGAACAAGGAAAAAAACTGTTAAAAGTATCGGTACAATATCATTTAACTTCCATAAAATATAGGCATGTTTCAAGCAATAATTTATTGTTATATATTTTTTAATGTTTTTAGGATAGGATTAAGTTAGGAAAATGTTTCAAATTTTTAAGTAAAGAGGAGAGGACTAGAGATAGAATGTGTGGTAATGATATAGCATAGTATAATGACAAAGAAGAAGATTTTGCAAGGGCACTATGAAAGCTATGGAAACTAGATATGCTCCCTGCATTTTGAAATATTGGTAGCAAAATTGTTAGAGATCAAATTATTTTATAACAAAATTAATTCACCTAAGTTATAATAAAAATAAATCAACAATAAAAATATAAGTGTAAATTTTTATGTTAGTTTAAGGTTAATTTGATAAATTATCACTTTCTTCTTTTTGCTAATATCCAAGTATTCTTACAAGGTTATTATTGTAAAAAGAAAGAAACAATAAGTGAGAGTGTAACAAATTTAACAACACAAATGTTTTCAGGTGCATGTTTTTGTTAGGGAATTTATTTCTTAATAACTTTTTAAATATAAGGATTGAACAACTAATTAACCTATTTAGAATTAAGAAGTTTGCTATCTTAGAATTCGTTGGGGAAGAACATCGCTTTGCAAGTATGATGATCTTGGTCAAAATACTTTCTCGTAGTGTGACAACCATCCCAGAAAGCCGAATAAATTATTATCCAAGACATTAGTGCACCCGAATGCCCGAATTGGATCCCGCCCAGGTATTGTTCATTCCTTGTATATTTCAGAGAACTTTCACGCAACTGTTTAGATTACCAGCCACAGTTTTGTTCTTTCCAAATCCATGAGTCGTTTTGATCCTGAAATTCTTATTAATAAGTCGCTTGATCCTAAAATCCTTTTTTGAAACCTTTTGGGGAAATTGAGCGGCCGCGGCTACGTGTTGTCCATCGAGTTAATTATATTGAACTTTTCTAGTTTTTTTTACTTTTAATAAAAAGTAACAATTAGTAAAAAGCAAGAGAAGCAATGAGAATCAAATGCATGCGCGAATTAGTTGAAATAAATTAAAAGGCAGAGGTTAAATTTTGACAGTGCTAAACAATGTCTAGAATTAGCAGAAGCAAACAAACACTAGGCTAGACAGCAAAGTAATCCATGAATTGTTACAACTCAATTGTTTTACATGCTGTAAATTTTTTTTTTTTTTTTCATTTTGGGTGACAATTCAAGAGTTGTTGTATATTACGTCATATGTAAGAAAGCATGATCCCAAACACTAATACCCAAAGATTTACTATACTCAAGAACAGAAAATTACTGTTGATTAATTAAAGCAAGAATATTAAAAAAGCAGAAAAAAAAAGTAAATAAATAGATTGCAACCCCAGCAGAAAGCATCGATATATAAAACGGATCAGCTTGACCTTGTTCTTCAAAAGACCACCTGTCATCCAACAAAGCAATTCTACGGAGGCTACGAACCAAGGTTAATGGACATGCGACTATTATCTGTAATCAGTCTATAATTAACTCCAAATATTTCCGATCAAACACATATGTGATGTGCAGATAAACAACCGTTACGTCCAGAAATGAATATCATCAGCATCAAGAGAAGGTTACACGATCGACCCCCTGAAGATCAAAGGGATACGATGTTGAAATTGATTAAAAACAAAAATGGAAGAGGCAAAAATCAAATGGAAACACATGGATTGCATGCAAATTAGCAGCTGGAAACTTTGACAAGCATCGTGAAAGATGTCAATTTAGAAACATGCATAAATTTGTCGGAAAAAGGAAGAAAGTAGTTGCCAATTTGTTAGATTTTTGCTGTGATAGTTTGGGTATAAATTAGAGTGTCATTTGATGAGAAATAGAGAGCAACGAGCTTTTGGTATTGCTGAAGAAAATGGTCATGAAATGTTGGCCATGGAGAGAAGCAATCCAAATTAATAGAGAGAAATGTTCTTATAATTATATTGAAGGAGCATTTGACTCCTCAATATGGTTATTACAGATTTTTTTTGTTAAGAAATAGTTCTTGGGATCATGTATTTGGGGTTTAGGTAAAAGGAAATTATTTTTGAGAATGTGGTTATAAAAATTTTCTACATCTTTTGTTGTCTTTTGATAATGGCCGTAGTTTTTTATCTGAATTTAGAGTTTTTTTACATAAATCTTATGTTTTTTATTAATGTATTTTCTATTTAATTTTTTTATAAATTTATTACTTGACAAATTACTTGGAGTGATCATAGGAGGAAACCTAATTTCCTAATATACGAAGCCCATCTCTTTTTCTATGCTCGTAGATTTGAGACGAGCATATATGTTAATGTTATGAAGATCGCCTTAGGGATGCACGGAGAGAGGATTAGAATGAAGTTAGAAGCTGCCCGCACTTGCGTTGACACATCGAATCATGCAGCAGCTGGTGCAAGTAATGATGTCACTGCTATTGCTCAGTTTGAGTCCAACACTTTAGTCATGTTAACATGGATGAGGATGATGCCACTTGATGATAAGGTCAGCGCTAGGGATAGAAAAACACAAGTGTTACTGAAAGTAATAAGCTCGGTGAACGCCATTCTTGCTGGTCTTTGCTGTTCGGCTTCTAAGATAAATTTAAACACAGAGACTGCGCTTGCTAGGGTATAAATGCTACTAGCTTACTCTCTGAAGACACGCGCATTGCAGTTATATTACTTGTGCTATATAAAAAGGCAATTTGCTAGCTTGTTGACCAAGTTTTAACTTTATCTCGTATTATTTGATAGTAAGCTAGCCGTTGTAGCTAAATTTTAGTTTTGGGACGCCTAGACGAAGCATATATGCTGGGGTTCATAATGAATATGTGTACACCATCAATGTGTGATGTGTCGGGCAAAAACTCATCCAACACAAAATACACGAAAAGAGACTTGACTCATCAAACGCATAATTAACTAAAACACACTTCCATAATTTAAACATTAACCAACAACATTCATTAAACACAATAACTAAAATTAACATCATGCACCAACAAAGATACTTGCCTTAGCTAGCTAATTAATTAATCATATTAATCCTAATAATATGCTAAATTAAACAGGTACCTCTGCAGACTCAAGAGGCAGAAAAGTTCAAAGTAACAAAAGGGCATCAGTTATCAAATTCAACCCTATAAAGCTCACTGAGCAATGTTAATAAGCAGCCACCTTTTGAGTATTCTCATCAGTCATCACTAAACGACAACACGCTCTTCATCGAAACCAATTTCAGCATCAGGTAATTAAAAGCTCACATCAAGCAGCTGCAGATGGATTTCGAAAACCAATAATCCCATCACCAAAGTGGCGCGGTAAATTAAGGACCAAATAAAATATGAAGATGTAAATAAAAACGAAACCGATAAACAAACAATCGATCAAAAGGCTCCTTCCTGTCATGGTAGGACAGAAGATTCCATTTCGATCGACAAAATATGTGACAAATGCCAGGACGTCACCAGAAACGGAGGCGCGTTGCTGTTTAGTTAATGTTGCGGGCTCGCGCCACGAACAGCCAAGTTCTTATGAATAATGGTTGCAATGAATGAACCATGTGGAGCTAAGGAATGTACTAAAGAGTTAAAATGAACCGTTTAAGTTTAGTATTGTTTATGGCGATTGCTACTTCGCAGATGCACACTAATATTATAGTAGTTTGTTTGGTTAATTTATAAGAAAATGAGAGAGAACTAAACTGATGATCAAGAGGTTTTCAAAAAGTTTACGTGGCAAACATGGTTAGGTATCTCGGGAGAAAAAAAAAAAAAGAAAAAGAGAGAAGGTTGGGTAATCATGATGATCTTCATCAATATTTTCCAGTGTGAACTTGACCTGACAGGGTAGCTGAAAACGCATGACTGAATTCGATCTGCACCCTCAGGCTTTGCCTTTTTTTTTTTTTTTTTTGCTTTTTTCTTATTCCAGAAAAATCCTAAAGGACCACAGCCATGCACACCAGTGAAAGTTCGCTAACGTACCGTAAATCAGTTTACAACGTTTTAAAAGTGTTGATTTATAGTGTTATATATCCATTGCGAACTTTAGTTGCAGAATGAAAATTTTTCTTTTACATACGTATAGTTCTGCTTGCGGTGCCCTAATTTTTTTTTTCCATACAGATATATTGTTGAATTGTGTGATTTAATAGAATCAGTTTCTAATGATATTAAAACACACGATTTTATAATTCATTGAAAATTAACCCTGTTAAGCTGCATAATTTAACAGTACCTCTAATAAAAAAAATTGAAGGTGCCAATGTTTGAACGCAATGTGTACCAAACGTTTGATTTGATGTTGAAAAAACTATTTAGCGCAAGAATGAGGGACAGACTTGTCAATCTGGACACACTCTGCATATGTATTTTTCATTTTATCGACTCTTCTAAAATAATTTGCAACTAGCTGGAAGTTGTTGAACATATTTGCCCGTTCTAGCGATTACTCAGTAAGTATAACTAACAACGGTGTTAGAACTTGAAAGAAGAAATTTTTGGGACAAAATAAATAAAGGCTGGTCACCATTGCAATTGGGTGAAAGAAATTAACTAGCTAGTTAGTGTCTGTTGCTGGTTACTATCTATGTTTGATTGATGACTTCTTGATTTGTTTTCATTCGACTCTCGCATTCAACTCAACAGACGCATAACCAATTGACAATGGTCCGATATTAATGAGAATCATGTCATTGAATACTCTACCGAGGCTTTATTTTTTAGGACATAGCTATTGGTCCATAAATCTAATTATGCGGATTATGGAATGGTCATACACAGAAGTGGATATTTAAGAGAAATTACAAAAGGGTTTTCAAATGGGGGGCATAAATAATTGAAAGGACTGTTGGGTATTAGCCGAAAAGTTCGAAACGTGAACTTGGGAGGTGGATGTTCAAGTTTGATTGTGGGGCCCAAACCTATATCAAAATTTACGTGGGATTATACTCGAGGTAATAGGCTTTCAATGTGATGGTAACATTATCTATTCATTATATGAATAATATAATAACTTTGATATATTTTAAAAATAAACTCTACATAACAATTTTTATAACGTGTGTTCCGTTATAATTATAGTGTCGTGAGATTCACACAATACTGTAGCTATAAAGGGACGCATGTTACGCAACATAATCCTATTTTAAAAGTTTCCTTTTAAAGAGCCAATTATCACGGACCGCAATCGTGACGCTCAAAATATTCGCTTGTACGTTAATATCGACAAGGTTGTGCTAATTGTGGGAGACGTGCTTCAGAGGCGTGTGTGTTGGGAAACATCATGGACTTAAACTCTTTGGAGTTCAGGCAGGCCGACCTGGTTGAGTTTAGGGAGCTTGTCGCTAGTCGAGGACTTAACGTGGAAGAGGCGTCTAGGCGAAGCCCTATACACACTGGTTGGGAACAAAAGTCGCTCTCCTGATGAGCCCAAGGCAGGGCGAAACCAGTCGATATTGTGCCACTTCCATGAGGCTTACTCTCGTAGTATGGGATGCGGGAGTGCTGCACGGGCTTGAAAACTCTCATCCCGTGACAAATGGTATTAGAGCCGCGCTTGCCATCTCTCAAAGCCCTCGTTGCGAGCTCGCCAAGCGCTCCAATGCCGCACTACGCAGGTCCCCGCCCTTTCAAACACAAGGGTCGATAAGCGGGGACGAACAGGTGGGTTCTCACACCCCCAAACGTTCGCACTGAGGCCGACAGTGTCTGCACGTGGGTCCTCTCCCCAGATTGAGGACGAGTAGGCAGGGAGTTAATGGGCTAGATGGTCAAGCCGATCTTCACGTTTTTGCGTGAAAGTGCACATTTGCGAGGCGTACTTTGCATGCACGAGGACATGCATTGTTATGGCGGTGTGAGAATGTCACGAACCGCAATCGTAACGCCCAAAATATGCGCTTGTACGCTAATATCGATAAGGTTGTGCTGATTGTGGGAGACGTACTTCAGGGGTGTGTGTGTTGAGAAACATCATGGACTTAAACTCTTTGGAGTTCAGGCAGGCCGACCCGGTTGAGTTTGGGGAGCTTGTCGCAAGTCGAGGACTTAACGTGGAAGAGGGGTCTAGGCAAAGCCCTATACACACTGGTTGGGAACTGAAGTCGTTCTCCTGATTAGCCCAAGGTAGGGCGAAACCAGTCGATATTATGCCACTTTCACAAGACTTACTCTCGTAGTATGGGATGCGGGAGTGCCGCACGGGCTTGAAACCTCTCATCCCGTGACACAATGCTATCAAGCCAAATCAAAATGCCTGAAAAATGAATGCATTGTCTCCTTCCCTTGGTGAGAAGCAGAAACTACATATCCACACGTAGATTTCAGCCATTTTTCACCGCATAGACTCGGGCAACTTCTCCTCTGTCTTCAATGTATGGTGTCACTGCCTCTGTCGACTCCTCCATTAAACCTCCAAAGACAAGGCCAATATCAAAAGAAGGAACAAGAAGTACATCTTCCCAATCCCCACGACCATGAAGAACCATCTATTGACTACGCACGTTTCACATCTTTCTTACATAATCGAGATAATTCATCAAGACTTACCCCATGGAAAGGCACTCCGGATAATCATGGCAATTCAAGCTTGGAACCATACTCAGCTAGCTACTTCACATGCTATGTACAGATTTTCGCAACAAGCTATGTTTGCCATGCCCAAAATATTAATTGGTTGAATTGTAATACCGTTCCATTTACTCAGCTTATAAAGGCTCTTCTGAAATATTGAATAATTTTGTTATTAGTAGCGGCTGATTCATGAATTATGCAGCATTTCGAAATTACAAGTTTTAATTTGCACTTCTGGGGATTGAAAGTTCACAAAAATATTTTCGAACTCAGTTAGAGATGCTGGGGATCGAATCCTGTAGCTCTCGCGTGAGTGCGAGCGTTCTACCAATAGAGCTACATTTCCAACGTTGTCTTAGAAAACAGTCAATTAAAATATCGACATGGCAAGTGGGTATTTTTGGTCGGGTCAACAGCGTATTCATGGTGAAACAAATTGACAATAATGGGTGAAGTTGAAACATGAATGGACAACACTTGCAAAATATTTTATAAGGAAGATGGTAAGGAGCAATGCAAATGCCGGTGGATTTATTCATACTGAAAAATATGAGAAGAGATCTAGTTTGGATTTGTTCGCTGGCAATTTGGCATCGTGAATTTGCTTTATTCTCGTCGAACGATCCGAAGACAAAACGGCAAAATGAGCAACACGCATGCATTCTGCATTCGATCCGCATCAATTCCAACTAAAACCCACCAAACTTCACTTGAAAAGCTTGTCCATTCTAATTTAAGCATTGACAAAATACGAGACTGTTTGCTTGATTATTTAGATGTAATTATTCAAATTTATGTAAAAAAAAATTAAGAAAAAAGCGGTTGATTGAAATGCTTTTAGAACTAAATTCTAAATATATATAACTATCAGAGATAATTTAAAATTATGAACTAATAAAACAGCAGGTTTATTTATTTATTTATTTTTTCAATGAGACTATATAAAAAAATAAATTTAGGAAAATGTACTTTTAAACACAAATTTAAATCATACATAAGTTCTGAAAATTATTCAAGAAACTTGAACGAAGAACAAAGTCTACATGATTAACTTCATTTTTATTTGATCTTCTAGAATTGGAATTAGATCTCACCATTTTAGCTAGATCTGTACTATATTAATCATAAGCCTTATTCCAAAATCTAAATTTCACTAATTGAAGGGTTCCAACTAGATAACTAAGGTTCAAGAATGACAAACTTTAAAGATTTGGGTGCTCCTATTTATAAGTAAAAACTTAGTGCAGTTGTGAAATCACAAACCAGCCCCTCCGACAGAAGTGATTGAACGAATCCAAGCTAAAAACAAAAACAAAAACAAAACAAAATAGCATCCAATTCCAATTCCAATAATAAGAGTGGCAGGCAGGCGAGGCAATATCCTCCTCTAAAATAAATTAAATCACAAAGTCACCGAATACCGCGCTCACACATTGAAACAAACCTTCCCAAACAAACGGTCCAGATCCGGTCTTTGTTTCCCCCAGCTTGCTCGATCTTTAACACCACCCCTTCTTCCCCCACCAACTGTATATAAAACCCCTCCTTTTCCTTCGCACCGCTCTCATTTCAACCTCCTTTGAAAAATAAAAAACAACAAAGCTTCTTCTTTTTTTTTTTTTTCCTTTTTGCAAAACCGATTCATATCTCTCTCGCGTTACATTTACAATGTCCACGACGGAGAAGGAGAGAGAGACTCACGTGTACATGGCCAAGCTCGCCGAACAAGCCGAACGTTATGAAGGTCTCATTTTCATTCCTTTATCCAATGATCCGCCATGCCGTTGTTGATTGTATTGGATTTATTATTGCAACCAGTAATGCTGCCCATGCAAACTGATGTAACAATCTTGATTACATCATTGTTCCATAGTTTTTTAATATATATATATATGTGTATAATATTTGAAACATATGATAATGATATAATACGTCATATCAGTTTGCAAGTATAATGTCTACGTGATTATTTTAAACGTTCTATTATTATTATTATTATTATTATGATGTGGGTTTACGTGGGTGCAGAAATGGTTGAGAGTATGAAAAAGGTTGCCAAGCTTGGCTGTGAGATGACAGTGGAGGAGAGGAATCTCCTGTCCGTGGGGTACAAGAATGTGATTGGTGCAAGGCGAGCTTCGTGGCGTATTATGTCTTCAATAGAGCAGAAGGAAGAGTCTAAGGGAAACGAGCACAATGTGAAACTAATCAAGGGTTACCGCCACAAGGTAGAGGAGGAGCTCTCCAAGATTTGTGGTGACATTTTGACCATCATTGACAAGAACCTGATCCCTTCTTCCACTTCTGGAGAAGCCACCGTTTTCTACTACAAGATGTGAGTCATTCGCACCAATATTATGGTAGATTTCTTTATGCCTCCATTATTTTTTACGAAGGTCAGTGTCTGTTCATGCCGTTGATTGACTTACACACACACAATATGCAAAAGGGTTATCTAATAGGAGAATGGTCGGGGTTGAGTAATTGTTCCTTTTTCCGGCCTCTTGTGCAAGTGGCGACATATAAGTTGCGGGCACTCTAATTAAATTGCTTGGCCGAGATAGGGTCTAAGACGAGACTCTGAATCTTGCATTTTACATCATTTGCTTTAAGCATATGGAATGGAATTGTTGGCATATGAATTTAAGAATTTTTGCAGGACATTAAGAATTCTATGCTTTATTGCGTGTGATTGTAATTTCATTATTGATTTCAATTCAGGAAAGGCGACTACTACCGGTATCTAGCAGAGTTCAAGGTTGACCAGGAAAGAAAAGAGGCAGCTGAGCAGTCGTTGAAGGGCTACGAGGCACGTCCACTAGGCATCTATTTCACAAGCATATATAAGTGTTGCGCATATTCACATTCATCAAGCATTGTTTAATTCTCTCATCCGGTGATGTTCCCTTCCGCTTGATGTTGTTGCCTATTTATCCTTGTAGGCTGCATCTGCCACTGCAAACAAAGATCTTCCTTCGACCCACCCGATCCGTCTCGGCCTTGCTCTCAACTTTTCAGTGTTCTACTACGAGATCATGAACTCTCCTGAAAGGTACGGTCGTCTGTCGTTATCTAAGGCTATTGAATCCTAGCAGCATAGTTTGCTCAACCCTTTTGACGATTTATTCTGTTTCCAAAATATGCAGAGCGTGCCATTTGGCTAAACAAGCTTTTGATGAGGCAATTGCAGAGCTGGACACCCTAAGTGAGGAATCATACAAGGACAGCACCCTAATTATGCAGCTGTTGAGAGACAACCTCACTCTCTGGACTTCCGATTTGCCTGAAGATGGAGGTAATGCATATACGTATGTTGTAGACTGAAGTTGCTGAAATTGATTGATCAGGAACCACCACTCTGTGAGCTGGTCATTTTATCATAGCAGCAATAATGGATTTCGCTTGCTGTTTTGATTTCCTATATAACATAAGAATATGATTTCCATTAATGTGTATGCATCAAAGCATTATCTTAAAGTACGTCCTGCATCCATGCACAGGTGAAGAAAACTTTAAAGCTGAAGATTCCAAGCCAGCTGCTGAAGCCGAGGTATGTTTTTGTTATGATTCATTTTGTTCCCGTAGCAAATTGTTTTTGCCCTCTAGCCATGTTGATCTGGAATTGGTTTAGCAGCATTGAGGAGGAGGCTGGAAGTCCAACCCATGACAATTGGAAGTTCAACTACTTTATATACGTGGCATCATTCAGCTTTTATCCCAATAGGATTGGATAGAAAATTGTATTCATTTTATGAAAATGATGCCTACTCATCTTTCTGAGTCCTGGCAAAACAGATGATAAATTCCATCCGCTGTTCTTTCTTTTCCATTTTCCATTTTATTATTTTTCCCTTTTCTCCTTTGCTTATTGTTCTCTCGTATAAACTGTCTCAAAAAAAAAAAAAAAAGAATGGAATCTTTTCCTTCCACTGCTTACAGTATTGTTTCGCTTCTTCCGTGATCACTTCTACAACAATGCTTATCTAATTATACATGGTACCACACCACACGTGGCTTAAACAGTTCAATCAAATTCACCGAAAAAGAAGGTCAAAAATGGAACACAGCACAATTCCCTATTTGGGCTGTGGATTTGAATCACTGCTTTGTATGAGAGCTTCTCTTTCTATTCTTTCCGGGTACGAGGTCTCCCGCGTTAATGTGCTTGTATCATGATCTGTTATATAGAGTCAGATTATTTGCAATTGTAACAAAGCTACTTGATTTGCTATCCCCTTTTAATCAGTTGCTAAGGATTTTAATACATCAAAGTGGGATCTGTCAGTGGACTGAAAAAGCTCTGCCTAGCTATGTTATTTATCCCCAGTCACCACAAGACATTCCCCTTTGCCACTTCAATTAGGGAGTTTCCAGGGCTTCATCCGTATAAGTCAAACGCATCAGATCGGGCAATTAAACAAAAGAAAACTTTCAGTCACGAATAAAACAGTCAGTTGAATAGGTGAATGAATCTCCTTCAAGGGGATTCAAAAACTAAGTTAATAATGACAAAGGTTTGATATATACATTTGTTTAGCCTAATTTATCCCTTGCCAACATAAGTTGCAATTCTTTTATATGTAAGGTTTTGATGAAGCTAACAAGCGAATCCCATGCACTAAGCCCATATTCGGTTATCAAAATTGAAAGGAGAGGAGAGGATGAGTATGGAAAGGAGAGAGGAAAAGAAAATTAGGATAAAAGAAAGTCAATCTCAATTTTGTTCTCCAATTTGATATGGAATTCATCTCCTCTGCCTTGTTTCCTCTCCTGTCCAAAACATAATATTCTTATGCAACATGGCTTTCACGGTTTTATTTTACCGCTGAAAGAGAAATAGCGAATGCCTCCAAGGGCAACTACTATGAATCACATCAAATTCTAAAGCAATGCTATGCTATCCTTAGCTTGGGCCTTGATTTCTATGAACATTCTTAAACACAATCAAGAACATTACCACAAAAAAGGAACCTATGACAAAATATACCAACCTATAATAAATATATACACATCACAATAGCCTATTAAGATTCTTCCTTGTCAAAGTAACTTTGTGGCAAGCAAAAATCTTCCTCGTGATTCAGGATTTCCATCTCCTCATCATCTGGTTTCTGAATTTAGAAAAGCAAGCTTAGCAAGAAACTTACAGTTTCTTAAAAGAAAGAGGGAAAAAGCAAACACAAAACCAAAATCAACAGCAGAATATGTAATACTGAAAAGTGAAAATTAAACAGAATCATGTACTTCTAAATTTTTAGCTTTCTTTCTTTATTTATTCCATTCACTGTCTCAGCTATGCAACTTCCTAATGAGCAGAACCACTTGCGATTTTGCCAATATACACAATCCTCACATTAGGATTGTCATACTCCCCAGTTACACATACCCAGTCCTGTGTTAATGGACATTTTAACTGCTTATCTAACTTAATCAAGACTATGTGCAGCTGTGCATAGGCATGTTATAGCAATATGCGAACTGACCTATTTGTAGTAACTAATTCAAATTAGATCCAAAGTTACACTTACCGACCTAAAAGGGACCTAAAACAACTAACAGATTACTAACTAGAAGTCCATTTTCACTATTTCCAGTTTTACTATTAAGCTAGCTAGTGAAATGATTGTACTCTTCAATTGTTAAATTAATAAAGTACCAGCATATCCAGGTTGTAGAATCGATCCAGCAACTGCAAAACCTCATCTGGAGCGAAGTTTCGGTCAAATCTGCAATAAAAAGGTTGGCCGAGTGAAAAAAAAAATAAAAAAAAGGCAAGATTTACTGAAATCTAACTAAAACCTTGGACAAGTTATATGAAAGCATAAACATGAACCAAAACAAACCTTCTTCGCAAAAATTCCATGAGACCATAAAGGACAAAATGACGATGTATACCTGCTCGAAACAAAATTTTGATAATGTTATGCATTTTTCCAAACAGAAAGCACTGACTTGAAGACGCAAACTTCCTTTCACAAAATAAAAACTAGAGACACATTTAAATCGCACGATTATGAGCTGATTATAAAATTCCCATAACATGACGTGAGCTACCTGAGTTGGAACTTTACAAGCCGTATAATAGCCAGCAAGTTTGGGCACAAGATTCAGTTTCAGATAAAAAGGTGGAAACGGCAGCAAGGATTCCAGCTAATATAGATAAGAGTTACTAACGAATTTTATTTATTTATATTACTATCTGACTATCTTAGGGGATTCCATTCTACAGCAGCTCAATCGAAAATATGTCCCCATTAAATTTTTCCATGTAAAATCTGCGTGTTTATACTTAAAATATTATGTTTGAAGGCAGGCAGTTTTGTCGGTGTATTTTGTCATAATCAAATTCACAGAAGTAAAGACAGACAAAAAGCGTTTAATTTGGATATCTATCTTAAATAATAAAAGGAGAAGAGGGAAAAAAAAAGAGTGAACGTGCCTCGAAGCTTGACAGGAGGGTAAACCTCAAGAGCTTCCAACAGTCTGAGCTCCAATTCAACCTGTGATTGCTCCTGATTAAACCACCATTCATCAAACAATAGCACACATTTGAATCAACGATCATTTCATCATTAATATTACACAGAGAGAGAGAGTTGACGGAGACCTTGGGAAGAGAAGAGGCAGAGGACGGGGGAGCCTTGCATGGCGAGTGTACAGACATTCCATCTTGCTCTTCTTCTCTTTCTTTCTCTTTTACTTTCTCCTTGTCTTTCTCCCTGCCTCCACCACCGTCCACACCCATCTCCGCCCTCTTCTGCTCACAAAACGACGCTGTTTTTGCTATTGCTGTGAAGTACGATTCCGATCTCGCCGGACTCTGCATATGATAAATACAAAGTAATTTGGGCAATTTTCCTGGGCTAGGGCTTCACGTTTTACAGGGTGATCCGGAAACAGAAAATCGGATTGGGTTGCATATAATTGGGCCTGCTTAAACGAGCTCATCCTAATTCCCACTGAGCTATATATCCAGCCCAGCCGACGCTCAAGTTTACATAAATCACAATTCACAAACACACGGAAAGCCATAATTGTCATTCTCATTTCTCTGTGCGATCCTTCGTATATAAACTATAATAACGGAACCCGTCGGAAAAATATTGTTTCTGAAAATTACTCTAATTAGAGTGATAAATAATTATTGCCTGGTACCCATCGAAATCATAAGATGATGATTGATTATTACAGTTTGTATTTATTTATTTATTTTATCTTTGCGTGGGTTGTTTGTTAATTGATTCACATCCTCCATAATGCGTCATAATTCCTATATATAAACAGTTAATGCACCACTCCTCCAGACTGCAGCATACGTAATGCATCATGCTCCCTTTCATCTTCTTCACTTAATTTTTTTTTTTTTTCCGTTTCTTAAATCGCCAGATGCCAATAACCATTGATATTTTGAATTAGTTTCTTTTTTTAAAAAAAAAAATTGGTATAAAACCTGCCATGATATATATCTCATCGCAAAAACCATGGCAACAAATTAAAGTGGCCTTTTTCTTTCGAGCGGCGGTTGATAAGATGACATTTTAGCTAACAAAGCACCTAACATTTCGTAACTCATTCACCGACAGGCACTTGATGGGTTTCGTCACATCTCCCTTGTCCAATTACTTCAAAGGGTCGAATTTGTTACGTGCTAACTATTTTGGGAGTAGTTGCAAGTGAATTGATAACTAGGGCAGGATGTGGCACATTTCACAATGCCATCTAATTATCACATTTATGAACTTCATTGGCAAACCCAATTCACCAGGGAGACAGTTTTGATGCGCAAGGCAAAATTATTGAGTTCACCTTTGTGGTCTCGTTAGTCTTATAATTTGTAGACTTTTTCTTCTTGACCATGGATTAAAATACACCTGGGTCTCATTTATAGTCGACGACTTACATTTATTTTGAATGCACACATATTTTACTATTATTTATTTATTTATTATATTATTGATATAGTATAATAAATATATTTTAAAATTTCTTAAATAAATTTAATAAGTTCTTTTAAAGTATATATTCGTTTAAGTTTTTTTCAGACATATATTCATTTAAGTTTTTATTGATTGCAGTCTAAATTTGAGTCCAAATTTATATTCTCGTAGCATTAACAGGTAGAAATTACTTCACATTATAATTTTTTCAATAATATCACATTGATAAAAAAATTTAGAAATAACTTATGAAAACTGAATTGAAAACTCGCCTGACATAAAAAAAGATTTTTTTTTTTATTTTTTGATGAGGACATGAAAAATTATTTAAAAATAATAACAGTTAATAAAAATATTATGTAATACTTTTTATCCAATTAATATTTTAGTCCATTTAAATTAACAAATACAATTTATCCAAAAGGTTTTTGCCTCGTATAATTATTATTTGTGTTGTATGCCACGATATTGTCATGTAGTGTATCAGAGTATTTACGCCATACTAAGAAAAAAATCTTGTACTTAGTTAAAGTTATAAAATTCCCATTTCAGTAGTTCGGTTTATTTTCGACCCTTTAATGTTACCGGGAAGTTTTTAGAGGGAATTTCAAGTAAAAGACAAAAGTAACATAAATCGAATCAAAACTTGCAAAGCTAACGCCACTCCCGTCATCATCATCGTCTTCGTCTCTCTCAATTTGAACAACTTATTGAACGAGCCGGCCCGTTTATTATTACCAAAAGATTCTTCTTCTTTCTCAAGACTGCTGTTTGTTCGCATTTACGCAACCTTTAACTTCAGTAGCTCATTTTAATCGGCTTTGAACTCTACAAGCTTATATATTATCGTCAGTTTGGTTGCTATATATATAATTTGATAATTTCTCTCCGTTATTCCCGTTTCAGGTAAGCTTAGAGCCCTCGAGATAACCGTCGTTTTAAAATCCCATTAGACAAAAACAAACCCGCCAGCTTATTATAATGAACCCGAACAAAAATTCACTCTTTTTTGATTGTTTTATTTTCATTTGCAGTTAATGGCTTCAATAGCTAAACCAGTTCAGTACCCGATCAAAACTCCTCGTATCTCTTCTCTCTACTTGTCGAGCACTAAAGTTTGCTGTTCTAAAGTACCTAACAGTAGTCGGTCACTGACTTCAAATGCCGCGCGCCTGCTGGGATTTTCGCCGTTGCCGGAGAAGAAAGAATCCTCCCCGGGAGTTAGCTTTTGCGGTGAGCCATTGAAATTTTCGGGTTGGAGCCGGCAGATAAGAAGGAGAGGCACCGTTGACTTTCCGGTTGTTTCAGCTGCTGCGGCGGATGCTGATGGTCCTGCTTATGAGATTGAGATTGAGATTGAAGTTTCTGACGGGTGGTTAATCAAACCTCTTTTCATTTTTTCTCTTTTTAATGTTTGGCTGCTGAGACAGTGAAGTATACGATCATATGATAAGAGGAAGAAAGTTCTGGTGCTTTTTATATTTTTATGTTATTGTTTGACTGTGATCAATTTCAGAGTCAAAATAATTTTATTTTATTCATTCTTTTTCTTTTTTCTTTTTCTTTTTTTTTTTAAATATGACTGCAGATATGCAAAGCCATCAAAGAGCCTTGGTGAGAGATTTCCCGCACTGGTCACTGGCTTCTTTTTCTTTATGTGGTAATTAAGCTATTACATTTGGATAATCATGATGGAATTTGGTTGCTCGATTGAAGGGAATCTATGACTTGTAATTATTTTACGTCTGAACGCTATATAATGCTCATTTTACGATAAGCATATATGGTTTAGCTTGTTTTGGTGTTCCTCTTATACCAGTTCAATTAATCCCTAAGCCATTTTTAATCTTTTTCCTGTGCAGGTACTTCTTAAATGTCATCTTCAACATACTCAACAAGAAGGTCTACAATTATTTCCCATATCCTTAGTATGTTATCTTATCCAAGTGGATGACTTGAATCCTTTGTTACACTCGCATATTTCATCCCAAACTTTCCTTATTAAATTTTATCCCCTGCACAATTAAAAGAGAAGTTTTCCTCTTTCTGCAGCTTTGTTTCAGTTGTACATCTTCTAGTTGGTGTCGTGTACTGTCTGGTCTCTTGGACCTTTGGTCTACCCAAGCGTGCTGTAAGTCTCAGTTTCAGTTTCTTACTTGCTTCTTTAGCTCCATAAGCCACACTCTGGCCTGCCTAAGCGACATAATTTTCTTTTGTACATAACCAGCCAATTAATAAGGAGCTCTTGGTAATATTGACTCCGGTTGCATTCTGTCACGCCCTTGGACATGTCATGTCCAATGTATCATTTGCCGCTGTGGCTGTATCTTTTACCCACACCATTAAAGGTAGAGCAAAATGCATGTTGCGCATGCTAATTTTATTTGATATTCATTGTATCTATTACTCTTGTCCACAGGGAAATGTAGTAATTGATTAAGACATTGATAAGTCTCAGCAGGCGTTTATATTCTTTTAAGAAAGATAGATGATCCTTACTAAATTGAGAGTGATGGTTTATGCTCTCTAACAATTTTCCTGCATTATTTCAAAGCTTTGGAGCCATTCTTCAATGCTGCTGCTTCTCAGTTTGTTTTGGGCCACCAGATTCCCTTGTCTCTGTGGTTATCGTTGGCTCCTGTTGTTATTGGTAACCATCAGATTCTCTTCATTGATAAAGAACATTTCAATTTAACTGAACGAACCTCTCATGTGAGATAAATTATTGATACCATGTATATATATGTATATACATTGTGAAATCTTCATGCATGCTTTTTACCTACTGACTGTACCTGTTAATTTAAGGTGTATCGATGGCTTCACTGACTGAACTTTCTTTCAACTGGACGGGTTTCATTAGTGCAATGATTTCAAACATTGCATTTACATACAGAAGTATCTATTCAAAGAAAGCAATGGTATGATTCACAGGTGTGATCCTCAGTATTTTTGGCTTTCTACATTGTTAATGATGACTCAAATGATCTGGGTACATTTGAAAGCTCTTTAGCTTATTGTATGGAGCTCAATGACATAGCCTGTTGTATGAGTCTGACAGAAAGAAAGATACTCCGTCAGAAAACGACCAATGTTCATGATCTGTTTTTTAGCCATTGGTTTTCCTTGTTGTTAGACATTCAGATTTGAATCATTCTTTGATTAGACATGCAATTGAGTCCATGATACCGATGGAATCTTTTTGAAATAAGTCTTAATAAAATTTCATGAACGACTACTTTGAGATAAGATATGTCCAATGAGAATTTCCTGGATGACTTTGAAACAAGATTGATTATGTATACGCAATACTGATCAGCATCTCTCTCGTTCAGTATCAGACTACTAAGCTCTTTCCTTTTGTGTTATTTTATCTTTGTTCCTGACAATTTTTTTTTTAATTTTTTCCTCTCTTTTGGTTCTTTCAATTTAACAGACAGGTATGGACAGTACAAATGTGTATGCTTACACTTCAATAATTGCCCTCTTGTTCTGCATACCACCAGCAGTACTTGTGAGTTTCAAGCCACCAACTGAGAATCTTAACATTCTTTTCCTTTCAAACCATTTTCATTGTAACCCTTATTTGGCCTAAAACATGAACTCAGATTGAGGGCCCCCAGCTTATGCAATATGGTTTTAAGGTTGCAATTGCCGAGGTGGGACTCTTCAAGTTTTTGTCTGACCTATTTTGGATCGGAATGTTCTATCATCTGTACAACCAGGTAGGCCATGGCAATAAGAAACCTGAGGTCTTTGATAGTTGGAATACGTTAATTCACCTTACAGAATTGCTGTTGACTTCCTGCACTTCCCTGTTCGGTGCTTAACATTTGCAGCTGGCTACGAACACACTGGAACGGGTTGCACCACTTACACATGCAGTTGGCAATGTGTTGAAACGAGTTTTTGTTATCGGATTCTCCATTGTGGTATTCGGTAATTACTTCACTGCTTCTTTCCATGATTTGTATGCAGACATACATCTGGAATTCAGTAGTAATAAAAGGTTTTCTTGGCAAGCACAGTTTTGTGGCCATCAAGTTTCCTTGGTTATCAATATTATTGCAGCCATCAGGAAACCAGAATTTTGGATGGAGAGCCTTCTATAATTTAGCTCTGACCATCCTGAATTGTAAATGGTGAAGTCACCTTTAGGAATGATATGGTTGAGCTAACTTCTGATTCTTATTGACATACACCTTGTAGGCAACAAAATCTCCACACAAACTGGGATTGGTACTGCAATAGCAATTGCAGGCGTTGCCATCTACTCTCTCATAAAGGCAAACATGGAAGAGGAGAAACGAGTAAGATTTAAAAAGTCCAGACTCTTTTTTGTGTGATGTAGTTGAATAAATAATCGACAATGACACAACTTTAATCTTAACAATTGGAAGTTTGATCAATATTTGTAGCTTGTGAATAAGCCACCCTGAAAACAGCTTATGCTTTCAACATTCACACATGGGCAAACGCTACAGGTTTTGCAGTACCGTTTAGTTAGAGACTCTGCTTCTGATCGTAATTTTTCTTTACTGTTTCAGAAAGCTGCTTTGGCTGCTGCCTCGTAGGTGGTACAACAACAATTCTAGTGCAGAACCAAGTGCATTTATTAGCAATAAAGGACATCCTCGTACAAAAGCGGGGTGTGTCTACAAAACAGGATCTTACAGAGCTAATGATGGTTACATTTTGACCTCTCCATTTGAAAAATCTCTTAGGAAGCATAGAGAAAAAAAATAAGTTCAAATCTTAAAGATGGATTCATCACTGTGAGAAGATTTATCCATGAACCCTGTTATTGATAGTGGTTTCTATGCATCAGCTGAGGTGCAAGCAAATGGTATTGTTCAATCTAAATGTGCACACAAGTGGGATTTATTTTTAAAAAAAAAAGTGTCAAAGAACCTACGACACAATATCCAGAAATGAAATTAAACTACGAATTATTTTTACCGACAACACAATAACTAAAAGCAAATCGAGATGGCTTTAATTTTATTAAGCCAATATTCATTATTATATCATTTGCAACAAGGAGAACGCTTTACTTTTGTTTAAAACATGACCGTATCCGTCTAGTCTTACGCCTTATTTTGCAACATGCTGTATGAAAAAAAAAATCATAATTATAAAATAAAAATTAATAATATATAATAAACATAATCTTTAAATAATAATATTAGCAAAATTAGTAAAAAATTCTAAACTTTTATCATAAAATACAAAATCAAATCAACTTTATTTTTAAATTACAACAATTAATATTTATCAAATACTTTAATCTCATGACTTTTTAAATTACAACCTTATTCTCATAAGACCTTAGACCAGTTACATGCATCAACATTCAATTCTTCATCGTTGTCAGAATCAGCCAAAAAGAAATGCAAAAGAGTTACAAAGTAACAACAGCAATGCATAAGTACAATCCACTGGCGAAGTTAGCGCTGCCCCTTGAGCAACAAAGGGTTTGCAGCAAGCAATATGACAAATCCTATCCAATATAATAATGTGCCACAATCAAGTATTCCATTCTCAGTTTTCAGTTTGGTATTTCTAACATGTGACAACTTTTTGGACGTTTACAAAATTCCGTTCGGGCACACAAAGGCATCTCTGACATCTAGTCCAGCTGGTAATTATTCTATGGCTACAAAATAAAGGAATACAAGGAACGTCCTACTATACCATAAGGTCACAAACTTACAACTACATTTTGGGAAACAGTGGGGGAAGCAAAACCCAAGCCTCAAATAGATAACCCATTCGACTATAGTGTAGTTCCACCTGCCAATTGAGCTAAATAAAAAGGCTACTGGCAGAACAACAAAACAATAATAAGGCTGAAACAGCTGAGAAAACATTATCTGCTGTAAATAACTTAAATTTATCTGAAATGGCACAACACTTATTAGTCAACATCTGGATATCTATTGGATCAACATTTCGTTGCCCTTTTGGATTAGCTCAAAAAGCACAAAAGAATGAAAAACAGAAAGGGAAAAAAATAAGAATAAAACTATGGCTAACCCTTCACTGTGCCAAATACTCAAAATTGCAAAAGTGTCAGTTAATTTACAAACACAGGAGAAGGCTCACATGAAACTAAAGCTGGAATTATGTGAAATTTGGCCAACCCTGTCATCAATCAGAACCGAGATCTCCAAGTCTAATGAGAAGCAAGCACTGTAAAAACAAGAAAAACAAATACCAAATATAAATAAAGCCTGATTGATTCAATATTATCCAAAATAACTAAGTATTTTTCATTAGTTTTGTTCAAGGTTATATGTTGAGCATAATGACAACACTGCATATGACAATGTTCCTGAAAATAGGAAGATTGAAGAACGTGAAACGTGAAAACAAGACATGTTCAACAAAACATTCGACCAAAGAAGTAAGAGATACTTCAGCATCAAAATTTTAAATTAGTTAGTCTAAGCAATTTACAGAAATAAACTCATATGAAGTCAACTAAAATTAATCATCTAGGCAACATGAGGTGCTCTCCGCCCAGCTTTCTTGAAGTTCATGCACTCAACCATGCATTAGAACTTACCCATCATGTATAACGAGTGCTGTAATCAAGATTAAACAGCATGTTCTTGCGATTCTCTGTGTTCATTCGGATATCAAACATTTTAGCCTGGGCTTCCACCCGGTCATTACTTTCCTCATCCATCTCTCGCACACATCGCCTTCTGACCTTTTTAAGAGTTTCTTTTGAGGGTGCAAATCCAGCATTTACCTGCAAACAAATCCATAACACATGTATTAAATTTTTGCTGCTACAACTCAATTAAAAGAAACGCAAATCACTCAATCACTCATAAGCAAAAAAAGGAACTCACCATCTCATCAATTACAGAGAGAGCAGCCTTTTGATCTCGGTTGGTAAGATGGGCGTCAACAACCAAAGAATATGACATTGCATTCGGTTTGACACCCAAACTTACTAAATGCTCAAACACCCTTGAGGCTTCAAATGTCTGCCACAGGAGAAGCTCATGAACTTTCAAAATTAGACTCAACATACCAAACATGCAAATTAGTTTAATCATGTGATACATAAGTGGTTTATGTGTCCATGCAATGCTTATGCAGATTACTACAATGCACCTACCCTGAACAGAGGTTTTACTATTATTTGAAGAATAAATAAAGAAAACACCCTTCAACAGCACAAGTCTCCTGGCTGTGAATTTATTCTTTAGAGTGGGATAAGAATGCAGGGATAGCTGTAACATGCATTCTCACCAAGCATGCAAAACATGTGTGTTTGTCAGATGGAGAGCAATAGGGAGATCCAAGTATGCACCTTTTTAAGCTTCCCAAATGCATATATTAGAGCGTTATAGGAGTGAATATCAGGGGTCAACCCAAAAGAAGAACCCATTGCCTCAAAGGTTTGGTAGGCACGGTCAAGGTCCCAAATATTAGCACAACCTAAAATTACACAATTGATAGCAGCAACGGATTTGTAAGGAGGATCTGTGCGGCTCAAATTCTCAAGTTGAAAATACACCTGGAACAATATTTGATATAGAATTAGCAACAATCCCCGTTTGTATGTTAAATTGATAAAAGATATTCAGAACCTAACTACATAATTAACACAAACTGTATGTGCAATTTCTCTTCCAAAAGAATGCTAAACATGCAATATTTCCACATTAAATATATAAAACTTGAACTACAACAATAAGTTTGATAATAAAAAATATAATTAAATTACTATAGCTTTTCATTAAAAATTACACATTGAATCATAGTCCACATAAAAGACTGCAATCTCAATATTCCTTTTTCTTAGGAACCCACAAGCTACATTCCAATTATTATTATTTACTTATCACGAAAAGTTATAATCATGGCAATGCCAGATGCTGATATAAGCAAAAAAAGCTTTGTGGGATGTTAACCATGCCTAAACCCTGACGCATAGATGACCCAAATAAACAAACAACGAAAAAGAAAAAGAAAGAAGCTGTAGAATAACACCTCCATTTTCCAAATAGCCCATAACAAGACAGGAAGAGAATATTAATAGTAATGATATGTATGTGTGCTCATTGCACATCCATCACATTAGCTCAAAATAACAAATTTTGTTGAACAATAATGTGCATGTAGGTGCTTTGAGCTTTATTTTACAAGACTCCATTGGATAATAGTAATAGAAGAAAAGACATACTTCTATCCATAAAATTGGGAAAGACAGGCCTGATACCTCTCAAACTTATGCATTCAAATCAGAAATAGTCTGATAATAAATAATCTTAACTAATAGATGACTTGCTAAAAGTTAGACACGATACAGTCTGATTGATGCCGAATTATTAATGACATACCGAATCCAATGTCTCAAAACCCTTTCTGGAGCAGGCCACAACCAATGGATATAAGGAGGTAAAGGGAGAGAACATTTCTTCCATGTCCATGATGGAATCACCATAGGCAGTCTCAAATTCATTCAAGGTGCTAAAAGCCCTTTCTAGATCTCCCATTGATGCATGGGCATATATTTTTCCGAGATAAGATTCAGGGTTAGGGACCTTCTTTTGCCTCAAAGAGCGCCGTAGGACCGCCCATGATGCATCCAATAGTTTTTGATTGAAGGTCCTACCTGCAGTTCCAAGCACTGACACAACCAGTCCTTCATCTACAGAAAGCAGAACAGGAGGCCTTGCATTCTCACCACGCGCCATCCATCTGGCCAAGAATTCCAGAGCATAAAACGCTAACTCACTGTTATCTTCTTGAACTGCAACTTCTGCAATAATGTTGCACATGTTCCAGGTAGGACAAAGAGCTTTATTTTGATCCATTGTCTGGTAATACGCATAGGAGCAGAGTCACTTAAACAAATAAATAGCAAAAAGTAGACCTCCCTTCATGGAATGGCTCAAGTGTGAAAGAATTCAATCATGTACCTTGCACTTCTTAATGATGGATAACAGTGCATCCGGCCTTCGCTCATCAACACAGCCCCGCACGCATTCAGTAAACACATTCATAGACAGCATATAACCAGATTTCAAAGCCATATCTATATATTTCAAGGCAGAATCAATCTCGCCCTTTGAGAACAGCAGGCTAATAAGTAAGTCATATGTCTCATCATCAGGCAGAGAATCCTTCCCTCCTTGCAGCATCCTGATTAGAATAAAGTCAAGGATAATGCATTACACAGTAAAACTAACATCTAAGTACTCATCTGTTGCAAGTACATGATGGTATACAGATGACTTCAGAAACTAAAAGGAAATGCTAGGGACCAAACCCAGTCAAAACACATGAGCATTATATTTTATTATTATAAACACTATAATATATAAAACACATTTAATCTGAAGAGAAAGCAGACCGTTGGAGCCACTTCTGAGCAGCCTCTGACTCTCCAGCCTGGTGCATGGCCTTGAGGACCAAATTATAAGACGCGGTATTGGGAACAATGGCAAAATCCTCCATTTGTGCAACTAAATCAATCAATTCAGCAGTAGAGGCCTCCAACATGAAATTAGCCCTTATATAATGATTATACAAACCAACATCAGGCCTGTTAGGCTTCCCATGCACATCAAAACTTCGAATCCAAGACTCAAACATTTCCTTCATGTCAGACCATCTCTTACTCGTCATCCAGTTCGCAAAAAGATCCATTAAAGTCTGCGCATCAATTGTTTGTGATATGGCCTGAACGCGTTGGGTTGGAGCATTCTTGAGGAGGCCAAGAGGGATCAACGACTGAGCCAGGGTTTCCGAATTGGGTGCCTGGCTCCGCCAGTTCTCATTGTAAACTGGGCTGCCGGTGGCAGGATTTGGCGGGAGGGGTGTAGGCGAATTTGACTCATCGAGCTGGGGTTCTTGGGAGAGGAAAGTGAAGGTGGAGATTGGGAGGGATTTGAGATTAGGGTTTAGGGTTTTAGCGAAAAGGGTTTTTGTTCGAGTGAAGATCGACATTTGAGATGCCATTCATTCAAGTGGGTTCAAGTCAGTGCAGTGAAAGCAGTGACACTAACAGTAAAGCTTTCGTTTAGGGTTTTGCTCCGTAAGCAGCTTGAGGTTTCATGTGAAAGATGTTTATCTGGAGGGTGGGTATTGGGCAACAAAAGCAGGCCTGTATGAAGAAAATAAATTTCAAACTTAACTATATTTGTGATTTTGCAAGAAGTTGTGGACCCAAATGTCATCGTGTCAGCGAATGATAGGGTGTGTTGGGTAACATTCTTCACCAGGCGTTTTTTCTGCTTTTGTTTTATAAGGATGGCCAAAAATTTTGAAAGATAAATTATTTCCATTGATCAATTTCTGTGAAGAGAAGAAGTGTTCTCTAAACTAAAATAATAAGGAACCCTCTAAGTAACAGCCTAATATAACTTATGTCACACACAAAATTTATATGGATTCTACTATTAAGTCGTGTTATTGCGTGTGACGCACGATACATAAACTATAACTTATTCTTTACTAAATAATAAATGAAAAATTAAAAAAAAAGGGATATGTTATATTTCACAAATATTTTATTAATTATTATTATTATTATTATTATTATATAACTATGATTATAATTATATTGAAATTGATCTACGATAGAGTACGAATCTTAAATTCCCATACAAAATGATAAATAATAATAAATTTATTATAACGTCAATCATATAATTATAAAAAATATTTTATTTTAAAACTATTTTAACATAACAAAACCCTTATTATATTTATCAACTCAAACTCTTTCACTATCGCTTTTACCTCACCAATAACCAAGCGCATGTGAACTCTGTAATTCATAATGCATGAAATGTGAACGTCAAATTTATCTCTTAAGTATTGGATTTTCTCTTATTACTTTAATTGAATATCATATAGCTAATTTTTGTTTTTATTTTTTTATTTGTATGTGACGATGGCCATTGATTATGATCTTCATGTTAAAACAGGTGGGTGTAGATATTTGAGCAAGTTTTTTTATGTAAATATTTTCTACCTATGATAGCATGTTTTATTTTGTATATTTTGGGTTGTAAATTATAATTAAGTACAGATGGACTACTAAAACGTCTATGATAAATATTATTGTAGTATAATTTTTTTATATGTTAATTAATGCTGCTTTTATTATTTTCGTTTTTTTTACATTGTTTATTTTTTACAACTTAATAAATAATGAGATTTGATTTCACGGTGAAAAAATATTATTGCTATGCAAAATTTTATTACACTTATAACAATAAAATAAATAAATAATAAATTGAATCCAATTATTTTATAGAAAAAATTATATCAAACACATTTTTTTTACAGTTTTTTTTACTTTTAGACCCCAAAAAAAGACTTATTTTAATTATTTTTCATATTCTTGGACAAACAACCAAACACGTCTTCACCGATTGAAATAGATTACCAAATAAATTTTCATTTAAAAAAAATCACATCAAAAACATCATTTTCTCTCTCAAAAACAAGAGCAAAAATCACCAACTAACATAACAATACCAAACTTCTGCTTTTAAGTCACAAAGTGGCTGTATTGAGAATTCTCAGGGGAGGAAGTTAGTGCATCTACGGTTCTGAAGCCTGGCATTTCGAAGCCTCTGAAAATGCGGACCATTAACTTTCAATCTATCACGAGAGCTTGTGAACGGGCCATTATCAAATAATTAAGCTCGGCCCAATTTCATCCTCGGTTTATAAACGAAAGCACGAAAACACTGCACGAACCTTTAAAAAGTTTCTACATCGTAATTGGCTATCGGCTTTTCAAAATTTTAAATCAAAATGAAAATGTATGATGGGGATTAGATGGGGTTTAAATAAAATTTTATTTTTTATTTAGATCTTATAAAAGGAGAATGAGTTTCTCCTCTTCTATTAATATTTTATTATTATTTATTGAAAATACATGAATTAAACATAAAATAAGCGACCTTTTGGAGAGAATTTTGTTTCTTATCACATTAATAAGTAAATTAAAATTTAAATAGTTTTTTAGAAATACTCTAATAATGAGAATAAAACACAACATTAACGATCTTTTATTTCTTGCGTAGTAATATATTTGTGATTAGACATTACCTAATTGCTATATAGGGACTCACTCGCGAGCATATAAATCTCTTATCTGTCTTCGATTGGACTCCATCCAAAAGCCGGCTCTGTGCTTGGAAACATTGTGGTCAAATGAAATAATTGCTTGATTTTTGTAATTTAGATTTTAGGACAACTGAGACGTGGCATTCGCTGTATTACAGCTTTGCCCATCGAGCAAGATTCTAAAACTTTTAACACATGCAAAACCATATAATAAACCCAAAATTCATAAGCGTATACATAATTAACAGCACGTGTTCGGGTGTCCTAAAGAAGCCACGACATCGTTTCTTCTCGCCATTTGCCTCTAAATTTTGACTATTGTATACAATTCTCCTTCGTTTTCAAGCCACCGTCGGCCCTTTGCGTTAAAGTTTATGAAACTTATCATCTAGTAAAGACAAATGTGGCGAATTAAATGGACTAAGCAGGCACATGCGCGAAGGTTTTAGTTTACTTGGACGTTTTGAGAATGTTTTGTTGGACACCTAACTATTGAGGTGTCTTCTAAGGGTGTTTTTTAACACGTGGACCAATGTTTCATTGAGTTGAATATTATCACTTTTAGAAAAATAAGTACCGGTTAATAGTTATTGTGATGGCTAATTATAACTTCTATAATTTCATTTTTTATGAAAAGATGAAATATAAAATAAATATGAGCAATTATTTCGTCTCTGAAATTATATAACATGAATTAAAAAAAATTGAGAGATTACATAAGACTCAGAAGAAGCAAATAATTGCATAGAACATATTAATAGCTGGAGATAAATTCTAAATTTTTACTCTCGTTTTTTGGGTAATGTTGTGTTATTTTTGTATGTTTAAGTTTTCTTTCACATATCTTCTGTTGTTGTGGTTGTTCTAATTATTTTATTTTTATTCATTTTATATATTATTAGCTCCATTTATATCAAATATTTGTTTGACGGTTTTAAGAAATACTCAACTCTTATTTTACAAAAATCTTCTCTAAAAACTTTTCAAAGTCACAAATTTTTTGTTTCTTTTTTATGAAAATCATTTGCCTTGAACTTTATAATCCATGAGTGATTCAAAAATCTACTCTAAAAACTTTTCAAAGTAACAAAATTTTTTTTCTTTTTTATGAAAATCATTCGCCTTGAACTTTATAATCGATGAGTAGTGATTCATAACCTTTATATATAGTAGGTGGTGCATATTGTTTACATGTGCAAAAACAGCTGTGAAGAAAGATTAAGATGTGGAAGGCATCTATCTGGCTTTGTGATTGTGGTCCAGATTTGTACTGTTTTGGTAGGAAATTCAAGAACCCAATCAAACACTTTTAGAGCTGATCATTCGATCAAGTAAAGAGAGCTTAAAGCCTAAAAGCAACCACAGAATTCTTCAAACAATATGCTTCTCCAATTCCTGCTCCCTTTGGCTCCACCTAACCTAATTGTTGGCATGACCCCTTGCAAAACACAACATACTGCTCATTAACGAATCCTTTTTTTTTTTAAATTCCTTATAATTACATGAATTACGTTTGCCCATTATTGATGAATTTACACTGCTGTCATTAGAGAGTCTGCCGGCTCTTTTCCTTTTAACTTTGTTCGGCATTGGCTTAGATTCTCCTTACTTTAGGAACTTTACAGATTGTTTAAGGTCTCGGAAGGTTCTGTTCCAATTCTAACAAGTCTTTTTAATGTTTCTTTTTTAAAAAAATTTTTTAGAAACCCAACAAAAAAAAAAAATCAAAACTCTTTTCCCTTTTACTCTTGCTTTTGCATACTTTTCATAATTCAAAGGCGCATAATAATGCGTTCTCTTATAGTTCTTTTTTTATGTTACTGCTTCTTGTTTAATAATAAAAGTTGGACTTTGATGCATTTGTAATGATATGAGTCTTTTTTTTTTTTCAATCTCGTATGTTTTTTTTAAGGATTCGAATTCATGTGATAAATTAAATTAACCCGTTGAAAACTACTTAGTTAGACATAAAACAATAATAAATTAAACCATTGTGTTAAAATTATCGTTCTTATCATATGTTTATCTTCGTCGTTGAATGATAGGTTTGAAATAATTAGTATATCGAATCATTTTATAAAGTGATTTTTTAATCTTCTCGGGCGAGCGCGTTAAGTGTTAACAAATAATAAATGTCTCCATCTTGCCCATTTTAATCATACAATTGAAAATTATTCATAATTTTAACTTTTTACCTATGTTTTAATATCAATCCTTCGTTACCCAACTAAACAATAATAATCATAAAATTGAAAAATTTTGGCTTTGACATCTTTTTGTGAACTCCAAGCGTTAACTTGACGAAGTTGACATATACATATTTTTTAATCTTCTCGTGCGAGCGCATTAAGATTTAAGTGTTAACAAATAATAAATGTCTCCATCTTGCCCATTTTAATCATACAATTGAAAATTACTCATGATTTAACCTATTACCTATGCTTTTATATCAATTCCTCGTTACCCAACTAAATAATAATCATAATAATTAAAAAAAACTTAAGTTACTTAAATATTATAATTATATATAATATAAGTTACAATTGTTATAATTTAGAGAATTCCCAATAATAATAATAATAAATTAAAGAATGTGCAGGCATAGGAACACTGAACGATTAATTGCAACTGCCAGCCAATTTGTCAAGGGCTCTTGTGATTGTTTGCTTTTGTTTTCTGTGTGCTTCAGCAAGATGGTGGATATTTTGGTGTATAAAGTTTTGCTTTTGTTAGTTTGGTGCCTACCTGAGAATCTAAATCTACCGAACAAGGATTAATTGGCTAACAAGGGCTTCCAAAATCCAAGTCTTTACCCTGAAGCTACTCAAACGATGTGTGGAAGATGAACAAGTTGTTGAGATTTGTTCGCCCATTCGAATCTCATAAGACGAACACACACGCGGTAGTAATTTTGAACGAGAGCGGACAAATGTTAAGCTTTTCTTATGGTGTTATTATTTGTGTCGTAACTAATCATTCTTGTAACAAAAGTTTCATTTAATTAAGATTTTCTTGTAATTCAAGACATGAAATTTATTCTCCATTAAAACAGATCAAATAATAATAATAGTAAAATCAGATTTCAGTGCTAACACAAGCATTGTTAGAGGGAAGCATAAAGTAAAATAAAATAAAGTGCTTGTGTAAATACAGTTGGCTGAATAAAATACGCACTGTTCAATCAATTTTGGGTGTACTTAGATTCGCCGTGTCTCTGTGTCACTACTCGCACCCCTTGGGACAAGCTGAGAGTAATGCCTAGGCAAACATCAGCTCAAGGAGACGGTTGTTTGTCTCATTAAATTCCGGTGACTTAAATAATATTTTCTAAGCAGCATTTTCTCTCCACGCATGAAGACGGCCTAACGAAGATTACCAAATCATTTACGTCAACCAATTTTACAGTAAAATGTCGCATGCTGTGGGGATAAATGATGTGCTTCTTCTACTGTCGTGACTCATTACGGAGACAAAATAAAAAAAAAATTAAAAAGAAAAAAGGAAGAAAATTGTAAGTTTATCTCATCATATTTATTTGTAATTTGGTAGAACGATTTATACTGTAAACGGATAATGCTATACGTACAAAATTCATATTTTAACTAAAGTACTTCCCGATATTTTATCGATATATTTCCCATTGCTACCATATAATGATTTAATGTTTCGAAAGTCACGGCACTTTCATATCAAACGAGTCATATGTTTAATTTATCAATGTTGAACTCATGTTATTCGTTTAGCCAAAGCGTAAGCATAGGTGGCGAACGCACCGCGGCAACGGAAATGACCAATAAAAGAAAGCCACCGACCTGTAAAACAAGGATCCAAATAATAATAATGCATGCACCAAAAGGAAAAAAGATTTGGATGGACCCTCCGTCATAGAGGGCAGGGACCGCTTTGCTTCGCAAATTACAAGCCCAAGTTAACCAGGGGGACAGAGTTGGGTTAAGTCTTGATCATGCGCATGGGTTTACGACCGTTGTAAAGAAATTCCCTACCCAAAATATAACAATAACAATAAAAAATACTGTCACAGAAACATGCAAACCAATTTTAGACTTCCCAGAAACTCTTGCCCCAATTCTATATAAACATTAAAAAATAAAAATAAACTATACAGAATGTATATATAAATAATGTTTTAGTACACAAGTGTACATCACATAAAAAGGGTCAGTATATATATATATATATATATATATATAGATCAGATGCAAACGCTATCACCTTCCACCACCCGCTGTCTAGAACTCTCCTATCTTGGGGTCTCTCTGTTTTTCTCTTTCTCCCAGGCCCGGAATCTCAATCGTATTTCATTTCCGCTTCTACCCAGTTTAACTTAAAGAGATTTTAATTACCCATCGTTTGCCTCACGATCCTGCATCGGTCATGGCTCTTATAGCTTATTTAGTGCTTTTCTTGGCCATGACTGGCCATTCGAGTAGGCCTCTTTGATTGCTCATGTCTTTCTTTCCTTTTTATGACTCTTGGTTTCTGTCTATTAAAAAAAGAAAAAAGAAAAAAGAAAAGAAGGATTTTTTTTTTGTGTGAACTGACTGATCTTGTTCTTGATTTTGTTCGATCCTGCAGCTGCACTTTATTGCTTGTGCAAAGAAGGGTTGAGTCAGTCAGTCCTACAGAAAGCCATAGACTATGCCTGTGGAGCTGGGGCTGACTGTACTCCAATCCTCCAAAACGGTGTGTGTTACAACCCCAACACCGTGCAAGATCATTGCAACTATGCCGTTAACAGCTACTTCCAGAGAAAGGGCCAAACTCCTGGAAGCTGTGATTTTGCAGGCGCTGCTGTCACCAGTGCCAATCCCCCTTCCAGTAACTCCCTTCCATAAATCACCGTCTTACCTAATTCATATTCCTGGTTTGTATATGTACTGATTTTGGTTCATCCTGTTTCTTATCTTTCTCTTTGTGGTTTTCAGATGTCGGCGGCGGTTGTGTTTACCCATCAAGTGGCAGGTATGCTTTTGTGTTTTTGTTTCCTTGATTAGCTTGCTACCCGGTTCCTTGTGTGTGGGATGAGAATTGATTTCTTTTTCGGATTCTGCTCAGTTGTCCTATGCTAGATATCCTTATCAAGCTCAAAATGTTTTATATCCCTTCTCCTTTCCATGGAGGATCACAATTGATGAGATCGCAGAATCAACTATTTCCAACAGTCTTTTCTTTTTTAATTTCTTACTTGTGAGCATCAGTAATTAAGCCTTTTGCTTTATGATTTCATGTTGGATACAACCTTTCACTTTCCTTCACTCGCATGTTGCAATAATTGTGAACCACAACTGGGTTTTGCTTGCATGTGCATCACTGTATCAGCTTTTGTACAAGATCCATCCCTCTTTTTTTTTTTTAATAAAAAAAACTTTTGGATAATTGATTTCTTAGCGTTAATTTGTTCGCAAGTCAGAATGCTTGACAGCTGTGAGCTGCTCTGATGTCGATATTTCGTGAGTGCTTTGTCCTCTTTCTCTCAGAAGATATTGATTCCGTATCTTAGCTTTGACATCTGTCCCTGCATCCTACTCAGTACCCTTTCCGATAAATGTTTGTTGCAAAAATTTCTTATTGCTTTTATTTCATTTTTACTAAAATTTTATTTGGGTTTTTTTCTTATCTAACGGCAGCTCAGGGACAGGCACAGGCACACCCACCACCACTCCAACCACAACACCATCAACGACGCCTACGGGCACAAGCCCAGGCACATCGACGGTATTCGGTGGCACTGGCAGCTCGCTGGGCCCAACCGGCACCACTAGCATCAACGACTCTAGTAGCGTGGCTCTCTTTAAACTCACTAGCTGCTTCTTGTCTTTTGCTCTGACTCTCTGGGTTTCATGCCTAGTGTTGCTGTGGGGCTGACAGATACATTCAGGAAAAAGTAAAGGTCGGGTCTGATGTGCGGACCAGATTTTGCCACGACAAGATGGTTTAGCCTTGTAATTTCCTAATGGTTGGTGTAGGAGGGGGGCGAACCCCACTAGGGCTTTTTTGTTTTGTTTTTCACCTTGTGGAAAAAAGGTGGGGAATTCGATTCCTTTTGGGTGATGACATACTTGATATTTGCAGTAGAACCTGATCACCTCTCTTTAGATTTTGCCCTTCTGTACATTTAGGGAGAGGCAGTACCTTTTCTTTTTTTTTTTTTTTTAAATTTTGCCCCTCTTTCCGATTTAAGATTTAATGGAATTGCTACACATCCATCCATCCTAGTAGTAAAACATCATGCTGCCATGTGCATAATTTCAGATCATTATTTTGATTAATTTTCCCCTTGATTAATACAATGATTGATGATCAAGAACCATTTTTTTTTTTTTTTTACTTCTCTGATGTCCGGAACTCGTTCATTTGTTAGTGCGAGTAACCTTCTAAGTTATTTGTGGTTGTACTTTTTTCCTGAGCACGGTAATATCGGTGGGAGAATTAGTTTGGCTTTTTATCATCACTTGTGGACGAGTTTTTCACAAAAAAATGCATGGGGCTAAATGCCTAAACGCAGATGGGGACTTGTGAACTACCAACCCACCGTTAGGATAACACGCACTAAAGTCGTCCGTATATATATTATTAATCAAGGAGGCAATTGGGTAGTGATGCAACTTCGCTATGTTAATCAATGAAATCAAATGTCCAAGCTGGACAAATTGATCGGTTACAGATGCAACATCCGGGCCACAATATTATAGCTATGGGCTTCTGAAAATTCATTCATTTCTTGAGCAAGGGTAAGAGTCTTTTTTTTTTCACGTAATAATTTGTAATCTACTTATCTATTATGCAATGTTATGAAGAATAGCACGACAGAGAGCTAGAGAAAAACCTATAAGACGCAAAAATCACCTATTTCGTATTGGGAAGTCCCCGGTCCCGGAAATTAAGATCTCCCGGCAAACTTGACTGTGGTCCCTTATACCAACACAATGAATAGAAAGCTTATCGAATTTGAAAAAAAAAATGTGCTCATGGAGCAACTCTGCAAAATTCATTAAAAGAAAAAATAGAAAATAGGAAAGAAAGAACACAGCTTAACTAATAAAACCTCTTGAGGTATCACGGGAGGTAAGGCGTCAGACCTCTTTGCTCTTATGGGTGGGTAAGGAGAGGAACATACCAATTATCAACAGAGGATGACAAATCCCTCCAATAAGTCTAATACTCCTAAACGTAAGGAAAAAAAAAAAAAATGGATCGAAGTGTATTTCTTTTCCTCTATTAGTAGAATTGTCTAATGGACGCGGAATAAGCCCACTGTGATTTACAAGGCTTTTAATGACCATCTATAACCATGCAATAAACATAAATGACATAATGAACTTTTACTGTATCTTGAATTCCCCCTTAATACAAGAAGTCAGTGATTGAAATTCTAGAAGAGGAATGAGTGAAATTGCTGCTTGATACAGACACTGAACAAGCTAAAGTAAATGGAAGCAGAGAGAATGGACTTTCAACGCTGAGAAACTGACTGAGGTTCTAAAATGCAGTTTTCTTGAATAAATTCCACTATCAACTTGGCAACAGAGCTTGGCTTTTCCACATGAGGAAGGTGACCGCAGTCTGGTATTTTACGTATAATTGCATTTGGTAATTCGCAGTGCAATCTCTGCATCATATAGCCACACAGATTAGCATATCACACTGTGTGCAGACGTGGTAAAAAGATTCAATTAATAGAAGGCCAAATAAATCAATTGATGAGAAACTTTTACTACCAACAAACTCTTCAGTTTTATGAAAATCATAGAAACAACTCCTATTTTAAGAGAGTTCTTTTGTCCACAAAGTTTAAAGTTTAGAAAACACCAACCACCGCAAGCTTGCTGCTAATAATCTGGTCATCCTCACCCCATATAATAAGCGTCTTTTGTTTAACCTGTGCAACATATTTGTAAATTGTGTGAAAAGAACTTCATTTCTGAGCATTTACAAATTCAAAATTGACTAAGAAATGCTGAACCACGCGGCACAATAATTGCTGCTTAAAACTTGATAGAAACTATAATGCAGTTTCTTGCAGCATGATACAAAGGCAAGCTTATGCATGAAGTGATGTCTCGCCCAATATGTACACTTGACTCCGAAATTTTACCAGCATATACCTCTTTCTGGAATACACAGTCATGTTTGTGAAATGAACACATAAACAGAATTGCAATGTTGAAGATTATTTCAATTACTTTCAAAGGTGCAAAGCTAGACAAGCATATCCACTGGACAGCTACCCTAATGTTACCAGAGGCAGAAAAACTAGTAGAAAATCAGATAGATGGTTGTAGAAGGGGTTAGACCAGTGAACAGGATAAAGAATTCATTTCTAGTCTTGTATTAGCTAATTTTTCTGTTATTATTTACTCATTGGCATTGTTTCTGTAATTGGAATTTGGAGCTGGAAATGAGTATGACAAGCAGCAGAAGAAGGTGCATAACTATGACGGCAAGATCCCAAACGAGAAATTTCTGTCTGCTACTTAGCACTGCACGACTATCCAATTAGCTGTAATTATTTTGGACGTTGAAAAATTTATATAGCCACACAAGAAAACATGCAAGACTAACCACCTCATTGAGAAAAAGGATCCTTCAACTGGACTGATATATTCACCTTTAAAACTTCCCAGAAGCATTTTCCAAGTACCCACAGCCTTCGCACTGTTATGCCCCATAGATGTACATTTGCATGCAAATTAGCTTCACCATTCATTTTAGACAACTACTGTTAAGTCGATTCACCAAGTCATTTTAGATAACTACTATCAAACTTTTACATGCACAGCTATGCAAGCTGAAGAATGTCTAAAGCATGTTGTCTTAAATGAAAAAGGCATTGGTACAAACCTGTTCTATCTGAGTACTGACATTATAACCGCCACTAACCATAAAACTTACAGTTGCATCCTCCCACCAAGGACATAGACAATGTAAGCGGCCTATCTGTAAAAGTTTGGAAGGATAAAGGTGGCATAAGACCAAACTTCATCAGTGTAGAAGTCCTTAAACATTCTGGTGAATAAAATAATTGACGCTGGAGTACTCTGATTATCACTTATTTGAACATAGAAATACTTACATTAGTCCAATCTAAGATGGTACTGAAGGATGTATGGTTCAGCGCCAAAATGCTTGCATATAAGCGTACTGGAATGCTTTTCAATAAATATACCTGACTCAAAAGTTGTGCTCCACGATTATTGCAATAGTTTAAAGATAATAAATGCGAACCTAACAGCAGTTGTTACTGGTATGCTCTAGCTTGCTCTGTGTGTGTGTGTGGGGAAAGTTGTATTCAGTATATTCCATGCACGAAAGCAGCTTGATTCAGCAATTACCATCAATACGACTTCTTGAAAACTTATCTTTGGAATGGAATCCATTATTACAGAAATAAATGTGGGAGTGACAACATTTGAGAAAAAGTTTATCTAATATTGTTAGGCGACTTGCCACAGAAACCATATGCAGCTTTAAACAATGCTCTTGTAGTTTTTTTTTTTTTAAAAAAAATCATCATGGCCACCCTAACTACTAATCATCATGGAATTGGATAGTGAAGATAAATTTATTCAGATAACAACAAGAGGCTGGATTTCAAGCCTTTTATGCATCAAGCAGAAGATTTACCCCAGCATAGGCTATTATACTTGGTAACTTTGCTGAGTTTCCAGTTCCTTCTGCGTATACACTTGCATCAATGAAAACCAGATTTTCCACCTAAAGATTAGGTAAGAGTAATGAATTTCATGAAATATCAAAGGCAATATATAAAAGAACTTTAATCAATATACAAATGGCAACTTCTCCACGGATGATTTAGATTAATCATGCCTTTCGCTAACCTCAATTATCATAAAGTACTTACAGCTTCAGGATGGTTGACTGCAAAGTCAACTGCAACAGCAGCACCAAGGCTTGGACCAACCAGTATCATGGGCCTTTTGATGTAGGTCTTCCAAAGCTGTGCCAACATGAAACAGATATATTTTTGTCTCAAGCATAGTGGGAAGCAGCAAGATAAAATCAATAAAACATAGGTTAGCCTTTTCATGTGGGTACTGGCTTATAAATAAAAAACCTAAAAACATGGTAGATTGGAGTATTTAAGCATGCCAATGGAGGCACTGGTAAAGTAAAATCAAGAGTATGTGACAGATCAACAAAACAGCTGATTAAGTACATAAAATTAATTCAACAGTAAATAAAGCACCATAAACAATCTGCTCTGTGACACACATAAAGGTTCCAATACTTGACAAATGTTGGTACAAGAATTTCCTTCATACAGTCCAGTAGCCAAGGAGATAAGACCGTCCCAAGAGAAAAGAATTACCTGGTAGAAGTGCTCACGCTTAGATGTCACATTACATGGTGGACGTCTTTCTGACAAGCAACCGGTATAAAAGAATAGGTCAAAGCATCATTAATAAAATAGATATGGAAAAATTTAAAATCTATAACTGACATAACTTTCCCATAGCTAAGACAAACCTAAATTAGAGAAACCCCAGCCAAGAATATCAACAGCCCAAGTCTCCAGACCGGCCTCCTCAAGCAATGGATAGGTGTATCTCCATTCTAAACAGGAGCTGGATAATAAGATATTGTGAACCACACAAACATACTAATTGTAAATTTTTTGAAAACAACAATGCATCTTGATTATGCAGGACCTGTCAAAGCCGTGAAGGAGAACCACAGGGCTGGTATTGCTCAGCATTAATGGCTTCACAACACTACTCATAATACAGCTCTCTGAGAAATTGACCTGCATTGACACATACACAGCTCACATTTCTTGGAAAATAGTATATTAAAGTCATAATGAAAAAAGATTTATAAGCCAACCCAAGGAATTGAAAGGTAAGAGTTTCTTGATCTTCGCATTAAGGTATAATTCGCCACATCAATGTGGTTCAACACACACTGTTTGGATGAATAAATTATAACTTAATGACTTCAAAGATATTAATATTAAACAGGCTATAAGTATTTGCATGAAAATTAGTAATATCTATACTGTCTGATTCACAGTAAGATCCATAAGAACAATGAGAAACAATTGCTTTCTTTAGTAAACCTTTTACAAAGGTAGTAACATTATTGGCAGGACCACAAGTACAGTAAATTTTTCTTAATAGCTGGAGATCTTACATTCCTGAAATTTTATTTGGCAGTTTTTAGCATGGGTCCAACCTTATGATCAGAAACCATTTCTCTAGAATCAAGCAATATTTGGGACAAAACTATTGCAAGTAAGTTCAGGTCTTGCTAGCAATTTTTGTCATCTAATAGGATCTTGAAAAAGTAGCCAACCTGAATTTATATAGCATCAATCGTTTTTCATTTATCAAGACAATGCGGAAGAATCAAAAGCCCAAACAAGCTTCATATCACTGTGATTAACTCACTCCAGAATATTGATATACAGAAGTTCAAGGGTAAAAGACAGTCTTACAACAGTTACTTTCGTTTTTCCTTCTCATTTTCAAAAAATTTGTCAGCAGCCAAACAGAGTGCTAGATACAAAGTTTATCCAAACAACGAGCGGAATGCCATAAAAACAAGTCAAAAACAAAAATTAAATAACCTATAATACAAAAATTGAGAATTACATGTACAGGAAGCCTCTCAATTCTGGCGGCCAGTTTGCGAGCGAACGGGTCTTTGATATTCTCTACTTCTTTTGGTAGAAACGAAGGAAATTTCTCGGCGAAGACCTTGCATTGCGTTTTGCTTCTGCATGTCGAGACAAATGGTGCAGGGCCGAGTGTGAGGAAGGCGAGCATCTTCGTCACCCGCCGGTCGGAATAGCATTGCCCGCTGCTCCGTCTCTGATGAAGAAGAGAGACCTCCGTTCCCCTTTTATTTTTTAACTTCTCGGGGAAAACTACCATTTAAAATTTAAAAAATAATTTTTAAATAAAGTTATAAGTACAAAAAATAATATATTAAATTTAATATTTTCTTTATTTTATAGAATTTAATATTTTTTATAATTATTAAATTTTATAAAATAAAAAATTTAATTTATTTAATGATAAAATAATTATTTTTAATGTTAAATTTACTGATTAATATAAAATTAAAAATAAAAGTAATATAAAAATATATGAAAATTTTATAATCATTCAATGCAGAAACGATAAAACAAAAATAGAAAAGAGATAATTTTCTTTATTTTTTATACGTAACATGACCGTGTGTCAGTAGAAACAGAGGATACTGTACTGTGCCATGCGTTTACGTGCACTTGATGTGCGTGCACAGCCACGCGACATCTCACCTGACATTTCACGTGGCTTCGGCATTTTCTGTTTTTAAAATTTCACGTTATAATTTTGCGGCCCGCCATTCCGAAGTATGAACCCCACAATTGCCCGATGGTTAACGCGGGTATCTAAGCCCACTTCCCTACTGATGAGTCAGGGTAATGATATTTGCTTAAATTATCTCACCGATCCCTTCTTTTTATCTTTATTATTTTTATTAAATTAATAACTTATCTTTAATCTCTAAAGGACACGATTAGCATGGTTTATTTAATAACTAAAAATGATTATTTAATATTGTTAACATGTATATGTTTATATGTTTGATTTTGATGATAATAAATTTGAGAGTTTTCATGAATAAATCCATTTATAAAATCAATATAAACAAGTTTATGGTTTTTAGATAAACATTATTTATCAAATTAAAAAATCTTTTTATCAAAAGAGATGTAAAATTTTTTAATTTAAATATTAATGATAAATTATTTATCTAAAAAATGATTAACAATTAAAAATAGTGTCCTTATTCTTTAGAATGGTTTCAATCTTTGGGAGTGCAACTTAAATTTTGAAATTTTTAAAATAGAGATTGTTAATCTTTTTTTAAGAGTTAAATTATGTAGACTATCCTTAATTTATTTTATAATTTTATTAATTCATTTTATAATATAATTTTTAAAATCTTATTTATTAAAATAATTTTATAATTTTTAACAGAAAAATTTATTGACAATTAAACAACTAAAATATTTTCATTAAATGCTCTACTTATAAAGCTCTGTTGGTGAAAATTTTATATAAGTAACTTTTATTTAAAAAGTTAGACAAATGGGATCTAATTATAATCATCAATCCCACTATTTCAACAATAACAACTTTGTCATCGTCATCACCATTATTACCTATATTCTCTACCATCAATTAATACACGACCTCTATGAATATATGATGAGTTTTAATATTTATCTGAATCAAATATAATTCTTAATCAAATTCGAAATTAAAATTACAAAAAAAATCCCATATTCTCATGCAAAATTTGAAACCAATATCATTAATAATAAAAAACTCCACTACTTGTTCATAAGATTGAACAAAACTCAACATTCAAACTCATCATATGTTAGTAGAGTGGGTCAAAGATCATCACTTCTCCTTTAGTTGTGTATATTTGAATTGGACCTACTTATTTAGATTGTAGTTAGCTAAGTTATATTTTTACGTCTTAGTAAATTATAAATAATGTAACTTGCAACAAATCAAATGTAATTACCTATAACCTCTCACTTATTTCACATGTTACAATTCTCTTGTATTGGGTAAACTACTTTTGGATTGTTTTAAGTTACATATAATGCAACTTGACAACTGCCTTTATTCTTATCATATTTTTTTAGGCATTATTTTTTAAAATTTATTTTATTTTAGATTAATATTATTTGATCTTTTTATAATTGTTATACGATTATTATAAAAGATTTTTTAAAAATAATTATTCGTGTATTCGTACCACCTCGTGCGTCTAACCTTTTGATGTGGCTAAAATGTAAGCCTAATCCGAGTCTGTCAAACGTTTGCATCATCATGCCAATGTGTTTATTGTATATATTAATCCGAATATATCAAGCGTTTGTATTTTGCACTCATTTTTTAAATTTAATTTGTTTTTGGGTTTGCAAAATCATCTTTGGCTTCTAACATACAGTACAATTCAATTTTTTTTAATAAAAGATTAATGAAATATGATGTAAATTCTATCTACGGTTTTAGTATAGGTGCCATTTATATCTCATTTCTTAAACTTGTAAAAGATTTTTTTAGTTAAATTAATTATCATAAACTAAATACAGTAATTTTTTTTAAAATTTTTGAAATGATTCAGAATAGTAGGCAGTTTGCAAAGTCAATTCTTACACAATAAACGACATACATGTCGGATGATAATGCTATCACAATAAATGTCACAATTAAATAAGGATGTATTCGGTGCACGTGATTATCGTGTATTATAATACTACTTAAATTAATTTAATATCAAGCACATGTTTGTAGCAAACTAGTAAGGGATTAAGGGGTATGCTAATGCGCCACTTTTTGCTTTTGCTTCTTTTTTTTTTTTTGGCTGCTTTTTGCTTTTTGTTTTTTAATAATAATAATAAATATATATTTTTAAAATTAATATATTAATTTTTATTTTCTTTTATTTTTACATCATAATTATTAATATAAATTAACAATTTATTTTTATATTTTATTTTTATATTAAAAATATAACTAAATATGTATTATTTAATTATATAATAATTAATATATAACATTGATTAATATTTAATGAGTTAATATAACTAACAATAAGTAATTAGATAATATACAAAAATAAAAACATAACATAATATTCATTATTTAATTAAATTATAGTAATCAATATATAAAAATTGATTACTATTTAATAATTTAATATAGCTAGTAAAATAATATTAATTTAAAATTAATACCAATAAAAATAAATAATAGAAAATATAATTATGTTATCATGTTATTTAGAAATTATTTGATTAAATTATTTATTTTGATCTTTATTTCACATGTTATATATTTAAAAAATATTAAAAAATAAAAGTTTTACTGTCAAGAATATAAGATTATAAAATTCAATTTTTATGAAAAATTATAATATTTATAATATTTTTATTAATAAATAATGTTAAATTTTTAAAATTTTAAACTTCTATATTTTATATTTTTTTACATACTAATAAATATTATTTTTTAAATATATAATTTAAGTTAATTATAAAAAAATTAATATAATATAAACTAAATATTAAATAATATTATTATAATATAATATTAATATAATATAATATATTAATATTAAAATAATATATTATAACATAATATAATATACTGTGCTAAACGCACCCTGAAAAGAGTCACGGCGAAATTTGTTTCTCCATTTCTATCGCGAAACCTTCGAAAGGCAAGAAAGTTATATCCCACCGCGACGGTACCTTTGGCAATTTGGCTAGCGAAGATCCAACGGTGAAAAAATGCATCAATCAAATAACGGGGTCCACTGTGACCGATAAAATCTCATCGCGCCAATCTAACGGCTAATATTTAATATGGCCAATCAAACTCTCCCTGCTGAAGACCCCAAAAAAAAAAAAAAACATTAATTAAATAACAACAGATTCACCTCACTTCTTCACTAAGTAACCATCAAATTCTCCCTCACATTTTGGCGGCAGTTGAAATCGCGCCATGGATCCACAGCAACAAAGAGCAGGCGCTACACGGGAACAGCCTCGGCCTCAGCCTCAGCCTCAGCCTGGCGATTCGTCTGCTATACTCGCTGTCTTCCTCACTTTTATCGCTATTGTCTCACTGGTAAATTCTCTTGTATTCCTACTTCGCGCTTTTGCGCATATTTAGTCACTTTGAATCTGGTAAATATATTCTGTTTCTCGGATTTTTTTCAGCACGGACCTTTTTTTTTTTTGGTTCCTTTTTCACTTCGTTGACCTTTCTTGACCAGTTATATTTGATTTTATGGCCGCACTTTTTTTTTTCCTCATTTAGTACGTTTTAGGTTTTAATGATGACTTAAAATCTTCTGTTTTAATTGCTTGAATTCAATCTTGTAGCTTTGCAAATATTAAGTGTTGTGATCCTACCAGAGAAAAGGGCTTTCCTTGGAGTGAATCAGTGAAATGAAGAATGATTTCGTTTGGCTTGTTGTAAAGTTCAATGTTGTTCTAAAATGAACAGCTCGTCAATGTATTATCATCAGTGGTGTTTTTATTGTGTTTCTCTTTCGCTTAAGATTTCAATAATTTGTTGTTTTCTTTATTATTTTTTATTTGGTGATGCAGAGGCTTTAATGTCATGAGGTCAAGTAAACACTTAGAATTACATCATTAATTGTGCTTCCATTTCTATGACATCTGAGAAAAAGGTTGAATTGTGCTATATTATTTTTCCATTACCTTTTTCATTTGTTTTTTTATCCTTGATGTTTTCTAAGGGTGTCAAATTCTAACAAGTCTGTCTATGTAATAATTCACTTATGCTGCACTGTATCTAATTTTAAATATTCCAGATATTGATCCCATCATCGTCATCCATCAAAAGTAGCCTGGCCATTTTGCACCAAGTTCCAGAAGGCCACGTGGGAGTATATTGGAGAGGAGGTGCCCTTCTAGAGACAATTACATACCCAGGTCTGATTACAGTAGCCTTTTCCTTTGTGGCTTGCATAACACAGTTGCTTATGCATAACTTCTTGATTGCTGCACCTACTCATTCTTAACTTGCAGGCTTCCATCTGAAGTTGCCTTTGATAACACACTACGAGCCTGTTCAAGTGACCCTCCAGACAGATCAGGTTAAATTTGTTCCAAGTTATGAAATTGATGATCTCATGTAGGTGCTTGAATCTTGATCCCTTTGTCAAAAAATGCAGGTTACTGATATTCCATGTGGGACTAAAGGGGGTGTAATGATCAACTTTGAGAAGATAGAAGCAAGTTTGAGATACTCCTTGTTAACAATAATGACGATCTAAGATTGACGTTCGCTATATGTATGTGCTGATTTGTATGCTCTTTCCACAGGTTGTTAATAGGCTTCGTAAAGAATATGTGTATGAGACGCTACGCGACTATGGTGTGCAATATGACAAGACATGGATATATGACAAGATCCATCACGAGATCAATCAGTTCTGTAGTTCTCATAGTCTGCAACAAGTCTATATTGATGTATTCGATCAGGTAACAACAAATCCGAGTATAAGTTTGCCGATAACAGTTTGCCGTGTAATAACATTGACCTGTTATTTTCATGCAATTTCTCAGTGCTAATAATAGCAGCATTGACTATCCTGTATGGGGTTCAATCTATGTTATGCTTATTTCCAAGTGTTGTCACTCCAGCAAATTGCGGTGGGATAAATGCAGCTATATTTTAGGGGTGTGGAGCTGTGGAGATCATTAATATCTCACCGATACCATTCTCTGTCACTACAGTAACACACCCAAGCTTTACAAACACACACACACACACAAATCAATCAATGTGTGCTTGTTTTCAAATCAAATTTTAATGCATATGACAAAATTCAAGTTTATTCTTTCAAATTGATGAAAATGTGAATGATGCTTGTAAGTGCTCACTCTACAACATACGGTAATCAATTTATTAGTTTGTTGTCAAAATTATCATATTAACAATGATAAATTTATATTTCAGATTGATGAAAAGATGAAGGATGCTCTTCAGGTTGACTGCACGCGTTATGCTCCAGGCATTGAAATTATCAGCGTGCGTGTTACAAAGCCTACCATTCCAGATAGAATCAGAAGAAACTTTGAACAAATGGAAGAGGAACGTACTAGGGTAAATTGAAATTGTATCTCTTTCTTTCTTTATTTGATGATTTTTAATTGCAAACTTATACCAGAGAAGAAGAATGCTTGAGTTTAATAAATTGTACTTGGCCAAGCCAGGGTTCTGTCTGATACTACTTTGTTTCTCTGTTATGTTTGCAAACTTATCGTGTGCTGGGCTGGGGCTTCTGTGTCATTATTAATTTGCACTATTGTTCTGGCAAAAGAGGTTATGTGGGGGAGTTGGGTGGGACAACTGTTGTATGATTTTTGGTGAACATGGTCTTCCCCGGACAAGTGGTCTTCTTGTGCCAGGGATGTTTTAACTTTTCATTGCAAAACCCAAGAAGGTTGCATGTGTGTCTGTACTAACGGACACAAACAGAGACAAGAATGGTTACTGTGATATGATCAGCCTTTGATAAAAGTGAATATGCACTGAAATATTGTGTGCTGTGTTACCATCAAGGTGTTAATTGCTATTGAGAGACAGAAAGTAGCTGAGAAAGAGGCAGAGACCAGCAAAAAGATGGCTATAAGTGAAGCTGAGAAGAATGCCAATGTTAGCAAGATCCTTATGGAACAAAAGTTGATGGAGAAGGACAGTGCTCGGAAGCAGGAAGAAATTGACAACCAAATGTACTTGGCTCGTCAGAGGAGCCTGGCAGATGCTGATTTCTACCGGTAAAATGATCATTTTCGTTTCTTAGGATTAACACATAAATGAGACCATGGAAAAAGATTTATGGTGTTCTTGTGTCCTATTGTCCCTTATTTGCAGCATACTGAAAGAAGCAGAGGCAAACAAGTTGATGCTTACTCCCGAATATCTTGAACTGAAATTTATTGATGCCATAGCTGATAATACAAAAATTTTCTTTGGTGAAAAGGTTCATTACCTATCTCTCCAACTTCTCCTTTGTGTTGTGTGTGTTACAGTGTACCGAGCTGAACCTATATCTTTGTTCTGCAGGTGCCTAGTATGATTTTGGATCAAAGACTGCTGGGGAACTTCCTTCAAGAGATCTCCAGAAATACATCGATGAAGGGGTCTGCAGATGCTTAAATGATAATTTGTGCATATTACGTTGCAGACATACTGTCACAAAAAATCAAAGAGGAAGTAATAATTCAATGTGTAAACAGTAATCATATTTTTGGTGAGCACTATTTGTTTTTGTAGGGGAAGGTATCTTTTTTACAGGCCATCACGTTTCCTTATGACAAACATCTGCAGGTGCTGAAACATTTCAACGTTGTCGGATGTTAAAAGCAGGTCGTATTTCTCGTGTTACGAAAACCTTTTTGGATTTTCACCAACTCTCTTAACTCTGTTTCTATGGTAGTTTTTTTTTTTTTTTTTTTTTTGGGGGTTTCAAATTGCCCGTTAAGGAATGATACAAGATAAGCCATTTCGTTGTTCTTGTTTATTCTCTTGTGATGCTTCTGTACAAATGCTCTCTAATGGGCCGAAGTAACTTTTGCTATTGAAGTCTTGTTGTGAACTTAAAAGTGATCCACTCCATTGGAGGTAGCACCAACCCAATTTTTAGGGCATTATACGTGCGCACTGTTACATATTTTAAGTATTCATGAAATTTTAACTATGCATCGCATTTTAAAATTTTGAAGAATTTGAGTAAAATAGATAATTCATAACTTAAAAAAATTTCAACAAAATCGTATAAGATAATAAAATATGAATAAATATATAACGAAAACAATGTAAATTATAGCTGTTGTAGCAAATGGTTACACTTAGCGGCACTGGCACCTGTACTGCGTCCGTAACACGCACTGGAACGAGGCATTCTTTAGCTGAAAGGTGTCCGGATCTGCATGGCGCTCTCAGCGTATACTTCGGTTGTGGTCAGGGTTGGCAATGAGATGGAATGGATCGGGATTTGTTGATCTTGATCTTAATAACCAAGACAAAAAATTGTGTTTCAAATCTTATTTTGAATAATAAATTAGACAAAAATATATTGGGATTGATCGGGATCTTAGTTCTTAATTGGGATCCTAAATTATTTAAAATGACACAAATTTTATTATAAATAACATGTTAATGTTTATAACCGACATGTCATATATATTATTATCAAAATAATTTATTATATACGTATGACCGGTATATTAAATCTGTATAATTCATCAAATTAATTTTTAGATATTTATAAAAACTAAAATTTTAAGACATTTAGAATTCTGATCGGAATCTTCGAGTGTCCTGAATCTTGACTTAAATAATAAATCAGGCATTTTGTATAGATTGCGATAGGGATTCCAAGGAACTCTGTCAACCCTAATTGTGTCGTGGTTCTCTTTGCAGCGGCGACAGCTGAGACTAAAAGGCACAGTCAAAGTGGCAGTAACATGTTATTCCGGAACGTATATCTTGACACGTGTCACGTGAGTATGCCCACTCCTTACCTCACGGGAGTATTTCCAAAGTTGTGCCTAACAATTTCAAAGCTATGAGGCACGCATGTAAAACGCAAGAGATCTTCAACTCTCTCAAGCGTCCTCGTTTTCGCGGACCAACACAAAACCCTGTTTCGATGCAGCTATTCTCCTGCTACTATTTACTTACGCGGCATCATATCTAACTAAAATCTCCGACTTAACAAGAACTGCACATAAATCTTGCGGATTTCACCTTCTCAATAATTAACTTGTAATCCTTTTCTTTTGAAAGGAATAAATTTCTAATCTGAACCAAATAAAATCATTCACACGATCTTTATGCTACCATCACCTGGCCGTGACAATGACTTGGATTTTTTTTTTTTGTGGGTGAGCAATGACATCGATTTCTCGCCGGATATTGACCGGAAAATACGACAAAACCAACCAAACAAAAAGTTGAGGTTAACCAATCGCGGGAAAACACGAAGCAAACTTTTTTTTTTTTTCCATACTAAATAAAATAATCAAAACTTTTCACTCATGCGGTTGGTGACAAAATTGTCAAGACAATTTGTGCAAAATTTTCAAACTAGTGACTGCAATATCTCACGCTACGTTGACTCAGAAAGTCCTACCAATCAATGAACTGACTTGGCTGGCCAAATCGTGGGAAATTTATTACAAAACGACGCATCTTTCGTGTATCTCTTGTATCTAAAAGAATCCACTTGCAAGATTCCGACAGATAAGCGGCAGATCCTGATTCTTCGTAAAATCCCAACCCATTAGGCTGTTCTTACAGGAACATGAAAATAAACATAAACAGTGTTTAGCTAGAGGTGTATTTGTAAGATTTCTGAACTTTATGGCTTCTGACATTATCCTGATAACAACTGGGTCCTCTGCTTGCCTGAATTAGTAGCTTGTTTTACGGGGGGTTCGTACTTTTGACCGTCCGTTGATTTTTTTTTTTGGCTCCCGCCTCTCATTTGGTTCATTTTGTTTGATAGTGCACCTGAAAGTAATAATCACTTATGTTGTCGCTTTCATTTGCCGCATCATGTTTACATGTGTTATCAGCACCTTTTTAATTTTTTTCTTTTCATTTTTTTTTTGGTGTTTAAAATTTCCCCTGATTTGTGGGAACTTTGGGGGTGTTTTAATGGGATCACTTCCTGAAATGTTATCTTATCTGGGTTTGTTTTGATTTTTATACTGTTTTAAGCGTGTCTGAGATGCACTGATTTGTACTTTTGATGCGTCTAATTTAAAGGCAAAAGAAACACTGTTTCTAGTGAAGATTTTTCTTGGCTAGATAGTTATGGAAGGCTAAGATGGAAATCAATTGACTCAAATTTGCAACTTGATTGCAGGATTTCGGGGGAATCCCTCGCTTGATTACTTTGCAATTATATCCAGTGATTTGAACATGTATTTGGTGGAGAGCAAAGCAGGTGCCATAGTGTGCATGCTGTTTTCTCTGTTCTTTTTGGGTACATGGCCTGCTATTATGACTCTTTTGGAAAGACGGGGCCGCCCCCCTCAGCATACTTACCTTGATTATACCATGACTAATCTATTGGCTGCAACTATTATAGCCTTCACATTGGGTGAGTTTGGAGATGCAAGGCCAAATTTTATACATCAACTTACTGAACTAAAGGTAGGCCAAATTTTATACATCAACTTACTGAACTAAAGGTAAGTTTCTTTTGTATTTGGTGGTGTGATGCTATATTATCAATTTTTGCTTTTTCATAGGCAACTAATTAGATTAAGGGAGATCAAACAGTTATGTTATTGTTAGTAGTAATCTCCTGCAGCAGGAGTAAAGCTAAAGAACTTTCCTGTCGTGTGGAAGTTGATTGCAGCAAATTAATTATTGGAATCTGTCTTCATAATTGTAGAAACTTAAAGCAGACTTGGTATCTTGACTATGACCAAAGATGACTGATTTTGACAAGCTGTCAAAACATAAATGAACAATCCAAAATCTGGAAGGCTATTGTCAGCCCTTATGAATCTATGATGGATTTTGTACCTTAGGTTGCAAGAAGAATCAGTATATTTACTATGAGAAAGATGTTTACAATAGGAAAATAACAGCCAGTCTGCTGGTAAACCACATATCACAGACTGCCTTCTTCCATTGAATGAGAATGAGGAATGACCAGATCAACATATTGATACCTGTAGCTCTTCATGTAATGTCTGGAGGCTCTGAAATACTTGAAAGGTGCCAATTCAGTGTCTTTGTCCACTACTTGGTGCTTATGTCTTATTTTAATTATTTCATTTAATTTGTCAATTTGATCAAGGTTTAATGGCATTTATATTCACATATGCATTGTCATCATGTACTCATTGCAATTTTTTGTGATCATTTAAGGTGATTGTCTGAATGATGGAGCATACTTGGCCAAGCATCTTGTTTGCTATGCTATATCATTGCTTATAATGGGTTTCTGAATATTTTAGGGTAATTGATGCAGGATAATTGGCCATCCGTTATGTTTGCAATGGCGGGTGGAGTGGTTCTTAGCATTGGAAATCTAGCAACACAGTATGCTTGGGCTTTTGTTGGTTTATCAGTAACAGAAGTGATTTCTTCAAGCATTACCGTTGTTATAGGTTAGGTGATGTTTGTTTGTTGGAAGAACTTGACTATTGGATGTCTTGATTTGGTGCTGATTTTCCTTCAATTATTGACTCTCTTCTGATTGTAACAGGTTCAACCTTCAATTATTTCTTAGATGATAAAATCAATAAAGCTGAGATCCTTTTTCCTGGCGTTGCTTGCTTCTTGGTTGCAGTTGGTCTCGGGTCAGCTGTTCACTCATCCAATGCAGCTGACAATAGAGCAAAACTTAACAACTTGCCAAGTGATTCCAAACCTGGAACTGGGTATGCCTTTCTTTCCTCTGTATATGACTAACATGTGGTGCTAGGTAATGAGAATGCATGATCATTATTTATTAATCAATGCCTTTATTTACGCAAACCGGTTACCATATCTTCAGTCCATCTTGGTTAGTCACTCGTCATTGAGTTTCCATTTTATTAGGTGGAGTTTGTATCACAGACTGCAATGTTGACTGTTATATTATTAGTACTTGTAAATGATATGATTCATGAGCACTTAGCTGAAACACAATGATGAGAAGATGCATCAAATTAATGAAATTGTCCGTCTGTGTTTTAATTTTGGTCTTGGTGTTGGGTGTGTGTATATTGTTTCTCCACTAAAATTGACCTTTTCCCAGGGCTACATTTATCCCCACATCCAGTGAAACATTGCCAGAGAGTGGTGAGAACTCTCTGAAATTGGGATATTGCAAGTTTTTTTCTTATTTTTCATGTTAATTGCAAGACAGTTCTGGTTTCATTTGTGTGGACAGAAATAAAAGATCCAGAGGTTGGAAATGACACAGTAGTGAAAGCAAAAGCTGGGACTGCAGGTTTTCTTGTAGAAATTGAGAACAGAAGATCAATTAAGGTTTGCAGTTCTACTTCATAATCTGTGGCTCTTTACTCGTGATTGCATGTTGTCATTCTGCTCTTGCATGCTTCTACGATAAAGGTTGAGCACTATTTAAACTAAACAGTTGCTGTTGATATTATGGAAACTGAAGCGGTTCATCAATTTTTTATTTTAAATGCAAAATAACCATTTTGGCCTGGTGCATATGTCACTTCTTAGCTTTCATACAGGACATCTGTTTACAACAATTGGTTTAACTTCTTGCAGGTTTTTGGGAAGAGCATTTTGATTGGGCTAGCGATAACTTTCTTTGCCGGTGTTTGCTTCTCTCTCTTTTCACCAGCATTCAATTTGGCAACAAATGATCAGTGGCATGCTTTGAAGAAAGGGGTTCCTCATTTGATCGTCTATACTGCATTTTTTCACTTCTCAGTATCTGGTTTTGTAATTGCCCTCATTCTAAATATCAGGTTCCTTTTCCGTCCTATTCTGGACACACCCAAATCATCATTTAATGCTTATTTGAATGACTGGAATGGCAGAAGCTGGGCCTTGTTGGCTGGCCTCCTGTGTGGGTTCGGGAATGGTCTCCAATTTATTGGAGGTCAAGCTGCTGGATATGCAGCAGCTGATGCTGTACAGGTTAGTTTTAATGCATGCAAGAAAAGTATAATTATTTATTCAAATGCTGAACTATTCATACTTGTGCATGTTGTCAGGCACTTCCGCTTGTGAGCACATTTTGGGGCATACTTTTTTTTGGGGAGTACCGAAAATCATCTCGACGAACATATATATTGCTGGTCAGTATGTTATCAATGTTTATCGTGGCTGTTGCAGTCCTGATGGCTTCATCAGGGCATCGGAAATGAGTATGCTTAAGGTTCTTGGCTGGAAACTGTGTAATCCTAGTTGGTTGGTTGCTGGAGAATGTGGGAGTCTTCACATCATTTCACGAACAGATTCAATAGTCATTGACCGATTGAGCAACAAATTTAGAAAAGAGCAAGCAATACTGGTAGGATGCATAGAACTGTAGATATAAACAATGCATAATGGGCATCAAATTCAATCGCGAATGATTTTTTATTTTTTCTTCAAAGGAACCTTATTCAAGATCTCAGGCTTGTAAATTTTATTGTTCGTTCTCTTTTGCAATCAATATTCTCTTTCTCAACCAACTTTTAAGTGGCCGGAAAAGGGCAACTGCACATCCGGGGAATCCAAACCCGGTCAGTACCGTGGGAGGGTACTATGATATCACTACACCAGATGCGCCTTTAACAGCACAAGAGCCTAAACCTAATTTGTTGATAATAAACTCTCAAACGTTGAACAAGACAAATAACAGACTAATTTAGTGAAATACGCGCCTAAACCTAATTTGTTGATAATAAACTCTCAAACCTTGAACAAGACAAATAACAGACTAATTTAGTGAAATACGCTAGTGCTTACTTCTTTCCGTGTATGCATTTGCCAATTGCTTGCAGGGGTCAGATTTTGTAGAGCCAGTGCACTAATTAATTTAAGATATATGTTACCTGAAGACCAGCATTTATCAGAGATTTTAAAACAAGTTAAGATGCAACAATGTGATACGCAAGGAATATGAACCCCCCCCCCCCAAAAAAAAAAAAGAAACTGTCTCCTTAGTCACTTTGTAAGAATAGACATTGGAAAACCCGACTCTGAACCTCCCTGTTAAATTATTGATAACCTTGCTAACAAAAACTTAAATGTCGGATGGGACATCTGGGAAGCATGTAATTTTTAAAACATTGAAGGAAATAGCGTTTACCCTCAATCTGGTAAGCACTTGTCTTCTTCAAAATTGCACCAGAATCACAGCAGTGTTCACCAACTAATACTCTGGTTCAGATAATCACTTGAACCACAAATGTCATCCACAAATTTTATCCGTTCTCACCAATTAGATGTGGAACATAGAGACTGACTAGTGAGTCTTTTTATCTAGAGTCTCAGAGATCCAATTTGCTCTCCAAATGAGAGAGGGAGCGAGAAGACGTTCAGTTTTCCAACCTGATAACTTCAGCTGCACAAAAATTGAAGCTTGTGAATGGCTATGTCACTTAAAACCAGAAAATTATAAAAAATGGTCACCTTCCAAATAACAGTAAAAATGTTATTCCGAATCAGTACCTTGTGAATAAAAACTTCGTACTTTTCATCCATCCATGATTGGCTTTCTGAGTGTACAGATCTGTTTCCATCCACCATCCTTGCCATAACAAGGGCATGAATGTATGACTGCAAGACATCTGCAGCACTTGAATCTTTATGTAAAATAGCTCCAATGATCCCTTTCCTCTCCACAAGCAAGTACTTTGCTGAAAAGTCCAAGGTAACTTAAAGAGTTAGCACATTTTGGTTTTAAAAAATTATACTTTTTGAAAATGTAAGTTGAGTTGAACCTTTCTCGTAACTAGCAGCAGAGGAATGCAGCAGGTCCATCCTGTTTGACAGTATTAATGAAATCAATAATTTGTATATAAATGAGAGCACTGGTTTTCTTATAGCTAGCTCAGAGCTGCCTATATAGTGGGTGCAACAAGAGCTGAGCCCTTTTTTCCCTTCCCCCCCCAAAACATAAGATGAGGTGAGCCATTGTCTTGACTCAAATGATTGAGATAAGTAAGTCCATATTTTAACAGTGCAGGTAGTCCCTATCGTTGTTGGAAAAGCACTATAAGATCATCACTGCTCTATTGAATAATAAACAACCACTTTGGCAGAAGAAAACTTTACTCGGGGGCCCCTGCTGTAAATTTATGAGGTTGAATACGCAAAGAAACTCACATTTCTTGCTGAGCAAGTGAAGAAACCCTCACGCCTAATTCTACCTGCTTGTACAGTAACTTATCCTTCGATATCCATGTAGTAGTCCACATTGGCAAAAAATGCTCCATGGTAGAGACCTGCTCCGGAGAGAGAACTGGCAACATATTCCGGCGCACGCACTAATATCCACTTAAAATAAAATGAACCAAGGGAAAGTAAACTTTGAAAGCAATGCATAACTTCATATTTGGGTTTACAAAAGCAGTAAAATTGCAGAAATATTCTGGATCAATTTTTGTTGCAACAACATTTGTCTGAATCTAGGCACAGTACAAATTGGAAATATCTTGAGATTTAATTTTACCGACCTAAGTTTCATCTCCTGCCTAGATGAAATCATGGCAGGCTTCAGAGCGAGTAGGAAACTTATAATTAGAAATCCCATATATTACCTTGGTCAGTCTCCATGAAATTCTGCAAAAGAATTGAGCTCCTCTCAAAGTTTAATGAATTCAATGAAAGGCATCGGACAGCCCTGTAGTTTGCTGCATACAACAATTATCATTGCTTACAGTAAAATAAAAATATTTCACTGGCGACTGATATTATCGACAATTCTTTTTTTTGGGTCCCATCTAAGTATAAATATTAAGGATTTCATTAATATACTATTCAACTAACATAATACAATATTGTTGGGGGTTAAAGAGGAACTAGCACTGGAAGTTTATTTCAGATCTAGAGCTCATGCACAGATCTCCGTCCTTTCCCCATACCTCTTTTTCCTTCTGTTAAACAATGAGTGGGGCCACCTATATTATTCACAAACAAAAAAGTTTCTTACCCTAGCAAAGACGAGAAGATGAACAATTCTCCGAATTATATCAACCCACCCAACAAGTGTTACTTATGGACACAGATTTCAGTGGAAGTTTCATCCCCGGTTTTGAGTGACAGACAAGTGAATAGTCTCTATGTACACTTTAGCAGTAGAACTTACCGTACATATGAAACATTGTTAGAAAGAGAAAAGAAAACCAAATAGCAAAGGGGTTTCCTATTGTAATGCGAGCAAGAAGCATCCCCAGAGCCATGCCAATCATTGTTGCCATTGTCTCTTGGCTCCCTTCCTATTAGTATTTAGAAAGAAGTAGATGTTGAATGTTCACAAATTTTTATGAATCTCATCCACAGTTAGAATGTCTTTAGTTATTTACCTTGGCAGATATATCAGCAGCATTATTCTGGAGGGCGAAATGCTGTGTCAAAGCAGCTCTAGTGGCTCCACTTGCAACACCAGCTAATTGGAAAGACGACTTAGAGAAAGATTCGTTTAAGAAACCAAACAAGCTCTTGCTGTATTTTTATGCAAGAAAGGGTAAAAAACCTTGGGGACTACACATAGACATATTTTCAGGCACATCAAACATAGGAGTTCCAAAACATATGACTCTGTTGACAGCTTTCATAAGGTACTGATGTGAATATTGTAACAGACAACAATAATTCAATTCAATCATATTCCCCAACATACATGCACCTTGAACTGAGGTATTAGCATATGTTAAGTAGATCATAGAGAATTTTATCTTTTACATTGGACGAATAAAGAAACTTACTGAATGATCTTGATAAGCTGCCTAAGCAAACAACAAATGCAAAAGCTGAAGGAAACAAAGGGGAAAGAAGGTCCATCAACATCCCTGCAAACAATATAACATCCATTCTTTTCATTGAAGTCCTCAACAAGAGAGATGTAACAAAACCTAATCAACTGTGGCAATTCATCTTTTTCTGCTTAGCAAGATCTTCAATCTAGACCTAACCAACTTCAATTAAAATTTTCAATCTGAGAGCGATGTGTTAAATATACTGTTCCACAACCACAATATTAAACACCTGCAGAGAGAGCAACATACCGAGATCATTCATAAGATCTGCAACCAGACGCCACATTTTAGCATTGCTATCCAGATTTGAGCCCTAAAGATTAAAAATAAACACTAGACAGTGTCAAAATCTAATTGAATTTATATCATTTATTTTTCAGTTTTATAATTTTGTTTAATTGAATTGAAATCTCTATCTCTGCACGTATGAGAATGCGATGGCAAATGCCTTAAACAATTTTTTCCAAATCTACAGCAGCTGCCAACCATGGACAGTTGGACACCCAAATTCTGGATTAAGTAATGAGAAAATGAGTGGACAATAAATCAAAGGCAAATCACATGAATAAAAGTGCATCACACCTGATAAAATGTGAACAAGACACCTCCAAGCATTCCAGTAAGATCCCTCAAAAACCACTGCAAGCATTTGGATATGCAAAAGCATTGATCAACACATTATTATTCCCAAAAGTCACTGCAAGAACTAAAAAAAGCCGAAATCAAGCGTAACCAAAGAAAAAAAAAAAAAAACCGTGATGATCACAAACATTTCTTAGGCATTATAATTTACCTGAAATGTTGCACCGATAACAGTGGCTGATTTCTCACCAACGCCAATGGCGCTCAAAAGAGCCTAAATCAAAATTGAAGAACAAAAAATCTGAAGTAACAGTCAAAGAGATTTGTGTATTCAGATACAAAGAAAACTAAAAATGGATCTTACTTGAGTAGAAAGCATGGTCCTAATGTATGTCGAAAGGCCCTATAAAATACACAAATGAGATTAAAACAATCAATTCCAATATATATCTATACACACACACACACACACACACACACACACACACACACAATTTATACATACAAAAATAATGTGCCTACCTGCAAAGAATCCCATACTTGAAATGGCACATAATCTTGAGTCACACTGCCAGGAAAACCCTGCAATTTGGTTTTAGAAAAGATTGTTGACTCTTAAAATCAAGCAACCGAAAAAACACAAAATCACAGACTGAATTAACATGCCTCAGGTACAAAAGCTTGGAGAACTCCCCTCCAGACATGGTTAAAACGACTACCGGATCTGCGTATCACAAAAATAAACATAAATTAAGGGGAAAAATGATTTTGATGATGAAAAACAGAACAGAAAGAGAAGAGAGTGAAATTTGTGGACCTGTGAATGGAGAGAGAAGGAGATGCGAAAATTGTAGCGGTTTTGAAGAGCTTGGTTGAAGATGATCCATTCCATTCTTCGATTATCAGTTGTTGCTTTGATTTTGCTACTTCACTTACACCTCCCATTAAATTCGAAATTGATTGAGACAAAGCTCACTCGAGATCGAGTTTTGGTTGCTTTGACTCCCTCCTCCTAACTGCTTTGTGCTTCCTATGTGTTTTGTAATTGGTTAGCTTTTGTCTCTATGCTATTTTTATAGTGGCCTTGTCTTTTCTCTCGCCGGCCATTTCTCTCTCTCTCTCTCTCTTTTCGTTTTTAACCTTTTGTAACGGATTTTTATTTTATTTTTTAAAAAAGAAGTGAAATAGAAGAATTCATACAATTTGCTAATAAAAAAGAAAAAAGAATTAATATAATTTAATATAGATCTTCCTGCAGACTTATTTGATGATATTCTGTATTTGAATGCAGGGTCGTTCTTCATATTAGAAGATAATGTTGATGACCTTTGTGGTTCTTTTGGCAGTTTTATTCTTCTTTTTTTTGTTTACGTACTCACATTTATTTTTGGAGATTTTAGTTTATTTCCTTTTTTTATTTATTTATCTTTTTATTGATCCATATTATAAGTTCAATTATGTAGGTTACAATGTAGACAACTAAAAGATAGAACCTAGAGGGACCAAAGTTTAAATTAATAAAATAAACCTAGTCAAATTTGATAATGGAGAGTCCAGCATAAAAGCTAAAGAAAGATAATTTCGTCGTCGTCTTAATTCTAGTCCAATAAGAGAGAATTTTTTACCCAATTATTTGGAATACCATTCGGTCAATTTTGAAATGCAATAAAACGGTTCTAATAGGTTAATATCGACTGAATAGAACCTTAGAGAGCACCTATGTTATAAAAAAGACAAATGTGAAGTTGTAATAATTATATTTTATAACACACATAATTAATGCGAGTTTTTTTATTATATTATTATTATTGCGTGTGATTGTAAGATATAAGTATTGTGACATAGGACTCCCTATAAAAAAATGACGAAGTTGTGGCATTATCTGCCGAAACCTAAAATTGTTTATAGACACCCACATTTCCGTGCGTTTAAGGTCTCGAACGTCGGAGTTTGTTGTTAACAGCCACACGCTTAGCCAAGTGAGTTGTTTGGGCAATATCAAAGGGGCATCAATCTATAACTGATGAAGGAGAAATACTGTTGATGCATTCGGGGACATTCAGAAACAGGGTCACAGAGCAGACAGAGCGAGTTTGGAGATGATCACAGAATGTGTTGGAGAAAAGCGGCTTCCTCTATGCTTATACGCAAAAGATTCTTCTGTTCCTCATCATCAATTTCACCTGAAACCCCATCACTTTACTCCTTCCTCCAACCCTCCATCTTTTCCCTTAAACCAAAATCGCCACAACTAGACCTCACCAACTCTCCAGCTCAACAGCAGCAGCAGCAGCAACAAACCCTAACCCAAGACCACATCACGTCACTAGAAACAACTCTTCACAAATCCCTTCTCACCGACAACACTGATGAGGCCTGGAAGTCCTTCAAGTCTCTAACCACAAACTCTTTATTCCCCTCTAAACCCCTCATCAATTCTCTGATCGCCCACCTCTCCTCTCTCCAAGACAATCACAACCTCAAGAGAGCTTTTGCTTCTGTTGTTTATGTCATTGAAAAGAACGCCAAGTTGTTGGATTTTCAAACTGTGCATACCCTTTTGGGTTCCATGAGAAATGCTAACACTGCTGCCCCTGCTTTTGCTTTGGTTAAATGTATGTTCAAGAACAGGTACTTCATGCCATTTGAATTGTGGGGTGGTTTTCTTGTTGACATGTGTAGGAAAAATGGTAACTTTGTTGCTTTTCTTAAGGTTTTTGAAGAATGTTGTAGGATTGCTTTGGATGAGAAGTTGGATTTTATGAAACCTAATCTATATGCTTGTAATGCTGCATTAGAAGGTTGTTGTTATGGTCTTCAATCTGTTAGTGACGCTGAGAAAGTTATAGAAACTATGTCTGTTCTCGGTGTTAGGCCAAATGAATTGAGTTTTGGTTTTCTAGCCTATTTATACGCCCTAAAAGGGCTTCAAGAGAAGATAGTTGAGTTAGAAAGTTTGATGAGCAGGTTTGGTTTTTCGAGTCAAACGGTGTTTTACAGTAGTTTGATTAGTGGATATGTTAAGTTGGGAAATTTAGAGTCTGCCTCGATGACTATTTTGCATTGTTTGAGTGGAGGAAATATGAAGCAATCAAATTTTAGTGAAGAAACTTATTGTGAAGTTGTTAAAGGTTTTCTTCAAAATGGAAATGTTAAAGGATTGGCAAATTTGATTATTGAAGCTCAAAAGCTAGAGTCTTCTGGGATTGTGGTTGACAGGTCTATTGGGTTTGGTATCATTAGTGCTTGTGTTAATCTTGGGTTATCAAATAAGGCACATAGCATTCTTGATGAGATGAATGCTTGTGGTTGTTCAGTGGGGCTTGGGGTTTATGTGCCAATCCTGAAGGCTTACTGCAAAGAGCATCGAACAGCTGAAGCTACGCAGCTGGTTATGGATATAAGCACTTCAGGGCTTCAATTAGATGTGGGTAACTACGATGCTTTAATTGAAGCTTCCATAACGAGTCAAGATTTCCAGTCAGCTTTTTCTTTATTTCGGGACATGAGAGAAGCAAGAATATATGATTTAAAGGGGAGTTACCTAACAATAATGACAGGTTTGATGGAGAACCAACGGCCTGAGTTAATGGCAGCATTTTTAGATGAAGTTGTTGAAGACCCTCGAGTTGAAGTGAAAACCCATGATTGGAACTCCATTATTCATGCATTCTGTAAAGCAGGGCGATTAGAAGATGCAAAGAGAACTTTGAGAAGGATGCTATTCCTGCAGTTTGCGCCAAATGATCAAACTTATTTATCACTAATTAATGGTTATGTGACTGCAGAGCAATATTTCAGCGTTTTGATGCTGTGGCATGATATTAAGCGCAAGATTTCAACTGATGGACAGAAAGGGATTAAATTTGAGCATAACTTAGTTGATGCATTCCTGTATGCCCTTGTTAAAGGGGGTTTCTTTGATGCGGTAATGCAAGTAGTGGAGAAGTCTCAAGAGATGAAGGTTTTTGTTGATAAGTGGAAATACAAGCAAGCATTTATGGAGAACCATAAAAAGCTTAAAATAGCAAAGTTGAGAAAGAGGAACTTCAAGAAAATGGAAGCACTTCTTGCTTTCAAGAATTGGGCCGGTCTTAATGCATGAAGTTCAACTGTCCTCTGTGCTTAGTTGTTTGCTAGACCTTTTGTTCATAGTTTATTCTACTGCATGGACATCACTACTGTTCAACTAGCTTATTGGATGCCCTGGGGCTGCTCAATTGGAATTGGACATTTATTGTCTAGAGCAAACAGGAACTATCTCAAAGTTTTCAAGGGTTAGAGCATATAATTGAGCAACAATTGTGTAAATGCCTTGTTTTACCAAGGTTTCTGGTTAAATGGAAACTCTCGCCAAAGCCCTTGATTTTGGGCTCCTTTAACCTTGCAGCCTTGGAGGCTAGCTTGCCTGTGATGGAGATTGAAGCGTCATGATCATTGCTAGTTAGAACCGTTGAAGTTTCATTTCTGACTTGACAGGGCACTACATTTTGTCTTCAGATAGGAACTGAAGGCGTTATGGACAGAAAATTCAGCATTTTACAGAGGTTTGGTTTTGAACCTCTTCAGGAAAACAAAAGAAAGCAAAATTCAGCGTATTTTGCGATGTAGTGGGAATGAACACTATGCATTAGACAATGCTTCACTTACAATTTACAATTGTACGACTGCATATATTTTTCGGGAAAAAAATGTGAAAACATATCGTTTCTTTGCAAAATAATGAGAGAAGGTCAAGTTACTCCTATTGTAATCAGTTTAGATGACCAGTATGATTGCTGAGATCAATAAGATCTTTTAGTTAGAATTTCTGTGCTTATGGATCCATGACAATTATTCTATCCATACAAATGGGTTTGTTTGCTTGTATATATTTTTTCATTTATTTCGGTAAGCCAAGTATATTAAATCCTTTGCACTCTACGATTTGAACCTACAAATATTTTAGGACACACAATCAAACAGGAAATGGAAACGGAAGTGACCCATGTCCGTTTTAACTTTTACGATTCTTTTCTGTTCGTTTTAAGTGTGAATGGGGAACAGGTATATAGCCACTTGCTATTTTGGTTCACAAAGGTTTCTTTAATGGGCATGGTGTTGCAAATGAACAACAGATCATGAGGTGCTAGTTTGCTTATCTTTTCTTCATAATCTTGTTGAAAATGCATATTACTTTTTAGCTAGATCCCGCAAAATGGATTGGCTCTGCTTTTTAGGAAGAAAAAGATGGAGAATTTTGACTAAGTTCGCCTCCACCGAAAAGAAAATTTTTTTCTAGTTCCTTTTCAAGTTTCAACTGTTCAAAGTACTACTCTTCATTCTGTTTAATATTTCATGTTTCTTAGTCTCCTACTCTTCGAAAATCTTCACCAATGTCACCTGCTTCAAATCCATTCCTCTTTACCAACATTTTGCTCCTGCTCTCCTTACTCCATAAGTTATCATCCGCTGTCCCTGCCATCCCAGTTAATGGTACATGTCGCGACACTTGTGGCACAGTCTCTGTAAGATACCCCTTTGGTACTGAACCTGGATGCGGGCACCCTGATTTTGCTAGATATATAAAATGTGTCTCTGGAGCTCTGGAATTCTCCACTGGATCCGGCATTTATAGTGTTTCTTCCATAGACTACCCAAGCAACACCATAGTTGTCGCGGACCCTTTCATGTCAACTTGTTCTTCGATGCAGAATTCTGGAAGCTTTATCTTGGACAAAGCCAGTCCATTTACTATTACAGAAGACAATATTATTGTTTTGCTTGGCTGTTCCAATACATCTCCTGTGTTTGATCCATATGAAGATTTGTGTGCTACTGGTTCCCGTGTTCGTATTTGTAGGGGAATGTATTCTTGCAAAGGCGTGTCAGGCATTGGGTTGCAGCAGAATGGACCAGCATCCACTTGTTGTGTTTACGAGTCTCCAACTGGCCTTGGGTCAGGTTATGCATTGGATATACCTAAGCTACAATGCTCATCATATACATCAATATATGGGTTTGGCGGCAACGAGGGAGATCCAATGAAATGGAACTATGGGATTTCTTTGCAATACAATGATTCTTATAATGCTGATGCATGCAAGGATTGTGAAAGCAGTGGGGGTTCGTGTGGATTCACTGGTTTGGATGGGACTTTTGCTTGCATTTGCCGCAATGGTCGGAACACCACCACCAATTGCGCGGGGCAAGGTCAGATCTCAGTTCACAATGTTATTAGTTTCCTCAATTTTCTTAATTCTTATTTTAATTTGTTTGTGTGATGCATGGCTTTGCTATGATTAGGCTATGCTTGGAGCGGGACATGGGGGCCAAAAATTCAAACCATGTTCAGCACTGCAGGTACATTAATGGAAATGCTTTTTTCTTTGTTGACTTCACAGACATTATATTTTAGCTGCAAAAATCTTTTCTTATACTTTTTTTTTTTTGCCCCTTCAGTGTTACCAAAGGATTCCATCGTTTTTGCAATCAAAATCTCTTCTTGAGTGATAATTTGATCCCAAAGTTACACAATTTTTTCCTATTTGATGTACACGGAGGCACTCCTATTCAAATATCGACTGTTTGAAGCTCTGAAGCTTTGGTTATTTTCAATTTCATTATTCAGTGATGCACTGATTCGGCAGATTTGACCCCAAAGTAATCTTCTTTGAAGGAATGTTTCCATCTCAATAAATAATTTTCCTAGGCATTTGTTGATTGCAGAGTCGGCTTAAATTGCATGTTTGGTGACAGTTTAAACTTTGTAGTTGCTCCTGAACGTTTGGTTCAAGTAGAAGTAACTGGCAGTCTTACAAAGATTTAGTTATGAATGAGCAACGAACTGAGCTTTTCCTCCTTTCTGTTTGGCTACAGGATTTCTGCTGTTGTGGATGGCACTCTTTATTTGAAGCAAAGAAGACAGTTGCCCTCCACTTTAGAAGACTTCGTGCATGGAAGAGTTTCGACTTCATTAAGAGTTGGCTCAAAGCTGCTTGCCCTCATTGCAGAAGTAAAGGCATTGCTATCTGCGTAGACTCGAGAAACTCTTGGGAATTTTTTTTTCTTTTTATTATGTAAATTTCTTAATCTGTGTTCGTGGTTCGTGCCACTCAGAAACTTTACTGTTTGGATGGCAGCTGTAATGCCTGTATCTAATTTTATGAAGTGATGTCGCAGCAAACATTGTCAGATCTTAAATTTTAATGCAACCAAATGTGCATTAAATTGAAAAAAGTATAGTTAAAAAAGAAATGAAAAGAGGAGAAAACACACACCCAACAGCGCGGACATACACTGTTACCGTTCTGTGATACTCATTGAATATAACTCCGAGGTATTTAACTCTTTTTTGGATTGCTAATAAATTAATTTACACAATCCTTACTATTTGTTACTTCTTCTGCTCCTAGAGTAAAATCTTTATCAAGCAGAAGGTAGGATCGTTATAAATTCTAAACAAAATTTTATGTGATATATCAAACTATTATCATTGTTTTTAAATACTTTTAGAATCAAATTATATTTTTATTTTAAATATTTAACTAACTTTTATTTATTAAATATTTATTCATTTCATCCTAGGTATTAGATTTAACTAACTATTTGTTTTTTTTTAAGAAAATTATTATTACGCTTCCGTTCATGTTATTCTATATTTTAACTAATTGACTTTTCATTTCACATATGGTTGGTTTTATTTATTTTTTGTATAATTAAATTATTTATTTTTTATTTATATAAAATTAATACTTAAATTTATAACTTATATTATATAAAAATATAATATATATATATAAATTAATAAAAAATTAACTTCATTTAATATAATAAAAAAATTATTTCCATGGAAACTCGAACTGCTACCTTATAAATTGAAGGACAGCAGCGGCCTAACGACCGGCCCAAAAGCTTAGTGACCAATCAGATTGTTTATTTAAACAAATACCCAGGTGGTTATTTGTCATTTTCCATTCAGCCTGTCATATTAATACAAGTGTTAGCTTTTTGCACACGAGTCATCAAGCAATGCCTTGCTTTTCATGAACCTTATCTTGATTCTATTTGTTGTATTATTTAAGTAGGGCGAGAATAAGTTAGCTTTTGTTGAGGTTCACAATGTTAAGAGTTAAATAGATTTCAACATACTTACCTTTGGAGTTTCAACTTGTACTGTGGGTTCTGGGTTTATGAAGTTGATCTTGTCGGCTTGTCATTTTATCTTTTTTTGATTGATTTTAGATTGTTGGTGGGATGAGGGAATTGAGATTGATCTTCTTGGAAATGTTATTGCTTATGGTTCTTGGAGCCTTTCGATTAGCAATTTCACATGAAGATCAACCGCTCTCAAAGATTGCAATTCACAAGGCTATATTTGCTCTTGATGTCGATGCCCATATTAAAGCCTCTCCCAGTATCCTTGGAGTGAAGGTGAGCTAATGAGCTACAGTCGCGGCACATTTCTTTGTTTCTCTTTCTTATTGCTCAAAGTTTCTTCCTTACGCTTAGAACCACCAGTGAGAAGATTAGATATGCTTAAGAGTGAAATATCTAAGTTTATTTTGCTTTGGCTTAAAAATATTTTTCTAACTGTTTCAGGGACAAAATTCAGATTGGTTGACAGTGGAATATGATTCCCCAAATCCATCAGTTGATGATTGGATTGGAGTATTTTCTCCCTCTAATTTCAGGTAATAGATGTGTGTGTGTGTGTGTCTTTTCATCTTACATGTATAATGAATACACGGAGTGTGTGTGTGTGTGTGTGTGTTTTTTCATCTTACATGTATAATGAATACACGGAGTGTGTGTGTGTGTGTGTGTGTTTTTTCATCTTACATGTATAATGAATACACGGATTGATAACGTGTACATGGATGTATGTTATCTGTTGGTCTTTATAATTGAACTCAATTGTACGGATCTAATTCCAAATAATAAATGTTTCACTGTTTCCAGTTCTTCCACTTGCTCTGCAGAAAACCCAAGAGTTCATCCTCCTCTGTTATGTTCTGCGCCTATTAAGGTTAGCATTATGCCTCTTTGTCAAAAATTTTACAGCTTCTTTCTTATCTTGCTTTTGGCTGAAGTTGTACTACGTTATTCCTCCTGACAGTTTCAGTATGCAAACTACTCAAATCCTCAGTACAAAAGCACAGGGAAAGGTTCATTGAAACTCCAGTTGATTAACCAGAGATCAGACTTCTCTTTTGCGCTGTTTACCGATGGTTTGTTAAATGTATGGTTCTAACTGTTTTCTCCTTAAATCTGTAAGGTTATCTGAATCCTACTTATGAATGACAACCAAATTATGAAGAACCATACAGATAGTTGGCCTGCAATGATTTTTTTTCCTTTTACTGAAGGAAATTTATGTTGAGATGCTTAGCTATTGACCTATAGAAATAACATATCTGGTAACTGCTTGATTGATAGTATTATCATAGCAAGGCGTTAACCTAATTGCTCAGGTTCACTATGTGAAGATGAATTTGCATGGTAACATCCTTTTGTGTTTTAACCTTGACCTGTCCCCTCGGCCATTCTGACAAATTGTTGACAAATCTTTTTTTAATTTTCATCATCTTGTTCTTCAGACTAAATGTGGGGAAACACATAAGAGGCACGTCTGTGGTTCTTACTCAATATGCTTCTTTTATTTTCGGCATCATATCAGTTTGACTATCTTTATCTGTTCAAATTTTGTTGTATCATATGATATTAATGACTTATACTATTCTATATTTTCACTGGAAGATGCAATTTTCTCTGGTGTCTGTTTATCCAATTCTTCACACCTGCTATGGTTTGTTTGTTTTTCCCTTTGTTGCTATAATAGCCGAAGGTGCTTGCAGTGTCAAATAAAGTAACTTTCTCCAATCCAAATGCACCAGTTTACCCACGTTTGGCACAAGGAAAAGTGTGGAATGAAGTTAAGTAAAACATCTCATTGTAATTCTCAAACTCATGGAAGTTAGGCCTAGTAATTTGATGATTCCTTTCAGCATAGTAAAATTTTTGTGGCTAATGATACTTTTTTACCTCATATTCAGATGACGATAACATGGACAAGTGGATATGGGATAAATGAAGCAGAACCATTTGTGGAATGGGGCCCAAAAGGAGGTGATCAGACATATTCCCCTGCTGGAACACTGACATTTGGACGCGGGAGTATGTGTGGTGTGTGACTTCTTAGCCCTTTAAATTTTCACCCAAAAGATGTGCTTGGGAGTTCATTGAAAAAGCACAAAGAGTGACAACCCATTGTTATCAGGACTGAATTCTAATGCAATTTCTGGCAACTTATGTCAGATAGAACCATTTCTCTTTATCATGAAACTACAGATGCTTTGTGCATCTTATCCTAGAAAGATGGAGAAACAAAAAAATTAAAAAAACTTAAATTAGTTACGACATGAATAATAAATTGCTTATGTGATTTCTTAATCAAAAGGCTATTACATTCTAATCATCTGATTGTTCTCTGAAATTTGTGTTTATACATGAGCACTTGTAATCTGCTTGTCTTTGCTTTTCGTTTGGACTTGCTAATGCTTCTTATAGTCACAAAATTAACTGAGGCTTCTCATGGTTACAAAATGAACTAAGTACGATGGATTTGCTGCTGCTTAATTTTCTTCCCTGGGAAAATTACCCAGAAGTAGTTGCCTCGACACTTATGTATAAGGTGGATGATTAATATCAAATTTAGCAGCACAGGTGCGCCAGCAAGGACAGTGGGATGGCGTGATCCCGGATATATACACACCAGCTTTTTGAAGGAGTTGTGGCCCAATGCAATGTAGGTTACATCTTATGCTAATTTATGATGTTGATTCTAGGTGTGTTAAACTTCTTATACAAGTTGATACTATCTTTGAAGTTATTACAAAAAATAGTATCACTTGGTTACCAGTATTTCCATACGATATGCAGAATACATTGAGGTTTGAGTTAAAATTTTATTAGCAGAAATTTTACACTTTGGATGAAATGAATTCTATGTATTGTTCAATTGAAATTCATTTTTGGTCTTAGGCAAAACACAGTTAAGCTCTGGAATGATTTCCTCTCTAATTGTGGAGCAATGTTGAAATGTTAAGTTGATGAGTTTTACCATCAAATATACATACTGGATATTTAATTTGCATCATGTTTAGATGATTTCTACCAATCCTTTAGCAATGCATGAAACTTAACATATTTATTTGCTTTTCACAGTTTTTCCTCTCTTATGTAGGTACACTTACAAGCTGGGCCATAGATTGTTCAACGGTACATATGTTTGGAGTTCAGAGTATCAGTTTAAAGCATCTCCTTATCCTGGTCAAAATTCTTTGCAACAAGTAATAATTTTCGGCGATATGGGAAAGGTTTGAACTATCTTAGAAAATTTAAAATAATCTCAACTAGTGGCACGATGAGATCTGGGATATTGGAATCTTAATTTGTTAAATTTATTATCGCATCAGGTTATTATCCATGTGAATGAGTGTGTGCATATGTGTAGATTTGTCATTGCTAATAATGCTTGAACTAATCGCTCAGTAAAATAAGATTTTAATTCACATCCAACGGTACATTCAAGATAACTGTTTAAGGTGAATATGCAAATCTATTTTTAGCTTTCTGATCATAATGTGAACTCTTTTTGTTGAATAATGATGCAGTATAATCTTTTGCTCCTCTTTTTTCGAAGTTATTTCTCACTGTTTCAATAACACCTTATGTGTAAATTGGTTTAATGGTATGGTTAAAGATTATGACTGATTTTAGTCCAAAATACCAACTTAAATACAGTTTGTGAAGTAGTTTGTTTAATCTTTCGTATTGCAGGATGAAGCTGATGGTTCTAATGAATACAACAACTTCCAACCTGGTGCTCTTAACACCACTAGACAGCTTATCCAAGACTTGGAGAACATTGATATAGTTTTCCACATTGGAGATATATGTTATGCAAATGGCTACATCTCTCAGTGGGACCAGTTTACAGCACAAATTGAGCCAATTGCATCAACTGTGCCATATATGATTGCAAGGTTTGTCATAATTGACTTATGTAGCTCACCAGATTGGCAGAGCATTAACTTGTCCTAAACTTGATCTTACGTTGTAATTGGTAATTTCTCCTTCCAGTGGTAACCATGAACGTGATTGGCCGGGAACGGGTTCTTTCTATGGAAACATGGATTCTGGTGGAGAATGTGGTGTGTTGGTTGAGAACATGTTCTACATCCCTACTGAGAACAGGGCTAAGTTCTGGTATGGGGATTTGAGTGAAAAATTATTAACTTAATTAGGTTTATAGCGCTTTAGGACCTGTTGTAAGAATTTTGTTGTTTAATTCAACTGTCAATGGTGTCTATTTTATTTACACCTTTGATTAATCATCTTCTAGGACCACTGTCTTATTATTTTGGCCCCAGATTATTCTATTTATAATGAACAAATATCTATAAGTTGAAAGGATCTAAATGGGTTTTCCTGATCTTTCTTTTTTTCTTTCATTCATTTGTCTCATGATTCTGTGGCATTTAATGTTGAAATTTTTTAATTTCATTTCCAGGTACTCCACAGACTATGGGATGTTCAGATTTTGTATAGCTGACACAGAACAAGATTGGAGAGAGGGAACTGAGCAATACAAATTCATTGAGCACTGCCTAGCATCTGTTGACAGGCAAAAGCAACCCTGGTTGATATTCCTTGCACATAGGGTTCTTGGATATTCTTCTGATTTATCCTATGCTGTAGAAGGATCATTTGCTGAACCAATGGGGAGGGAGAGTCTTCAAAAACTATGGCAGAAGTATAAGGTTGATATTGCTGTTTTTGGTCATGTGCACAATTATGAAAGGATATGTCCCATATACCAGGTATTATCCCAATTTAAAAAGCATTGATGCAGCTACTACACCTTGTTTCTTTGCTACATTTTGCATCTTTGCCTTCTGATAAGCAAAATTATGAAAATGTGACATTCGAGCATTTATGAGTTAAGAGAACAGAAAGGAAAAATGTGATCTGCTTTATTTAGACAGAGTGGAAAAGCGCTAATGGATTTATCCTTTCTTGTCCGACCATCAGTTGTTTTCTCCATTATGTCTCTAAACCAGAACTTAGTAGTTTTTATAAAATGCTTATGCTCTTTTTATGCTTTGAATGTGTGAACATTGTTTCTTACGTCAATTCTCCTATCAGTTTTGGTCATGATCTTTTGTTTCCAGAGTAGCATCGCATGAAATTATAGATTGGACAATTATCTATAGCACCTGCAGTCATAAATCATCCTTTGGAAGTTGCACTTCTCTCGGCTAACAACTGAGCTCTCAAATTTTCTGCTACAGAATATTTGCACCAATAAAGAGAAACACTATTACAGGGGCAGCCTGAATGGGACGATACATATAGCTGCTGGTGGTGCTGGAGCTAGCCTTTCACCATTTACCACCCTCCAAACCAGATGGAGTTTATACAGGGATTATGATCATGGATTTGTTAAACTTACAGCATTTGATCATTCAAATCTATTGTTTGAGTATAAGAAGAGCAGAGACGGAAAAGTTTACGACTCTTTTAGAATATCCAGGGATTATAGAGACATATTAGCCTGCAATGTGGACAGTTGCCCGCGCATGACTCTTGCATCCTAATTTAAGCGATGTTCGCAGGTTTAATAAAATTTCTTGTGAAAAATTGCAATTCATATTGTGTCATCCTGACGTACGTTATTTTCTTCAGTTTCGTGTCTACAGTACTATAGGGCTCCAAGGTTTTGTAAATATTATTTTCAACTCCAAGTGTGGCTCACACGACTAGACTCCTGAGTGGATTTTCGTCCATGTAATGAGTAATGATTGTAGTACGAGAGGCATTTTCATGTACACAAAAGCAATAAAAGGGTATGAAATTCAGAATATCGAAGCTTTATTTTTAATCCTGGTGTTGAATTTGGATAATAGAGGGATGGACTTCAGCCCTTGAGACTGATACTCCGTGCTTGTTTGGTTCTGTCTAATCCACAATCGCGTGGACTGAAGTGTCAGAACAAGCCAAAACCGTGGGTGCCTCTGATTTTAGGCCAAAAATCAGGGGCACCATTGAAAATTTTGCAAATCTTACTCTTGTCAAGTTACCATGTTCCTCGAATCGCATGCCCACTGCCCAGTTGGCAATTGGGCAGGCGACAGCGTTGACAGAGTGTGGCCAGCGTGACATAATTGACCTTCCTTCTCAGGCACACGATTGGTGGACGCATTCATATAAAAATTGATAGAGAATCTTTGAAAAAGACCTGTCTTCATATGAAAGAAGCCGTTTACTGTCTATAGGATCTGATGCAACATTCGATGGTACTTGAAATAATCCATATTTGAAAGTACCCACTTCATCCGTTCTCAGAAACAACTTCTGCCTGATTCTTCATCTTCTTTCATTAATAAATTCCACTTGGTCAGCACTCAGCACTTGGTATTCACTACTCGGTATTTTTGTTTGTTTCGTTATTTTTTTTTTCATCAACTTCTCTAAACAGTCGGTTATTTGTCATTTTTCTCAGTGTACAAACGGTTGTGCCTGTGATTTTTTAATTGTAAATTTGTCATCTTATGAGCCAACGCCTTTGCTTTTCACGTATCTTTATCTCACTTATATTCATATTATTTGCAAGTGTCTGGAGAATACTTGAACTTTTTGTTTATTTCAAATAAGGTTGGGAAGTGGAGTACCCCACATGTAGGTGGAAATTGAGGGATCTTAACATCTCGGCTTCAGTGCAGCTTACGAAGCTATGCTCGATGGTATCATGGGCAAAGCTATCATTTTATGAATATGAATTTAGACTCGCAATAGACTCTCTTTATTGCATCAGTAGTTTGGAAAAAGATATCGTGTTGCTTTAAATATTTTCTTTCCGCATAAGCAATGATAAAAGTTGGTATATCTCACCGTTGTTATCATGCTTTGAAGTCGCGACTTCAATTCTGAGTTTTGGGTTTCTGAAGACGTTGTTACCCATTTACTTTCTTTCCTGTTTTTGATTGATTTTAGATACTTGTTGGGATGAGAAAATTGAGATTGATCTCCTTGGGAATTGTCTTGGTTCTTGGAACGTTTCAAGTGGCAACTTCTCATGGAGATCATCCGCTCTCAAGAATTGCTATTCATAAGGCTATATATGCTCTTAATGACAATGCCTATGTTAAAGCTTCTCCTGATGTACTTGGATTGAAGGTAAGCTTCAGTAACACCACGTTTCTTTAATTTGTTTCTCTTTCTTATCATTTGGTGAACGTACATGAGAAGCAAGGTTAATTTGATTACATCTTGATGGTCATGAGGTAGATACTATTTTAGCATTTGTTAAAGCTTCTGTTGGGTCAAATATACTTCCAAATACAAACCAACGAAAATCTTAAACACGCTAAAGCATGAAAAACACAAGTTTATTTTGGATTTACTGAAAATATATTTTACTGTTTCAGGGACAAAATTCAGAGTGGGTGACAGTGGAGTATAGTTCTCCAAACCCATCTGTTGATGATTGGATTGCAGTATTTTCTCCTTCAAATTTCAGGTAAAAATATATATCTTTGCTTTTTATACGCTTAACGGTTGATAAGACTTATATATTTACGTATCTTGTTGGTCTTTGCTGACTGAGCTGAATAATATTAATCTAATTGGAAACATATATATTTCACAATTTCCAGTGCGTCCACTTGCCCTGCAGAAAACCCAAGTGTTAATCCGCCACTGCTGTGTTCTGCACCAATTAAGGTTTGGATTATGCTTCTTTGCCACTACTCTTTTACCTTCTTTCCTATCCTGGTTTAAGTGATTGGTTGCTGGAATTCCTATATCAATCCTTAACTACATTATTTCTATTTACAGCATCAGTATGCAAACTATTCTAGCCCTCAGTACAAACGTACAGGCAAAGGATCATTGAAGCTTCAGTTGATTAACCAGAGATCAGACTTCTCTTTTGCACTGTTTTCTGGTGGTTTGTTAAACGTACACTCCTACCTGTTCCTTTCCTCATAATTTATATGGTTATCTGAATTTTTCTTAATTATTTGACCCCTTAGATACCCAATCGTGAAGAAACAATGATTTATTTAGTTGACCTGTCAATTATTTTCTTTATTAAAGGAATTTGTTGAGATGCTTAGCAATTGCCACAGAGAAATAATATTTTTAACTGGTTGATAGATTACAAGCACAATCCATATTTTTGTCTTTGACTTGACCAATATATAACTTCTGATCTTCCCCTTGTCCTTCTAAAGCCTTCATCCTGATCCAAATGAAACCATCAATGCTTTTGTCCATGCTAATCTTTGTCTTATTTTCCTCATCTATACTAAATTGATGAAATATTATGGAGGACTGTTTCTATTGTTCTTAACATCAGCCCAGTTTGTCTTTCTTCATCTCTTAAAATAAAATTCTATCATTTGATATTAATGACTTATCACTGTTACGGTCCTATCTTTGCATCTGAAAGATGCAATTTGTTTACTTATGCTCTTGCTGTAATTTTTTTGTTTCTCCTTTTGTTATGATAATAGCCAAAGCTGGTTACAGTGTCAAATAAAATAGCTTTCACAAATCCGAATGCGCCAGTTTACCCACGATTAGCACAAGGAAAAACATGGAATGAAGTAAGTTCAATTTTTCATTGTAATTCTCAAAACTCTTGTAATTTATGTCATGTAGTTTGGATTACTTTCAACATGTTAAAAGTTTTACAACTATTTATCTCTAAATTGACAAGCTATTCAATTCACAGGTCCATCAGCAAACTGGACTTGAATGTTACCAATGACGTTCATGATTATTTCACTTTAAAGTTGACAATATGTTTAAATGCAGATGACAGTAACTTGGACAAGCGGATATGGGATAAATGAAGCAGAAGCATTCGTGGAATGGGGCCAAAAAGGAGGTGATCGTACACGCTCTCCAGCTGGAACGCTGACATTTGAACGTGGGAGTATGTGTGGTGCGTAACTCATCTGCATTTTAAATTTTCATCCAAAGGATGTACCTGGGAGTTCACTGAAATTGCTATATCTTAAAAATGATGGTTTGATGAACCATTGTTAAATTATGAATTAAATGCAATTTATAGCAGTGGATATTGAAGAGAAGATAGTCTGCCGTACATAATGTAAATTCTGATGCTTTCTGCATCTTATCCTAAAGACTTAGTTTCAAAGAATATTGCAAGCTAATAATTTGATTTTTCTCTAAAATGCTATTTTATAACTATAAGAGTTAATAATACTTCTTTGCTATTTTTTAAAACAGTCAGGCTTCCCGTAGTTAAAAGAAGTAACTAAGTACGATGGATTTTGTGGCCTTTTGTTTTCTACATTGGGTAAATTCAACCCAAAGCGTTTTTCCTGGGTGTCTTTGCCCAGGGAAGATGACTAATATCAAATTTTGATGCACAGGTGCACCAGCACGGACAGTGGGATGGCGTGATCCTGGGTACATACACACCACTTTTCTGAAGGAGTTGTGGCCCAACACAATGTATGCTACATCTTATATTAGTGCATGATGCTGATTTAACTTAGTTAATGCATGATTATCTATATTTGGTTGCAATATGCTGAATTTTTCAAGGCTTTATTTGCAATTTAATCAGCAGAAAATTTGTGCTTTCACAGAAATAATTGTTGAAATGCAATAACATTCATATTTTGTTGATTCGTAAGTCAGTTCTGATGTTATGCAAGTCACAATTAAGCTCTGGATCTATTTGCTCACTCCTTTGCATCAATCCAATAGGACATGGCTATCTTAAAGTCAGATCTTTACCATTGAATACAATCATTAAATATTAATTTAGCACCATGTTTATAAGATTTTCATCAGCCTTTTGCAGCAAATGGAGCTTTTAACTTATTGTATGCTTTTGACTATTGTTCTTTTCTCTCTTGTAGGTACACCTACAAAGTTGGGCATAAATTGTTCAACGGTACTGATATTTGGAGTTCGGAATACCAGTTTAAAGCATCTCCTTATCCTGGTCAAAATTCTTTGCAACGTGTAGTCATTTTTGGCGACATGGGAAAGGTCTGAACTGTTATATAACCTTTTTAGTTATGTCAATTAGTGGAGCTGATAATATCTACTATATCATCAGCTCTATTTTGTGATAAGTAATATTGCATGAGGTTATCCATACATTTGAATGAGCATTTACACACCCTTTTGTTATTATTTTCAATATTATACTCGTTATTATTGCTTAAACTAATCATCTCTAAAATATTATTTGATTTTGCTTGTCATCTGTCAATGTATTCATGATAACCATCAAGGTTATTCACATAGCTATTTTTGCTAGCTAATGAAAGGCAAGTTGTTTTTGTCCAAACTTTTAAGTATACATAGAGTACGAGAGGCATTTTCTACTCTCTTTAACGGTCTTCCTCCGTGTTTCAGCATCTTCTTATGTCCAATTTGTTCGTGTTTCACATTGCAGGATGAAGCTGATGGTTCTAATGAATATAATGACTTCCAGCATGCTTCTCTTAACACCACCAGGCAGCTTATTCAAGACTTGAAGAACATTGACATAGTTTTCCACATTGGAGACATATGTTATGCAAATGGATACATTTCCCAGTGGGACCAGTTTACAGCACAGATTGAGCCAATTGCATCAATTGTGCCATACATGATTGCCAGGTTGGTCATAATTTACTTGTGTAGCTCAGCAGTTTCTTGGAGCATAAATTAGTCCTGAACTTTGTCTTATGAGGCCAATTGGTGATTTCTTCTTCCAGTGGCAACCATGAGCGTGACTGGCCGGGAACAGGATCTTTCTATGGGAACAAAGATTCTGGTGGAGAATGCGGTGTGTTGGCAGAGACTATGTTTTATGTCCCTGCTGAGAACAGGGCTAAATTCTGGTATGGGGATTTATCAGAAAAAAAATTATCAATTTAATTAGCTTTCCACAATGCTATAATATCTTTTGTAAGAATTTCATATTTTACTTTGACCCCTTTTTTGACAGTTTTTGACCTTGACAACACCTAGTTACATCATAACTTTTATTGACATAATTTATTCTACTTATACTGAACAAATGCTAACAATACTTAATCAAATAGGATACAGTGTCAGAGATTATTTGCAAACAAAATAATCTGTGAGAACTAATACAAAAGAACCTAACAGATTATTCTTTTATTTCTTAATTTGCTTTGTACACTTGTTTCCTTATGCTGTGGGACATATTGATGAAAAAGTCATAATTTTTATTACCAGGTACTCGACCGACTATGGCATGTTCCGATTTTGTGTAGCTGACACTGAACATGATTGGAGGGAGGGAACTGAGCAATACAAGTTCATTGAGCATTGCCTAACATCTGTTGACAGGCAAAAGCAGCCGTGGTTGATCTTTCTTGCACATAGGGTTCTTGGCTATTCTTCTGGCATATTCTATGCCGCAGACGGATCATTTGCAGAGCCAATGGGGAGAGAAAGTCTTCAAAAACTCTGGCAGAAGTACAAGGTTGACATTGCCATCTATGGCCATGTGCACAATTATGAGAGGACATGTCCTATATACCAGGTATTATTCTAATTTGAAGCACTGAAGAGCTACGCATTGTTTCATCGCTGCATTTTTGCCTACTAAGAAATTCAGTTTAAACTAATTTCAAAGAAATATAAATCAATTGCTAATTCAGTTTTAGCTAATTTCAAAGAAACAGATTTCATTTTCTTTGCCTCATTTGCTTTCTGATAAGCTGAATTGTGATGGCATTCGAATTTTAATAAGGTATTTTATCTCATCTAAAGGGGAAATGCAAATAGGGAAAAATTCAAAAGCAACTCATATTTGTCTTTTCCACATTCCACCATTGGTTTCTTTTTCCATTAGGGATTAAACAACACCCCCACCCTCTCTAAAACAAAAAAAAAAAAGAGAAAAATTACAGCATACGGCTGTCTTTATGCTTTTAAGTTTGATCACGTGACCTAGTCATGTATGTAAATTTTCCCTTTATTTTTAGCTATCGCTTTTCATTTCAGTTATTGAAAATCAAAGTTTAAAAATTACAGTTCTCTTAGCTAACTGAACTGTCAACATTCTGCTGCCACAGAATATTTGCACCAACAAAGAGAAGAATTATTATAAGGGCACACTGAATGGCACAATACATGTAGTGGCTGGTGGAGGAGGAGCAAGCCTTGCAGAATTTACTACTGTTCAAATGACTTGGAGTTTATTTAGAGACTATGATTATGGATTCGTTAAACTTACTGCATTTGATCATTCAAATCTATTGTTTGAGTATAAGAAGAGCAGTGATGGCAAGGTTTATGACTCTTTTAGAATATCCCGTGATTATAGAGACATATTAGCCTGCACGGTGGACAGTTGCCCGAGCACAACCCTTGCATCCTAATTCTCGCATGGGTTAGAATAAACTTTTCATGATAAACATTCTTGTTGAATTTGCTTTAAATTTTGTCGTGTTCCCATTCCATAATTCAATTGTGGTTTACTTTATTTTCATATTTAAAGGCCTACAAAGCTTCATTTTGTGAATAGTTTTTACTTGTACTTTTGTGGTAAGTTCATGCTTTCATGTATTGATATGGCGTGAATTGTAATTTCATGCAATGAATTTGATTCCATTATGTACATATTTTTTATTACCAGATATTATGATACAATGGAAAAAAGATAAAAGTCCGATGAGGACAAGAATATAAAGTAGAGCAACATAGCAGAAATACTGAATGTTCAGGCCAGAATTTGGTCCTAGTGTAAAATGGGGATAACGGAGGGATAAACCTTAACCATGTACATTTTCTTATCCACGTGTTTTCTGTTTGTTTGTTTCTTCTCTGTATCCTAACTTGTGGCTCGAGATGTCAAAACAGATACATTGTGCCAACTGCCAAGCAAGACTTTTCAAAAATTTGTACTGTTATCCCTTAGGACAGAGATAGACTAGTTCTTTTAACTTTTTCTAAATTCTCTTGAAAATCTGACAAAATTTTGTTGATGGCAAGACCTTGGTTTCGTTTGGAATGTACTGAATTAACTGTTAGTTCCTTTTTCTATGTCCCCCGTAGCTCTTTGGGCATTTTATAGTACATTTATTTATGTGGCCTGGAAGCTAGGACATTTTTCGCTTTGGGCTGGGGTTACTCAGTTGCCATCTGAAACGAAATACTCTGGGTTGACGTGTATCTCCTGAAGAAGAGACTCGAGAGAGGATATGGATTTATGGGTTGTTGCAGCAGCAACGGGTGCAGGATACGTAGCCAAGTACTGGCGGAACTTGACATCCAAAGAAACAGAAAGCTCATCGGAATCTTTTTCCTTTTACTCAATACATGAGCAATCTGAACCCTGGAGCTTGCTGCAGCGAAAACGAGATCAAACCAATCCCTTGTGGAGATTAGTTGGCAAGCTTGACAGAGATGGCTTTTTATTATACGAAGAAGATTTTAACGGAGTTACAGGTACTAATACTAATAACAGTCAAAGGCAAGGGGAGAAATATGAGAACTTAAACTTGCTTTCAGTAGCAAGTTTTTCTCGAGTGTTGGCAGACAATGAAAATTTTCGAGTAATTGGAAATGGAATGCAGGGGAAGATTAACCTTTCTGATGCATCAGGGCATCTTAGGAGTAGCTATGATGGGAATTATCTTGAACCCCTTGATTCAACACAAAGCAGCCTCAGAGCTCAGCTGTATAGGGAGTTCGTTGAACTTGAGGAATATGTGTACAATTCAGTTCCTTCACAGCCGAGACCAACAGTGATGCCATTGTTACTAACAGATGGGCGTCAGATAATCAGCAGAGCTAGTCGTGATTTCATAGCAGAAAATGAGATGCCATCATTATCTAAGAAACTGAAAAACGATATCAGAAAACGGTCCAGAAGAGTCTCCATGATGAGGGAATCCATTCAACCTTTCCATTCTCAAGGTTATGCTTCGTTCTAAGTTTGAATTTTATACATCGTCCATTATTTATCCAAACGTGAGCTGTCTTATAAATATAATGCTTTTCGGAATGAGAATAGTTTCTAAAGTACATATTAAATCCTGCCTCTGAAATCAAGTTAGTTATATGATTTGTATGATTGTATGATCTTTTCCTCTTTCAATGTTTGTGACGCTTTAATAGCTGCACTCTTGCCAGGGTTTCCCGATGGGAAGTTTAGTTTCTTCCTTGGCATCTGTGTTGGTATTATGTCTACTATAATTAACAACGGAAGTGAAGTGGAAAATATGAATGCACTGATAACGGAGACTGAGAACTTGGTTCAAGACTTAAAAGAAGAGCTAGAGATGAGCGACTTGATGAACATAAAGGAGATTGCTAATGAAGATTTGGAAGTCTTGGGAACAAACGAACACCAATCATTCAGTGGCACACCATATGCACTATACACTGAGCAAGAATTAGATGTACATAACAAACCTGTCGGCAAAGAACCAGATGATCAGAAGGAAGAGAAATCTGAGGCAATTAGTAAAATTGAGGCAGAGCTTGTTGCAGAACTGGAGAGATTAGAGCTAAACATGAGGAAATCTAGCTCCGAGACAATTTCTGACTCTGTCAAGGTAAGTTTATTGATATAACTAGGATAGTTTATGATCAAATAACCCAGTTTTGTCTGCCTGAAACAAATTCAGAATTTGACAATCTTTTTTATGTTCTTTTTCTTTTTCTTTTTCTTTTTTCAGCGGGATGCTGATTTTATCACAGATGTTGTTCACGGTGATCTTAAACTAGGAAAGGCAAATGATGAAGCTGGCAGTTTATCTTATCCAGATACTGACGTCAGTAAGACATCAACCGATCATCCAGATGAAACAAAGCATGCTGTGTCACCTTCAGAGTTAAGCTTGCGTCTTCACAAAGTCATTCAATCAAGGCTTGAAGAGCGGATCATGGAACTCGAGACAGCCCTTGAAAATAGCCAGAGGAGATTGCATTCACTGGAAATGGAAAGCATAGTCTCTTCCAGGGACTACTATGGCGAAGTAGAATCTACTTCCCAGGAAAGCCAAACTTTTATGGATGAATACTATAACAATAATGACTCTTGGCTATAAATAATATGCAGAATGTCGTCATTGACCTTCAATAAAGCAGTTTGGGTAATTGGTTTACAATGGAAAGACTTTCTTGTGTTTGAAATAGAACAAGAATGAGAAGTACAAGAGGCAACTTGCAAGACCTGTTATAACCAAAACCCAGTTAAATGCTGATGAGTAGTCAAAAACTGATGCTTTCAAGTTCATTCCAAATATTCCAGTCACAACTGCAAATATTGTAGCCACAAAAGTTGCTGCAGTAAGAAGCAACTGGAATTGAATCAATTGATTCTGAACATTACCCTGTTCACAGAGGAGGAAAGACCATTGCTGATCAAATTTATTTAAGGACTGCAAGAAAATAAAGAAACCACCACCAAATCTGTAAGTTGCCTTCACTTCTTACCAATTTAATGTTGATCAAATCTTCCGTATCATCAATGTATTCTTTAAGCTGCATCACCAATCAGAATCGGTATCTTAGCATCAGCTGGATTATGAAATAACTACTATTTTTGCAATTCTCCAATGACATTACTTTAATAAACAAAATTCCACTCTTCCGGATGTATGAAGATAAGATATCTACTCTTAAATAACCACAATATTAAACAAAGAGTCAAACACTCAATTACAAATGGATGAACACGAGAAACCTTCAAATAGGAACGATAAAATTAGCAGCAAAAAAAATGCCCAAGCTAAATGTTAAAAAATGTGACATCACATGCCTCAAACAATCATAAGATAGTCAAATTGCAGGAAACACTAAATATGGTAAACTGCAAAGCATACAAATTCAAAAGGACTTAACACATTGTTTTATAAGGTCAGTTATTTCTTACGGTCTTACCGATAACAACTTGCTGAGTGTATTGTCAGCAACAACAAAATATGCTTCCAGTAGCATTTCAAGTTGTTCAACATTTTCCCCATTACTAGATGAACTAATTAAGCTTCCATGTTTTGAAGTCACGATACTGCTAAATGCCCTTTGCAATTTCTGAGCTCCACTGATCGATCCCACCGGTGAAATAGGAGCTGATTTTGAAACCACCCTCTCCAAACTTGAAATATTAGTCTGAGTATATACATCACTTGAAGAGTCCAACCTTTGTTTCTTCTCTGTAAGGTACATCTCAGCCATGTCACCATCATCATCCATGAGATGCTCTATCTCATCACGGACCTGAAAACCCAGTCTGAACAATTATATATAGGATAACTGGAAGGAAACACAGAAATTTCCTAAGAGGATAAGATTAGTTTTACCTTCTGAACTTGTTGGGTCAATGCCAAGTGGTGGCCTTTTAATCTACGGAGATGTTCCAGATTAAGAGTGTTAATAGATGATGCTAGTTCATCAAGTACTGGATAGATCTCCATATCCAGTTCTTTAACCTATCAAATTGTACACTCATTAAAACGGGATTTAGTTATGACAACAATTCATGTTTCAAACTGGCTGGCAGTCCTTCCTTAGTTTTCAACTCATTATTAATATTTAATTTTTTGACATCAGCTATATTTATTGAAGATACCAATAAAATATCAATTTTTTCTTTTTGGTGGCCCACCAAATCATTTTCCAGAATGCACATTTTACCAAGTCCACAATTCAACTCACTGTCACAACCATGCAGGTTATGGATTGAGTGAGAGATGCTGGGAACTAATTATTCTATAATATCTAAATTCTTATGTAATGTTTCTTTTCTTAAAAAAGAAAAAGTGTAGAGGCAGCTGAATAACAGATAACATGGATTACACAGAGTTGAAGCAAAAGTGATTTGAATAGCATAAATTTTGACTGTGTTGAGACTTGAGGCAAGCTGAGTATGCAAAGATGTGTATGGATTCAAACAATGATATGTTTGAGTGGGAGCTATTTATTTCAGGAATCCCATAGTTAGCTAGTAATGCAGTCTAAAGCATACCTGAGCATCAAGAGACATGCAAGTTAATTCCAAAGCCAGCTCCAGTGCTCTAAATTCAAATGGCAGGTCATCTGAATCAAATTGGCACGCATTGTAAGCAATTTATCCAGATAAGCACTACTAAAAGAAGATAATAAAATGTTTTGTCTTATATCTAAGAACCAGTTTAGCATACACCAAAGTTTGGCTTTATGTACTTGTGTTAAACAACTTATCATGTTGACAGATATGTTGATGTAGTCATTGCAAGTCTTAACCTTTGGCACACATTCATGAGACACATCAAACATAAAGAAAATATATTTAAGGAAAAAAAAAAAACTATTTCAAATATGGCTTCTTCATAATGGAAGAGGCTGAGGAAGGAAGCTGATGCAGGTTATATGACAGCATTCATTCTTATTCTTCAATCAAAATTTTGAGGGCAAGTGGCATGGATAACAAAAAGTTATTTGAAAGGCATATTGGAAATTTTCCTTTTCTCCTTTTTCAGAAACTCACAGAAAGCAGCTTAAAACCAAACTACTAATAAAATTTCAAAGCTTCATCTAGAGACAGTGTTTTACCAGCTTGATCCTTGCTTGTCTGAAGGCGTTTGCACAATTCCAAATAGTACTGAATGACACATCCATCCAAGGAATTCATTAAAATAACCTCATCAGCTGTGATTATACACCTGATCTGTTCAAGACTGACCACAATTGCCTTCTCCCGTCCTAATATAGTTGATGGATAAATGAACAAAGGGTCCAAAAGCCGTAAATCCCTGGCTGGAAGAGAACAATTTCTCATAATGGTAGTCTTATTGAGCTCCAGAATCTCAAAGTTTCCATCCTGATCAATCTTTATCCAAGAACGACTTCCATGACCTCTCTTCTTTGTGCCTACAGAATGGGAACTGCGATTTCCTCTTGCATCTAGGTTAAGCCTTCTGGTATCATCAGAGGATGTTGATCCAGGAATAAAGGAACGAAGAAAAGGACCCCTTGATTCGCCCATTGGATTTCAAAATTTCATTTTTCAGATACCAAGCCAAATTTTTGCAAAAGATTAACATATAAGTACACATTAACGGATTGCAAAATGCTACTCTCTGAACATCCAAACGTTGTTTGCATGCGATGGAAACTGAAAGCACACAGAAGCACATCTACTGATGCTAATGTTATCCGTGATCTTTGTGCATTTCTGAAGTGAATCCTGAAAATTATATACTGTATATGAGAAAGAAACCTCAATCAATTCATGATCGAAAGATCACACTGCTCAACGGAAAGCAATCAGCTTGATTAATGGATGTATCAATTAAAACTTCACTCTTTTAACTGGTTAAACATAATTTGAGAATGCAAAGGGATCTCTCAAGGTTTGAGACTTAAGCATCGGGGCACTGTTGCCAGTGTGAAATTCACCCAAGAAAAAGAGAAAATAACACTCCCCTGATTTGAAAGTCAACATTTCGGTCTACTAACTCAAACCCAAATAAAGATTAAACTCATTCGGGCCGATTTCTTACCTTAAACAAAAAAATCTTCAAAAAGTCTAGTGATTAGGCATCATGACCTAAGATATATATTGATAAAATTACTGTAGCTGGAGCTTTTCATGGTCTTACTACACTCAATAACACTAATTGCATAACAATTTGACAAACACAGACCAAGTAAATTAAAGAAGCCAAGAACATGCAAAAGCAAAGAATCCTACATGGCCCAAGAAAGAAAAAGCACAAGAATTGCACCAGTTCAAAGTAGCTTCAGGTTCTCAGCGAGAGTCTTGCAAAGCTTGCTTTTCTGTTAAAAGGAGACAAGTAACCTGGAGATAAATGGCTTTGGTTTCATGTGCCACGACGACAGAGCTTTCCAACGTGTTTCTGTCTAAACTAATGCTTATAAATGCAACGTGTTTGTTCTTTTGCTTTTTCCCCTTTCTCGTTTGCTTTTTTTATTTTAATCCTCAATCTCAATTGGTTTACGTATGAATTTTACTTTCCTAATGCAGTGCGAACTGCGAAGGCTTGCTTCCTTGCTGCTTACATCATCTATAATTTAGACTTACACCAACCCAACATCAGTTTACCGCAGTCAAGGGCATCTAGTAAAATTATAAATAGAACCAGGCTTGGATGTCAGGCCCATTAATAGAGGCCCAAGCCTATAATGTGTAATGGATCCACTAGTAACATGAATAAGCAAAGGGCCCAACAAACGAGCAAGAAGTGCTCCTGTTCAAAATAGCTTCAATTTCAAATTCTCCGTTAACAAGAGATGCTTGATGCTGCAAAGCAAAGTGGAGATATATGGGATTGGCTTCATGTGGCACCACAAGCACAGCTTCACTACACGTTTTTCTCTAACCTAAATAATATAGGACACATAGTCAAGAAGATAGTTCAATAATATTGGAGGGTGGTTTCATTCAACAAAATAATATATATTTTCAATCCACGTAGCTGGGTGGATTAAGTCGATTGCATTACATATTGAAACATTTGCTTTCATAGAAAAACGCGGCAGTACGACCCAAAAACAGACTTGGATTGCCTGTCTTTGTCCACTCATTGCTAAGAGTCAGAGGCTGAAACTTCCTTGTCGTCTACTCCAATAACATACACTACTGTTACTGCAGAAGAAGCTGCCGCTCATAGCGATCGTCAACGGATACTTGATGAGCCACGGAGGGATTCGCACTCAAGTCACACTCATACGGTGTTCCATTGTACGCAAACCTTATCGTGGTCATGACAGTAAAAATACAAACGTATTTTTGAATTTGTGAAAATTGTAAAAAGAAAAAAAATATATATATATATATATTTGTGACTTTGACATTACTTTTTTCTGTTCTCATTTAACAAACAATACCGTTATGTCACCGTTAGATGTATTAAAAAAACGGAGAAAAAAATACAAACATTTGTAGCTCTGGCATTGCGCAAAATTTGTTAAGTTTAAATGTGGTACTCTATTATAGGTCCATCTAAGAAATTATAATGGAACCGATCGTACTGGAATCATTCTACCCGCATAAGTTAAGGGGGAGATGGCGCGAAAATCAGCCCGGAGGGAGTTAGTTACAAAAGGAACCAGAAACGCCGAAAGTACCGCAATGCCTTCCGTCATCAGATTTTTCACGCACTGAACCAATTCCAAACCCTAATTTATTTATTTTTTTTCTTTTTTGGTAAAATTTATTTTCCCAAATTCATTCCATTTTCTGTTATTCCTGAGTCAGAAAAATACAATCCCAACAAACTTCGTCCTCAAAAGTCACAAAATCACATTCATTTCAGCTTGGTTTTTTTTCCTACTCCTGAGTTGTTGTTTCACGTATCCATTTTCTCTTGTTCCTTTTTCGTGTTATGTACCTTTGGAGTTTTCACAACACGGTTTATGCATTTCAATTATTTATTTTTACTTGCATTTTTTATCTACGTTGTGTGAATTTACAGATTGATGAGGTAAAATTGGATGTGTAGACCGCCGGGGCCGCTTGCCGGCAAGGTATTTTTAATTATAGCGGCTCGGTTTGTTATTGGATATTCTGGAATTCAAATGAGCATTTAATGATATAATGTGAGTTTCTCTGCTTATTCTTCATCACCATTTTAATTGTTTAGGAATTTGGTATCTTTAAAATTTTGATTTTCTGGTTTCAATATACCAAAAAAAAAAAAAATTATGCCAATTCATCGGATGAAGAATGATGTAGACTGTGGATGTCTTCTTGCCGTGGGTGAATTAGCACATAAAGGTTGCAAATTACCCAGATACAATTGTAGCTATGAGGGATTTGGAGCTGCTTTTTTTGTTATTTTGAAGAAATTTGAGGATAAAAATCTCTGACATTTAGAGGAACTGGAGTGCAATGCCAAAGATTATTTTAACAGTTGCATTGTCATGGTACTTGAATGCAATTTATAATGTTATGAGATGATGACTTTGGTTGCCTTGTCCTTTTCCCCTTCTTTGGAGATACTAGATTTTTAGTTTTACAATGACATTTCCTTGTAGATGCCCTTTTTTTTGGAAATTTTGCTTTATCTTCATTCTCCCGAGTGATATGTGTTGCGGAATTATAAGTAAAATTGTAAAGCTTTGATCTGAATATTGTTAATACCTTTCAGTTATGGGTTTGGAAGATAAAATTGGGAGAAGTAATCATTTAGAATCACATTCAGGGACAATTGATCGGAGTCGAGGTAACAGGCATTCAGATAGTCATGCAAGAGACATCAATGGCAGGTGGCAACATCTGGAGATAATTCCAGAGCTCTTTGGTGGAAGTGGAACTAGTATGCACTCTGAAACACACCCTCTGGTTACCAATGGGAGTCGAAACGTTGACCTTTTTGACATGAAACCTGAATTGGTCGACGGAAACATAAGCACAAATCCATTCGAGAGAGTTCCAGAGCTTCCTGGTGGAAATGAAAGGGGTAAGCATAGGGTAAATGCATCCAGTCACTACTTGTAGTGTAACTGATCTAGTTGTCTCAATCAAAAGTTTAAGATTATTTTTATTCTTTTTGTTTATCATTATCGTCATCAGAAGATCTTTTCCAAGTGGATAAAGAACTTGGCAACTTCCGATCACAAGCACAACCATCAAAAGATGAAGAAATCATTGTTTGCAAAGACAACTCCTCCAAATCAAAAGCATTTGACCATTCTCCAGTTCCCCCTTCAACATCTCGATCATCTCAGTTCACCGATGAATTGATGGTCCATGACATGCCACCAACACAATCCCCTCCAATACAAGTAATGGATCGCTCAGGAGAATATGATCCCCTGAGGATACCGTCGGCTATCTTTGAAAGAAGTAAATCCTCAACACCCCAAGAATGGAGTGCTGCTTCGAACGAGTCATTATTTAGCATTCATATAGGCAATAATAGTTTCTCCAGAGATCAGTTTAAGTCTGGAGAACTTATCAAGACAGACGACATCATGTTCAACCCAAGCCCTACCATTCCAGAGGTGAGAGCTGATGGAGAGGGTGCTGAATTCGAGAAGAGTGATGCAAACGGAGGATCAGTAAAGAACACTAAGGAAGGAACCACAGTAGACAAAAGTCAGGTAAAGGCACCACCTGCAAATGTAGCTCGGAATCCTTCTGACATGTCCAGCCATTCAAATGAGAGCTCTCACTCATTTGCCTTTCCAATGTAAGTTAACATCATTCTATCTGAAACTGAAAATTCTTCTGTTATTTGCTTTTATATGCTCAATTTAATTTTATAAATGCTTGTGCAACATACATTGCAATGGTACTTGCATTAACTGAGGTGAGAGTTTTTGTCAAATCCGTCACGCATAATTTTACATGCACGCTTGTTATATTTGTATGTTGGATGGAATATTTCTGTATGCAAGTCACAACAGAGACGCCTCTGTATTGGACTGTGTTTTAACCCGATCCAGCTACCAACTTTACATGCATATTATAATGGTATCTATAATTATATGGAAGTTCCCAACCTGTTCTGGCTGGATGAGGAATATTCCTTTGTGTTGCAGAAAGAAGAAGATGAAGAAGATGAAGAAGACATGTTGTGCATGCAGATGTGTACCCTGTATACCCTTCTTTTGTTGCAGAAAGAAGTGTAAAAGGAAGAAGTGTGCATGGCCATCGTGCTACTGTTCTAATTGTAGCTGCACGTTCTGCTACTGTTCATGGCCAAGCTGCTACTTTAGGTGGCCAAGCTGCTACTGTTCTAATTGTAGCTGGGCGTTCTGCTACTGTTGGAACTGTAGCCTAAAAAGATGGTGCTGTCACTCTTCTACCACGTATGCTCCTGTTTCTCTTTCCCTATATTAGCCATGCGCTGAGATTAATTGAAAACATAGTACTACAGTCCGTTTTAATTACTAGTATTTTGCATTATCAAATTAGATTTCCATGTTCGTTCAGTTCATTTATCATCTATAAATGCCATATATAGATCATAATATACCTTTCCTGGCCGTGCAAGCTCTGCAAAACACTGATGCAATTTACTTTGGATTATTGCAGTTTGACAGACAGAGTGAAAAGTGCTTCGGTGAAACCAGATGTTGAAGAAAAGAAGCAAAAGAAGCCGCTAGCCACTGAAGTAGTGACCCAAAAGTCATCACCTCGCTGCTGTTGCTTCTCTTGCTTCTCTTGTCGTCCATGTTCTTGCTCTTTTCCTAGTTTTCATTGTTCTTCTTGTTGTTGCTGTGGTCATTGTTGTTGTCGTCATTGTTGTCGATAACGACTGAACCCTGAAGCTATTTTGCGCCTGTTGCAAGAAACAAGCCTGACCAGGTGTCTGGAACCAAACCAAGAATGGCTATTTCAGTGACAACAAGTCCTATCAATCTTACTTCATCCCAATGGGAAGAACCGTGAGACTTGTTGAAAATTTCGGTTAGGACTCCGTGGATAATTGTCCTCCTGTTTCAGTCTTGTTAATGATGTAACTTCTCCTTGCTTTTTAAGTACGTTTATATTGTAGAATTAATTGTGTAACACATGGTTTAGGGACGAGTGGATTCAGGGTCGATACAGGCATAAAAGCACCTCTAAGTTTCGATCAATTTCGTAGTTTTGAGTTCGTCCGCCGTCGAAGTACAATACAACAAAGCTCTTTTCCTTTTTTGTTTTTTGTTTTTTGTTTTTTGTTTTGTTTTTTTTTTTTTTTTTTTGGGCATGACATGACAACGTCTTGACATCTAATAATTTAGTTTAGGTTACCAAGTCCTCCCACATTAATCACACTACGTATTTAAATTTGAAAACACTGTATATGCTCAGCTATCAAATTAACAAGGCCATATTTCTTATTCTCTCTCTCTCTTTTCTTTTTTTTTTCAATTTTCATTATTCATTAGTTAGCTATAAATAAATGTGAATTAAATTCTAAGTAATTACATCACAGATAATTTATAGTTAAATTAATTTTTCTTATTTATTTTGAGGTGTCTCACGAGAAATTTAACATTGTTTGATAGAATACTCTTAGAATATTGTTTCTTAGCCATTCATTATTTGAAATTTATTTATGCATAATATTATGGATTAGTTGTAGTATACACAAGGTTGGCATTAGAGTAAATGGAGTCTTAGGTAAATTTATTTTATAAAGTCTCTTTTTATTTAATAATTTTAATATTATATATATAATTAAGAAGATCCTAAAAAAATTTTAGAAAAACCTAAAATTTACTTTCTTTAGAATTTTTATAAAAATAAACAAATAAATAAATAAGAACAATACTATTTTCAAATAGAATGTTTGAAAGATAAGATGATAAATTGATGATAAAATAATGGATAAGAATTTCATATTTTAAGAAATTAATTTTTTATTTTTTTAATAAAATAATACATGTAATAATTTTCTTTATAGATAAGATAGCAATAAAATTTTTCATTTACGATTTCTTAGATAATAAGGTTCTTAATAGTTCAAAATCAAATATTCTAATGTTAAATAATTAAATTTTTTTAATAAATTGAAAAGGTGAAAATTTTATTTATTTTTCTTGACAAACTAATAACAAATTGATTAATAATTAGTCGATATTATTAATTATATCTCTTTAACATTAAAATTATTAAATATAAAATTTTTATAAAAAATAATACTTAATTATAAAATAATTATTAATTATATATATCTAATAAATTTTATTATCATACATAATTTTTTATAACTTCAATTAATTAAAAAATTATTAAAAAATATTTAAAAATAAAATCTTCATAAAATTAGAGATCTTACTTATATTTAAAATCCTCCCTGAATATACATTTAACTAAAAGTAAATAAAGTACTACAGTACTTAAAGACTTTACTGACACAGTGAGCTTAAACGGGATAAAAAAAACAATCATAATTATTTGTCATGTTCCACATTTAAGTCCATTAAATTATATCATCAGCCGATGAGAATTTTCTCGTCTTCAGCCGAGGGGCGGTTACTTCCCGGTTTAACATCAGATTCCCTTTTGCCCTTTTCACCGCCCTTTCGGGACTCTTTAACACTGAAAACGACGGCGTTTGTACGCGCCATGCATTAACTTCGTCCGTTATTACTTTTAAAATTCGGATAACATCGCTTTATATTTATTTATGGTTTCAAATTTTGAAATCCCGTGGAGCCAGATATCCAACCTGGGAGATACGCGAATCCATTTGGCAAAATTAAGGGCCCCACAGCCCTCATAGTCTTACAGGGAGCTGCCGTGTGTTGACGGCATGATCATTTGATTGACTCGGCGATGGTCCCCACCCTCACCGAGCAAAATATGATGGGGCCCACCCCTGGAAAAGCAGGAACTCAGGGACTTACTTGGAAATGAGAGTGTATCAGCAAGGGGGGAAGAGCGAGTGCCAGTCGGCAATATAGCAAACAGAAAATTATTAAAAAGAATTTCCTGCAATAAATCCAAAGGTTTTAGGCTCTTAAGAAGCCCAGAGAAATACTGCGGTTTATTTATCTCTCACCATTACTAGAGAAAATGGAATGTAGCATGTTCGTTAAGGCTTTGATTTTTCTTTTGTTATGTGTTCTATCTTCAGTTTCCGGCAAAGTGCTTTCTGAGAAAACAATTCTTCTGGAGTTCAAGAACTCGGTTTCTGATCCTTCAGAGATTCTCTCCAGCTGGAAACCCGACACCAGCAGCCATTGTTCGTGGTTTGGCGTCTCCTGTGACTCTGAATCAAGGGTCATTTCTATAAATATCACCGGCGGTGATGTCTCTGAAGGTAACTCAAAACCTTTCTTCTCTTGTCTCATGACCGCACAGTTTCCATTTTATGGTTTTGGAATGAGAAGACGAGCATGTTTGCATGGTAAGGGTAAATTGGTTGGCAAGCTATCTCCACTGGTGGGAGGACTTAGTGAACTTAGAATTTTGTCATTAGCTTTTAATGGTTTTAGTGGTGAATTTCCTCCAGAGATATGGGGTCTGGAAAAATTGGAAGTGCTTGATGTTGAGGGGAATTTGTTAAGTGGAAGATTGCCAAATGAGTTTGTGGGGTTGAGAAATTTGCGGGTTCTGAATCTTGCATTTAATAGGATTGATGGAGATATTCCATTTTCTCTTAGGAATTTTGAGAATTTAGAGGTTCTGAATTTAGCCGGTAATCAGGTGAAGGGGGTGATTCCCAGGTTTTTGTGTGGTTTTTTGAAGTTGAGGGTACTTTATTTGTCGTATAATAAGTTAAACGGTTCCATTCCAAGTGAATTGGGAAAACATTGTCGCTATCTAGAGCATCTTGATCTTTCTGGGAACTCCCTAGCTGGTAGGATCCCTAGTAGTTTGGGAAAATGTCAGCAATTAAGGACACTTTTGTTGTTTTCAAATGCGTTAAATGGTGTCATCCCCTATGAGCTTGGCTGGCTACGAAAGCTCGAGGTTCTAGATGTTTCTCGAAATAGACTTAATGGGTTGATCCCCACTGAGCTCGGGAATTGTGTTGAATTGTCGGTTCTTGTCCTCTCAAATCTCTTTGATCCTTTGCTAAGCGGTAGGAATATAAGGGGAGAGCTGTCAACTGGGCAATCAAATGCTTCTAATGGTGAAAAAAATTCTTTTATTGGCTCCATTCCGATGGAAATCAAGACCCTTTCCAAACTTAGAATAGTCTGGGCACCAAGAGTAAATCTTGAGGGTGAACTTTCAAGCAGTTGGAGGGCTTGTGAAAGCTTGGAAATGTTGAACTTGGCTCAGAACCATTTAAGGGGAGATCTGATTGGTGTTTTTGATAGATGCAAGAAACTACATTTTATCGACTTGAGCTCAAATGAACTAAGTGGTGAGCTTGATGTCAAGCTTCAAGTTCCGTGTATGGCCCTTTTTGATGTTAGTGAGAATCACATGTCTGGATCTATCCCCAGATTTGATTACAGTGTTTGTCATCAGTTGCCCTTGCAGGGTTCAGATCTTCCCCAAGCTTATGATCCATCATTTACATATATGCAATACTTCATGTCTAAAGCTCACCTTGGAACACCTTTGCTAATTTCTGCTGCTTCATTCATGGTGATTCACAACTTCAGTGGCAACAACTTCACCGGTCCAATTTGTTGGCTTCCAGTGGCGCCAGAGAGGTTAGGAAGGCAGACTAATTATGCATTTCTTGCTGGTGCAAACAAACTCACTGGATCATTTCCTGGAAGTTTATTTCGAATGTGTAATGAATTCCACAGAATGATTGTTAATCTTAGCAATAACAACATAGTTGGTCATATTCCTCTGGAAATTGGTGTCATGTGCAAGTCACTAACGGTTTTGGATGCCTCCCATAATCAAATTTCTGGGGTAGTACCCCCAAGTCTTGAGAATCTGACATCTCTTGTTTTTCTTGACTTGAGTGGGAACAAACTACAAGGTGAGATTCCATCCAGTCTCCATCAGTTGAAGTATCTCAGACATCTCTCCTTGGCTGATAACAACTTGACTGGTGGTATTCCATCAAGCATTGGTGAGTTAAGATCCCTCGAAGTGTTGGAGCTTTCTTCAAATTCTCTGTCTGGTGAGGTTCCAGAAGGTGTTGTGAACTTGAGAAACCTAACTGCTCTCCTGCTTGATAATAATAAACTCTCAGGGCACCTCCCCTCTGGTTTAGCTAATGTGATATCACTATCTATATTTAATGCATCTTTTAATAACCTGTCTGGTCCATTTCCGTGGAATGGTACTACAGTGAATTGTAGTGGTGTTATTGGAAACCCTTTCCTTGATCCATGTCAAAAGTATAAAGACATATCATCTTCAGAGCTGACCAGTAGTAATGTAAATTCTCAACACAATATAACTGCACCAGCAGGAAGTAGAACTGAAGATCATAAAATTCAGATTGCATCAATAGTGTCTGCGTCTGCCATTGTTTTAATTCTACTTGCTCTAGTTATCCTCTTCTTTTATGGGAGGAAGGGTTTCCCAGATTCCAGGGTTCAAGTTTCCGAATCTAGAGAACTTACCCTTTTTGTTGACATTGGGGTCCCCTTAACATATGAGAGCATTATTCGAGCAACAGGGGAATTCAACACCAGCAACTGCATTGGGAGTGGGGGATTTGGTACCACCTACAGGGCTGAGATTTCTCCAGGCATCATAGTGGCTGTAAAGAAGCTTGCTGTTGGAAGGTTCCAGCATGGTGTTCAACAGTTCCATGCCGAGATAAAGACTCTTGGAAATGTAAGGCACCCGAATCTGGTAACTTTGATAGGGTATCGGGCAAGTGGAAATGAGATGTTCCTCATTTATAATTATTTGCCAGGAGGTAATTTGGAAAACTTTATCAAGGCAAGGACTTCAAGAGCTGTTGATTGGAAGATTCTTCACAAGATTGCTTTGGATGTCGCATCTGCACTTGCATATCTGCATGACCAATGTGCTCCTCGAGTTCTACACCGTGATGTCAAGCCAAGTAATATATTGTTGGATGATGACTTCAATGCTTATCTATCTGACTTTGGATTATCTAGACTGTTGGGAACTTCTGAAAGCCATGCAACAACTGGAGTGGCTGGTACATTTGGTTATGTAGCACCAGAGTATGCATTGACCTGTCGGGTGTCTGATAAAGCTGATGTTTACAGCTATGGTGTTGTGCTGCTGGAGTTGATATCAGACAAGAAGGCCTTGGACCCTTCTTTTTCATCACATGGAGATGGATTCAACATCATTTCTTGGGCTTCTATGCTCTTGCAACAAGGTCAGGCAAAGGATGTATTCAATGCAGAGGTATGGGATTCAGGTCCCCATGACGATCTGGAGGATATGCTGCATTTGGCCCTCAGGTGCACCGTTGAAACCCTCTCCACCAGACCTAAAATGAAGCAAGTTGTCCAATGCTTGAAGCAAATTCAACCCTATGCTTGAAGCAAATTGGACATTCTCCTAGTTAGCAAGAGTAGCAGTGTCTGTATCTGTACATCTGAGCTTTTGTAGACATGAAGTTATAGATTATATTAGGACATAACCATCCTCTGCATATCTCTAACTTGTTTGTTGAGGGTACTCCTGGATGAACTTTTAGCTGTAGTTTTTCTTTAATATAACTGCAGACATATGTCTTCTTACTAGAGGAAAACAGAAGCAAGTTTACCTGAAAATCTTTTGGTTGCTCTTTACAAATGTAATATGCATGTATATCTAACTATGTATATTCTCACTAGCATTTTTTCAGATTTGCTTGCAGGATTATGACATCTGAAATGGTTTGTTGGCCAGTTTAGCTAGATGGATATAGAGCTATTAAGACAAATCTTCCATGATCTAGACTAGCAACTCATTTGCACCAAATAAATTGAGGTTCACTTCATGGTGAGTGCAAACCACGATGAACCTTTACATTTCTCTCACGTGCATTTTTGTGCAGACTTCAACTTTTACACATTGCTTGGACCCATTGCGACGAGGGTCTGAGAAGGATTCTTGTTTTATAATTAATGAGATCAGATCAACCGGCTGCTGACAAACTTTATAGAATGGCTTAGAAACACAGAAATTACCTGCAGCTTGCCATGTTCACCTTTGCTGGACTGATGGCTTCCCCCAGACGATTAGATCCAATTTATAAACTGGCCAATCAATAAGATATTATGCACCCCACCCTTGAGCAGCAATAGGAATGTGCCACTACATTCCGTGGGTAATGAATGTAACGACATCTGAATTATCACAATATATTATTGATCCCATGGTCATTGAATCAGCTAGTTACAGATTGGTAGCAAATGTTATGTTAGCGGTTGGTGGCCAACTAATAATACTTACACCACCAACGTAATCCTGCACTTAAGAAATTGCCTACTAGCTCTATGGCCGAGCATCGAGGCCATAAAAGGCATCAAAGTAATTTCAAAGGAACGTCTGGTCTTGCCATTTGCAGTAGCACTTTCCTGAGCTGTTGTCCATAACGGCTATCATTTTAAAAGAAAACATTAACAAACGTGGCTCGAAAGGAGAAATTTCAAACTAAAAACCACAGTTGGGTGAAAAAAGAACACTACCGATCTTGAAGATGCGGATCAGTGGAAGTAACCATTATAGTTTTACGAATGCCCCCTATGAAAATAATTCGTTTTAACATTGACTACGGCAACTTTCCATTTCACTATTGATTAATAGGCAATTTATTGCGTTCTAATATACAATTACTTGAAAATAGACTACGCTAATATATTCATTATTCTTGTTGCGAAACAAAGAGAATTGCCGATCTATGCATTCAGGTTTCTGTCAAAAGGAATTCATTCCACCCTAGGATCGGAGGCCACTGAACTGCTCATAGTGATGACGAAAATCATACCACAACTGATATTAAGCTTTGACATTCTGCAGCATGAAAATAACCTAAGTGCAGCAAATCTGAAGCATGACACATACGTGGTTATTGCTTCCAGTTTTGTCATAATAGTGTTGATGCTCCACGCAGCATTTTAGAGACAGAAGATGAGGAAAGCAAAAAGACACCAAGATTAGCCACCTGCCTCTTAACAAAAGATGAATTCGATGATCTGGAAAAACTCAATCAAACATGATACTGTTATCATATATATTAAGTTCCCTTTCAAGAACTTGGAAAAATTAAATAAAAAGACTATATTTTCTAAGACTCCTCTCTACGTTCTGCCTATTTCACACGCCCATTTGGAAAGGGCAGGACATAATCACGAGAAAGGAGCAGCGGCAGGGTTTACAACAATATGCCTAAGTGGGTGGTCAACATCACCACCCCCTGCATGCTTGACAAACTCCGCTGGGGAGAGAAAACTGCCGTGGCATACACACATTATCCTCACTTCTTCTCCCTTCCCATACCTATATAGTATACCTTCTATTTTTCTACCGTTAGGACCATCTCCTTTTGTGAACACACAAGGCATATCTTCATATGCATTCATTGCCATTTCCCTTCCCCTACTATTCCTGCGATCAAGTTTCTTGGACAGATTCTCTGGCCTGGAAGTGTGGCATGCATTTTCGTTTATATTTGTCCCTGACGAACCTACAGCCTCTTGACTGCTACAATCTTGCAAAGCCTGAGCAGTAAGGGGGCTCCTTGCTTCTCCGCCACTACTTATTCCTGAGATGTAAAGAACGTAATAACATTTAATAAAATCCACTTAGTTATCAAAAACAGAGTTCCCACCTTCCACCCCCCCCCCCCTTTCTTTCTCTCCTTCTCTCATGGCACCTAATTAATTACATCACTGGATATTTGAGTAACTAAAAGTATAGCTGGGAATGCAACCAAATATCCTCAATTAAGCTTATGTCAACTACCCTGATAACCAGCATGTTAAATTTTAAGAGAGTATAAAATTGGGAAAGCTCTCAAAAGAATTTCTTCAAAATAGTGACAATGAAAAGATATTGACACCTGTTGAGCTACCTCCCCCCCCCCCCCCCAAAACAACAAACACAAAAAAAAAAAAAAAAGGTTCCTTCCAAGAATCATGGTGCAATTACAAACAATGTCAGGAACAGTTTCTAATGACCTCTCTAATGATTTTTTACCTCCTCTATTGACTGCTGGCTATGTAAGAACAATTCAATTCTTTAATATCATTGAATAAAACAGATTAACTGGCAAGGTATGGTAAATTCCTCCAAGGAATGTCATGCAGGTTGTTCGTTAGAGGTGAATCATTGAAGCAAGAGCTTCCAAAAAGAATTCTCACTCAGAATCTAGTTTATCCACTCCCCTTTACTCTTCCCATTTGTCCCATTGGTATGTGGCCATGAACTTCCTTATCATGATGATTACGCCAGTAACTTCTGCTGTAGCCATGCAATTACCATAAACCCCCATCCCCCTTCTCCCACCCCCCCCCCCCAAAAAAAAAAAAACCACTTTTTTCCTCCCCTCCCCTTTACCAGACATCTAAGATTTCATAAATAAATGCTATCAACTAGTTGGTGATCAGTAGTTCTGAGCTTGAGATATTTATGATCAAGAACATAAAAGATTATAATACTTAACATGGCACATCTGAACCACTATTGGTTGACCCATTATTGAGGCAAGTACAGCTACAATGCAGATGTTAGACCTTAAATTCTGTGTTGGGCCCCAATAAGTTGATACTTTAATAGGTAAGTATTGCAGAAAGAAAAATAACCTAATTGAATTCTCTCAATCAAATGTGCATTTTTTCTTCTTTTTTTTCCCCCTTTTTTTTGGTTGTCAGTAAAGGCAATCCAAGCTTGATAATATTAGTCTAAACAACAATGATGAAGCAATGCAGAAGCCATGCAAATAGCTGTATATTTCAGAAGAAATAAAATAAAAAATTCTGATAATTTAAAAAAAAAAAAATCAACCAAGCTAAGAGACCAAAACTAGAAGTTTAGACATTGAGAATAATTGTCACCTTAAACAGCCACCCAATCTAAGCCAAGGCCCAAGTTAGGCGCCAGAGTGCTTCCAGATACAAGACTTAAATGACATCCGGATCCAGACTAAACTGAAGAATTATCCAATTCACTTACTGTGAATCCTAATACGAACATAATCATCTATATTGCTAATCTACTGACTTCAAAAATTCATCTCTATGGCACTATGAAGTAGGACCTGACTCATTCGACTTATTCATAATCTAGGGAATCTTTACCAAACTACGTCACCACCTTAGATATTACTTTATGCCCAGCCCACAGAACAAAGCTCTACACTAGAGAATATTAGTCTCCGTATCAATTATAACAATCAGGAATTCTTAATATACAGCCACAGGTATATCTGTTTCACTACGGTGCTAGTAACAAATCACCCACTGAATCCCAATAGATCAAGAAAAATCTATAATAAGAGCACATCAGATCTCGAGGTGGAGGATCTTCCTTTCTGGAAAAGATACTACAATCCGCAGTATGTAAATAAACTATATTTACCATGCCCTAATTTAAAGCTCTAATCCCGACAACCCAACAGCTTGAGCTAACAAACACATCGAGTTGACTAAAGTTTAGGAATCGTCGAAGTCTAAAGTCAAAATATTTATGACTATGGAGAGAGCATCTAGTCGTACGAATACAAACTACCAACCGTCTACCTATATCATAGCAGCATCGTTATGGAATCTCAGTCAATAACTGAATTGACCATAATAACCACAACAAGTCACTAGTGTAGATGCTAGACAAGTCATTTTGCTCTATTTGGATTTTCTTAATTCGATATCATGTATTTAATTATACAGAATTGTCAATGGTTTAATAGTTTACCCTTGAGTAGATGCAGGCTAATGAGTCTAAATCAGGCAATATCCTCAACTGCAAATTCAAAGAGCCATTACACACAAAAGATAAGCTAGCTCGGTAAGTGTTCTAACAATAAATAACATATTTTCTATCAATTTCCTCGTCATCTGAAGATTGGGTAAGCATCAAACCCATTAGAATTCTAGAACATATTAAATTAAAACACCCACTTGCAAAAGATTAAAAAGCATTAAAAATGGAAGAAACTTCTTTACTAGCAGTATCATGAAGTCTAAGTGGAAGCTGAAACTATATTCTAATATAACAGACATAAGCAACTAAAATCATGCCAAACCAACACATTCCCCCCCCCCCCCCCCAAAAAAAAAAAAGAAAAAGAAAAAGAAACAGCAAGTTTGTTCATAATCAAAATCGATAGACACAAGGAGGAAGATAAGTCTTGAGTACCTTGAAGAGGTTTACTCTCAAATTCAGTCATCCCAGATGAACTTCCACCTTGAGATTCTACAGACCCTTGTGAACAAGGCTGCACCAACCCCTGCAAGAACCCACCACCACTACCACCCTTCACCCCACCACCAAGCAACGCCTGCCTAGCCACCGCTGCCCAGCTTTGCATGCCAAAAGGTGGCGCCACCGTCCTGTTCCCTGCCAAATTATGCTTATCATCCTCCAAATACCCCTCTATTTTTGCACTGTTGATATTAGAACTAGAACTCGAATTCCTTTGCTTTTCACTTCGTCTTCTCTTTGCTTCCATTCTCCTTAAAGTCTGCAACTCCTTCCTCTTCCTCCACTCATCTTCTGTCTCTGTTGGCAACGAAGATGCTCTTATTAGAGTAGGATAGGTTGCTGCTTGTGTTGTAGTAGTATCATCCGCTGCTGGTGTTGTTGCTAAATCAATCTCTCTAAATATTGGTATTGATCCTGCTATTGAAGATGATCTTAGAAGCTTCTTCTTTGCATTCTTGTCAACTCCAAATCGTCCACCGAGTGACAATCCAAGATTCAGCTCAATTTCTTCTGCGTTTTCTTCGCTTCGTGTGAGCTCCAGAGATTGCTGTGAGTCACTTGTTGACCTGAATCTCTGCAGCAGATCTCTTGGATACTTCTCTATTTGTAATGAAAGGTTGAGCATTTCTTCTCTACTTCTGTTTCTGTTTTCGTTGGCATCTCCCATTGTTTTGGAAACAAAAAACAAAGAATTGAAATATATTTTCGCTACCTCTCGTTCAGAAAATGGATGATGCTTTGCCTTAGGCTAAGCAAAAGAAAAAATATTTGATCCAATTGCGGGATGCCCATGCGTTAAAATTTTGATTTTTATCAAACCCATCTACAAGATAAAATAAAACGTTAAAAATTAAACCCCAACTTGCAAACAGAAACAAAAAAACGTTTCTTTTTTATATTTTATTTCTTAAATACGTGATACCAAAAGAATCGTTACGAGGTGAAAAGCAAAGCGAACGGATGAAACAGAGTGAAAAATCTTGCGGGGAAGAAAAGAAAACAATGGAAAGAGAGACAAAATATTATGCAAACAAAAGAAGAACAAAGCCGGAAAAAGAGCTTACGTTTAAGTGAGGAAAATTTTATATTTCTCTGTGAGACGAAAATACCCTTGTTGTTTGAGAAGGAAAGTACCTGGTACGAGCCAAGTGGCGATCATGGCAGGCGCCAGCTCGACACGTGGTAAAGACTGACACGTACTTTTTTCTTTTCACTGTCAGATGTCCCTTTTGGCGTATTTTAACAAGTTGGGGGGGTTGGTTGGCTGGGAACACGTGTCGCCTTTTTATAAATGATAAAAGGTTGGGCACGTGTCAGTCGGCTTAGGCTTCTGGGAATTTGACACGTGGATGCTAAGCGTTGTTTTATATATAAATTTTTTAGTGGATAACCGTCGTCGGTTTTACTCGTGTGTCCCCTCCTTCCCTTTCCCCTTGTTGTCGCTGAGAGATATGAGTAAAGGGAAATTTTGACTTGCATACGGTTCGATTTTCTGCTTGCCTTCGGTTCGTGAGTTTATAAAAGATAATTTATTTTTGAATGACATCCGCATTAAATATATTATAATATTTTTAATATATTATTTTTATATTTTAAATTAATAAATAACATTGATTATTTATTAATCTATTAACTACTGCTTGCAAATATTAATGTTAAAAGAATAATTTAATCTTTTAAAATAAAATAAAAATTTTATAAGAGAAATGATATGTTATTCAACTTTTTTAATATAAAATGACATATCGTCAGATTTATTTAATATAAAATAACATATCGTTCAATTTACCAAATAAAAAAATAAAATAAGCTTTAATAAAAAAAACAGCATAGTATTTCCCTTACCTCATGAAAAAATAACATATCATCCCATTTAATAGATGACAATATCATCTATGTAAAATAGTATCATTTTATTAAAATTTAAAAAAAAATTAATACTCAGTGATCTAATTTACTTATCTAAGATTTAATCTAAATTTAAAATGCACTCCTCCAAACTCCAGCCTAAAATTTTTATAGTATAATATGTATAATTGTTAGTAATATGTATTATTAATATTATTTTATGATCTAACGTGGATAATTTTTTATGGCATAATTGCTAATAATATTTACTATTAATTATTTATAATTTCTTATAAAAATCTACTATTAATAATAAAATCAAAAGAATTTTTGCTTTGAAAATTTATTTTAATTTTTAGGATAAATTTATCTTTTTATCTTAATTTGAGTTTCAAGGCCAAAATAGTTAATTTATCACAAATTTTGTTAACTTTTTAACAATAACTAGCAGTTTGATATATAGTAAATACATTTTGTTAACTTCGGATATATAAGTAATATATGTTTAAAGTTTTCTAACATGTTTGATATATCGTGTCATTTAATGATATACGAGTGATAATTTTCCTTAAAAGTTAATTTGAGTTTAACTATTTGATAAATGATAGACGTCGTTTGTCAACTTATAATATACAAGTAATATATATTAAAAATATTGTAGCATGTTTAATACATGTGTCATTTAAGAATATCTGACTGATAATTTCTCTTTATTTTTCAAAATCATCTAATCTTTTTCTAAAAGACAAATTTCTTTGCCTTCCCCATTGCACGATTTGAGGGGTACATGTGTGTATAATTTTTTTTAAAGCATAATATATAAATCCTTTGAAATTGAAATTAAATAATTATAATTTTTTTAAGTTACAATATTAAAGTGTTTTACAAACATCAATTGCTATAACTTAAAAATTATGTTTGATTATTGTAGCTTAAAAACTAAATTGATTGATCTAATGCGTATGATAACATAAATCTATAATACTTTTATTATTTTTAGCGAAATTATTCTTTAAAATTATATTTATTATATATTATTAATTTTTATTTTATAATTATAATTATTTTTATGATAATTATACCTTTAAAGTTAGAATATTTTAATCTTAAACATTGCCTTATATTAAGACTTCGGATAAATACTCATTTAATTCTTATATTTTACTTAAGTATACATTTAGTCATTATATTTTTAAAAAATATTTTATATCACCCTTGTAATTAAATATATTACATTCTTACCCTTATTTTTGCTTTGCTTTTATAGCAATAGCTTTGCAATAATATTCTTAACATTAATTAATTTATTGATAAAAAATTAATTAAAAAATTAACCAATAATTATCCATTAGCAAATTAACCAAAAATATAGAATTATTATTTTTTTTGTATTCATGCAACAATCTTGCAAATAATTTATTTATAAATAAAATAAATATCAAGTAACTTAAAATAATATTTAATATCCTTGTAACAATTTTATTAATAATTATTTTATAAAAAAATAATTTACCAGATTATCTTCAAAGTAGAATAATAACATAAAAATTTATAAAAATTTTTATGTTACTTTTAAGTAATTTTTTGATAATTTAACCTTTTTTTTCCTTTCATTAATATCCTTAAAAAGGTAAGAATATTATTGTAAGGGTATTATTATAAAATAAAAAAAAAGATAAGAGTATACCTCATTTAACAATAAGACAGTTTTGAGTCATTTTATTAGAAATGAAGACTAAAGTTATATAAGGACTAAACCAAAACTTATCCTTAAAACTTCTACCCTATAATTTATGTTTTAATATATATATATATAGAGAGAGAGAGAGAGAACTACTAGTGTGTGTGTGTGCTTTTATTAAGGTTGGACAAAAATACTATCCTAATTTGAAATTAGTAAAATCTATTTGCATTACCGCCAAAGGCAATGTTGATCAAAGAACCATTTAATAGAAAAAACTTCTATTCTTATCCGGTCTAGAATATCAAATCATCTTAAAAGTAATGGATGAACATTATAAGTAACTTATTAACGTAATGATTAACATTAATATAACAATGTCAATCAGTATTCAAACTGACTAAATTCCGAAACTAATTTAAGAGATTAAAATTGACTTACAATTCTGTATTTAAAAAAAGGAAAAAAAAACACATTTGAGAAAAAAGATTCAAACATGACAATAATATGTTAATTACTTGCGGAGTCGTGGTCCGTGAACTTAGTTTTGACACGTAATTGACAACTGGAAGATGCTCGGTGCTGGGGTGCTGGCGGCCGTTGATCTAATCAACCAATCAAGCAGCCACGTAGAGGCATGTTTTTGACATCGGGAACGTGGGTTTGACCGTCGTCCAACGCTGCAGGGGAGCAAGTCAACGAAGAATGGGGCGGGGATAAATCGGCGCAGGCTATGGTAGCGTGCGGCACATGGACCCAGACAATAGGGATGTCACGGAACGGGAGCGGGGCCCAATCGTGGCAACTTGCACATTGTTAATAAAGGAAGAAAGAGTAGAGATTAAGGGATTGGTGGTACATGTACGTGCCACGTGTGTAAAAGGCGAGAAAAAGAAACACATGGGCGAAGTGGGTGAGTGTGCCCACTTGGTGAGTACATAACAATCAATCGCAATCTTTTTGGTTCATTATCCTGACATCAGAAGTTGCATTCTGTCAGACAGAGCAATCCTAACATGCTTCGCGCATACGTGTGCGCCTCTTACTCGGCACTTCGTAAGATTTTCTGGACTTTTTATATCAAATTTTTCGGATCATATAATATAAAAAATTTCCCTTCGTAATATTATTATATACGGGTGTTTATTTAATTATGGACCTTAAATTTATATTTTTATAAAAAAATATTATGATATTTTTAAGCTGTATCAATTGTTCATTTTAAATTAATAAAATATATTTATTATTTACTAACTATTAATTATTGTTTAAAAATTAATAAAATTATAGTAAATTGATAATCTTATTTCTAAAAATTATCATTTGTATATTCTTAAAATCTCTTATTATCACTTATATACTCTGAAATTATCACTTATATCGTATAAAAAAATCATATTATCTTTCTGACGTCATCACATTTAAATAACAATTAACAATTTAAAAAATAATAAATACATTTTGTTAACTTAGAGCGAATAATTGATACACCCTAAAAATATTGTGTAATAGATTTAATAATGGAGTGAATTAAATACATATAATTCATAATTTTCCTTTAATTATATCAGTCTTTTTTAAACATATTTTTTTATTGCAACTACTAACATGAATTGAAAAAATTCATAGAACTAAATCTGCTAAATTTTGTAATTAAAAATATATTTAATATATTTGATAGATTCTAAAATGATTTAGTTCCTAATGAGCTTATAATTATCTATTAATAATTTTTTTGAAAGTAAATCAACCGTTTATATGAGTTTCACATATCTATAAGAAAATCAATTGAAAAACTCTTAACTTGTGATGTGGCGGTTTCAATATCTAAACTTAGAATCAGCTAAATCTATTTACATTTACTTTTGTCACCCAATAATACTAATGAGAGACCTCAAAATGGTTAAGCATACACATATTGGGATGATATGATCATATCAAATGAATTATTAAAAATTAAGTTTATGATCATATTCATTATTAACATTGATCTTTATTGAAGAGTCAGATATTTTTATAATATAAGAACAATTTGCGATTGCTAATAATTAAAAAAAAAATCTCATCTTTTACGAAACAATTTTAAGTTCTCACGGAACTTATTCTGATATTACCTTATTTTGTTTATTTGTTAGTGTAAGGTAGAAACTATACAATAAATTTTATATATTGTAATATAAACTCAAAAAAAAAAAAGAGGAGTAAACACATTATTAAAAAAAAAAAGGAAGGAAAACAATTTTCTTTTTTTGTCTTCTCGCTTTCTTTTTACCTTCTATTGAGAATGCGGCTCTAGATTCAGAATAGGCATGCATCAACTTGGGAAAGAAAATTACAAAGGGTCTCTGTTTTATCAAAGATTTAAAAGAAAATCGAAATTATAAAAGCAATAAGGCCTCAGAACAGGAAGAGATAAAAGGGACCACAAAATGGAGCCACGTGTGAGGCGAATGATTCCATTCTGGGCCAATTGTCTATATTACTACTTTTGGTGGCAAAGGCTTTTTGAAATTTTGAATCAGAAATCTGCTTAGGACGATTTGCAGGGACACGTATCTGATGTTGACAAGGGACATTTTGAAGATTCTCAGACACCTCTCGATGCCACGTGTTGTCTTTGGTTAAAAGCAAAACGACATCCTGTTTAATGTTTGGTCATCTTTCAATACGACAAATCAATGTGCAGGCTTGGGTGGCAGGCAGGCACAGCCTTTCTTCGCCCAAAAATTGAATTTGTTGTAACTTATGAATTGCCAGCTACGGGTTCACCGGAAAGGGGAACAAGAAGAAAAACAGTCCCCGCCTCAGCTTGTGTTGGACGTCACCAAGCTCAAATAATTGGATATGGCCATTGCAAAAAGATTTACCAAAAATCGAGTGATCTCAGATACAACAGCAAATCAGGCCAAGCGAGGTTATTAAAGAAAGCCTCATAGACCTACCCACTAATTTGTATTTTATAATTTATCTGACAAGGACTACTGCGTTATACGCATTTGCAAAGTTCATGATTCGCTAATGCGATTGAAATCAACTCATGATAAAACAAAACCCCCATGAACTCCCCACCCATCAAAGGATAGTTTAAAAAAGCAAAAATTGGTGACCAAAGAGTGAGCAAAATTACTCGGGCTACTCAGTAATGACTCTTTTCGCAAAATTCGATTTCATAACTTCGGTTGGTTTCTCAAATAAAGGCTAAAAGAACTTGGGGCCATTAGACCCTTTTATCAATTATCATATCCCCTCTAGTGATTTCTCCAAACTAGGAAACAGATTTCGGGCAAGAAACCACTAGTTTTAAACATAAAATTACAATCGGGCAAAATTAGGGGCCAAAAAAATAAAACCTGCAGATTATTTGTTCTTATGATTAAAAGGAAATGATATTTCTAAAAAATGCCTAGACTCAAAGTTGACGGATAAAATCAAAAGTACCTCTAAATCTCTTTGCCTAACAAGTAAAAGATTCACTGCGTGATTTGAGGAGGGAAAAGGAGAAAAAAAAAAAAAAGGTGATGACCACAAAATTCAGGCAGAATGACCGAGCAATTTATTTCATCATCCCACCTTGACTAGGAGGACCTGGACAAGCTACTTTTATCCCACCCTCCTGGTCTTTATGGTTAACCTCTCCATTGCGCCCATTATTCACTCTACCTCGACCAGATAAATCACCTTGCTTTTCATAATCGTTCCTCCGGTAGTTATGTCCTTCATTATAGTTCCCACGGCCCCTAAAACTGTTTTCCCGATAACCACCTTGATTTAATGGAAACCTTCCACCATTACTATTTCCTGCAACCCAGGTCAGAATAAGAGTTAGTATCATCTTCAGAAACTGAAAAGGATGGTTGCAAAGTGAGGGGTAAAAAAAATAAGAGAAGGAAAAGAGAATATTTCACTTGCCTCGCTTCACTTCAATAGAAGCTTTCCGGTTGCCAATGACAATAGGAGAAGCCTGTCATAGAAATGAATCAAAATATTAGATGCAGCACTAACATAATTTCAAATAGAATAACTAAATACATTTCAATAATTGAGTCTTTTGCTATATTCTTCTGTAGAAATGAGATATGCCCAAAAAGAGAGGAAAAAAATAAAAAACAAATTCAAGATAACAACAATTATTTGCTAATGACTACATGAAAATTTTTATTATATCAGAAATATAACAAATTCTTCCAAATCAGGCCACGCTTTCAAATTAACCCAAACAAAAAAAATGCAATTAAGAATAACTTCCATTCCAGTGAGGAATTTTCTCATGGAACATGGGTAATAAGTAATAATCATTTTCAGTAGACTTTCTGCACTTTTTGAGAGTTTACAAAATGTTCTTATTAGTAACACATTTCTAAAAGTTAACACACCTGGCAACAATAATCCAAGGATCTAACAAGATGTAACTCTTACAAGGAAAATGTATTTAAAAATTCTTCAACACTATTTTCTCAAAAATAGAGTCATAAAAAGCAATTTCACTCAATAGAAAGATGTAGTAAAAGAATCTATTTGTTCTTCAATATAATAATGACTTTCGTTTAGGGAATACCGATTACAATTTCAAAACAACTTGAAAAAGTCATTATAACTGAACGAAGCCAGAATACAGTCCTAGGAACAAACACCACCAAGCAACAAAGACAAGAAAGAATAAATTCAAAAGTTATTAACAAAATTAAGGTTTGTAGCACAGGCAGAGAAACGCAACCATCCAAATCTCTACCTTAAGCACACTTTGCACCGAACTAGCAGATTCAAATTCTACAAAGCCGAAACAGTTTCCTGTTTGCTGCAGACAGAAAATCCTCTCTGTAAGAATGCTATGTCAAAAGATAGAAGAGAAGAAGGTGAATTCAAACTGACCTTCTGACTTCTGACTTGAATACCATCAGGTTTAACAGGTCCAAAGCACTCAAAAACGAATTTAAGTTGGTCAACTGTTGCAGAATCAGGCAAATTTCCAACAAATATGGAGTGACCCTTAGCTGCAATGAATAAAATTAAAATATCAAGACAAGTTGGAACCCAGAAAAAGCTGTACAATATTTTAGTTTTGAACCAAAACGGTCATAATCTATCAAGTCACAAGATAAGAATTAAAACCTGCATTATCATTATTCCTGTCCAAGCTACTGTTGCTACTAGGAGGAGCAGCTACTTTGGATGCTGCAGATGCACGTGAAGATTCCACTGCTTTTACAGATGGAGCCCTCATGATGACATTAAATGGAGCATTACTCTTATTCAAATCATGTACCTAAAACAACCACAATAAACGAGAAACACATGAATAAACATTCAATAATCATAGTCCTTTTAGACACTAAAGTCTAAAAAATTGTACGCACGACTGATGCAAAAGATTTCTTGGGAGCCTCCTCTTCATTTTTAGAAGCAGCTGGCTCTTTAGCTGGACAAGCATCATTCTGACTTGCAACAACTGGAGGATCAGCAGCACTCGCTTTCTCAGCCACCAAAACCTGTCCGTTGTCCAATGGATGACTAACTTCACTGCTGCTTTTAGCTTCCTCATTTCCAGCGGTTACATGATTCAGCACAGTGTGATCGGGAACCTGTGTTGGCTCTGTAATCACAAAGGTTAAAACCTTCAAAACACATACAAAGCAAACATTGTAACTGTGAAACCAAAGAGACGGAAAAGTCAATAGATCATGCAAGACAAAACAAGTACCAGGATCTGGAGTCAAAGGAGCAGCTGGAGCATTTTCATCAACATCATTTATTGTTAAACCTGCAGATCCGTCTTTTTCATCTATTTCATCCACATATCTCAGAATATCATTTAAGACAAAGTATCCTTTGTCTTGTGGGGCTAAAAAGAATGATTGAGTAAATTTTCTCCTAACATTGTCCTTTCCAATCAAACAACCAGTTACCAGAACGGTCAAACCATTGTTATAAGAAGCTTGAGCATCAGCTGAAAATATCTGGACATTACAATTCTGGTAGTCCAAAGAGACAATCATGTCGTTAATTTCCTGGTCAAGGAAGAAAAAATCCAACGCAGGTCAAAAAATCTTCTTGAAGTATTCAAGAGAAAAGATTAAAACTGCACGCTATACATGGAGTATTACTAAAATAATTTTAAGATAACATAACAGACAGAGACAGTGTTGTTTTGTGTAGAAAAAAGTATATCCTTACTTGAAAATTGACAGAAATTGGGCCTTTTGAATTTCGAGGATCCTATTAAAACAATTAATCCAAAATTGGCACTTTTGCTACAAACAACTTACTTTAATGGTTGTCACTGAGGTCATAGACCCTGATAGATCTGGCCGGCTCACCATGCTTGATTCCTGATAAAATCTGTGAACAACACCTGGATTTTGATGAAGAATACAGTAATATTGCTCCACAAAGGCATTTCCCGCTACTTGTGGACTCAAGGCAGAAGGAGAATCTGCCTGCTGTGCCATCTCTGCAGATATAGAGTACAAAATATTATAATAAGAACACCACAATGCCAAAAAGAAATCAACTCTCTCCAGGAAAAAAGAAAAATGAAAAGTTACAACAATAAACAATTACGAAATCTAACAACATCATACATTTAGAGGAAAAATATAAAAGAGAAAAGGGCACACAGGTTCAGCCAAACAGAACCGTAATAACATCTAATTTGATAGGGGACATTGATGAACCTGAGCCAAAACATGAAGCATAAAATTTTATTCCTATAAAAATTTAATCCTAAGGATCTTTCACATGTTTCTTAACCAGTACTTATCCCCATAAAATTTGAATGAATAACAAGCGTCCTAAAGCAAATTCTTTTTAAGACATCGTATTCAATCATCTGCAATTAATTGCTCTTGGATTTTTAGCACACTGCTTTGACAAAGCCTTCAATACTCAATAACCCATTTGATTAAGAACACTCTAAACCCCACCAACAAATCAAAAGCCCAGACTGTTGGGCAACACAAATTTTCCAACAACCTATGAAAAAGGTGACATTCATTGACATAGATACCAAACCAGAGGTTAAACAAAAAGGAAGAAATTAACTAGACCGACAATATTTAATATTGACAGCTAAAAAAATCGATCTTTTATACGATCATCTTCATCACGATGGAAACGAGACAGACTTTCGGCCAAACGAAACTGAAGCATAAGAGAAAATAATAAAAACGATAAAACTCATTCAAGTTTCCAATACCAAATGAAAAAAAAAGAAAGCATAACACTAGATCTAAATATTGAGCGAAGAAATTAACATCGTGATTCCTTTAAGTAAATAAAACGACGGCGGAACGATGCCAATGAATCCTAAGAGAGATCGAATATAAGAAAAGAAAAAGAAACCTCGTATGGAGAAACCGCAAGCGACTGTTGTTGCTCGTATGTATTACAGAGAGCGCGAGAGCAAAATAGATTGTGAAGTTGGTCCAAACAATGAGCTTTTATAGGGTAAATTTTCGGGAGGGTTTCGGAATCCTAGTCCGATTTGTTCTCGACTGATTTTTATGTGTGTATATATATGTTGGAGGGAATTCTCAATTCTCGCACTCCCTCTCCTCGTTGTGCGTTCCGTTCAAACTTATTCATTTTCAAAAGAGGGTCCTGTTTAATCACGTGGTTTTATTTTGTGGGGTAAGCAGTTTGACGGCTGTGATTTATGAGTTAAAGAGTGGGTTCTTTAATGGACGAATTTTGATTGTTTAAGATTTACGGGTTTTTATGCGGCGATTGGTGCTGGACGGTTTGACAGTAAAAGTTGCCGAGCTTGGATCAATCGCGTGAGCCCCACGCGCTGGGGGAAAGATGGAGTTGGTTTCTCCCCTTGTAGTTTTATTTTCGGAATGTACCGAAGGAAAGCAACAGCTGCTGCCGAAGCTGATAGGTGACAGTACCGTGGGCACCGTAGGTCTTGACGGACCATTTGCATTTCGCCAAGTGAGCAAACAATGGCGCTCAAATCGACGCTTTGGTAAGGACAATTTTGGCTTTTGTGGGGTGGGGACAGGGGAGGTAGTTGGTGCCATGGTTGACTCGTTTTGACTTGCGGAAGCCCGGTTTTGCCCCTCGTTGTCGACTTAGGCATGCCTCGCTGTCATGGTATGGTTGGGAGTCATTCCACCACTAACTAACCGAGTTATTGAAAGACACATAATAATGATCATTTTGTTGATGAACGTCGTCGATGTAGTGAAAATGAAATTTGGAAAGAAAATAATTAAACTATTGACTATTATAAGTTCACGAGTAGGAAAATTTGGATGTCATGTGACGAATTGAGGAAACTAATTTGATTTATTAAATTAATAAAGGACAAATGAAATGAATATATCATTTATCAAGATTATTCACTATAATAGAATTTATAACTAATTAACCTAATGCAAGTGATTTTCAATTTATTAGAAGAATATCTAAACTTCATAACTTTAACTTTTATTTATTGAAATCTTCTTAATAATCAGTTACGGCATAATTTATATATTTTTAATAAAAATAATATAAATTTATTATGATATTACCTATATGTATAGGTTTAAGATAACATTTATCTTAAAATCATTAAAATAATATCATTCTCGACTACCTTAATTTCATAAATAGCATTAAAAGAATATATAAATTTAATAACTTAATTTTTATTCATTAAAATCTTTCTCATAATCAATTATGACATAACTTATATATTAATAACAAAAACAAGTATAAATTTGCTATAAAAATGTTTAGGTCTAAAAGGAGCATTTGTCTCGAAAATCATTGAAATAGAATCATTCCACGCCACCCTAGCTTAACAGGCAGCATCCTTTAACTCCGTCAAATCCTGCTGTTGAATCCAAAGGAAAGGCTTCTCCAGAAAAAGGGAAGCCCGAATCAACACTAACTAGGCTAAAGAGTCAAGCCCGCGTTGAAGAACGCTACTCCCTCCGAAAGTCGACATTGACAAAAAGCTCCCGGCGAGGATCGAACTCGCGACCTTTCGCTTACGAAGCGAACGCACTACCACTATGCTACGGAAGCAACACGCAACTAGTTTGGCCGAAAGCGCTTTGACAGAGTAATTAAAACAAGTTGATGGAGGAAATCGATGAAACCCTTGAGCGCACAGACACAGAGTGGAGTTTACAGGGGTTTCCAGTTATTTTTATTATTTTTTGATAATATGGGGGCTTTCATTTGAGAGCGAAAGAAATGTGTGGAATTGCTCTAATAATCTCTGGCATTCGCATCGATTTATCATCTATCCTTGTTGATGCAGCATCTCGGCCTTCAAAGTCTCACCAAGTAAGCTTCATCCCCTCCAGCATTACTCATCTTCATCTTGATTTTTATTCTTGTATTTTTAAAACTAATGCGGCTTTGCACTTTTTGGACTTTTTGGACTAGCGGCTGGAGTTTTCTGTGGATGATCTCAAAGCAGCACTGAGGAGGAGAGGTCCTGATAGCTTGGGTTCCAAGAAGCTTTTGCTTCACTCAAACAATCCCACTTCGATCGACGACCGACAAATATTTTCTGTTATCGAAGACTGCAGCTCTTATGTGAATGGTAAAGCTGAACTGCTTTTTATTGGCGCCACTTTACAACTTAGAGGACTCTATCCTATTTTTCAGCCCTTCCTAGATTCGTCCCGCAATATTCTTGTTTATAATGGTAAGATTATGTTTCGTTTCCGCAATATCACTTCCAAATGCATAGTTAGTCTTTTGAAACTGACCCTTCTGCGCGCAATCGCTTGATATTTAATTTGGACTGCGATCGTTCTTTGTATCTTTTACAGGTGAAATTTTTGATGGGATTCATGTTGGGAGTCATAGCAATGATGGTGAAGTCCTTATGCACAGTTTGGCTCAGTGCTGCTCCTGCAACTCACATAAGGGTTGTGAAGAGAAGGACCAAAGTTCTGTCGTGGATATTCTTTCATCAATCAAGGGTCCTTGGGCACTAATCTACTGGCAGGTAATTTGAGTGGTAAGTTCCTTTTATGGAGATCTAAAGTTATGTAGAATCTGTAACAGCAGGAGACTCATCTCTGATGTTTTATTTGATCTATGATGTAAAGGATAGTTCAAAAACTCTGTGGTTTGGTCGAGATGCATTTGGTCGGAGGAGCCTGCTTGTTCACTGGCCAACTGAGGATGATGCTCGGTTACTGTTATCTTCTGTGTCACCTCCGTCTTCTCTTGAGCAAAATTTGGGTATATATGCTTGATGGAGCACTGCTCATCCATTCTTTTTCATTCAAGTATTGTTAAAATTGTGAAGAGAATTATTGTAGAAGAAGTTTAGCTTCTTCTTCTTCTTCTTCTTTGTCTTTTTTTAATAAGAATGACTCTGGTGAAAAAGGTTTCGTTAAAATAACTATCTGTGGGAATAAGGAACTTTTTGTGGTAGTTTGATTCTGGTGGCCTCGATATTTTCATAATACTTTCTTGATGTTAACAAGTTCCATACTGATTGTAGATCCTGAAGCTGAAAATGGAATTAGCAAGCTCAACTTCTGGGAAGAGCTTCCGTGCGGGGTATACAGTTTGTCCATGGATGTCTCAGAGCTGGATAGATGTTTTGTTGGTGAACTTAGGAAGCATGAATGGACCAATGCAATGCTAATGGAGCTGATTAAATGGGAGAGAATTTTGGTTGAACCTACACCTGAGAATTGTGGTTTTTCTCAGTGTGAGACACATTTGAGGCAGCATAACATATCTTGTGCTTGCTCTGATATATTGTCTGAATCAGGTTTATACTCTATAATCATATCATGATGCATATAAAGCTGTCAATGGAAATAGAAAAATCACAATTTATGAAATTATTATGCATAGTTCTTTAAAATAATTTGACCAGTCAAACTATAAGCTTCATTCTACAAGGATTTGTAACCTTTTTTGCCCCCTCCTTTTCTTTTGGTGATTAGGACCTATACCAGCTTCAGTTCCATGTTCAATGTCAGTGCAGAAAGTTCTAGATGCTTTAAGAAAATCTGTCATGCGGCGTACTTCTTTGCATACAATATTTCAGGTTTGTTGTTCAGCTGTATTTTGTTGAAAAATTTATGTTGTTAAAATAAAAAAAAATGGAACCATATGGAAAATTTTTGTTTATTTGGACAAACAAAATCTTCAAACGAGTTCTTCCAGACGGGCATGATTTTATGTTTAAAATTTGGAATTGGCTTTTGCTACTGTGATTGTTTACAAGTTTTACTACTTTAATCTTTCCAGTATAACTTATTTAAATTTCTACTGAAATTAGTAAACAAGATGGTTCCTTGTTGGAATGGTGCCACAGGAAGATTCAGTTATAATCGGTCATACATTCTCTGTTTTCTGATTCATCATTGGCCAGAAATTTAGGAATCGCTTTCCTTGACTTTGTTTCTGTCTGAACCATGCCAGCATGATTCAATCGCATGACCTCTTGTACCACCCAACGAGGGCTTACTGTTATATCAACTACTATCTACCAATTATAATTGATTACTTGTCCCTTGAGCTAAAACTTGAGTCCTCAAGGTTCTTCAAATTGAATTAGCTTCATTTACATTTAATTTTGATTTTGTTTTCTAACTTGGATTTAAATGCTTAGGCCGTTATATGTGGTAGGAAACAAGAGGAAATTGCTCCAGTGGCAGTGCTCTTCTCTGGGGGATTAGACTCCATGATACTTGCTGCATTACTAAATGAGTGCCTTGATCCCAGCTGTAAGTGTTGCTGCATGTATTTCCCATTTTACTTTTTTATTTCCTTGTAGTGTTTTATGTATGACTATCTCAATAAACATCGACTATTTGTTACATTTTCTAGGTTTATGGAACTTATAATAGAGTAGCATGGCTGATAAATATGCAAGCTCAGGGCTCTTAGGTCTTATCCATATTAGGATTGTTAGAAATTCAATCTGAAATTTTTATTGGATTCTTGATCTGTTAAACTGTAGCTGACCCTGGGAAAAAAGAAACGAAATGCCTTGGAAAACCTGTTCGGTATGTTTGACACTTACTTTATCTGCGTGTTTCTCTAATTAATTTTCATTCGGCAGATGAGATCGATCTTCTTAATGTGAGCTTTGATGGCCAATTTGCTCCTGACAGAATCTCTGCTAAGGCAGGGTTCAAGGAACTGAGAGGAATCGCACCTTCGAGAAGGTACAGCATGAACTTTTCTCATCATGTCGATGTCCTTGTTGTACACCTAAATGTAGATCTATGTTTCTTGTGTTAAGAAATTTCATTCTTGGTACAAAATGAATAATTATTAACTGGAGAACTTTTGCCTAGTTAGAAAGTCAGTTAGCCAATGTTAAGAATTGAGAACCTAGAATCATGGATGTGCAAATAAATTAAAAGAGACTTGAGTTTTTCATCCTGCACCAAAAAGAGAAACCCTTTGGTATTACTTCCTCAGACAAGTTCGTCATTAATTCAGTGAGTTTCAGTTGGCTTTGAATTCAATTCATTGATAATTTCTTCTATGTTTCTTAGTATATCTTTCTCCCTCTCCCTCTCTTTTTCTTCTAACTGACGTAATGTTTGGCCAGGATCTACTTCAAACCCACCTCATCCCATCCCTTTATTATTTTGAGCAAAAGCCCAAATGGCATTTGGATTTCCTTTAAAAGTTATCTTGCTGAGTATCTTAAAATTGATTTTAAATGGTCTTGGAAATGCAGGTGGAAGCTTGTGGAGATAGATTCTGATTTGTCCAATCTGACTTCAGAGACCAAACATGTCATGTCACTCATAAATCCTGCGAACACCTACATGGTATCGAGTTTGATTTCATTTCTTGTGTTAGTTTAAGACATGTCAGTTAATAGGGTCTGTTCTAGATTCCATTATAGCATTTAACTAGCTTTGTCTTCTTAGTTATGTAACTGGCTAATTGGAAGGCATGCATATATGTGTCTTATGTTTGAGTGGCTTTGTTTTTCTGTTTTTCTTTCCTTTTTAATCTCTCAGAACCTTGCAATTGTAACACTCCTTTAGATTTCATGAGGTACTCTATGATCTGTAATTTGTATTACTTCATGCTTGTGATAATTGCTCAGTGGTTTCCCGTATATAAAAGATGTCAGCTTGGTTGCCCAAATGGGTGGAAAATGACCTTTAAGTTAATGATTCAGGATCTGAATATAGGGATAGCCTTATGGCTGGCTGCCGGTGGTGATGGTTGGGTCTATGAAGGAGTCACCAGCAGTAATGATGTGGATCAGCAGCGCGTGAAGTGTATTTCTAAATCAAGGATCATTCTAGTTGGTTCTGGAGCTGACGAGCAATGTGCTGGCTATGGCAGGCATAGAACGAAATATAAACATGGAAGGTATGCTTATCTTGCTCTTAGAGAGTAGGCACTGAAGTGATACTGATAAATTGTTCTGCTTTTGGGCACCATTATGTTGAGAGCCTAAATTTTACACCATCAAGAGTTACAATAACTGTTTTTTTCAATGAATATATTTGACATAATCCTAAATAAATCATCAGGTATTTTGTAGAGAAATAAGTTCTTATTTCATTCTATACATGCTATAGTTGGGTTGGGCTAGACGAGGAAATGAAATTGGACATGCAGAGAATTTGGAAAAGAAATCTAGGGAGAGATGATAGATGCTGTGCTGATAATGGCAAGGAGGTATGTCTAGCTACTTTAACAGAACATTAGTCCGTAACCCCTTCTAACCACACCTGACAATTGTTTTCTACCAGGCTAGATTTCCTTTCTTGGATGAAGATGTTATAAGGACTTTGCTTGATATTCCTTTGTGGGAGATTGCAAACCTTGATCAACCCAGTGGAACAGGTGATAAGAAGATTCTGAGAGAGGTAAGTGCTATATCTTTAAGGTTCTAAAATCATGTACTTTACATTAACCTAAAGTGAAAATATCTTTTTTCATGTATCTTGAAGGTAGCAAAGATGCTTGGTCTATATGAAGCTGCTTCTTTGCCAAAACGAGCAATTCAGGTAGCTCTATTTGCAATTAAATCTGATGAGTAGAATATTCATTTCCAGCCTTTTAGCATTCAAATGTGCATATACATGAAAATTTGAAATTTGCAGGACTTCACACTTTTGGTTTTCTGCATTCCTAAAGAAGTGATTTACAGAATCTTATTGTATTGAACAATAATAATAGTGAAGCCTTTAAACCTGGAAAAGTTTGTATGAATATGAAGATTTCATATAATAAATGATCTAAAGTTTTCTGCTCTGCTGGAATAGTTTGGTTCAAGGATTGCAAGGGAATCAAATAGAAAGAATTTTGGAAGTAATCACGCAGCGAACCAGGCATCTGCAGGAAGTGTAGTAATTCACAAGCAAAATTCATCTCAATGATGGCTACTTGGTGCTTCTCCACGGTTTGCTTGATACTTTTAATCACCATATTCTTTGCTGAAATCCAGAAATCGATTCAGATGTGTTTGAGCGGGCAACAACTTTGTTTCTACACATTTATATTCTCCCGAAGGTCTTTGAACTGTTGTGTAACAGCAGCGTTTAAAAAAAAAAAAAAAGTGTTCCATATAATTGTAACTGGCTCATATGGTTTTTATTCTCTACTTCCGTCCCTTTTTTTTTTTTTTTTGTATTTGGATTCGAAGTTGAGTGAGCATTGTGCTGAGCTTTTTGTAATATTGTATTTGGTAGTTATAGGAAAAAAAAAATAGTATATAATCAAATCATAATCATATATATTGTCGTAAGTGTGCGTGTGACAAAAAGTTATAAAAAGGACAGAATGTTAGGGTTACTTTAATCTACTAAAATATTGTTTGAACCCATTCTAATTATCTAAATTTTATCAAAATATCATTAAAATTAGAAAACTAGAATTTTACTCAATATACCCACTTAAACATCAAGTATGCCCTAACAATCTAATTATCTAAATTTTATTTTAATGTAACTACTAAAAGAAACTCATTAAGCAACATTAACCCATGGATGCCACTAGTTGAGTTTTCAATTTAGCTTAATAAAAACACAAAAATAAAACTTAATGTAAATCAATTCAATCAAATTTGAGTTGTGTAACTTTTCGGCCAAATAAATTTTTGCAGTTTATTATCGATGAAGTCAAGCTTTAGGGATTGAATAAGGTACGAAAACAAATTAAATTCAAATATGTATGATCGAAAAGCTAAACGATTAAAAGATCATGAAAAAAAGAAAAAAGAAAAAAGCTTTCTGTTCCTATGTTTCTCCTCTAGTCCTCATTTGCTTTGTTACTACTTTGCCGAGACATTTGTCATAAATATATATTAGAGAAGTATCTTGGATTTTAGGATTTAAAGGATAACAGTGGATGAGAGGAAAAAAGAATTTAGAGAGGGGTGTAAAAAGCAAATTATTTCTTTTAATTGTATAATCTTATTCTTAATAGTAAATATATTATTGAATATTATGGTACTACATATTTTTTAAAAAAATTTGAGTGTATAAAATATGTTGGTTGTTTAAATAATCTTTTTTTTAATAAAAAATATAGTTTTAGTATAGAGTTAAAAATTAATGTTAGCCCAATAAATAAAAATGACGACAAACCTGACAAACCTAACAAAATGAAGTAGAATAATATTGTCAAGGGGTAAAATAAAATTGTTAAAGAAGAGCTCAAAATGAATTGAGATTGCTCACCACCCAATCAATAAGGTGTTTATTAATTTGTTAGCTGAGAGATAGAGAAAAATAAACGCAAATAAATCTTTGACCATCTAAATATGTTCTGTCGTTTATAACTTCAACATGAAGATGACTTGTCGTAAAATTTTATAGAAATAGTATGCAATACAAATATTAATTCTGGCCAACTCACTACTAAAAATTAATACTTGAAACGCTGCGTTTTGTTGTCTCTACTCCTCGGTCTTCCCTCGAGGCTGTTCGGGGAAAAGCTTTTGTTTGTTTATTTAAATTATTTTTTATTTTCTGCGGAGGCAGGACAGTTTTCTCTTCTCTCAAATTGGCAGCTAAGTTAGAGGTTATAACAAGAAACCAGAGATTGGATCCAAAAGTGGAAAGCAAAGGAAGCATTATGAGCGGGCACAATGAGAAATGGAAAGCCGAAGAAGCAATTGGTGGAAACAAAGCCGCAGTTGAAGCTCTTAGAGAGCTTATCACTTTCCCTCTTCTCTACTCTTCACAGGCCCAAAAGCTTGGTCTCAAGGTAAGCTGCAATCCCGAATCCTTCTTTATATTGATTTATTCGCTTCTAATGCTAATTAGTGGCTTTTTTTTTTTTTATAACTTTTTCCGTCAGTGGCCTCGAGGTCTTCTCTTATATGGTCCGCCGGGCACCGGCAAGGTATCACTCTCATTTTTATCAAACTAAAGTCAACATTAAGGAAAAAAATGATTTATAATTTTATTTGATTAACTTAGTTTTCACGCAATGCTAGACAAGCTTGGTGCGTGCAGTTGTACGGGAATGCGGTGCTCGTTTAACTGTTATCAGGTTATAGTCAATTTTTAAGGATGATGTCGTGAGAATGAAATGGTGTCAGACTTGGGTTATTTTTTGTCTGTCTTCTTACTTTTTATATCTGCTGTATTAGATTTATCTACGTGTGTTGTTTTCGCTTACAAGTGTGCTCTGCAGTCCCCATTCTGTACACAAAGCTCATGTTGGAGAAAGTGAGAAAGTTTTGCGGGAGGCTTTTTCACAGGCATCATCCCATGCATCATCAGGCAAGCCATCGGTTGTTTTTATTGATGAAATTGATGCACTCTGTCCTCGTCGTGACCATAGGTATAGTGTAATAGATGATATCCAATAGTCTTTCTTGTTTTTCTTCTATGTCCATGATAAATTTTCAATCCTCCTCTCCCTTAGACGTTGGTAAAATCCACAAGCATGATTTTACATGAATGAAGACATAAAAATTCTGTTGCACTCTTGACGTGATAAATGTCATTTGTCAATGCAGACGGGAACAAGATGTTCGCATCGCTTCCCAGCTCTTCACACTGATGGACTCCAACAAGCCGTCAAAAACATCTGTTCCACATGTTGTTGTGGTGGCATCCACAAACAGGTTATTTTTTATTTACTTCCAGTAGCTTTATCTCTCATTAGTTTTCCTTAGTCAGCCTTCGAATATACTACAATTGTTAGAGTTTAGGAAATTCAGGTTGTCGTATCATACTTTTGAATTCACAAGTGATGATCTTGCAAACTTGACAACATGAAATCATTTTCAAATGTTTTAGCCATTGGCTTGTTTAAGGCTTGCATGATTATAAACCTATTTATTAGCATGTGTTTATAGAATCTTTTTGGGGTAAATATATTTCAGGGGCAGTCTAATTCAGAATTTATATGGTCCAATTATGTTGGATGGTATTTTGGGTCCTATATTTAGGACATTAAATTTGGATTATTTGTTTTCATAATTTTTTTAATGATGTCAACACAGAGTGGATGCAATTGACCCTGCACTTCGAAGGTCTGGGCGTCTTGATGCAGAAATCGAAGTCACTGTACCTACTGAAGAGGAACGATTTGAAATACTCAAGGTTAGGGTTTTTAGAAATTTATGAGCATCTGTGTTGTCTGGTTTTCAGTAACATCTGCAAGCCACTAGACTTGCTGTTGACTCAGTAAATTCATGATGTTATTTGTGCCAATACGTTCAGCTTTACACAAAGAAGGTTCCTTTGGTTGCTAATGTTGACTTACAAGCCATAGCTGCATCTTGCATTGGTTATGTTGGGGCTGATTTAGAAGCTTTATCTCGTGAGGCTACCATGTCTGCTGTTAAAAGATCCTCAGGTGCCAATGAATGTGCTGGTGTGCTTAGTGTAACAATGGAAGATTGGAGGCATGCAAGATCTGTGGTTGGTCCAAGCATTACAAGAGGTGTTACTGTGGAAATTCCTAAGGTGACTTGGGAAGATATTGGAGGTCTAAGAGATTTGAAGGTATGTAAGTTGTTGATACATCCATTACATGCAAAAAATGCAAAACTTCTGACCAGATTTAAATAAGGTTATTCTAATTATGGACAGAAAAAGCTCCGACAAGCTGTTGAGTGGCCGATTAAATATTCTACTGCATTTTCAAGGTTGGGAATTTCACCTGTACGGGGAGTACTTCTTCATGGACCTCCTGGATGCTCAAAAACAACCCTTGCTAAAGCTGCTGCCCATGCTGCCCAAGCTTCATTCTTTTCATTGAGGTTTGATCATCTTTCATATCCTTGATATCTTTCAGAAAGAAATCCAATTACATACCATGAAAATTTTGCACTATGACTATGGCTTTTGGTGTGAAATTTATATAATTGTAAGAAAGAAAAGTAGAGAGTAGAGGGCTTTCTGAAAATTGAATTTCTTGGTTGCTTCTCTATGCTAGGTATTGGAACCTCCTGTTCATTGATGTCCCTTCCTCCATTCAAAGATTTTTAGGCTGAAGGCTTTGGTGTTAACCATTTTGTTTCTAAATCATAGTAGTGAAAGCAAAAGCATAACACATGGGAATTCTTGGTGTTAGGCTAGATTGACTTTCTAATCTCCCTCCCCTTCTGTTTTACCTTACAGGAACCAGTTCAATTAAATTCATCGGTAATATGATAAAATCTCCACAAGAAACTGAGTACGTTGCTCAGAAATATCAACCAAAAGAGATCCAACAAGAATGAACAAATTGGTTCAGCAAACCCTTGATTCTCAGATGCTAAGTACTGGAATGAGCAACTAGGAATCCAGGAACAGAATAAGACAACTAAAGATCAAATATCGAATTTTTAATTAAAAGTGACTGTGGCTTTGAACCCTAGGTGTCATTGTAGTCATTTTTCAACCTATCCATCATCTTATTTTCTCTTTACTCATAAAACAAGCCATAAAATCATTTGATGTCTGTCATATAAGAATTGATTAAAGATATTTCTGTCTTTAGTGTAAATATTCTCCTGCTCTAGCTACTTGGCCACCTTAAGTTGTTGAAGGAGAAGGAAGTTCCACCTCGATGTCCAAGTTATCTTTTTCATGTTTTGGTCCATTTATATATCCTATGTAAGCATGAAGTACAATTTGAACATGTTCTACTGTTATGCTAAGTCATGAACTATGAATAGTGGTGCAGAATTATATTCAATGTATGTTGGAGAGAGTGAAGCTTTGTTGAGGAATACATTTCAAAGAGCCCGTCTTGCAGCACCAAGTATAATATTCTTTGATGAGGCTGATGTTGTCGCTGCCAAAAGGTCAGTGTATTGCACTGGTACAGTACCAGTTGTGCCTTCAATCAAAGGCTACATATGAGTATCCCTACAATTTTATTTCATGTGAGATCTCAATTTTTACATTGGGCAACTCTTGTATCTTCATCTTCTGAAAGATGTCTAATTTTGTATGATGTATGTTATTATGAACACAGTCACATGTTATGAGGGGCAATACCTTTTCATATAAATTATCATTTGAAGCCTAAACCTTACTTATGTGTGTTATTATAAACCCCTGTTTGAATATCTTAAGAATGTCTGTCTTGTATGGACATATGGTTTTAGGCAAATAATTGGCATGGGCATTCATGCTTTCAAGGTGAAAGTGTAATTTTTTTCTTTTCTGTCAACGACAGAGGTGGGAGTTCAAGTACTAGCATTACAGTTGGAGAGAGGCTTCTTTCTACTTTGCTGACAGAAATGGATGGTCTAGAACAGGCTAAAGTAATCATTTATCCCATAACTTTTATTCTCCAGCTATCTTGAAACTGTGCCGCATTGGTGATAGTATAAATCTTTTCTTGCAATTTGACTTTACAGAGAATTCTTGTTTTGGCTGCAACAAATCGTCCCCATGCAATTGATGCTGCGCTTATGCGGCCTGGACGTTTCGATCTGGTGAGGTCTCTACTTCATTATATTGAGCTTTTTGCCATATCCTGTGGTATAGTAGAACTAAGTCCTATTCCAGTTTGCCTTTGGAGATGGTATAGCAGTTTTTAATGCTATATGATTTACAAAATTAGTTTTTGGTTCTGCAAGATATTAAATTTGCCAAGTTTGAGCTCCTTAAACGCCTGCATTAGATGTTAAAAAAGTTGTTTAGGAGTCCTGTTAACTTTATCAGTTTCTTTGAAACTGTAGGTACTTTATGTACCACCACCTGATTTGGAAGGTCGACATGAGATACTCCATGTGCATACACGTAACATGAAAGTCGGGGATGATGTTGACCTTAGAAGCATAGCAGAAGAAACGGAGCTCTTCACCGGGGCTGAACTGGAGGGTCTGTGTCGGGAAGCTGGAATTGTAGCTCTGAGAGAAGACATATCTGCCACTGTGGTGTGTAATCATCATTTCCAGACTGTAAAGGACTCTCTAAAACCGGCATTAACAAAAGAGGAAATTGATTCATACTCCTCATTTATGAAGAGCCAATCTCTGAAATCTTCGGGCTGGCTAGAATCCAGCACCAGCCGTGGCAGCAAGAGTAAAAAGAAGAAATTTGTGCCAGTTTTCTCAGTTACGTCGTGTGTTGTGAGCATTGTAATACTTGCTGCTGCAAAATACTTTTCCACGCATGCAAATCAAACTCCAAATAAACTAGTTGTTACCTAAAAGAACTATTGAAAAGATATTAATGATAATTTATGTTGTGATCTATTACGTGCAAAGGTGGCTAGTTTTAAGAATAAATAGCTTTGATTTGGTGAAGAGGCCTTTCAATTCCATCTGTCATTGTTTGGTTCATTGATTGTCTGTCACAGAGCAATTAATTCCTATAATGGTCAATTTTATGATGCGTAAATCAAATTAAATTTTCAGTCAATAATTGCCAGGAAACAAAAATTCTCAACGCAACATAAACTAACCTTGATTCAGTTTGTTAAAAAGAAAAATACTTTTTTTTTTAATTTTTCCTATAAAAGACTGGAAAAAGTACTTAATTGAGCTGTGAAAATTGATTAGAAAAATTATTAGTGAACTAAAAGTATAATATTACATGTTATATGTATGAGCGCTTGTTCATACCTTCATTTGTGTACTATATAAAAAAATTTAAAATATTTGATGAGAGTGAGGTTATTTGAAATTATAATTTTACTTATTAATTTCTTAATAAGCTCGCCATTAAAATTTAAATATTAGATTTTAATTCAAATATTAGATTTTCATTTTATAAACTCTTAAAAATCTCAAAAATAGTCTCAATGATTTTTTTTTTTAATTGTTGTTATTTTTCACGCCTATTATTAACTTCTCCATCTCTCCAACGTTAATCTCTTTATTCCCTCTAAAACAACCAACTCACTTTCTAACTTCATTCAGATCCCAATTTTTTAAAATTAATTGACAAGAGATTGAAGTGAAAGCATGGGCCGTCTTCGCAAAACCAAGGACAAATTAATATTTTTTATTCATAAATTAGGAAGTTAGAATTTATAATGAGAATAATTAATAATATTTATTTACAAATAGAAGTACGAATGGGAGTGAAACATAATAAAATTCAAGTATTTTTAGGATTAAAAAATAAAAATTTAATTACTATAATCATAATTGTTATAATAAATAATAACAATAATCAATTAAAAGTTATTTTAATAATTTATAAAAATCAACAAAACTAGTAAAAATAAAACAACGAAATCAATAAAAATATACTTATTTCAATTTTTACTATTTCAATTTATTTCAATTACAACTTATTCCTTGTATTAATAATCACCGCGAGGGAAGCATGGTTGAACCCAAACCTTATAATCATAAGATTATGGTTCGAGCTTCTGAAATATATTTTGAGGGTTTAATTTTCTTTATTTAAATATTATGGAGTTTAATTTAAATGAATATAAAAAAATAAACGTATTTAAAATGATAAAAGAGAATAAAAATTTAGATAATAATAATAAATTAATTTTAATAATAAATAAATTCATAAATATAAGTTATAATCTTATAATTTTGTATAGGTTGTATTCTCGATCAATAATATCAGATAATAATAATAATAATAATAATAATAATAATAATAATAATAATAATAATAAATCACTAATGGGGACCGTATATACAAAGTAACGTCTTCATAGTCGTGGTGTAGGGCAATAACGCGACGCGTGGGAAACCCAGCGGGTGTAATTCGTCTGTTGATTACCGGAATGTGATGTTTACTTTAGGAAGACGAGAAGCAAAGAGAGCAACATCAAGTTCTTTCTCAAACTAAAACTGGACTGAGAATTATAGTTGTTTGTTCTGGGAACTCTTCTGTGCATTAATAAGTCTCGAGATGCCGTCTGTGGCTGAAGGCGAAGTGAGTAACCGCACTCACAACCCCAAGCTTCACTCCAAACCCTTGTTCAATGACTCCTCTTCCAGGTCATGGTGTCTCTCTTCTCTTCTCACTGCTTAATTTCATTAATTCTTTGGCACTCAGTTTTAATCAGGCTTAGCTTAGTGGATGCCAATGTAGAAAAGAAGAAAATAATAAAGTTCGATTATTTTTTTCCTAATTCTTTAGCTGTGGTCAACCAAGAAACAGACAAGTAGCTGATTGATTGTGTGATTATTAAATGCATTGCAGGAGGCAGAAAATTCTTCAACAGAGAAAATCCCTGCCAATTGCTTCTGGTAGTGCTTGATGGAACAACTTTTTAATATTTACCTTAAGTTTGTTATATTTATATATTAATGTGCTTGTTAACTGTTTCTTTACTTTTCTTTTTTCTATTAAAATTAACTTTTAGTTGAGAGACGGCTTGTGGAGGAGGTCCGTAACAATGATATTTTGATCATAGTTGGTGAGACTGGAAGTGGAAAAACAACTCGTAAGTTCTTTGGTACTCTTCAAAGTGTGTTGAAGTGGGTTTCATTCATACTTACCAATTAGAGAATGGTTAGGTCGAATCTTTCTTTATGCTTTGATGCAGAATTGCCTCAGTTTCTGTTTCATGCGGGATTTTGTCGTGATGGTAAACTTATTGGAGTAACACAACCTAGGCGGGTTGCGGCTGTCACTGTCGCTAAGCGGGTAGCGGAGGAATCTGGTGTCGAGTTGGGCCAACGAGTTGGCTATTCCATTAGATTTGATGATAGGACTTCCACTTTAACAAGGATCAAGTACATGACTGATGGGCTTCTATTAAGGTAAATAATAATAATAAGAAAGTGCACACATTTTTTGTGACATGATGTTGTATATTGGAGTAGAAGTTGCAAAAATTCTTATGTCAGAGGATTGTGTGAATCAACTTTTTTAAATGCATGTTCTGTTTTTTTTTTTTCTGTGTGAGCCTATGTTAAAATTTTAGTGCATTATGTGGACTTAAGGGTATAAAGAATTCTGGAATATCACAAGATGTGTTTCATGTTGATGAGAAATCGTGACTTCTGAGAATCAAATAAGGGCCTTGACAGACATATCTCAGACAAAATGATGAGGACCTAGTGAAAGTTAGACCTGCCAAACTACATCCTGGACTTTTATCGTTTGTGAACTAATGCAAGTCTTTTTTACCTTTCAGGGAAGCATTACTTGATCCATATCTCTCTCGGTATTCTGTCATCATTGTTGATGAAGCTCATGAAAGAACTGTCCATACTGATGTATTGCTGGGCTTGCTGAAAAAGGTACAAGATGCAAGGTCAAAATCTGTAGATGGCCACTCTAATGGCAGTAAAAAGAATGCAAACAGTGACATGACACTGGACAGAGATAATGATGCAAATGGCATCAATGCTTTGGAGCAATCCCAAGGACGAAAATTTCCTCCTTTGAAGTTAATCATCATGTCTGCAAGCTTGGATGCTCGTGGTTTCTCTGAGTACTTTGGTTTTGCAAAGGCCGTCCATGTCCAAGGGAGGCAGTTTCCTGTTGAAATACTTTATACACTCTATCCAGAACCTGATTATTTAGATGCAACGTTAATTACCATATTCCAGGTTATTATTTTACTACTTTCTTCCAGCATCTCTGTTGGCCTACCTCAGTTTTCAAGTTGTCTTTACTGGTAGAGTTGAAGTTGGTTATCTAAGAATATATTTCATTTGCCTTGAGCTTTTGAGATACTGATGCTTGGAAATGCTGAATGTCAGTGTTCGTATTCAACACTAAATTTTATGTGAATTATAACACCATATGTTCTCTGGCTTCAGTTTATGTTCATGTACTTTCATAAGTTGTGTCTGAATTTTATTAAATTCTATTTCCTCCTAAATTTTTTGGCATCTGTATTGTCCTCTTGTTTATGTTGAGTTTGAGTGCGTCTATTCAATTAGCCCATGTTCCTTGCATGATGGATTCTATTGGGAGTTCATTGTACAGCATCATACATGTTTGATATATATATATATATATTTTCTCAGGTTCATTTGGATGAGGCCCCTGGTGATATACTCGTCTTTTTGACGGGCCAAGAGGAGATTGAATCCGTTGAAAGACTTGTCCAAGAGCGGCTTCAGCGGTTACCTGAAGCCAGTCGAAAACTGGTGACTGTTCCTATATTCTCATCTCTCCCATCAGAACAGCAAATGCAAGTGTTTGCACCTGCTGCCGCTGGTTTTCGAAAGGTAACTGTTGGCCTACTTACTTATCTACAACATATGAACTCCTGGCATTTAGATGCTGTAAATGTTGATGCGATAGATGTCCATACTCCGCTGAATTAGGGAACTGGACAACTAAAACGAGAATGGAATTGGACAAAGTGTTCCCATTTACCTGATATTCTGGAATTTTGGACACTTGTTATTTAGATGATGAAAGGTGGGGGCCTAATCTCCATGGTATGGTCCAGTGTTCATATTAAATTAGGATCACCTCTGTGTGACTAGTGCAAGCAGGCCCTGTTTATGAGCTGAAACAGGTATCGAACACATGCAAACATTTTTATGCTGAAAAATTGCCCAACAAACATTCAAACTACTGTGGGTTTGAAGAACTGTAAAACAATTATTGAGGTTGCTTCTACCTCTCTGAGGGTTGTTGAATTTCAATTAAAGCAATTTAGATATGGGAAAACAACATCATAGCACTATTTTTATTTTGCCTGTGATCATTGTAACAACCTAAATAATTGTAACAACCTAATAATCTGGCACTGTAATGAAAATTTTGTTGTCATAATCACTACCACTTAAGATTACCACAGTGGCCATAGTATGTACCTTTTGTGGTGGTTGCTGGCAGTATCTCTGCTTTTTGCTACATTATGTTGCTCCATCACCAATGCTGCCTTCCCCAGTGACTTCACAATCTCTGCTTCTACTTCTTTCCTTTTTTGAAGTACAATCTCAGTTTAGCTCTTGGCTAGGTTACTGTTATGCATATCAAGATGCTTTGATTTCTGTTTTTTATTACTTCATGCAAAGTGGTATATACTTGAAAACTACTCAGAAAATTTTGTTTAACTATCATGTATTAACCATTTTTAAGACTTCTTCCTAGGTTATATTGGCAACAAATATTGCTGAAACATCAGTGACCATACCTGGAATCAAGTATGTCATAGACCCTGGATTTGTGAAAGCACGTTCCTATGATCCGGTCAAAGGGATGGAATCATTGATTGTTGTTCCAATCTCAAAAGCACAGGCTCTTCAAAGAAGGTAAATGTAGCATTATCAAATGTTGTTCAAGAAGATTTGTCATAAGCTTTTTAAGAAGCTTACAAACTGGGGCCAGAGTAGGGCCAATTTTTGGGTCTTCATGTCTAATATGTCTACCATTATAGTTAAGTAATGGAGTTCCTTGCTCAAGTAGTTTAATTATTTTCTTTTATTTTGACTTTTCTGATTCTCTTTTCCTATAACACAAATTTCTGGCTTTGCCTGTCAGTTTGTAACCCTGTGTGATTTAAGACCATGTTAATGGATGATAATCCTCAATGATTATTGATCTCTTACTGCAGTGGGCGTGCAGGGCGTGAAGGACCAGGGAAATGTTTCCGTCTGTACCCTGAGAATGAGTTTGATAAACTTGAGGATTCAACAAAACCAGAGATCAAACGCTGCAACCTCTCAAATGTGATTTTGCAGCTCAAAGCCTTGGGTGTTGATGATATCATTGGGTTTGACTTCATGGAAAAACCATCAAGGTGAACAAAAAATTCATCATATTTACTCTTCTATTGTTTTAGTTCAATTTTGTCATTTCTCTTTTTTAATCTATTATCAATTCAAGAGCAAGAAATGTGCCTGACAGTGTGTTATCACACATTTGAACAGGGCATCAATCATCAAGTCACTGGAGCAGTTGTTCTTGCTAGGTGCTTTAACAGATGATTGTAAGCTGTCAGATCCAGTCGGGCATCAAATGGCTCGGCTTCCCTTAGACCCAATTTATTCCAAAGCTCTAATTGCAGGCTGTCAGTTCAACTGCTTGGAAGAGATGCTGATAACTGTTGCAATGCTCTCAGTGGAATCTATCTTTTATGCCCCCCGGGAGAAGTTGGAAGAGGTCTGCCCTAATTCTGACCATTCATATTTGTCCTTGTAGAGTAGTCAGGCAATGGAATTACTCAGCAAGTTCTTTAAGAAATATCATGTCTAAATGATAAGTTTTGCAACAAAAGGACTCTGGTTCATTTTGGCCAAGAAATCAAGTTTGATAGGCTTAGTAAATTTAGCATGATAGGGGAGCAACATCCTGTGAATGAATTTGAGTAACAAGTTCAGCGTCTTGGTTGGTTATGGAAGTATGAGTTTTTGTGATTATAAGAACAGAAATCTTGGAGATGAGGTTCTCTTGGCTACTTGTTTGATATAGAAATTTTTGTTCTTGTGCTGTTTTATTTGTTTCTGCCTGTCACTTTTTTCTTATCATAGAGAGTTTAATTTCTTTCTTTGATGAATGTGGACCATCTTTTGTATTTCAGTTATTTATTTATTGTTATGCTAGTACTGTGCTCTTTTGAAAATGCCACAGCTTATCCTGTTTTATTCAGGCAAGAAATGCAATGAAATCTTTTGCAAGTCCAGATGGAGATCACCTCACTTTGATTAATGTATATCGAACATCTGATGAGTTCTTGGAGAAGAGAAAGATGGAAATTAGTAAAGAAAAAACTGAAAAAATTCTGAGAAAATGGTGCAAGGATAATTTTATTAATAGTCGTTCTCTGAGGCATGCTCGGGACATCCACAGGTATCATTCTCTTTTTGCATCCTCAGAAATATACAAATGCAATAAATGCATTCTTAACTTTGCTGGGTTCTTTGGTAGTCAAATTCGAGGACACGTTGAACAAATGGGTTTTCGTATATCTTCTTGTGGAGAAGACATGATTATGTTTTGCAGATGTCTTGCTGCTTCCTTTTTCCTCAATGCAGCTTTGAAGCAGCCTGAGGGAACATACAGGTAATGATTTCATCATAATATGTATTTTGAAATTCCTCTGGGAGATCCTTTGAGATTCTGTTCTGTAGTTATTTACACTCATTCTGAAGAACAACCTTATCATTGAAAAACCTTTATCAATGATAAGGACGTTTGGCGAAATTTCTGTTTATATCCTCTGAAAATTGTAAACTGTTTTATTAACTATTTTGATTTCCTTCAGTTACCCTACAATAACTCTTCTCTCATTTACTCAACCAATTGGCAGGGCTTTGGCAAGTGGTCAGGTGGTGCAGATTCATCCTTCTTCTGTCTTATTTCGAGCAAAACCAGAGTGCATAGTATTCAATGAACTGATCCAAACCAATCACAAATATATTCGAAACATAACTAGAATTGACTACTCATGGTTGACTGAATTGGCTCCTCAATATTATACCATGCAGAATTAAAATATGCAAGTACAAACAGTGACAGGTAATACGTTTCACTGATTTTTAATGTATAATTAATCATGCTGTGAATGTTCTTAATAAATTTGTTAGTGAGTGTCATCACGCACCCCTTTGGTTTCTTTGATAGTGCTTTGGATACCAATTTCAAGATTATAAGATGAGTGCTATTTATTTCCCTTTCTCTGAGAAGTTTATATAGAGAATATCATGCATGAGTTTGTTCTTATTCAATGTGCATGAATTTGTAATCTAAACATGGGTGGTTGTTGGTTAATCAACTAATAAAATCTTTTGGGACACAAAGCCTAGGGTTTGAATTCTACTCACCCCCGATTGGAGAGGCAAGAGGGGTTTGGTTCACATTCATGGAATATTTTAAAGAGAGAATATTTTTATCTTATGTATGTATGTGTATATAGTAGATCCTCTAGACGTAGAGTGCGCAGTGCTTTGAAAACAAATACATTACCCACAATGGAAGTAAACATGTTAGTAACAGAACCTTCTTCAAAAAGTCTAACAGGTAAGCTACATAATATATATATTGATTCTCTTCTCCAGCAACGGGCTCAATGTTGTAGCATCATCCTTTGTGAAATGATATAGTTAGAAGCTTAACCTAATGTCTTTTTATCAGGATACATTTGGGTATGGCTAAGGTTCTTAAATTGTTAGCCTGAGAAAGTTTATATTATCACTAGTTGCCCCAAGCTTAATCATATTTTGAAGGGGACTAACCAATCTTGATAGTTAACTCGTCTGCTTGGTTGAAGCCTTGATTTTGGTTTGTTAATCTTTGTCACAAACTGTAAATTCTTGACTTCTAAACTGTGATGCTGCAGCTTGATATCTCAATATTATTCGGCGTCATTGAAATGGGAGCAAGTAGATTGACATTCTGTTGCTGATTTACATTGCTTATTGTTGGGAGCCAGTAAATGTTTCTGCTGAAATCTATTCGTAGTTCAAAACTTGATGCTAAGATGCATTACTGGTCCTAATCTTTTGAAAATGTTGCTGAACGGGTGGCTGCAAAAGTTTGAAAGCTTCTCTACACTACCGACAAGCCTGTTGTCGCATGGTTCGCTACTTTGTGGCCTTCACAAGTTGGTTTGAAAAATTCTGCATATTTGGGTCAAAAATCAGGATCTGTACGTGGGAGGAGAACCGAGCAAGGACACATCACGGATTTGTGCACGGTTATGGTTTCCCATTTTGAAGGCCTGTTCAAGAATAAGTTTACTAGTGTTATTTTCGGAGTGATACGTGCAAAACCCTTTCAATCTAGTTGTGTTTATTTTAATTATTTTCATGTTTTCCGACTATGCTGAGCTTTCAATGATGGCTGGTGATGTCAATGCATCTTTTTCAACTAGCACCGAAATATTGTCAGCTGAAGACAGCCCAGTACAGTATTTTGTACTTTCTGCACTCAGTAATATAATATCAGGATAACTTTTTAATTTATCTGGCTTTAGTCAATTATGAGTGGCGTTAGTTTGATTGTCAAACAAGAAAATTCACATTCGAATTTCAAAATAAAATATTTTTGCAAACGCTTGCAAGGCAGTGGAAACTGGAAAGGTCTCTCTTGATACAATTTTCATCTTCCAAAGATAACTTGTTTTATTTTTCGCTCACTGCTCTTGTCTGAGCTTGAGTTCTTTAAATTTTCTCAAACAACTTGTAAAGAAGGCATAGGTTCTCTATTCACATGTAACTTGTTTGTGCAAAAAGTTACCATACATACAAATAATAATCCATCAAAATTCAAAAGTGATTGATATTAATTCTGTTGTATTAATGTATGCAGCTGAGTAAATGGGAAATGCATTCGGATGTGTATCTGCTGACGCGAAGGCGCCGAAAAAAGCCTCAACCTATGCATTTAATCCTTTCCCTTTATTCAGTTCTTTCAATGGACGTCCAAGAAATGCCTTACGATCTTCTAGTTCCTCTTCGAGCAACAAAAAGCAGAAAAGAGAAAGGATTCAAGTTGAGGAAGGCTCCCTGAAAACATCCAAACAAGCTCTCCCCGCAGCTCTTCAGTTTCACGGTCACCAAATGAATAGCTCTTTTCCTTTTAGCCGATCAATTTCTGTTGCAAATGCTTCTCTGGGTTCAAAGAAGCAGAGTTTCCAAAGAAGCTCAAGTGCCAGGCAACGATCCAATAATGATCTTTTAATAATAAGACCTCATCAGCTTGTTAACCAGGTTTGATCTCTTTTCAAAGTATACATAGTCATCGCAATGAGGTTAATTCATCATTTTTTTCCTTCTTTTTTTTTCCCCCCTTTCTTAACCATGAATGATGCGCCAGTACACATCATATGGTAATATAGTTCAATGAAAATTTTGGTCGAATGAGTGTTCACGCATTCATATTCATATATACTACTTATCATTTGCTGCTGAGTTCGTTCTTCTACTTATTATACAAATAGCACCACTCTTGTTTTTCCTTTAACTGGGAGGTCTAGCAGAAGAATTGTTTAATTATTTGACACGAGGATACAATTTTGTCTCCTGATCAGACACTTACAATTGTCAAGTTATAATTTTGGGGTGGAGCTTCAACAGGAAGTGTCATCAATTTTAGTGTTTGTCTCATTGCATGATAAGTGCTCGCTCAGAAGAATTAAAAGGTTGTTGGTGTTTCCCTCTTTTCTCCAGCAATGAACTCTCTCTCTCTCTCTCTCTTTTCTTTCTATTTTTCTGTGTTATCTCTATTTGACTTAGTTGGTCAGATTGTTGATTTTTCATATCAACCTGCTCTGGTAGTAACTTGATGGCCTCGCAGGTAGTGAAAAGTTTCTTTTAGAGGAAGCAACTTTTTGTTCATGCTATCATGCGATATGAGATCATCATATTCAAACTTTCACGCATGTCCTAGTCTCCCCATTTTTCTAAAAAGAACAAAGAATTAAAAAGACAGGTATTAAATCGCAGTTATGAACTGGTCAAGTTGAAGCATTCAATTTGACAACTAAACCAATCAGGTGGAAATGTAATTTTTTAATGAATGCAATTATTAGTCAAGCATTGGAAACGATTTTGGTGTTACGATTAAGTCTTACATTTATTTAGTGGTAAACTGGTTGAAAAGCATCTATAGAAGCAGCATATGCTCGTTAACTTGCTGTTCTAATGGAATTAACTGCATGTAAACAACTAAAGACGGACCGTATTTCTAGAAAATTGAATTAATTGGATGATAGAGATGCTACATCATTGACTTGGAAAGAGAATTAATGCATGCAAATTGTTTCAGAGTGTTTAATTAGTTACGATGATGCGGCCAGCTGCTAACTCATCACTCTCAGCTTCTCAATTTTGAATTTACACAACTAGTTTTCTTGCTTAGGAACTGAAGATTGAGAGACTGGAAACGAGCCATTTTGTCTTGGTTCATGGGGGTGGTTTTGGTGCCTGGTGTTGGTATAAAACAACGACACTTTTGAAAGAAAGTGGGTTTAAAGTTGATGCAGTTGACTTAACAGGTTCTGGAGTAAGTTCATGTGATTCAAACAGCATCACAAGTCTTGCGCAATATGTCAAGCCTCTAATTGATACCTTCAACGATCTAGAAAACGAGGAGAAGGTTTGATTTCTCTTTCTGTTTCTCCTCAAAGTGGTGAGGTAAAGACTTGCTAATTAACCTCCAGCAAGAATGCAGGTGATTTTGGTCGGACATGATTTTGGTGGTGCTTGTATCTCATATGTGATGGAGTTGTTTCCATCTAAAGTTGCGAAGGCTGTTTTTATTGCCGCAACAATGTTGACTAGTGGCCGGAGTGCTCTTGATACGATCTCCCAGCAGGTAAATCTGTGACATTTTACTTTCTGATGAACGAGGCATTGATCTTTCATTGATCTGCAATTGTGAGAAATGGATCCTCCGCCTTGTGTGAGCAGTGAGCTTGCAATTAACCTAGATGATTTCTGCACCAACAATAAAAGTCAACTTAGTTTACTTGAATCCTAAGTAAGCCCTTCATGCTTATTTCAGATGGGCTCAAATGCTCTGATGCAGCAAGCTCAGATATTTTTGTATGCCAACGGGAAGCAAAACCCTCCCACTTCAATCGATCTGGACAGAACATTATTGAGAGACTTGCTGTTTAATCAAAGTGCGGCTAAGGTGAGTGTTCATTGCCTGCTAATTAAGAGACTGTTTTGCTTCATTCTGCTTGACTTAACATGGCCATAACTTGCTGGTTTCTTTTATTATCCAGGACGTTGAATTGGCATTAATATCAATGAGACCGATCCCATTCGCACCAGTTTTGGAGAAGCTCTCTGTTTCTGACGAGAACTACGGCTCCGTTCCCCGGTTTTACATAAAAACTCTCAAGGACTTCGCCATTCCTGTCTCTGCGCAAGAGGCCATGATAAATTCAAATCCCCCGGAACTCGTTTTCCAGATCAAGGGCTCTGATCATGCACCCTTTTTCTCAAGGCCACAAGCCTTACACAGGATATTAGTAGAGATATCGAAGATCCCTCCCCGTTAAGCAAGTCTGAATTCACTTTACGAGATATCTCATTGGCATGTTCCAAATGCTGTACGCAAAATGGTAAGCAACAATATTTAATTAGCCAGCACCATCATTCATGTGTGTGACCTTTTTTTTTTTTTTTTTCCAAGTTCAGGTCGTTATTTTATTTTAATGCAAACGTCCGCACCCAATCCTTGTTTTATTTTAATACAAACGTCCGCACCTAAAACTAATTATAATATTAATTTGTGCATAAAAAATATAAGCTAATACGTGCATTGTGTAAAATTTCTAAAACAACTGTTTAGGGCCAAGGGGGGGAAAAAATTAACTAGCAAAAAGAGGTGGGTTAGCTATCAACAGGAAGAATATAAACCCACCTAACGATGACCGTTTGAAAAGACTTGCCACCAAAATTAAGCTGGGGCGAGCTGACGACACCTTGATGTGTGAATATTGTTAGCTGGTCCCAGTAGATTCGATTGCTCCTTTCATTACCCTTTTTATAGAAACCGACACCTCAGGTTTTATGGCCGTTCTTTGGCTTTAATAGCACCCATTGGCCTACTCCTTCACCCAATATAGTGTGGGGACTGTCAATTTCCTTTTTTTATTAAAATTGATAGATAAAACTTATTTTTATATAATCTTCATAATATTTAAAAAAATTTTGTTATTTAAAAAAATTTGTTATATCAATTTTTTTTAAAAAAAAGAGATGAATAAATTATTCACTTGATAATTTATTTTAATAATATAAAAAAATATGTATATATTTATTATAAAATATATATTAAAAATAAAGATAATATTATAAAATTATAGTATTAAGAAAGTTGTTAACTTATTATATGTTTTAATTCCACTAAAAGAAAAAGCGATGGTCTATCCATATGGTGTTTGTAATGATTTGATTTGTCTTTATTTTATAGAGAATTTCCAGTTAAAGATATAGCTTCATGTCAAAATCAAACAAGGATGGCAACCAATCAACCAATAGAAAGCAAATATGGTGATATGGTAGTATAGGAGGATATTGTTCTATTTTATTTATTAGTGATTTTTTTTTAATTTTATCCTTTGAGGGGGTTTTCTAACCGTAATTGTTAATAAATCTTGCATCTTTTCAATTTTCAAACAAAATTGTAACTTCGGGAGAGAAATGAAAAAGTAACTTTTTTTTCCCTTGTCTAATTCTTTGACCACAAATCATTTATAAGACATAATTTAATTTTTTTTAAAAATATGAGTATCATTAGTTAAAAATATTTTAATACAAAAAGGTGTCATCTTAATTGGCAACGGGAAAAGTGAGGTTGCAAATTCTTAACCAATCCAACATCTTTTTATGCACGTGAAATGCCAGCCCGGTTATCCACCGCTTACAACGTAAGCTACCCTTTCCACTCCCATTTATGCTTTTTCCAATTATTGACTGTTGTCCGATCACCGCCGAAAAGAAAGGAAGGTGTAATAACATTTGGGTCCCTAAACTTCAAAACCTTACAAGTGAAAAGAGATACAAAGTTTTGTTGAACAAGTCCATGCAATGTTGTTAAATTTTGTTAAAAGATTATAGATAGAGTATAGGGATGGAAACTAAAGGTTCGGTTCAGTTTTTTTTTTTTTTTTCTAAAAGTTAAACCGAACAATAACGATTGTTCAAGAAATCATGAATTAAACCAAAATTCAGTTCGATTTTTAAATTTAGTTTGGTTTGTTTCCACATGATTCGATTCATAAAGTTAATAATTTTCGTTTATATTAGCAAAGTTTTTATATTTGTTCACAAATGACCCAATAGTAATGATTTCAATGCCCCTCTTTAGATAAGAAGCAAAATGTACCATCACCTATAGCCTTTTACTCTACCTGGGGACTTTCATAAAATTAAAACATAAAGTATCGTTGTTTATTCAATATTCATTGTCTTGGTTTATATTTTAGAGGATTCTTATGATTGATTTGTCAACTCAAATATGATTATTCTTTAGTCCAATTTAATTATATCACCGAACTAATAAGTTTTTAATTTGGTTCAAACTAAAAAAATAGATTGTCTCGCATTTTCTTAATCATTTGGTTTTTATAGATCGAACCAAATTGAATTGACATATTTTGATTATATTCAATTTGATTCAGGCAAAACCGAATCAAACGCCCACCTATAATAGTCAAAGATTAAACTACTCCCCATCCCTATACCCCAAATTAACCTTAATTATCTTCCTACCTGCAAGGCTAACCATTTTGAATCCTTAGGCTACATTTTAAAGTTGGATTGGATTTTACTAAATTAGATTAGACTTGAGTGGATTATAAATACTTTTTTTTTATTAATTTGGTATAATGTGGAATAGGTCTATGTTAAATTAAATTTAAAGAAGCTAAAATAAATAGTTTAATACTATATTATTTCTTAAATTATATTACTAATCATTGAATTTAATATTTTAATATTTAATATCATCGTAAATAAATATTTGAATAATTTTTCAGTAGTTAAGATAAATTATTGAATAAAATTTTAATATTAGTAACAATTTTGGATTATTCTAAAATATTTAATCCTACCTAAACTCATGTGAAAACGAGTACTATTAATCTCGTAAATTTTGAACTAAAATATAGACTAATTAATTAAACTTGATTGCCAAGCATGACTTTATTCTTCGTATTAGATTAATCCCACTCTTTATCCAACATCCAAATATAGCCTTAACTTATTATCAACTGTATTCGTTTTTTAAGAGCAATTAGATCCTTAAAAATTAGTTATCTAAAAACCTATTTACTTTCAATATTTAAAAAATATAAATAGTTAACAATTATTTTATTTAATAAAATTTTATATTCTCCTTCCCCCCCTCAACAAAAAAATTAAAAAAGAGAGAGAGAAACAATTAATTTGTCCTTTCACAGCGAAAACATAAAAAGACAGGTCAACATTGTGAATGTTACTGTGGAGTGCACACTGCAGAATAATTATATTTCATACTTAACAAAAAAGCAGTAGGATGCTATGGGAAGAACTAGATAGGAAAATAGTACAAAATTTGCTTTACTTCATGATTGTGTAAATAACAGGGAGCTGGATGTTATTACCCAAACCAAATGACAAAAGATCTGGAAGGGCCAAAAAAAAAATCATGGAAATATCCCATAGATTTAAATTAAAATCAGAAATTAAAAAACAAGAGCAGCTAACACATAGCAGTGGCCGTCTAAGCACTCGTATAAAACAAAAGGCACGGATATCGCTTTCTGCCACTCCCGCTTCGGCTCTACACACTTCTCACTCCAGATCTGATCGAATTCAATCCCAACTAGTAAGGTAATTCTTTCTTCTTCTTCTTCTTGATTTTTTTTTTTTTTGTCTCTTTTTCATTTTCTCTCTTCTTTGTTAACACTGTTATGTACCTTCGAGATCTGTTAGTTCATCTCCGACTGTTACCTTTGCTTTATTTCCCCCCGGGGGTTTGGCAGTGCATCGAACACTTTGACTGGTTTTGACTTTTGATATAAGAATTCATGTATAAGATTTAAAAAAAAAAAATTGCTTGATTTACAATTGCTTAGTTAGTTTATGCTTTGCAAGAAAATCTTCCTTGAGTTGTTAGATCTTTGGTGATCCTTAATGTGGGTGGCGATAAACTTCCAATGTGAAGGTTTTACTTGGGCTTGTTTGCTTTAACCTGAAGTGGGTCAATGTGTAATTTAATGTTTAAGTTTAATGGCAAGAACTGTAAGGCAAGAAAAGAATAAAGAAATAATCAACTCTGTTAATCAATAATATAGAAGAAAAAGATGGTTGGAAGCAGACAAAAGTTTTGATAATTTTGGCCCTTAGTTACAGTGTAATGATTTTATGTGCAATTTCTTTCTTGTGAACTCGAGGCAGAAACGTACACTCTTATGATAACATATCTAATCTGATTCGATGGGAATTCTTTTAAGGAGTTAAAATTTATTATGTTTTGCTGATCGTATTTGACCTGGCTGTCTGGATTGAGCTTTATTTTGATTCTACTGTCTTGTGTTCTTGAATTTTCTTGGAAGACAGCGTGTGGGACTTTTTGTCTTGGAAGCTAGAGAGAATGGGTCGTGGAGTTAGCAGTGGTGGGGGGCAGAGTTCATTGGGCTATCTGTTTAGCGATGGAGGGGCTCCAAAACCAGCTGCAAAGGAAGGGCAGGCTCAAAACAATGCTCCCCAGAAGCCTGCTCCTGCTGCTGAACCAGTAGATGTTACCAAGCAGCTTCCTGCTGGTATCAACAGTACTTCAATGAACAACTATATGCGGGCAGATGGTCAGAACACTGGCAACTTTATTACGGTATGATTCCTATTCCAGTAGCTTTGTTTGCATATTCTGTGATGCTTGCAATGCATCAGTGTAATGACATCTGTGATTTTTTTAATTTGTTTGTTTGTTCTGAACATTCTTAAGGAATGGTTTTGCCTCTCTTGGGAATTTAATTAAATTGTTCTTCAGGAATAGTTTGTTCTCTAGATAGAACAGCAACCATCATTGTGTGTGAGGCATAAAAATTGTAGTCCACAATATTTTGATGCTTCAGTCTCAGGTATTTCAAAAGACTTTTGGTTTCACTACGTTTGTGTTTTGGGGATTTGAACCGTAAAAGAACTTCTATTCTTGTTTCAGATTTCCTACTGAAGTTAGATCTTTGTTTTAAATGTTTTGTCGAGTAAGACTATTGCCGGAACTGTGAATCATTTTGGAAATCAAATGTCTTGCTATGGTTCTAGGAAACATGGTAGGCCCAACTAACTGCAGGGTACATCAAGACTGAAAAACGCGGTTGGTAAATGTTGCCTACTTTTATGAAGTATTATATGAGGAATAATTTGCTTCGTGTCACATATGAAGTAAACAAATGTGTATCTGAGCCCTTATAGTTGGTTTCAAATAATCAATTCACTTGCACATGAACCACTTGCATTCAGTCCCCAACACCATTACCCTGATTTTCTTGGTAGACACTGTGCGACTTGAATTTAGTTCAAATTGTTTTTACATGATGGTTGTGTCTGTCATTTAGTTTCAATAAGCTTTAACGCATGAATGTCTTGGGCTTCTTAACTATGTCAAATCTAAAACGAAGTTTCCCAAAAGTATGCATTATTCTGTGAGTCTATTTAGATTGCATAAACAATTTTTTTTTTTTTTATTGCGGGTGCAGGATCGGCCTTCAACCAAGGTCCATGCTGCTCCCGGTGGTGGATCTTCACTAGGTTACCTCTTTGGTGGTGGCAGTAACTGAGGTGTGCCTCCTATCTCCATATGAAGTATTGTTTGTGATTTTTGTGAAAATGTAATTTGGATGAGGCAATGCACTCAACGTTTACATAAACAATTCAACTCAATTGATGTTGTGATGTAATATAAAGATGGTGTGGTTGTCTGCTTAATTCAATTAAGATTATTTTTATGCATAAACTTTTGTTGCAAGACGCAATGACAATCAAAAGTGAAGTTTTATATCTGTAATGTAAAACTGTTCATTTGTCTTTTGTGTAGATAACTATTAGTTTTCCTCCTTTATTGCTTTTGTTTAAATTTGTCTTGAGGGCTACGTTTGGCATACAGAGTTGAATTGGACTAATTATTATTATTGAATTGGGTTAGATATAATTCAGAATTGGATCGGATTAGATTTAATTTGATTAAATTAGATCATATAATACTGTCTTATGTTTAGTATAATATTGGATTTGATTATATTAAATTATTTTTTGAATGAAATCAAACAGCATTTAAGTTGACATTTATAAATAAATATGAACTATTTGTGAATATTTAATAATAAAATTATTATTAATATTAATTTAAAAGAAAATTAATTAAGATTAAATATGCAGAAAATTAATTATTGGGTAATCATAATTATAATAAACAAAGATAAATTAGATTAAGTTAAATTGAATTAAATTAAATTAAAAATTATTTAAACATTTGATTTAGTTTTTATTAAATATTTTAAATATATTTTATTTTATCACAAAGTTAGCAAATTATATAAAAGCAACCAATTACTGGTAGCATTAATTTTTGTAATTAATTTTAATATAATAATTATTAAATTAAATATTCAAGTAATAATTAATTAAATAGAGAATTCTTTTCAAGTTAATCCTAACTAAATTCATGTTTTAATTGAGGCTATTAAGCCCATGATCTAATCTAAAGTGGAACTTACCAAATATAAGATAAATAATTAGTCCCAAAATTAATCGAATCCTACACTTAATGGTACTTTCCAAACATAATGGAAGTGTGGAAGTGTATGTTCCAAATCTTCTTTTGAATGATATCATGGGGAACGAGGGTAATGCATCCCTGGTCCCCTGCCGGCCAATCTCAATAAAATGGGAGGATTTAGTTCTTCCCAAAACCTTTTCTCCATTTATAAGTAAATATACCTAGGTCTGCAAGCCTTATTACAATCGAAAGTTCAAGAAAGCCACTTGAGTGGTTAGAACTCCAGCTCTCACAATGTGTAAGAGCTTGAATTCGAGTCCACGTGTAACAGTATGAGAATTTAATTTCTCTCTCAAATTGAAGTAAAGATTAGTTTTCTGCGTTACAAAATATAAGTGAGATAAATATTCTTAAATTATTAATAAAAGTTAAAATCTAAACAGTACTTAATATGATATTAATGTATTCTTATCTGAATAATAATTTAATTTATAAATATTAATTATAATTTTATATAATATAAATTATAATCTTGAACAATAATATCACGTAATAAAAAAAATATATAAAGTCCAAAAAAAATTTTCTAAATGGCTTTGTCAAGCTCACAAGTCCGCCTAATTGGTGGCGCTCCTTATAATGCAATAACGTGTACTAATCAATGGTACAATTTAACTTGGGGTGTATTAACTCTTCATAGATATAAATGTTCCAGTAGATTGAGCTGTATTCCAACCCCCCCACAAACAAAAAAAAAAAAATCGACAGCAAAAATTCTCGGACATCGCGGGGTATACATTGACTAAAATAGGGTCATACAGGAGCAGGAGGAGCAGGGACTATCCCCCATTTCTTTCTAACATCCTCCAAATCCTCGTGAAAGTGCCGCTCATAATACACACACATGAGATCTGTGGCCTGCAAACCAGCCCGGATGGCCCATGGAAAGTAGTGTTGGAAGAACAGTTTCCTTTGCTTCTCACTAAATCTGGCAGAGCCCCCTATAACTGATAAGAAGCACATTGGAAGGTACATTTGCTGGAACTCTATTACTTTTAGAGCAGACTCACCAATCAAGTTGGTGGGAAGGCCAAAAAGGGTGTGCCAGAAGTCGTGCACCTCACGAGCCCGCATGGCCACGTATGCTAGTTCATCTGTGTCCATGAACCGCACTGGTGGGCGATCATCTGGAGAGAAGTTCCTGGATCCCATAAAACTTGCATAGGCAGCACCAAATGTGTTTGGAGGTAGATCCCACGCATGGCCTACTTTTTCATATAAAACCCGTGGTCGCTCCAACAGCACTGCCTATACCCCAAAAAAATAAAAGAAAAAAAGAAGAATAAGAAGAAGCAATGCATTAAATAATTACAAGGATGACAATTCACTTTAAAATATACTTGAAGACAGTGACAACAAAAGGGACAAATCATGGCTGGCTAACACGGATACATTACAAAGATGTCGAGAGCTATAACTTTCTATCACTGGTAGAAATAGAAATAGAGTTTCATAGTGCCAAATTATTAGATTTCAAATATTCCTGTTTCATTAATTATTACAATGTGTGCTAAGAATCATAAGCATAATGCAACTAAGTTGTCCCTGAGCCACACTGTTGTTTGCGATTAAGCAACATATAGTATTATTTATAGTCCCAAAAAATTTTCAAGGCAAGGCATATATCAATACCAGAGCAAACTGATCCAGATGATAATATGTTAATTATCAAAGAATCCCAACTCACTTAAACAGGCTCCATCTATATGAAGTATATTGCAATAAGACATTCAGAGTTGCATCTGAATTATTCCACAGATTGGCGTGTAAAGATCCTGAACCAGACTCCTAAGGAATTATTGACATTTCTCTTGACATTGCTTCCAAGACCAATAAGTGGAATCATTAAATTCTAGAGAGAGGGGGGGGGGGGAGGGGGGAAATTGATAACAAAAGTTGTTTGACATGTTGTTTAAGAAGCTTCGCCATATGAAACATTTTTTATATATTTACAAACTTCATCCATGACGACTGAAAGACTTAAGAGACCTAAAAGATTGTGACTTATTATTGAGAAAAAGGAAATCCTCTGGTCAAAGGATTTCTTGCAGTTATTTCTACACAGAATTAGTTAACCTCGAGATTGCTAGGTTATTGAACTAAATCAATATACCATTCCTCCAAAAAATCTCAAAAATCTCTACTTCATGTTTGAAAAATATTGAAAACCACGTCTCCATTATAAGATAAACATACAGTTTTCCCTAGAGAGCTTACTCATTCAAAATTCAGAATCTGCAATTCCTCTATGGACAATTTTTCATAACACACACCATGTCTAAGTGTTAAAACACCAATAGCACAAAATAAATAATTAAAAAAAAAAGGCCAAATTCAGGGGCACAAACCTAAGTACTATTGAACTCATTCGATCAAGTATAAAAGAGTTAAAAGTGAAGGAAAACTTACTCTGCCTTCAGGGCTCCTCTTCATTCTCTGAAGCACACTTTCAAAAGCAGGCCTGCCAGTAGTCTCACCAAGAGCTGCTATTAGATCCGCTCTTCGTGGGTCTAGCAATGCACCAACTGCTGAACCAACAGCAACTGCCACCTGTTGCCACCCATTCAGCCGCACTCGCGCACCTTCTTTCATTATATTAACCCCAAATCAAAACCTACACAATAACAGAACACCCAAAAAAAAAAGAAAAAATTAAATAAAATAACAATAAAATATTTCAGGATATGGACGGCAATGGAGTGGGTTCGGGATGGGATCATGATCCCCAAATACAAACTTGAAGCAATCCCCAAACCCGCCCCATACCCAAAAAACTTTAATTGGATTAGTTCGGAGACCTCCATAATCCCAAATGGGGCTGGAATTAAAACGGAAATTAATCATACAACACAAAGCAAATCTATTGAGAAAAAAGAGGGGGGAAGAGAGAGAGATCAATTACAGTTTGAGAACTGATAATAATTTTATGTAAAAAAGAACTGTTATATAAAAAATATATAAACACTTCCAATAGCAGTCCAAATTCAAAAGCTTATTTAGCTGGAAAATTTATCATTTCACAGAGAAGCATATTGAGCCCAATTCCTTTAGAAACATAATTAGCAAAATCTAAGCTTATCCTCATAATTAGGACCCGTAATCAATATAGTAACTATAGCAAGTGGCAATAATTATAGGAATTGTCAAAAATTTGGACGAAAAGCCATAACATATGGAAAATTTTATTCATAACTTACAAAACCCATCGATTTTATTGCCAGCTTTTAGACCATTTAAGAAAACTGAAAGTGTAGCTAAACTGGTCTTAATTTTTAATTTTAATTTATTTACAGTGATTTTATGCATTAAAATGCTGCAATAAAAGGAAAAAAATTACCTTCATCGAACGCAGCGACTGGTGGTTAAGTCCAGTGAGAAACGAGAACGCCGGCGAGAAAGGGTTAGCAACAGGCAAAGCTTGGTCTTGACGGCGAAGCTGGCTATTTTGGTGTTGGAAGCGACGGCCGGGAAGGGGAGGCTCCGTTGCGTGTCGTGGTGGAGAAAGGTGAGTTTGAGTTTTGGTGTCACGTCGTTGTCGGCTGTATTTTTGAGAGAAAGGTGAGTTTGGTTCCACGGTTTTAGTTTTATTATTTGATTAAACTTATTCGGAGAGTGCGCTGAGTATTTTTGTTTTTTTTAATTTTGTTAAATAATTTATTTTTTCGTTGGGTGAACTTAAAATTAAAACATTATTTTTTTTTAAAGAGAAAAACATATCTTGGATTTGGGTCCGGATTCGGGTTTGGGGAAATAAAATCCTCAAACTAAATCCGAAAAAATATTTGGGACTCGGGCGAAACTTTTTAGTAGTCAAGTGCAATTCAAATTTATCGAGACCCGCAAGTACGAGTCCCCGCTTAAATATTGCCATCCCTATTTGAGGAATCGGAGAAGACCTAAATGCAAAAGCTACTTGTGTTTGTTAGCACGAGGCGGCTTCATTTTTACGCACCCATGTTACGAAATCAATCGAGCTCAAGCTCCATGATGCAATTATCACGAGTACGCGACGGCCGGAAGTTCGGGCTTGATAATAAATAATATATTATATATAGATTTGTTTATCTCACAGGGGATGTAGCTCAAATGGTAGAGCGCTCGCTTTGCATGCGAGAGGCACAGGGTTCGATCCCCTGCATCTCCACAGTGAAAACTCATAATTTTCACTATACATACACCCAAAAAATTATAGCACACAATAGTTTATCAGCACTGGTTCCAAATTCATTTTACTTAATGCTTATCTCTGAACAAATGTATTAAGAAATTATTAGTATTTAGTTGGAATGTTCACCTCCAAACAAACTCTATTTAGGTTTAATAATGTGAATTTTTAACAGCTCTTTTTTTTAATAAAATGGTAATAAAATTTTATATTTAAATACAAATGCACGTATCATCACTAAGATATTATCATTATAAATTCTAAATTTATTATGTATATGTTTTTGTGTTTTATTTGATGAATGTGTTGAATATAAATTTTGAATGATAAATGAGTTTCATTTCCATTTTGTTAACAAGTGTGATGATGAATATATTGTTATTGTTAGTTTTATCAAACTTAACAAATTTCTCATAAACAAGGTTTTGTCATGATTTTAAGCAAAATGTACACATACACACATACACACATGCACATAATAATCATCAAAATGTAAATTGAGTCAAGTATAATTTTTATTTTATTACTGGAAGTTAAAAGAACTGAACACACTACTTAACTTTTGAAAAAATTTAAGTTATAATAATTAACGTGGATATAGCATAAATTACTATTATAAATAATTTAATATCTAACCTAATTTTCTTGACAAGACTTGCACGAATTAATGTGCCCACTTTCGTGGTCGTGGACATTGAAAGAGAAATGAGACTTGCTATAAACTGTAAGCATTAGTTTGTGAATATTGAATGGCCAAGAACTAGGTTCCAATTTCATGGAGCGGGTACAAAGTCATCTTATTGGTGTAAAAAGATCCGAGACGTGCGTAGTCCACAACAAATAATTCATCAAGCTCAAGGGGAAGATTAAGATGCTCTTGTTCCTTGTTTAGCTTTCGGCCTTGAATTTGGAAGTTAATAAAGGGGGGCCACACTAGACAATACTGAACAAGCGGAAGCCTTTTCGGGATTGGACTCGGAGAATGTTAACTGAAACTATCATCGGCTTATTAAGATATTATGGATGTGGGATTGCCATCCCAACAGGTTATTACATCATCGCTTTTTATTTTCTTGTTGCTAGCTTATCTTATCAATTCTGGTGGAATAAGTTTTGTAGAATATTGCTGCTCTTGTTGTCATAGTTTTTTCATTAAGCAAGGAGGGATGTTGGGTGGACGGTGATGATTGTGAGGAGGTTTTTCTTAGAGCAGTTGCTTCAAGATGCGAGATGGTACCAGCTTCATCAGTTTCCTTCTGCCTATAAGACTTCTCCAAGCTTACTTTCTGTGTTTTGTTTTGAGCAATGGATATGATGTTCTTATGACTATAGCTTGACCTCTTTATATATAATTATTGGTATTTTCCTTCAATTAAATAGAAAGAGAGTTCTTGAACAAAATAAAGTTATTTCCTAATCTTAAAGGATTAACTTAAATTATACTAGGCAACTATTCCTAAACAAATTAAGTTTTTTAATCTTATTCGGAAACTAAAGTATCCTTATATTATCCTTGAATTAAATTAGGAAACTAAAGTATTCTTATATTAAAGAGGTGTATGATGCACGAAAATTGATGATGATGTGGGCCCTGTTTCTGATAGTTACTAAAAATATAATTTTAAGTTTGTTTTGGATCTAATAAAAGAGCGATGATATAATTATAAATTTGTGTATAAATTTATTTTGTATAAATTAATGTGGAATTTACTCATTTATTAAATAAAAATATAAAATAATTAAAACAAATTATGCAGGTTAAGGATATTTAATCTAACCAATTAAATCATGCTACGTTAATTTATATAAAAAAAATTTTATATAAGAGTTTATAATTATATTATTACTCATACTTAAATTGCGTATCATCAATAATCTTCGACTCTTCGTTGGGCAATATTACCCCAGCAAAACTCCCTTATTTATAATCATCTTTTAATTTCCTTTAAAACCCAACGTTTGCAAATTTATTAAGATTTAAAAAGCAATATATAGCAGACTGGAAAGGTTGAAATCCCAGTCACTGGTCAAAGGCCCATTTGTTCTCATTTCGAATCTTAGTTTTCTTCCTCAGGAGCAAAGTAGTTTTGTATGTTGAAAGTACTGCAGATCTCGTCAAGAGTCTTAACCCTTGATCATGTCAGAAATATTTTGGTAGGCCAAATCCAGCAAGTTCTTAATGTTAACATAGTTGGTTGCTAAGAGGAGGTGGTATAGGGTATCTTTGTCAACCTTCATAAAGCTAAGGTCCTCCTTTTTCACATCATTATCGTTATCCCCAACTGTATCCAGGTGGTTCTCTACGGTACTTTCTAACCTTTGATAAGATTGTCCGCGCCATGACTTGGCACGAGGATCTAATTGACCACACAGTCGTCCTCCACCATTCCCCAATACTACTCCCTCTTTTACCTTGAACGTCTCATCATCCAAGCTCTTCAAAGTATCGTCTTTTTATTTAGGTTATAATTATATTGGAGTCAATTTATAGTATAATATAAATTTTAATTATATATATAAAATAATAAATAATAAAAAAATTTATTATAACTTTGACACTAAGATTATGAAAAAATATTCTATCTTAGAATTGTTTTAATATGATAAATTTATTTCTTTAACATTAAGACCTATAAGTTAGTATTATTTTACAAACAACGACAAATGAAACAAATAGTTTTAATTTTCTTAAAAAAATTTATGGCACAGAGTTTTAAGTGGTCACATAAATCACTGAGTAAATTTTTGTAATAGCCTGAAACAGTTTCAAATTTAAAATGTTTAACAAACTTCATTTTTTTCTAGTTAAAATGAGAATTCAATATATTTTATCAAAATGATAAATTCAATACAAAATTAAATCAAAACATCAATATTTGTTACAAATAAATCTAACTCTACAACGGTAAGTCTTCTAAACTAAAAGCATCAGTCATAAGTTTATTTATCAATCAATACAAAATAGAATTTCATATATACATAAAGTCCAAAGAGAATCCAATATCTACTCTCTCTCACGAATCTGCATAATATATCAAGTTCGGAAATATAAATAACAGCAATGATTTTATGAATGATTAATAACAAATTCAGTGACGGTGCTAGGAATTTAATTTAGTAAGGGTTAACTCTAAAAAATAATGTAATCTAAAAAAGATCAACGAGTAATAAACACCAAAATAAAACTTTATTAATATATTCAATTTAATATATTTATAATTAATCCCGACATATTTTCATATGTTAAAAATGTTGAAAAATAACCTTATTATCGAAAATACAAAATAAATACTTTTTTTATATATACAACAATATTATCACTCAATTATTGATCTCTCATTTGATTTTACATATGATTTTGCACAGCTGAATTTTTTTTTTAACTCTAGTTATGACATCTAGTAAAAAATACTAATGTTATCAATAAATAAATTAAAGAATATAATTTATTCTTTTTAGTATTAATTATTTTTCTTGTTAACTTATCGATCCCTTTTAATATAAAAATTTTGTTATTAGAACCCACCTTCATAATGTAAATGTGAATTTAAATTTTAAGTGTTATGCGATTTTTTGGAGAAAAAAATCATTTTGATAATCTCAGTAAGGTGAAGTAATTTTTTTTTTTTTTTGTGAGGAGAGCTAGGACTTGACAAATTTAAAAATAACAATATCCCTTTTGCAGGTTGGAAGTATAAAAATAAATACTTAATATTTTAGTTATTTTTAAAATATTTTAGTTATTTCTAAACTTTAATGGGACTTTATGATAAATCAAATTAACAATAAGACAAATATCAAATTAAATTCCTAAATTTTAAAAAGCTAAAGGGGGCTTGAGCCCTTGCTAGTTTTAATGTGGTGCTGTAACTGAACAAATTTGATGTAAAATGATTGTTGGGAATGAGTAAGGTAATTCTCAGAAGTCATAACATGAGTTGTAGGTATTTATGTTTATACTAAAAATATATTATTTCAAAGCTTTTGAGAGATAAACCAAACCTAAAACAACTTATGTTGTTCTGTTCTGTGGGCAAGTTGGAGATTCTACTTCTTTCTTAGTCATTTTTAGTTTTAAGTTTTTTTCTTATTTTTCTATTAATTTTAGGATTTTTATCTTTTTTTTTAGACATTGGATTTAGGCACTGCTTGTTTTGATTTTTTTTATTTAGATTACAAGAGTTTTATTATAGAATAATATTTCAAATTTGTCAAATTTGATAATTTTGTAATACTTAGGGTCATATTAAAAGGGGTTCAAAACCCTAATTTTGATCATCTAGAATTTTTTTAACGAAACTTCATTATGCATAAATCTATTTACTCTTATCTCTCAATCTTTACATTTCCGTACCGTTAAAATATTTCATTCTTTGAATCCAATCTATTTCATACATCCTACCATATACTTATTCAGAAATTTAAACTCACTTCCACCAAAGCTACAAAACAAATAAGGAAAGCACTCAATAAAATTTTTTAAAGTATTGAATAAATTAGTGAAGACACTAGAAGTCATTATATTAATCAACAACCTAGATCCATGCTGTTCAAATTACCCATAGTTGAATTATAAGTGTAAATTTTCAACGAAAAGACTATGGTAGTTCAAATATTTATACATGATCACTAAGGAATGGATGCAACTCATTATCAAAATAGTCCAAATGGTGTTGTAAAAATGAATATAGTTCATCATACTTGGTCTGCACGTCATTTTGGAACTTATCATAACTAGACTGCAACTCAAACATATTTAGATTGCCAAGCCAACATTACAAAGCCACCACAAAAAAACAAATTAACCAACAATATTCATCCATCTTAGCTCCTTCATTTCCTTTCAACTTATTTAACATTCTCTTCACATTTACAAAAGGTAGGTGGTTTTAAAAATTTCTATTCAAGAATGCACAAATTTCTTTAGTCTCAATTAGATGAAGTTTTTGTCCCCTACTTGAATGAAAACTTAGACAACATCTCCATATAGTTCTCTAAGTGCATGATATAAATTTATAAGTGTTTATGTGTTATGTTAAAATCAAACATGACAATCATTCATCTAGTATATATCCAGAAGACATGAAGAGTACCTACTGAGAAATCCTTTTTACATGAAATAAAACTTCAACTACTAGCTATTACAAAACTTAACTGTCTACATCAAGACAATCCATAATCTGATAACCACAACCACTAAGACCATATATACATATCTAGAGGACTCTAGAAAGATTACTGCTTACCTAGCTATATTTTGGGTTTGTTATAAAAATCCGAAATTTTCCTGCCTTTATGACAACCTTTAACAACCTTGAACCTGGCTTAGATTACATGCAACACTCATGTCTTGAATAAGTGAACAAAAAGATTTCAAGACTTGTCGTTTTGAGAAAGTAAATCACGTGAACCAACATGTGATTTACTACATTTGACTGAAATTACAATGCTCTTGTTTGCTTCATTGTAAATGCAACCGACATGTCCATTTGCTTTATTTTAAATCCAACCGACGTGTCAATTTGATCAAGTGTCATGACCCAGGATATTGTCAGTTTTGAATCTTAATAAGGCCCGCAAATTTTTATTTCTGGAGTGCCCAGCACATTTTTTTTTTGGAGTACCCATACACCCTAACACTTATTTTACCATCTAATATTTCTCTCGAACTTTGCCGATGTATGATTTGCTTAAGGTATTACATAAACTTCTTTTAGGACTCATGTCGTCATTGAAATTTGCACCATCATTGCTTAAGAAGACACGCAGAGCCACCGATGTGGGATTTGCTTAAGGTTTTATATACACTCCCTTTGGGACTTAAGGTCCTCTGTGAAATTTACCTCACGATTGCTAAAAAAGACATGCAGACCCGCTTTGATATCATCTGTCATGATCCAACTCGCTTTAATACTATCTATCATGACTCAACCTAGATCTGACAAGGTATTGTTTGTTTTAAACCTTAACAAGATCTATATAGTTTTGTTTTTGGGGGATCTATACACTTAAAATATGTATTATTAATTAATATATGGATCATCCCTTATAAACCCAACATCTCTCATGTGTTTTACTTATATAGGATTTGACTAAAGTGTTACATCAAGGCCAACAATCATGCATGATTTAAGCCACAAATTGAGGCATCAGCACTTTCAGGAATCCAATTTCAATCTCACACTCTTAACAATAGTGACAGACATATATATATATATATCTCTTTGCGTGTACGTGTGCGTGTGTGTGTATAACACTCGTGCATCTTCCAATACTTATCATGGAAAACAATAAATATATCCTTCGCTTGTTGAGACTTACTATTTAATGCCATTGCCGCCAAAATGGGGTTTGCTTAAATCAGAAGATTCCGCGTGAGATAAATGAATCTGTAATTTATGATGTTGTGATTGACTAGGGATGTAAAGAAAACCCGGGCTTTAAGCAAAAAATCGAAAACCTCTGCGAATATTACTTGATAATACAACACCTATTATTATGAGAAAATAAAAACCTGCGAGCAAGCCAGTACTAGTTGGAAATAAAAGTCAAATTAATAACTGATGCAGGAAAGATATTGGCTTTATTTAAACTAATGCTTGGAACCAGAAGCATAAGAAGGAATTAAAGTGTACAAATTGAAGTTTCTGAAATTCATCTTCAACAACATGAGTAATTGATTTCAATGGCATTCATTTTTTGGAATATTAGCTTAAACGCTGCCGGCAACACAAAGCCATTGACCAACGAAGATGGCATCACAGTTGAGATTGGGGTTGATGGCGCTAGAGAACTCAGTGCTCAAGTTGAACTGTACGTCAAAAGAAGTATCTCCTTCTTGCGCACCATACACCGAATCACAAGTTGGGGGAGAGTTTACCAACGCACCGACTGCCTGAATGCACATTTCATTAATCATAAACAATTAATTTACAATTACATGCACAAGCGTTATCAAGTTATAAAATCATAAAGATGTAATCTCTAATTAATACTGGAATTTATATACTTACTGGACACGCGCGACTTTCAGCCAGAGAGACAATGAGGAGAAGAGCAAGGACCAAAGCTAAACTGCGAAACACAGAGGCTTTGTTGCTGGCCGCGTCTCAATTAATTAATTTCTGCATTGATGTTGGTTAGCTAATAGAACTCTACGTTCGTTGTGACCTGCGTTATGAATTCCTTAATGCCTCATTTATTTATAGTGAAAGGTACGGGAAAGAGACATAGGGAACCTACTTATTATTATTATTTTTTTTTCTACACGGTTATCAGCCGGCTTTGAAATCATTTTATGAATAAAATAACCTCAACAGTGTTACGGATTGCAATAAGTACTTTTAAGAATAAATCGGCGGAGTACACGCGAAAAATTAACCTTGCATTCGCGTGTTTTACAAAATAGCAGAAAAAATTTTGGAAATTCCGACGCCTGAGAGATTCGAACTCTCGCGGGGAAACCCCATGTACTTAGCAGGCACACGCCTTAACCACTCGGCCAAAGCGTCGGTTTTGCCGATATTCTCCAGAATGATAATATTATTATATTATCTTATTCATTTTCCTAATACTTTCAGTAAATGGATTTACCTATGTTACAGGACCACAATACTGGACTGCCTCTCTTACGTATATTATAACAAGTTGTAACGTAGCGATTTTTTTAGTAAATAATGCACACAAAAAAACACTCAATGACAAAACCAATGTAGAGATTTCCTCCTTTAAGCCAAAAAAAATAAAAATAAAATAGGTGGCTGAATAACATGACAAGGACTTTAATGTGAAAGCAACACCATACTAAGAATTAAAATGTATACTGATAAAGAAGTACGTATCATCAATTGAAAGGAAAAGCAAACAAAGGTAATGTGCTTATTAAACAGTCATAGTTGAAGAAAGTTATTTAATATGGTTTAGATGTATTTGGCAATAATCTTTATGTTTATCAAAAAAGAAAATAACCTTTATGGTGGAATCATTAAAACTAATAAAATTTGACACGACGTGAATTCGACATAAATAAATATGTATAGATCGTCGAATTTAATATGATTATTAAATAAATTGGGTCTGGGTCGATATGATTTTTTTCCGTGTTGGGTTAGGGTTAAAGTTCTTAACTCATTTACCCGATTAATGATACAATTATATTTTTTATTTTAAAATAAATTACATATTTTTGTTATCAAAATTCAAATATTAGAGATAATTCTCTCTTTCTTTCTTTTTTTTTAAAAAAGAATATAAATACAATGTTTATTTATAAAATTTTATATACAATTAGAGTTTTAATAGTATAAATGTGTGAAATATTGGTAGATGTATATTTTATAATATCAATATATAATATTATTTACATATATATAATTAAAACTTCAATATTGTAAATATGTAATATTTTGGTATATATGCAATAAAATATCACCAAATTATGTATGTATATGTATGGATGACAATATGTAATTGTTTGATGTAAATTTTGTCAAATATATATATATATATATATATATTAAATGGGTTACTGGGTAATTTAATTATTTTTCCGTGTTGAGTTTGACTTTCAATATTTTGATATGATTATTAAATGAGTCGACTTTGAATTGACCCAAAACTAACACGACACAAATATAATCCAATAAGTCGTTTTGCCAGCTTTAGGAATCATACAACTACTTACTAAATACAGTCGTCTTTATTTATACCAAAAACTAATGTGCGGAGGAAATATTTGATGTGAATTAAATGTATTTTTTTCTAAAAAATATGAATAAATGTATTTTTTAAAAATAAATTGAGATAGTTGACAGATAGAGATTGATGAAATAAATTGAAGGTTAAATATGATTCCTTTGGGCCCAAATTTATGTACAATTTGTGCTCAGGTACTACTCTGTTAATATTTAATATTATCGTCCATCTACTTTCTAATTAAACATATTCTTTAATCTTTATCCCATAAATTATAGTAAAGTAAAAGTAACTGTGCTTACAAGATATTGGTCGGCTGAATGGGTGATCAGTGAAGCCAACTAGGTAGTAATGGAATCAAAAATGATTTTCTACGAATAGTTTTTATAATACTATGCTAATTAAAGAAATTAGATGAAAGAATTGAACATGAAAATTTAAGCCAAAAATATATTAATTCGTAATAAACTAATAATTTAAAAGTCCATGCAGAATATCTTTGTCGTGGCGAAAGGACATTATTAAGTCAAGAAAATATTTTTTCTCTCATTTATTTAATAGTTTGATGGCAACTAAATTTGAAAGCTAACTGAAATAAACTCCAATTCGAAAGCACATTAAAGAGTTAATTTGAAAACAACCGAACCAAAATTATTAAAAAGACTGAGACAAATAGGTAAATTGAATAATAATTGTTGATGAAATTTGTAGCCGATTAAGGAAAATCAAGCCTAATATTTACATTAGGAAAGTCTTGCAGTTATGCCCAAATAAGGAACTTATAAGAGTTAGACTGCTATTCAAAGACAATCGGGAGACTGCTATTCAAAGACAATCGGGAGACATTTCCTATACTTTCGCTCTAAGTTGTTAACTCAATTCTCTACCGTTTCGCTTGTAGAAACAAGAGAAGAAGTTGGCTTGAGCATGACTATAAATTTTGTTCCCTTACTTGATGGATTACAAATCCTTCAGCTATATATAAGGTAAACGAAGCAATAACATTATATAACGACAAAACACAGTACGTGTGGCGGTGTTCATCTCTTATTGTAGTAATTCAGCGATGTTGTTCCACTTCGACTGGATTCATCTGATGATTGCAAGGAGCAAACCCTCAAGATTGATCAAAGCAAGCAAATGCATGAGTCTGATAAAACAAGTTCAGAGTCATCTAAGTTTTCTGAAGAAGAGAAGAGAGTGCATGGTGAGGCAGACTCGTTCTGACATTGCTCTGCTTCTTCAAGATCAACAACTTCAGAAAGCTTTGTATAAGGTTAAGCAACTGTACAAGGACCAGTCTTTGTTATCTGTATACAATCAAATAGAGCAGTTTTGTGGATGCATTGCCACCAATATGCCTCAAATCCGCAGGACTACCGGTGGCTTCGAATCTTTGCCTATTGATGTTCTTGAAGCGGCTTCGAGTTTAGTATTTGCTGCCTCGAGATGCGGGGAATTGCCAGAACTAAATTCAATGAGATATCTGTTCAAAAGACGCTTTGGTTATCAATTTGAAGCTGCCAGTGTTGAATTACAGGAGGGGAATCATGTGAATTCAAAGCTGAGGCGGAATCTATGCATAAGTTCTGTACCTCTTGATGACAAGCTCAAGTTGATCAAGGAAATAGCAGAAGAAAACAGTCTTCGGCTGCGGTTTCAGGATTTTTCCGGGACCAGTCCCACAGGCCATTCTGAAGATATCGTGGCTGAACTTACAGACTTAAAACTAAAGCAGGGGATTCAGTGTTTTGAGACCACTCCAGTTCCAGGCCATTCTGAAGCTGACGAACAAGAAACTATGTCATCGGCATTCACAAGTCCAAGCTCGAATTCTGATCCCATGAGGGACAACAACTGCATATTGTTATTCAAGGGTCTTCCTTTGGATAGCTCCACTGATAAATTAAACGAGCAAAATGGTAAGTTCTGTTGCTCAGGCCATGTCCATCCAAAGCTTCCAGAATATGAAGATGTGTTGGCTAAACTTTCAGACCTGAAATTGGAGTACAAGCGGCGGCGGCTCGGTGGAGGGAGTTCTGAATAGAGAATGTTTAATTTAGCTACTTATTGATGAATCGTAATGTAATTCTTAATACTTATGCAGGATATTTGTAATTTTCATCAGAAATTAATAAAGAAGTTCCTTTTTTACCTAAATGGTTAATAAGATGGTGCTGAGATTGCATCATCTGACTATGGTCGATCATGTGAACATCCTCTAATTTGCATATTTGTTCAGGCATCAACGGTTAATTTGTTCAGAAGTATGAATATTTTGAATTGTCGAGCAGTAGTTAGATTGATTAATACAAATCTTGATCATTTTGCAATTTTAAAAACAATCCTTACTATCAAATGTAATTCAAATGGTTAATATTTGAAGCCAAAATGTGCAATACTGAAAAAATTTGATTAGGATATGTTGGTGAAAAGTCATAAAATTTTTCTCATAAAAAATATTTTTAGGATTAATCTCATATAATATATAAGAAATTCGTAATCTAGAAAATCATACCTTGATAATCTGAGAAGATGAACGACATCAGGCAATAAATCCACCACCCAATGATCTTCCAGGCTATGACTCAAGTTTGATCTACACTGAACGTGTGGACGTTCGTTTCACCACTCCCAAAAATCCTTGGCTTCTTTTTTTCAGTGTTTTTCTCAAAAGGCGTCTCACATTTTCTTTAAGAGAAAAGAACACTTATATATAATATTACTCTAGTTAAAACCCTAATTGTGTTATCCTTATTATATAATAATTCAAAATATTAAATATATCATATTTAATATTTTTCCTCTCCACTTACGTAAAAGTGAAGATAAAGTGTAACAACTTTAGGGCCCACCTTGTAAAATATCACAAGGCCCCATTTACACTTAAATATAACACATATGACCTTAACAAATATTATATTTAGGTTTATCACCTAATATGCCAGTTTTATTATTTTTGAGTCCAGCAGTGGTACAGTCAATTAAATAACCTAACCTGAGGATCATTTGGAAACATATAATAGTGGCTACAATAATTAAGCCTGTAATTAAATTAGTTTAATTATTTAATTCCAATTCTATTCCACTATAAGATTGGAACTGACCTCCATTATTGTATGCTTGAATAATAATTCATCCCAAACCACATTGATCTCTTTACTGCACAATTCTTTGCACCACATCGTTAATTAAATTGATATCTCAACTGTCCAATCAATTTAATAACATCTTATTCCTTGATACTTACTGGTTTTTTCTAATGATCATTTTCAACATATTAAATATGTCGATCCACTCTAGCTAGAGAATTCTATGATCAAGTACCGAAAACCTATCAAGAGATGTGTTGTACAAATTTCATATTGTTAATTCATAACTTCAATACTTATAATTGCTCCCACCAAGATACCGGGTAATCTTGACTACAAGTATGTGTCGTGCCCATTAGTAACTCAAATGGAATGACAACCACAATCATGAAATTATAACTAACTCAAGATTAAGATTACAGTAAAATCAATGCCTATGAGATTTAATAAGTTTGACATTTATTATAAAGTTAATTAAATCTCATATGCGATTCTGTTCAATGTAGTCGTACTACATCAATAAATTTATACATGATTAAGACAAATCATTCAATGAATTTATTACAGTTTATACCTAAATAAAGTGTCCAACTTTATTTATCAACTGCGAACTCAACTTATTAAATCATAAGATAACTTGTATTTATGTCTTCTGTGAATCTACATAGTGATCACATAAATACATATAATATGATTAAATGGACTTTAATAAAAAAATTAATGCAAATAAGATATTTGAATAAAATACCCCAATTATTTTATTAATTAGAAAAAAGTTTATTACAATTACATAAACCAATATGCTTTTAAAGAGCATATTTTCCCAACAAGATATGCATAGAGACTACATGACGAGCCCGATATATCATTTTAATTAACTGCGTTTCATACTCAAATTTTCAACAGGAATAATAAAGAAAATTTTTTTTCTAGGTTAGAGAATCGTTCATTAGTTATTTTTCAATATATAACCTACGGCAAAGATTCACCCTTGTATACAGGGGCTAATGCAGAATATGACCAACTGGCTTAGGGGGAAAAAAAACTCTTAAGGATAAAAGAAAAAATATTTAAGGTTTCTAATTAGCCTCCATTAAATTTATTAAAATTGATCCTATAAATTTATAAGCCCACAAAATTTAAACTAACTTTTAAAATTATAAAAGTCTACACTGTACTTAAAAATAATAATATTTCATCATCACAATTATTTTTATATTCTTAAAAATATGATGATAATAATTATAAATGTATACATTCAAAGTTTTAATTTTAAAATTTTTCTATCATATAATCCAGTCCCCGATAAAATATTTTTATAGATCCGCCATTGCTTTTATATGTCGTCAAAAAAATATAAATTTTAATATCTGGTCCTTTCGTGTGAGATATATTTGGCTTGTTATTAAAAAACTTTAATTTTTTTTATAGTTAAAATTCTTATTCTATTCGTGAGATCGATATTTGTCACCATAAATTTATATTAATATAAATTTATGTATTTACAAATACAATAAATTTTACGCAATAAATTTTTTACACAATTTTTTGTAATTCTCACCAAATTAGCTTATAGAAAGCTTAACCAAATTTGAGCTTTGGTTAACTTCATAAAAAGCTTTCGGAAGCTGTTGGTCTTGAGGCGGCTGAACAAAGCGTGTCTGCCTTATCGTGCACTCTCTTCTCTTCTTCAGAAAACTTAGATGACTCTGAGCTTGTTTTATCAGACTCATGCATTTGCTTGCTTTGATCAATCTTGAGGGTTTGCTCCTTGCAAGCACCATACGAAGCCCGTCGAAGTGAATAACAACATCATTGAAGCACTACAACCAGAGTTAAGAGGTTAGATATTTTGTTTGCCTAATATATAGCTGAAGGATTTGTAATCCATCAAAAAGTGAAACTAGATTTATTTTCAAGTTCAAGACACCTTCGTTCTTCTCTTGTTTCCAAGAGCGAAACTCCAGAGAATGAGCTAACAGCGTACTTAATATTCCCTGCTCTTGTTTCCAAGAGCGAAAGTGCCGTACATGAGTTAAACAACTTAAAGGCGTGAGTACAGTCTATGAGATGAGTTTCACTTTTGAGTAGCACGCTGATTTTGTTGAAGGCTTGGGCCAAAATTTGCAGAAGCCCAAATCTGTCTCCGGTTTCCTTTTCGGCCAACATTTCCCCAACAGAACAGAGCTGAAAACGCCACTCCCTTTGCTTTTTCCTTTACACTCTCTTCTCTGTTTTCTGCTTTCTCATCTTCTAAAAGTCGAACTTTAAAATTATTCTGGCAAGCAGAAACCACGGGCCCCAAGTCATGGCTGAAAAAACACTTCCTTTCCTACCTTTAATCCTGTGCTTTGCTTCCTGAAACACACAACTGAGAGTTGTGTTTTTTTTTCTTTTTTTAAATTTGTTGCAGCCTTTGTTTGGCATGCATGTCAACTGTTTGATTAAATTCCTATTCTCATGCTTTAACCGTCTTTGTTGTCTTCTCTACAAATATTTGTTTACGGAATTATGGTTGGAGGATTATAAACTCTGTAAAGCCTACTCTTTGTTTAAATGGGCATTAGAAATCTTGGGAAATATAATCACACAATATATCTGCCATGATTTATTTGATCTAAGTCGATCACTGTTCTTAAGTTTTTATTTTCACTAACGGTTGTTTGATTATATTTTTCTTCGGGGATGAATTGGGTTGTACAGAGTTCTGTTCTCTCTGTTCACTGAATGGTAGTGCTAAATTTTATATCTTAGTCAACAGTCGATGTAAAAGTGGGTCTCATAACAACAATGAATTTCAGATCCATCTCATTTTATTTCTGTTCGTCAATTGCAGTTTTGATGACATAAACTCCATGCTTTCAAGTCTACAAGTGAATATGCTTATGTAACCATATATAGTAAATGCATGAATGCATTTATATGCTTTCTGTCTCCTAAATCAAAATGCTGGCCAAACGATTAAGCCTGACTAAACCCTTAACTACCTTCCTTCACGCACAAAGCCAGCACGTACGCCTTTTAACCACCGCCGAGCCAACTCATCCCCAACTCACCAGTTCTACCACCACAGCCCCCGTTGACCCAGGCCACCTCGTTCGAGTCTGCACCATCCTTTACCAACAGCAATACTCACCCGAATCACGTCTCCACTCAAGCCTCTCCTCATGCAACTTCAACCTTACACATGAATTTTTCCTTCAAGTCTGCAACAACTTTCCCCTCTCTTGGCGTCCTGTTTACCTCTTTTTCCAATATACTCTAAAGGCACAACCATGCCTTGCTCACAACTCTATAACATTTAACAAGATGGTGGACATTATAGGTAAATCTAGAAATATCGATCTATTCTGGGAGACTTTGCAAGAGATGGGAAGGCGACAATTGGTGAATGATAAAACTTTCAAGATTGCATTGAAAACGTTGGCTGAGGTGAGGGAGTTGAAAAAGATGGTGAATTTTTTTCATATAATGAATGACTGTGGGTGTGAGTATAGTTTGGAGAGGTTAAATAAGGTAGTAGAAACTTTGTGTCAAAATAAGCTTGTTGTTGAGGCAAAGCATTTGATTTTAAAGTTGAGAGAATGGGTTAAGCCAAACGAGGTTACTTATGGTTGGTTAATTAAAGGGTATTGTGATGTTGGTGACTTGATTGAGGCCTCTAAGATTTGGAACTTGATGACTGATGAAGGATTCGAGCCAAGTCTCGATGTGGTTGATAAAATGATCGAGACCTTCTTTAAGATAAATAAATATGATGAGGCCATGAAGGTCTTTCAGATGATGAGGGTTAAGAGAATGGACGATTTGGGACTCTCAACTTACAGGATTGTCATTGACTGGATGTGTAAAAGAGGCAAAATTTCTCAAGCGCATGCGATGCTTGAGGAAATGCTCAAGAGAGGGATTGAAGCCGATAATTTAACGTTATCATCCATAATTTATGGGCTTTTAGCAAGGGGTAGAGTTAGAGAGGCCTACAGGGTTTTTGAAGAGATTGAAAAGCCAGATATTAGTCTGTACCACGGATTGATAAAGGGGCTTTTAAGGTTGAGAAGGGCAAGGGAAGCAACACAAGTATTCAGAGATATGATAAAGAGAGGGTGTGAGCCTACAATGCATACCTATATTATGTTATTGCAAGGGCACTTGGGGAAGAGAGGGAGGAAAGGTCCTGACCCACTTGTGAATTTTGATACCATATTTGTCGGAGGTTTAGTGAAGGCAGGGAAGTCATTAGATGCTGCTAAGTATGTGGAGAGAGTGATGAATAGAGGAATTGAGGTGCCCAGATTTGATTACAATAAATTTTTGCATCATTATTCCAATGAGGAAGGAGTGGTTATGTTTGAGGAAGTGGGGAAGAAATTAAGGGAGGTTGGGTTGGTTGATTTGGCTGATATATTTCAAAGGTACAGCGAGAAAATGGCTACTAGAGAGAGGAGAAGAAAGAGAGCAGTTGAACCATGAGATGAGTTTCTACACCCAGTTTACGAATTTGTTTACTGGTTTAAATTACTGTAAATGAAAGACTCTGTATTACAGGAATGAAGATCCTGAAAGTATTGGTTATTTTTACTTGAAGAGTTTAAAATGGCTCTTCAAGAGTCTTATATTGTAGTCTTCATGCATATTCTAATTAAATTTCTGCTGTCTGGCATTTTCATTTGAAGTATTAGCCGTGCATCTAGACTGCATATGATACCTATGAGGAGTGCATATAGTACCTATAAGGGTGGTCATTTAAAGAGGTCTACAGTTATTTAATCCAATCATTTCAATTATAACCATCAATTTTTACAAGAGCTTGTAGTTTATGTTTACTCCTATTTTTAACAAACATTAGAAACTTCTAAGAGTTAATCTTAGAACTCAAGGATTGCCAAGAATGTGATCTTGAATTTACATGTAGGGTAAGTGCATGACAATTTAATTCAAATTCTTAAAACCTTTCATGGAAATTCATTAATTTTTTTCAAATGAATGGAACTTCATTTTAAAATATCGCTCGTTGCTTAGCATCAGTAATCACCCATTCAGCCAACCAATATCATGTAAGCAAATTCAATTTCAATTAATTACAGGCTTGTGGAATTAATAATAAATACTCAATCTGAAAGCAGACGGGCGTAATAGGAGTAATTTGAGCACAAATTGTAATTAAATTTGGACCCTTGTGCAACGAGATGGGTTAATGACTTAATGGCTTCGACAGAAAACTGGCCCAGTACTGAGCCCAAGTGCAGAACAGAGTCGGGCGCAGAGCCTACATTAAATAAAGGAGGGTGGGTTTGGGCGCTAACGTCGGTTGTTCAATCTCTGTGACCAAGTAATTAAAGAACGACGACGGAAACGCCAACTGACGACTGCTACGGTAATTGATGATAATGCCATTTTTCATTTTTTATTTTAAATTCCTGTCTTAATCAATTTCCCTATGGTTACTTGGCTGGACAACAATTATATTCTCTGTCAAATTGAAAGGTTGAAGAATAGAGGGAACTGAGGGAAATCTCAGGAGGGAAATGGCAGCACTGGCATCACGCAGCAATGCTATATCTGAGTCTGCATTCACTCAAGATGTTCAGCGCACTGAAGGGACTAGTGACGGTAGCTCCACGCCTGTGAATTTTTTTTTACTTTTTGGTGGTTTAGTTATTGCTGGTATTAGATAGAAGTGCTTGTCATGACCCACCTCTTTTCTCTGTTTAAACGATGAAATTTCTGTTTGGACTTTGCTATTGACTTTCTTCGTGTGTATATATGTTCTGTTAAATTGCTAATAACTATATTCTTGATTTTTTTTTCCGCTCTTGTTAGTAATATGTCTCAACGGCTAATTGAGTAACACTCATTTTTTGAAAATTATTGTATTTAATTAATATATTGATATTTATAAAATGACAATGTTATCAATACTAGTATGTGTTATGACTCTTTTATAGTATGTGATATTAAAATGGATGATGAGTTTCATATCATTGACATGAGATGTCAAGTTAAACACATAGGTATTTGTTGCAAGAATAAGTTTACTAAACTTGACCAAGTAATATTAAGTTATATGATTTTGAGTGTTAATGATTTATTAAATATTATAACAGACACTATATTTAGTAATGATCTTTAGATTTAAGGTATCAAAAATGTCTTGTACATAAACATTTATAATATGTGAAGCATAAGCATTAATTCCTAATAAAGGAAGAAATCCGGCAATAATTGTCATAGTTGACTATGTATGGAGAAAAATGTATGGTCCATACGTAATTTATTAGTTTGTAATAAGTAAATAGGATGTCCTTATAAAATAATATGGATTGGCATGGGAAATTATTAACTAAGGTGAAATATATTTGAAGGAGTTCTAATTATATTTTTCATATTAAGTTTATTTAGAGATAAAGCATAAATGCTTAACAAGCTAAACTATAAGTCATGTTTTTCTCTGAACATTGATGATTAAAAAACTAAAACATAGAAAAACATTGAAATAGGTTTTATAGATCCAACAATTCTTGTTATTTGAATGGTTATAAAATACCGTTAGGTGTCACTCATGACTTGTAAAAACTTTAAGATCATTATTGTTTACAGTAATTGTAATGCATCTTAAGATAATTAGAAAAGTTATAATTAATGGCTAAAGAGTTTAGTATCTTTTAATGAATAAAGAGTTATCATTAAAATATTTTTACTGTCTTATAATAAAAAACCTAAAATATCACACAAATAATAAAAATAAAAAATGATTTACTAGAAATAAAAAATTAAATTTCCTAATTTTAAGAAAATTAATATTAAGATTATAATTCATCGAAAATGAATACATATATCTTAAATATGATTTAAGATAAAAAAATTTGATGTTGCATAAATAGTTTAAAGAACAAAATAAATTTCATAATTCATTAATCAAACATTAAATTTGAGATCAAACATGTAAAATGACCATATTAGATATATTTTAATTCATAAATAATTGTGAAATTTTAGACTAATTTTGGGTATAGAATATGAGACTTGTATTGGGCCTAATATAGATTAGAAATAAGCACAAGAACATGTCACAAAGGAAGCCCACAATTAGCCACTTCATTTGATCAAAATTAGCTTAATTAATTAAAAACAAAATTTAATAATTTAGTAATTTATTTATTCAAAGATAATTTAATTAAATAAATTATTGAAATGATAAAATTATATCCAATAAAGAATGCCTTAGTGGGTATGTCTAGCTCATAATAATGTTTGGTACTATTATTTAAAGATAACAATGACTTTATTTAGTGAAATGAATGATTATAAACTAGCATTCATGTTTCTTTATTATTTCTCTTATTTCTTAACGAAATTTAATGATTCATCCTATGAACTCCTAAAATATTTTTAATTATGAACTAATTAGAGGCATAACAATTAAAATGCTTTGAGGATCTCGAATCAAGCAAAAACTGAAGCTATTTGTGAAAAGGTCTATTTCCTAAACAGTGTCGTACCTTACTGTTTTCAGTCTTTTTCTCCTATCTCACGAAATTGTTTCAAAAACTACAAAAAAGATAATTCAACTTCAATCTTTCATCTTAATTTTTATTTTTGATCGATCCAAAATTTATAGAGTTCACACCATTTATTTTAATTTTACTGTACAAAATTACGTTTTTAAGAACCTCACGAACAAATGTTTGTCCTTCAGCTCTGTCCCACGTCAGGCTTAAAAATTCTCTTGGTTCATTTCTCAACCGTGTGACCTTTTATCATTTAGCATCCTTTTGTTGCTGTGCTCAGCTTAGGTAGAGTCTTAATAGTGTAACATTTTCCTGCCAACTTCAGGACAAAAATATTAAATGTTACTGCTTCACATTAGCTCAATAGCATTACACCTGCTCATTTTGAGAGTTAGATTTTAGGATGAATGAAGTTGAGTTTTTGGTTTCTGCTATGTTTACAGGTCTTACATCCTGATTCATATCTAACACTAGTATAGTGACCATTTGTCCATCTCTTTATTTTGCTACCTCAAGCTGGCTACTCGAGTCAAGCACATCAAAGAGCAGAACATTGGCTAGATTAGTATAGCAGTTACTTGACGTTGATCTCGTTTCTTACTACTCAGCTGTGCGTGAACAACTCATAGTCATTTGCACGATTCTATTTCTTCTAGCTTTACCACATGCCAATAACAGACAAGCACAATGCATGTGAAGAACGCTTGTTTTTACTCTGGGGATATCGATCTTTTCAGAAGCCTTGATTTTTAGTTACTGATCTTTGTTTGCGTCAACCACTTCGCTGACAAATCAATTTCAGTCTGTTAAGAAGGATGATAATGCAACAAATTTTAATGCTACATAAGATTTTCCTAATTTCTGGCAGCATGACCTTATGACGGTGCCGATTCATCATCCAAGTATTGCAAGTTCTAGGCTGCTTTCCTCTTTCTAGTATTTGACTGGGATGGTCTAAGCACACACTAAGATCAATGCCCTTTTATGAAAGAATAAGCCTCTAGATGCAATGTTAAAGCTAGCAAAATTCAAAACTCTTTTCATTATTAATGGAAAATGACCCTTAGATGAGCTGGAATTATCAGAAAATGCCAGAAATGTACAGCAAATGTTCATCTATGCTAAGGATAAAACTGCGGAGCGCGATGATAATGATGTAGATTCAAGGATACATCACAAAACAGAACTGCAAGCGAAAATAGAAAATGTCCAATTGTCCATCTTTGGAAGGCCCTCCAGGCTCATTTGAGATAAGTGGGCCACTAAAATACAAGTGGATTATTATTATTTTTTTTTCCATTTTTCAATCTTATCATCTGATTTAGACGTTTCTTTCATCCCAAATTGACAACGCCAACAAAATTAGGTCACCCAACTCATTGGTTGGAGGAGATTAAAGTTAAAGGGGCCCCTTTCTTTGGTACAATTTCTGTACACACTTTTGGCCAGAGCTAGCAACTGAAGTCTGTAACCAAATTGAGGAAAATAACACTGAAGAAATTCCCATCAAAAGATTCAATTTTTATCTTATCCATCAAAAAGAAAAGTTGTATGTTTATCCGCTACAATTTGAAACTCCAGGTGTAAATTTTGTGACCGACAATATGCTGTTTTCTCCATTTCTTTTATGTCCAGTTGTGCAAGTATGGCAGATTTTTTCACGATAATGATTATCGTGAACCAATATAAAGGCCCCCTTTTGCTATTTGCCAATGAAACAAACTTATTCTCCCAGAGATTGATACCAATTTCGGAAGTTCATGAAGGACACGGAGTCCCCATAATTGAGAATGACACGGCACAAATTATCTGACTATCCACTCTCTTGACATGATCATTTCCGATTTTTTTTTTTTAAATATTTGTAAGTACCGTGTGCCTGCTTAATCTTACAGTCATACTCAATGTGGCAAAATATGTTTATTTGGCCTCTAAAATTTAATAGTTAATATTGATAACTTGTATAATTTAAATACACTACATCTCAATCTCAAACAATCATCGAGACTTTTTTTTTTTTAACTAAAAAAATGTTAAATAACAAATTTTTTTAAAAAAATGTAAGTTTTATAACTCTATCTTTTATATATATGCAGTAGTAATTAGGCCAAGATTTTATTAAAGTCTGACGTAAAAAATATATTCACACTGATATTGATTTGTTTTATATTTTAATCCTGAATTATAAATAAGGTTATATATATATATATAGAGAGAGAGAGAGAAATTTTTTTTTATTAATAATCAAACTTATATGAGCATTATTACTGTCCCACTGAGATGAAATTTCATCCGTTTAGGTGATTCAATAGTGGAAATGATCCAACAAAAACCTTGTAATGAGACTGACGGGATCTGGGAACTACCAAAGTATGTCGATCACAGTGAAACCCATTATTAATTCTGAGTTGATTCTCTTCTTCTCTCCGTTGGTGGGGTTGTAATTAGTTGATCATAGAATTTCATACCACCATTTTCTTTTCTTAATTAAATAATGCCCACCAAAAGACTCTTTTTTTAAAAAAAAAAAGTTGTCAGAACGTGAAATGTAATACTTTTGCCATGTGACATCATATTAATTTATAAATTGATATCAAATGTTGTTTATATGATATTGACGCGTGTTATAAATGTGACGTTATTAGGAGGGTATTATACTTAATATAATTATATAACACATAAACTTATGATATAAGGTCTTGTTGCGATCCAACTAACTGACGATCATCAAACCTAGTCATGTTTTATATCAATGGGTATCCTTACTCATATAAATTCCATTAATATATTCGACCCATTAGTTTCCCATCTTATTTTACTTGTTCCATAAATTTTCATATTGCACTTGTTGAGTAAAATATTGTTCACAATCACCCTCGAAGACTAAAAACTAAAAATCAAGCACTTTCTTTTTCACATCATCATTTTTCATTCCCCCAACCAAAAGAAAAAAATATATATTAAATTAAATCAAATTAAAGGTTTCCATCTCTCAGTTTCACAAAAGGAATCTGTCAAATAGAATATTTGTTATTATTGACAGAACTAGTCTTTGCTAAAGCAATCAAAGATTCCATGTGAGTTTCCAAAGTTTTACTAATTGCGGTGGTTGAAACTGAAGAATTTCTCTCAAGTGAATGATTGATTATGCTAACAATATATAAACATTTTCAGCGGTAATTAAATATCGCAATTATTAATTGACACGTTAACTTTGCTTTCGGCCTTAAAATTTTGAACCGGCGTTGGTTGAATTGAATTTTGCCATTAGTTAAAAAAATGTGAAGCTTTAAAAGAGAAGAATTTGTTGAGGGCAAGGTACGTAGTAGTAGATCAGCACACGCCAACGCACGTGACCGCTCTTTTAATCTTAAATTTTACAAGAAAAAGCATCTTCTTGCTTTTAGTGAGTGAGTGAGTGAGTGAGAACAAGTCCTTGCCGTAGATATTGAAAGTTGATTATTATTGAATAATTTGATACGCTGGTGTTGCTTTCAGCCGTAAATTCCCCTTCAACGTTGAGTGGGTATTAGTTTCTCAATTTTGTGCAATTGTTAGCCTAGCAGTTGTTTTTAGTCCGTGTAATCGTGACCCTCAAATCGAACTTATATTATCGCATGACTTGTGTTGGGTGGGCTTCGTTGGAGACGCTCCAACGCAACCCGACTCATATATTTCACCTAATATTCGGAGGTCTCATAGTTATTTAACCATTTGCTTTCTCCATCTATATCACTGGCGGTGAGGCATTCTTCATTTTAAAGGATTGTAAAACAGAGCGCTAATAACTTCTACATGACAATTGATCTTAATTCTCTTTGTGAATTCATTACAACTTCATTACAATTTACAAGAGGGAACGAGGCCAAGTGAAGAAATTTCTCACTTCAGTAAGCTTCAAAACATCGTGAATATATTGTAGAATGATTGTGTACTACAAGCGAGATATTTTGTGAAGGCTATAATTTAATTTACAAATATCTGTTTTTGAGATATAATATGTTATTTTGAAGCTTATAACAAAGCAAATCAAATTTATAGGTGCATCCACAGGATCAAGTTGAAAATTCGGCTTTTTTCTTAGTCATTTTTTTTATTCTTCTAGGATTTTTATCTTTTTTTTGTAGAATTTAAATTTGAGTGCCTTTTTTTCTCTTATTTTGATTAGAAGAATTTTATTATAAAATAACATTTCAAATTTACCTATTTTGATAAATTCACAATATTTAAGTTTATTAAATAAAAGAGTCTGAAACTCTAATCTTGTACTATTTAAAATTATTCAACAAATGTATTTAGAAATCTTTGTTTCTTCTATCAATCTCTTTTCAAAGTTTTTGTTTCGTCAAAATATGTGCGCACGTGCGTGATGGCATCAAGAGCACTACACAAAATCTCAATCCTTAAACCATAATTATTTCAATAATTAAATTAGTATTCATTTGGATATTTTAAAAAGAAAAAATATTAAAAATTGGTCCCACTAAATTTATATTAATAATTCTTTCTACTAGAATTTTTTTTTTAATTTTAGTAAAGGATAATATAAAAATGAAGTAAAACATACGCACTCATACTTTTCCCTAAAGTGTATTAAAGTGTATTTTTCTTATTTTTTATCTTATACCTAGTCAATAACTCCAGGAATTACTACTCATTGAGAAATAGTATAAATGTATATATAAATCAAGTACGGAAGTCTAAACATTATAAATACATATTTGAATGTACACTAGGCTCTATCTACACGCTACAATATTTGTATTTTATAAGATACGGATATCCAAAACTGATCAAGTCTACATCCACAAGGGGGTCCGTTGAGGGAATAGAAAAAGTTTGATGATTAAGTTGTAAAAAAAGAGCTTCCCCACATCGAATTTCATCCTCCCATTAAGCTGTAAAAAGAGAAGTAGTAAAGCTAAGAAGTGCCTCTCCATAAACTAGTTGAATATTTGAAATGGGATTGGAGAATGATCGTGATCGTGATCAAAGCAATCCAGAAATGCAGATGTACTTGTTGTTGGAATCAAAAGTTCAAAAGTTGTGTTCTTTATGACAATTTTTTTTTTTAAAAAAAAAGTTAAACATCTGTGGAGCAAGACATTGTCTTGAAGACATGGTGCTTTAATGGCTCCTCCTCTTGCTAGTTGCTTCTTCTCTCCAAAAGAGTAAAGACTCCATCAAAAGTTGTCAGTCCTCTTTGATAATTGCCAGCCAGATACCAGAAACTGGGGCACCCCAATGCTTTGATAGGTCATGATGTGGGGCTTTGATTAATTTGTCCCGAGCTTTACAAATTACAACCTTATAAATATGTGTCTACACACACACACACACTCGAGCATTTGCAGATTCACTCTCTGCTTTTGGTACTATTGCTTGATATTGATTTGAGAGAGATTCCGAACTTCTCTTGATATGCTCATTATTATTATTATTACTACTACTACTGTGTGGTGGAGGTTGGAGAAAATGAAGAAAATGATGGCTGACATGATCTCTTTTCAAAACAAACACTATATCCAGAGACTCGTATGAAAGGTGACATACATCAAGTTTTGTCTTTACACAAAATAAGCTTTTGCTTCACACATTCTAACTACCGAAAAAATAAAAATAAAAATATAACTGCTAAATATTAAATAATTATATAAGGGTAAACTTAAATTCATGAGCTAAAATTAGGTAACATTTGTATTTTTATTTGAAATCTGTATGAGTTTGAATTTGACTTAAATTTAATAAGGCCGAATTATATATATCTAAATGATATGTTAATTTTTTCTTTTTCAATAGCTGAATATAAGTGACATCTTATCTATTTTTATAATTCACAAACATCTGAAATATGTCACATTTATATTCTTATAAAAATTATTTATATTTGTTACAAATTTTAGTAGTTAAATACATGCACATTACAATTAATAATCGATTTTTAATAGAAATATTATTACATTACTCCAAATGCGAAATCTAATCAAACTTATTATATTAATTAATTTTTTTTTAAAAAAAAAGAAAATCAATTACATTCTTGAAAAAGTTGATTTGTGAGTTTATCTCATACCCATTGCGTGAAGACCTAAGAAATTTGATTTGCCCAATTTCACCCTTGGAACATGGACTTGAGCTTCTCCTTCAATTCTACTCAAAAACTAGATCTTGGCTGCAAGCTCGCAGAGATCCTCCTCCAGTGAAGAACATAAAGAGAAGTTGGCTGAATTCATGTTTAGCGAGGGACCAACTAGCAACCCGCCAAATACTAAATGGAAAGTCCCATGATGAATAACGTTTGTTTTTATTTATTAATAATATTTTTTTAATAAGCCTTTCTTCTCAGTATTTTACTCACTTCACTGTTGCAAGGTACAATGTAGAGTTCGGGCTAATCAATACTAATCACGACGACAGATGCAAACGGAATATCAAGACACTCAAAATTGTAAAATTTAATAAGACAAACTCGCTAAATCGAGAACAAAGACTTGCATGAGTTATTTTTTCGAGAGAAACTAGATAGAAAAGCATCTGTAGTTTTTTTTTATTTATTAGCTTAGTTTTCTACATCCCAAACAAATTTATTTTTTGCAAATTATTTTAATAGATAAAATATACAACAGAATAGTTATTGAAAAAAAAAGGAAAAAAAAAAAACTTAGCAATGGAGATCCAATGACTATTGTGCTCGAAGAGTTCTAGTGCTAATGAAAAAGAGAACAAACCAAAGGAGTAAAGAATGTGAATTTCATGGAGAAAAAAGGAGATTAGGTCTTGCAATGGAAAATATGTATATTTAATAAGGATATTATTAGGGTATAGTATTTATTTTATATTCAGATTTTTTTCATTTAAATAAAAGTAATGGAACTTTTTTTTATTTAGATGTAGATATTTAAAAATTAGATATAAGTTGTAAAAAAGAAACAAACATATATTTTTTTAAAATCTGAAATTAATAAATTTTTAGTCTTTAAACATTTAACAAACAAACTCTCAGTATACACCTATCTATAGCTGAATTGGACTTAATTTCATTGACTTGCATAAACTTACTACACAATCATTTCATTTTCCCAGCATAGAAACCTAATTAATTAAAAATGAATCGTATTTCATACTATAGAAAAAAAAAACTATAGTTTTCTTCTAATGAAAAGTTTGCTAATAATTACTTTATATTTAAATAGAGTAATGATAATATTTAAATCATGTTTCCTACTATAGAAAACATACATATTATATGCTTTTTAAAATAATTACTTTATATTTGATTATGTTTTTTTAAAAAAATAACAAACCTATAAGTTTTATAGCATTCAATCAACTCTATTTATTTTATTAAATTATTTAACTAGAAAATATTTCTAAAGATAATATTCCTAACATATAGATACAAGTATTTAAGTGTCAAATTACTGGTTTTTAGACAATATAATCTGATGTCAATTAAAAAAAAAAAAGTGTGATCCACACATAAGCGTCCAAATTTATTCGGTCACATTCATGTACGTTCAGCGTTTAGAGAGGGGAAAAAAATACCATTTAAAGCTTTTGTAAACACAAAAAACAATAAAAATCGTAGCCCAGTTTTGCCCAATTATGATTTCTTTTCACTTTCAACAAGTATAATTTCGCCTTCTTTTTTGGTACATTATAGTGTGATTTTTTGTTGCTTCCTAATTTGAGGTCTAAATTTGAGAAATTCATCAGTAGAAGAACCCAAAAAAAAAAAAAGGTCACAAGTTGATTTTTTAAAATTCTTTTTTTAAGTGGTATCTTGATGCATAATGTAGGAGTCTATAAAGGTAATGTGAAAGCCCACAAATAATAATACAAAAAGATAAAATCATATGAACATTAACTCCTACAATCACATAAAAGATTTAAACCGCAACCTTAACGTTAAGAGAAGAAGACGGTGATCTCAAAGGAAGAGATGTTGGCACCATAATAAGTCTTCTGATGTATTTCTAAATTGTAATTTGCATTCTGTGTAGTGGAAATGGAATAAATCTTAACGTGCCAAGGGGTTTTTTTTTTTTTTTTTAAAAAAAAAAAGAGGATGACACCATGTCATTTAAGTCAAGGTGAATGGAGGATACAAATTGCCCACCATAGTCAAAATGACTTTTAGGACTTCAAGATCTGTGGGCTCCGGTTTTAATTGTTTATTCATTACGGAGTACAAAATACACGACACACATTGATTAAAATGTGGGATCTTCCATTTCCCCACGCAAGACTTGCTCTCAATAATTTTACTCTAATTTAGTTGTTAAACGTTCTCAAGTTATTGAGAATAATTTTTAGGCGAACGAAAATTTTTATAATATATCAGAAATATTATATTAATTATATAATAAATAAATAATATTATAATATATATATTTATTTTAAAAAATTATTATATAAATAATAAATATATTAAATTTAATAATACACGCATATATATATATATATTAATTATATTATTTCTAATGTATTATAAAATTTTACCAAACAAATTCTCGCATAATATTATAACTTCACAGTCTTAGTGGAGGAAAGGAATATTTGGGATCAAGTATCAAGATGCTGATGTGACCCAAAATACGTACAGAAGAAATATATAAAAGTGTAAATTAGCTGGTTTTGGGGAGACAATCCAGAAAGAAAATTAGACCAAAGAAAGCTAATAAAGGAACAAAGAAAAAGTAGCAGATTTTCTTTTTCTAACCCCCCAAAAAAAAAAAAAATTCATATTACTTGCAGCAATTAAATTAAAAATAAATAAACAACAAAGCCCACTGAAATATAAAAAGATTCTTCAAAAGTAAAAAGTGCCCATTAGCCATTAGTACATTTGTCATCGAAAGAATTGGACAGGTGTTTGGTTATTTTCTACCCTTTTCTTAACTCTGTCTTCTTTCCAAAAATATGAAGCACAAATAATAATTAATTGTCCAAGCAAAATTGTCTTTTTATGGTAAAATGCTCATTGCATTTCACTTGTAGGAAAAAAAAAGTAAAAAATAAAAAATGTTTTAGCAGGGATTATAGGAAAGAGAGATTTTCTCATAATCTTGAAAAGCGAAAACAATTTACAAAAAACAACACAGTGAGTCTATTATTTATTTATCCATTTGCTATTGTAATGTTATGTGTTTTGTCGCGATAATTGGATGCAGACGGAAGCCCAGAAGGTTAAAATTCTTCCTTTCTCAAACTTCATCTCAAGGCGTTGAGAAAGAAATTTTTATTATAAATATAACACTAAATGGATAAGTTTATTTTTAAATATATATATATATATATATATATTATTTAATATTTCATATTTATTTATTATATATTTTGTTACATGTAAATGTTATTATAAAATAGTTTCGTGTTGATACCCATCTTTCATCTTCGTCAGTTTCTTGCTTCTCTCTGCCACCTATCATCTTTTTTCCTTTTTTTTTTTTGTAAGCATTTTTTTATTTTTTTTTATTTTGCTTTGTGTTTCAGTTACTGAGATTCTTAATTGCATGTGTTTCATTTAATCTAGATGTATGTTTTGCTTTCTTTAGGCAATGTGGATGTGAGTCGAAGTTGTTTTATGATCTGGGTATGCTTTTGTTTGCTGTAAAATTTATCTATTTCTTAATGCATATTTAACTGATTCCGGCTTTTTGATATTGATCTGTGGTTATTTGGATGTTAATGATCATACCCTTGTGGTTGGATTGCCTTGTCGAAGTCAATTATGACTTCATGCATACCATGATCTGTCTGTGGAAGTCAATTATGACTTGTTTTTTAATTTCTTTTTTTCATTAACTCTTGACTGCTAAAGATTGTAATTTTGTTTTTAATCATGTTCTTGTAAGGATTAGATGATTTAGTTAGTGTTACTGATCAATAGAGTTGGTGGCTATTTGCTTTTATCCATATTTATATTATTGATGCTTAACTACTTTTACTTCAAGTTTAGTTCATGGAATTGTATTTGTCATATTTCTTCAGTCTCAACCTGTTTTTTTTTTTTTTTTTTGGTTGTTATTGTGATAGAGTTGATCGCTTCTTGAAAGCATGGCTTTTTCTGGGGTTCATAGAGATAGAGGGGAGTTGAGGATCCATGAGAGTGTGGAGGAGCTTAGCACCAATTTGGCAGACTATATTGCTGATTTATCAGAGGCGTCGGTGAAAGAGCGTGGTGTCTTTGCCATTGCCTTATCTGGTGGTTCCCTCATTGGCCTAATGGGGTATCATTGCCTCCCTTTTTGTCATTTGATTAATTGGTTTTGTGTTATTGGTGTTCTTGGATAAAGTATCTTGTGTGAAACAGGAAACTCTGTGAAGCTCCTTATAACAAGACGGTGGACTGGGCTAAATGGTATATATTCTGGGCAGACGAACGCGTAGTGGCAAAAAATCATGCTGATAGCAATTATAAGCTTGCAAAGGAAGGCCTTTTGTCCAAGGTTTGTTTCTTAACTTGATATTTCTTCCATGTTGTCTTTCTTCTTCCTTTTGACCCCCTTCTTACTTTTACTGTATATAGCCTGTTCTTGGTTCTAAGAAAGGTTAAAAGTCAAGCTTCCTTCTCAAACATTTGGTGCATTTTGTTTCCTCTGTTCTTGATAATGAGAAAAAGACGACGATCTTCAGTTGGTTAGTATGTGGTGTGGCTGGCTGCGTCAATACAATTCCATCTTAGAATTGGTCTTGATCCCTTCAATTTCTAGATGTTTTTGCTTGAGATTAGTTGCTCAGCCAATAAGTCCAGTGCATCTCATATCTCACCTTCTGCTATCGTTATTGTTTCATCTGCCATTAATTAGCTAAAACGTCTGTTTGGATGATGAAACATCTTCTCTTGGTAGGTTCTAACTGCTTCAGTTCCATGTATTATGATGTGGCATGCTGTGATTTGGGATCAAACCTTAATGAGTTGTAGTCATATTTGCTTATCAAGTGTATCCATTCAAGTTTCTTGTTTGTGAACACTTATTCAATGTTAATCTCTGAGTTTCACAAACTATTTTAGTTTTTTTTTTTTTAGCTCAATTTCCTTTTTTACTGTTGTTTTCTGATATGGAAATTTGAGTCTTAACAGTTTGCCACGCTCGTATTCAAGATGAGGATATCGCCACAAAAATTTTATTAAGTCCGTGACAAGGGGGGACTTTGAATTGGAATCCCTTTTTTCCTAAGAAAGCAGAATCTTTTTTTCCCACTCTTAAGAAAATTGTTTGGCTAGTTATTTTGGGTTTCCTTACATTTATAGATGAGTGCAACTTGAAGCAGTCTCAACCACTTATAAGCCATTGAAGCTATTTCAAACTTAGTCATTTAGTGATGTGGTAAACCATTATGTTATCACCTTCATATGGTATTCGTTCTCTAGGAACCCCTAAGAAGAATTTGATAAATCTTTCTATTATATAAAGGGAATGTTGCATATGGAGAACAGAATTTCTCAAATATTGCAATTTGTATGACAAATATTTTTACAAATAGGACATGTGATCTCTCTTTTTTCTTTTAAGTTAATATAGTTAATTTCATAAATAATAATATTTTTACAGTTATGTTAGGTGCTGCAGTGGATGTTGCAAAATCTATATTGGGAAGCTGTAGCACATTTAGTGGTATTTATTATTGTCGGGAAAAAAAGGAAATCATATTGATTGCCGAGATACTACAACCAGTTTTGATAGATTTCTACGTGTGTGTGCACTTGTTTTTTTTTTTTTTTTTAAAATGTGCAAGTGAGGGTGGTTGGTTATGTAATGTGTGATTTATCTTTTAGAATAACGAGAATGACTGATAGCTTTTTCAGGCAGCCCTATAATTTTGGATAAGTGCATGCCTTGTCTGAAATAAGGTTGTCTAAATTGGATATCAGAATGTGGTAGTATCAATATTGCATTCTGTTTTAGCAACTCAATCCTGTTTAATTATTTTCTCATGATAATAATAACATTTTTTTTTTTATAGCAGGTTCCGATAGTTCCTAGTCACGTGCATTCCATTAATGATTCATTGTCGGCAGAGGAGGCTGCTGATGAGTATGAGTTTGACATCCGACAGTTGGTGAAAGCACGGATGGTCTGTGTCTCTGATATTAGTGACTGCCCCAAATTTGACCTCATTCTTCTTGGAATGGGCTCTGATGGCCATGTTGTCTCACTATTCCCTAACCATTCGGTGCTTGATGTGAAAAATCAGTGGGTAAGTTTTATCACTGATTCGCCTAAACCCCCACCAGAGAGGATCACATTCACTTTGCCTGTCATCAACTCAGCATCCAATGTAGTTGTAGTCGTGACAGGTGAGAGCAAAGCAGAGGCTTTGCACTTGGCGATTGATGACCTTGGACCCAATTGCCCATCACTGCCAGCACGAATGGTCCAGCCAACAAAAGGGAAGTTGGTATGGTTTTTGGACAAGCCGGCTGCCTCAAAGCTTGAAAGTGTTCAATTTTGTGAGTAGGATCAAAGCAATTCTTGCCCAAGTGTATGGTTGTGTGTAGTGGAGGAGTTTGAGAACTATTGGTCCTTTTAGCTTCTTCCTGTAGGCTCTGCTTCTTCTATTTGGCTTTGGGTTGAATTCTCCATTTTGGCCTTGTTTTTTTTTTTTTTTTTTTCATATTCTCTTTTTAATCCTCTCTTTTCTAGTGGGGTTGAGAAGTGTGGTGATCTTTTTGTAAGATGAGGTGAATAATGTTGGAGCCTCAATGAGAAAGCCTTTTTCTTTTTTCGCCTAGTTCTCGCTCATTTGAGGATGACTTGAGGTCGTTTAAGAGTCACAGGAAATTTAGATAATCAAAATGCAGAAAAACAAGCCTGCTTGGCAGTACATGGTAGAATCATTTTCGTGAAAGCAATTAGTTTTGTCTTATCATATGTATTCCCCGTTGATTCTGTCAATTATCGTGGGCCGTCGTATCAACAACTCAAAATTCCCGCTATAAATGCACGTATGTGGAATTCGCTCCGATAAATATAAGATTTCACGTGTATTTCGTGTGGATATTTGAGCGATGCTTGGGAGACTATTGGATATAATTAAAAGAGAAAAAATATATATAAAAGTGGTTGTTTATTAAACAATTTAGGTCATTAATCACTGGCGAAGTCTAGGATGGCAAAATTATCCGCCAACCAAATCTATTTGTGAAAATCTACCCACAGCAACTTATAGGTAGGTAGGTTTGATATTGGGAAAAATCCACTAAATATTCTTTTTGGTATCTGCTAATCCACATTCTTTATTTTAATTATTTATATTTTTAATTTCCACCATAAAAAGTATGCTATATATATATATATATATATATATATATATATATATATATATATATATAAGTAAAAATTCTTAATTACTAAACTTAACTTATGTCACCGCAGCACACGCACGCATACTTACACAGCAAGATAGATGTAATAAGATTATAATAATTATACATTATATATTTTTTGGGTTTTTGATATTACAGATATTTTATTTTAATTGATTGATTTTGTTTGTTTTACTTTAATGACTTGAACCTAATAATTGCTTTTAAAATTGGGTTCTAATTTTTTTAATTAATTATTAAAATTAGTTGTACAAAAATTTACCTATAAATATTCTTAACAATACTTGTCTGTTGATTAAAAGGAGTAAGGTATTAATAGCAGTGATGGAGATTTCCTTACAATATAAATATGTTGTGTTAGATTAATAAATAAATTTTATGTTTTAGTATTGAAAATTTAATTTCTTAATTACATTGATAAATCTAGAATTGACTATATATCAATTTCGTAGACTATTGTTATAATTTTATGATTTAAATTATATATTTAAAAATATTTTTAATATTTATGATTTTAAATGACAAAACATGCAAAAGAATCCATCGTGAGAATTTGATGATTTAAATTCTTTGCAGGTGTGAGTTTGCCACTATGGGTGACCTCCATTGCCATCACCAATAGAAGCATTTAAACCCACTTTTCTATTGCATTAGCAATTATGTATGCAAAAATGCCAGAAAAAGTATGGGACTAATGCCCTTTAATCCTGGAAACTTATAGTTACATGAAAATGAAAATAAATGTAAGTAACAATAGAGATAAATTTTTTTACAAATTATTTTTTATACAAAGTCATATTATTGGTTGAATAAAAATATAAAATAATAAAGATAAATCATATGTATCATATGCTCAATAAACACATTTCTTCAGTAATTGTCCAATATATATCTACTCTTTGGACCTTTTGTTATTTTAGCATTTAGAATAAATTATTTAAAAATTAGTTGAGTCACACCATAAGATATGAAAGCTTTATTTATTTGATAATTCTTATAGTTTAAATTTCATAAGGTAAAATTGTTTTAATAGTTATAGTGTTGGGACTAAATTAATTTTATTACTACAAAGAAGGTATTATTTTAAGAGGTGTGATTACAAAAATTGTTGTCTGGAATTGATTTTTCTTAATACAAGTGACATAGAATTAAAGTATGCAATGGAATGATAATTAATGAAACAGGTCAAATTTAATTAAAAAAAAGAGAACATAATTTCAAAAAATTAATTCATATATCTATATAATGTTAGGAATATGTAAAATTATCTTAAAAGTTTAAAGAGTAAATCATTGTGTGAAACGACTTTTTTAAAAATAAACTAATTTTTTAAATCCAACATAACCTATATATATTTTAATATACAAATAATTATTTATTTGATGAGGTAAGTACTTTAAGATGAGATTAAAAAAATTATAATTTATTATAATGTTGAATTCATTCTTGTCTACAATTAATTCAAATTGAGACCAAATTTTTTATAACTATATAGAAATTATTTCTATATAAAATATTATTATCGAAAGGTTTTACTGAATTAAAACTGTTAATGCTGTATGATTTCAACAATCAATAACGTAAAGCAAGTATTGGCTACATTTTATGCATCAAGTAATCACAAGGACGATGCGCTTGTAAAAGCAAGTGAAAGAAAACAGCACCCAATCCTCATTCCTACCCCAAGAAACTGACATCATCCTACTCTAATTGCAACCTAGGTAATAGGTATTAAGCTTGTTGTACCTAACCTCAATTATCCCATATTAAAATAATGGACAATAACAATTATATCATTACATTTATGGCCCATCTCTTTCAGGAAAGTGACGGTACTCATCATCTTTTATCAGACAATTGCAGATCCTACAAGAATAAGAACAAGATTAACACAAATAAAAGCACTTTTCTACAACCCACTTTGACATGCACTAGATGAAGAAATTCAATAAAAGTTTCAATATAAGATTACTTTTTTTATAAAAAAGTTTAACCATCCTAATTCATATCCTTGTATAGAAGAGCTCTTTCTATTTCTTAAGTAAAACTTATGTCTTTAAAATCCCAGCAGTATGAAACACGCAGAGTGAAAGGGTACAAGAATCCATCAACTTAAACCCAAAACTGACAAAAGATGATAGGAAAAGTAATCATTCACTAAACCAAAGAATAAAAGAGGAGATGAATGATACTTGCACAATGTACCTGTTAACTAACAATCCTAGCTTTGGTCATAGATGTTACCCTTACAACTCAAACTTGGGGTGACAAAATTAATGCTACCTCCATACCCCTACCAATTGGAGAAAAAAGGACCCGAATTACTTTACATGGTTAAAAGAGAATCGCAATCAACGCCATATGATGCAGTAAAACCTATCAATCGGTATAGCTCCAAGGTCAACTAACAGGCTTGAGCGTCCGGTATTCTTTTTCTGTTATTGATCTTATGCCATAAGGATCAGGTTCCACTTCTTCTTCCATACCTTCTTTAGGAGGGTATCCAAGTGTACGTGCTTGCACCCACTGATCTCTTACCCCACAGTCAATAGCATACTTGATTGTGCGTACCAAGTATCCTTTATCTGCTATGAGATGTGGCTGGACTGTCAGCATTCTCATGATACCTGAAGAAGTGTGACAACAACAATTTAAGAACTTTATCACATCAGGCCATCACATATAGATCATTAGACACTTGATGCCCAGGCAATAATCCATTTTATTGTTAAACATGTATACATTGGTGAAACATCAAAGACCAAAAGATGCTCAGTTGTGACAAATTCAAAACTGGAGAAGAGAAAACTAGAGCAGTTAGCGTGTTTCAACAGTAAGCTAACAGACCTCTGTCTGCATTTCTGTGGTAGTCACAACATTCCAAACTAAGGTATCTTATTTTCATCCACTTTTACATCTTTTACCAGCATAGTTCCTACAAAAAGTTGTTTGTTTCTTTGTCATTTACCAAGCCTAATGCCAGCTAAGCACTACATTAAAACCCCTGTTTTTTCCTTTCTGAAAGAAACTACAATATACTCAAGTTTCTTTTGGTTAATTAGGGCTACATGTGATAATTTTGGTTTACCTGATATTATCTCATGCGATTACATTAAAGAAAAAAAATTGGGTATAAATTAGGGTTACACTTTAAGAAAGATAAGGCGAAATTTGCAAAACATCATTGAAGTTTTTTAGTTGAAATAACATTTTAAAAAATTCATAAATAGATCCTCAAAAATCCAAAAGGAACTTTTTAACTTGAGAAGTTTTCCCATAGTGCAAAAAAACAAGTATAGGAAATTGAAAAGGTCACAACTGCTTTTTCTGATAAGTGATAAGACAGGAAAATAATAGTCTTTCATTGGTTAGCCGACTGATCTGTGTAACACAAATTCAGAGGTCAAAAAGAGGTTTCTCAAAAACTGGAGAAAAGCAAAGTAGTCTTAGTGACTTGGTGAGACAATAGATCAGTGGAATTAAATAAGTATATCAACAAGATTATACCTGCAACAATGCCATCTCCAGATGCTGACATATCAGAAGTGAAAGGGGTAAGTGGAGCATCCTCAGTCCCAAGAATTGCACCATCATCCTCCTTAGTGTAGTAGTGTACCTTAGAAGTCCCATTCGTTACAAACAGAACCTTGAGATTTTCACGCCAAAGTGGAGCAATTACTTCAGGTTCATAGTGGACAAACTTAGATCGTGCATTGTTTTGAGTGTCAAATTCTTCAGTGGGCTTAATTCCACATAAAAACTCCAGTTCCTGCTTAGTAACCTCAATCACATCTGCAAGATTCCATGCTTGTTGAATGACCATCTTAGTTTCTTCACCAGACTGCCACAATGGCAATGGAAGGTTAACATCATAGAAGATAATTCCTCCAAATTTCTTTAAGATCTTGATGGCTTGCAATGTTGTGGATCTCATGTTTCGTTCAAGCAGAGAATGTGTGCTGAAGTAAAACATTTTAGCCTGGATTAGAAGTCACATAGAAATTCAGTAATTTCTTGGTGTGATATAGCCAGTAAAAGGCTTACTAATTGAGCGGTAAATCAAACAACATGAAGCTGGACTCAGCAACTAGGAGTCTTATTTTGTATTCAAATTTTTATTAATCTTATATTTATGTAAGAACTGATTATGAATTATTTAAAAAGATTTTTGCATAATATACAGAAAAAGCAAGGCCTGCACAACTTAATACATCCAACCAACCCTAGAGAAAGGAATAACTAATGATTATTATATTGTCACATAGATATGAATCCATTACCTCTTTTAGCACATCAGTATTGATGTCAGACTTAGTCATAGCATCCTCTGCACAAGGTTTGACACAAGTCATCCTTAAACGACCTCTCTTACCAATCTTCATCTGTGATACAGCTGTCGGCCTTTTGGCATCAATGCGAACTGACCGAGTCTGGACATTGTTCACATTCATGTAATAGAGCATGGCCTGCCCATACTCATCATCCCCAAGTTTACCCATGAAAGCAACCTTACCACCCAATCTTGCTAGAGCTATCGCAACACTACCTGCGCATCCACCGGGAGCTCTAATAAATTTTTCTGGGGCCCATAATGCATCCTTCATTCTTTCATGTATTCCATGATCTATAAGTCTATTGGCTGGCCTTCCTGATGGCACAAAAGCATGTTGAGCAGATCCGAAGCAACAAACAAGAGGAGGCCAACCATATGTAAAACTAATATCTTCACCATCGTCTTTTTCCAATTCTATCTCTCCCTCACTCTCATCATCAACATTTTCAATGAACAAATACTCCCCAACATCACTAATTTCAGATTCATTACCTTGATCCTTTGTATTATCACCAATCTTTTCCATGGTCTTCCTCCTCCTCCTTCTCCTCACTTTCTTCTCAGTTTTTTCTTCCTCCATGCCAGTCAAAACTGATGCAGCTGTGAATGATTAAGCAATGGTTTTAGGACTAAGATACACAAAATCAGACAAAATACTCAGCAAAAAGTAGGAGGTGTACCTTTCCATCGAGTCCTTTGTGGGGTTTTCTTAGTATCTTTACTTGATTCAGCCACAATAATTTCCTCATCTGAAGCATCCTTACTTAACTCCGAATCAGAATTCTCATCCAATGCATCAGTTTCTGATTTCTTCCTTGTTCGTTTGGTGGTAGCTCGTTTAGTAGTCAGAGGTGTCCTTTCTTTAACAACTGCCTCACTGCCACTGGGCTCATCTTGAGATGACGCTTCCACAATTTTCTTTCTAGAGGTAGCTCCAAGATGCCATTTACTCCTATGCAATCTAAAATTCTGAGCATGCATTAAGTTTACCGATGAACAATACTGCCAATTTGAATGGCACCTACATTATAGAAAAAAAAAAGTTACTAATGCATATGTTCAACACAGTGAATACTTATTTGATTAATGAGCTGAGGTAAGTTCTTCTCCTAGTGGAAATTTCCAGTAACGTGTAGAGAAAATAGAATTTACACAGTGAGAATTCGAGAAATCCTCTAAGCAAATTAATTTGAACTCTTGCTCAAATGAACTACAAAAATGGGCTTTTAGTTCATTTATACTAGCACTAAAATCATGAACATTATAGCACATATCTTGTAGGGATTAGAAATCCATGAAGATAGAATTTCAAAGGACAAAATTCTAAATTACAAAGGGAAATGAGATAAAGGAAATGAAAAAGTAGAGAGAAAAAGCATATATAGAGAAAGGGATAAAAAGGAACCTGGGCAGAGAAAGAAAATGAGCGAAAGAGAGAGAAGCCATAGCGATTAGCCAAGCCCTTGAAGAGCTCAGACTCAGTGCTCTGCAATTACAAAGACTCGGTAATTAACTGCCAATTCCATAGGATGAGGGGGCTTTACGGAGCAAAGTAACTATTAACTGTAAAATGAATTTCTCCAGCCGAAGGGACAAAATAAAGTTCGAACAATTACGTTATGAAAATAAATGGAGAATTTACAAAAGTAACTCAAAACTTTTGTTAATTTTTAAAATTAGCCCCTATAATTTTTTTTAGCTAAATATAAATATTTTTTTAAACTATCCTTAATTCAGTCATAAACTTAGCTCATTTTATAAAAAACGAAGATCGTATTCTCTTCATAATTAGTTATAAATTTTTACTAAATTCATTTGAATCTCACACTCGATTAAATTAGAGCTCAAAATTTAGGTGAGTTAACTAAAAAAAATTAATTTTATAAGAGTATTGTATTATAAAATATGTCATTGTCTATAATTATTGCTCTTGTGTAATAGAGTTTTACCAAATTATAGTTTCAGTGTAAAATCTAAATTTAATTTAATTTTATTTTGAATATGAAGATTATTGTCTTTCATCAGTTTGTAATAATATATATATATATATTATTAATTTCAGGCTTAATGGATCCTGTTGTGCTTTAATTATATTATGGTGGTTGGTGAGAGACATTATCGAATGGGCGTATAAAGTTTGTGAATGCTAAGAATATAACTTTTTTAGTATGAAAAAATTATAACTTTGATTAGTTTTTGGGAATGATATATGAGGTTTTGCAGATAAATCTTAATGAATATAACATCACAATGAAGATAACTTTGAGGTCTAGTAATATAATGTATTGTGTATATTCACTGCCTATAGACATAAGTAATGATGAAATGGTTAATATTATATTACATATGACATCTGATGTGGCCAACTATAGATGCATTTCTATATTTCTTACCACATCTCCTTGAGTGCTGAGCTAAGAACTTAAACCACCCGTCGAAACTGAAACTTTTTTTAAAGCAAACATGTCATGCCTGATATTGATGAGGAGGTGCTGCCAAGGATGATGTTAATGTAGCAATATTATTCTCTACTCCACGACAATAATGATAACATTGATAATAATGACATGTTTGTGGATGTTAGAGAAGACGTGTTACCATTAATGGCGTCATTGGAGCAACGTTATTTTCATTTCACAATAATAATTTGCACAACAATGATGATCCTATTGATGACATTACCAACAAAGAAGTAGATAATGTTTATGTGGAACATCTAATTATACGAGAAATACATCGTTTAATGATATAGGTGATGCTGGGGGTGTCAGACCTTTGAACATTCTTATTAACAATGAGGATAAACATCAAGACTATATTCGTACGGATAATAGATACAATTGATCTAATCATCCAATAAACTATTTAAGAAGAAGGATTGATCCCTCGACAGGTCTTGCTCTAATTTTACCTTCAAATATGATTGTTTTAAAATTTGTTAGTAGTTGTGACTCATATAATATTGGAATGGGTTAACTATTTATTGAAAAGAATAAGTTAATATTATAATTACTCAAGGTCGCCTTTAGGGATAAGTTTGATTTCAATATTGAATGGCCCACAACAGCACGTTTCGAGGCCCACTGTTATTCGAAATCATGTAAACGGCATATTTGAGCAACAAAAAGTTCGAATGAGCAAAATATTTCTTGGGTCGTAAGGAGAATTGACAATGAACACACTTGTCATAATGAGGTATTAGTTTACTATCGTCGTCAAGTACGAAACCAAGTTGTTAGTCATATTATTGCAGATAAATATATCCAAGAGAAAAGGATATACACTCCGAATGACATCAGAGCAGATATACAATAAGAATATGGTGTATAGTTAACATACCAGCACGCATATCAGGTTAGATAAATTGGCTTTGAAATAATTCAAGAGAACCCAGCAGAGTTATATAACTTGTTCCCTAAATATTCTCACGTTTTAGCCAAAGTGAATGAAGATACCATCACTCATCTGGAGCTAGATGAAAATGATAACTTCTTGTAGTACTTTGTGGCACTAGGATCTCAATTAAAGGTTTTATGCAATATATTAGGCCCGTTATTACTGTTGATAGTACTCACCTAAAGAGGTTATAACGTGGTAGCATGTTTGTGGCAACATGTTTTGATGGTAATAATCAACTATATCCGTTAGCTATTAGGATCATGGATTCAGAAAAATAATGATGCATAGGAATAGTTTATAAGGAAGTTGCATGAAGTGATTGGTGACAAGTCAGAGTTAGTCATTGTTTCTGATCGATGCACTGTTATAAGGATAGTTGTTTTAAAAGTATTTCTATATGCTACTCATGGCATTTGTTTTTATCATGTAAAAGGTCACGTTAAGTCAAAATTTAAGATGTTTAAAGCTCTTTGGGATGAATTTGAGTCCATCTTTATTAATACAATAAAAGCGTATGGACACGAAGAGTTTAAAAGGCAACAAAAAGGATTATGGATGCTCTACTCGGGTGCAAATTACTTAAAGAATAATGTTGGTACGTGTAATTGTGCAAGGTTTTAGTTTGAAGGTAGAAAGTATAGTATACTTAACACCAACATCGCAGAGAGCATTGTTGCTTTCATAAGGGAACTGCAAAAATTTCTTGTTATACACCTTGTTGATAATTATCGTAAAACATTACAGTAATGATTTTAAGATAGAAAAAGGATGACTGAATTAATGAGTAGTCGGTTTTACAATAGTCACTAAAAAAAGAACTCTAGCAGAAAGAATAATTGTTCGGTCTATATCTCAATATCGATTCCAAGTTGTGGGTGGTGGAATTAAAGAAGGGTTAGTTGATATACAAAACAAGATTTGCTCCTGTAGAGTATTTCAACTTGATAAGCTTGTATGTGCTCATATAATTGCCGTTTGTCTAACTATCTGAATGGATTATATAAGTTTTTGCTCTGATTTTTATATCAAAGAATCATTTATTAGGGCTTATGGCCAGCCTGTGGAGTCAATTGAGGACATGGTAGATTGAAAAGTTTCGATTGAAATTCAAGAGATGCATGTTCATCCACCAGTAGGAGTACCAATACTTGGTCATTGTCGAGAGCTCAAAATACATTCAGTTAGAGATAATGTCAATTGGAGATATGTTAGATCGTTGATTAGGGCTTATGGCCAACCAGTGGAGCCTGTTGAGGACGTGGTGGATTAGAAAGTTTCGGTTGAAATTCGAGAGATACACGTTCATCCACCAGTAGAAGCACGACCACCTAGTTATCGTCGAGAGCTCAGAATAACTTCAGTTGAAGAGAATGTTAACCGGAGATCTGTTAGATGTGAGTGGTGTAATAAATTAGAACATAACCGTAAGCGATGTAAGAATCTCATTGCGTCGGATCGAAGTTAATTGTAGTGTTATATTATATTTAAGAAATTTCATGCATGTTCTTTTAAATTATATGTAATAAAACTTTATTATATTTTGTTTATGTTTAGTCTCTTATTTCATTTATTATTATAATTTAATATGATAATTTAACTAATTAATGGCTTCTAGCAAAATTATTATACCTAAAGTGTCAGTTTTATATTAAAGAGTCGGAGAAATTTTTTTAAAGTTATTTTTTCTTTTCCTTTTGGACAAGTAACTTGTCAGTTTTATATATTTATTTTACTAATTTCAGCAATCAAAAGTAAGTTGTCATCACTTTACAATCTATACGGATATGTATAACATTTAATATTATCAAATTCAACAATATAAAAACATAAATGTTAACAACATCAACGTTCAAATGACTACAACAGTTATGTTATACTTTCATCATTAAATATATCAAATACAATATTTTTCCTAAAATACTCTTCGTGACTATCGTTAAAATTTAATCTCAGCTCAAACATTAAATATATCGTAAACATTAATAAAAAAACACCGCAATTACCAGTACCAGAATTTTGTTATGGCGCAATCTTAACTGCAATGACTTTTTAAGGGTCAGTATTCGACAAATCATGTCGGTCGTTGTAGAATACAACATGTTCAAGCCATCGAGAGAAGAGAACTTCAAATGACTTGAATTGATACTTGTACCTTTTAGAATCGTAGAATGTATATAATGAGTCATAAATCCAAATTTTGTTCGTCTGAAAGTCAACTTGAGCTAGTACCAAGTGATCGCCTCTTAAGTTAACAGGAATGGGTACCTGCAGTTGACATCATCAATAAAATTTTTATATACAAAATTATAAATTTATTTGAAAATTGGATTCATCATTATGTATACTCGATACAAAAAATACATATCATATCAACATCCATCCACGGTTTTGACATAATATATTCCCGCCTGTCAATATAGGTATCCAAGCTGTAAAAAAATTATAATGAATCAATTGAACAATTCCCATTGTTCCATAACTGAATCAAGAACACTTAGTGTTGAGTGTTAGAAAGTATATATTTATAAAGGAGAAAATCGTCATTTTACACTTTAAATCTCACTAACATTGCTACTTTTATTTATTTAAGTAATTTGTTATTTAATTATATGTGTTTTATTATAACTATGTTTTTAGGGGCATTACGATCGTTTCACAATGAACGAGTGATCAGACAGCAAAACGGATGTCATATTTGGACTCAGGACGGTCGAAAACCTTAAGAGGAGCATTAAAAGGAAAAAAGTCACTGTTAACATATATACATCTGTTCACACGCGTCGCGATCGTTTCACACGCATTTCACATCGTTCATAGATTTCATTCACGATCTTTTTTTTGTTCATGTATACGGACCGATGATGTGGCAACTACCTATGACGTGGTAGTATCTGATTGGACGAATTATCTGGTATTGACTGCTTATGTGGCGTTGACCGATGATGTGTCACGATCTTATTGGACTAAATTTCTTATGTACTGTAGATCGATGACGTGGCAGCATCTCAGTGGAGCAAAAATCGTGTGTACAGTACATGCGCTTACATGGGATTATTTACTATTCAGGCGGCATTACTGTACAAATGTTGACTGTTGATTGTTGACTGTTGACCGATGACGTGGCGCAATCCTGAGCATCCGAATTGTTTTTAATTCGATGATCACGATTCACTCAATGTATCTATAAAAAGGGGGCTCTCCCCCCCTAATTTGAGACCCCGAAATTCATTTTTAAGCTTAGATTTCTGAAATTGCTTCTCCTTCTTGTAGTTTCTTTGTATTTTAATAAAATTTTCTTTTTTATCCTTAGTTAAAATATGATTAGCTAATTTCTTTTTGAGCTTGGGTTGAAGGTGAAGTCTCAACATGTTCCATGGGCTTAATTTGGTAATTTTACTTTCTCTTCCCCTTTAATATTTGTGGTTATTTTGACTTTTCATCGATAAATAATAATAGTCTTGTCTAGATACAACTCTGGTTAAACCGACACCCTAGTACAAGGTTATTATTATTTGGCACGATAAGCTCTTGGCACCATAAGCTCTTGGCACCATACTTATTGGAGAGTGGTTCATAAGGTGTGGAATCCCCATTTATGATTTAATTGGTATTAATATGGAATATTTAGCCCATGGAGCATGTTGATGCGGATCCGGATACCCAAGTGCTTTATTATAACAGTTTCATTTTTAATTATTCCCGCCATTTTAATTCAACAATTTAGGACAAAATTACCATAATTTAATTGTTTCCATTAAAAAGAAAATTAATTCGGCATATAATTAAAATCAACCTCCTCGTGGGATTGACACTCGTCGCCATTAATCTATTCTACAATAGATTCGTGCGTTTGCGAGTTCATTAAAATTTGCACAACACTTAGTACATCGATTAAAAAAATCGAGAAAATTAATAACACTTCACGGCATTATGATATCAGAAATTAAAAAAAAATTAATGATTATGTATAATTGTTAACACTTTATAAAAAAAAAAAAGGTGTCTATTAGTGCGACGGGCTGAGATAACGCATTCAAGTACTGCCGTTATTTTTCACTAATTAAGTGAAAATATTTGTGAATATGCTGTGGAGAAACAAAAAACATGAACAAATTGATTTAAATTCTTTTCGCCGTATATAATAATACACAAATCAACAACACTACAAGAAATAAAAAATAAATATACCTCATCACTTAACTATCCCATCAAATCATGACTCAAAAGTATTTCAAAGAACAAGTGGGACTATTGGACCCTCCGATCCACTGTGATCTCGTCAGTGAACTAACAAAAAAAAACTCATCATATAGACCTAAATCCTCAAATCTTCTAAGTGGATTTATATCTACATTAACTCTTGTATTAATCGATTGATCCATTATTTGAGGTGCAGGTAGAGTCTTAACGTTCTTTCCTCGCTTTAATGGAGGAATGAAGTATGAACTATTAAAGACATATGACGGTCTGTACAGTTGTCTGAACTTACTAATTCTCGGAGGCACCTCAGTGAAAACTTGGACACTTTCCCCACTAACATCCTATAAAAATTATACAGTGACATGAAAGTACAAAATTCTAATTGTCGATATCAGGATACACTCTACAGTCATCCGAGACCTATTGATTCACAAGGATATACATATTAAATAAATATCAAATTAAAATAAAGAACGAAATTATTAAATTTAAATTTTTCTCACCATTTATGACTGTCTAGTTGAAGAATTCCTGTATAAACATTTAATAAATGAATTAATAAATCCAACCATCGTATCTTTAAAATCTTTAAATTCTGATTTCAACTCATAAATGTTACAATCAATTTTGTCTATTCGTCGTCTCGCGTAATCATAATTATGCTTTGTCCTCAATTAAAAAAAGTTATAATATGAATTTCTTTATAATAAATCATTATATATTCCATAACATTACTATATTTATAACATTATTATATTATATGTATATGAAAATAATTGTTACATTTATTAAATTATACTAATAATAAAAAAACCCTAAAGAAATAAAAAATAGAATCTCTAATTGGGTGCGACAGGTAGCCTATCGCACATACTGTTTGTCGCACCAAGTTATAGATTCATGTTTTTTTATTTCCTTGGGTTTGATTTTTTTTATTAGTATAATTTAATAAATATAACAATTATTTTCATATAGATATAATATAATAATGTTATAAACGAGAAAAGTAAATGATTTATAACCTCTGAATTTTGTGCATCATCGGACTTGTCTAACTCCTCCTAATGGTTATCTACAGGCAGTTCATCCTCAGATGTGTCATAATGTTGCGCTACTTCTGGGGTCAGAGTATCATGATACTCTATTAATTGCGATGTAAAAGACGGTGTGTTGATTGAAGGTTGATGCTATAAAAAGTAAATTTTAAAATTAATAAATAATAATTTTAATAAATCTTTGAATTTCAATTAACTAATAAATAATAGTCATATATTACATTATAGGACGCCTACATTACGGACCTAACATGGAATATGTGGAATGTAATCCTTCACGGTTTGTCAATATGTTTTGGCGTTCTCCTTTACATTTGGCTCAATGGTTTGTAAAAGGTTTCTCTATCATAAAATAAATTTTTCGAGTATTAAGTTACTATAGTTATCTAGTATTTAATAATTTAATAAGTAATATTAAACTTCTATCCATAAATTAAACTTACGAGAGAAGAATTATCATTAAAAAATGGATAAACTTCAACAAAGTTTATTCGTGAAGAAGCCATGGGCTTCCATTACACGATATAAGGAATACTCTTCTTCATTTTCACAACCCATATTGATGGTAGATCTCTGATAATTTTGAAAATCTAAGCCTATCATAAAAAAATGACAATGTTATTAAAACTACTATTAAATATTTAATACTAACAAACTAATTACTCCAAAACAAAAATAAATAACACACTTGAACTCCGGACGTAAAGCCATAAACATTATACTTTTCAATTTTATGGTTTAGATTTTTCAATCAACACTTCTTAAATTTCTCGTCTTTATCGATTAATGCATTCTCAAAGCTATGATATATCCTTTCTCATGACAAACGGTCCCATGGACGATTTCGAAAGTAATTTAAATCATCAACTTAGTTAATCAATGAGAAATTTATTTGACAGTGAGCTTTTCTTTTATTTAGAACACTATCTACAAAATAAAATAGCACAATTGTTAAATTTTTCTTTGAATTGTTTAAGACTGATGTTGCGAAATAAACCATCAAAATACGTATCCAGTAGCCTATGCACTGTTTGTGTGTTTTTTTAATGTGGTATCTATACTATAGGAAAGTTCCTTTAACTAAGCACCATTTTCCAATTGATAAGCGTATCAAATGATCACCAATTTGAAATCATAATTGCTCTTTATCTAATGATTTTCCATAGAACACTTGCCTAAGTAATATATTGTGCAATATAACGCCACTGAACGAAAAGTTTCGACACTCCAAGAAATGCCCAAATATGTTGTGCTTGAACACTTTCAACCGCTGCTTTGTTAAGTTTCTATGAATGGCTTTTACGACTATCAATAATTTGCACATACTCGAAATACGTCCAGGGAAATGATCGGCATAAGTTAACTTCATCATGCCTAGTTCATTTTTGTTACATTTGGATTTTGCCATGTATATATTAAATTTATAAGATTATTATATTGCATTCATATCAAAATAATTGTTACATTTATTAAAATTCAGAGATTTCAAAATAAAACCCAAGAAAATTAAAAAAAATTACAATATGTAATTTGGTGTGATAGACTTGGTGCTATAGGCAGCCTATCACACTAAGACTTGGTGCGATTGGCTGTCGGCTGCGCGTGACACAACACTCTCGTTGCACGCTCATCTTGCGTGATAGGAAGCCTGCGTAGGGCAACACCGATCCCACTATAACACTTCACTATTACAACATTAACACTAATACTAACACAGCACTTCAATCTTCGTCACTATCACCACTACAACACTAACCACTATCATCATTACAACACCAACCACCATCACCAACACCAACGTAACAAAAAATAAAATAAAAAACACAATGTAACATGCTATAGAGAGAGAGAGACAGACAGACAGACAGACAAAGAGGATAGACTAATCAAAAAAGTCGAGCTGTTGATTGCTGATAATGGATGCTAGGAAACTGTCAGCGACGAGAGAGAGAGAGAGAGAGTTTTGTTCGATTAGAAAGAAAGGGAGATTGGTGAGAATGAGAGGAATAATTCAGTCACTTGAGGGGTTATTTGGCTAATGATAATAGAAAATTTTAGGGGGTTAGTTTTAAAAATAGACAAAAGTTTTAAACTACTTTTATAAATTTTCCGAAATAAATTAGCCACTTGCCCATGAACCCCCTAAATTTTTTAAATAACTTTAAAAATACATTAAAAAAATTTTTCTTTTCAAAAATTAAACTAAAAGTTATAGTGTTTCAATTGTCGACTATCATCTTGCACTCTTCTTAAAATCTTGCTGACATTATGTGACTAAAGTTGTCATTTTACCTGAACCATGGAAAACGACGTCGTTTATCCATCGTAATCTGAGGTACTTTCGGATCCTATCCAAAAATCCGATCAAATTGCACAGTTAAAAAATTAAAAATTAACATTAAAAGACCAGTATTAATAAAACTCACACTCATCGTCCGCAAACATCTCTCCTCTCAATGGTCTCTCAATTCTCGAGCAGCATCCTCTTCGCTCTCATCTCTCAAGCCGGTCAACTCACCACCGACGTTGATCAGCCACCGCGCCAAGCCTTCAGCGTTCCCAGCAGCCACCCAACAGCCACGCAATTTCTTGTTGCTCAGTGCTCGCTTCACCGTGCGACACAACCAGTATCGTGTCACCATCGCCAGCCATCGGCGTTCTCAGCTACGGCAAGCCGGCAATCTTTCGTGATTTTGTTTTTGCCTCTTGGCAGTTGTAGCTGCTGTTGAGTTAGGGTCGGGATATTTTCTTCCAATTAACTTAGGGACTTTGAAATTTCAACTGATTGGTTACATTCAGCTTGTTGCTGACACCTCACTCAAATGTATGATTGTAAGTCTGGCTGAATTAGGTGCTGCATTATACTTATCGTTTAGTTGGTAAAATAATTTGCTTGCCGCCATCCTTTTTTTAAATTTTTATGATTTCAATTTAGTTTGTTTTGCATGCTTATGATTTGTGATCAATGCTTAAATAATCCCCTTCATTGCTTTTGTTTTGTTAGTTATATTTTAGTTTATTTAGATTAATTTTTAAATTATATAAGTTTTAAGTACTTATTTGATACGATTTATTTAATGATTATAAATAATTATTTAATTTGATAAATTTTTATTATAATTTTTATTGTTTGTGTTTATTTTTCTAGTAGAGCTCTTATTTAATAGTTATAAACTATTTTATCTCTATTTATAAAATTAAAACTTATAATTTTAAGCTTTTAAAGTAGGGGTTGAAATTTTTTTTTAAATGTTAAAATATTTAAAATATTCTCCACTTATTTTATAATTTTATTTTATTTTTTAATAATATAACTTTAAAAAGTTTGTCTATTAAAATAGTTTTATAAATTTTTTATGAAAACTCTTATTGATAATCAAACAATTAAAATTTTTTTAGTAAAAGTTCTATTTATAAAAGTTCTACTTAAATAAGTTTTACTTAAAAAACTGTATCAAACAAAACTTCATTTGGATGTTCATCTCTAACGATAAGTTATCTGAATTTTTTTTGGGTCATTTATTTGGGGCAAAACGATCATTTTATGTTCATGGTAAAATTGTGATTTAATCAATTCTGTTAATTTCTTTAATAAAGTTAAGATGGGGAAGCACTTTGTAAACTTTAGGTGGGTTTCTGCAAAGAAAAAATGTATTTGTGTTTTTGAAAGCCCTAAAAAATCTGGTGGTCCGTGGATAATTTCTCATATAATAATAGTAGCAATAATACTTTGGCTTTAGTAAAGTTATGTAAGATACATAACTCTTTCCACAACCATTTGATGAAAATCCAACATGTGAAAATAATAAGATTTTATTATCTATATTTCTACAACTATTGGATTTTTATCAAACAGTTATAGAAGAGTTATGTATCTTACATAATAATGTAAGATAACAAGATTTTAACTGCAGCTGTCTTCTCCTATACAATGATATTTACACATTAGTGGTGCATAAAAGTAGCCTCAATTGACCACTGTCCCTCTCTTCTCTACAGTCTTCATGAATCGATTGAATTCAATCTGTAGTCTTATTTGTTTGCCTGTGCATGTCCCTCTTTTGGGTTATTCAAATGTTCACTCATCAAATTTAATCGAGTAAGGTACCCATTTTCATACTCTTTCATTATTCTTATAGTTTACAGCTTTTAGTAGCATAACCTGTCAAAGAAAAAGGAAAATCTGTGGTTTCAGAATCTTTCAAGTTCAACTTTGTATCGCTTTATCTCAGTGAAGATTAAGATTTAAAATTTATCGTTTTTCATATATTTTTTGGTATCATATAGATTGATGCCGTGAAGGGAGTTATAACTAGAAAAATATAATCAGCTTCACCTAAGTTATTGAGAAGCCACTCCAGATGAATATTTTCAATCTGCTTTTGCCCACTAGAGGTGGGGTTGGTGCTGTCATGAAGGGCTGTCGAGGTAATGTGGATTTGATCTTTTATTTTTTTGTTGTGCTTTGATACCTATTACATAGCTTTTATTGCGCTTTAATGCCAGTAACATAGCCAAACTCCTCTCATGTTACATGTGTGTAATCAATAATCAGCCATGAATTTATGATTTTGGGGTCCAAGTGACACAATAAGTATTGGAATTTTTCTTACTTTGGAGTTTATTAAAGTTCTCTTTGTTAAGTTCCTTGACAGTTGCAACATTTCATTGCAGCAACATGTTATTCATTTTTCCATTCATCCCCAGAAACCAACGTTGAAGTTCAATCTCAGGAGCAGGAAGTCGTGATTGCCATGGGAAGCAATGTGGGTGACAGACTTTGTAATTTCAATGAAGCCTTGCAATTGATGAAGAAATTAGGTGTAAACATCACTAGGCACGGTTGTTTGTATGAGACTGAACCAGCTTATGTAACTGATCAGCCTCGCTTTCTCAACTCAGCAGTTAGAGGTGTTACAAAACTTGGGCCACACGAACTCTTGGGAGTGCTTAAGAAAATTGAAAAAGACATGGGTCGTACTAATGGAATAAGGTATGGTCCAAGACCAATTGATTTGGATATACTGTTCTATGGAAGGTTCAGTATTCATTCTGATATACTAACTGTTCCTCATGAGAGAATTTGGGAGAGGCCGTTTGTAGTGGCCCCATTGTTGGATTTATTGGGATCATCTATAGACAGTGATACAGTTACTTGCTGGCATTCATTGTCACAACAACGCAATGGACTTTTCGAAACATGGGAGAAACTGGGTGGTGAGTCCTTGATTGGGAAGGAAGGGATGAAAAGGGTTTTACCTATTGGAAACCTTTTATGGGATTGGTCTCTGAAGACATCTGTCATGGGTATCCTTAATTTGACCCCAGATAGTTTTAGTGATGGAGGAAAGTTCCAGTCAGTAGAAGCAGCAGTTTCTCAGGTTCGCTTGATGATTTCAGAAGGAGCTGATATGATTGATATTGGTGCACAATCCACACGGCCTATGGCCACTAGGATTTCTGCTGAAAAAGAGTTGGAAAGACTCATCCCTGTCTTAGAAGCTGTTCTATCAATGCCTGAGATGGAAGGGAAGCTAATCTCAGTCGATACATTCTATTCAAAAGTTGCTTCAGAGGCAGTCAGCAAAGGGGCTCATATTGTAAATGATGTATCTGCTGGGCGGTTAGACTCTGACATGTACAAGGTTGTTGCTGACCTTAAGGTCCCATACGTGGCAATGCATATGAGGGGAGACTCATCCACAATGCAGAATGAGCACAACCTGCAGTACGACGATGTTTGTAAGCAGGTTGCTTCTGAGTTGTATTCAAAGGTTAGAGATGCAGAATTATCAGGTATCCCAGCTTGGAGGATTATTATTGACCCTGGAATTGGATTTTCAAAGAAAACAGAACATAATTTGGACATCCTGCTGGGGTTGTCAGCTATAAGGAAACATATTGCAATGAAGAGTTTGGCTGCATCTCATGCTCCTATATTGATAGGACCCTCAAGGAAAAGATTTTTAGGTGAAATATGCAATCGCCCTTCTGCTGTTGAGAGAGATCCTGCAACCATTGCCTCTATCACTGCTGGGGTTCTGGGAGGGGCAAACATTGTGAGAGTACATAATGTACGAGATAATTTAGATGCCGTAAAGCTCTGTGATTTAATGCTGACTCGGGGTAAATCGCTTGCATGATTTAGAATGATTCAGATTATTATTTCGTTTATTTCTTTGGTAGGATTCTGCTTGTTTACCCATGCATTTTGCTTGTTTTCAAATGACTGCATAATTCATGACGTTGTCCTGAAACATTCATAATCACGCTGAGAACGATGAATGTCCTATAGAGAAATGAGTTCCTACTGACTGCCATTTCATCCTCTCTTTTATCTTTTATTAAGGTTTTGTTTGGGATTGAAATCCTCTAATTTTTTAAGTTATAATTGTTGTAAAAACAAAAAAAAAAATCCAATTATAAAATAAAAATTAATAGTATATAATAAATATAAATTTTTAATAATAATTTAGAAAAAATTATAAAAATATAATAAATTTTTCATTATAAAAGTGAAATTAACTTATGGGGTTAGTATTTATCTAATACTTCAAAATTTCAACTATTCAACTTCAATTTCAAGCAGACAATTAATTCATATCCTGCAAATTATGAAAAATTCCAACAGATAAAATGCAAAAGTTAAAGTTGCACATCTGATATGATTGATTTGAATTGAAACTGAGATACCATGGTACCTGGTAGAGGTATCGACCAATATGACATTCATGATGAGAACACAGTCATGACCAAGCATATTAATCCATGAAAAGGAGAGCCGTTGTGAGATCAAAATTTGATAAGGCATCAACGCAATTGTATAGAAGCAAATTTGGACCTAAACAAATTGCATGCATGCCTTTCTCTCACAAAAGTTATACAAGAGAGTTACCAGTAACTTACAGATATTGATGAAACTGAAAGAACCAACAAAAAGAAACAAAAATGTTAGTTAGTAAACCATTTCTTCATTCAGGCCCCAGTTTGCAATCTAAGAACTACTATTTTGCTTCAAAGCCTCGGCTTCAGCCCTGGCCATAGGGTCATCGTTCATCTCAGAATCTTCTTCTTTTTCTCCTTCTCTATCCTGTGCCATTTTCTTTCTATGTAACTCCTCGGCAGCCTGCAATGCGGCCCGGTTCTCTGCCTGCAAACGCTGCATCTCCTCCTCTTGTTGTTGCCTTTCAAACCATGTATCGGCATCCGCCCAAACTGGAAAATGGAAAAAAAAAAAAAAGAATTGATTCTCATAAAAAATATCTATACATATTATACTGATCTGCCAGATCACTTAACACCTGATACACAACACAGCAGCATTTAGCACCGGAAAGTCCTAGATCTCCTGTACTTTATAAGATATCAACAAAGATTGTGTTTGATGAAAGTAACCCAAAGAAAACAAACATGTTCTCATGGAATTAACCACAAATTTATTTTTCGCTAATACCTACGTGACTATGAGAACTAGTACAGGTACAAAGCTAAATACATAAGCATTGAATATTCTGTCCCCAACCTTCAAAGAAATCAAACCATACACTGAAAAATGACAAGAGATACAAAATGTCTTTGTGCTTCTTAGAGACCCCTAACCTCAACGAGAAACAGAAAGGAACAGAAAAGAAATTGAAAATCTTAACCATACAAAAAAAATTAAATTGAAAATCAGGAACTAACAGCGCTGCTTCCCAGAATATAATTCAAAAACACCATTACAAAAGATCTGATATAGGCTTAACTAGATGAGAACAAATGAAAATGAGAAAACTAAGAGACTCTTGCAAGTTCTTTCGTCTCTACAAGACAAGGAGTTGAAATATATTCAAGTCCTCCCATAAATAAAATTATAGACACAGAAAGCAATGAAGGGAAGCAGTGAGAATTTTAGTAATCAAGGCGACTGAGCTCGAAAACTCAAAATCTATTTCAATCTAATGAGAGTCTATCTTCAGACCACAGAATATTCCTTTTTCATAATCTCATTTCAAGGGTTAACAATCAACGATCACTGCCCATGAAGAACAATTATAGAGAAGTCAAAATCAATATTTACTTCTAACAAAGCCAAACCTAAACCCTACGCCCCGATAATACAGCGGGTCAAAATCAAAATTTAGTAACAAAAACAAATCCAAAAAGCAGAAGAAAATTGAAAAAGAATAAAAGAAAAAGAACGCAAGGGAAACATACTAGGCTGAGCGGCCCAGCCTTGCTCGCCACCCTTGATGCGTTCGGGGAGGGCGTAGTTAACAGTAAGGACACGGCCGTACAGTTCAGCGCCGTCCATGTTATCCATAGCCTGTATGGCGTCTTCTTTTTCGAGGAAAGTGACGAACCCAAAAGAGCGATGCTTCTGGGTGGCCTGGTCCAACGGCGTCTTCACGTCTTTAATGTCACCGAAGGGTATGAATGCTGCGTGCAGTATCGCCTCGTTCACTTCCTCTGCTAGCCCTCCTACGTACAGCGTGTTCTTCTGCACTGCCAGATTCGCCATCCCTTCTCCCACCACCTCTTCTCTTCTCTTCTCTTCTTTCTTCTTCTTCCTTCTCCCGATAAATTGCCGATGCTTATTTTTAAGAGAAAATTTAACCAGTTTGTTTTAATGTCGGTGACGTAGGAACAGTTTATATTTTATGATTTATCAATGATCACCTTGAACTGGGCCAGCAAATTAGGGAAAGCCCAAAATCCTTTATTTTATGAATTTTTTTTTTTTTTAAATACTGTCTACTTCGTCTGCGTAGGTTTCGTTATAACACTTTTCTTGTCTATACTGTCTTTCTTTATTCTGAAAGGAAGTTGGCTCCAATGACTCATGAACTTAAACGTCTGTTATTCCTCAATTTTTAGATTGACCCATTCCAGCCATTTCCAGGAATAGCTATCCAGATTACATAGCTTGACGCTCAAGATATCCCGTGAACATCATTGCAAGTGAAATCCAGCGAAATGGTTTCAATAAAGCTTCCCAAACAAGTAGCGTCTAATGAATGCAGCTTCGATGGCTGCTGAAATAGGGGAGGCTATTGAGTTTACATACATGAAAGCTGCTCACAACTTCAAAATCGTACACTCGAAGCTGCTTACAACTCAAAAGTCTCTGCCTCAGAACATTATCAATAACATCATTATATTTAAAACATGTTAGACATAATAAAATCGAGAAGCTGGGGACAGCTAATGAATTGATAGAACTCTTTAGAAAAAAAAAAAAGGAATAAAAAAGAGAGAAATTATTGTGCGTCACCATTTTTCCATAAATTATAGCCTGCTTTTGCAATTTCAAAATTTCATGCGGGCATACCAGATAGTGTTACGGTCGTATATGCTCAAATACAATCTCTGTAAATTTGACAAACAACAATTGGCCAGTTCTCTCACCTGTCCTCCCAATTATTCAAAAATTTGTGACAATAATTGCTTCTCAGCAGTCAAGAAATGGAATTTTTGCATTGGTTCACTTCTTGCGCAAGCATAAGAAGCCAACCACCACAGAGATGCCAACAACAGCGACAGGAACAGCCCAGTATTGCTTTGCCAAGTTCTTGAGCTTTAGTGCAAAATCTGACGGTTGCCTTTTAGGTGATATTTCAAGTTCTGGAATCAATGGGGATGAAGTGTCAAGCTCACCAATACAAAAGCTCTCCAGGAGTTCCCTTGCATCTTTGCTATGCCCCGCATCTTCAAACTCATCTGTTGCATCTTTTGCTACAATAATGAAATTACAAGCATCAAACCATATGAAAGGTTTAACATCTATGACATTGATACAGAAGGAAATAGTCTTTGAATTAAAAGCTTAATAAATAACATAATCAGATCCCACATTGTCACAGATCATACTTGGATTGTAATAGACTAGGTAGTGCAGTAAATCTTCATGATATATATATAATCTAAAATGCAAGAAAAGAGTTACCAGTTGCAGCAAGAACAACATCATCTCCACCGGGATGCTCATCCAAATATGAAGTGACATCATACACCTGAAAATGACAGATGAGATATTTACCAAATTTCAGAACATTATTTTCCCCCAAAAAGAAAAAAGGTTGGAATTCCTTAGAACCTTTGATTCAATCGATAGGAATAAGGCATTATATATATCACAACCCTCGACCCACTCTACAATCCTGTAACTATTAGTATGCAGGACAATTCAGTAAGCACATAAATTTACTAAAGGTAATCAGCACACACTAAATATAAGGTAAATGGAACATAGCATGGACGATACCGAAGCAATTAATTCAATACCAATCATCGGAGCAAATACCAATCAAGTAAAGCTTTTGGGATTAAGGAAAACGCGCCACACACACAACACAGTAATCCAATCATTGATTTTACTGTGCTGTGTGTGTGGCGTAAGTTACGGTTTAATTGTTCTCGAATGTTTTACATCCAAGTTGTGACTGCATCCTGATAATAATTTTACTTTTCAAGCTGCTAACCCAGTATTCAAATCCTAACTTTTTGGCTAATGAATTGGATCAAATATGAAGTTTGATTGATGCACATCACGAAGGGGGGACAAAAAAGAAACAAGGGAAAAAGAAAGGGTACCTTGTTATCAATAACAATCCAGCAGTCGTCTTTGGTGTTATGGTGAGCAGCTTCTTGCATCGTATAGAGCTTTAAGAGTGTCGGCATCTTTATTGTTGGCCTTTTGCTCAGCCGCTCACCGTCCCTCTCTACAAGATTTTCTGAGAGCCCCACCCTCAGCCCTCAGCAAAAATATGGGAATTTGGCACTTCACAGACCAATTACCAATGGCTTCCCGGACCCGTTTTCTGTCTTTCGGGTTAAAAGGCTCCGATTTCTTGGCCTTTGTCTTAAATAATTTCTTTATTTCTTTTTTAATATTTTCTAAGAAGGTTTTCCTGTTATTACTTTTCCCGCTGCCAAATATTTTTAATTACAGTAATGTAGTAACAATAATAATAAAGTAATAAATAATTTTAAATAAATTAACATGTTCAAACTAACATAACATGAAGAAATTAATTGAAAAGTAATTACTTTTTTTTATTATGTAGGGTAATAATAATTTTATACGACTAATTTCTGTATACCATATTAAATCCTACAATGTAATTTTAAGATTTGGTTAGGATTAAGATTTAATTCACATTGTGAATCGATTTAAAAGAGAAAGAGAGACGGGAAAGGTGAGAAATTAATCTATTGAGAGTTTGTAATTCGTGTGCTGCATTCTGATCATGATGTCCCCACCTTGGCATCAAGTGCTTATTGCAACGTGCATCCTCCAATGTCAACATAACGTCGTCGATTCAACTCCTGCTGAGGTTCAAGTCGAAATTACTGATACCGAAAGCCGGTGATTTCCATTATTCCATACAAAAACGTACGTGAACCCAACCCAGCTAGCTTGCTGATCCTTCACCAAGCGTTCCAATGGAGCTCACCAACCGAATTTATTACGTGTATCATATGCATATGAAGTGGCATGTTTGATCTTGATGTGCGTGCGTTTCGCACACGAAAAATTTATATGTTCTCGCAGTTAGAGATATAATACATTTTCGGGATAAATTTGGCCCACGTAAAAACGAGGTGCAATTTGGTTGTCAATCGTCTTTCATACCTGGGCCTAGGACTTTTGGGCCTACAGTTCACTCAACTAATCAGCGGTTGGGTTTGGCCTAGATTGGTCCGACCCATTTGCCACTCCTTTTACGAATAAAATGGGTAAATTTAATTGTTGAATTTCATAATTTTAAATTTTGTTCAAATATAGAATAAAACTTAGAAACAAATAAATAAATTAAAGCTCACAGGCCAACAATCAACTGAAAATTGAAATCTAATTTATGCTTTTACAATTATTTCCAGTTTCTAGTAGCTAATTGTTTTCATAAATTTTCACACATGTGCTACTATTTTATGGACATGACTGTGTCATGATTTGTTGAGACTACACTTCGGCCTATAAAATGATTATAGTGGACCATGGTGTACATAATATCAACCATCTTGTTTTTGTAATATTAAAATGGTCATTATTTAAATTTGAAAATGATATAATATGAAGGGGCTCTATAATCTCAATAGATTTTCAAAATAGAATCAAATTATAACTAGAAAGATTATACCAAGTAGATGTTCATAACTCCATTTAAAATGTTATACCAAACAAAATTTCAATGGAATTCTATTTAAGAAATACAACCCAAGTAACACTGGCATGTAGCCTGTTACTAATTATATCGACATTGCAATATATATGTTTTTATAACAAATAGAGTATCCAATCTTAATAAATTGGGAAACAAATTCTATTATTCCATTTTAGACTGATAAGCTTTAATCACTTCAATCAGGCCAAGATAATTGTGGGTGTATTTGGTGTGCTGCACTGTATTGGATTGTAATGAAACATATTGTATTGGAATGTATTAAATAATACACTACCATGTTTGGTAGAGTGTGGATTGTGTTATGTATTTTTAATATTTAATAATATTAAATAATAATAAATAGTTATTATTTATTTATATTTTTAAATATAAATTTATTTTTGATAAATATTTTAATATTTAAGTTAATTTATTACTTAGATTTATTAATAAAATATAATTATCTACGGTGAACCTCAGCATCTATTCTTATTTATCAATTAAACATAAATTAATATGTTAAATAAATATAATATTTGATTTGTATTGAATCTAATTGCTGATTTTAAATAATAGTTAAAATAGAAAAAGACACATGCAATTTAAGCACGGAAGGGGAGGCGGGTCTTATTTGCGCATAGATTACCACACAATCTTTTTAAGCCAATGCAATTGTTTTTTGCAGCCAAACGCAGGTCTGAATTTATATTATAATACAGACCCTTATAGACCTACCCGCCGAAATACCCTGTATGATTTCATTCTTTTGTCACTGCTCTATTCTATTCTAAAGGCTAAAGTCCTTCAAAACTGAAAGCTCTTCTTGTAATTTCAAACATCAATGGCGCATTTCAGGTCTCAGGAATATACTATCAATCATAGCTTCAATTTGTTTGAGCATTGTTGCCACTGCATTAGCTTGCTCTAATGGACAATGCAAGGTCACATCTCTTTGTAATGAATACATTGTGTAAAAAAAAAAAAAAAATGGACAACAAACACTTTGATATGTTCATTAATTAATTTCTGAGTCATGAGTCTGATTCTGGTAATTAATGTTTGTCATTCTAGCTTGGAGATGACTGCTCATCTGATGGAGATTGCGGGTTTTTCCTGTTCCTTCGAAAGGAAGGGTTCAAGGTGTGTTGGATCATCTTTTACAGACCAATTCAAGCTTGTGGTAAATTTATGTCCACTCACTTATTGTGTTAAATATCATAAAAGTCAAGCTTCTCTTTTCTTTTCTTTTTTTTTCCCGCAATTGACATAATATATACTCAAATTGAAATGTCAAATATTCATATTGTTGACATGAATTTCAATCATGATTTTTTTAAAAAAAATCTTTTAACAGAAAGACTCATCGCCTTGCAACAAATATGCATTCCTGACAACACATAATTCTTTTGCCATTAGTGGAGAGCCGCTGCATACTAGATTTCCAAGAGTTACCTTAACAAATCAAGAAGATAACGTCGCACAGCAGCTTGATGTGAGGTTACGCCGTAGGTTGCAAATTCAAATAATCAATTTTAAATAGATCAAATTGGTTATGTGTAACACCCCCCCCCCCTAAAAAAAACAAAAACAAAAAAATCGCAGAACGGTGTTCGAGCTTTAATGTTGGACACATAGACTTCTAAGGGGACATATGGTCGTGTCACTCTTTGGAGAGAAAATGTCTTGACATAACTGAATTTGTAAGTAATAAATTACTTACATTTCTTAGTCAGATTGCTTCAATTAAAACATACAGGTTTTTTTCTGATGTTTTGTCCTTCAAAAAGGAACCCGCTAGAGATACTTTTAAGGAAATAGAAGCCTTCTTGTCAGCTAATCCAACGGAGATTGTAACAATAATTTTGGAGGACTACGGTGAGACCCCAAATGGCTCAACCGGAGTTTTCAATGAAAGCGGTTTGATGAAGTACTGGTTTTCTGTCTCAAAGACGCCGCAAAATGGACAAGATTGGCCGCTGGTTAAAGACATGGTGGCCAGTAACCAAAGGCTTATAGTCTTCACTTCAAAGAAATCTAAGCAAGAAAGTGAAGTCATAGCTTATCAATGGAACTAGATGGTTGAAAATCAATGTAGGCTGCCATACGCATAAGCAAAATATGCACCGCAGATAGTATTGAAACTAATTTGTTTACCCGTACACAATTGCAGATTGAAATGATGGGATTCATCCTGGAACGTGTTCTAATCGTGCGGCATCAGCGCCGCTTAATGGTAAAACCAAATCTCTGGTGTTTGTAAATCATTTCGGATCTGTCCCAATTAAGGCAACGAGTTGTGCAGACAATTCGGAGGGATTGGCAGATATGCGTGAGAAATGTCATGGTGCAGCTGGCAACCGTTGGGCTAACTTTGTCGTTGTAGACTTTTACAAAGTGTGAAACTATTACTTAAATATGAATTCATCTGCCACTTCATGCCTCGAGATTAAGATGTTTGTGTTCATGAATTAGGAAGGCGCAGCTATCTCATTTCAACTGCTTTTACAAAGAAGTAGGGTGGGTTGTTCAAAAGTATTCAAATTTTTTCATTTTACTCATGACCTGAAGGCTAAATTATTCCTTTAAATTTTAGAAATGAAGATAATGTAGTAATGTACCATATTAGTAATATAATTAATGTATTATAATGTTCATAAAAATTAATATATTATAATTTGCCTATCTTCATCAAAATAGTGGAAATTCATAAACAATTAAAGATTCCTGAAATGTTGCAACTAGTTATTCAATCCTTTCTTTTTCTTTTTTTTTCTTTTTTTGGGAATACTGCTATCCACCCCTACTTATTGAAAGAGGAATTAAAGTCATCACACTGACTTTTGTGGTTCATTTAGGAGCAGATTTGGACTTTTTTTTTTTCACTTGGTAATGAGTGCTTTATTCATGGCACAGAGTTAAACGGGCTTATAATGTAAACAAAGAAGTCTGTTAAACTGGGCTAATGTAGAAGTTAGTGTGTTTTCCACCTGTATTGGCAAGCAGTGTGATTAATTTCTAGTACTATTTGTCTTTGTTTTGCAGCCCGGATCGCCTCGCGGATCATGCAGTAGCCAAGGGGATGAGGACTAACGCAGGCAATAGACAACAGGCAACAAGCAATTGCTCATGCTTTTTGTATTGTTGTAGTTAAATGTGAGATAGTAGAAAGTGATAATGACAGCATTAATTAACTCACTCTCAAGTAATTAAATTGATGCACAGCAAAACGGAGGATGGGTGGTTATGTAGGTTTTCAATTGAGTAAGCTACATTATTAATTGCTTTGCCTCTTCAAAAAGCCTGCCAGTATATGTAGCAAGCTATGCCTGTATGGCCGTATCAACGATATCCATGCCTTTCTTTCATAGGTAGTTTAGCCTTCAGTCTAGGCTCGTCAACAGATAAACCCATCAATAAATATTTTCCTGTTAGCCATTAGATCGATATCAACCAACCCCACAAAATACATTAATTCTTAATTTATTATCAATAGCATCTTCCTAGCGAGCTTAGTTCTCAACGTGCACAAGCCAATTTGGATGATCTAATGTATTAGAATTTATATATATGTTGTGTTTACTAAATTAAAATCAGAATAAACTGAAATTAGAATGGATAGGAATGAGAATGAGTTGGAATGAAAATAACGAATGAGAATCAAAATAAGTTATTTACTTTTAACTATAGGAATCGAAATCTGAATGAGTTGGAGTACATTAATTTATTTACTTTGTCTTAAAATTATAATCGAAATAAGTTAAATTATAATAAATTACTAAAAAATACTTAATGAATTATTGTAATAATTGATATTTTATATTTTAATTATAGTGATTATTTATTAAAAACTATAATTATTAATATATTTCTGTAGATAATGTATTAATATATTAATTAATAATAGTATAAGAATTAATTGTAATAATTATATTAATGATTATTATGATAGTATGTTAATTAATTAATTAATTATAATAACAAAATATTTTAATTATTGTAATTATTTATTCAAAAACTATAATTATTAATATATTTTGTTAATAAGGTATTAATAACATAATTAATAATTATTATATTAATTAATTAATTAATTATTATATTAATTAATTAATTAATTAATATATGAATTAATTATAATAGTTCTATTAATGATTATTATGATAATATATTAATCAATTAATTATAATAATAACATATTAATTATTGTGATTATTTATTTAGAAACCATAATTATTGATATATTTTTTTATTAATGTATTAATATATTAATTAATAATTATTATATTAATTAATATATTAATATGAATTAATTACAATAATTATTAATAACAATAAAAAATATAAGAATTAATTATAATAGTTATATTAATGATTACTATGATAATATATTAATTAATTAATTATAATAATAACATATGAATTATTGTGATTATTTATTCAAAAACTATAATTATTAATATATTTTTATTAATAATTTATTAATATATTAATTAGTAATTATTATATTAATTAATTAATAATAATGTATGAATTAATTATAATAATTATATTACCAATTATTATAATAGTATATTAATTAATTAATTATAATAATGAAAATATTAATTATTGTGATTATTTATTCAAAAACTATAATTATTGATATATTTTTTTAATAATGTATTAATATTTTAATTAATAGTAATAATTATATTTATTAAATAATAATATATGAATTAATTAATTAATAATAATATATTAAATAACTATAATAATTATATTAATTATTATTTTATAATATTAATTAATTAATTATAAAAATATATTAATTTAAAAGAAGATATTTTTGGAATATTAAAATATCATTAGGAGCAAAATGAGAAGTTTAAAGAATAAGAGATTGATTCTCATCTCTTTTCATGGGAATCAATCTTTCATTCCTTATTCTCAAATAGTGGTGGATTTTACCATTTCGATTCTGATTCCTACTTTATTTTAATGAAATAAATGTTATCAATCATTCCGAATTCCTAATCCGGGAAGTAAATGCATCAATACTCTCTTCTTGTTCTTGCAAATTAAAGAAACCTATCATTATTTTTCATCACAAGCTCTGATATCATCGTTTAACAAAAGTATTACATAGGTTTATCTCAAGAAACCTACATTTTTACTCAGAATCTAGGCATTAACAAAGACAACTTTACTCCCATCAATTGTAACCGGCAATGGCGATGCTACACTAGGACTGTATGGGCTGAAGCCCCCCAACTTTTTAAAATTTATAAACTTGATTAGATATTTGTCTCATTTTTAGTTTGATTTATCATTGAAGTCTTTGTTAAAATTTAAAAATTACTAAATATTAAATATTTATTTTTACACTTCCAATTCACTAAGAAACATTGTTATTTTGAAGTTCCTCAAGCCTAACTCTCCTCACACAAAAAAAAACAAAAACCACATCGCCTTAGTGAGTTTATCCAAATAATTTTTTTTTTCAATGAATCTTATGGCACCTAAAATTCAACTTGATGTATGCATTATATATGAAAGTGGATTCTGATAACAAATTTTTAAGATTGAAAGGGAATGACAAGCTAATAAGAAAAATAGTTAATACTAAAATTTATTAATTTATTTATTGATTTTACTAGTTATCATAACTACAATGACAAAAGTATTTTCAGCTATGAATTTTATGAAGAATCATTTATGAAATCAGATGAGATATTGTTGTTATATATATATATATATAAAGATTTATTTTGTATCTTGATGACAAGGTTATTTTTCAACCTTTTTAACAAATGAAAATAAGTCGAGGTTAGTTATAAATATATTCTATTGAATATATTAATGAATTTTTATTTTAGAATTTGTTACTTGTTGACTATTTTTTAAAATTATATTATTATTTAAACTTAGTCCTTGCTAGAGTAAATTCTTGGCATTACCATTAGTAACAGGTTTCATGATTGATAGTGGGAAGTGATTTCAGAATAAAAAATAATACCTTTGGATCAAGAAGATCGGAGTGGAAGTGAGAGATGGAGAGAAATAAAATTAATTGTCTAACAAATATGATTTTTTAAACAATAATTTTGTTAAAGGAGTGAAGGTATTATGAGTTTTCTTTCTTACAATTAATGGATCAAATCAACTTAACTTTCAAATTAAAGTAGTTAGTATTTATAAAATATTTTAATACTATAAATTTTTAAGCCATAGGTAACTAATATCAATACCAAACAAGGTTTTATATTAAGATGAACCAGTAAGGCATCAACCACATATGATTTAATTAATTTACTATCTAAATAATAAATTAATTAAAAATTGCATTAATCAACTCTTAGTAAATAAATTTTTGTTTCCAATTTTTTTTTTTACTTTTTGATAGATTATATATTATAATAACATAATTAGAAGATTATATGAGAAAACTAGTGCACTGATATGACCAAGTCAGCAACTAGCTTACATTATTATTCTTGATGCTAATATTTGCTATCAGCTTGAATACTCATATGTCTCATTTACGAACAAATTATGATTGAAGATGTCCCCCTCACCACCCCCCCCCTCCCCCCAACCAAAAAAAAAATTACTTTTTATTTTCAGAAAATGTTAAGGCAAGTGCGTTTGTATTAATTAATTAGAGTATGGGTAGCAAGCGTTTTTGTCTTTGTCGCAGGGCAGACATCAAAGTGTGAATGTTTAATAAACAATTTAAGGATCTGTTGCGTCATTTTGGTTGAGGTCTTTTTTTTTTTTTTTTACATTAAGGTATTGTAGATTTTAAGATATGTCAGAAAAAAATTATAATTAAATAAAAATCAACAATGTTTAGTAAATATGATTTTAAATAATAATATTAATAAAAATAGTAAAGATATTATAAATTTTTTTTCATACAAGTGGTTGATCAAATTAATTTAAGTTCTAAGTTACAATAACTATATTTAGCAAATACTTTTAATACCATATATTTTAAGTTACAATTACCTAACCTCAATATCAAATAGAGTTTAAGAAAGTTTATTATGGAGTTGGTTCATATGTGAATAGATTGATTCATTTGTATATCTACAACAAAACCACTGCTTTTATTTTAAGAAAGTGGTGACTTGTTGGACCATAAAATATTTAAAATGAAGGGCTATTTTGATAATGCTATAGCTTTTTTAATAAGTATTATTCACTATGTTGTAGAAATAATTAACAGTAAAAAAAAATAGCTAAATACTTGGTAAAATCTATTTTTAAAATTAATCCAAGTTCTAAGAGTAAAAATCTTTTTATTGAAATGTTGTAAGAATGTAAATGTTTAAAATATACATGATATTAAATAAAATTCAGTTATATATTTATAAACATGTGTATATAATATATAATAATTATTAATTAAAATAATTTTTTGTTTAATTGATTTTGGGTATTTTATTTTTTATCTCAAAATGATTGATACTAATAATATTCCCTTAAATTTAATAATAATAATTGAATAAAAATGATTTTGAAATTTTATAATATATGTGAAGTTATATATGAAATTGTATTAAATATAAAATTAATTTTTAAATTCAGATTTTAGAAAATTATTTCTCCCATTCTTTTCAAGATCAACCATAGGATCAATTAATTTTGTCAAAAATAATTTTTTTAAAAAATTAACTTTTAATTTTTCAAAACTACTTTTGAGTCTCTGAAAATAATTCTACACAAATCCTAAATACCATAGTTATTAAGGCTTAAAACTTAAAGATAATAAGTACTATTAAGCTTCTTAATTAGATTGCGGATTACTACTTCAAATTGTGCTGTCTACAAAATCAATGACAAGTACAAACAGCAAAGTTCGATAAAAGCAAACGAATTCTTTTTTTTTTTTAAGGAAAAAAATAAAACCCCACGCACATGTAATTTTCAGTGGCATAGGATAACATAAATGTAAGAACAGAGTCGGATGTTCTAAAATTTAATTTCAAATGACATTGCACACTCACATGCAATTAATTTATTTATAATTTATAAAAAAATTTCAACCACTGATAACAGATCATATATATATTTGAGATAAAATTTGGAACAAAATTTTTTAAAATACATCTATTATTCATGAGTTTTGAATATCTCCATCTGATTGACATGCACGTTCAATTTCAGAGCTCCACAAAGAATACTCCTTAACTCTCTTAATAACTTCTGCCTCCAATCTTGGCTCTAAATTGTTATAATAACAGATCTGCCGATACGATCCATCTACTACCGTTTTATGTTTTAGAACCCAAGAGCTTCATATCTAAGCAACTCCCATTTTAACACATTTGAAAAAAAAAATGAAAACCAAAACATTACCACACATGAAGATTTAGATTGAAACTATTACTTACAACTATCTCATAGGAAATCTACCTTCACAAATAGGAAGGAAAAATGAAAAATGAAAAATAAAATTATGCGTAGTTGCTTCTCAATTAGGGATTTCTAATTTTAATAAAATTAGAGATTAGTTAAAAGATAAAAAAAATTTAAACTTAAATACATACATGATAAAATACAATACATTGAATTCTATATGTATTTAATCTTTCAACTTACCTATGATTTCAATAAAATCAGAAAATTTTAATTATAAAACTATTATATATCTATTCAAATAATAATATAACCACAAATTCTCATATAAAATTTTTTATATAAATTAATATAATTTAATTTAATTAATTGATTAGATATCTTTTAATTTATATATATCTTTTAATTATTTTATATTTATATTCAAATAATAAATTAATATCATATTAATTTATATAAAATAAATCTACATAATAATTTATAACTGTAATATTACTGTATATATTCAATAGCAAAAACCAACAGCAGGCAGACGAGGAAAGCGAGAGGAGTTTGGAGACTTATTTGAGCCTGGTTCGGTAAGACATTTGGAAAGGAAACTTTGCTATTTCTTTATACGCGTGATTGCCGACAAAAAGAAACAAACAATAATAAACTTCATGATGTCATAAATGATATTTTCTCTCAGAATAAGCGAATTATTTACATAAATTGTTAAATAAATTATACTAGGTGGCAGATAGAAAAAATTTTATTTGGATCAACAGCATCGGGCCGATTTTTCGACGGCAGCATTTACAATGAACAAAAGAAAAAATCTAAACCTAATAATATATAGAGATTTTAATTCACCCTTAATGCGTCATGCTCCTGCTTGAATAGTAATGTTCACGTGTTATAAAACAACTCCCTACACATGGTAAATACAAGCGTTGCGTTGTGTTGTGTTAAATTCATATTTCTCAAAATTTATAGGGAAATTTATAAGAATAACAAAAAAAATTTTATATTTTTCAAAGTTAACCTTTTTAATTTTTTTTATCATAATTAGTCAAAAAATAAAATTTTAACCTAAACTATTCTTTTTATTTTCTCACCACAAACTATTTCTAATCACACTTCAAACTCAACATTTGAATGGCGATCGACAATTGGCAACCGACGACGGCAATGAGACATCAACGGCGATAGTGAAACTAACTTCACCTCAAGTTACCTATCTCTAAAATAAATCTAAAAACTCTGAAAGAACCAAACTCTAGGTAAATAAATTTTAAAAAATTTCTTAATAATTTGAGTAAATTTGATTAGAATTTTAATGATTATATATTCTAAAAACTGTATAATAAAATTGAGTTTTAGATATAGGTTGTTAAAGTTGTATAATGAAATAAAATTTAGTAAGAATGATGTGTTATAAATATCGCACATTAGGTATTTAATAAAATTTATCTTAGAAAATTAATACTAAGTTTTTTAACAATAAAGGTGTGATGGGTGAGGTTGTGCATTTTTTTATTATTGAAGTGAAATGCGATAATAAATTTGGCACCTATCGCGCAACACTTGCGTGCGGAGATGCCACTGTTGCACTCAGCCTGTGTACGACAAGCATTGTTGTTGCACACACTGCATCACGCGATGCGATTTGGTGCATTTGCACGCTGCTGCTGCTGTCTGGCGGCAGTGGGATAGGAATCGTCTCACATAAGTACAAAATCATTATATACAACAGACACTTGTCCCATTGTCTGTCTCACATAAACACATAACCATTATATGCGACAGACACCTATCCCACTACTAGTCTCACATAAGTTAGTAAGATATACAGTGGGACATGTGTTTATCTCATATAAATACAAAATCATTATGTATGATATGCACCTATCTCACTGTCTGTCTCACTAACTTATGTGAGACAGATAGTTAACTTATATGAGACAGGCAGTGAGACAGGTGCCAGTCACACATAACGATTCAGTATTTGTGTGAAACAGGTGCCTATTCCACTGTCTATCTCACTTATTCTAGGCTCCATTTTTACTCAAGTTTTTTTTATATGATTTCTCTTAATTTCCTAACTTAAACAATCTACACTATTTTATTGATGAAAAATAATAATATTTACAACAAAAATAACTTATTTCGAACTTAGTTTTTAAACTCAATATATTAAAAATTTATGTTGTATAGAAATATATATTTACCTTAACAAGCTCCCCAATTATGATTAAATCTTCAGTTAAATAATGTTTGTTTCTTAGAGAGCGTTTAAAATTTATTGAGAGTAATGAAAAATCTTTAAGTGTATTAAGTGTGTTGAGATTTCTTTAGTTTTCATTTTAAATATTGTAAAAATAGTATTATTTAAAAATTTAAAAAACGTGATAAGGGTAATTTTATCTAAAGTGTTGGTCGTTAGCTAATTATGATAGAAAAAAGTTTGTGTAATCCAATTATGTCCGTGATAAGGGTAATTTCATCCAATTTTTGCAAAAAGTCTTTAGCTAGTATTATTTCATAAGACACTTGAGAGATAACAATATAACATCTATTTATGTGTAATCCAATTTTTGCAATTCGTGGAATAGGATTACGTATTCAAAATTATCTAAATTGTTAGGTCATTGACAAAAAATATTACTGATTTATTAAATAATAATAATAATAATAATAATAATAAATACAAGCATTCACGGACAAAGGGATCGAGATAGAGAAACAGAAACAATAAGCCGGTAAGGAGACGAATGACATGCAAGAGACCAGTAACGAGCGATGAATCACATCAAAACGATTGCACGTGGGGGCTCACTGACATACCGCACGATCTTGCGGTCTCAGCCTGCATGTTTCTTCTTCATAAGTCAATATTTCATCATTTTAACTTTAGAAATCAGAAATCCAAAAGATTTGTTCCTGCTCTCGCCTGTCACTCCTCTCAAGCATCCGATGCCTCTGCAACCGCAAACTTTTACGATCAATAATTCCTTCATACGCTATGTATATAGTTAGTTCAGTCTTTCCCAATTTTATGAAAAAATTATTTGTAAATTCATCGTGCCCGGCAACTGAAAAATAGGTGTTAAACAAGAAGAAATGTAATTTATTAATAGAAAAAATTTATTTCTGACCTAATTTGAGGAGACCAGAATCAATAACTACTGATTAATAAAAAATCTTAAGTTGGATGGAAATATGGAGAAAGTCTTAAGTTGAATGGAAATATAGCATGATTCTTGTAACTATCAAGTGTAATTTAAAATTCAACACGTGTGCTTATTTTGAAATCAATCAATTATAATGGCGGGAAAAAAATATAAGTAATATACAATCGTAATGTATGGATTTATTTTTAAATCACGTTGGAACTATCTCTTGTACAATTTGCTCCCAATCACAAAAGTTATTTTGTTTTAGGAGACATAAATTGCTAGCATGCATTCCACTCTGGAATCCAAGGAATATGGTTTCCAAGAGCTTCTATGGTGGAGCTACAATGCAAAACCAAATTTGTGTAATGACATTCTCTATCAAACCTATAGCAAAATTGATGAAGTTAATAGTGAACTTTGAACAATGATAAAGATTTTGAAACATTACTTAAATTTATCTTGTCTTATACAGGAGTGGAGAGCATATAAGAGTAGATATTGCCATGGTCCCTGTAAAATTTTAAAAATTTTCAAGGTTCTTAAATAAAATATGAAAAGTTAGTGTAAATCATTTGTATTGATTATAATTTTATATTATATAATATTATAATTTTACTGTCTAGCCCCTATATATTTTCTCTGTGAGCTTTGCCCCTGGTCTTATGGGACTTCTTTCTAAATAATAATTTATGGTATATAGAACCTCTTTAAGTTTATCTAGCGATGTAAGATTTTATGTATATTTCTTCTTTAATTAAGGAAATGGATATGTTTCCATAAAAATAAATTTGTCATAAAATCTGGATATGTTTAAAATAGAAAAGATGATCTGTAATGGAATCAATGTTATGTATAACTTATATGATCGCTGGTTTGATTTTGAACAGTCAATTTTTTATTCGTTTCAAAATTAGATCTTCACATAGAAACCATCATATTTGTATTGTTCATGTGAGATATATAAATTATAATTGAATATAATTTAGGCGCTTCCTTTAGACTTATTTTTTAACTTTGAAAAATCTAATAACAAGTAGTCATTATCTCTATCTCTGCTTTGAGCTTTAAACATTTACTTAACTAATATTTTCAAACTTGTCACAGATAGAATGTATGTAAAATGTGAGATCTCTCTTTATCGTTGCAACCACACAAGTAGTTTTTTCTCTTTGGAGCAAACAAGATACTCCTAGTTATTGGAATGCATGTCCTTCATATTGGTTCATTGTCAAAATAATAATAATAATAATCATAATAATAATAATAATTGGAAGGTATTGTATCTGTAATAATTGGAAGGTATTGTATTTGATGAGTAGAAATCTTGGTTGAATTTCTCTTTGCCAGCTATCATTTATATTTTACAACACCAAATCTTCGAGAAAAGATTGTGCTGCCATTTATGTAACTCTTTTTTTTTAGGGGGGGGGGGGTAATTCTTGCCTAGGAGAAGACTTCTCTTTGTCAATTTTGGTACTATTTATTACCATATATAGGTATGACAATGAGGTCACTAGGGGGTGCATGGTTTGGCCTATATAGCATCCCCTTCTCTCTCTCTCTCTCTCTCTCTCTCTCTCTCTCTGTGTGTATATATTGAGTATGAACATAACTACATACTTTGTAGTATTTGTCTGGAGACACTCAAAATACACAGACAACTGACTGAACCAAAACCTGAACCCAAGCCATACTACCATTTGCAGAAGCAGAAGCACAACTTTCTCTTTTGAGGCTTTGCTGCTTCTTCTGAGCATCAATGGCAGTCCTGGCTATGGCGGTTTGCTGTTTGGTTTTGGGGTTCTCTTTCATCTGCTTTGCTCTCTTGAAATGGAATGAGATAAAATACAGAGGCGAAGGTTTGCCTCCGGGGACAATGGGTTGGCCAGTTTTTGGTGAAACAACTGACTTCCTCAAACATGGACCAAATTTCATGAAAAACCAAAGAGCAAGGTTAGGTGCCTGTTTTCTTTTTACAACATTTTTTTTCTTGTTATTGTTAAGACAGATTTTTAGCTTAACTCTCTTTCCTTGTCAGGTACCGTCTTTTCTTCATTTTTTTTAATAATTTTTCTCTATGTTTATTGAGATTATTGTGTGTCTTTGCCTTGTTTCTTCTTTCGCTCACACAAACATACATACACAAATTGATTGGCCTGTAAAGTGATTTAATTCTCTTTTATATACCAAGTGGTTTATGATTCTTTCTCTCTAAAATTAGCCTGGCAAAAAGCAGAGTGCTTTATCTTCAAGCAGTTTGTGACAAGGCTGCTTTTTTTTTTTTTTGGTTGCCCCCCTCGATTCAAAATGGCTACAGGCATGAAATGATTAGTGGGATCTTTCCAGGTGGTTAATTAACATATTTTTTCTGCATGGATACCACCACTGTTGCTTTGCCATATGATCTTTCTGGAAAGGAACTTGTTGTCTATTATTGTTAACAAAAGCTTAGTTAGCAATTTGGGTGTCATCATACAAATGATAAATTTTCACATTGTTTCCATCATTTGCAATGCCTAAGTGATCATTTGATGAAAAGTAGGCTAGCTACCTTTTCTTTTACTTTTTATTTTTCATTGCAGAACTCAAAAGATACTCCCAATCGTTTGCAAGAGAACTAGATGTAGTTTTAGATAGTACAATCATAGCATTATTACCCCAAGAGTTAAGGCAAAATGGAAACAAGTTGAAAAGAAACAGCTTTACCAATCTATTCCCATTTTGTATGTCTTAGTGCTGAATCCCTGATAAACCAATTTTCTTTTCTTATAATTTGTTTTAGTTGTATTTCTATTGCAATTTTTATTTACAATGACATTTGTTCATCCCTGACCGAATACTTTGCAGGTATGGAAGTTTATTCAAGTCACATATACTGGGGTGTCCCACTATTGTTTCCATGGATCCAGAGCTTAACAGATATATCCTTATGAATGAAGGAAAAGGACTTGTTCCTGGCTATCCACAGTCCATGCTAGATATACTGGGCAAGTGCAACATTGCTGCTGTTCATGGATCTGCTCACAAATATATTAGGGGATCAATGATGTCACTTATAAGCCCTGTGAAGATCAAAAATCAGCTTTTGCCAAAAATTGATAAGTTTATGAGATCCTATCTTCACAATTGGGATGGCAAAGACATTGATATCCAAGAAAGAACCAATGAGGTTTGCACGCTAACCACAAGGAAACAAGAAAGCAGTTGTCCATGTTTACTGTCACGTATAGTTCATGAGTCTTAATCTATTGTCATTTCACTTTCTTTTCTAGATAGGTTGTTTCAATCTAGAAGTAAGATTACTCATCATTAGAACATCATTACAATTACATAAAGTTCCCTCATTGTTTATAGTTAAAGTTAGATTTAGCTTTTGTACCATTTCTAAAAAGCTGAAACACAGTTGACATGCACAGATCAAGCTAGAAAGAGTTTTTGGGCCTTACTGGAAATAAGCATTTGTTTTAATTAATAAGCAATACAAAGTAGTCATATTAACAGAAGAATATTATGAAAGGAAGTTGGATGATTTCTGGATACTGATTTTTCTGACTTTTCCCTGCCTTTTTTCTTTGTTGGCATCTAGATGGCGCTGTTCATATCCTTCAAGCAGATTGTCGAAATTGAATCAAGTCAGCTATATGATACCTTCAAACCAGAGTTCGATAAGCTGATGGTTGGGACATTGTCACTGCCTGTCAATATTCCTGGGACAAATTACCATCGCGGGTTCCAGGTATATCATTGAAGACTTAATCTTATTTCACAGTTTCTTCAGGATAAATGATACATATGGAACTATCAAATGAGTTGAATTGGGCTGTTCAATTTACAGGGAAGGAAGAGAGTCATCAGAATTTTGAGACAGATTATGGAGGAGAGAAGAGAATCTTCGATAGCTCACAATGACATGCTTGATCATCTTCTCAGAAACAAAGAGTCTAACTATCGTCTCAGCGATGAGGAGATAATTGATCAAGTTATTACAATTTTATATTCGGGTTATGAGACAGTTTCAACAACATTAATGATGGCAATTAAGTATCTCCATGATCATCCTAGAGCTCTTAAGGCACTTAGAGTGAGTGAGGGCCTTTATAATCCTAACAGTTAACATGTAGCTTTATCATTGTGGAGTTCATGTTCATGCTTTGGTTAACTCATTCAGGATGAGCATATAGCAATCCAAGAAAGGAAAAAGCCAGAGGAACCAATTGATTGGAATGAATACAAGTCCATGCACTTTACTCGCGCTGTAAGCAATTTCAATCAACTACAAGCCCCGTGTTATTTATTTATTTATTTATTTTCAAAATGATGAAAATATGTTATAAGTATTACTTTTGCAATGCAGGTGATTTTTGAAACATCAAGATTGGCTTCAATAGTCAATGGGGTTCTGAGGAAGACAACCAAAGACATAGAACTGAATGGTATGTTTGGACAACTCTCTCGGTATCATAGCAATAATCGTCTAAGATAATCTTTTAAAAATTGCATTATGTTTTCAGGATTTATTGTTCCTAAAGGATGGAGAATATATGTATACACAAGGGAGATAAACTATGATCCTTTCCTTTACCCAGAGCCATTAACTTTTAGTCCATGGAGGTGGCTGGTGAGTGACACAAACTGCTCTTCTAGCTTGTTTCTCTTTCCTATTTACTAACTATAAAGCTAAAAACACATGAAATGGAATGCAGGATAATAGCTTGGAGTCTCACCACCACTGTTTTGTATTTGGAGGAGGAAGCAGGCTTTGTCCCGGCAAAGAATTGGGCATTGTCCAAATCTCTACATTCCTTCACTATTTTGTTACGAGATACAGGTTAGCTACATTAGTCCAATAGTGCTAATTCATCTTTATATATGATAATGAAATTAGTAAACCTCAACACATCTGTTGATCTCAACTTTAATATTTGCAGATGGGAGGAAGTTGGCGGAAATGAAATGGTAGAGTTCCCTAGAGTTGAAGCACCTGATGGGCTCCACATCAGGGTATCAAAGCACTAATGTATTGTATATATTTCAAATGAACATCAAATTCTAGAAGATATATGTAGATTAAAGAAAGAATATAGATATTAATTCACATTCAAACAGCTCAAAATGTCGAAAGAGTTGAAGATTTAGATGAGATCTTAGATTTGATACATAACTTCGCACTATGTTTTTATTTCGGAATCTCAAATTTAGAATGTTTAAATTGCTGTTCCTCCAATTACTCGGAGGAATTGCAATCCCAATGTAACTTGCGAGTTAGCTGACAATGTTTCCTAAAAGATGCGACTACGGCTCGGCGGCTTCCTTTTGTTATTGCTATTTATCAGCTATTTGCTTTGGAAGCACGTTGATTTTCCTCTAAAACTATGTACTCCACCTTCTCCCCCCCCCGCCCTCCCCAAAAAAAAAAGGTAAAATATGATATTAAATAATTTTCGCATACAATCGAATGGCTAGAGTTTTATTTTAGAGCACTATAATAACAAAAAAAAAAAACTTAATGAGGATTTAATCTGTAGGAATGTCATATTACAGGTCGCCTGTCCCCATCATGATGAAATGTTAGCCGAAGAGTCTTGTACACGAGTTAGGTCACTATCAATAATCAATTGGGACATGGTAGGAAATATGACAACAACTGTGTAGTCGGACATGCTAGCCCAAGAGTCTTGGGCTTACGGGTGAAGATGATGAGCATTTCCAAATCAAAGCCTGAGCAGAGCTGTGTCATTAGGCTGGCGTCGGCTAGCCCAAACTCCATAATTGTGCGTTGATTCAAAAATTAGAAAAAACAGCAGGAATAATCTTAAATCATTTGTGACACAAACCGTGCCAAGAAAAGAAGCGACTCTAATTAATTTAATTCTTAAGATTGAATCCAAATATGAAATTGAATGGAACCATGACTCGATACTTAATGAAAGCAAGCATGAACTATGGTGTGTGAGAACATTATACTCAGATGTGGACAATTTGATTAATAAGTTAAGAGTTTGAATGATACAAAAATTCGATAAGTTCAAAGAGTTAGCTTAAGAACTAAAGGAATTAAATCTCTTAGCAAATACATAGAAAATTATTTATCATTCTTATTGTATGCAAGTACATTATATGGTGCTGGTTATAAGAAATTCTACCTATAATTGCCTTTGGTATTTATGGAAATAAATCTTAAACTAAAATCAAATCAAACTTCCAATCTAAAACAAATAAGGAAATAATATAAATCAAATTAGAATCCTAATCGACTTAAATGCCTTACATTAGTTAAAATGAAAACTAGATAATTAAAAGAGAAATAATTGATTTGTTTTGACGCTTGCCTCCTTAAGAAATGGGAAAGTATCCAAAAAAAAAGTATATTTTTTAAATAGAACAGTATTCAAAAAGGAAAATAATATATATTTTCTATCCATAATATGCAAGTAAACTTGTTGATTTTATGGAAGTAGTGATTTCGAAACTTTAAGAGCTTGAATCGCGTATTTAGTGGTTTAAAATCATGTATAATTCTTTTAAGAAGCCTTTATGAATTTGATTGAGCTCAAGTTGTTTGAATCAACCTATTAAGTATTTTTTAAAAAAATTTTTATAAGAACTCTTGTGACAGCCTGACAAGAAGTTGAATAAAATGTAAATATATTTTATCCCATATGCTAGCGACAATTTTATTCTCAATCTCATCAATTTAAATTTGAGCCTTAGATGTTAGAGTTAAGAGGAAGTTTCATCCAGAAAAGAAAAGAGGGAAATTAACCATGTGGGATGTGGTATTTGACATCAAAGCCTCTGGTGTGGAGAGGCTCAAAGTCTTTTAAACATGTTAACGCAACATTCTAAATCTTAGCTGTAAATCCATGAACACACGTGAAAGCTACTGAACTGGCGGTACCGTTAATTAATGAGCAATGCCCGTGTCCAAATTTTCTGTCAAACCGCGCTTAGTAGATTAGAATCTTTAATTTGCACAATGTGTCCATCCACTTAACAAAATTATGGATCGTCCCATAACACTGGCAACATTATGCATGCTCCGACAGAGAGAGTCCAGGTCAACTACCGTGAAAAATGGGATTAATTAAATAGCGAATACAAGCTGCGGCTGCTGTGAGAGAGATGTTGGAACAAATGTCGTGTGAAATTAAAATTAATTATTGCTCATCCGCTGCATCCGTGCTCAGTGTCCTGCATGGTCATATTCATTTGTCCGAGTATCCTGTGGCTTTCAGTTTCTACTCTGTCTATGCTTCCTCGCCTTGTCTCAAATTCAAGCATCCCACTTAATATCAATTACCATCATAACATGGACGACCCTCTTTTTTTATTTTTCTTTATTCCGGCCGTGTTTTTATATTGGATCTTTCCATTATTCCATTCATTAACTTCGAATATAAAATACATAATACTTAGAGGGTCAAGTTTGTTAAAATACCAAGTTATTTATAAAATAAGGCAGTAAACCACCACCACCTAGAGTTAGGCTAACATGCATTCATTAGCGCGTAAAACTGTATATTAAAATTAAAATACCCGTTTATCTCTTGAAATCAAGTCTCTTATATCCATTGTTTTCTTATTTTCTTTTACTCTAAAAAATTTGGCATTCTTTATAAAAAGCATATGATAAGTTAGAAAGTATATATAAAAAAAAAAATCCATAAAAGAACACTATTTCAAAAAATGTTTAAATAATTTTTTTTCATTAGAACTTATCATTTTATCTCCACAATAGACTAACAATGTGAATAATATAAAACTTCAAAATAAAGTCAAAACCTAATGAGGCAATTGGGTTTAAATTAAACCTACAAGTATTTAGTCAAAACCCAAACTTTCTAAGCATATGGAATACATCATATATATATATGATCTCAATCTATTTATATAGAGAATCAGATGTTTGATGTGAAATAATGAAAAGATATTTTGCAACTTAAATATTTATTTGTTTCATAACAAACAATTAATTAATTTCAATTTTTTTAAAACAACAACAACAACTAGATCTCTTTATTAAGATCCAAATAATTGACTTGCAAATTGCAATAAACAACACAATTACACCTTAGTAAAGTCTGCATGCTTCGCTTAAAATTTTTTTTTTTAGTCGCTCAAAAATGAAACTATGGGTCAACCGACAAAGGACGGAATCAACAATTATGAAAACCTCCATGCACCAAAAGAATATTACTTCAAAAATATGAGGACTAATATGGAATTTTATCCTTCATTGAAAAAACGCTCTCCTCTATACATAAGACATAACCACTAAGTGAAGTTTGAAAACATCATCTCTAGGACGCGACCGGAAGTCTCTCTCTCTCTCCCTCTCTCTTTCTCTCTCATTTTGTCTGTAAATTTTGAAGATGGCAACTCCTTCCACAAAGCCAACGCCCCTGCTGAAAGACGAGCTGGATATCGTGATACCGACGATTCGAAACTTGGATTTCTTGGAGATGTGGAGGCCTTTTTTTGAGCCATATCATTTGATCATCGTACAAGATGGCGACCCATCAAAGACCATCAAGGTCCCTGATGGCTTTGACTACGAGCTCTACAACAGAAACGACATCAACCGCATTCTGGGTCCTAAGGCTTCTTGCATTTCCTTCAAGGACTCTGCTTGTCGGTGCTTTGGCTACATGGTCTCTAAGAAGAAATATATTTTCACCATTGATGATGATTGCTTTGTAAGCTCTCTTTCTCTCTAATTGTCTCATTTTAGCATTTCTATGAACCGTGGATAGATAAATCATATAATTCGCTCTTGCTGATTCTCAATTTTCAAAATTTGAAGAACCCCACGCTATGGTTTTATATTATTTTTCAAGATAGATGTCTACAAGTTTCAAATTTGACTTTTGATTTTGATCTTCGAACGTTAATTAGTTTAGGATTCTCCCTGTTGAGCCAGTTTTGTGATGGCTTTAACTTATCTTATTGTTTGTTCGTTCTTCATCACCAGGATCTTGTTATCAAGCTATCACCGATATAATTTGATGACACCGACTTTTGGTTCTTGTTATTGAATTTTAAAGAGTTTCAATTTTAAGTGTCTGCTATTTGATGTGCAGGTTGCCAAAGATCCCTCTGGCAAAGAGATCAATGCACTCGAGCAGCACATAAAGAACCTGTTGTCACCATCCACTCCATTTTTCTTCAACACCCTTTATGATCCATACAGGGAAGGTGCGGACTTTGTCCGTGGATACCCTTTCAGTCTCCGTGAAGGTGTCACTACGGCTGTATCTCATGGCCTCTGGCTGAACATCCCTGACTATGATGCACCCACACAGCTGGTCAAGCCTCGCGAGAGAAACAGCCGGTATATTTGAATCTCATATACCTGGTGATAATACTAATGACATTCTTCAGAAATCAATCCATTTGATTTCCTTTTTTATTTATGCATTAGTTCCTTTTCATCTGCAGGTATGTGGACGCAGTCCTGACAGTTCCTAAAGGAACTCTGTTCCCAATGTGCGGTATGAATCTGGCATTCAACCGTGAGCTGATTGGACCAGCAATGTACTTTGGACTCATGGGTGATGGGCAGCCAATAGGACGTTATGATGATATGTGGGCTGGCTGGTGCATGAAGGTACTGTTTTCCTATATGGTATATATTCTCTGCTTTAGTTAGGATCTAAGCCATTAGAAAATAGAGTATCTGAGATTGTATTGTGGGTAGCTAAGAATTTGAGAACTGGAAGCATACACATCTTGCTGCTATTGATAGCTGATGCATGATTTAACTTACAAACCTATGCCCACTCACATTTTTCATGTGGATGAATTTTCAGGTAATATGTGATCATATGGGATGGGGTGTGAAAACTGGTCTGCCTTACATATGGCACAGCAAAGCTAGCAACCCATTTGTTAATCTGAGAAAGGAGTACAAGGGTATCTATTGGCAAGAGGAGCTAATTCCATTCTTCCAATCTTGTGTTCTTCCAAAGGAATGCACCACTGTTCAACAATGCTATCTTGAACTAGCCAAGCAGGTCAAGGCCAAGCTTAGCAAGGTGGACCCTTACTTTGACAAGTTAGCAGAGGCCATGGTTACCTGGATTGAGGCCTGGGATGAGCTCAACTCTTCTGGGCAAAATTCTGAAAAGAAACCAAATGCTACTGCAAAGTAGAGGCTTCCAAGTTCGGAATATTTATCTTCTGTCAGTTCCAGATTCAGTCGTTCCTTGATTGTTGTTGTAACCTCAATTATTTCTTTAATATTATCTTGGTTGTTACTATTATTTATTATGTTAACATGATATATTTGCTTTTGAGTGAAACCATCGGGCTTTTGAACTTTTCTAGAGTGATTGCCACAATTTTAGAACCGTACAAGAGCCCTAGAATTTGAAATTGAATTTGGCTGCGATAGTAGTGCGGTGGCTTTTCTCGTATGGATATATTTGTCCTGGCGGATTTGAAATTTGAACCGATGGTGTCTCATAATGAACTTTTTGCTTGTCTCGTGAGAAAATTGATTCATTCAAGCATGTTGTTATGGAGTTTATTGGGAATTCAAGTACACATAATTTCCAGAGCAATCTAATCGAAAAGTCTCATCGAAACTGAATGATGGAATGGCTACTTCTATTCTAACATTTTTTCGGAAATGATACTGGTTTGTCGGTGCTCTAAAAAATCAGCGACGTTTATGTGGGCCGTCAAGTTACTTTAGTGCGAGCTGGCAGTTTGTCTCGGATGGAAATCTGGGACTGTTCGAATTTGGATTCACTGCTGGAGTTTCCAATACAATCAAGATTCGGATCTGTTTCCAAATCTACACGTAATCGTTGTGACCATGCCATGGATCTCTTTGTCGACGGCCTAACAATTCAACTATATATCCGGTGGAAGGTACCCATCGTTGAAAAGAAATTTAGGCCGAACGCGATTAAAGTCGAGGCCGCAAATGTTGATCCACGTGGGCCAATTATTCCGTCGTCACATTATCGTCCACGGAATTTCCCCAATGGTGTTTTGCATTTTGCTTTTTTATCAATGAATCGCGCTCCATTCTTAGTTTGAATTTAAAGTATCACCACTCTATTAATTTTATTCTTTCGATATTTATTTACTTATTTACGTATAAATTATAAAAATAAAAAAATAAAACATCTTTTAAAAAATTTAAATAAAAATAAATTAATATTATTTTAATTAAATAATTATTTTTTAAAAAATAAATAATAATTAAAAATACTTCTCTTTTTAATAAAAATCATAAAATATAATAACATTGAAAAGAGAGAATTTTTTTATTTAAAAACTTTAACTAAAATATATTTTAAAAATCTTAAATATTTGTATGACTCTTTAAATTAAGAATATAATTTTATTTAAATAGTTATGAATGAATGCAGGAGAGAGACATTTCAATTTACCCCTTAACAAATACCCATACATTGCTGAAAACATCAAACCGTTATCATTAAGACAGAATTTGATAAGAATTTCAATATCAAGACTGGCAACCCCCATTTACCCTAATTTTTTAAACAGCAAATGGGAGCCTCACAAAAGAATGGCAAGAGAAACTGGGCCCCATATCCACATAGTTTAAATTGCCATGCATCAAAACAATGGTAGTTTTAATTACAATAATACAGCACGTACATGGAAAACAAGCTGCCAGATATTGCGTAGCAGAAAGAACGGAGAAAAATGTAATGTAGAAAATCTAGTGATGAACCAGATATTTGGAATAGAAACTGCTTTAACTTCGTTCACAAGTTTTGTCATGTATGGGAGTTGAACATAGCTGTGAACTAACTAATACGATACTTCGGCAATCTTGTGTTATTTCACAGAAACAGAAATGAACTATACATTTGCAACCGAGTGGAAAGAAAAATTGTACAGATTTTAGAACAAATAAATTCATGTATATGAACTGACTTATTTGACTGAAACACGGAACGTTCACTGGAAGAAATTTGCTTTTGTTTCATTGATTCACAGCGTTTCCTTGGGCATGCAAATAAACTAGCAACTGACCTTCATCAGGACCATCACCGGCAACAGCCAAGGCTTGCGACCCTGAATCATCTGTAGCTATACACGAAACAGTCCCATCTAACACCATGTAAAAGGAGTATGAGCAATCATTCAAATGGTCAAAATTCAATTATTTATGGACATGAGATTTGGATGTCACACCACCCAGATAGCACCCCAACAAAAAAGAAGTGGTGTTATTGATCTAAAATGTGCAATCTTGTAAAGCATATTGATTCAGTTGAGTTAAATGTGATCAAGGCAAGACTCTGAGAAGTGAGAACCCCTTCTAATGGCCAACGCAGCTTCCTAAAATGGAAAAAAGTCACATCAGGTTCTCTTCTAAATTTTGGAGGACGAATGGGGCCAATAAAGAAATCAGTACTAAGTTCGGTAGTAGTAATAGATATTCTCTTCCTACTATGGTGAAGTCTAACAGTCCTCACTCTGCAGAGTATAAATATTTTGCCCGAGTGGAACATGAACCAGTTTTAGGAATAATAAAGATGGAGAATACACAATTTCAGTATGAAGTTAGAAGAGCTGCAGAAGGTGAAATAAGACAAGATGATGGTTTGTCCTTTCTTTTCTACTGACAAGTAAAATAATAATTCAAATTCATGAGAACAAGGGCAAATTTTCATTGACACCAGGATGCATGCAAGAAGAAAAAGTAACAACCTAAACTCCGGAAGCAGAGCATCTAAAAACAGAAACAATAAGATTTGCATTCAATTGCTAAAAGTATAGCACCTCACAGAATATCAAAAACCTCGTGCTAGCTTGAAACAGAATGAAACAATATACTCCAATCACAAGACATTAAATTTATTTAGGAAAAATGCATTCAACCATATTCTGGGAAGCACGACCCTATGCATCTTAAGGTGTTTCCAGTCATAATGTCACCAATTATAAAAGCCCAAATACTAACAATCCACACAAGTAGTAATTTCCATTAAAAGTTACACTGTCATACAAATTTCAATAAATGGTTTCCTATAGATCAGTATGAAGTAATATTAAAATAACCTGACCCACACCACACAATTTATGGTTGCATGCTCGGTATTGCTTCCAAGGAATTATAGTGCTTCTCACAGATCAAGACCATAAGCTCACACACTATTGGATTCCAGCACAAAAACTCTCAATATAGAAGCCATCACATTCAAAAACATACTAAGCTGTTTACCCAAAATGCCAGACTAGCTCTTCTCAACAATCAAGAAGTTGGGAAATTTGAAGGCACAAGGTAATCAGTTTAATAAAATTAAAGCCAGATAAAAAAAAAAAACAGGCATAATCATTCGATCACTTCAAACATAATGGTGTCATTATTGCAACTATAATTTTCCAGTAATCAGATGGCACCATTTGTCTCAAATGCGAACATAGAAAATATTATGAGAACATATAATGCTGAATTACATAACTTAGGAAGGGAAAAAGGGGGGGGGGGGGGGGAGAGAGAGAGAGAGCAAGAGAACAATTTTGATATCATAATAAGCGTAAACTCAATGCACAATGTATCCTGCAGGATAAATTGAGCTGAAAATAGCTATGCGTGCATGGGTGGCAATAATTTTCAGCATTCACAAGTGGATCACTAGCTTATCAATTGATCAATAGCAAGTCACTCAAGTGAGACGGGAACATACCTTTGAAATGATGCAGGGTGCCAAGTTTATTTCCGGAAGACAATTCCCATGCATAAACAAGTCCGTCATTTGTCCCAACAATCCCAAGGCCAGATGATGCACCAATAACTGCAGCCCTGCAGGTAAGGTTCGTAATTTAAATTTTTTTGTCACATTTATACTTAAGAGGATTCAAAATGACAAAAACATGAAAGAATTAGTGAAGAATCAGCTATGTTGAATACATTTTTTCATCAGGGAGACAAACTCATAAATACATTTTCCAGTTTTTGCACCGCTGTAGAGGTATAAGTTTAACCATTCCCCTGAAAAAGTGGGACATTTATCTTGTCTTCCGACTTCGTAATTGATCTTGAACTGATCTAATTAATGGATAATTGTGGCAATCAGAACATTTATTTGCATTCTACAAATACATAAGACTCCATAAAATGGTCAAATCAAAGCCTGAAATCACATGAAATATGCTGCAAGCATCAAAATGCATTTCTATCAACCTTACAGATGAGCATTAAATATGATGATGATCAAACAGAATGGAACAAGTCCATTTTGGCAGGCATCTGAAAAACCATTCGTTCTGTAATCAGGAAATCCAGTTTAAAACCTGGACCATAAAACTACATAGCACCTTGGATCCAATGGGCTTCCCAAGATCACCACGTTTCTCACCAGCAAGGCTAGCCTCCAAAATCTGACTGGATTTTTTTGGCAATCACTTGTCATGCAATTATGTTGAGAATCTGAATCAGAGATAGTTGAGAGAAGAAGCCAAATTGCAGAGTCTTCCCCCTCTGATGGGCAAAAGGAACTTCTCTCACTGTCCTTTGAGAACAACGATGCTGTTGCAGTACTGGTGACCTCCAGATTAACATCCATGAAAACAGAGCCATTTCCTTGCGAACTATATAAATTGATTGGGAAAAATTGGTAAATTGAAGCTCTTGGAGCAGAGAATCTTGAAACAAAGGCTCGTTTTGAAATATCCCTGAAAATAAGGGAAAAAAATATTGTAATTGATTAGAAAGGGTATCACAAAGAGAATTGAAATAAGCTGTACCCCATGGTGGGCATAGCAGCTTAGTTATGTTAAATTAAGTCATCCGTGACAGGAAAATAACTCGTATGATTAGTTCTCAGCCCCAGCTTTTGTGGATAAGTCAAACTGATTAAAAGTTCTAAGTGACAATAAATGCATTCCAACACTAGATAGTAGACGCAAATTAAAAATGAAAACCGGGGGATAATCAGAAGTAGAGAGCATTTAAGCAGGTTGAACCCTAGCTATCTGACAGAAGGAGCAATCTGTATGGATTAACATACTTTATAACACAAATGGCTAAATTAACCAATAGCCCAATAAAGTTCGGCCAATTAATGACAAAAAGGCAAGTAAACCCTGAGTTGATCAGATTAAGAATACACAAAAATCTGAGCTTTTGCACAAACTTGGAATCACATGTGCCTTGAATCAAGACCAATGTCTCTGTGAAGTTTCTTTCTACAATATTAGAGGCCTCAGTAACTTTCATGTCTCTGTTTTAGACCCTTTTGCAACATCAAATATGGCTCGTTATCTTAATTTCTAATGTAATTATTTTACTTCTGTAAAATCTAAGAAGTCCCAAGTAACTTTTAGATTCCAATTATGAATAACTAGACGCCATTAGTCATAGAAGGTTGAAAATGGATGTGGAAAAACAAAAACTTGCAAAAGCACAAAAATAAAAAATAATGATGAAAAATTCAGACCATTGTGCATGTTTGCAGTAAAACCAGTATGAAGCTAAATTTTTTTGAAAAAGTACAACCAAGGTTTGGTCCAATCAAGATATGTCCAAAACTAGGAAGACCCTGTAGGAACTCTATCCAATTGAAATCCACAATTGTTGAAGTCAATCAACTTGTTCAACTAGAATGAAAAAAAATGATAACTAATATTGAAATTTAACCTTGTAGTAAATATACTAATAGAAAAATCCCAACTGGACATGAAATTGATGAAATAGTAGGTATGCACATTTCGACTAAATGTAATTGTATTCAGTTATCAAGTAAGAGAAAAGAATGAGAACATAAAGTTTTCTAAACAGTTGCCATCAGGTAGAGACAAGAAACACACTGCCTGATTACAAAATTAAAAAACATATATGAAGTAAAGAAAATAGTTTTCATACAGTATATCAGTTAGAGAAAGCAATTTACCATATGCCAAATTCCCCGAAACCATTATGACCAACAACAATATGTGCACGCTTTGGGATTCTCTTCAACTCCACTATGCTAGGATATATGCAATCATTAACTGGTATAATAAATTCTTCTACCTGTGCACTGAAATGGTGACACGGAAATCAAATAAAATTATATTCTCCATTTGCAAATATTTAAAAAAAAAACAATAATATGAAACATCCCCAAGGATAAATATTAAAATAAAAGTACAAATGTTGACTCATATGGATAAGTGGTTCATAATATGCCAGAGACCATTACTTCATGCAAGATCTCATCACTGGAATGGGATGATGCAAAACTCTGGTCAAATCTAAGACATCATCAATTCAAGCTAGCATCAAAACTTGATGAACAATGCATAAATAAAGATTCAATTCTCTACATAAAAATTTGCCTAACCAGTTACTCTGCAGAATAAGGGCTTTTTTTTTTCTTCTGGGTTTTTGGGGGGTTTTAGGGGGGGGGGGTTGGGGGGACGAAACTAGATATTATAATAGCCTAAGAATTCATTTTCCCCTAAGTGTCACCACCCTTCTCTCACATCAATTCCTCCAAAATGTCATGAGCACCTGTTAGGAGGAATTGAGTGGAGAAGAAAGGGGAAATGTGTTTTTAAGACTTGAATATGGTATAAAACTTTAGCAAACAATGAGTTTATCTCCAATTGTAAAGGGACAGAAACCCAGAGAGGAACCAAACAGTTGACGTTGTGACCAGTTGACTGCTACAACATTAAACCTCAAGTATAATTATACAGGTTATCCCCCAAAACCAGAAAAGGCATGATGATGCTCAAAGGAAAAAGGAGAAACTATAAGATAGATTCACCTCCATGTTGAGTTCATTTCCCAAACATGTAGTTTCCCACACTCTCCAACAGCAATGAGATGTTTAGGTTCACAAACCAATATACACTGGACACGGTCATCAGTTTTCAGTTTTGCCATAACTGAAACATAACCAGGTTTTACTTTCACAATCTTCACTGCATTCTCGTCAAGGCGATGTGATGTACATGTTGAGCACAAGCAATCATTTCTCCCTTCCCTAAAAAGAATGTATAAGAAATTATTTCCATTCTTCTTGTCCCTGGTTACTAAAGATGTTTTGCATTTAAATCGTCAGAGATAAACAACCTGCAATAAGGTGTTTTCATGCTGTCAAGCAGAACAAGGTATTGTCCATCAGGGGTGAACAGTGCACAAGATCTTTCCAATGCAATCTAGTAAAGAGTAAAACATGTTACAAACTTCATCAAGAAGTAGGCAAGCATACAAAATGCAAGGAACCAAAAACAAATTATATAAAGGCATGCAAAGCATTCATATGAAAACTTACTTCTCTACCAAAGTTATCTTTCAAAAATGGCAACATTACTGATGTATGACCAACCCAAGAAGGGTTCCCTACCCCTGGTTCTTGAATTGCTACTGTATAGATGAAAAGGGTTCTCTTCTTATCAACTAGAAAGCCACATGAAACACAAACATAGATTTCATTCCCAATTGTGCACACCAATACTGATAAAATAGGCAAGGGGAAAAAATAGCATCCCACTAGATCAAAAGTGCCAGGTAGCTCATTAATACTTTCCACATTCTTTTGAAGCTTCAAATCTGAACTAACGGAAGATTCCCTGGCATGAGAAGAGGCATATTCACAGCCATTTATCTCCTGCTTTTGAGATGCCATGGAAGAGTTGAACTCTGCTGTGTTCACTTGTTCATCCAGTTCCTGGCCAGAATTTGCTTCCAATTTCTTCATGTTTAAAGTAGATAGATCAAAAGAGTTGCAGAAATCCTTGTCTTTGGTGGCACCAAACACTGTTGAATTCTTCGATATAACAGGCAAACCAAAGGATTTTACCTCAAGCAAACCTCTAGTGCCATCAAAATTTTCTCTCTGTGGTTTGTAATCAGAAGATCTCATTTGACTAATCTCAGAGGCAAGCAATGTTTCAGTAGTATGATGTTTGGCAATGTGATCATCCACAAATTTTCTGCAGATGATAATTTCTGAGAAAGGACCATCAAAATTTTTCATTAAAGGAGCTATCTTTGAGACCTTCTTCCTGGAATATACTTTGAGTGGGACCTGCACAGATGACCCAGTCTTACCACATGCCACTTTAACAGGAATATCCTTTCTCGACAGTTGCACAGTACTACTCATCCCTCTTTTATCAGCATCATTTGCACCTACAGCAGTAAACATACCTATCACTATTTTGTTCTTTAAGAAAGATAAATGACTAGGAATTTTGGGGTCTAAGAGTAAACAATGTAAAGCTCCAGTTCTTGACACTGGTCCACTTGCAGATAGAGACTAGGTTATGTGCATCTAATGATTTACAGCATCCAGTTCTTGCTCACAGAGACAACAATAATTTCCCTTCACAAACAAGCTGTTTCTGAAGAAATGGTATTATAGTAAATCTATGTATTGATCTATTTGAAGGGCAGGCATAAAGTAGTTACTTGCCTTCAGTGCCAGGCACAAAGTGGGTAAATTGGGCTTGTGATATATTAGCATTGGTGAATACTAAATAAAAAACAGCAAAAGAAGATTGGACTATTGGCATTACCTTCAGTACTCTCAGGCTCATTTTTGAGGTCTTTCTCAACAGGATGGATTTCAGCAATGGTTGAGTTTTTGTCCAAATTTACAAAAATATCTGGTACATTTTTGGAGAAAACTTCCTTGCTAGGAGATCTGCAGTCTAGAACAGACACGGACTTGCAAACATCTCTGTCCCGAAGCATTTTATTTAGGTTCACGTTTGACTGACTCAAGACATTTTTGTCGTTACTGGTCTCAACATGATAAACAAATGATTCATTCCTTGCATTTTCTACAGCACAGTCTTTCTGACAGCTGGGAAGATTTATATCTTTATGACGATTAGGTTCATCAGCTTCCACAATATTACAAGACAATATTACTTCGTTAGTTATGTGATCCTTGTGTTGATCATCTTCAAGACTGTCAAGGACAAAAGACATGGAATTTTCAAAAACTGGGGCACCAAGCCCAAGATCCACATCCTGATTTTGCATCTTTTCATCCCTATCACCGTTGGTCTTCACAATTGCAGCTGCAAGTTTAAGAGAAGGAAGCAATGACCAAACAAAGGACACACACACACACCAAAATTTAACTTGAGAAATCTTGGAAAACTAAAGCATTAGAGCTACTGTACTTGGTATTAGCAGTAAAATTATCAGTGAATGCTTAGGTTTTAGGGTTTAATTGTACCTGGAGATGAAGGTTCTATCAAAAGCCTAGTTTCATTTTTAACCCTAAACGGTGAAGTCTCTGAGGGTCCAAAATTTGTCTTTTCCTTTCTGGAGACCTCATTGAGCAGAGGAATTGCTTTTGGAAGTAGAACTGTCATCATGGCCTCGGTGATTCCCTGACCAAAGGAATCAAAACCTCCCTTCCCAGAACTTGCATTTGAATTAGATGTGCCAACTTCTTCTTCTGCATGTGAATCGTCTACATTTCTTTCAGAATCGACATCGTTGGCTGTAGTAAAGTCTTCTTTCAGACTGTAATTACTTATATCATGAGTAGATGGAGAGTAAGGAACAGTGTTGTCTGCATTATCAATAACAGGAGAATGATGATATATTGTTGATAGTGGTGCATCCATCAGTAGAACAACAACTATGGATAAGTAATACCTTGCACGAAATCTAAAGTATCAGGTGCACAAAAATTGACAGTTTCTGCACAAGAAGAGTCTTTCAGGACTGGTACATTTCCAGTTGCATCTTCTGTTGCCTCCAGTAAACTGAAATTTTTTGACCTATCAAGCTGTGAGAAGTTAAGAATGTTTCTCACTTTACAGTATATAACCACTGACAATTAAATCACATATGTACGTACCCTGCCAACAAATAGAATAAAAACATAGCTCTACATATTATAATTTGCATGTCACAAATTGACTTTACTATTAAAGTGTGGAAAGTAGAACGAAAAATGTACCAATCACAAAGCACTAATATATCCTTATAAAAAAAGTTGAGTTATAATATATATGTGCTCACAGGTTTTTCCTCTTCAATCAAGCTGTTGGCTACTCCTTGAACAATAACAGATCCCTCTGCAAGAGGAACAGAGAAATCAATGGGTTCTGAAGGAAAACCATCTTTGGCTGAAAAGTTACCATCTCTCTCTTTGTTCGTTTTAGAATTTAAGTGCATTGATGGCTGCCATGCACTTTGAATTTTGTGAAAGTCATTTGCAGGTCGAGGTTTTTTAAAGCCACTCCTAGCAACCGGCTTCCTGTCAGTGACTTCATTTTTCCTGCTTCTCTTCTTTGTAACTGGTGCTCTTTGCAAGTATGGCTGTAAATCAGGATATGCACATGCTTCTGAGTTTTGATTATCATGCTTTGAGCTGGAAGCCCCGTTGCAGAAGCTTGAGGATAACAAATTCCTTTCCGCTGCTCCATTGATATCTGCTACCAGTTCTCGAAGCAACCTCTGGACAAATGAATTTTTGAATCCAAAAAACTGCATATTAAATGCACACACGAGAAATTCCATTTAGCATAACATGTCAGATTCTTGTTGTTTATCTGATTAAACTCACCTAGTCTCAACTTTCAATCCAAATTATGCAGACATATACTCACAGAAACAACATGAGGAGGATGAAACATGAACACAACCACATGTATTTTGATACAAAGGAAATACTGACTGCTAATAAAATGCAGTAGGATCTACCTCCACACCATCTATCTTGCACAAAAGTCTCTTTCCATGCCAAGTCTTCATGCGGGGGCAATGTTTCTTCTGAAACTTCTCCCATGCAATATCTGGAGTTTGCCCAGAGCATGAACGTCCATCAGTGGAAGTAATCTGCACGCAAATGTTGGAAGCCTTACTTAGCACCAACTGAAATCGTGCTAAATCACAAGTTGAGAGTACAGGATCTTCCTACCCACCATGAATAAAGGGCCTTTTGGACCCTCATGAATTTCCATCTTACATGTGCTCCCATTCTGAGCTCGAACAGCATGGTACCCCACAGGATAAGGATAGCGATCTTTACCCTACATTAACATGATTCAGGCAATTGCAATTGTGATCTGAAATATTAATTTGAGAATATAGAGCACTTAGTATATGACTGCCATGCCTAATTCCATATTCTCCAAGGATAACAGCCAATACCTTGGCACAACATTCTAATGAAAACCTGACACAAGCCCTATGGAGTGAATTCTTGCTGTTTGATCCAGTTTTTCTACTTCAACCATATTCTGTCTCCGAAACCTTGTTCACAAAAGTAATTAATGCAGGATTTGATGCAACATTCTAATGGAAACCTGACACAGGCCCTATGAAGTAAATTCTTGCTGTTCGATCCAGTTTATCTACTTCAACCATATTCTGTCTCCGAAACCTTGTTCACAAAAGGATTTAATGCAAGATTTGATGTTCATGGACCAGCTTGATTAGAATTCAATAAAACCTGTGTCTGAAGGGGTAAAAAGCCACAATCTTATTCACTCTGTAGTTGCTATTGATATACTATGAACATTCTCCACTCATTCTTCTCAATACAAGAAATTTAACAAATCTTGATCAAGCCTATCGCCTCAAAGACCCTATCCATAAGAAATAAAAAATAAAAAATGAAAACGAAAATAAAATAAAGTTCCAAACAGACCTTGACACATCTCCACAACTTTTCAGTTGTCCAAAGAGGACAGACAATTTTCCAATTTTCAAAAACAATGGTCAATTACAAATGTCAACTGTCAAGGCAGACTACGGCAGCAATCCTTAACAAAATAGGCGTCAGTGGCCTGGGATCCAATAACACTCTGGTTATAGAATAACCATTTATCTTGTTCCAGAGTGAGTTATCCAGTAGAATGGTTTGGAATTTTGGAAATTAATTCAGACACAATGAAAGTCCCAAAAAAAAAAAAAGATAGAGCTATTTAATTAGATTCTAGATAAAAATACAATACTTTTCTCCCTTTTATTATATCATTATTATCTTATATAACTCTGTTTGGGGAGTTTGGAAGGAACAATTTTAGATATAATTGCAGAAAATAATTAAAAATCTAAATAACAGTACAAAGCTAATTTTTTCATTTTCTATTCAAACACTGCAAATTGTATCCTGGTTAGAACACAGTATTCAAAACACAAATCAAACGCCCCTTACAGTTTCCTTCTTAAATTTTAAATTTATGCTGTCTTTGGTTACCTCATGTATGTCGTACTAACAGATGCAAATTATTTCAAAACGAAGAATAAACAAACTGCGATTTCAATTATCTTGTTATCTAATGGTCTCAAATTCTAAAAGCAATAGTTTTATTAACAAAGCCATGCATCACAAAATATTTCTACCATTGAAGGCGAAGTTGAAATTGAAATTTTCAGAACTCAAATTGAGAAGCGAGGTAGAAATCGAACCCTAGAGGAGCTCCAGTACTTCTTTTCCCAAGGACCTTTGTATAGATATCCAATCGCCACAATTTCGAGTCCCTCTGATTTCACTTCTTCGTCTCCTCCGAATACTACCTCTTTTGGCGTCGCCATCGGAACGCAAGAGCCGAGATCTCAAAACATCTACAACTGCAAATGAAGAATGTAAAATGAACAGTGATTGATCTAGTTGTTCAGAGTTTAAAATGGCGGGAAAGAAAATCACAAAATGCTCACTGGGTTTTTGATTCCCTCCAGAAACTGGAGCAATTTATTTTCAAAATAGAGAGCTAAGTTAAAGCCACAGCCAGCGGATTTTAGATGTATGACTGTCGGCTACGATGGGGGTGATATGCCAGATGTCAAAGATTGAAATTTGTGTTTTTGGGAAATTGTGACTTTGTGATTGGCTGGTGACTTTTATTAATCATTAAACAAATGTTATAACTGTGATATTATACTACAGTCTTTTGTCCTTATTGATCTAAGGTCGTTAGATGTTTGATTAATCAATCGAATGGCTGAAATTAATTATTAGATAATTGATGCGGCAACTTGAAACCATTAACGCCGGTTGTACATTAATGTAATATCATTTGCGAGCGTGCGGTGGGAGAGTTTTGTTAGTTCTGCATCAATGGAACTGATTTCATCTCCAATGGATCTGGAGACAGCAAAGAAGACAAAAAATTGGAATTAGGGTTTAGCAGTGTTTTGTGGTCATTAAAAATTTCTAATGATTTGTATGTGGTTATGGTGTGTGTCTTGTAGGCAATCGAAGGCGAAATTATAACCAACGGGGTAAGGGGCAATCGGAAGTTAGCTGTGCTGAACGTTTAGGCATGTATGATATTGGAGAAGGTAAGATTGGTAACGAGGTGTTGTTGGTTGATTTAATTGGAACAAGCACTGGATTGAAGGAGGAAGAGGCAATAAAGTTCTTGCAGAAATAAAATGAAGAATGATCCTGCATAAGGAAATCCAAAAATAATGAGAGCCATAAAAAGGACAAACAATTAGGGCAAAAGCTAGTGCAATGTCCAAGCGATATATTTTCTTATCATTTTTTTTTTTTTTTTTTGCTTTCGTCTTCGTGAATTATGCAAGCGTGGAAGAACTTTTCAGTAAACAGAACTTCAAGCCGGCGAGGAAGACGTGAAGAAACCAATTGTATATATACATAACTGCTAACAGTAATTCAATTTAACTTAATTAAATTGCAGCATGAGATAAATTAAAGCTGCGGAAGATTATAGAGAAGCGAACAAATTAAAGAACTCCACTGTGATATATCTTTTGATGTTTGATAAGAGTGAAAATTTGATCGAGATTTATGAATATAGAGAAAAATAAATTGTTAAAAAAAAAAAACAACTCAGAAGATTGTTTGTCCCTTAATCTGTTTGGGCTTTGGCTGGGGTTATTTCAATTTTCACCTCTGACTTCATAAATTTCTCAAATTTCCTTTCGGATGGCAGTGGTCGGGTTTTACACTGCTCACGATTTTTGGTCACATTCAAATTTTACCTTTTTCTTAACTAATTTCTCCAGTCTTCTACAATAAAAACGTGTCTGTCTCTTGTGCATTCGATTGGATATTTTTAAATCCAATGGTTATATTAGATAAGAACAAAAACTATAGTATGTTTCAAAAATTACAACACAAGTGAGTCCCATTAAAAATGAATTAGGAAAAATTCCATTAATTCCCTTACAATTTTTATAAAATATGAAAATAAACCCCAATTTTAAATTTTTGAAGAACTTGATGGCGAGCCGCAGTTAAGCCCGAAATTGCTAAGCCCAATCCGGACAACAAGCCTAATTTCTTTTTCTTTTTTTTTCTCAAAAAGAAAAGGAAACACAAACAATGATGTAATTAATTAGAGAGATTGGGTAATTCAAAAATATTTATGCATAGAAAAATTGTGGGTATTATCTCTTTTTCCCAAAGAATCACACCAAAACTTTATTCCGAATGAATACAAGTCAATAATTACTTGTTCATAAGAAAAAATTACAAATTAAAGCAACAAATTTGGATCGTATATAAGTAAAATAAAATAATATAAAGCTGAGAGCAAGATCCTTACTCTGGAAATTTAGCTAATTCGACGGCTCATGATCATCTTGTATGGTCACTTTGGATTCTTCTGGAAATTTATTAAAAGCAAGATGACCCAAGTGACATGTGATTGTGTCACGCTCCTAAGGGAAAATGGGAGGATTTTACAATTCATTTTTAAGTTAATATATTTCTTCATCATGCTATAACAACATCAATATTAATCGAATCTAATGCCTTAATATTTGTTTCAAAGGGACCAGCTACAAGAGAAGCTTTTAAGGAAAAGAAGGTTCCTTGTCAGTCAGCTAATTAATAAGAGATTTTAACATTAAGAAAACAAGAAGATTAACCAAAGTTTTCAATGAAACGGGGTTTGATGAGGTATTGGCTTCCCGTCTCAAAGATGCCACAAAAGGCGTAAGATTGACCTCTAGTTAAAAAGACATGGTAGCAAGTAAGAGTATCTCTAAAAGACTATTTAAATTTTACTCTTTAAGTTTTAATTTGCTTATTGATGTAGCAAGTAAGGGAATGGAAAAATATAATTCTCTCTAAAAGACTCATCAAATTAAAACAAGTTAACATTATTTTAATCAAATCTTTCTCTCTATCAAATTTAATTTATTATGGAAACATAAATAATAATTATAGTAATTATATCTTTTTAATAAATAATAATAAAATATTAATAGAAGAGGGAGAAACTCACTCTTTAATATTGAAAAGTGAAAAATAAATTTTATTTGAAGAATCTAAATTAGTGTGTTTTTTAGAATATTTAATATTAACATAATTTTTTAAATAAAAAATAAAATTTTATTTAAATATTTTTTTAAAGATACTCTAAGAAGAGTTTCTTGTCTTCTTCACTTCAAAGAAATCATAGCAAGAAAGTGAAGGAATATGTATTGCTGATATCCAGCTTGTCGTATTAAAACTAATTAATATATATTTTTATCCACTTATAATTAATTCAGACGAGGATGAAGGGATGCATTCTGAAAAAGGTTCAAACCGTGCAGAATCCAATCACTTCGAATCTGTTTCACTTAAAAGAAAGAGTAGTAATGACAATTCCTCAAGTGATTGATTGATGCGCTTCAGACATGTCATGGTGCGGCTGGCAACCGTTGGCTAAAATTTTTTGTTGCCGTCGACTTTTACGGAGGGGGGAAAAAAGGAGAGCATTTAAGGTTAGTGAGAAAATCAATGGGGCCTAGAAAGTACGACAAGCGGTGTGGTTTTATTGAGAAAATTTTGGTTAAAATAATCAATATGAGCAAGTAATATAATACTGACTATATCGAGGGGTGGGCATAAACCGGTTTTGAATTCAGTTCTGTCCCTGAATCAAATCAAATCAAAATCAATTAGTTCATAAATATACGAACCGAATACAAACCCGATTATAGAATTGAAACAAATTATTTTGGTTCGGTATTGTAATTCAGTTCAGTTTGGTTTAGTTTAGTTTAGATTGAAAATTTTATTAATTAATTTTTATATGAGCTAAAATTTTAGACTTTTCACCTAAATATATTTTTTTTATTAATTCAATTTAATTTTTGCCACTACAATTCATAATTTATACAGAATATTAATGTAAAATAATTTTATAATAAATAATTTTTTTATTTATAGATAAAGAATATTTTTCTATTTTAAGCATTGAACCAATAAGTCATCTAGTTTGATTCTGTTCAAAATCAAACTAAATGAGAGCCACTCGATTCTTCAATCCCTAGCCATTTGGTTTTTTGCCTTAGAATTGAATTCAGTAATTTGTCAAATGTAAAAATACATCAACTAAGTTCTCAGAAAAGATGGAAATTATCACAAATGGTCTTACTTATGACTTAGACTTCTTGAACAACTCTTAGCCTTACCATAGAAACCTTGCTAAAGTATTTAGGTTACTAATAATCAACTTATACATTTGTCATAAGTTTATAATGACAAAATTGAAACAACTTATTCTAAATTACAACAATATTTAATAAAAATAAATAAATAAACAAAACTAAAACATATAAAGTTATAATTTGTTTAAAACGGATTTGCCACTTTTTTTTTTTAATGGTGCATGGACATATCAACTTCTCTCTTGTAGGATACAATGGATTTGAATAGCCTCAGTAGCACAACTTTACTATTCCAACAAACTTCAAACTAGTGTTCAAATTTTATTATACTGAAGGCTAAAGCTTGGATTTTGGTGTGATTTGCAAATGAAAATTGAACTCGATTTGGAATTCATAGAGAGAGTTTTTGTCCAAAAATTAAATTATTGACAAAAACTTAAATTATTAACTCTTGAATTTAAAACTTGAAATAAAATCTATAGCAAATGCGTTTATTTGCAACCTTTAATCAGTTGTAACATTAAGCAGGTTTGCCCTTGAAAAACAGCCATATCCGCCCTTTAATAGCACTTTACTCTCTACATGTTATGGTCAGTATTGATATATTATCTCTTTTTCATTCGTTTTTCTAAACCAATGGGCGCTCTCTTCTACCAAGCACCAATTCTGACCCTTTCTATAACTTATCATGAAGAGCTCATGAAGAAGATTTCGAATCATCCACGTAATTATATTTCTCAATATTCATCTCACCCAAAATTATCATTTAAAATATCCATTTTATGTTATTTTTTGTAACAAATTTATATGAGACCGGAAATGGTAGGACTAACTGTTAAATTCTTTTATCATTTGGCAGAGTAACGAGTCCCAAAGAATGGCCACCTAAGGGTTCCACCAAATTTAAAAAACCGATAGAACCACAACCTGCTGCTCTACCAAATGGTAGACTATCATTGTCTGCGCTTATCTCTTTTTTCTACGTAATTATGTAAGTTTTTCTCTATAGGTTTGATTATACGGGCAAGTTTAATTTTGCTTATGTTGCTAATTTTCTATTTCCCCCTAAAAATACTGTTTCGAAGTTCTTACAAATACACATCTTCATTCCGAATGTCACTAGGTTTTATCTCAATTTTGTAGTTTAGGCCCTCAAGTGCGCATTACTTTATTTCAGTAATTTTAAGACAATTATTCTAACAATAAAGGTCGAACATTAAAACTATAATATATATATATCTCTCTCTCGTGTAGCAACAGTGAGCACATTAAGGGGACCTAATGTTCATTCTTCCTAATAAAATACATAAATTTCTAGTTTCCTGCTTCCCTAAGTTTATCTGCACTAACGTAACCATATTCTTCAAGTTGAAATTTCTTTATTATATTTGAGACATAACTATAAAAGAGTAACATGAATTGCGCTAAATATGAAAATTTCAATATTATATACATTTTTTATATTTAATCTTAAATCTTAATACCAACCTAAAAGTACATGAAGCAATGATTTTCGACTTGATTCTTTGTATGTTTTGAGGAGTAAGTAATGATTTAATCATTTTTTTTGTTAATATTAATTCTTGAACAGCATATTCTTTCCCTAACTCGGATTATTTCAAACAACATAATAATTAATTCCAAAAAAATTCGTTATGTAATAGCCATAAATAAAATATTAAATTCGAGGAAACTGTTCTCTTACACGCAGAGACAAAGGGGCAAGAGAGAAAGAGATAGGGAAAGCTGTCTAATCAGAAGTTCCCTATATAGATAAGAAAGAGAGGTGAAAATAGATCAAATGATTGTGTCCAAATCCGTTAATGAACAGAACTAAATGTGTCAACAAGTTGATGAGATTAAAGGTAAAGACATGGGAATCTCGTGGCAAACAAATGCCTCCCTTTAAAATGTATCAGGGAGCTAGGAAGAGACAGTAATTAGATGAATAAAACAACAAGAAGAAGAAATACATCGGACCTAGGGTAAAGGCAAAGGCCCTGAAGCAAAGCACCTCGGGAGAGTCGAGTTACGCAAACAAAGTAAGGTTAGGAAACCAAGTGTCAAAATAGCTTTATTACTAAGTAAGGCAGTTAAGGAACCGTCCCATCATATATAAAGACACAAAACCCATCTCCCTCTTCTCCTAAATGAATATGATATTGACGTGTGATTTTAGCTTCTGTCGCCGTCAACTTTCCTTGTTTAACATTGCACCCACAAAAGATGGAATACACGGACAGGTGCTCTTCTCTTCACTATCTTTTCAATTCATTCAACTCCGTTGATTCGATATTGTGGACATGACCCCACGTAGTTTCTCTTTTAACTCATCTCGTTATCAATTCCTGCTAAATTTCACTGCAGCTCTTTGCAACATTTGGTTCAATATCGATCATGTAATATATATGTGAATCATGCATGCATGCCACATATAACTCAATTACTAATTGCATGCATGCATGTCGTCTTCTCAGTTTTGTTTTTTTTTCCACTTATTTGTTTTATATGAAAATTAAAATTAGCGGTGGCCGCAGCTAGCCGCTAGGGTTTCATGCTGCCTTGATCATATGAAGCTCGAGCATATGGGCTAGTCCAATTAGATAGTTTGTAAATATATTCTTGATTGTTTGACCTAAGCTTGTTGAAAAATTCATTTGCAAGTATTGGAATGAGGCATGTAGCTTTATCTGATTAGCAAAAGCTTGTAAATCTCAGAATATAAGGAGCGATTAATCTCAAGGATTCGCTCATGAGAGAAACTTTCTATGATTAATTTTTTCATTTCCTGCTGAAAATCACAGATTATAATTATAGAGCAAACCGATCGCTTAATGTAATTATTATTTTTTTGGTCCATGTACCTCTTTATTGCAAGAAACATTCAAGTGTAGCTTTACTTCAGCCCTCTAATCTCTTCTTTACCGTGAATGCTCTAGAAGCATTAATAGTACTTACCGTAAGTCTTACTAATGTTGCGAAAAAGGTTACAAATGAGATCTGATCAGAAATTAAGATATGGCGAAGTACAAAAAGTAATCATTCTTAGGTTCTAGTATTTACATTTTTTTAAATGCAGTTTAGTACTTTACAGTAGTGTTAAATGCATTTATAATGTTGTAAATTGTTGAAAAATTATTTTACAACTTTGTAAAAATATTTGAGACTGTTGTAAAACTGTAAACCCACAGTTTTAAAAAATACAGACACCCACAATAAAGAAGAACTCAGGACAATACATCTATATTCGAACCTCCTATTTAAGAGAGAACAAAAACAAAACATGAAATTAAAAAATAGAGAATCACCATGGAATTAAATGGATGTAGCAAAGCCAGCACCTAACATGTTAAATTGTTATATAGATGCCCATACGTAGAACGTATTATAATTTATTTGCATTAATGATGTACTTTTGTCGGTTCCAACCCAACAAATTTTTTAGCTCGAGGAACCATGAACCTATGAGCTGATCAGTGAATCAGTGATGGTACTTCGTTGCAAAGCTTAAAGTTTACTGTACTTTGTACTTTACCTTCATGTCCAATCCATCTTTGACATGTTCTCAAGGTCAGTAATGCGTCAGCCTCTCTAATGTGTCTGTCGTCTGTTGATGGGAACACATAACGTTGCTAAAATCACGCACTCAAACAATAAAACAGTGGTGATGTATAATTAGGTACCCGTCAAAGTGCTTGAATTTGATAAAAATTTTAACACTTTTGGAGGTATTTAATCGGTTGATCGCAAATCCTATGCAAAACTGTGTTAAGACGGTACAGCTACTAACACGGAGTGGTAATTAGGGTGGAGTTTTGAATCTTCCAAACATGCGGATCTGTGAAATTTCTCTTGTGTTTGAAAAATTGAATTTAGAATATATACAGCATAGCTCTCTCACTTCTTGATAATTAATATCTTTACAAACGAGCTGTATTTTTTCATTGTCTTTTCATCTATTACTCTTTATAAAATATGTTGTTTTAAGTGTTTAAAACGTGTTTTATAAAATTTTATACGGTGCACAGCCAAAGTTTCTGCTATTTCATTTTCTATTTTCTTCTATAAAAAACTCTAACCCGCCGAGGAACTTAGAGAGATATTTTATTAAACCAAAATTATAATTAGAAGAAATAATTAAAGGAGATCATATAGAAGCAGGCTATACGCCTTGTTCGTACTCAAAACCTAGTACATAAGTTGTGGGCTACTTCAAGTTTATAATTTTAGCATGGTAATATGATACGTGTGTGTGTGTGTGTGTGTGTGTGTGTGTGTGTGTGTGTGTGTGTGTGTGTGTGTATGTATATATGTATTGTCAAGTGGAAACTATGAAATATTTCAGCTTAATATTCTTTCTTTTTTTATCTGATCATTATTACATGGAAGGTATATATGATATTTTCACTTGTAAAGGTAGATGGATATTTTTGCTATCAAGCTAATCTTGGTGTTTTTGATTGACATATGGGATATTTATGTTATCAACCTGATCCCAATCTTTTTAAATGACTTTGTTATGTCAAAAAGTTTAAGTGAGCTCCCTAAGTTGCAATTGGTTGCAACTTAGCATTTACCAAAGTTTAAATATTCTTTGCTGTGTCAAAAAGTTTAGATATACTTTGTTGTATCAAAAAGTAGTGTGAACTCATTCATGAATTGAATGAGTAAATTAGACTCTAATATTATGTAGACGAATAATAATAAATGAACAAATCCAAGATAAATCAATAACAAAAACTTAGTTATTTAGACAAATTTTTAGTTCCTTTTTAAATAGCTTTGTTATGTTAAAAAGTTAAAGTGAACTCCCTAGTTGCAACTTAGCATTTGCCAAAGTTTAAATGTTCTTTGTTGCGTCAAAAAGTTTTCTTTGTTGCGTCAAAAAGTTTAAATATGCTTTGTTGTGTCAAAAAGTAATGTGAACTCATTCATGAGTTGAATGAGTAAATTAAACTCTAATATTATATAGATGAATAATGATAAATGAACAAATCAAAGACAAATCCATAACAAAAACTTAGGAATTTAGACAAATTTTTAGTTCCTTTTTTTCTTTTTTAAGAAAGAAGTGAAATCATTAAAGAAAAATTCATAATTTACTACAAGACAATTTTTTTTTGTCACGATTTTGTTTCTTTGTCATTAATCTATGTAGTAGAAACTCATGTGCTTAATTTATACGCAAACTCTAGTTGTGAGTTGAGGTTCTTAACTGGTGAAATGATATTTCCTAATCATCATATAACAATTAAAACTATCAAATTATATAACTATTTTTAGATAGGACGATTATAAATCCACAAGAAAGAAAAAAGTTGATGGTATTGGAGGAACTTTGTTGCCCACTTTTATCGTTATGATCTCATAGGATTGGGACAAGACCAGGTACAACATGGCAAAGAGTAAAAAGATAATATCGTGAGATTTTTACCAGTAAGTAGAGTCTGAGCATCAAAGCAAGCGCCAGTGCAAAATCAATTCAGCTCTGCAGAAAGAAAAAAAAAATGCAGCGCATGTACATATTGACTTCTATGGTAACCCTACATTTTTTTTTTAACGCCTAGTTAGCTACTCAGTTCACACACCTCTAATAATTTACTCTCTCACCACTTCTCGCGTCTTCTTTTCAATTATTATCTGAAACCCTAAAAGCTCTATCTTCTTTTTTTCTCAAAACTTAACCCTTTGCCGCTTGTAAAAAACTTAATTCTCTCTTCTTCTTTGAAAATGAATCTTGAAGACAACATCTCCACGGACCTTCAAGTTCCACAATCTGAGCATCTGTGCTATGTCCGCTGCAATTTTTGCAACACTGTTCTTGCGGTAGTTTCATGTTCACCCTTTTATTAAACTTACCCATTTGATAAATTTATGGCTATAGGAGTTCATGATGCATAAAACGATCCATTGGAAAAAGAAGGAAAGAACGAAGAAGCATGGTACACACACACATAGAGGAGAGGGCCGTGTTTATGCTTTGTGAATGTTGTTTTATTTTATTTTTGTGAACGTTGCTTTAATTTCCGCCTACTAATAAATAATCAAGGCTCGAAATTTCTAAAGAGTTGGAAAATTTATTTTAAGAGTGCTTACATAAAATATGTAAATAATGATTTTTTATATCTTTTTTTAAGAACATTTCTTCTTCTTCTTCTTCTTCTTTTTTTTTTTTTTTTAAAAGTTCATTATTAATTTTTTTAAAAAAATTTTGGATAGGTTGGGATTCCATGCAAACGGCTGCTGGACACAGTGACTGTGAAATGTGGTCACTGCAGTAACCTCTCCTTTCTCAGCACTAGGCCTCCACAACAAGGTCCATCTCAAATGAGTCTCAGATTTCAGGTATATGTCTGCAACTCCAAATGCTCCATTAAATTAAATTTTCAACGGAAAAATCAAATTAAAGACTGAATTATTTTATTAAACATATTGTAAAGAATATGGTACTTGCAACCCAACATTCATTTTTCCTTGTCAATGATATGAAAGCAACATTATCTTATATTGTTATATAACATTCATATTGTGTTCTTACAATCAATTTATATGCCGTTACCCATTTTGCATCATAGAACTAACTTTTATGAACCCATAAAGTAATATTTCTGGATCTTATAATAATGGAAGGTGTGTGCGTCTGCTCTTCTAGGAAAAGCAGAGCTTTTGCAATGACTTCAAATTGGGCAATGCCTCATCGTCGTCTTCATCAACTTCTAGCGAGCCATTGTCCCCAAAGGCCCCATTTGTCGTGAAACGTAGAAACCTTTTCTCGACAAGCATTATTCGTTGAATTTTTATTATTATTATCAATTGCTTACTTTTACATACAATTTCGTTTTCCTTTCTGTTCTTTTTTCCTTTTTTAATTTACTTTTTTGCAGCACCTGAGAAGAAACACAGGCTTCCATCAGCTTACAATCGATTCATGAAGTAAATCCAAGACTTTTTTCCCCCTTTAATCCACCGTTTGTGTTGTGACCTTTAATATGATATGACATAAAATAAAAATATAATTACAATATTTTTAGATACATTATACGTTATATTAATGCTTCTTTTAGCTTGTTAACTGTAATTGTCAGACTCAATCTCCTTAGATTTCCAACATTCTTGTTACTGTTACTACTTTACTTGATTTATATATAAACGTCGAGTTTATATCCATATATTTTCATTGAAAGGGAGGAGATTCAGCGCATTAAAGCCGCCAATCCGGAGATACCACACAGAGAAGCTTTTAGCACGGCGGCGAAAAACGTAAGTTCTACATTAATTTTCTGCTCACATGCATACAATATGGATTTTTCTTTCTAATGAAACCAGCAAGTAAATCAAGTATCAAATGCTTGTGCATGACTCTCTCTAAAAGACTAAGGCTAAAAAGCTTACCTAGTTCATGTTTATACTCTCCCTTCAAATAATGATGATTTATAATTTCTCTAATTTAAGTTGTTGGTTAATTATTCAGTGGGCAAGGTACATTCCGAATTCGCTAGCTGGGCCAAGTTCCGGGAGCAGCAGCCACGTAAGAGATCGACAACACTCTCTATTTTGGGGAAAAAAAATAAAATGGATGGGAAACTAAATATCAGCCTCTAAATTAATAACAACATTTACCTTTTATTCTTATTCGAATTCGGGTGACCACGAGGCCAAAGAGCATTTACGTGCAACCAGCTGAGCTTCGCCCAATGGGGCACCCTATCTATTTTGTTTGAAAACACAAAGTTCTCTATTAAGGTTACTTTAATTTTTGTGTCAGCTGCTTGAAGCATTGATGTATATTAGGGTTTTGATTTTATTGCAGGAATGAAGTAAATCCATGTCTCAAAGAGAAGCGCTGAGCCGACGGTGAATATTTTCAAAGAGCATGCACTTGAAGTTGAAAGATGATTGGTTCAGTTTGTTAATTTAGGCTTTCGTCTCATCAAAACTTTACCGTCTTTTACTACTTTATTATGTCTTGTTTTATTTGTTTGATGATGCTACTTGTTTCATGACAACTGTTGGAAGACAGTTGGAACCGCGCTATATTAATTGTTTGATGTTATGGACACGTATGGTACTCTACCTCCTGTCAATCGCTAGCTTTTAAATGAGATAACAACTTTCTTCTTCTTCCTTTTTTGTCTTTTTTCTTTTTTCTTTTTTCTTTTTAAACTATAAATAAGTATTAAGCTTATAATAACGATTCAAACAATTAATTATCATATATATATATATATATAAATAAAGGATCTCTTACTCTAATAAAGTCAGAAATGAATTAAAATATATAAAAAAATAAATGTATTAGAGTTTGTATTTTTTTATTTTTTAGTGTATTCTTAATTTTGTTAAAATTAGAGATCCTAATTAAAATTTTTATATTGTATTATGAAACAAATCTATTAAAATAACGGATTAGAAGTAGTTAGTGATGATCAACACCCTGCATCAATCACATCATGTTGCAATATATATATATATATATATATATGACCTTGTTAGACAGTAATCCATGCATTTAATTAAGCAGATTAAGTTAAACTGCATGAAATAAAAGTTCAAAAGCAGGGGGCTATATGTGTGTTTCCACTTAAAAATATGCCCTAAAAAAAGGAGATAACGCAAATTTGAAGGCCTAAACAAGGAAATTTAGACAGAATTCAGCGACCCTATTGACAAGGAAATGAGTTTATAAATTTCTCCCAGAGCATTGAAACGGTAAATTATCGACAAAAATCTGATACCATTATAAGCAAAATCTGCTCATGTACTCGAAGCACACCACAGTTCCTACTTCCCATTATTGATTTTGTCAATAGCCTGAAATGCTTCTCCTTTCCTGTAAAAGTCGACGGCTACAAAGTTAGCCCATCGGTTGCCAGACGCACCATAACATGTCTGCACCATATCAATCAATCCCTTCGAATTGTCGTTAGAACTCCTTAGCTTAAGTGGAATAGATGGAAAGTGATTTACAAGCACCAGAGATTTGGTTTTGTCATTAAGTGGCGCCGATTCTGCACGGTTCGAACACTTTCCAGAATGCATCCCTTCATCCCCATCTGCCGTTAATTATGAGTGAATAAATTAAATATATATTAAGAATAGCTAGCTATCAGCAATACATATTAATGTCTCTAATATCCATCGCATATGGCTAGCTAGCTAGCTAGCTACTTACAATGATTTTCGACCATGTAGTTCCACTGATATGCTATTCCTTCACTTTCTTGTTTCGATTTCTTTGAAGTGAAGACAACAAGCCTTTGATTGCTAGCCACCATGTCTTTAATCAGCGGCCAATCTTGCCCGTTTTGCGGCATTTTTGATACGGGAAACCAATACTTCATCAAACCGGTTTCATTGAAAACTTTGGTTAATCCTTTTGGTGTCTGAACATAGTCCTCTAAGAGTAATGTTACAATCTCAGATTTATTAGCTGACAAGAAGGCTTCTATTTCCTTAAAAACGTCTCTAGCAGGTCCCTTTGAAACACAGATTATGACATTAGATTTGATAAATATTGAGGTTGCTATATCTAGCGTGCATGCACGATCAAGAAATATACTGCTCAATAACTCACAAATGAAGTATAATCCTCGCAGTTTCCCTTGGAAGCGTGGCACAACCATATGTCATTTTTATAGTCATATGTGTCCAGCATTAAGGCTCGAACACCATGCTGCAAATTCAGAAGAGAAAAAATAAAAAATAAAAATTAGATCTAGCTAATTTGACCATAATTAACAAATTGGTGATATTCAAATACGCAATCATCAAACTAAATGGCCTCACATCAAGCTGTTGTGTGATTTTGTCCTCTTGATTTGTAATGGCAATACTAAAAAGTCCAGAATGGCGCCCTCCGCTAATTGCAAAAGAGTTATGAGTGGTCAAGAATGCATATTTATTGAAAGGCAAAGAGTCGTTCTGTCATGAATTAAAATTGGAAATAAAAAAAAAAACCATCACTAATAAACATAATTCAAAATTCAAATCAAGCATGGATGTTAGTAGAAGTTAGACAATGACCTTGGCAGTGGCGACAGCGCCGAAACAAACTACAGTTATAATTATTGACTGCAAATCCCTGAGAAACGCCATTGATGTTCAGGGGTCATAGGAAGATTGTTTTTCAGCCTTGGAAGGATTTCCTAGTAAATGAATTGGTACCTGAAAATGACAAGAAGGGCGTAGTGGTTAAATAATTTTGGGTATAGGCCTAAAAATGGAAAGGTTGATAATTGTTGTATTAAGATTGGATAATACAACGTGGATGGCAGTGTCACTTGGATTGTGTTGCCTTCAATAGAATTCCCCCAAAAAAAGAAAAAAAAATCCAGAGTCATATACTCATATTTAGCTTTGGTTCATAGTTGTTATTTTATCAAATTCATTGCTATGACCGAAATAATAGTAGTTTCTACCGAGATGGCAAATTTAAGAATGATGAAACTCAACCATTTAAAAATCGAAACGAAGTCGTGCAAGGGCGTAGTTGATCCAAAATTTCCAATCCACTTATTGCCTAACTCAAATGATTCAACTAATGGAGTTAGTAACTCATTTTATACAATTGACAAGCTTCTTTGAAAAATGAAAAATAAAATAAAATTTAGGGACTCAAATATTATTACCCCGATAAAAATGTAGATAAAAGATAAGCCTCTCATGCGTCAATTTCTTTGTGTGGAGCTTATTCAATTGAACATTACTTGATAATTGGCATCGCGTGAACAGCAGAAATCCAGAACTCAGTATCGACGGGGCCGTAATGGAAGAAAGAACAAACTAGAGAGGCACGTCATGAAAACCGAGATTTTTGGGGCAAAAAAGCAAATTTTAACCGAAGTAGGCTAAATTTCAAAAAATCCCTAATATTTCCCGGAATTAATTTTTTATCTCCTTTATTGTCGTCTATTTTTTTTTTATTTATATAGGATGGATTGGTTGATGTCCTTTTAACTGTTATTTATATATATTTAAAATTTTAGAATATTGTAGTTTGGAACTACATTAATTCTTCTTAAACAAGAATATCCTACGGAAACTGTTTCTTAATGAAAGATCGTATTGATTTGGCCACTACTAATATGTCTTATCTCTTATAATAATGTCCTATGTTCGGAGTGATTAATGTATTAAATCAAACGTGGTGGGGATGTTAATGTGGTCCATCTCTGTGTCCCATGCCATGCATTTTTATTATGCTCTTTAGTTCTTGACTTCTTTTATTCCAAAACCAATCTCTCTTGATTGCTTTATGAATAATTTTAGGCCTGCCCTGTCTTATCAATCTGTTTAAACAATGGTTTCTTTCATATACCGAACGGCCATTAACGTGTGTCACCAGACTCATCACTCACCAGTGATGTCTTTTATTATTATTATTATTATTATTTTTAAAAGATTATAAACTACACAAAAGTTGGCAGTTATGGGGCCACACACGTGCTAAAAAAAAAAAGCCAGTTTCATATTTAATGAGCAATTTTTAATTCTGTGGAACAACGTTAATTGAGATTCCCACGGGGATTCGCGGCTTCATTCCTAGTAACTTTTGTGATGGGTGTACCTTTTACAACTCACTGTCATTCTGGTTAACAAATGAACTGTGTTGGGTGTGGCTTTGCCCCGTGTGTGGGACAATAATATTTCACAAAAGCACCACCTCAGACACAAATCTTTAATTCTTGATTTGAAAAATTCAACGCAACCAATCCTAGTCAAAACTCCCACCGTTTTGGGATAGTTTATATAAAGTTAGTGACTGCTCAAGAAATTTGAGATAAGTTATTATGGCTCCAAGACCGAATGCTGTCCACAAACACTAATGCTGCATCATATTTAAAAAGTCCTAGTTGCTTAAGCATAACATCTGGGAAGAAAATAATTAATAGGTCTATAATTATTAAATGCAGAAGCTTCTAGACTCCTTTATCAACTTTGAAGGTGGCACATTCCCCTATGCCTTAATTTATCTTCTAACTTGTCCCTTCACTTCACAGCCTCCAACGTGATAGGCGAAGACGATGGAGTGGGTTTGTGGGGATAGAGAGTCGTTCAAAAACCAAAAGCTAAACGTGCCTGAACGATGTAATGGTTGTGCAATTGATTAATTGAATCGTTAACTCGGCAATAATATTATTCACAGTTAAAAGGGATGAAGAAGGTAAAAGGAGCAAACTCATATAACTTTACAGTCACAAAATCAACAGCCAAAAGTTATCAGATTATATAGTAGCTGTACTAACCAGCATGATACTTGGACAAAGATCAACGGGAGAAGGGTTAACCAAAGGAACAAACAGACTTTACAATAAGAAACATGGCACAGCTTTCTTCCTGTTATATATATACCTAATATAGAAAGGAATTTCCTATCAACTTTTATCTGCAGTTCTAATAGCCTTTCCAAAAGCACAAATGAAATTAGCCAATTTTTCTGATGCAGATCTCCTACTCCTTTTCCTTAACCTGCAGCAATAATAAATCTCTGTCATTCACGAGTTAACATACATAATACATTGTTTCTTTTACCGTACAATGAAAAATATCTTCAATGAAACAAAATAATATGCCATTAAAAAGATGATGAGTAGTTTCGCTTCACTGAAGAGAAGTTCCTAGAATTTTCTTTCCATCAAAGAGAATCTCTCTCTGATGAAAACACTCCAATATTCCAGAAAAAATAAATAAAACACCACATTTGATTTATGTTTTAGACTACCACAGGCACGTTTGCTTGCCAGCCTATTCATCCATTCACAAACACATCATACCTTAGGCCTGGAAAATGCTTCAATTCTCAAAGTCTGATAAAAAGGTATCAGCGATAGGGCTTCGAATTGTGATGCTTACATACCTTGATCCTTCTGCCCCTTTCGAGTGGGTTAGGAAACATCAAAGGTCATCGGTATGCTGCTTTGGTTGAATGGAATTCCTCTGTTGCTCCACCCTTTTAAGATGTGATGACAGTTGTATCAAATCAACAGTGAACCCTTGTTCAGGAGAATAACAGTTCTTGGCCTTAAAAAAATCTGACTCTTGAGAAACTTCATCTGTTTCGACTTTCAATTCAAAAGCATGACCGGCATTGGGAACCATTACGGACCGCATCTGAGCACCATCCATGGAGTTCATTCCAGATGCATAAAAGCCTTTTGTTTCATATTTTCCCAAAGGTGTTGTACCTGAAGTTTTGACAGGATTTTGACCAAGATTAAGATGAGTGCGACTTACTTGACTGATCAGGGGCCTACCCATTGGGATTCCTGATAAATGACTAGGCATTGACTGTGATTGAGCTGACAGAAGAGAGAGAGCACCACTGGAGTGTGAAATCTCAGATGAATCCTGGATGGTCAATGCTGTATCAAGAGGAATTGCAAGCCTATGTTGTTTCTTGTTGCCTTGATAGAGGGAAGATTTTGTTATCAGCTGCTCATTAGTGTTTGGTACTGCTGATTGAGGACTATAGGTGGGTCTCTCTGAAAATTTAATATGCTTAACAGGTTCATATCTTTCTGGAAATAGAATGCCACCAGGAAGCATGTCTGGGTACACGAAGGATGTTCCGTTTTGTAAAGAAGTCCAAGGAAGTTCGGAGCCTGCATGATGCATGATTATGAAAGAAAATTTTTGTTACAGAAGGAAACATCGAGTTATATATATATATATAACATGTTATTTCATACATTATTGAAGTAGGCCGATGAGCCATACAGGTCCCTTGAGCATAAGGATTTAGTTTGAAGTAGTTTAAGACCCTTATTTTCAAGCATGAAAGCAAATGATTACTAAAGTACGAGCAAGGTATAGATAGTTAAAAAGTTAGATCTTATTTCAAATTATAATTTACTTCATATATTTGAAATTGCATGAAGCCACTGCACAGGCGTGTGGTTAAGAAACCTATACGAGGGTGTCATGTGTGATATATACTTCTACTACCTTTGAAGTTGTTTCCACATCCTTCATATTCAACACTGATTTGGGTGTTTCAAGACAGTGGGTATTGCTTGATTTATGGTCTTTTCTCAAGACCATGATATTACTCAATTCTCAATTCTAATAACTGGATGCTTTAAAACCAATGAGTCACTTCTTCAGATAATATAGCTTTCTTTCATGCTTATTGTTACTGCTCCCAAGTATCTCACAATTATCTCTTGATTAAGAGACTCATACCATTCACCTAGACCAAAATTAAAGGCAACAAGATATTATTGTAACATAGAACCAAGCATACAATTGTTGGCACCATGATTTGACAAAAACACATGTTTTGCACCATAATATGGTCTTTACCAATCAGATTGATATAAAGTGGAATCTAGGGGACATATTGGCATCTTTTGAGATTCTTAATGATCTGTAAAGATGATAATGGTATAAACCATCTTAAAAAAGACCCTCATGGCTGATGATTTGGCAAATTCCTTTGTTTTGAACATGGAATATGGAAAATCCTAGGATAGAAAGTTTTCTTTTTATATGGCCGTAAAACTTGACCTAGTCAAAAAGCCCAGGAAAATAGGATAACTTATAAAAAGAGTGAGATTTCAGAATAATAGAAATTATCACGCTCTAATGACTAAGTACCACCCATACAAAAAGTCTGTCTACAGGACATTTATGAAAGTTTAATAGCCAATCATATAAATCTGTCATAATTAGTTTCAACATCTTGCAGTTTCACAAGGACTAGTTACTAAGAATAAAATGAATGTTTACAGCGCAGGATATAAACATTTATCAAATTTAATAAAAAAGAAGAAAAGTATCAGAAGAAAAATGAGAAACCTAGCAGAAGGAGTTACAGGCATAACAGATAGCACATGTTAACTGAGGCAAAAGAAAAATAAAATTTCTTTAGAGACTTTTAGTATGTGAATCTAAACATAGTCTCTCTAGATGTGAGGGAGACAAAGCTAATTTACTCCATTTCAATCATTCATAGATGAGTCATGTATTTTCTTAGTAGGTAAGAAAGCAAATATTATTCATACCTTGATACAACTGCAGCAGCTTACGTGATCTATCAGAATGGATATTAAATTGAGGCTTCCGTCTACGCTCATTGTGGCCTGCAAGGCGTCTACGACAACTGCGCTTACTATCATCAAATTCAGCCAGCAGATGAAACCTGATCAACCGAAAAAAAGAAAAAAAATTTACCCCAGTTCATAGCAACTACAAGAAATATGCAAATGTACTTAACAAAGGATGATGATTTTGCTATAACGTATGTACAAGGAAAATATCAAAAAAGCAAAGGAAAATATACAGACTTTAGCTTCATGTTACAACAAACTGGTAATACAACAAAGTAAACAAAACCTAGACCCGTTGGTAATCGAAAACTTGAACACAATTTTTAACAATTACACCGACTAAAATGAACACGAATCCGAAGACCTTGAAAGTTTTATATAAGTTGAAAACAAAATCATCAAATGAGGCTAAACTAGTTACGGTGAGCCAATAATAGAAATAATGTTCAAATAATAATAAGATCTTATGTAAAAAACTGCTTTGATATCTGTGACAGTATCACTATAATCAAAAGTGAATGCCAGAGGGAAGGTAATAAGAAAAAACTAACCTGCTACACTGCTGACAAAACCTTTGCTCATTGCCATTAACAATAACTTTGGGAGTCTTTGAATGAACATCACAAACTTTATGCCTTTTGTGATAATCCTTTGAGGAGCTAAGATCCTTGTTGCAGCCATAAACTTGGCAAAGGGGAGTTTGAGAGCATGAACTAGTCGTGCGAACCTTCTTTGCCATCAAAGATGGATGTGCAGAAGATGCAACCGACCTTTCCTTAAAAAGTTTACCACACTGCTCATCTCTGCCATCAACCAATCTTCCTAGCTTCAAATCAATAAGTGTTGAATCCTGACTAATAGACTCCATACAAGAACTCGAAATTTTTGACCCCGATTCCGGCCCACAAAATGAATTTGTAGTAACCATACAAGGAGTAGTTAACCTTTCGTTAGTATCACTACCAACTTCACCATTAGGTGTCCCCAAACTTGAGTTACTGTGACAAGGTTTTCTTGTCGAGTCAGTGAAACATAGATCCATAAATTCCATATTTTCAACATCATCACTATCTGAAAAAAGCTTATTGATATCAAAATTATAAGAGGGTTTACTTTCCCATGCCATCAATGTTTTTCTACTTCTTGAAAAAGAGTCAACAGATAAGTCCACCTCATCAGAATACAAAATGCCTTTCCCATCAGATCCATAGATCCAAGATTCCATCTTAAACCAGTATCAAAGTAGCTCAAAGTATGCAATATGAAAATGCCTATCAAAATTCACAAAACAGCAATCATCATTTCAATTCACAAGAAGTAACTATGAAGGAATAATGAAATCTCACAAGTTCATGCTTAGTATACATTAACTAGCAATAGCAGCAGCACATAAGAAATAACAAGTAATATTGATAAATTTGAATATGAGGTAGCTGATTCAATAGATTGAGTCCAGTTCAATCGAAATACAATAGCTTGATACCCAACATCAAAAACGGTGTTTGTAACCAATATGTGAAAAAACAAAAAGGAAAAGGGCTCTGTTTGGTTGCTGAGAAAATGATGAGAGAAAATGACAAACAAATGGATTTACTTTTTATATTGTGAGAAAGCAAAGAATCAACTCAAAAAATGTTTTGTCACAAACTTTATCATAGTCAAGCTAAGATTTGTTTTTCCGTTTTCTTACATCTAAATTGAATAGAAACTGGAATATTAACAGATTCAAACCTCTTTCCATTCATTAAATTAAGTTTTATCATTAACCAAACAGGACCAAATTAAAATATTCAAAAGGCATAACCATTAACACATTCAATGCTCAAAATAAAAGTTACCGACTTTACAAAATACAAAATTTCGACAACAACTTTCACTTTCCGAAGCCAAAGAAACAGAGCAAAGAAGCTTGAAACTCATAACTGTGCCCAAAAAAACTTTATTAAAGAAAATGAAAAAAGCAGGAATCTTTCAAAGATTAAAACAATAAAACTATCCACATATGATTAATAAAAAATATATATACAGGAGTAATTTATGAGCAGTGGCAGTATACTAATTTTTTTTCCCACTAGTTTCCTTTACTTCCCCAGAAACCACTTGCAGTAAAAAAAGAAAAGCCTAAGAATAATAATAAAAATGGAGGAGCGTTCTTTCATTATTTGTTTTCTTACCAGAGCAAAGGCAAATAAACAAGAACAGTGAAAGCCAAAAGCCAGAGAGAGCGAGAGAGCCTGTTGAGTTCTTTCTCTTTTGGAATTTTTTTTTTTTTTTTTTTCAGGGGAGTTTTGAAGAGGTCGAAGGAGATACACTGATGGGAGTCAACATGATTTCTACTTCACTAGCGTCGCTCAAATTAAAGGCATGTCTCCGGTCCAGGTCTTTTTTGTAGCTAATTTTTGACGTTGTGAAATTCCACTTTTGGACATGACACAAGTTTGATAGTGATTGGTGGTTCTACTGTTCTGGTAATTAACGGTTAACGTGATTAATTGTTTGGGGACGTGGATGTTTGCCCCCGCCCCCCTTCCTTCCTTCTCTTTCTTTCTCCTTTATATGTTAATATTAATGTTTTGTGTTATAATCATTAACTGAACTACTCACTGATCCAGACTTATTAATATTATGCAATAAATTATCCAAGTAAATTGGGGAGATTGTGATAAATGGCATATCATAAGGAGAGATATATTAAACTACAAAACTCGGGTGATTTTATTATAAATTTTTTTCTTTTAATGAATGACAAGACCCCTTGTTGCCACGTGTATATCTAGGTGGGGGACCATGTGTCAAACAAAAATGGAAAGGGCAAATGCAAATGGAAATGAAAGTGGGTGGGAGTGAGTGAACGAAACCTGCAGAGCTGCTGGTGGCACACATGGCATGCTAGTGCTGCAGCTGCGGCTCGAATTTGTCTGTATGAGTATGACTCTGACACCCCAGCTTCCTTTTCTTTTTCAAAATAACCACTGCCTGAATCAATGCCAACTAGAGGCTAGCCAGCCTAGCCTTCTGCCCTTGCCCTTTGCCCTCTGCCCTTGCCACGGCCAAAAGTTGCCCATTATGATTTTTATTCTGCAGCTGCTGATCATCAATTCAAAAGGCTCCTAATCGAACAAGGTGTGAACAACAAAACACATGACAATTGTACAGTTGTACTCTCTCTCTCTCTCTCTCTCTCTCTCTATAATGCAATTTGCATTTGTTTTGGAGTTCCACTGCATCACTTAAAAATCCATCATTAGTTGACAATTAAGCTCCGATTCATTACTCTCACTTGTAAGCCAAGAAACCATACACACGCTTCCAATCATGAGTTAGGCGCAGACATAATTCTAAACAGAGTTTTAGAAGACTCAAATGATGCCCATGTAGCTTGCTACAAATCAGCTCTTCCCATTAACAAAATTGGGCATGCGCATGGTTTTTAGAAATTGAGCACAGGTGCATATGCTGCTAACAGCTTATTCAACATCATTCATTCCTATAGTTAATCAATATAGGCAACATTTTAGTCATTTGTTTTTGTTAAATACAATGAGAAATCAATGTCTTGGTGATAAAAGAAGGTAACTAAGAAGGGCAAGATGGAATTTCTCGGCTGGGGATATACATCGTTACATACCGCAAAAAGCAAAAGCAAGAAAAGAGACGCCTGAACCCATTTTTGTACATGTGCCTTTTTTTTATGCCTAGCTATTCAGATACCACAACACCACACACACCATTGGCGTAATTGACTGTCCTTATCCACCATCAGTCAGACACTCTTATCTCTTTGGGCTCCGAATTGAAATTCAAATGATCATGCGAGTACGAAGCTGCGAATTGCTTTATCTTTAACGGCCACGGGCCACTATCACAAGTGCTATTTTTGTTGGCTGGTGTGTGCAATCAGAGAGATCAAAGAGAATCTCAGCTCTGATTTTCATTTTTTTTTTCCTTTTTCTCGGGTTTGTTTCTTTGTGATTTAATTTGGTGATTGTATATACAGCGTTGCCTCGCAACTTTTTATGCTGTATTTAGTGATCGTTATTCATGTAACATGCGCAAGCTTGAAAGAAGATATTAATCACTTATTTATATATTCCGCACATGCCATACAAAATAGACCATCAAATTCATTGATAAGTCACTAATACCAAAGGTATCGCCTCTTCCCCATCAGTCAGAAACACGTGTCACGTGAAGCAGTCGGGCGGGTTGAATCCCAGCAAAATTGCAGCCAATTTGGGCCAATTGGCAGCAAGTGTGCGCGAGAGGGGGGCCAGAACTGTGTTGTTTATCTCTGTGTTGGCCGGTTTTGCTGCATCAACCTGAAAGCTACAAAAGCGGATGCAGACATTAGACGTTAGTCACGATACAGACGTGCTGTTTGGCCATTTTAGGTTTGATTTTATGTTTTCGGGGGGCCACAAATATTGAGAGCAAGATGTGCGAAAAGTTAATGACAGCTATGTTGATTGTGAACGTTTTACACCGATTCTTATTCACATCGCTTTTTAGCTTTAATTAATTCCTATTCTGATGCGTTTCTTTACTCATGGAGTTTAATTTTACGTGTATACATATATCCCAAATAATATCTATCTTGATCAACAATGAATTCCAGTGATTGTTATTACACGCATATACAAGGAACTTAGAGTGACTAAGTGCAGGGCTGGATGGAACCAGAAATTTTAATTCTACTTCTGAAATATGTAAATGAAGTTCCTTATTTTTTCTCAAAGAAATATCCGCCCTGGGTACCGGCTATTATTCAATTTGATATTGTGGCGGTGGGGGGGGGGTTGGGGGGAAGGTATCGAGTATCAATCAATTCGGCCCAGGACCCATTCTCAAACTCAAATCAGGTCCAATCTAATTTGTTATGGTATTGGATCAAAACGACCGCCAGACCAAAAAGCTTCTGTAAAGATTGCCTCTGTGTTTATTATCTTGCTTGGGCGAAAAAGCTAGGGCCGACCAAATTGGTATATTGTTTCTGACTACACCCCATAAATATTGAAGACTGACAGATTCAGAGTGCTAGAAAACATCTTTTGGAACGTATCGACCCAAACAACAAATTAATCTCTCTCTAAAGCTCACGTAGTTAGAGGGTGAGCAATGACGTTACAAAACCTAAGGGTATATATTGAACTCTAAAATTATCAAAATCGTTCATTTGATCTTGAATTTTAGATACCATCCAATAGACTTTGATTCCGTTGTCTTTCCTGTTGTTTACTAGATCAGAGACACCTCGAGAATCAATTTCCATAACAATTGAAGATACACCTGCACTTTTCGCAACCTGCAACCCCCATTCTCCTGCCTCAAACTCTGGAAAAATCACGTCTTCACGAAACTTTGATGTCTTTACTACAACCACTGGATAGATCCCATCATAATCTCTCACAGCAACGCATGTGAGTTTACTTTCCGCAAATCAAAATGGACAGTAATCGTAACGGGAAATGTGAATATGAATAAGTTATTTATTTGAGTTGTAAAAAAAAATTAAAAATTAAAATTAATAATGTTTCAATTAACATAGATCTTATATTCATAATGAGTTGTTACAAGCTATAAAAATGCTCTAGTTAAGATTATATACTTTTTACTTACAAAATAAATAAGTAAATATTTTTAAAGGACTTTATGCGAATTCATACTAATATTTGAGCATATTGTAATTACTTTTAAGTGAACGACTTCTTCTTCTCTTCCCTATTATTATTGTTGTTGTTGTTGTTGCTAAGATTATTTTTACCATAACAACTAATTAGGGATGATAGTTTTTCTTATTGGGATTGAATCTTGTGGGATCTCATCCCATTTGGAATGGAATTGAGATATATTTTTACATCCCAAATTAAAGTGAATGAGATAAGGATAAAAAAATAAATCATACCTTTATATGAGGATGAGCAGAAGAATAAGTATAAAATCCTATCTTATCTTAAATATTTATTAATAATATATTTTTAAAATTATTCTAAATTTTTAATTATTTTATAAGTTTAACTTAAGTAATGTTCAAAATTGAAACTTAAAGGATAAATTTAAATACTAAAAATAATATAATTAAAAAGTGAAGTGTCAACCAAAAGTCAAAATTAAAATTAATTTTTTATTTTTTTATGGTCAAAACATAAGTTGATTAATATCTAAATATATAGCTTTTGAAGTGTAAATCTTAATACTAATCAAAGCAAACATGCAATTAAAAAATATTAGCATAAAATTGTATTTGAACATACATGTATGTAGTCAAAATAAAACTATTATTTGATTATACGTTGTATTTATTAAAGATTTTTATTATATTGAATTATGATATCTTTAAAAGAAAAAATAAAAATATTTATTTATTTACATTCGAGACTATTCAAAATGGAACAGGATGAGATATTTAATAAGACAGAACTAAAAAAATTTTGTCCCTAAAAAATAAATAAATAAAGGGATGAGACATAATTTTTTTTTATTTAACTTGTATAGAAGGACAAGATTGAGATTGATAAATCCCATCTCATCTCGTCTTATTGTCAATTCTGCAGTTAATAGTATTATTATATATATTATTATTGTTATCAATACTAGTGTAGCTAATTATAATAACCATAATTATTTCGATTACAAATATTATAACGGTAACTATTATTATTTAATTTTGTAGTAGAACATGATAAAAATTTTAGAAATTAAGGGAGTGCAAAATTGCTAGCCCAAGGAAGGAGGATCTAATTCTCAACTCGATTTCGAAATGAGTTTTTCATTTAATGGGGTAGACTCTAGTAATTTCATTTCTATTCCCAAACGCGAAATTAAAAAATAAAAAAAAAACAACCGAATCATTCTCATCCCTTCATTCCAATGTTCGAATTTTATAAATAATCATACCACCAATGTCTTTGGTTTTCCTTGTACCGCTATTCTTAATTTTGTTTTCGAAACCTTAGTTTACTAAGAATTTTAAGTATCAAATGATAATAGACATGGATTCCAGAAAAACTGAAACTGTAAGGCAGTAAAATTTAACTAAGAGGCATCAATTATGATGGAACTGCAAGAGCTAGAATTAACTTGGTAAACGCACCATAATCTCAACTTTTAATATGAGCAAGCTAACTAGCTAGAATTAACCTGGTGATTTGATTACCTTATAATCATATTAATTAGATCAATTTTGGTGAATGCAATTGATGGGTGAAGTTAGATTTCTAACAAAATTAGGTGGTTTGGTGGGTTATATCTATCGTTTAACAAAAGAAAGCGAAGATGTGATTGTTTTTCTATGTGAAAAAGAAAAGCTCCCAGCAATTTATCCTCTTTTACAAAGATTCTTGATTGCATTGAATTAAAATAATAACATGTTAGGGCCCTCCACTAACTTTTGATTTGAATGTTAACATGCTTTGCTTTGCTTTCTTGGTGTGCCCCATTTGTTCTCATTAGCGTGTGTCATGCCGTCTTATGGGCTTTCTGGCCTATTGCCCCCAATGCATCATTTTTGCGTATCATTCTTTCAAAAGCCTATCCTTAGCTTTCATCATCATGCTCCTCCCAACTTTAACTTTATACGCATGTTTAGAGTTTACTCCAGGAGAGAAAGAGAGAAAAATACAAACACACTCTCAGCTAATTTATGGCTCCATCAATGATCCACTTAAGCAGGCAAATTATCAATACGTTTGTTGATAATTAATCTAATAGATAACGTGATTCGTACGTGTTTTATGGCGAAACGATATGATAGTATTATCTGATATTATTTGATTAATTCACAATCTCTTTCATGGGTGATGGAACCATCAAAATTCTTATGTTAAAATCTTTCCACCATATACCCACTAAATTGAATTTGTCAAGGGGTGTGTCGATTTTAAAGGATAAATGATCAAGGCCGGCTCTTTATGAGACCTGGGGGCTAATGCTGCCAAAAATAAGAAAGAAATCTTCACATGTGACTTATTTCAGACATGATTAATTCTAATTCCATCTTCCTATTAGATTTTGCCTTTTCCCTCACTTAATCATAGATCTTAGAAAGCTGGACCATTATCTATGCCTAGTTAATAGATCCATAGTTTAATTTGCTTCTTTTTTTTCTTTGTCTAGATCTTGTATCTAATGTTGATAAAATATAATATTTTTATTATTAAGGTTTCCTTTTTGCCTTAACTAAGTTTCTTTATTCATAAAACTTCAAAAGTTGCCATTATTTGTCCCAAATTTCCCTTTAATTAAAGGAATCTAATATGTGTTGTCCCCAGTGCCGATCGAAAACCAATTTAGCCTTCTTCCCTTTCGATCTTGATCTTTTGACAAGACAGCAGAGTATTACAATACACACACACACACACACACACACCCAGAGCAAACGACAATTATAGTTATGAGTTTGGCTGAAAAATAGTTGCAACATCAACTCACGATGCTCCCTTTTAACTGAGTGTAGCTTTTCGTCTAGCTCCCATACTGATTCTACTCTTCTGAACGTCTAACCCTGCCTTCTCCTATCCTCGCATGCAGTCGTAACATCTCGTCTACATGCATGAAGTTGAAATAAGTAAATAAATTATGTCCAAGCTATAAATACACTATAAATAAAAGTTCTTTGCGTGTGTATATATCATGGATGATGTACTTATTTTATGGTGAGTGACACTCTTATATGCTGCAATTTAAGTAATTTGCTGCTTTAATACTAATCACAAAAAATTATAAAATTATATTAGATGTTCATATACTCCCATATGGTAGATCCCTCATTTTAATAAGATCATGAGTAATATAAAAGCAGAAAAATATCATTTCAATAATTGAGGTTTACTACACACAAAAAATCAAAACTATAATTGAAACGATGAGTGGATAATTTTGGAATCTCGATTGGTGAATAATCTCGAAAACATTGAAGCCGGCATACATTACCCATCTAGTGACATACACATACCATTAAAATTCACGTTAGAAATGTTAGGTTGCTGAATCGGAATTCTATTTCTTCGAAAAAATAAGAAAAAAATGGAGGAAACAAGATATGTGGTTACATGAATCACACGTGCAATAGAAATTGATGAATTATTGCCCCTTGTCCAAAGTCAAAAGATTGAAAGATACGAGTTCGCATGCTGTGATCATGTTATGTATTTTATCTCCATTGATTTAGTGGAAAATCTCTTTTCAATGGCACAATCTCGAATCGGTCACAACAATGGTGGACATTTAACTTTGTCCTTGCACTCCAGGAGCAAAAAGTAAAGACAAGCAAACATTCCAAACTGTACACACAGAGGGGGGAAAAGCATTGAAAGAACTTTCAAAGAAGCTATAGCAAAATCTAAGACATATCAGTTTCTTCTCACAGCTTCTAATAGTAAATAATGAAAACAAAGAAATTAAATTAAATTAAAACCATAAACAACATGGAAAATGTACACAGTTCACATAGCGCCGTTGGAAATTGGTGGTCCTCTCTTGATGCTATCCATATGAGTAGTCTCATACACGGGCAACCCACTTGAGTAAATACCCAAGTCATAGTTTTGTAACTCAAAGAGGTCTGAGCTTGAATCACTGTCAGCCCCATCATCAACTTCATCGAATTTTCGAAATTCTTTCTCCTCAGATGAATACTGATCAACCCGATTCCTAGTCTTGTGCTTCTCTGAGTTTGTGTTATTATTGAACTTGAAATTATCACGATGATCCAATATTGTTGTTACCTCATTATTTTGTAATAAGGCTGTTGTAGGTTTCAGTACTACTTGTCCTCCAATATTATGCTTTGACAACGACAAAGACTCCACTTGATGCTTGTGATCCGAGAAGCTTCTAAAATCTTTGTAACTCTTTGTGGGTGTGTATGCATAAGCAGGAGGTGTCCTAAAACCTGAACTTGAAGAAGAGTACAATGACTTTGATGAAGAATCAGTAGTAGTGCTTGAGCTTCGAAAATGGCTGATGCTGCTCCTTCTCTTTCTCCTTCCCCCAGGGCTCTCTTCTTCATCTTTCAGAGACTGAGTCGTTGACTTTGACTTCTTTTTCTTTGAACCTGATTGGCTGAACAGAGAGTTCAAGAAGCTTGCAAGTCTTCCTCCTGGCGAGCTCGGTTGCTTGTATTTCTTCTCTTTCATTTCCTTTTCAATAGTGTTAAGTGATTGTTTCTGGTAGCTAATTGCATTATTAGCATGATGTTGAGGAAATTGTTGTAAAACTGAGTCTCTCAACGGCACATCCAAGCTGATTCTGCCACCTCTCCAGGCCTGCCTGTGATCTTCTCTCAGGATCTTTTGAGAAAATGCAGCGGCTGCAGCTTCATTGCATCCTGAGAAATATCGGGCAGCTTCAAAAACATCAAGCTCACCAGAATCATTCCTGTGATGGAATGATTTCTTGTAAATTTTGTCTGTGTCTGAAAGTGTCAAAGACATGGCTGATGAATTAAACTTAGAAAGTTGTGTTTGGAAGTTATGTCACTGAGTGTGGGAAAATAAAAGGAGGAATTTGTGAGATTGTAGAGGGAATTGAGATTGGACTCTGAAATGATTGAGAGTAGTGGGAGGGTGGCTTTATAATAATCAACAGCACTGTCAATAATAATATTTTATGATGATGATTGTTTTTGGAGAGCCCCCACTTGACGTGAATTTGTGCTTTTGTTATAGAAGTGAAGTGGGATTCCATTGCAACTAGCTTTTATCCTCCTCATGCTGTCAAAACAAGAGGTCATGCTGGGGGCTGTCAATTGTGGGGAGCAAAGAGCTGTGTTTTCTTGGATTCTAGGATTTCAACTAGATTTAGCGGAATTGGCTTTCAAGTAGATGTTGGCCATGGGGCTATGTTGAGAAGAATCGTAATACTTTGCATATAAAGTAATAAGGATACAAATAGTATCTTCCTGTACCTATTATTCACTTAATAATTTCACCAAATAATGCTAGTACATTTGTAAATTTGGTTAAATATTAAGTTAGTTTGTATCTCAACTAACGTGACAACGTATGTGTGTGTATACAGACACAATGTTAAGCTATGAGTTACTTTTTAATGTACTATAAAGTTGTGTAGTTTAATAATATTAAAATCTAACTCTCTTAAACCGCATAACTTAAAAACCTATTCTCATTAAAAAAAAAAAAAAGAAGATGTCCGCACTAAAAAAAGACCGTGCACATGCGCGCGTTTTATCAAATCACACATGAATAATAAAATAATACAATTAATTGTTATTGTACATATGGTAATTATTTATAAGTGCAACATCAATTAAAAAGTAAATTTTAAATCTTAACTTAGTGAACAAAGGGCTATCAAATGTTATGAGAGTCTAATAACGCCTATCAATAAATAACCTATCGTATGTTACATTAATTGATATACAACTCTATATGTATAACCATGTTATTCCTATGTGATTCTACAAATTACTTTACATGTATATCAGGAATGTATGGATTGGTAGATCCCACCCTTTCTTTTTCGGAGCTTGGAAGTCACTCTTTAATAAATTGGAAACTTTAGTTAGATGAAAGATAATCTGTTTGCCTAGATATCTTTGACCGTCATAAATCAACTCTGGCCCAGAAAAATTTGAATGCCTCCTCTTTAGGGAAGTTCTGGGGTTCGATTTCTATGAATTGTGATAGTAACTTGCGGACTGGACTCAATGTCCATGGCCGGGCTAATTGTGCAGAGAAGATAAAATTCCTTGGCCTAATTCTCTTGCTTGTTCACTTGGGAGCTTGAACGCCCCCTTTCCCACATGATCCCCTTTTTGGACACACCTCAAACATCAAAGATAGAGATTGTTTTACATGAAAAGAGATAGTGGAATGTGACATAATAATCCACACTTCCAACCGTTGGGAATAAAATTGATGAATCTTTATAGAATATATTAACACAAATAAATCACCATTGATTACAACACTTTCAAATCTTAGGAATGTTTGAAACTATTTTTGAAAGGTTCAAAAGTAATTTTAAAAAATTAAAAATTAATTTTTGTGTTTGATAAATTTTTTAAAAAATTATCTGTGATAAAATCACCTCATTCTCCAATAGGTTTTGAGAAGGAAGGAAGTAATATTTTTTTAATATCAGATTTTGAGAATCAAGTTTTTACTTAATACAATTACATATACATATACATATATGTTATAGAAATTCATAATTACCTTTATTACTTAAGAAATAAAATAATTAATTTTAAGGGATGATTATTATTATTATTATTATTATTATTATTATTATTACTACTACTAATTATATTGATAGAACAAAATAAAAAATAAAATTGATAATATAAAATAATTATGTTAGTCATCAATTATTATATACATATAATAAAAAATATTTTCATACATGTTTATAAGTGTATAAATAAATTGTAAAAATATTTTTATACTTGTTTATAAATGTATAAATAAATTTTATTGAACACTATATCCTATTCAGTTATATATATTCTCACAGCAGTTTAATAGTAAGATTCACCAAATATATATAGCTACTTTCTAAAATTTACAATACTTTTTAAAATAAATTATATCAAATATTTAACTGATTCTCTTTATAATTAATTACTTCTACAACACAACTAATGACAATCATTTTAAAAACCATACCATAACCAAACTAGCTTTTTAATCTTCAAATGAGCCTTAAATAGAGACTAGACAACCATCATTTTTCTTCCTAAGTTGATTTCTAATCAATACCAATACAATCAATTAATTTTGGATGTTGTGAAGTCATTTCATCTAAAAACTTAAATTGATAGGTACATACTCAACAAATTGGTATTAAAGATAAATCTCAATATTCTTCTAAAGAGAGATGTAAAATTGAACTAGAGAATTCGACTCAAATATCATTTATGTGAAATCACTTATACATAAATATTTTTGATAAATTATAACAGCTAACTTGCAACCAATACAAAATACATTGAAAGACAGCTTTACATCAATTTAACGAGAAAAAAAATCCAAGGTTATACTTATACGTATTAGCTGCCAAGCCATCAATTTGTGGACCACATAGAAGATATATAAACGATAAGTATGTATGCGATATGAAATCTCTTCGAGAAAAAGAAATCCACAGTCTATTCGGTGAAGTCCCCACTGAAAGAGAAAAAGGAAAACGAACAACAAAATGGTGGGAGCGTGAGCTTTGAAGTGTTGAAAGAAAGAGATTAAAATATGAAGTGTAAACCGGTTTCTACTTTTGAGATATTGGGTTACTCAAGAGATTTGGCCCAGTAATCACACAAATCCCATCCCTCGATGTTGGGGAAGGTGGTCTCATTTTATCGTGGCGTGCGTGTGGGCACGAGCACACGTGCATGGGATAACATTGCATGGCAACTCAAAAGGATGCACACGTGACTTGCGCGATGTCATTTGTCGGAGATTCAAAATTGTGTATATCCACTAACTTTATCATCATCGAACAGAACATGATCAAATCGCATTTGGCCAATTAAGCTAGATGATGATCATGACAAGAGATTATAAATAATAATAATAATAATAATAAAAATCATTAAGATCCGTCATATTGTTGAAAATCCAATGAAATGGTCCCTGCCGTATTTTGTTCACCTTTTCTCTCGTTACAACCACGAAGGTGCACAACAACTTCAGTTCACCAGTCAGCCGTTGAGTTCCATGACTTTTCGTTGTCACCTCCTCAATCTAACTGATTGTCTCGTGAAGGCTGAGCTGGGGGTTAGTAAAATGAATTTACTAATAGAATCCTTATTGAATGCTAAATGAATTGGGTCAAAATTCGATAGGTTTAAATTTTTTTTGTTTATTGAACCAATCTTAATCTTAAAATTCAAATTCTTGTGTATTAAATGTACGAATACCTATTTATTTATTTAACATATCTAATAAATAAATTGAATCAAATTGAGATTTGTTTAAATTCATTCAACTAAAATTATCATATTATCTATCAAATAGTAATTAATACATGACAAAATCAAGCAAAATAAACTATCATAAATTTATCATCCTAACAATATTTAAAGTTTTAAACATCTTAACTCCAAAGTTCCAAACTTCAAATTTCAAATCCATTAAAAATATAAATCATAAGAATTAGAATCCTCAGTATAAATATTTTAAAACCGAAGAGACTTTTCTATATGATTTCATATTTTTACTGCATTGTTCAATAAATGAATTTTGAATAGATAAACCAATTTTGGAGCTTAAACCATTCTTCAGTTAATTTATTTAGCCAATTGAATTAAATTTAACCTATTTATTAAGCGAATCAATTTTTTTTTTTAAAATCTAAATCCATAAAATTGATACCAAATCTGAATCTGACCGATATAACCACACCTAAATTTTGAGCAACTTTACCTAGTCGTATCAACTAAAATATAAAGAAACAGATATATGATAGATATATGATAGAGATTTTTTGAATAATTTTTAAAAATATATAGATTGAATGAATAATGAGATCGATTATAAGGATTAAAACAGTAATGCTGACCCTCATCTTTTGATAATAACACATTGTTTTCTGCTGACAATGCTAGGTGAACAATCACCCGATCACCAATTGAGGATAATACTTAAAAATTTCACAGGCACTGTCATTAGCCATCCAGGCTTCTAATAATTCTAAAATTGAGTCAATCGGTTTGGGTGGTGAATTTGATCGACCTTTTTAACAAAATATTGATCAGTATATGATTAGAAAGAAGCATTCCTTTTACAAGGTCTTCGTTGTAGCTCAATCTAATACGGGCCAAGTAAACTACAAGCCACAAATTGGAATGTATAAAGAAGGGAGCAATCTGATAGGATAAAGGAACCAAGTGCCTGAGATCTGAGGGTCATGAAGGACCTACAGCATAGAAAGGTAACCATATGAATTAGAATGAGGCCTGCTAGGCAGCTGTTTAAGATCAGAATAATGGCATGTCAAATGGCCGTAGAACACTTGTCGTGACTGGGGCTAGCCAATGGTTTCATCCCCTCTAGCCAAATTCCCTGTCATCTTGGATTGATACGTGTTCGACGTTTTGTTCTTTTCTTTTATTATCCACCATGCATTCAAAAAGTAACCTTGCATGGCCATTGTTTTTCGATCAGTCATCAGTCCCATCGTTGTGTTCCAGGTCTTGTACCTTTTCACTAACATTTTGCCACAATATTTTCTGAGAAGTTGGAACTTGTGAACTCGCTAGGTACCCCAGTTTTTGTATCACTACTTCAAATAGATCGAAAACGCAAAATTGTACAGCGCTCGATTTGATAATTAATGAGAGCGTGAAAGTTGAATTCAAACGTTAAACTCAGCTCTAGTAAATTTATTAGGTTCCAACATCACAAGCAACTTTGTGCAGATGGCAATTTCACTTCCTCGAAGCCACAAACAAACAATGAAGTGTTATTTGGTTGGGAGAAGAGAATAAAGAAAAGATAAATAATTTTTTTAATTTTTATTTATATTATTTAATTGGATAAAGTATATAATAATTTAATTTTTTATTAAAATTTAATATCTATTATAATGTAGAATTTTAATTCCACACTAAGGAGGGAAGAATTTAAATTCCTCTTATATTGAAAATCAAAGCTTCTAAAATTACCCTTCAACTTTTTAACTAGTTTAATGTCATTAATAATTATTATTTATAATTTTATTTTATCAACTTAATATTATAAATAATTTTATATTAATTAAATTTAATGAATGATTTAAGAAACTTAACAAAATAAATAAATTTATTCATTTATTTCTTTAATATAAAAATATAGAAATATAAATTAACGATTGCCAGAACTTCACGGGACATCTGCTAGACCATTGACAAAACTTTATTAGGATGTCATTGGAACTCCGCTAAACCACTGTTAATACACACACACACACTTTATTACTAATATAGGTAGTTTAGTGTTTGAGGCAAAGGATAAATTTGTCCAAAAAAAGTTTTTAATTCATTTTCCTATCAAATTTATGTCAAACTAAATAATAAAATTTAATTTTATTATTTTCCTCCACTCCCTTCTCCCCCCTTCCTCTCCATTCTACTTTTTTTTCTCTCCTCTCCTGTTTTCAAACCAAACATGCTTTAAGGGTAGTTTTCTCCTTATGCTATGTTTATTTATTGGAGTGAGAATGGAAAAAATATATATTACTCATACTCTAATATTTACTTATATATTTTGAGGAAGAATTGAGAGTCGCACTCCATGAGCCCTATCTAATTTTGGAGTAGAAAGTGAGATTCTAACTTCCATGGGCTAGGTGGAGTGGAAATCTACTCTCACTTCTTTCTTTTTTGTATCATTCTTTTATTAAATTTAATATAATTATATTTAATAAAATAAATAATATCATATTTATTTAAATAATAGTATTATATTATTTGTAATTTATATTTTTTAAAAAATAATAAATTCAACCTATTTAAATATAATATTACTACATTTAGTTAAAAATATAATTTTTATTGATTCTAAGTTAAAATTATTTAAAAATAATATAATTTTATTCATAGAGAATTAATAATATTTCAATATACTATCTTTTTTTAAAATATAATGTTATTATATTTATCTAAAAATAATAGTATTATATTTATTTAATATTAATAAATAGTTTATCTAAGAAAATATTAATTTAGTACTATATTACTAATAATAATGTTTCATTTGTATTGCTTTTATCAATAATTTTTAATTTACATAATTAAGAATATTAATAATTATTATTAATTTACAAATATAATAAACTAGAATAAAAATATTTTATTTTTCAAATAGCTTTTAATTTTATAATTAAAAATTATCATTTTTTTAATAAGGGTGAAATTATAATTTTTTATCTATAATTTTTTAAATAAGGGTGAAACTATAATTTGAAATTATTTACTCCTAATCTAAGATAAAGTAAATATATAAATTAGATTCTGATTTCAATTTCATTCTCTCATTTCAGTTTTAGTAAGCAACCTTCTTCCACTTTCACTCTATATTCTCAATTCTAGAATTTTCTCTTCAATTAAAAATATAAATGCTTCTTTAATATATTGAAAATATATTCTATTTATTGGTTCAAGCTTTTGAGCCATTGAGTTTTCATTCCTTTTCTTTTTCTTTTTTGAATATTACGGTTGAATACTTGGATTGGACACTTCACTTAATATCTTTAGGTTTTTGGGTCTAATTGTTTTTTTAACAATGTTTTCAGCAGACTTGCCGCCTATACCGTCACTGTATGGATTTAATTTAAATTCCAACCATGCCCCTAATTTATAGTATCAGAAAGCTGTAATATATTAATTCAAGAAAAACATAAGTTATGATTTACAGAATTTTATATTTTTATTTAAATAGAAAAAGTGGGAAAGAAGGAACAAGTGGATTTTCAATGAGATTTTGCGAATAAAGAAACCGTAATGGGCGGCGAGCCTAACTTTGGTGTGATTTCAGCCCATGTACGGTGTTGATTGAGGGAGCAAATACGCAGACAGGTAACCCCACAGGAAGCCAGTCTTGCTGCAGAAATATGGAACATGATTCTAGATTGTCTCCCTATCTCAACATCTAGCAATGACTTCCATTAATATTTTGCTGGCATCCAATATCCAATGGGGTGCCTTCAACTTTGGTTTGCAGGTTCTCCATGGGGAGAATTAGATGAGATGAGATAAGAGGGTTCGGGCATGATGTGGGTACAAATTACATTGAGGGATGAGCTCGAAATGAAAATCTAAGAAACATTATAAAATAATCCCCCTTGCGCGCAACAAACACTGCTCTGTCACTAATCATCTTTAAATTAATGTAACAACAATTTACGGCTTTGTTTAAAGGCTTTCAAGTTCCAAAGGTTTTGTGCTGGATGCACGTGGCCACAAAGGATGTGGCAAGGAATCTTTCTCAAGTGAACCCTTATACGGTATAACAAGCGTCTTATCAGGGAAGCTGGCAGAGCATCGCTAAATTGAACATCTCATCCATCACTACTGGCCCCTTCGTAAAATCTGATTTTGCGTTAGCATCTTGTGCTCTGTTTCCTTGCCGATCATGCTCATCTGAAAATGTTCATTTAAATTTTGGAGCATTATCTAAAAAAAAAATGGCCCATGCAGGTCTCGAACCTGCGACCTTCGCGTTATTAGCACGACGCTCTAACCAACTGAGCTAATAGGCCTTATGCCGCTTATGTCCATTAAAATCATATCTAGTTTTTCATTTCACCGTAATCTGTTAACCGTGTTGCATCTCCTCTTCTTTGCTTGTTAAAATTGAATTGCTTGTTAGTTATAATAATCCAGTTTTCTTTCCATATAAAATGGAATATTGTAATTATTGGTAGTAGAATTTGGGTCATGCAATTAGAGCATGATACATATACAGCAACCTTTGTGACCAATTGGTCCTTGCAAAATGTGAAGAGAAATTCAAAGAGGAAAGATAAAATAGGAAGGTTTGAGGAAAGTAGCTTGAGTCACCCCATTAACCTAGAAGTTCAGAAAATGTCTCCCAAAATGTCTTAAAGTTATCGTATTTTGATGGAGGACCACATGTTAAAAATAAGATTACCACAATAATAACTCCATCAAAATTGTTGTACGTCATCATGATATGATCCCTATAGAAATTTCCTCAAAATATCTTTCAAATAGTTATATACACTACGAGTGAGAGAGGGAATAATCTCAGCTTTAATTTCACTGGCCAATGGAGGAGGTAGTTGCTCTAAAATCTTAATTGACTCATCTGAAATAAGCCAATCAAATATTAAGATAGACTGTCATTAGGGATAGTCTCTCAATTGACACTTTCTAATCTAAAAGAGGTTAAATTATTCAATTGAATATTCAAATTATCTAAAAAAATTAGAAATCCAACATCGTTTACAATACTTGCTTGACTTAAACATTTATTGCCATCATTTGTCACCATTCACGTTGCTTCGAGTGGCCATTGATTTCTCTTATTTTCAAGACTGTCCCAATTTTGTTCATTCCTAAAAAGCTATTTTGAGACAAATTAACTCTCCCCATTGACAAGACCACCGCAACAAAAGCAAGCTCACATAATATTTTTAGACTAAAACAGTAATGACTGTCGTAATGCTCTTTACATCTCCTTGTGTAGATGAAAAGGAATAGCTGCTAATCCTTTTAAGAATAATAGAAAGCTTCTACCATTCGGTCACCGGATACATTATTTCATTCTATAATACTCTTAATATTATTAGTAACACATATAAACAAATGCATTTCTTGGTTTCTTGCCACTACAAATTTTTCTTCTTGTACGTTTTAGTACGGATTCATGAAAATAAAGGTTAATTGGGATTTTAAAAGATTATATTGAGGTAGAAATAGAAACCGATAAGAAAAAAATGGAGGAATCAGATGTTAGCACCCTATTTTATTATATAGGTTCCAATTTATTCATTTTACATACTTGAAGGCTCAAACCCATATGTCAACCAAGCCCAACGGAGTTGTTGAGTTGGCGAATAAGAGAATAAAGAAATTAAAAATGCAGATGAAAATGAAATAAGAGATGATGAATAGTGTGGGGTTAAAAAAAAAATTATTGGAACAAACACTCTTAAGGGATCTACAAGAATCCAAATCTATAAATTATACAGCATAGCTCTGCCTTTATTATTTCGTACATCTTACTGATTTGTGCTCAACATGAATGATATATCTATTCAATAATTATAAATACAGTTATTATGATGACAGATGAGTCATTTCCACATGCTTTGAACTTTGATCCCTGTGAATCAAGGTTTCATACTTCCATAGCAATAGCTTTTGAATTAAGGTTCTTAGTAGTTATATTTAATTTATTTATATATATAAAAGAATGGTAATGGGCACCGTAGGTAAGTTTGTATTTGCACAAAATTTAAATTTTATCAAATCTACTTGTAACCTATTATAGGTTTTAATTTTTTTAAAAAAATTCACCCACTATAGGTTTTGACAATTATCAAATTTGTGATGACCTAATGGATTTTTTTTAACATGTTTTCATATTTTAAAATCACAAATGTAAATTAATAAATAAATTTATAATAATAACTTAAAATTTCATATAACATATTTAATTCTAAATTTAACCAATGTAAATAAAAAATTAAAATTTTAACATCAATTCAACACAATTTTTTAAATTTAAGTATAAAATATAGAAATCCATAGAAAAACCACAAACTAATATCTAAATATAACAATTATAATTTCATATCATCATTTTACTTGCCACCATTAGCACTCATCCAATACGATTTTTACAATAATGATTAAAATTAATATTTTTTAAAGAATAATATATTTTAGATACTAATCCAAAGAATAAATTTCTAATAATGAAATAATTCATGCATTAAGGTAAAGAAAATTCAATCAAAATTATAATAAGCATATAAGTATATTTTTACATTTAAATATTTTTAATTAAAATCAAATTGAAAATTAATTAAAAAATTGTATGTACGTCTATTAGATATTTAATTAATATCAAACTCACTTACAACTTAATACGAATTTTAATTTATAATACCAAACTTGCCTTTAGTCACAAAATTACTAAATGACTTTTTAAATTGTTTACTTATTTATAGATATTATTGCCATCTCTCTCTCTTTCTACACACACACACACACTTCAAGGCAAGCCTTACGTTACATTTAGTGTAACAAACAACTAATTTATATAGACCATTAGATTTTAATATTTTTTAATCTATGAGATGAAAATAATTTTAACCTAAAATTAGGTATGGGAGAAATGATTATTTATAAAAAATTTTTATTTTTTGTCACATATTTACTTATTTTTTCAAATAAGTAAATATCCTTCATAATAATTATTATAATTATATTATAATTAATTGATCTATTAATAATAATTAATAATAATTTTTTAGTTAAATTAATAATGATTCCAAAATTAATTATTATTAATAATTAATTTGTGAATAATAATCATGAATAAATTATAAATAATATAGAGTGAACTAACTGAATATAGAGTGGTTTACAATTTTATAAAGCATTAACTAAATATAAATCAAAATTAGCTAGAAACATAATGAGTTAGAATCGAAATAAGTAAAATCAAAATGAGAAATTAGAATGAGAATATTTTATTTATTTAAACTACAGGAATCATAATTAGAATATTTACCATTTATGTGTTCATTTTGCCTTACAATCAAAATCGCAATGAGTAAAATTGTAACAAATTATTATAAAATTTTTAATTAATTTTTATTACAATTATTATTTTATAATTTAAATACTATTATTTAAAAATTAATTAATAATAATAATAAATTTTAACTATTATTATTGAAAATTTAACCAAAAAGTATTATTAATTATTATTAATAGATTAATTAATTAATTATAATACTGTTTATTCTTGCTACTACTCTACTACTAATAATAATAATCAATTTAGAAATTATAATTATATTTAGAACTATAATAAATAATAATTATAATTATAATTATGATTTATTTAATAATAATTATATTTTAATTAAATAAATGATATTTTAAAAATTTAAAATTATAGGAGGTGAATTGGTGTTCTAAGAATTTTAATGAAATAAAATAAAATACAAAGGGTAAATAAAATTTTATAATATAAAAATATTTATAATATTTATACATAAATTATAAATAATATAAAATATACAAGGTTTAATGATATTTTATAAAATGAATGTAACTTATATTGAAGGTAAGTTAAGGTGACCCACACTTTAAAATTTCTTCTTACCTAGGGCCCGGCCTATGATATTACTCGATGCTAAGTTAATGCGTGCCACGTCGTCGCACGGAATCCCGAGATATCACTTGACCTTGACGGTAATATTTTCTTGAGAAAAAAAAAAGAAAACGAAAAGGGAAAAGCAAGAAGAAAGTAGGAAACGGTTGCGAATTGGGACTTGACTTGTAGCGAATCAGAAATCGAAACGTAAGAAGCTCCGTACGCTGCAGTGCTGCACTGCATGATTATTGACTGCACTGCCACCGCTTCATTCATTTTTCTCCTGGTCACATTCATTCATTTTTGTCCTCGTCACGTTCACCCACAGTTTACATACAAATCCTTTGCAAAGATCTTCTGTGGCCGAGACCAGTACTACGTTTGACATGTACGACCCTTCGGAATTAATTACTCCTACTGTAATGATCGAGTTCTTTGATTAGAATCGTCAACAACTTTCTAGTTTAGTCGGTCGCCAAGTCTCTGTTTGAATGTATCTACAGTACGGTAAATTACAGTCCCTACGATATTGTTTTTGTTTCTGTTCGCTTGTAGTCTTGTTCACATTTTGTGTTAATTTGCAAAGGTTTCTGCCTCCTTGTCCTTCATCATCACATTTCACCTTTCTAAATTTTGCTTTCTTTGAGGTACTTTAATTTTGAATCCTTAATTAGAAAGAAAGTACATTAACGTATTAATTAACCTAGCAGTTGAGATAACTGGAGGCAGTACTATATCTGCAAATTCATGGGCAAAATAATCACACTTTTTCTAATAATAACAAAACTCGCCTCTTAAAAAACCTAATGAAAGTATGAAAATGCTTATCGCCCCAATGGCAATGGCAATGCGCGCACTTATAAGCTGTCAGTCGATTTCTGGATATTGGTTGCCTACTGGCGAGGCCGCTATCCGTTTCATAATTTTGGTCATAGCCCACATTAAATAAGTAAAGAAACCTGACAACAAAAAATCTTGTTAAGATCTTATCTTTTGTTGTTATTATTGTTATTATTATTTTTTGGAAGGGCTGTTGTGTAATTGGAGAAAAAGATAAATATAAAGAAGCATGCGCGATGGTTTGGCTACTTTGACAGTATTCAAGAGCATTGCTGTTTTATCTATTTTCCCCTTGTTATATATATATGCTTTAACCTATTGTAACAATACACATTAAATTAATAAGAAGTAATGTTTTTGGCAAGCTTAAGACTTTGTCGATTACAGAACTAGAGTGTTTTATCTTGCCAACCAAATTCTTCAATAATTCAGCGGCACCGCAGCAGGGATGAAATCGACATATGGTGGTCTTAGCAGGGGTAAAATTGTCAAGAATATTAGAACTCCCCCGACATTAGAGAACTGAGGACCCTGTGGTTTTGGCACGTAGAAACCCTAAGCTCAGGAATGTTAAGGTTATCTTTGACACTAATGCAGTCGTTTTATTATTGCCAAATAGCAATAACCAAAAAAAAAAAAAAAGTAAATTAAAGAAAAGAAAAGAAAAGAAAAAAGAAAGAAAGAAAGAAGAAAAATTGCTGTGGTAGTTAATAATACAAATGTTTTTATTCTTTATCTAGCTGGGAGAGGCTGCTATCTGATGCAACCAAACCAATAAGCAAAACTATAGGTACCCAACTCAGATCAAGTCAATTTAATCTCTCCTTTTAGGAGTGTTCTATACTAAATCTTACACCTTACTATCAAAGCATCCTAATTCCACCTTCTTGCCCTAAACAACAAGAATTGCAGAAACAAAATCGACTAATTTATTATTTATTTTTTAATTTAAAGAACCCCGCCTCCCCCCAAAACAAAAAAAAAAAAAAGGTCTAGCGATCTAGCACTTGTAAGTATATTAATAATGGGAAGGGGAAAAGTGGAGCTGAAGAGGATAGAGAACAAAATAAATCGACAGGTGACTTTCGCAAAGAGAAGGAATGGATTGTTAAAGAAAGCTTATGAGCTCTCAGTTTTGTGTGATGCTGAGGTTGCTCTTATTATCTTCTCTAGCCGCGGGAAGCTCTATGAATTCTGCAGCAGCCCTAGGTACCACATTCTGTTTCTCTTTTTATTTATGTATTTGAATCTGCTTGTTTTGCGAATTTCCTATTTAGGTTTGTGTCTTTTTCTTTTCTTTCTGTTGATTTGTTGTTAAATGGGTGATTTTTACGTGTTCTTTTGATGAAATTTACTTCCTTTCCTTTCTGGTGTTAGATCATAGATGGCGTGTAATATGGAGTTTTATTTGAGGAAAAAGTCCTCTTCTTGTTTGGATTTTGATGTGAGTTTGATTGTTTCGTGAGGTCTGCCTTAGTGGAAAGACCCCTTGTTGTTCTAACATATTTATTTACCATAGATTCAATAGTGTTATGTCTTCATTATTAACTAACTTAGCTAGATCGAAGTGGATTATCTAAATGAAAATTTCCATCTCTCATTAACAAATTTATCAACTTTATTTGCGAAGCGATGATGTGCTAAATAAACGTGCTTGATCCTTAATGTCTTTCTTTTTGTTGGTCGTTTTTGACTGATTCATCTATAAAAGCGATCCCATTAATGTTTAGGTTGACAATTCACCTTTTTTAAAAATTTTTGAAAGTAAAAAATAAAAATTAATCACTCACAAATATTGTAGTTTTACTGTGTCCTTCTATTTCAATTTCTTTCTAATTTCCAAATCATGCTGAGGAGTTGATCATGGATCCCCAATAAGAAAAATAAGAGCCTGCCCTTTTGTCATTGTGATGTCAAATGAAAACCTAAACTATATTTCATATTACTGGGCTTGAAATCAAGATATATGTAAGAACGTCGTTAGTACATGTGCATTTAAGGTTTCGTTACTTAATTTCAAGTTGATGACATTTTATGGGTTGTTGAACCATTGGTGTTATATGAATTTTTTGGTTATTTCCATATGGATTCTTGCTGAATCCCTCGCCTTTCCCTTTCCACTCCTTTGGGTGTGTACACGCAAAATTGATCTGTTTTTTTTTTTTCCCCCTTCAATCAGTCGTTGATAGAAAGCTGAGTTGACTGTACAAAATACTCCCTTTCCATTTTTGCTAATGCAAACTCATGTAAGCAATAGGACTGAAGCAAAGATTGGGTGTTGCATATTGCCCAGAAAAGATGGTATGTTGTCAAAGGGATTGGAGCTTTGCATGTTTGGATGTATCTATTAGTGCATGGATCTATTAAGAATAGATATGAAAATTTTGAGTAACTACTTGTTATACATTGACAATTCATATGTTTTGGTTAATATCAAGCAAATTGATGTGATTTTTGAAATTTAAAATGTGTTTGGTTTTTTGAATGTCTATGTATCGTTCTTACTTTAAATTTAAAATATTAATTCCTAAAAGATAGTCCAATTGATTGGTCTCTTGTTTGAGTAATAGGGGATAAAAATTGGTATTTATTAGGTGAGATTTTTCGTCTCTATTAAAATCTTTAAAAAAATTTTATTTTAAATAGCTAATGGTATGAGATATACTAAATGATTTGCAATTTTATGAGGTTAATTTCATTTTAAATTTTAATATTATGGAAATTTTGTGTTCTTATTATTATTCTCCTTTCTTTTTTTCTTAAATTTGTAATGCAATTAATTTTAATTCTAAGGAAAATTATTGTGTTTATTTTTGTTTCCTTTTCTTATCTTCCTTATCTTTTCCATCTATAAGTTTGATTGGTTATATATTCTTATACCTGAAGGTACTTAACTAAAATGTTGCAATGGAATGAAAGACCTGAATCACTGTTCAAATAAAAATAAAAATAATTTCGCTCTCAGCATGTTTGTGAGATTTTGATAGTTTTAGTGTCCCATCTTTGATCTCTCAAAGGATTGTAGCTTATGAATTTCTCATTTATGATTGTTTGTGGATTCCGGCATTTTTAGTTTATCAAATACAGAATATTGTGTGTGTGCTAATTAGTATAGTTAGTAAAATATCTTTGATTGATACAAAAAAATTGGGGACCAAACCCACTCATATGAAAGATTTAACTAATGGCAGATCCAGCTAGTTACCATAAAGCTTTATGCGACTGCCACTTATTGTGTGGCTTTGCATGCATTCTTCACAGAAAGAGATAAAATCAAGTGATGCTTATATCATTTACGCTGATTGTGTTACATGATGGATAACTATAGAGTGGCATCTCGCTCCATCCAAAGAGCGCTAACTAGATTAGATGAATTTCCAACAAAACTCCCCAGTTTTAAGTATTTTTGCAACATAGTATTTTTTTAGTTCGATTCGCATATCCTTACTGTCATCCCCGATTTTCTATCAACATTTCAGTATGCACAAGACACTTGAAAAGTATGAAAGGTGTAGTTATGGAGGACTGCAAGCAAATCATCAATCAGCGAAAGAGACGCAGGTTAGTTCATTGTTATACATATATGCTAAGTAGGAAATTGTATAAAATGAGAGACTATACAAAGAAAATAAACATCACTCTTGTTCATTCCTAATGGCTACAAGGTTCAATTTAACAATTTGGCTACAAGGCTCAATTTAACAATGATATTGAGGGAAAATAATCATCAAATTTGAATCAAGATTCTGTTCATAGCAATCTCGATTTTTGCCGCTGCATGCCATAATAACCTTGATTCTACCCTTATTGAAATGAAATTACGATCTTGATCCTCATTCACATAATTGCTTTTATACACACACACACACACACACGTTGATTGAGAAAGATCTTAGTGATTGCTACTAAAAACATCATTTTTTTCCTTCAATTTATTGTTTTTTTTTTCCTGGGATCTAGGTAATATACATCTTGGGATCATTTTCTGGAGAGTTATATTAAACATGTAAGAGTTTACACACACACACACACACACACACACATCATTACGGGATGTAGTAGCTGTTCAAATTGTGATTTTGAAATCAATTTGATCCTTTACATAATTTGAAATATATTCTCTCAGGTTATATAAACCCAAAATTTCCCTTCCTCAATGCGAATTTAAATTAAATTAGCAAATGTAAGAGAAGGTCAATACTATTATGTTTTCCTTAATAATTTGATTACTCAAATATCCGTGTTATTTGAATAAAATTGTAATTACTTTATTTATTATTAATTCGTTTGAGATAATAAAACAAAAATTATAATTAAGATACTTTTTTAGCCACCAATAATTATAATAATTATAATCAAACAAAAATTATAATATTACTTTTTTTTTATTCTGGTATTATATAAATTTCAGTCATTTATATTGATTATTTTTATATCATAATTGACAACAATTGTTTCAAAAGTTATACATTTCTAAACTAACTCTAGATTTTTTTTCCTTCTTTTGGATACTGAGTGCTGCTAGATTCTTTTAAGAATATTTTATCTTGGCGGTTATTGATATATTCGATTTATGAAACTTCCTCAATCAGGCCAGCTATGAGGAATACGTAAAACTCAAAGAGAACCACAAAGCCCTACAGCGCTTGCAAAGGTAGTTTACCATGTATATAGTTCTTTTGAACTCTTATGTCATGTCTAGTTTAAAGATATGAAAGGAGAGGGAAAGAGAAGAGAGAAAAGGAAGAGAAGAGAAAGAAATAAGGAAAAAGAGATGGATTTCATGTCTAAGTAAACAATGAAATGGAAAGTGGCTCTCTTTTTCTCTCTCTCATTTTTGCCACTCGCCTCTCCTTTAATTTCTTCCAACCAAACATTGCTTAGGACTCCAAGATTTGTTAACAAAACAAGTTGCTACTCATATTTTGGCACTGCGGAGATAAAGCATCTGAGTTTTTGGACTTAAATGAAAATCTTGAATAAGTGATGAGTCAATGTGCAGATTAATTTAGTTCAAGGAACTTAGTGATATTTTGCATGGCAATTATGAGCCAGTCGTGCGCTTTCCGCAAATATTAATATAAAACGAGTTGATTAACAGCACCTGGCGTCAGAGTTCGATTTCTTCTTTGTTTGTTAATCATTTCGCATAGTATCGTTTCCTTGGGATCTATGCAATCGTGTATCACCAGTGTTTTGATAGATAAAGTGAGTAGATTTTCTTTCACAATTTGACTACGTGCAACTGTTCTTCATTTCTTGTTCTTCCGTTCCGAGTTTTGTTCTTGATTCCCTTTTTTTGTTCAGTCTTGTTAAATCAATTAAGTTCTTAAAGAACCAATTTGTTAAGCCCTTAAATCCTCAACAAGCATTATATGTTGCATTTTCTTAGGGAATCTACATATCAATGCTAGCTGTGACTTAATCTTCATTTTTTAGACAATTTTTTGGGGAAGATTTGGGAGGCTTAGGCTTAGAGGAGTTGGAACAGCTTGAGAGACAGCTGGACAGTTCATTGAGCCAAGTAAGGTCACTCAAGGTAACCATTACCAATTTAGATTCATAGGAAGCTTATTCGCGTGTCATGTTCACAATAACTCATACTTAAGGACGTAATATTACTTTTTAGACGTTCTCTTAATTTTCCGTTTAACTGAAATAGGTGAAAATTTACATGAAATTGCGAGAAACTGTTTTCAATAAAATTTAGTTTATTAAAAATTCTTAGATATTGCAGGTAATTTTATTTTTGAGATTAATCGGAAGGTACAAATGACAAGAATTTAGTTGGCTAAACACGGCGAGCGAAAAGACTACATGAATATAAGAAATTGATTCTTACAATATTTCTGTGTACTGTGGTCATGATTCTGGAGAATGATCTTAATACCATTCAATATGATCTTAAATGAGATATAATAGTTTGTGACTTGACATTATTCATTAACCGCAGACTCAGAATCAGCTGGATAAGCTTTCTGAACTTCAAAGGAAGGTATATATTTATAAACTAAATTTAGTGTCCCATATGCACATGTGGCTTGCACATAAAATGATGTCTCCACTTTTGCAGGAAGAAATGTTGCTCGAAGCCAATAACATTTTAAATATGAAGGTAACTCAAGCTTGCACAATTTTAAATTTAGAGTCCTTTTAGTATTGTAGCGTTATAGTTTAAAAATTTCAACTTTGAAAATGGATGCTTGTAGCATAAAATTGATAATAGTAGTGAATATAATTTTCAAAAATTATTTATTTTGACAAAGAATAAAAATCTTATAATTTTCTTTTATCAAATAACTGTCGGGTAAAATTACACTAATTTCAAAACTATAATTATTAATGCTTACTAAATATTTGGGAGCTGCTGAACAACATTCCCAAATTTTGGTTATAGAATTATGAGAGAAAAAGAAAGAATTTCTGTTTGTGCACTACCAAAAGAAAGTGTGCTCTGTGCTTGTAATTGGTCGAGAAAATGAAAGAATTTTCTTGTCCATTATCCTAATAAATTTGCTAATTCCCCCTAATTAATCATTTCTGTGTCACTCTACTTGTGGCCTGGTGGTTGAGTATGAAACGTAATCTTTTGTTGGGGGTAGCTAGTTGCCAACAAAACTTGTTCATAGAAAATTGATTTCGAAAACAAAAGGGAAGATGTTGCGGAGACGCAAGGGCAATGTTGTGGCTATGGAATTTGGATGATCAATTTTCAATAATGAAACTAGATACCTCAACTAAAGCATATACTTGAGTGCAAGAAACAAAAGTTGCTATAGAAAATGGCCAAGCCAAGGCAATCAAAGACACACACTCTCAATAGAAAAGCATCGGTTCAAGGCCCTATTTCCCTAAATTTTAATAGGAGCAGATATTTTCCCACATTTATTGTGGAGTAATTTGTCGGCCTAATCCTTAGTGAACGTATGAGTTGTACTGCAAGGTGCATGTATTTTTATAGATTGTAAATCCATGCCCTCGGCTCTCCATTAAATCTCATGTGGAGCTTGCAGTTGGAGGAAATTAATACGGCTCTGAGATCACAGTCATGGCGAGCTGGGGAACAAAACATTACATACAGCAACCAACCTGCTCATTCGGAGTGTGCTTTTGGCCATTTACACAGCAATGGTACATTGCACATCGGGTAATTTATTCTTCTTGTAAATAATGCATCATTTCCACGTAAAGCCTATAGCTTTCATTATATGTATTGATTTGTCTTGTACATTCTTACAGTCACAATTGTGGAGTAACAGTTCATCAAAAGACTGTTGCTAGTTCAGAAGAAAATGTTAACAGCTTCATTCCAGGCTGGATGCTCTGAGCTATCAACGTCCGGAAACATGCATCAACAATTTCTAGTGTGGAACTGGCAAGAAATCAGAGAATAAGTCGTGGGCTACTGTATTTGTTGCTGAAGTTATCATACAACTAACCTGATTGAAGATCGGGGCCATGCTAGTTTGTTAAGTACTGATAAATCATAAGCTGTAAAATTATTGTGATTGAAAATAAGCTGTAAACTGTATGATCCATGCTTCTAAATTCTAATAAACTGTAAACCGTATATTCATGAAGTTACTGTTCAATATTCTGTAAAATGATTTCTGTGTGTTATGTAAGAAGTAATTAATTGATTGACGAGAGTTTGGTCTCTGCTCTTTATTGGGGAGCCGCTAAGGGAATTTGTGTTGTGTTGGGACCTTAATTTAGTGGATCACATATTGTATTATCTTAATCAAAGCCGTTCTACTCTTCGCTTTCTCCGTTGAGATGCGTGAGAGGGGTGAGATTTAGTGAGTGTTGTGTTAGTCGCGCGTGTGTTGCGTGAGCTCTGTGCATGTCATTTGAGATGCGTGCCGCAGTGAGAATTTATAGTTAGCACAAAGCGCAGTATTCTGTGCTAACTGTGGTTCTCATTGTGGTAAGAATCTCATTTTCCTTGTTTTAAAGCCATGCCTACAAAATGTTTATGAATTGACCTATTTCTGGTTATTGGTGGACTTCAAATTACGAAATAATCAATGATGTGTTACGTCGTGTATGCATTTCCCCTTGTGTTCATGTTACACGTCTCTGACAACGCTTTGTCAAGCTAAAAGTTTTCACTTTTATTCAAAAATTATATAACGCCTGCAGGAGCTGATGTTTCATTTTATGAAGTTGAAGGTTAGAAAGATGAAACTCATCATACCTGCATTCTTCCTGTAAGTGAATATTCTGAAAGTGTGGGATAGTACTATATTGACTATAAACGCTGGTTCAAAAGGAAGGGAAAAAATGTATCGGAGCAGCGTTTTTTTTTTTTTTTGGCCCTTTTAAGGTCTTAGCAGTGGGTGTTATTAGTTTGGATGATTAAATGTTTTATGTTGAAAAAAAAAAAAAAAACAATAGAGTTCAAATCCCCCTTACGTAGACACAAATAAAAAGACCTGATTTACGGAGGTAGGAGAAGTATTCAATTCTCCTTAAGTTAAACAATTAAAAATAAATAAATAAATAAAATTTTGAAATCTGACCCTGCATATCACGTCTTCTACGGACCCACGTGACCGAGGCAATTCAACGTCATCTGTGCTTAACAAACAGGAGGCATTTCTAGCTCTTCCAGTAAAATAGCAGTTCTCTGTGGGGTGACTAATTTTGAATTAGAATTTTTTTATTAATACGAATTTGAGAATTGAATTGAATGAAAATATTTTTTTTTTTGGCATCATGATTAATTTTAAGACCCAGTCTTGTTGGAGATTCTGTTTAGGATGTTTATGATATACAACTTGAAAAAATAGACTATTCAATTAATGAATGAACTAATTTTATTCATAAGTTGACTAGAATGGTTGCATAGGATGACTAGGTACCTTTTAATTGAATGTCTATTGAGATACTTACTATACTGTTTCGAAACTTAAGATGGAATTAACTAACCTCAAAACTACTATTGTTGTTCTGTTTTTAAATTGTTTTCTTATTTGTTTCTATTTCTTTTCGGATTTTATAATTTTTTTAAATTTAGATATTGGGTGCCATTTATTTTTTTTTTCTTATTTAGACTAAGAGAATTTTATTATAAAATAATATTATTGATTTGCCTATTTTGATAAATTTGTGATATTCAAAATAATATATAAAAAGAATTAAAATCCAAGTTTTGTTCATTTAAATTAATTAACATTTTTATTTTTCATAACTTTTTCTCTTAGTTTATTAATACTTATTTGAAATGACTTATGTAATGATCATAAACACTTAACACTTATATTTCCACATCATCATAAATCAAACAAACCAAAGTTGTACAAAGTTAGTCATTTACTATCGGGTTAATTTTATGTTCCCACATAGTCATAAATCAAAATAACTTCTTTTCCCAACTAACTTAGAACGAAATTAAATAATTATCTTTTTAAATAAAATCACAGTTTAATATGAATTTTTTTCATCCATCACATCTAAATTATTCCATTGCATTTTGTAAGGTTTATCTTGGATGAGCATACAGAGAACCAACTAAATATAAGTACCTATTTGATTTGACTTATCTAATGATCATATGTGTTTATTTAATTTCATAAGTTTTTTTATATTTTTTTATTGTTGTTTTGATTATTTTCTTAGTAGAGTTTTTGAAGGTTAAATAAGTTATTTTATCTTTATTAGTAAAAACATAAATTTTAGGCTTTGAGAGTAAATATTGAATTTTTTTAAAAATATTAAAATATTTAAAATATCTTTTTTATAATTTTATTTTATTTCATTTCTTTATAACATAATTTTAAATAATTTACCTATTAAAATAATTTTATAATTTTTAATAAAAACTTTCATCATCAACTAAACAACTAAAAATTTTTAATAAAAATACTATTTATAAAATTATAATAGTAAATATTCTACTTAAATAAATTATATTTAAAAAATTATACAAAATAAAATTTGTTGGTTATGCTTAAACATGATATTAAAAAAAAAAGAGTTGTTAAGTTATAACTATTGTAATTTACGGTCAGTTTAAAATAACATAAATAATATTTATTAACTTATATTATTTATATAATTTTAAACTGATCGTAAATTATATTACTGATAACTTAATAAAATATTTAAAAAAATAATAACAGTTTTTACTTCATTTACGATTATTATGTTTTATTTGATTTTTTTTTTTTCGCGGTCCTGATTATCGGAGGACATAGAATATTAGCTTTTAAGATTGATTGACGAGACTTCACTGAGGTCCACCACGGTGGCCGATAAAGTCTGCTTGCACAATGCTGCTGCACTGTTAAGAGTCATTATAGGTAGTGACTGACGGACAGACGGACACGCTATCATCGACTATTCTCAGGTCTTTTTCTTCTTCCTTTATAAAAAAAGTTGTCTAACAAAAGCCGATGAATAATAATAATAATAATAATGACAATGATGCTGTTGTTGAAATAACCACTGTTTCTGCTTCTACTTTAACTCGGAGGCCATGATATCAGTATATGCCATCGAAGATGTAGTTGGATGACTCATGGTCCATAAATGTGAGGTAATATTTGATTGACATATTGACGAAACGTTATCTGCATTCTTCAGGTCTAATAAGGAGGAATAAGAATAGTGAAAGAAATTTTATGAGGTGGATGCTGAAGCAATGCTCACAATACAAAGATAAGTTATTCCTTTGAGATACAAATGTGACGGGGACAATTGGTGTGGTGTGACATTGATGTCCCTAGGCCCCAACCTTTCCCTATCCATTAACCTATTAGCTAAGAGCATAAAGGACCCCATTGTTTCAAAGTTTGTGTTTTAGTTGATGGATTTGAGAATTGACATCAATGGCTCAGCTGTCACTTGCATTTGTTATCACTAGGTCCCCATATTCAGAAATTGATCTTCATTTCAGTAGTAGTTAGTTTATTTTATTTTCTTTCCCGATGAAAGCGGTAGTTCTTTGAAACATCAATTTTTTTCTTTTTCGTTTTTTTTTTTAACACTATGGCTGGCATGTGAACGGGACTTCAATTTTAGTCCTGTCCCAACTTCTCTCGTGAACAAGATAAAAATACAACAATGAAAACGTAGAGATCAAACTTTTTCGAGAAATGATTCTTAAGAGATAATTTTAGGCCCTTTGTTGTATTATATAGTGTTGTGAACAGCTATAAAATAAAACCTATCTTACAATAACTTGACTCTTTTTTCTATTTTCTTGCGATAACTTGGCTTCATCTTCTCTTTCTTTTCTAGAAAATAAGATACTAATAGTTTAATCTCCCTTGAAATAATTTTTAGGAGGCATAGATTTGAAGTTAGTGAAGATATGGAGATTATTAAAAAAAGATGTATGTCCAGTGCTAGTTTGGAACTGCGATGACGGATGAAATAAGTTATTTTTGTTAATTGACTAAAAAAATACTTTTATTTTTGATAATTTTTATTGTTGTGATTACTGTGAGTTTCAAAAGTTGAGTATAAGTGCTTTGAAAATTTTATTATAAAATTTTTATTTAGTTAAATAATAATTAAAATTAACATAAATTTAGATCGCACTTTATGCATATATTAGGATTTGTGAAAAATTAAGATAATATTATCTTTTTGTTAAATAATAATGTTATAATATGAATGTTAAAAAAGATATGATAACTTGTTGAATAAACTCTTTATAAAAAAAATTATCTTTCTTGCTTTTCAATATTAACCTAAAATTATAAACAGTTATGAAATAAGCTCTTTTAAAAAAATTTGTCAAACACCATTTTTATCAAAACTCATGAAAATATGTTATTTATAATATTTCAACCAAAATTCTAAGCTAGAACCTTAATTTAATCCTAATATTATCTTATATAAATATATACATAACACAAAATCTTTAAAATACCGAATTAGTAGATATAAATTTAAATTTAAAGCGAGATGGGTAGATTAAATGATAATTTTGGAGAAGATAACCTTTTAGAAAATGAACTTTAGTCCTAACTATTTGACAAAAATAGACCATAAGTCTTTTGTAATTTTGTATGCTCTACATTAAATTGTGCCCAACCAAACCCCACCCCGACCCCCACCCCCGCGACAACAAAAGAAAAAGAAGAAGAGGAATTTAATGTCCTACCAAACCCCCCGCCCCTCCCCCCACCCCAACAAAAGAAGAAGAAGAAGAAGAAGAAGATTCAATGACATTTGTGAAACCACTAACGAAACTAAAATAGTTAAACATTGAACTAACGAAACTAAAATGGTGGATCAAGGATCACGTCCTTCATGCCTACGACAAATATGTAGTTCAGGTTGTTTTTATTAATTTATTTTCTTAAATGAATTTTTTCCTTTTTTTTGGGGGGGGGGGGTTGCTTTATCTGTTCTGTTGTAACTTGTAACAAATAATTTGGAATTGATACTGCTATATTTTTAGGAAGAAATAATGCCAATTGAATTATTGGCACCGTCAATTTTTTATTTTCTTATATCTGAGAGAGGAGATAATTTTTTAAATTTCAAAATAATTTATTGAGATTTACTGAAAATAAAGAATTTAATGCTAAATATTTAAAGAAAATTAATATTAAAATTCACATAGAAAGACTCAAACTCAAATTTAAAAAATGAAAAGAAAGATGAGTGGGATTATTGACACTCTCTTAAATACTTTTTATAACTCCTTTAATTATTTTATAATTTTAAAATTTTTTAAAATTATATAATAAGATAATTTTTAATTAAACTCCGCTCAAAGTTAGATAACATTTTCCTAAAAAAAAATAATTTTAGAAATTAAAAGTTATTTTTTTGGATAAGAAATTTACCATTGGTGACTTTAATGGAGAGAAGAAAACTCATTACCTTTTATCAAGTGAAGATTGATTTTAGTACTAGAAGCAATATTACAGCTATAAATTTTGTTTTGAAGGTCCTTTTTTTTTTCAAAAAAAAAAGAAGAAGTTTTATAAATGGATGAAACTGCTTTTTAATAATAAAATAAATAAACATTAAAGGATAGGGTTAAATTAAATAAATGTTAATTAAAGGTATTTTTATAGGTGTAAAAAGAATTTTATAATTTTTTATAATATTTTAATATGGTTAATAAAGAAAAAGGGTGTTGAGCGGCATTTAGAAGGATGGCAATGGTCTCACTCGAAATGATTGTTGGGGTTATTGACACTGTTTATGGGCCTCCCATTCAAAGCTGATATCATTTCGCCTTTTTTGACTTTCCAGCACCAAGCAAGTGTCAAACTCTATGCACTATGTTATGACTTAGCAATCCTGTGTTTTTAATAAATGGTTGCTATTCCTTGCCATGTGCTGCCTTCCTAACTAATAAAATAGGAGGGCACCCCTTCTCCCCGATATTATAGGGTCAATTTGTTGAATTCGTACTCCACGGTTCTCTTAAGCGCCCTAATATACTTCATTTGTTCAAGCCCATCGGTTTGAGTCTATCACAAGTGGTTCTCTCCCATCTGTGTCCCAAGCTCTTGTGAATCAATTAATTTTACGCGGGTGGTACCTTGCAATTGCAAGCACAAGGAAGCTCCATGTTGTGGATGAAGTACCACTTGGCAAACACAATGCCCCTTTCCCCCGCCTCTGCTTTGCCCCTCGGTTTGTTTAATTTACTTTGAGCCAATAATAAGATGGTAGTAGCTAGTTGGATCAGCTTCATGGTAAAGCACTGATGTTGATCATTTGATCATAATAGTAAGTGTAAATTTAATATTTATCACAACAACGGTCACCAGAAGTGTTCTACTACGAAACTAATCCAACTTAACTAGATCCAAAAAAAGATATCAGTCATTAGTTCAATAGTAAAATTTTCCTGATTCAAACGCACAATTAATTAAGTACAATATAGTTGGAAATGATGTCATGGAGACTGAAAATAATTTATTACAGTGCAAAAAAGATTGAATCATTGTTTACTATGCAAATTTTGTTGTACAAATTAAAAAGATAATTAATGAATAAAATGAAAAAACGATGGGTGGCCATGTTTGTCAATAACAACAATGTCACATGTATAAGTGCCAGAGTTTTATGGACAGTTGGTGTTAGTTGATAGAAGTAACCATGGATCCAAACTACATAGGGCTGCAAATTCTCTATCAGATAGTAAGAAGAAGAAGAATAATAATAATAATAATAATAATAATAATAATAATAAGGTGCCTAAGTTATATTCAACTGTAACTTACACCACCCACATGAACAGTGAGTGGAGTGGGTTCACTCACTATTCATGTGAGTGGTACAAATTACAGTTAAATGTAACTAGGCATTACCTTAATAATAATAATTGGATAGTTAGTCCAATGTATTTTACCATCTCTTCATATTTATGATAATTTAGTTTTTCAATGAAAGGAGTCACTCAATAATAGAGCGTCGCTTTTAGTTTTTTTGTGTTGAAAAGTAATTTTAAGTGTGTATGTAGAAAAGAATAGATATAGCATTGAATGGATTGGAATTTACCTTTATATGGTTTTTTTGTTTATAAAGAACTCGTGATGCTTGTTAATCCTGAATCTGACAAGGTGGATGCCTTAAAAAGACAATTCCACGTCTAAGTTAGTGTTTGATTAATATTTAAAACAAGAAGAAGAATGAAGAAGAATAAGTTTTTTTTTTTTCCTTTAAGAGAGAGCAGTGTTCTTGGAGGCCAAAGACCTCTTTCTCTTAAATATGAGTCTCTATTTATAGATAATAAGTGTTGTGGATTTATGATTTTGCTTTGAACTCTTAACCTAATGACATGTGCGACAACTATTTCTATACACATAAAGGTAAATTTGATCATAGGAGAATTATTCTACACGTGTACATTTCCTTATCATTATGACTTTTGGGTGTGATTTTCTTAGACTAATAGATTGTGGAATTAATTCCCTTCTCTTGCATTTTTGCGAGCTTCGGAAAAATTTTCCCTTAGGTGTTATTCCCCCATAATAGTTCTGATGTTATGATGCGTTTACTAAATTAGAATTTGAATGAGGTAGAATCCGAATGGACAGAAATGAAAATTAGAATAAGTTATTTATTGAACTATAAGAATTAAAGTCGGAATGATCTAAACTATCATTACTGTGTTTACTTTTTCTTCGAATTAAAATTGAAATGAGTTAAATTATAACAAATTATTAAAAGGTACTCAATAAATTATTGTCATCATTAATATTTTTTATTTTAATTATAGTAATTATTTATTAAAAATTATTATTATTAATAATTATTACTAATAATATATTAACATATTAATTAACTCTAAAAGATTTTAATTAATTATAATCATTATATTAATAATTTTTCCAAAAATATATTAATTAATAATCATAATAATATATTCATTATAGTGATTATTTATTCAAAAATTATATTTATTAATAATTATTGTTAATAATATGCTAATATATTAATTAATAGTAATAATTATATTAATTAATTAAGGAAAATTTATGAAAAAAACCATAAAAGTTTAGCCAATTACAAAAATAACCGCACAAGTTATTTTTTATCAGAACTAGACAAACTTTAAAATTTTAGACCGAATTACCCTCATTATTCTCACTAAGCTCACTGAAATCTCTCTTACCAAAATCTCTCACCTACTGCCAGTGCCTTAAAGTAACATCAAAGTCCATCATCAACAACCAACCTCACTGAAATCACATCCAACAACACTAATCTTACCAAAATCACATCCAATAGTAGTCAAGATCTCTGAAATCAATGGTTGAAGTAAAAAAAACCCAAAGTTAGCAATTTTAAATAAATGCTTTATTTTATTCTTGCATTTTGTTGTGGTTATGTGTTATTGTTGTATGTTGTTGTTATTGTGGTGGTGGTGGTAGTGGTGGAGGTTGTTGGTGCGTTGTTGAGGTGTATTGTACAAAATTCCTATAATGGGGAGCTCACTATACTATCGGCATTTGTATGCAATGGCTAGCCTATCAAACTAGATCAAATCTGATTTATTGTGCAATAAGTGTGCTCATCTCACGAAACTTAATGTGACGGCATCTATCTCACAAAAATTAATAAATTTAGATTTCACTTTTTTGAATTTTTGTGAATAATTTATTTCTAAAACACTAGACTTTTTTTAAAAAAATACTTTTTATTTTATATTATTATAATAATAATTTTATTAATTGCGCAATAATAAATAGAATTTTGATTTTCTTTTAGATTGATGGCAAAAACCAAGTTGGCAAAGCATAATATACCTGAGCCTAGAAAAGGAGTCAGTTGTGATGAAATTATGCTTTGATGATAATTTCCCGAGCCGTATTAAGAGACATCAAAGTTTAAAATAGTCATCAAACCTATCTAGCATAAGCAAACATACAAATAGTTATTTTTCTTTAAAAGTGATATTTTTTTCACTTTATGGACTTGAATAGTTATGCATTCAATGGTGTTATAATCCATGAACTATTGCTTAGATAGGTGGCATATGAAGAAATCAATATAAATTAGTTATGATTTTAAATTAGAAAGCACTTGACACATTTATCGATTGGAGAGTGGTGTCTAGTTAAGGGGCTTTCCAGTGGTCTGGATGTCCTACAAAAAAATATAAAGACGCAGCATAAGGTGCTTAATAAGTACCTCGATGGTAAGTTTAAAGATTTAAATCTCAAACAATTAGACATTAGATTTGCTGCTTTGAAATTTCATGCTATAAATGACATTGATGCCGTGGAAATCGCATTTTATTACTTTGTAGATAAGGCACTAAATGGAAGAAAGGATTATAGTCAAGCTGATTTCCAGGTAATGAATTATATTAATGATATAGACTACTTTTAAAGTCATTCATGTGGTCATTTATCATAACGAACGGTATATGACAATATTGACAATGCATTAAACTAGAAAGCTAAAAAGGTTAAGAAGGAGCACTGGAAAAATCTTTTTCATAATATTGATAAATACAATCTTTATGACTTCAATTATGAGGTTCAGGTGGGTTGGTAAACAAAAAAAATAAAGAAAAAAAAGTTCATAAGTTTTGTACTTTTAAATAATTCACGAAATTATTTTTTTATAATTTTTTAACTTTGCTTATTATAGGCTTGGTTTTTTGGGATGTGATTAAAGGGATACGATCGCAGTGGGCCATAAAAACAAATAAGTAGATTTCCTGTATCTTAACGTGGAACGTGGTTGATTCTTCGAAATTAACTAATATCATTAAAATTGCAACTTATGGCCAAGTCTTGAGCAACCAAGTTCAAAAATAAAATTAAAAAAAGACTTATAAGTTAGTTAACTGTTATCCTCTTTCTCTAATGGGTCATTAGAGGAATAGGTTGATTATCTCTATTATTAATAGGACTATCATAGTGACTCTCATTTTTATCATTAATATAAATACTAGAATAACTGACATATTTATCATGGGATGAGCCATCAAAATGATTGTCTGTTGTATTATTATATGGTTCCAAGCAAACATTATTTCCTTCTATGTTACTGATGTCATTAATAGGATCATTATTGTTGTTGAAATTATTTTTGCGGAATGGACTGTAACGTTGCTTTAACGATATTATTAATAGCAACACCTCTTCCTCAACATCTGTTAGCATAATACCATTGTTATCAATGGTATCGTTATTGTCGTAGAGTGAAGAGTAACTTTGCTATAATGACATTGTTTGTAGTAACACCTCTTTTCTAATGTCAGGGATAAAGACATTTACTTCAAAAAAAGGTTTAATTTTTACAACTGACTCAATATTTTGGTTCTATACTCAAGGAGATGTAGTAACCAATATAAGGATGCATTCATAATTGACTATATCAAAGGCTATATATAATACAACCTTGACCATTTTGTTATTAAATATGTCTGTGGGTAGTGAAAATTATAATAGATTGTATTATTAAACCTCAAAATTGTTTTTATTGTGATACTTTATTTATTACTATTTATCTACAAAACCTCATAACTATTTTAAAAAAATGATTAAATATACAATCTTTTTAAACTAATAAAGTTATATTACTACCATTCAAGTACTTCACAAGCTCATCTGCCAATATCTCCCACCAATTTTTGTAACACAATTGAAGCACAACTAAATTTATTAAGCTTGAAACATATTAAAAGAGTAAAATAAATGTAGTTATGCATTACAAAATATGATAAAGTGAATATGCGATACATTTTATATGGATGTCGACAAATATATGTAATAGGTAGGTTTATGTGTAAAAGATGCCTATTGTACTTAAATTCAGACAAATTTTTTGTTTAACCCTAGGGAAGATCGTTGAAAAAAGTTATGAGTTTGATTTGTCTTTTTGCAAGTTTTGAACTAGTATATTACACGCTAAAAATTTATACATGTGGCCTAAGTAATAACCTCCCAAGTATACTCAACACATGTATTATAATTTTATGTGACGGTCTAAATTATATATGACAAAATAGGTAATAAGTGATCGCATTAAAATACAATAGTATTTATGTGTGATAGGTGTCTGTTGCACATAATTTAACTTGTTGTACATAATCTGAGTGTCATTTCCAACTCGAGATTCTATTGTTTTCAATGCTTTTTTTGATTTCTCAACTCAAATATAAATACTTTAACAAATTACATTACTTTGTGAATGAAAAATAAAAATATTTACAATAAAATCTACATCAATTTTGGACTTAAACCTTAGACTTAATACATAAAATTCATGTTGTGTAAAAATATAGACTAATACTTAAAATGTTCTCTAATTGATGATTTTATATTATGCTATGTTAAGAGTGTTAAGATTTGTTGAGAGTATTGAGAGTGTTAAGATTTGTTGAGAGTGTTATATGCTGTAATGGTGTGTTTACTTCTTAGATTGAGGAATTCTAATCCGAAATCGAAATGATTAATGACTTTTATTAAACAAAAATAAAGCAGGAATTGAAATCAAAATGATGGGATCTATTACTATTTGGGAATGGGGAATGAGAGATTGATTTTCATAGGGGGAGGTGGGAATTAATCTCCCATTCCTTAAACTTTTCATTTTGCCCCTAATGTTGTTTTAATATTTCAAAAAATCCTCCTTTAAATTAACATATTCTTATAATTATAATTAATTAATATAATATTATAAAATAATAATAATTAATATAGTTATTTAATTCATATATTATTATTAATAAATATAATTATTACTATTATTAATATATTAATACATTATTAACAAGAATATATTTATAATTATAGTTTATGAATAAATAATCACAATAATTAATATTTTTATTATTAAAATTAATTAATTAATATACTATTATAATAATTAGTAGTATCATTATTATAACTAATTTATACATTATTATTAATTAATTAATATAATTATGATTAATTAATATAATAATAAATTATTAATAAAAATATATTAATAATTATAAATTTTGAATAAATAATCACAATAATTAATGTTATTATTATAATTAATTAATTATTATATTATCGTAATAATTATTAATATAACTATTATAATTAATTCTTATATTTGTTATTGTTATTAATAATTATTAATTAATGTATTAATACATTACTGTTATTAATAATTAATAATTAATATATTAATACATTATTAACAAAAATATATTAATAATTATGGTTTCTAAATAAAAAATTACAATAATTAATATGTTATTTTATAATTAATTAATTATAATAATTTATCATACTAATCATTAATATAACTATTATAATTAATTCATATATTTTTATTGTTAATAATAATTATTATAATTAATTCATATATTATTATTAATTAATATAGTATAATAATTATTAATTAATATATTAATACCTTATTAACAAAAATATATTAATAATTATTTTTTCTAAATAAATAATTACAATAATTATTGTAATTAATTAATTAATTAATATATTATCATAATAATAGTTAATATAATTATTACAATTAATTCATTATTATTATTATTATTAATTAATATATTAATACATTATCTACAAAAATATATTGATAATTATCATTTTTAAATAAATAATCAAAATAGTTAATATAATAATAATAATATTTTAATAATGATAATTTTTTAATAAATAATCACTATAATTAAAATATAAAATATCAGTTATTGTAATAATTCAGTAAGTACTTTTTAGTAATTTATTATAATTGAATTTATTTCAATTCCGATATTAAGACAAAGTAAACTCGTTAATGCAATCTAGCTCATTCTGATTTCAATTTTTATAATTCAAGTAAACAACTTATTTTGATTCTCATTCTTTATTCTTATTTCAACTCATTCTCATTCTTATTCATTTCGATTCTAGTTTATTCCAATTCTAATTTAGTAAACACAGCATAAGAGTGCCATTGTTTAAAAATTTGTTAAAAGTGTGGAGGGTAATTTGGTCTAAAATATAAGTATTTGACTAGTTACGATAGGAAAAGTTTGAGGGGTTAATTTTAAAAATGTTAAAATATTGTGGCTATTTTTACAAAATTATCATTAATTAATAATTATGTATGAATTAACAATAATAATAATAATATTGTTATTATTAATATTAATCATTATTATAATAGTATGCTAATTATTTAATAATAGTAATATATTATTATTGTGATTATTTATCCAAAAACTATTGTTAATAATATATTAATATATTAATTAATTACAAATGAAGACAAAGTGAGTTTTTTTTTTTTAATTTTAGAGGAGGGTAAAATAGTCAACCTTGAGATTAGGAGACTCATTTCTACCCCCTCTCTTGGGAATGAGTCTCTTATTCCTTATTCTCCAATTATGATGGAGTTCGTGATTCTAATTTTAGTTCTTAAATTTATTTTGTAAAGTAAACACTGTTAATAATTTCACTTTTAGATTTTGATTTCATAATCTAAAAAGTAAACATGTGATTATTTTTTCAGAATAATTTCTTTTGAAAGGATGGTTTGGTGCCTTTGGTATATGTCCCCTACAAGCATGTTCTGAATATATAGGGAATCACTCAATAATTGAGTCTTAAAATCACTTTTACTCTTTTGTGTTGCAGGAAATTTAAGTGTGAATGTGGAAAAGAATATAATACCATGTTGTGTGTGTGTGTGTGTGTGTGTGTGTGGAATCACTTAATAATCGGGTATTAAAATCACTTTTAGATTTTTGCATGTGTTTGAAGGGAATTGAAGTCACTTGTTGAAAAGAATATATATAGCACGTTTTGCATACACACACACACACTCAATAATTGAGTGTTAAAATCACTCATAGTATTTTGTGTTGAATCCAATTTAGCCTGTGTTTGAAAAATATATGTAGAATGTTATATTGGAATGTTTAATTTTCTTGTCTTTTAATTTATATTTTATTATTAATATAGGGATGATTTATTAAAATTTGTTCTCTTATATATATGATATAAAATTTACGTAGCAGTACTCTTTTAATTACATTGCTACGTTAATTGAGATTTAAAATACATGTGCCAATTTTTGTTTGTATGGCCTTATTTTTTAAACTCCTTCGTTGATTCCCAAAATAATTTGTTCTTAGCTGGGGATGGGTTTTATACTTTATTGAAATAATTAATTAAAAAATTACTATATAACAATGTTTTAACTATCTCTAAAGGATAATTGAGTTGATTGGTGAGGAAATAAGAAGTGACAGATGGTGCAAGGAAACATATAAAAAATAGAGTTGTGAAATTATTTTTTATTATTATTTCAATCTAACAAATATTCATTCAATTATTTTATTTTTTATCCTTAATTTATTAGAAAATATTTATTAATTGAAAATATGAAATATAGGAAGTCTATTTTCGATACCGTGGTCTGTGCTACATCAGGACTAAAGTGAAACAATCCCAAACCTTGGGGGTAAAAATAAAAAATGTCTATGGTAAACAATTATTTATAGCAAAATCCTTTAAAAAAAAAATCCGCCGTCAACTCAATGTGACCGTACAACTCTGACAGCGATAGAGCTTTAATCGAGGAGTTTGCAAAACAAATGATAAAATAAAAGTTCAAACAGCAGACAGTAACGACTAGACGACGAGGGCAACCAATCAGAAGTCGACACGCATCGACCCACTTTTTCACTACAACCATTACTCCACATCTGAAGCTGCTATCTCTATTTCCTTTTAATTTCCTGTTCTATAAATGCGCATGCTTTCTTAAATAGACTTCACATTTGGCAAGAAGAAGAAATCCTTTTATGAGATATTAGATTTGGGTTTCTGTTTTTGGAGGGGCTTTGCTTGTTGGGTTTCTGTTGCTGAAAGAGAGGAAAAAAGAATAGAAATTATCGAATAAACTGTGTGAGGGAGAGTGAGTGAGACAGATCATACACAAAAATTCATAACAATGGGAAGAGGCAGGGTTCAGCTGAAGAGAATAGAGAACAAGATCAATCGCCAAGTTACCTTTTCCAAACGGAGAGCTGGCTTGTTGAAGAAAGCTCATGAGATCTCTGTGTTATGTGATGCTGAAGTTGCTGTTATTATCTTCTCTCACAAAGGGAAGCTCTTTGAATACTCCACTGACTCTTGGTAATATTCACCCTTTTCTGTGTTGTGTGACTCTCGTTCTTTTTCCAATATTGTCTTTTGTCGGAATTTTCTTCCCATGTTGCTGATAAAAGGAAATTTTTTTGGGCAAAGATTTTGCTGCACTTGTCAGTTTCTTTTCTATTCAATGTTTTCAGTTAGATTTCTGATGCTATCGAAGCAGCTGGTGTTTGTATTTGCCTCTTTGTGAGATTAATTTCATGCAACCTTACTAGATAATGGGGTACTTAATTTATAACTTAGAAAATGTATTATTAGAAGTCCTCCTTCATGATCATGCCAATGGGACTCCTGTCTTATCAAAGGTGAAATCTGACTGGAAGAGTCCTTGATCTCTGGTCCTAAATGAAAAAACATGCTTGTGTTTTTGGTGTACGATTTTAGAGTTACCTGCTTTCCTTTTTTCTTTTAAAAAAGTTATTACATATAATGTTAATATACTGGTAACTAAATGCATAATATGAGATAGGGAAAAACTGATGGTCTGATAGCTGATCTTTTGCTTTTAGTTGTTGGCGTTTTCCCTTTAGTACTGTAGTTACGACGTGTATGGGGAATGGACTATCATTACATAGATTAGCAAACCCTTATTAACTATGTTGGGCCTATGAAGGGGGTAATGCAATTTTAATTCATGGTCTAGGAGACAATAATATATTTTTAAAATTCTAATTGTTCTCTGATTGGAGAGAGCTCAATACCGGTTTAGGGAAAAGAATAAATTACATCATACGAGGGGTCTAGGGATTAGTATAATTTTCTTCCCCAGAAGAAACCTCCTCGTTTATGTTAATTAAATAAACTTGGTGTAAAAAAATAAGTGTCTATATAACATTGAGGGAACCCACTGGCTATAACCTATAAGAAGTGGGCGTAGCCGAAATGAGAAAAATATGGTAAATGAAAAAAATAGGGCTTCCCCATCAAGTGACACATGATTTCAAGCTTGCAAGTTATAGTCTTGGAATCCTCATGATATCGCTCTTCTCTCCTGTGTGGTCATCATACATATTCCTGCTAAAATAAAACACAATACGGAGAAGTGGGAGGAAATTCAAAGTGTCTTCTAAAAGAAATAAAGAATAATGCATGCTGCATTCACGAACTGATTATACAAAATTATTTGTACAATTAATTTGAAATAATAAATAGAAGAAAATGAAAAGTCAAGTCGGATCATAGCAATTGTTTTTCATGTTAAAATATAATTTTGTTTCAACTTTCTGCCTTACTCTTCCAATTGCATTGCGCTTAGTTCGTTTGTATTATCAAACTTGTGCGATGTCAAACTTGTATATAAGGTGCATTTGGTAGTTAGATTAGATTGATTAGTATAGGACAAGATTAGATTATATTTAATATTTTTTGGTATTTGATGATTGAATTGGTTTAGATTACATAAATATTGTCTTTGTGCCACATATGTATTTATAACAATTTATGGATAATACTTTTTTTCTTTTAAAATGTGTGTGGCTAAGATTTGATCTCATATATATTATTATCCAATAATTAGTAATCACGATCTTGTCAAAATCAATACAAAGATGGAAGCTCTAGCTATCAAGTAATAGTCTAGAGATATTTAGAGTCATGAATTTTGAATTTGGATAAGAATAAACAAGAATAATAATATGATATTTTCATTAAACAGCTATGAACTCCAATTAACTTGACTTCTATAACAGGTTAGGAGAATTTACCAAATACTTTAGTCACTTAATTTTGAAACCATAAAGTCCAAATACTTGTTTGGGATCTCTGAGAATTGTAAAATAAAAGAGCAAGATCCGGGTGCTTTGTAGGTATTATTTAATTCATAATTTTTATTATTCTTGTATCTTTGTTTTTTTTTTTCTTTTAAATGACTTTACAAGTAGCAGGATTCTTCTTTTCTCTATCTATATGATGAACCTGAAGCCAAGTTAAATAATTGCTTATTTTTATGTGATATGTGAGTTATTTTATTTGCTACTCATCTTGGTCTAAAAAACAACCTTTTGTCTTTCACAATGTTGTGATATGTTAAACGTTTGCCTGAAGATGTTATCGCAAGTCATACGTTCTAATGTCGCAGCAGTTTACATTTATTTCAAGTATCGGTTTCGTTTCTCAATGAAGAGCTATGAGTCATAGTAAATAGGTTGTAGTTGCGCTTCAAATCTTCATTCGTGATGTCCGCATGAGTATTCTTTCTTCTTTAATATAATTGCATCACTTCATCTAATTTGTTTAGTAACAGTAATTAAAGTATTTTCAATCCGATGACACATTTCAATAAAACATATTCTAAGAAAGTTGGCGCCCAAATTCTACTGAAATAATCAATTGAGACAACAGTACTCTACTTAATGGAATTTAAAGGTGCAAGTTAGAAGCCACTTGCCCCGCTTCTGTGAGAGTTTTTATCTACTAGTTAATATAGACAATGATTCAACGATGGAATTTGAATAATGAAGAATAATGCTAGAAATTAACTTTTCTTTTAACACAGCATGGAAAAGATCCTAGAACGCTATGAGAGGTACGCCTACGCTGAGAGACAGCTGATTGCCCCTGATCCTGAATCACAGGTACATATTGTGCTTCTATTATAGCCATGATAATACTTGAAAATTTGAGGCTATTTAATCGGTAAACAACAATGAATGGGTTGATTAACCTTTGGTGGTAGCAAGTATAGTCAAAGGAAGCATATCTGATACTGAGTTTAACCATGTAGGGTAACTGGCCCCTGGAGTGTAATAAACTTAAGGCCAAGATTGATCTTCTGCAAAAAACCCAAAGGTACTGTAATTTGATCCTACGTTATAAAAATAACCACATGTTAAGGGATAAGTGTTCTTTTTTCTTCAAATAATGCACTTCTAAGATTTTCTTTGAAGATGTTCTTCCAAAAGTACATTTTACACTGGTCCTCAAACTGACCTCTTCAGGCACTATTTGGGAGAAGATTTAGAGTCGCTCTCTCACAAAGACATCCAACAGTTGGAACAACAGCTGGACACTGCCCTCAAACACATCAGATCAAGAAAAGTATGTTGATTACTATTATTTTATACAAATTCAGTCAAGTCAAGTCTATAATTTTTGCTTAGTTGATGTTGAATTTCACTCTTTGCGCAGAATCAACTCATGCAAGAGTCCATCTCTGAGCTTCAGAAAAAAGTAAGACCTTTTAACGTGTGTGTGTGTGTGTTTAAGGGTTATAGATTTTGTAGTATGACAATGGAAGCTTTATTTATTATTGCCTGCTAATTTGTGGAAAGCGTGGAAAGCAAATCATCACATATATTGTTTCACTTGTCAGAAAAGCATGCCATATTCTTGTGGCTTTAGAGAGTTACCTAGGCGACTGGGCTTCTATAAATTTCTCCTCCTATTCTGAAACAAAGAGATTGATGAATACGATGGGTTTTTATCTAATATATATAACAGAAGACAAATTTTGCAAAATACTGTGCTGCTCATGAGATTCAAAATTTACTCCAAGCTTTACCAAAACCCAGTACAGTAATTTCCCTGACTGCATCACAGTTTGCAGAGCGCACTTTTATTTGTTGGAATGCCATCTTCATCTCTTATTATGTTCTATGACAGGAAAAGTCTATTGAGGAGGAAAACAACTTGCTGGTAAAGCAGGTAATCCTTCTTCATCAATATGTTTGTACATTCGAATTAACTTCGTTACTAATCTCTATGTGTATATATCTCTCAGTGTCAATAGATATTGCCACTGCACCTTGCTTTCCTGTTAGGACTTAAGAGCAAGCTGCGAGATGGAATATTTTAATACTGCAATCTTAAGTAAATGCATCTTAATGATTCTACTTTTCCTATGATATGGAAATAGATTAAGGAGAGAGAGAAGGCTGCAGCGCAACAAGCTCAGTGGGGGAATCAAATTCAAAACCAGGTCCCCAACACATTATCCTTTCTACTTCCACAGCCACCACCTTGCTTAAGAATTGGGTAATTTTATCTTCCATGATTTCGTTATGCTGTTTTATTTTGAACTATATAGCAGTGCAATTTTGCATAAAAAGATATATTTTCAGCTGCTGAACATTCTTTCGCATCAAATAGATATGTAAGCATAGGGAATAAGATACTATATGCATTGAAATATATTCCCAAGATAGTCCAATTGATTTGGTCTCTTGCAGTAGAATTAAGATGTATTTAAATTGGGGTGAGGTGGGAGGTAACTAACAAAATAAATCATCATTTTTTCCTCATCTTCTTAATTTGTTGGAGGCGGTGCTGTGTTGGCGTGGCCGTTTATGTAAGTATTTGGGTCTATATATGCATAATGTAGGTTATGTTTGGAAATTAAGGTATTGTGATTTTTTATCCACAATTGCTGTAAAAAGCGAATGAACAACCGTCAATAATAGGAACATTGGCTACCGAATTAATATAAGTAGGCGGAAGTATAGCACTTAGAAACAAATTCCATATTAATTTAGCATTTATAGACTTAACCAATGCCTAGAAAAAGGATGTAGAAAATGCAACCACCAATTTATGTGAATTCCCTAAATATGTTGCTTACCTTTATCCAAAACGAACCTTTTTGAAGACTAGTATCATTAACTTGATTACGCGACGATTTTGATGCAGTGGTGCCTACCAGGAACAAGCATCGGAGATGAGGAGGAACGAGCTTAACCTCACCCTTGAACCCGTATGCACGTGTAGCCTTGGATGCTTTGCTGGATGAACTGTGAGAGAGGGGGGGGGGGAGGAGGGAGGAACAATTTCTAGCTAATTTCGTATAAATGTTGTGTTTTATGCTTACGCGCATATCTCTATTATGGTTGTGAGGCATGAGAAGAACAAAAAACACTTGATACTCACTCTCCTTAATCTATCTGATATGACGTGACAATATCTATTGCGATGAGGTTATATAAATGTATATTCAAACTCCGGTCATGGTAGTTGGATGTCCTGGTTTCTGTTGATTCCAGTTTTTGGAAGAGTAATAATCAACTTAAGAGAGATAGCAAAATGAAAATAATTATTGGTAAGCGTAATATTGCTAGGTCACTGATTGACCAGAAGAAAGAACTATTATAGGTTAGCTAGTGAAGTCAGAGTTTACTGAATCGGCTATACATTTATTTATAGAGTTCATATATATATATATATATATATATTTCGAAAGGCCTAACAAAATTTCAATAGCAAACAAATGAATTTTTAATGGAGGAAAATTCACATGCCTACCTAGCTCTTTAACTCAAGTTAATGTGAAAGCCTCCTTAAAATGAACCCATACACTCGTATCCGTTTTTCTTTCCCGCATTTAAAATGTTCCTCTATGGTTTTAGGGTGCCTCCTGTACTTCGATAGTCAAGTTGTTTCATCAAATACCATCACCTACAGTATACACCCCCAGATATTAGTCAATTGCATTATAAAATCATACTATGTATTGAGGAAAAGCACTGGTGTAATAAGTTGTTTAATTAATATGAAACATTTAAGGTGAATCTTTTATTGAGAAAGTATTTATAAAAGATGATTCAAATCTTAATTGATAAGATGTATTTTGGGTGAATAATATCTTGTTAAGTTTGAATTGGTTATAACATAAACTATCTTATCTTTCACTGTATTTATTTTTTTATTATCGAAGTCTTAGAAATTTCAAGTTTTGTTTTTGCAGCATAAGCAAATGGGGCAAGGGCAACTAGAAGCAAATCAAAAGACAAAAATATGAAAGAAAGAAAAATACATACCTTGCCGCAAACAGGACATGTTGAGCTTCTCTCCATCCACTCGTATATACAGCTTAGATGGTAGTGGTGACGACACTGTGTTACTATCTTTGGATTTTCAAGAGTGTACTCTGTCAACACGAACCCAATGTTAAAAAAATCAAACATCGAATCAAGTACCATGATCTGCTTAGATTGTCCAAACGTATAGTTGGGATAGATCCAAGTTGTTCCTATTATAGAACAACCAGATTATGTTCATATTATATACACACACCTGTATAACTGGAGTTAGAGGTATTACCTTCAAGACACGTGGGACAGACATCCTCGTCTTCAGGTTCCAATTTATTGAGGGGTGATTTCAGCAAGAGATCTAAACGTTCCAATTTAGTCAACCTACTGCCTTCCTTGGCACGTTCCGGGCTAGTGGTACTATCACAATATCTAAGCTGTTTGTGCAAGAGCTGAGGATCAAAAGTCATAGTTCTTAGCTGAGATGGAACGGTCTCAGGGAGTATATTACAAGAGGACGGCGAACTAGAAGAAGAATTAGAAGTTGATAAGGCTGCGCCTTGACTGGCATCAGAAGGGCCAGCAACGGTTTCGTCTTTCTTGAATAATGCTTGATACTGCAAATAAACATCCATTAGAAAAGGAAAGGAAAAAAAAAAAAAAAAAAAGCTTTTATTCTATGCCATAATCGGAGGCTGTTGTTGAATAAAAAAAATTACGTTGTTGAGTAACGTGTGGAGGCGGCAATTTGGACACCTGCAGCCTTCATTATCGTTGGAATTACTTGAGCTACTATCTTCATGATCATTGACACGAAAACAACAACATAAAGAACCCATGATGCTTTAACTTGAATTGAATCTCTACAACAAAGAAGAGAAGGGGGGAGTGGGGGCACAATTAGATATAACCAAACCGAAAGGACTAGATAATCAAGATACAAAACTGAAAACTCATTAAGATACAAACCTTGAAATAGAAAAACAAAACCGAAAGCAGAGAATTTATGGAGACAAAGAGGCAAAGACTTGAAGGTTTAATAGAATAGAAGGGCTTAAGGAAAGATTTGAAGATTTAATAGAATAAAGAGAACGGCAACGAGAAGGTGAAGTCCAAGCTCAATACGATGAAGGAAATATACAAAAGATTCTAAGATTTGAAGTTTTTCTGCTTGTATGTCACAATCATACTACCTAGGATCTTTCCCAATATCACACTAAATCGTTTGATTTTTATGGGACCCTCGTTTAATATTTTTAATAAATAGAAATCGATAATTATCCGATCCTAGTTGAACTCTGTATACTTTATTATATTACTTTTATTCAATAATGGATATATGAGTTCTTATCACTATTGAATTCGAGTTTTACAAAATTTCAAAAGGGGATGACGCTCATGACTAACTACATTACGTAGAAGTATAGAACTCTTGTTATTAGTGTATTCTACACTAAATTGGTTTTAATTAATCTTAATTGCTAAATCATGTAAAAATCTCTGTTGATATTTCCTTCAATATTATTATTAATACATTAAATCGCTTAAAGATTATCTGATAATCTACTCAATCTCGTGATTTGTTGATTTCTTCCCATGTTTGGTGCGAGGCTTTTATGGAGAATTGACATGCGTGGGCCTGAAACAGTCGCCCAGTCGGTCCAACACATTAGTCACGCACTTGCTGTGCCGTGTGTTTATACAGTCTATTAAAAGGACCACCCACCCAGTTTCCCCTGTACTCAATTACAGCCTATGCGCAAATCCAACTAGTCGTTTTCTTTCCCTTTTTTTTTTTAAGGAAAAAAATTGCAACTTATGAGATCTCTCTAATAAAATTACAAGCATTAGTTATTAATGTATGGACTAAATTATCGGATTCTTTTTAATACTTATTTTAGTATGACCCAATTACAACGGATTCTTACCTTGTCCATAAAAGAGGGTTGAAATTTCAAACTAAAATAAGTTTATCAAAAAATTCACTAAAACAGTAGTTAATATAGTCAGTAATTTAAACATGTTTTAAACAAAATAAAGTCTTGACAGATAATAACCGTGAATTAGGTTTTATTTGTTGATTTTAGTTTTATAATTGAAGATTGCATAGGATTTGGAATCCGAAGAAACAACTAACAAATAGAGGTGAATTTACTTGATCATATAACTCCTCGCCAAGAAAATTCTTTTGGGGATAGAAAAGATTATTAAAAACATTAATCTTTGGGGTTCAGACTTGCAGTGCCATTTTAAAAAAATTATTAAAAGTTAACACCATCTCAAATAATTATTAAAGACGTCACTACTCACGTAAGGGACTTGTTTTTATTTTTTTTATTTTTTTTAATTTTTTATTTTTTTTTTTTTAAAAAGCTTGGTTTTGAAAGGACCTTCTACCCGTCATAAAATGCAAAGTTTGGGGAGAGTTGTTGAACCTTGTTTCCAGAGGTAATAGAAATGATTAATATAATCTTGAAAAGTTGGTCCTCAATTTAAAGGTTTCTAATTGGTTTATTTATCTTAATCGATATTTTTACTTTTCTAAATGCCATCATGAAGTTGACTTACCTTTTGTCTTTCAATATTTGTTACGACCTTGACATAAGGGTTATTTGGTATTAGTAAGACTGATTTTAATTTTAACAACATCATTCATGATAGTATTAGTTAACCATGCATTCCCTGTTTAAATGGGAATTAATGATGATGCGGTAGCGTGAGGAGTAAGCTTCATAAATATCAACCACGAACGCAAATTGTGAGCGCTTTCAATGTTTTGATTTGCTAATGTGACTCCAAAGTCCAAACTGTGTCGGCAGTAAGTAGAATTGGAAACCCTTGTCGAAGGCAAATTGTTACCATTACTTCTTGTAATCGCGCACCGCCTTCTCTGCACGATCCGATTTTATTGTGGTTGACACTGATCACGTAAGACTTCGTTTGGTATGATTTTATTAGTTTTTTAAGTAGAGTTTATTTACATAAAATTTTTATTAATAAAATTTTTATAAATAAAATTTTTATAAATAAAATTTTTAATGAAAAAATTTTAGTTGTTTAGTTGTAGTTTTTATTAAAAATTTATGAAATTATTTTAATAAATAAATTTTTTAAAATTGTATTATAAAAAATAAAATAAGATTGTGAAATAATTAGAGGATATTTTAAATATTTTCATATTTTAAAAAAATTTTTAATCTCTATTTTTAAAAACTCAAAATTTTCACTTTTATAATTAAAGACAAAATAATTTATTTAAATTTTATAAGTTTTACTAAAAAAATAATTAAGTAATAATAAAAATTATAATAAGAACTTATCAAATTAAATAATCACTTATAACTATTAAATAAATCATATCAAATAAATACTAAACCTCTTCTCATCATTTATATATACATTAGTTCTTCTTAATGAAAAATCTCAGCTGTTATTAGTTTATACATCCTTATCCATTAATTATTATTATTTTTTAATTTTATTACATTTTAGAAGAAACTGTAGGAATGAGAACTTTTCTTTAATAATCATCTGCTCGCCTCATAATTGAGGTTGAGCGCCCGAGTCTCGTGTAATTATTTCAGCCGCGTCGCACATCAGTGAGATAAGCACTCGACTCTCTCTCCGTATACAAGCAGATTTCTTCAAATGTGTTCTACCCAATGCGTTGGCAACAAAGCTTCAGGTAAACAAACTTTCTCTCGATTGGACTGGATCGAGGCAATTAGGAATCTGCGTAATTAAAGTGTCCGTCTTTGTGATAATTGCATTTTCTTTTTTCTAAAGGAAATTAAATTAAAAAAAAAATGTCACTAAGGGAACGAACAGAAGGAACCTTCACCTATTATGAGATGGTGCCTTGCATTTTTATTGGAATCAAAGCCAGTGGAAATATAAAAGCACGTTATTAAATTATTTGATGCCGAAGTGCACATAGCTAAATCCATGAGCGGCAGTGTCCCTACGGGTTCATGAGAAGCACGTTCGGGAATAGCCCCACAAAAAGAAAATAAAAAAGAAAACCAATAGACTAACGTGATTAAAGTCGAAAAAGGCAAAGCAGAATCAATAACCAACTTTCCCCGGACCAGCATCCAGAAATTCGTGTCCTATTTCTCATTGATTCTTGATTTGCTTTGGCCCTTCCTTCTTTCTCCATATAATTATTGGGATTTGAGGAGTCTCCTACAGAAGCCATCTGATCAAATTCTGAAGGGATGGGCAAGAAGAGCACCGGCACAAGGTTGCCAAATTTCTGTCTAAACAGGATCAGGCCTCTCGTTAAAGTGCGTTCCCCGCCTATAAAATCCAAGCTGCCCAATGCCATTAATTCTGCTACAAATGAAAGTGATCATAACAAGTGTAACAATCCTGGCATTCACGTCGGAGAAGAGAAGTCGAGCGACGGCCAGAAATTGGTACCTAGTGGTCGGAAAATCATGATCGTGGTTGATTCTAGCAATGAAGCTAAGGGAGCTCTGCAATGGTCACTCACTCACACGGTTCAGAGTCAGGACAAAGTTGTTCTGGTTTACGTCATCAAGCCTTCTAATAATAAACGAGGTTGAAGCTACAAACTTTTTTCCTTTTTTCCCCTTAAATCTTGATTAAGGAAACTAATTAAGAGTGTTTCAATATCACTGCAGCCACGGGTGAAGAATCGGGGAAGCAAAGAGCTCCAAGGGGTTATGAATTTGTTCATTCAATCAAGAATATGTGTCAGCAGAAGAGACCAGAGGTGAGCCCGCTATGATGGGCTTAAATATAGATATAAGCTAAATGTTGAGTGCTCGAGTCTCCTCGTGTATATAAACTAATGCTGCTGTGACTTTGGGCCTGGCAGGTACAATTTGAGGTTGCAGTGGTGGAAGGGAAAGAGAAAGGTCCAGCGATAGTGGAAGAAGCAAGGAAACAAGGGGTTGCGCTTCTTGTTTTGGGGCAGAAAAAGCGGTCTACAACGTGGCGGCTTTTTATGATGTGGGCAGGGAATCGAGTCCCCGGTGGTAGTTTTGTCGAATACTGTATTCAAAATGCTGATTGCATGGCGGTTGCTGTGAGGAGAAAGAGCAAGAAACTAGGAGGTTATTTAATCACCACTAAACGTCACAAAGATTTCTGGCTCTTGGCTTAAGCACATCAGTGATCGATGGTCTCTCAATTTATTAAGCTAGTTTCTTTTGCTGTGACAACTGGAAGTTGGAAGTCTATAATCTTGCTGTGTACATATCGAAGATGTGATTGTTCTTGTATTGTTTTGTAAATGATGAAGTGAGGATGAAGAATGGAAAAAGTGATTGGAGTTGTGAGTGAAAAGAGACTGTGTCATAATTTAGGGCATTTGGCCTACTCCTAGAACGATTTAAGGGAGAGACAAGGAGGGTCCCTTGACCCTTCTAGGGTCTCTAATGGATGCTACAGAGACTCATTGAGGCACATGTCCCAGTGTTTTAAGGGCTAGGTGGTACTTGGGAGACACTTAGATCCACCTGGAGGCTGGAAACTGGCCTTTGGGGTCCAAGTGGGCTTTGCGTAAAGCTGGAGCATACAATGTGTCATCATCATTCCTTCCAGTACACATCCGACTTTGTTGTGGCCATGGCCAGCCGAGACTTTCTTTTTCTTTTTCTTTTTCCCTCCCCCGCATCCTCATCCAATTTAGATTTTCCACTTTCCACTTTTTATTTATTTTCTACTCTTTTTCAAAAGTTAATGCTTCCTTTTTTTTTTTAATTGTTAAAAGGTGAGATATTTAATTAAAAGTTGGTATTATAAAAACCCAAGCTAAATTTTGAGGACAGTTAAAAAAAAAAAAAAAGAATTCTGTAGTTGAAAAAGTTGTCTCCATTGCATTGCGTATCCATACAAATAGCCATCTGTTAGAAAAAAATATAGAGCTTCTGATACTAGTTGTGAAACTGCTTTAGCAAATCCTACATTCTTTGACCTAATAATTATTCAGGGGCTATTTAAAAGCTCAGTTGTATACTGAACCTATTTAGAAAATAGCTTGGGTTTATTTAATACCATTCTATTTTTAATTCTGGGCATTCTAAAATAGTATCGAAATCTATATAAAGATTAGAGTTTACCCCATCGGACAAAGAGTTGAGCTCCCAAGTCCAAACACCAGTAAAAGTACTTGTGAAATCTCGCTATATTAATTTATAGCACCTGTATTATTGCAATTACGAAGAAAGACAAAACATTAGAGGCAATTACAGGAGAAATTTGACTTCACCTCACAAGCCACAACATAATTCAATTCATGCCATTGAATCCCCCAAAGGTTAATTGAATCAGTTGACTTTCAGCAATGAATATACCATTCTATCCTAAATTTTTTATTTATATTAAAATACAAAATAACCCTTAAAATAAAGCTCACCCTCCAGGATGATTACAAGGTAAAATTACTAATTCAAAGATAGATTAAAAAAAATCCATAATATTATAAACAAATAACTAAATAAAAGTAAAATAGAAATCTATTAAAATTTTAACTTAATCCTAAAGCAAGTTATTGTCAAACCTTAATTGTATTCCATGTGCTCCCAAGCCTAATCCTAAACCTAATCAACTTGAATTTGACAAAACCTATTGTAGTATGATTCAAAGTTGGGGAGGTGTTGAAAATGATGGCTTGAGGTCATGACCTTCAAGGTAAAACTCACTCTTAAAAATCTTCCGATAACAGTAGAGTGTTTTAAGATTAATAAACTACCAATTAGTCCCTTGCCCAGTTGATATAGAGTTCCAACATTCCATCCTCCTTCAGAATTGATCTCCGTGGCAGTTTACTCACTCAAGTAAATGACACACTTGTGGTGACAAAACTAGGACCACTGTGGTAAGAGTTGACTTCAGAGGACGGAATTACTTTGATACCGATTGTTATGAAACCATAAAGTATAACTACCTTTAAAAAATTAGCCTATAAGAAAGTGGTGCCTTGGGGTTAATAAACTACTAACCAGTCTCATGACTGGTCACTACGAAATTATAACAGAAGTGTTGCGTAGTGTAGCAAAGGAATGGGGAGGTGACGTGTGTGGTGGCTTTGGGTTTGAGATGTGCTACACACTGTCACCGGATAAGAGTTGTTGCGCAGCACTCTTGTGTAGCACTTAGACGATTTTTTAGCACTCTAAGTTGCTAAGTAAGCCTAACCCTTCATGATCTAGCCTAAGCAAAAATTTTACCGAAAAAGGCTAGAGAAAAACAAGCTAAATGGCTAGTTGTATTTATATTACACTCAATGCATAATTTACACAATACTTTGTGCAAGAGAGCTCGAGAGCTTTTGTGCATAGGTGCTGAAAAGTGCTTGGGTGTGTGTAGAGATGTTGTATAAAATGAGGATTCTCTCCTCTATTTATAGGCATGTTGGCCAGGAGTGTGAGTGATTGATTCTAGAAAATTCTAACACTTGAGTAATTAAGGAAAATTCTAGAAATCGGGCCGAGCTGGGCTGGTTGTTAAATGCACCACATTTGGCTTAGTTGTGTAGGCATTCCATTGCTAAGCGTAGCCCACTTTTAAGTGTATCTCGCCTCTTGTGCTAAGCGAATTTCGCTTCTAAATGCAATCCGCGTTGAGTGCTAAGCGCATTCCGCTTTTAAGTGTACTCTGGTCTTAGGCAGATTTTTGCTTAATGAGTCTGTAGGCGCGAATTAACCTCTTATTGCGTGAAATCTTAGCAGCCCGTGACAACACATTAGCTTGGCTTGACAGTGTTCTACGTGGCTTGATAGTATTTCATGCCGTATATACATGAGGTTAGGGCTACTAACAGCTATAGCGTGAAGATTGGAGATGATGTACAATTGCCACATGTTTAGAGATTGTTTGTGAAATAATTTTGAAGTTGTCTGGATAAATCTAAGGATGTTGAGTCTATTTTTGTAAAATATATTTATTGACATAAATTTGATTTGATTTTTAATAGAAGATGAATCAATTTGAGGATTATGATTGTTGAAAAATTTTAATATACTCATAAGCACACGAATTTGAGAATAAAGTAGTGATAACGAGTTTGAACCCACAGGGATTGTTATAAATTGAAAAATTTAATTTAAATTTAAAATTAATGTTAATTGTAACATAGTTGAACAAATTGAGTTTTAAGAAAAATTAAACTAATTAAACTAAGAAAACAATTAAAGCAAAGGAGTATTCAATCAGAAAAAAATTACCAAGATTTTAGAATCTATCACTATTCAACTAATAATTATCCAATTATTAATTAATCCTCAATTTTAGAGTGATAAATCGAAATCAATCTATGTCGTCTCATAGATATAACAATTAAGCTCAATTAAAATTAATCTTCTGTAAGTTCTTCTTCTCCTTCATAGTATAATATCTAAGTATCTCATGTAAATATATTGAATAATAAAAAGTCAAAGTTTTTTTAAGTATTTTGTGTAAATAATTTAATAAAATATACAGAATCATAGATAATTATATATAAACTTTATAAATTCAAGTGTAAATTTAGTCGAATAGTAATCCTAACAATCAATAATGTATGACAGAATTGATAAAAAGATTTAATAATATCTAACTTAATCATGTGAAATAAGAATTATAAATATTAAAATACACATGTAAGGAATTAATTAAATAAAAAAAATTATTTTATTAAATAGAGATCCATCCGTAACTTCAGTATAAAAAAATTAATTATACATAATTAAATTGGGAGCAATAAAAAAAAATCAATCATCAAAATAAAAATTGAAATGCTGCAGCCTTTTTCTTATTATTGTCTTCTACCGAATGCTTCCACTGCTCTCCCTCTCGCCCTTCTTGCCTTCCTTTATATAATGCTCAAAACTCGCAATTATTGGCCTAATCCTGTTGTGGTTCTAATCACTAAACCAACTCTTACAAGCTAAAGTCCAAGGCCTGCCATGTATCTGAAAATAGCAAAAAGTCAAAAACTATTGATTTGTTTGCTTTATTCTATTTTGACTTTCCATTCAAAGGCTTAATTATAAGCTTTCTTTAATGCACGAGCGTGGGTGACTTAGTTGATTGGCTTCGGATTCTTCATATTGAATTTCATGCATATTTACGTAATTGCTTCCGCAAATTGATTTGATCTCCAATGCTATCCAATTGTTATTCCTCATGCACTTTGCATTTATGATCTCCAATTAATTTCTTATTCAATAAAATAATTCAATTAATTAAAAATAATAAATAAAAAAACTAAAAATTATATAATTAATGATAAAATATGTATATAAATTATGTCCATCAATTATTGCCTAATTAATTGGTTCTACACTTCCTATTTATATTTGTTCTCCCAAGTAATTTTTCATTTGGATCTAAATTTTGATTTTAGTTTTTTTTATTTGATTTTATAATTCAAAATTTGGAAAAATTAATGTAAGAATTTACCCTTTAGCTGCTAAAGTTTAACAGAAAAGTTAATAGAATGGATTACATTGATTTTTTCAATTTTGGTGCGATAAATTGATTATATCCTAAATTATGGGGGTAAAGTTCAATTTTCCGGAGAATTCAAAACTGTCCTTTAATGTAATTTCCTCTCGTGGTAGAACTATAATTTAAAAAAAAAGGGATTTATAAGGATTTTACCGCGGGTGTGAAGAGCATTACACCTGCCAAATCAGTAAATAGGATCGCTTTAATACCCGACCCGGATCCAACCCAAAGCGCAAACCGCTCGACTTTACCATCAACCTCAAGACTAAAACCCCGGTTCCAAAAACGTCAGCAAAACCCTAACTCCTCCATCCTTCGGCAAAGTAAACCGAAACCGTAATCATGGCTAAATCCGACAATAAGCCGGGCAAGAAAAATACAAAAAAGAACAAGAACAAAGGCCCAAAGGCGGTAGCCATGAAGAACAAATCCACCAAGGCCGACAATCCGTTCGAGACCATCTGGTCTCGTCGAAAATTCGACATTTTGGGCAAGAAACGCAAGGGCGAGCAGGTACGCATTGGACTCTCCCGCTCGCTTGCCATCCAGAAGAGGACCAATACGCTGCTCAAAGAGTACGAGCAGAGTGGCAAGTCCTCCGTCTTTGTCGATAAGCGTATTGGTGAACGAAACGATGCGTTGGGAGAGTTTGATAAGGCTATTATGCGCTCTCAGCGCCAGCGTCAGGTCGCTTTTAGTTATAGACTTTAAAGCATGTCATTTTTTCCCTTAAAGTCTCTTTGTTTGTTTGTTTATTTTTTCTCTGTTGTATTTGACAGCTGAAATTGGGCAAGAAAAGAAAGTATAATCTATCGGATGGAGAAGAGGATGAGTTTGAAATGCGTCGCATTGATCCGCTCTCTGGAAGAGATGATTTTGAGGATGACGTGCTATCTAATGACGGTGATAATGATGATGAAAATGAGAGTATGTAACATGTTATTTTGTTGCAACGTTGTTCTTTCCTTCCTCGTTTTGTTTATATTCAAATTGGCATTATAGATGTTATCAGATTTCTTCCAAGCACTTTTATCGGCAGCTTTTGTGCTCTTAATTTCTTGATTACTTGCTTAGATCATGGAGTTGTTCAATTAACATTGTATTGGTTATTTTCGTTATTGCAGTTGAGATTCTGACAATAGAATTGGTTATTTTTTTCTTGCTATATGCAGGTAGCTCAAATGTGTTGAAGCAACTTAGTTCTCATCATGCACAGAATTCAGATGAAGGGGATCCGATGGAAGGAGAGAAAAATGTGAGTCCTATTTTTAGCTATGATTCTTTTGTTTTCATTTGATCTCTCTTTTGCTTATTTCTTTACTGGTTAACATATTATGCCTCAAATTTGATTTATGAGTTTCCTATTGCAGAAGCACAAGAGCAAGAAGGAAATTATGGAAGAGGTTATTCTGAAGAGCAAATATTTCAAGGTGGTGATTCGTTTTTATATTACTGATACAGCTTTGCAGAGGGTGTATATATATATATACATATATATATGCATGCTTGTGTGAGTGTGTTTTTTTCCTTTTTAATTTATTCTTTTTTCTTCTTAAAAGGCACAAAAAGCTAAAGAGAAGGAAGAAAATGAACAGTTGATGGAAGAGTTGGATAAGTCCTTCTCATCTCTAGTCCAGTCTGAGGTGTTATTGTCATTGACAGAACCTAGTAAGATGAATGCCTTGAAGGCACTTCTCAACAAGGGCATTCCGAATGAGCATGTGATGAGGGATGATCAAAATATGGAAACATCTAAACAGGTACATTTTTATGATGGTTTTTGAGATACAACTTTCTGAAATATATGTTGCAAATGCTTTATTTCCTATTTTCCAAAGCTCTGGGTTGTGTTTCTGAATAAATATTCTCTTTGACAAGTCAGATCAAATATTATATTAGGACTTTTATGCCTTTTGTGCTGATATTAAAAGAGAAGGAAAGCTCTTATGCCTTCATTATCAGTTACTGTGGTTCCCTACTGTTGTTCTGGACAAAATATGAACCAAACACCTACCATATATGAATTTTATCTGTTCTTATCTTTTCACTGTGTTGGCAGGAACAACCTGATTCTTATGACAAACTTGTTAAAGAGATGGCATTGGATATGCGGGCACGACCATCAGACAGGACAAAGACGGCTGAGGAGATTGCCCAAGAGGAAAGGGAACGACTAGAGCGATTGGAGGTAAATATGTGTGGCGTTCATGGAAGCTGAAGTGACTTGTAGCTGCAATTATTTTGACTATTCTTGTTAAACATTACTTTAATTGGAGTTCTTTTTGAAGAACAACTTTGTACTAGTAGGTTTAATGATTATGGTATATACCATATGTATCTGTCTGTCATGTATCAGAGGTTCCTTCTTTTATAACAAAATTATGGCCCAATTTATACTGTTAGACCGCAAGACTCAAAGAGCATTACTCATGCATTTTAGATTTATGCTCAACTGTTGAAAGTGCATTGATTCAATTGTTTGAACATTGTGTTGCAATTTGAATAATACTTTCCTAAAAGCCATTGATGTGGCACTGCATGGTTACATTTCGTACATAAGTATGTAACTTATGGTGATGAAATGTCCTGTGGAGCAAATCTGTATGCATAGATAGAATATTTTGAGTGCCTTTAAATTCTAGGGGTTGTTTTAGATAGATAAAGTAGAAAGAGACTTCTTCTAACGTCATGTTTTACAAAATATAATCTTATCATCTTCTCTTTAGTCACCTTATGGTTTAATTGTACAAAGAAAATCTTTTGGAAAACTTTAAGAACTGTAGTCAGCATGTGACAAATTATGACTAAGTGTTAGGATTTTCATTCATCTTTCAATAATATGAAATTTTGTTATTTTGCAATATACATTTCATCTGAGTTTTGTGATATTCTGGATAATTTGAATGGCTGAAAATTTTTTTTCATCTCCAATAATATAGTTTTCCATTTATCTGATCTGGTTTGAATGACTGAAATTTTGTATTGTTCATTCATCTTATTATGATGATGTAGTTTTTGATAACTTGAATGACTGCAAAATTTCAGGAGGAGCGTCAGAAAAGGATGTTAGCAACTGATGACACTAGTGACGATGACAATGAAGATGAGGAGAAATCTTCCACCCAGAAGCCAAGATCAATTTCTGGGGATGAGCTGGGTGATTCTTTCTCCCTTGATGAAGAGCCTAAGCCTAAAAGGGGTTGGATAGATGAAGTACTTGACAGAAAGGATACAACCGAGAGTGAAGATGAGGATTCCTCTGAGGAGTCAGATGATTGTGATGGCGTTGGTGTGGAGTCTGATGAAGATAATGATGAAAATGAAAATATTATAAACTTAAAAGACTGGGAGCAAAGTGACAATGATGATCTTGGCACAGATTTGGAGGAGGATGAAGAGGAGGAAAGAGAGTTGGATGATGATGAGGATGAGGATGACAGTGCTGATGGTGAGAAAGAGATTGAGGCAAAAGGAAACAAAAAGTTGAATGAAAAAGTTGAGATCAAGGAAAAAGATAACAAATTTTTTAATGCAAAAAAAATGAAATCAGATAATTCACAACCTTCAACTCAACCTGATATTCCTTTTCTGATTGAAGCTCCTAAGAGCTTGGAAGAATTTTGTGCATTAGTGGAGAATTATTCTAATGCTGACAAGATTGTGGTTATAAATCGAATTAGGGCAAGTAACGCAATTAAGCTTGCAGCAGAAAATCGAAAAAAAATGCAGGTATGGAAGTTTATGCAGCTTTTTGTTTTGCTCTCCTCTCTCTCTCTCTTTTTATGCGTGTGTGTGATAATTGAGTATCTTTAGGTATAATGCCTTTGTTTCTCATAGTTGGTTTCAAAGGAATTCAGTTCTTAATTTCTGGGATAGCAACCCCATTAAGGGTTTGTTAAGGTAGATGATATGATAGGCTCATTAAATTTTAATTTTCATTTTATACGCGACCTTTAATAAGAGGAAACAAGTTAAAGCGAAACAACCAGGGTGCATATGAGGACCATTGAAGAGATAAATAATTAATGCCTCGATATGGCTTTTTCATACTCATTACTTGCATCTCTAATACTAGCCGTGCACTTTCAAGTGTAAAATGCTGATCATAATAACATATTATGGGTTGTTTCTTGTTGTGGACATAAGGCAATGAATTTTTGAGTGGTTCTTGTTTTGAGATTTTGTTTGCTATTTGATTTCATGGAACTTAGTTATTGAGTCTGTACATTAGGGAGGCAAGTTAGATTCTTTAGCACTGTTACTGAGTTTTTCTATTCATATGCATAAATCTTTGGTTTTAATTCATATGCATAAATCTTTCCATAAATCCTTGGTTAAGGACTCATTTTATTCTGTTAAATTATCTGCTATTCTTGGTTCTATCTTTGACTCCATCTCTGAAGTGAAAAGAAATGTATCTGGCCTTCCCCAGGTATTTTATGGTGTTCTACTGCAGTATTTTGCTGTGTCAGCAAACAAAAAGCCCCTTAACTTTGAGTTGTTGAATTTGCTGGTCATGCCACTGATGGAAATGAGTGTTGAAATCCCATACTTTGCTGCAATATGCGCTCGTCAGCGAATCTTACGGACCCGAACACAACTTTGCGAGGATATCAAGAACCCAGGTTTTTGATGATTGGAGAATTTTTGGTTCTTATAGTCGTATCAAACCAAGCTTGTGAAGGTTTCTGACCTAATAATTTTACTTCTGCAGAAAATGGCTGTTGGCCTTCTTTGAAAACATTGTTCCTCTTGAGGCTGTGGTCCATGATTTTTCCATGTTCTGACTTCCGGCATGTAGTAATGACTCCAGCGATAATGCTGATGTGTGAATATCTCATGCGCTGTCCTATCATGTCAGGCCGGGATATTGCTATTGGTTCCTTCTTGTGTTCCATGGTTCTTAGTGTATGTATCCTTCATTCCACATTCCTCTAATTTAGATAGCAAGATTAGATTTTAAGACCTTGAATTGTGAGAGCATAGTTTCCTTCTCAGCTTTTCTTACTATTTAATGTTGTCTTTTCTCTATGTGAACCTGTCTTATCCCACCATGCTGCAGCCTAACATGAATATTCACTGTCAATGCAATTCTCATTGAACTTGCATATTAATTATATTTTTCTTCTGGGGTTGCCCTTTCTGGTGGTTTACATTATAAATGATAATTGCAGGTCAGTAGACAATCTCGGAAGTTCTGTCCAGAGGTTATTGCATTTCTCCGAACTTTGCTTGTGGCCTGTAGAGACAGTAAACCAACATCTTATCAGGAGTCTGAGGTAAATGACTCCTCCAGAATGCCCTTTTTTTCTTGTCTGTGAATTTTTCAATGCAGTAGTTGTATTTGATTCCAGAATCTATTTAATGAATGTCCCAATGTTTTTTCTTTTTGGTTTATTTTGTTGCAGTTTTACCATCTTATGGAATTTAAAGCACTCAGGCCGCTGCTTTGTATACGTGATTCCGTAAATAACATTAATCCACTGAATTTCCTTATGATAACGGAATTGCCAGATGACTCTTCTTTTTTCAGCTCCGATAATTTTAGGTGAGTAATTGTTGGTACATTTTGCACATCATATGTTGATTGGAAATTTTAGGCCTTGCCCGCAAACTTCGTAACTGAATGTTGTTCAGAGGAGTTGTTGGTACATTTTTTTTTTTTTTAAAATCTGGATCTTCATAAAACTTGTTACATTTTAGAGTGCTGTGGCGATGAGATTTGCATATTTCTTTAACTTAATTGGTCTTCTTTTAAGTGTAGTAGCTAGATCTTCGCTAGGTGTATGGTTTTGAGACCAGCTCCGATCAAGATGTGGTTTAATTATTACGTCAAAGAGATGCTTGATAAATTTCAATGTTCTACTGTTGGTTACTTTATTGATGAAAATTAAATATTCCTTGTGCAGGGCTAGTGTGCTGATGACTGTGGTTGAAACACTTAAAGGATTTGTTGATATTTACGGAGGATTGAATTCTTTTCCTGAAATCTTCTTGCCATTAGCAACGTTGTTACTGGATTTGGCACAGCACGAGAACATGCCAGCTGCTTTACAAGAAAAATTTAAAGATGCTGCTGAAGTTATTAAGAAGAAAGTTGATGAACATCACATGGTGCGGCGGCCACTCCAAATGCGCAAGAAGAAGCCGGTGCCCATTAAATTGTTGAATCCAAAATTTGAGGAGAAGTAATTCCACCCTATCTCCTCACCCTCTCTCTTGATGTCTTAAAACCGATTTTGTTAGATTGTGCTTCCAGAAGTGGGTTTGGTTGTATTTATCTAATGATATTTTTGTTATGCAGCTTTGTTAAGGGTAGAGATTATGATCCAGATCGTGAAAGGGCGGAGGCAAGAAAGTTGAAGAAACTCATAAAACGTGAAGCTAAAGGAGCAGCTCGGGAATTGCGTAAAGACAATTATTTCTTATCCCAAGTAAAGGAAAAAGAGAAGGCAATGTTAGCAGAAGAAAAGGCAGAGAAATTTGGGAAGGCAAAAGCTTTCCTTCAAGAACAAGAACATGCATTCAAATCTGGACAATTGGGAAGAGGCAGGAAGAGAAGGAAGTGAAGATGTCTGACTCTTTAAGTCTCTCATGTATCTTGTGCTATGATTTTCCTCTTTCTTGCATGAAAAATCTTCTCTAGCCTCTCTGAGAAGCTTGCTCACGCATGCATATCTTTCCCCTTTATGTGCTTAAGGTTGGGTCTATTCAAGGCCTAGTTGCATATAAAGTGAGGCTGACCCTTTGTTGAATTTTGCTTAGTGACCTGTGGTTAAGAGAATTTTCTTTGTATCCTGTATTTTAGATTATTTCTGAAGATCTATTTGGAGGCAATGAAGAATCCAGGCCATGAGTGGAAAGAAATTGGATGCTACTTGTGAGTGGAAAAATCAGTGAAAATTATCACTCGCCAGACTAAAATTTTAACCTAGCAGAATATTGGTACACTTCATTAAACTCAAAAGAACCCATAATTATATTACGATTACATGTAAGGATAAATACAAATACAATTACATGTAAGAAAAAGTAAAAAATTGTTCGAGTATAGCAAAGAATACATTACCGATGAAAGTGTAGCAAAGAATTGTTCAAGTATGATTCTTTTGTTATACAATAACAAATCCAGTTTGCATCTCTCTCTCTCTCTCTTTCTCTTTTTATTTTTTTGTATTCTCAAAATTGCAAAAGAATTTTCGACATTAAGTGAAGTACAACTACAAGGAAGATTTTAAGAGTATCTTGAAGAATACTTCTTAGGGATGTCAATAGTCCAGCTTTTATCTGAATTTAAAAATAAATAAATGGACCATACCGGTCAACACGATCGCTTTTTGACACCAAGTAAACCCAAAGCAGAAGCAAGTAATATTTCAAATATGGATGGCGACCATAGGTGTGCATAATTCAGCGTTCGCAATATACATTCACGTGATGAGGAGAATGAAGAGGGGACTGCCTATTGTACGGTCTTTTCTCAAACGTTCATTTCCCTTTTGTTGCTATCACAATTAACAATCTAATCATGTGGAAAATTCAATCTTATAATCAAATGGCAATTAGGACTATGTTAGTACAGTTTCTATTAATTTTGATTTTTCTTAGTTAATACGTTGAGAAAGTATATTATATACCAAAGATAAACCTAATCATCTTTGATTTTTTATTTTCTGAAAGAGCCTTTTAAAATTTTTAAAATTACATTTAATGTAACTTACAATTAATAAAAATAAGATAAAAATATAATACTAGCCGTATCTATTTCAATTTTTATTCATTTTTGTGTTATTTTTATTGGTTTGTAGGTTGTACTAAATACAACTTAGTATTGATGTTGAAATCTGGTCGTGGTGATGGTAGTGATTAGGTTGCTTCGTCAACACTAATCTATTTTGATGGAAAATTATTGCATGCTGCTCTAGTAGAATCTGAATTGCACTGCTATCTTTTTTAACTTGCAACAGCAGAAAATTGTCAGGGGGCGCCGGATTTTTCCCGGCAGAAACCTTTTGACACTCAAGTTAACAGTTGCTTTTTTTTTTTCTTTTTTTTTTAACTAGGAAAACAATAATCTCAAAATATCCTTATTTTATGTATTTTTTATCAGACTTTTTGTTAATAGAAAAGAAAAGGAAAAAAAAGGTCTCCTTTTTCTAGATCGTTGCCTGTTTTTATAGACAACTGTAAATATCGCTTGTTCTTTAATTTACTGTCGTTACCAAACTGAAAGCTCGGCTTGAATTAAGAATTAACGTATCCGTTTGTGGATAATTATCGAGCTTCGGTTATAACACTCAGTCGTGCTGAGGAGTTACAACAGGCTGTGCTCAGACGTTATGGACGATCTCCCAGGTGGAGTTCAACAATCCGAGGCCTCAGGATTGACCGACCTTATTCTGATCTACTCGCAGGGTGCTGGTCGCGCCTATGCATGCGACATTGCGACTAGATAAATCCCTTCTTGATGCCTCATATTATTTTCACAAAATCCATATTTCTATACCCCCAACACTTACAGATTATCTTTCTGAAACGGTTGGATAAGGGTCTCCTTCTTGCCTCTCTTGGTGAAGGTTTGAGGAAAAAAAACTAGTGAAAAAAAACTAGCTTCATTATTAATAAAATGAAAAAAAAAAAACTAGCTTGATTCAATGTTAACAGCTCGTTACACAAGGATAGACAAGACGAAAAGAAAGAGAAGGGAAGGGGTGGGGGTGGGGGAGGACGGGTGGGGAGAAAGAAAAGTTCGTATTTTTCTCAAGTACACTAATCGCAGGCCACGAATGCTACGTACGATTGTAGTGATTCATACAGATACAGACCTGTTAACTGTGAAGCAAATATTTAGGCTGTACACTTGAATAAGCTGCCGCCTATATTGATCGTATCTAGTAAATAAATGTAAACGGATATTAATCGAACACGCACCGAGCTTACAGAAGAGGAGGACAGCGGTACAGAAAATTCCTAGCAGAGAAACTAGAGATGATGTAACACAAAGCCAACTCTCATTCTCAAATCAACGTCCAATCGGAATCATGATCTCAGAGAACTCTACCCCTGGACTCGGTTCAGAATTACAATTCCCATTTATGTTGACAATGTGCGGATGACCGCAAGTAGAAACTCCGTCCTCTTGAATATGACGGTCAGCTGCCTCTTGCTGCCACAATGCTAGCTCCAAATTGCACAACACATCACCCATCTGAGCCCGATCACATCCTCTCTCTGCCAAGCACCTTTTTGCAATGTCCGTGAATGTTTTTAAACATCCTGGATCAATCTTTCCCCGAAGAAATGGATCAACGATCAAATCCAATGTGCCTGATTGATCACAACGTAGTGCCCAATCAGCCGAATTTACCTTCTCGTGCTCTACTTCCTGCTCATTTTCTGCCATTGGCAACGCAGCAGGCCTGGCACACAGTACCTCGAACAGAACCACCCCAAATGAGTACACATCAGATTTCTCCGTCAGTTTTTTTCGCCGGTAGTATTCTGGATCCAAGTAACCGAAGCTACCTTTAACAGCTGTGCTAACATGAGTGTTTGATTGAGTCAGCATGTCTGGGCCAAATTTTGCCAAGCCAAAATCTGAAGCCTTAGCCACCCAATTCTCATCTAGCAATATATTGGTACTCTTGACATCACGGTGAATAAGTGTGTTCCTTGTACCCGTGTGTAGATAACGCAATCCTCTCGCTGCACCAATGCATATTTTCAGCCTCCGCATCCACTTGAGTGAAGGTTTGTGGTTATTGTAGAGGTGATTACGTAGAGTACCCCCAGCCGTGTAATCATAAACAAGAATCATTTCTTTGTTTTCCACACAGTGACCAATCAAAGAGACGAGGTGTCGGTGTTGAAGATTCGAGAGCAAGGAGATTTCAGTTCTGAACTCGTTTAGACCGTGGTTTGAACATGGATTGGCACGCTTTATAGCGCCAGTGATGGTGCCGCCGTCTATGGAACCCTTGTATACCGTGCCAAATCCACCAGCTCCGATAAGTAAACGTTCCGAGAAATTGTTCGTCACTGACTTGACCTCTGAGAGAGAAAAGTGCCGGAAATTTTCTGATTGCCAGAGCACGCTGAATTGCTTTTTGTCCCTCATAAAGTGCTTTGACGGGATGGATCCAAGTAGTATACATACAAGCGTTAGTGCAAAAAGACCAATTAAAAGATATTTAAGTATCATCTTCAATATCTCCTGATTATCGGGTGAAGATATCTTTCTTGCTCCATATCTAAATGGACTGGATCCTGCCAAATTGTTGCTAGCATCTGATAATTTCAAGATCTCCAGACCATTTAGGATTGCCTGAATTTTCTGTAGAGCTGATTCTGTATTGCTTTGTAAAGCAATCAGCAAATAATCCACGCCTTGTCCTGATAAATTCGCCAGATAGTCTCGATAGACGGGAACGTTAGCCCCACCGCTCCACTGGATTACATCTGCATCATCCTCTGCGAATTTATAGTTAATATAGATGTGAAAAGCCCTCTACTTTTTCTGAGAAACTGTTGCAGATATCTCGCAGAAATGGAGCCCAATGAGGTAATAGAACCCAGGTTCTATGGGCAATGACCAGCTCAGATTGGAGCCTTGAGTTACATCACCGCTCAGGGCTAGGATTGTCCTGCCCGTGGCATACACCTTTTCTAGTGCAGTGTAAGCAGAAAATAGTGAGCTGTATTTAATTTTAGCCTTAGATCCAAGAGTTGCTGTATCATTTTCATCATTAAAGAGAAACTTCTTGTCTTCTGACCAGGCACAAAACATGCCTGTATCCTGCTCAGCAGAGATGGAATGCCCACCAACGTTCACGCGATTCATTGTCTCTAGGGCTATGTGTGAAAATTAGTTATATTATGTTAATATTGTTGAGGTGGCCTGATTAGCTGGCGTGTGTGGGACTAGTGTTTGTTGAGTTAGTTACTCACACAGCTGAAAACTTGAAGGCTTATAACAGGAGCAAAGCAGGCTGATCAGAAGGCATTTTAGTGAATGATTTTGAGGGTTATAGAAAGAGACTTTTCTTTTTCTTTGTGAAGAAGTTTTGTTTCCTATAATCTTGTGTAGTCAGTGTAAACATTTTAGCAATAAAAGCTTCAAGCCCAGTGGGGTATTTTCAGCCGTGGACGAAGGTACACTGGCACCAAACCACGTTATCTTTCCAAGCTTTAATTCTCTGTTTTTTCTATTTTGTTAGTTGTTATTAATCTAAGTTCTCTCCTCAAGTTTTAGTCCAGATAATTGGTTTAGTGGTCCGGTGATTGATTGAATCCATAAGAAATTCATAACAAACTAGTATCAGAGCCAGTCACTGGCTGTTCTTGATCATCATGGCAAGTACAAGATTCGGTCATGAGAAGTTTAATGGTAAAAAAAACTTCTATCTGTGGAGTCTCCAAATGAGAGCAATCCTCATTCAACAAAGGCTTGATGGTGCCCTTGATAATGATGAAAAAGAAGATCCTGAGGGAAAGAAAGATAAAGGTAATGGTTTCTCAAGCTGTAAAGGAGAAAAAAGAGCTATTAACAACAAAGCTCACAGCACCATCATTTTACATCTATGAGACGAGGTGCTGAGAGAAGTAGCTAAAGAGAAAACTGCTTCTGGCCTATGGGTAAAACTAGAAGAACCTTTCTTGAAGAAATCTTTAGCTAAGAAGTTGTATATAAAGAGGAAGCTATATATCTTTTCAATGAAGGAAGGGGCTGCCATGAAGGATCATTTAGATGAATTCAATAAATTGATCATGGATCTTGAGAATGTAAACATTGATCTTGAAGATGAGGATATGGTTTTGATTTTACTTAGCTCTCTTCAAGATTCATTTGAGCATTTTATAGACACTACTCTATGAGAGGCAAACTGTTACTCTAAAAAAATGTAAAGAATACTCTTGAATCAAAACACTAAAAGAAAAGAACAGATAGTAAGGATCAGAACCTAGGAGAAGATTTAATGTTCAAGGATAAATCAAATAAGAAAATCAGTAAGGAGAAGAAGGGCAATCAGAAAGAAAAGAATGACAAAAAGAAGAAGAAAAGGAAATGTTATTTTTGACACAAAAAAGGTCACTACATCAAAGATTATTTTGAAAAAAAAATTAAAAAACTACAAAATAAGTCAAATAAAAAAAAACCATTGCATCAGAAGATGAGGAAGATTCAAAAGGTGTTGGTATGCTCATTACTGCTAATAAATAGTTAATTGGTCAATGGATTCTAGACTCAGGATGCTCTTTCCATATGTGCCCAAATAAAGAGTATTTTAAAACCCTAGAATACACTAATAGGGGGAAAATGTTACTAGGAAACAATCTAGCTTGTAAAGTTATAGGGATATGAACTATAAGCATTTAAATGTTTGATGGAGTTTTAAGGGATCTGAAATAAGTAAGATATATTCTAGATCTTAATAGAAACCTTATTTCTTTAAGAATGATGGATCACCTGGGCTGTAGCATTAAGGCAGAAAAGGGTCAAATAAAGGTTACAGATAAAGGGACTGTTATCATGAAAGAGGTAAGAAGAAATGGATTATATGTCTTGCTGGGTTTTGTACCTAAAATAGGTTTTAATCATAGCACTACAAGTGATAAGACTAAGTTGTGGCATATAAGGTTAGCACACATAAGTGAAAAGGGTCTGAGGGAATTAAGTAAGCAAGGATTGTTTGGGAATGATCAGATTTCCTTTTTAGAATTCTATAAAAAATGTGTATTTGGTAAGATCGTTGGATAGAAGTTTCCATCAGATAAACATAAAACCAAACAGACCCTAGATTATGTTCATTCAGATCTCTAGGAACCTTCACAGGTTCCATCTCATGGTGAAGTAAGGTACTTTGTCACTTTCATAGATGATTTCTCTAGGATAGTTTGGGTGTATGTTTTGAAACTCAAGAATGATGTCTTGAAAAAATTTAAAGAGTGGTGTACACTTATAGAAAACCAAACAAGCAGAAAGGTGAAAAGATTAAGGATAGGCAATGGCCTTGAATTTTACAGCAATGAATTTGATTGCTTCTACAAACAACATGGTATTATAAGACATAGGATTGTTAGATATACACCTCAGCAAAATGAGCTCGCTGAGAGGATGAACAGGACATTGATTGAGAAAGTGAGATGCATATTGCTTAATGCTAACTTGTCAAAGCATTTTTTGGCAGAAGCAGTTAACATAACAACCTATCTGATAAATAAAAGTCGTTCCTCAACTTTAAATTTCAAAACTCCATATAAAACTTCATCCAGCAAGCCTCCTAATTTGAACAACCTCAGAATTTTATGACCCAACATTGTGAGTTGTGAAAATAAAATTCTCAAGGTATTGATATGATCGGTCACCATTATAGATTACGCCATTTAAAGAGTATAGAGTCTCTTCTTTAAAAAGATTTTGTTGTGCAGTGACTTAGTATTGTACAGTCTTGTGAGAGTATCATATATCTCCTTTGCTATTCTTTTTTCTACCACACTGGATAATACTCTATCTGCACATGCCAAGTGTAGATTAGCAATTACATTATTATCCATCTCGTTTCACTTGTCATCAGTGATTTCTGTAGGTTTTTCTCTAATTGCAGCTAAACAATTATTTTTAAAAAAAATTATCCGCATCTTCAGTTTCCACAATGAGAAATTATTTCCGTTGAATTTCTCAATTTCATATTTTACCGCCATTACTTTTCACCACAAATTACGTTTCGCTAGAATAAGCTCCCACTATTTCACTTGAACAGTAATTATCTATATATATAACCATATACGTGAATAATACCCTTCACTTGTATAATACTCTAACTTCAAAATTACAACCAATAGCTTTGATACCACTATTAGAAAATTAATGGGTGAAGCAGGATTCCAGCTAAAATGAAATTGAAAGAAAATAAAAAATAAGTACACACACAAGACACGATAAATTACGTGGTTCAGCTTTAGCTAACGTCCATAAGTAAAGACAGAAAAAAATAATTTTACTAGTAAAAAAAAATTATAAATATTGTAGTATTTTAGCTCACTTCCTAAAATCTCAATATACTCAGACTCTCAAATCACTAATAACATAAGTGTAATAAAATTCTTAACTTTCTCTCACAAAATAGTAAAGAAAAGTTAAAGAAATGGAATCAATTAAAGAGCGGAATAAAGCCTCTATTTATAGGCTTCATTCTCTTTTGTTTTCTATATTTTATTTAATTTTTCCTCACCGTGTTTGATTTCTTCTTCTTCTTCTTTCTTCTTTCTTTTTCTTCTTTTTTCCTTTCTTTTTGGCGACTTCTAGATTGGTGGCTTTAACAGCCACTAATTTCTTTTTTGAATTTGGCTTTGACAGCCCCTTTCTTTGACAGTTTATAGAAAGAGAAATTAAAAAAGAAAAATTCTCATAGACATTGTCTATTACTAAGTAGTTTTTTTGTTTATTATTCAGCACTCTCTATTAACATTGCTCGATTTGTGAGATGAAACGGTATACCAATATGATGTCTTTAGACTGATCGTTGGCATCTCATAGACAATGTACAGTGATCTTTCGAGGGGTATATAATACCCTTGCACTGTTGCATCCTTCAAATGGATACGTGGGAGGATTTAGTATTTTGTAAGCGTCACTTTCTTCATCAGTATCTTTTGAGCTAAGAATTAACTACAATGTAACCGTCTACAAATTTCATATTCATTTTAAGGAAATTGTTATGTTACAGTTTATATAATATATACACCTAGTAACTAGCATTCATGTGTCTTGAGAAGAGAGAAAAAATATTAAAAAAATATGGACCGTTAGTTATATGAAATATAACTTAGATAAATCCTCATTTCAATTGTATTTTTTAAGCACTACCTGTCACTTCATAAAAAGAAGGTTTTAACGACATGCTGGTGCATTCTACTTGTTTGTTGCCCCGGAACCTTTTTGTGACAAGCATCATCTGTCAATTGTTAGCACAATTGTCCAAATGAGAACAGAGACTATGAACTCAGCGGCCTTGTCTAAATAATCAATATTAGAGTTAAGAATTGCGTAACTCGGAATAATGTGGCGTAATTTATGATTATTGAAGTGTGGTGTCTATCACTTATTAAACCAGAATGCATCTATGACCTCCAGTAAGGCAGGAAATAAGGCACTCTGCATATGTTAAAACATTTCTTTCCAGACTACAATATCCAAGTAGCTTGAACAATGCATGTGATTATCACTTATCATTTTCATAGAAGCCAAACACAAATGTTCTTATGCTCGTATTAATACTCTAAAGCATGAGAAGACCAACACGTGTCCTCCGAATCTTCAGATTTTATCATCAGTTATGGGACAAGACATATAAATGCTGCCATATCTTTCAATAAAGATAGCCGGTTCAGCTTTGTGATGTCGATACGATTGGCTGCTAGTGATTAAACAATGTGAGAAAATTTCGTAGCTTCTATGGACATCTTATAGTTGCTGTCTTTGCTGCTACCACAACAGATAGAGGCATTACGTCACACCTAGTTTCCGTCGATAGCTTCACCCGAAAGATTCTCAAATCCTTCATATTTTACAGGACTAGGCGATCAGTTGATCTCAATCTTGAAACAAAAAGGGTCTGAAGGTCATGAAATCAGTGATAATTATTTGCTATCGGGTTATTTAGCAAACTATGATCGATTCTAACTAGAAGACAAACTGCGATGGCTGCACAAGGAATCAAAGGCCCTTCCTACCGACTTCTTTGTGGGAAACACCAAAAAGATCATTATCGTGAGCAACGAAGTCATAGTCAATCCCATGGGATTATCGCATGACATATTCCCCGGAATCAAGTCTCAAAATTTACTCATGAATCAAGCTATATGGTAAATACAGTTCGTTCCTCACGATTTCCACTGGCAGATTTCTTGCATGGGAAGTTCTTATCAAAATTTGAAATTCCAAAAGTTAAGAGTGAGTAAAATTTAAAATTTCAAAACTAAAGAGTGAATTTTTCAATAAAATTCTAGTGTGGCCGCGTAGGCCATGGGTTAATTATCAAATACAAAATAATAAAGGCTATGTTTGCAAAACCTTAGAGATTAGAAGTACGTACATATTATTTGAAATTTCCTTTTGTGCTGCTACAGTGTATTTTTAAATTCCAATCTTTATACATTTCGAGTTTTCAACTTGCAAAAAGGTTGTGAAGTGAGTAAATACGGAGGTTTATATTGTGGATTGAGAAATGTCCAAAATATGAAAGTGAATAATGTAAAAAATTGATATTAATGGAGTCGAATCATAATGAACAAATAAATAAAAGATAAGCTTGGAGAGAGCTTTTAATTTACATGCTTGCATTCAATTGCTTTAATCACAGTAAACAAATAAATGAAGAATAAGTTTGCAGAAAATTTTCAGTTTACGTGCTCGTAAATTATTAATATGAACAGATTACCCAAAAATGCGCAACGTAATTCTGACAGGGAGGAGTTTTATTAGAATAATGACTGCTGTTGTTGGTAATGCTCTGAAATTAAATCGGGCCCAACTCACAGATGCTCATCCAGCCTTATGCATGGCCGGTCAAGCCCGCAGGCCACATGTTTCTGTAATTCTTCCCGACCCTACGGGCATTCTGTGCATGGATCATTCTGATTCAACAATGAAGTGCTCGACTGCTGGCATTACTCGGTTGCTCGTTTTGACGTTTTCCATGTTGAATATCAGCAATGCGCGCTAGGAGAAAAACTAAATCGTTGAACGTCGCTAACAATCTCTTAGCTGGGTCTTTCGAACTTCTTCTCCTTAACTCTAAGGTGGAGAGTTTAAGGCTTTCTAGTGATTGCGATAGTGATTTCTTGTGCAGGTTTCAATGAATTTCTGTTGTATCCTTTGACTTTGAGCTTTGAAATGTTAGGTTGTGTTCTATGCTCAGCTTTAGTGAACTTCTGCTGTAGGATCTCTTTTTTAAGCTTCGGAATGTTGGGTTGTAGGTGTAATTTCCTTTACGAGGCTTCAATTGGCTTCTGTTCTATTTATCAGGTTTAGGCCTTAGAATGTTGGGCTTTAATATAAGGCTCTGCTGGAATTGTTTTGAAACAGGAAAGACAAAATTATTTATGTCAGTAATGCACGCAATTTTTATCAATAAAGCAGGCAATTTTTATACCGATTCAGCTGAAGAAACTAATTCATTGGATATCAGGAATGCACGCAATGTTTATATTGATTAACCCACGAAACTAGAATCTTAAGCAAAAAGGACATCATTGAGAGTAGACATTAATAAATAAAAATAATTTTTATACTGAGATTTCGTCCTCTCTTAATGTTACGTTTAGCTTTTGTTCTGGGTCATCAGATTAATCAACATACTGTGGTGGATTCCAAGTCGAACGCAAGCTGGAATCAGAGGCCCTGCTTACGGACATGTCTATGGAAAGAACCAAAGAGTCCTCAGCCTGAGAAACCAAATCGTTTATCAGCTGACATACTTCCCGGAATTCTGAGGCACATTTTTCATGGACCAAGCATGCAATATGGTAATTAAATTTTAAAAAAGCTGCAATATTTATATAATCAACTCATTAACAATGCTCAGTGGCGCGCAGGCCTCATCAACTTCTTTCAAATGGCCCCGCTTAATTACGTTTCGGTACTTCAGGGATGAACTTCTTAAATTGGCCAGAACTGGCTAAAGAAATTCTAAATAATATAGATGGAGCAGAACTTCTGTTTAACTAAAGTAGATTTGGCTCTCAATTCTGATAATGTTTCTAGATTTCATCCAAAATTGGGTGAAGATGTGACCAAAAATTGCTCAGACATCATGGCTATGCAACCCATACCTGTAAGAAAATTAATAGGTGAAGCAGAACTACAGTTAAACTAAAATTAAAAAAAAAATAAAGAACAAGCACACACAGAGAACATCAGAACTTATTTGATTTGGCTTTCAACTTACGTCCACGAGCGAAGACAAAAGAAAATATTTTTATTAGTGACGTGAAGAATACAAATATTATAATATTTTATCTTATGATATTTTATCTTATTATCTAAAATCTCAATATACATAATCTCTCACATACTAATTTCTCCAGAATTCTCAAAATATAACAAATGAGCAGAATGAAAAAAAAAAAATAGATACTCGAATGCACAGGGAGCTCTCCACTTTTATAGCCAAATTTGGCTATTAGAATTGTTTTTTTTTTTTTCACCTCCGCCTTTGTTTTCCTCGCCAAAATTTTCCTTTCTAATTCAAACTTTTTAGCTTCTTTTTCTTCCTCATTCTTCTACCTTTTCTTCAACATTTACTAGCATTCAATTTTGGTGAGTTGGCTTCTAGAAAAGCTACTTCTACAAGCCTTTTCCTTGACAATACCTTCAACCAATGTATATAATTGATCAAATTAGGGGAAAAAACAAAACACGCTATTTGGAGAATAAACTGCATTATTCTCAGCATCAATAATTGGGAAATCATACTATAATATATCAGAGAATCATTAACCTACTATATATTTATATTAAATAAAGTTTGAACCCCCTGCATCATTCTTCCTCCATTGAAGGAAAACAAACTTGGTTAATCGGAGACCCTTTTTTCTTTTTCTTTTTTAGATAAAACTGCAACACTGTGGAGTAATGGGAGGAGTGGTGATCTATATTTCAAGCTGTCTGTGTTTACTTTTTCTTTTAGGTGTCCTCAAGCTCTTAAACAGAATATGGTGGACTCCAATTCGCATACAGTCTCGGATGAGATCACAAGGTATCATAGGTCCTTCTTACAAATTCTTTCACGGAAACAACAAAGAGATCATGAACATGAAGAATGGAATAATCATGAGAAGCAGTCCCATGGAATTGTCACAGCAAATATTCCCGATAACCGAACCTCACATTTACTCTTGGATCAAGCTATACGGCACGAGCTTCCTAATGTGGCATGGTTCTCAAGCTGAGTTAGTAGTTGCTGAACCTAAGCTGATCAAGGAGATTATGAACGATTACAGATCATTCCCCAAAAGAGAGCCCAGAGAATACTTGAAACTTTTAGGCAATGGGCTTGTGACAACTCGAGGGGAAAAATGGCTTAAGAAAAGGAAACTGGCCGTCAACGCTTTTCATGCGGAGAACTTGAAGGTACTTAAATCATTGCTTGTTCATTTTTTTCGTATATATGCTGCCGGATGATATAATTTTTTTTCATAATTTTTTTGGTCTAGAATATGATTCCAGATATGATTGCAAGTGTGGATATGATGCTAGAGAGATGGAGAGACTATGAAGGCAAGGAGATTGACGCATACCGAGAGGTCAAGGTTTTAACATCAGAAATAATCTCCAGGACAGCTTTTGGAAGCTGCTACCTGGAAGGGGAGAACATATTCAATATGCTAACGAAAATGGCTTGCATTGTTGCCAAAAAAAAGTACAAACTTGAGATTCCTGGAATTGGGTATGCTTAATCTCTCTGATTTCCTGTTTTTATTTCTAATATTTACGTATATTTTACTTTCCACAGCCGAACTAATCCTCAATAGTGGAGAGAAATTTAATTAATTAACCCTGTATGTATGCATGATTGTTACAGTAAACTTCTGAAAACAAATGATGATATTGAATCAGATAAACTTGAACAAGATATAAGAGATTCCATCATCAGGGTAGTGAAGAAGAGAGAAAGCAATGTACGGACAGGAGAGGCAGAGAGCTACGGAAATGATCTTCTTGGAATACTAATGAAGGCCTATCACAGTGCAGATGAGACTCAGAAAATATCTTTAGATGACTTGGTAGATGAATGCAAGACATTTTACGTTGCTGGAACTGATACAACTGCAAGCTTGCTCTCCTGGACTATTTTTCTTCTTGCATTTCACAGCGATTGGCAAGACAAAGCAAGGAAAGAGGTTCTGGAATTACTTGGCCAGCAAAATCTAAGCGCAGATAACATATCTCGATTAAAGATTGTAAACAAACAATAAATCATGATCATATTTAATCACTTCTGGAAGAATATCTCTCTCCTAACTCCTCTCTAATTTTTCTTTTAGGTTGGTATGATTATCAATGAAACCTTAAGGCTATATCCTCCTCTTGTCGTTTTTGTGAGGGAAGTTAAAAAGGAAGTGAAATTGGGTAACCTCATAGTTCCAGCCAACGTTGATGTAACCATTCCAGTAATAGCAGTTCACCATGACCCCCTTATATGGGGAGAAGATTTTCACCTCTTCAAGCCAGAAAGATTTGCACAAGGACTAGCTAAAGCTACAAGCAACAAAATGGCAGCATTCCTTCCGTTTGGCTTGGGACCGCGGACTTGTGTTGGCTTCAACTTTACAATCATAGAAGCCAAGATCGCACTCTCAATGATTCTGCAACGTTACACGTTCACTCTGTCGCCAAATTATGTTCACTCACCCGTCCCACGTATCACACTTTGCCCACAACATGGGATTCAGGTCATGCTTCGTGCGTTGTAAATAGTATCACTACATGGTGGGCACTGGTGCTTAATGGATCATCTTCATAGCGAATATAGAACGTCATATCCTAGTTCTGGCAATTGGACTTGACCCTCAACAGGGGCTTCAAGTAATATTTCACCTATTTAACACTTTCTACTCTAGCCAGAGTAACTAGCTACAAATGGAAAATGGCAGTTACACCTGTTTGTATCCAAAACTTGAAACCTTTATTGTATGTGCATAACCTTTTGTATTAGATCCGAAATTATTCTATTTATTATACATTTTAAGTCTTTGGAGTTGAATTTGAAAATTGTATCATCAAACATAACGTTTCTGATTAATTATTTCATCCATTATTCGTCATATGAAAGCAGTGTGGCAAATTGTCGAATTATGGACTCGTTAAAATAATGGAAATGGTTGTATTACACTTGGTTGACAAAATATAGAATGACAACAACATTTACTAAACGCAAAATTTAATTACTCATTGATGAATCATGATCATTGATAATATATTACAGCGAATAGCATATAATTGACGCAATTTAGCGTCAATTCAATAACCTGGAATTTGTCACTATACGAATAAGAACCATAAGATAGCTCCTTCTTCCATTGAAGAGATTTATAATTACTTGGTTGACTGTGATTTTTATAGAGATTAGTACAAAAGGTTTGGGAAGTGATGGAAGCAGTGACAATTTACTTATCAATTTATCTTTGTTTGCTAGTCCTTCTAGTTCTCATCAGGTTCATTAACAAACTATGGTGGACTCCAATTTGGATACGGTCTCAGATGAGATCACAAGGCATCAAAGGTCCTTCATACAAGTTCATTCATGGAAACGCGAAAGAGATCATTAATATGACAAATGAAATCATGAGCAGTCCGATGGGATTGACACATCAAATATTCCCCAGAGTCTATCCTCACGTTTACTGTTGGATCAAGCTATACGGTAACTCCAATCTGTTTCTAAACATTTTAGTTTTATTATATTTGATTAAAAAGATTTTAACGATAATTTCTTTAATGATCTGTGAAGGTACAAACTTCCTCATGTGGAATGGTCTTCAACCTCAATTAGTAGTCGCTGAACCCGAGCTTATCAAAGAGATAACGAACGATAAAGACAGAGCATACCCCAAAAGGGAGCCTACAAATTTTATAAAGAAGTTTTTGGGGGACGGGCTTGTAACAACCCATGGTGAAAAATGGTTCAACCAAAGAAAACTGGCCAACCACGCTTAAATACCCTTAGGAGAATTGGGGAATTGCAAATTCAACATCCAATCGTTTACATAATCCTAATCTTTAGACTTTAGTGTACTGGTTTGAAATTTAGCACATCAAAATTGGTTTGTGCACATAAAGGATGACATCATCATTTACCTAGTAGAAGAATTTTATCGTCGTAAAATTCAAGCATCGGGATCAGATATACCTTCAATTAAACAATGAAGCAAGAATCATAATCATTTTCAATATTTTATAGAAAATTATACATAACTTGTACTACTTAGATATAATTGGGGATTATTTAATATATGCTTCTGACTAATATTTCACAAGCTACTTCGATGTAAGAAAGTAATCAATCAGTTGACAGTAGTAATCTCGTGGAAAAAGATCCCCAGGCTTTCGGGCTGTGATGTGAGCAGTGATAATCTACTTGCAAGTTGTCTATGTTTGTCGTTCTTCTAGTTGTCATCACTGTCATCAGGTTCATTAACCAACCATGGTGGACTCCGATTTGCATGGTCATGTATGAGATCAGAAGGCATCAAAGGTCCTTCATACTATTTAATTAATAGAAACACCAAAGAGATCGTTATCATGACAAATGAAATCCTGAGCAGTCCTGTTGAATTGTCTTCGCATCCTATGTTCCCCAGAGTCTATCCTCGCCTTTGCTCTCGGAAGAAGCTTGATGGTAGAAACTTCCTCTATAGAATGGTCCTCAGACGCAGATAGTGGTGCCTGAACCCGAGCTGATTGAATGAGATACTAAATGACAAAGCATTCTCCAAAGAAGAGAATAAAGGATTTGCGAAGAAGCTTTTAGGATACGGGCTTCCGACAACAGTAGGCGGTGACAAATGATTTAAACAAAGGAAACTTGCCAACCACGATTTCCGTGTTCAGAACTTGAAGGTATGTACTTCAGTGCTTGTTATACTTTCATTTGTCCAATTTGTCACAAATATGCATAGCAGTAAAAGATGAATTGTATTTAAAATGTGAATGCAGGGTTATAGCAAATGTGGACACGATGCTTGAGAGGTGGAAATAACATCTAGGCAAAGAGATTTGAGTTATATCAAGAATTCAAGGTCTTAACATCAGAAGTAATTTTCATGATAACTTTTGGAAGCAGTTACCTGAAAGGGGAGAACATATTCAATATGTTAACTGAAATGACTTCTATCATTTCCAGAAACAGTACCAAATTAGGATTCAGTTAATCAGGTATGTTCCAATAGACAAGAGGGACATACGAACATGTCTCCTTGATAGACAAAAAAGGATCGTTTAATTAAACTGCATGCTATGCTGAATGTTGCAGCAAACTTTAGCAAAACACATTATGATATTCAATCAGACAAACTTCAATCAGGTATGTGAGACTCCACAATGAGGATATTAAAAAAGAGACAAAGTAATGTGATGACAAGAGAAGCAGGCTGCTGTTGTGGTGATTAACTTGGAGTTCTAATAAAGGCGTACCTCAGCGCTGATGAGACTCAAAAAATAACTTTTAGGGGATTTGACAGATGAGTGCCAGACAATTTATTCTGCCGGACATGAAACGGCTGCAAGCTTGCTCTTCTGGACACTTCTTGCAGCTCACACCGATTGGCAAGACTCAGCAAGGATGGATAGTAGGCCGGCAGAGTCGCCAGTACGGATAACATCTCATGACCAAAGGTAGTAAGCAAACCGTACAACATGACCATATAATTCATTAATTATGGTAGAATAAATGAACTAACCCAGTAAGTGTGATGAGGATAATTTTATTAGCTTGCAGATGGGTGTGATTAGAAATGAATCTTTAAGACCATCCTCCCGTATATCAAATTCCCAGGAAAGTGAGAAAAAAAGTGAAGCTGGGGAAAGATATTATATTCCAGCTAATGTAAATATAACCATTCCAGTTCTAGCAGTTCACCATGATCCTGAGCCGAGATTGCGCTGATGCAATTTCACTCTGTCACTGGCTTATACTCATTCACCCATTCAAGTAATATCGCACCGAGCCCTCAACATGAAATTCAAGTCAAACTTCATACTTTGTGAAAAGAATACTAGAATTCTGCAATTATGTCCATTATAGGGTTCTTAATTTCTTATAGTAATAAGTTCCACTGAGCACCCAACCTCGACACTGTTTACGGTTGAATTCAATAATAAGCGTTCTTGTTTTGGTTGAATTTGTATGGACACATTACAGCAACAAACAAAACACAACAATATTAAAACTATAGAAATAAACATTACAGAGTTTGCATCAATTAACTAAAATAAGTTTTTATTTAAATGCTAACATTTGTCCACATCCTTCATTATCCTAGCCAAATTACCTTTGTTTTCAAAAAGGCAGGATAAGTAAAAGGAGCCTTCCCCTTTGAACAGCCAGAGTAGTTGTCCCTTATAGACCGGATAACCGAAAGGATCCCAAAACAACGAGGCAATATGCATTAAAAAGTAACAACACAACAAAAGATTATAGTTACCAAAATGAAGTAGCATTTGCAAAAATTAAAAGCCAAACTATACACCCTTCTTTCTCAACTCAACCAAAAACAAACATGATGAAGTGATGTGCTTTACAGTAATGATTCTCTGCCTAAATATTTTAGAGAAGGACAAAAAAAAAACGAAAGAAAGAAAAACAACACAGCTTTACAAATACAATTGCTGAGATGAGAGCTTCCTAAAGAATGCTAAAAGATAGCATATGAAAAAATTAGAGGTACTAGCCATGTCAATTTCCAAACATCACTGGCTAAAAAGAATTGGTGTATAAAAACCTTTTGTTAGCATTCAGTGACAAGCAGTCAATAAAAATTTCTCCCTCATCCGAGAAATAAGCTTAAATTTTTCCTCAGCTTCAACCTGCTGTCGAACATCGGTCTTTGATGCCCGGTCAGGGTGAAATCTTAACAAAGCTCGTTTATAAGCTGCATGCACCTGAATTGGTCAATACCCTTCATTAAAATATTAATGTCGACAAGAAGAATTAACATACAAGATTGAAATGAGTTATCTGCATGGCCACTATCTCATGACTTCAAGACGCACTAATTAAACCAAACCCATACAATTACAATTCAGAAGAATCTGGGAGCTATACAAGTTGTATATCACAAGCCAATAATCATGACTAGTATCATACTGTTTCCATAACATATGTGGAGGCACACAATTCAAAGGAATTGTCCATGAAATATATGAAGCAATTATATTAAGCATGTTTTAGTCTGGAGCTCATAACAGATGGTACTTTAGTTATATTTGGGTATCTAAGGAGAAAGCTTCTTTAAGTTCATAGCAAAATAAAAATTTCTTATCACACCCCTTCGCTAAAATTTTTTAAATGTATAAAACACTTTCACAGAGCAATTTTTTAGTTTGTGGCCACATAACCAACAACTTTTCCTAGCAAACTAAGACTTCACCCGAATTTCACCAAAAGTAATCAATCACAATAAAATTTAAAAATAAATAAAATCTAACTTACCTCCTGTGACAAGGGACAAAAGCTGCCTCCCACATGTATTCCCAGGGCACGAAGTAATGAGGCCATATCAATGCATGTGGTTTCCAATTTATAAAGCTCCTTTCTCACTTCAATACGGATTTTCTCTTTTAAGTTCATATTTTCCTCATCCTGAATTTGGCATCAATAGTTAGCATAATTATCAAAAAAAAGGGGAGGAAAAACCCACAAAAGCATAGAATTTTAAATAGAAGACAATCACATGCAAGTTGACAACATAAAATTGAACCTTCTTTTGTGTCTCCCTAATTTCTTCAAGTCGTTGTTTTTGCCTTCTCTCCATGTCCAATAAACGCATACTTTCTGCTCTTTTTTTCTTACGTAAACGCTGAGCCTCTTCTGCCTGCAAAAGCACGGGCATATTTATGTCAAATAATACAACAAACAAACTATGCCTTAGTTCAATTTCCTTGAAATGCACAAACACGATGCAACACAAAACAATAATTACATGAAATTAATAAAAAACTTAAATCATATAATCCAGAGGAAGCAGCAAAACAGAATAACTACAATATAATAAAGAACTTAAGTGGCATAATCCATAGGCACGTGAATTGTAGAAAATGCTGTGAACTATGACTATTGAAAATAACATTGTGGATACTTTACCAATACCACCACTGTGTATGCACATAGTTTACTTTCATGAATGCATCCACCCAAAACAAAACACACATTACATTAGAGATGAATGCTTCTCCGTCAAGAAACTTCCACCTGTGGCTCTTTTTATCAAAATCAGTAATGGTTCTACTACAAGCCAACAAACAATAAATTATAACTAGCTATGGATGATTAGTTTCACGAAATTAACAGATATATGGTCTTGTCTGCAGTCTAAACAACTAAGGGTTCATAGAACTTGTTATATATGTGCCAAACCTGAATCAACTTTTGAAATCCACTGATTAAAACCATCACTGCAGGATATAAAATATTACAGGGGAGAGAAATATCAACCTTACATGACCCATTGATATGGAACCTGATAAATGTACCTGAATTTGTAACTGTCGCTGTCTGGAAGCCCATTCTTCTTCCATTGCTCGTTTGTACTCATCAGTCTCCTTGAGCTTTTCTCGTTCATTAATTATATCATCCGCAAAAGCTGAGGTGAGACTAACACCCTGAGTATGTCTGGCATCTGCTCCACCATTTAGTTGGTAGTTTGACATTGAACAAATAACCTGCTGCTTCACTTCTGTTGAACAATGACTCTCTTGCTTACTTTCCCGACCAGCACATTGTGTTTCACACAAAGAAATCCCCTCCAAATCTGGTTTCTCGGCATCCTTTTGTCCAGATTTATCATTACAAACTCCTGGCATGCCCGATGGGGGAATCTTGAATGAGACAGAATCTTCAAATATAGCCCCAGCATTACATTCAGAAGGTGCAACACTACATTCAGCTCTTTTATCAGAAGATGGTTGAGAACTTGACACTGGCAGATCTCCAGAAATTGCTTTTTCCATAAATACAGTCCTTGTATGATGTGATTTTCCAGATGGTGAGGTGCAACTAGATGTTGCCTGAGAATATTCTTCGCAATTCTCACTCAGAACAACTTGCTCAGTCTTATCATGTGTTTCACTTGATTGTTGGCTCTTGCATAAAGAAGCCTCTTTATCCTTTTTGTTCTTATGATGAAAATTTTGGTTAACCCCCTGAAAACTAGCATTCTTGTCATGTGTTTCACTTGTATGATGATGTTGCTTGTCTTTCTCTCCTCTGTTGTACCAAAAATAGGGCCGTGGGGGACTTTGCCCATCAAGGAAACTACTACCACTGCCATTATTCTTATGTTTATAACTTTGCCACCAAGAAGAGAATGAAAAAGGATCTTCCATAACTGTTTCTCTTCTGAACTGAAAATCAGTTTCCTTGGAAGATGAGTTTATCTCCTGGCCAACTTTTTTATCTAATTGCCCCGAGGGACTTTCCATTCCAGGATTGAGAGAAGCAGCGTCCAAATTTGCATCATCCGTTGGAACAAAGGGATGGGAATTTTGGCCTTTGTAACCAGCATTGCTTGAATTCCAGCAAAAGGAAGTTTTTGAGTGCTCTTCACTCTTTTTTCCTGCTTCAACAGCAACATCCGGACGAGGATCATTACTCAAAGAGGAAGGACTAGCCTGATCCTGTACACAAGATTTACCTTGATGGACATGAGATTTTCTTTTAAGGTAAGCTTTCTCCCACTCTTTATGAAGCTTTCCAAAAGAACCTTCCATGACCTCACAATCAGAACCATCGGTATCAGATGAGCTACCTTCAAACAAACCATAACGATTACTAGAGGGATATTTATCAGATGCTTGCTTGCACTTTGATACCCCAAATGCATAATTCCTTTCCTTAACAACCCGGCATTCATCATCACCCAGGTCCTCAAATTTATTAGCATGGTCAGGAGCAGGACAACTTTTGCTAGAAGAAGAATCACTATCCATTTCAGAACACCCCACACCTTCATCATCATCAATGCTAATTATACCTCGAAACTGAAGCTTTTTGCCCTTCCCGGAAGCACTACAACCCCCAATTTTATGTTGCAGAGACTCTGGAACGTCAATAATAATAACATTATCTAATCTCTCACTGTCAACATCAATGAGAACAACATTATCGAGATTCCTTTTCCTCTCACAGCCATTTAGCGTTCGCTTCCTCAACCAAGTTTTGGGTTGAGAGTGATCTCTCAACCCTCCTTCCCCTCTCATTTTCAGTCGCCACAATACGAGAGACAAAATATAATCTAATTTAAAGAAACATAAAACAAGAAACACGCATTAAAAAAGCAAGAATTTAATCAAAACTTAATAATCCCTAACCAATCACAACACAACCAAGAAAACCCTAATTTTCAAATACAAATTATTGAACACGAAAATGATAAGATTCCTGAAATTCCCAATAGAGAAAAGCTGGAACTTGGAATGAAAACAACCATCGCCAATAATTTAGAAGCGATAATTTGAAAAAAAAAAAATAGATGAAGGAAAATAGACATTAGAATCAAGCAAACGAACTTACATATTTTACGGTGGATGATTGAATCAGAGTTTCAAAAGAAAGAGATTTGGGGATGCTCCTACTTTTAATAATAAATGGCACGTGAGAGCTTTGCAAATTGAAACAGGGTAAAATTTTTGGTCCCAAAGATGATGGTGATGAACTTATCAAATTCGTGGTGGCGCCGCTCATTGTACCGTGAGAACTATTATGTGATCCGAGATACGCTAGTACGTACGCTAAACTCATCATTTTGGTACGTTGTCACGTGCCGTGAGAGTGATACTCCATGACGGACGAATAATATACGTAGTTGCGCGCTATTTTCTATGGTCTATGATTGGATTTTGCTGACAGTCGCGTGACGGTAATTTTATGCCTACCAAATTCTTTATTAATTTTGTGTTATTTTTAATCAGATCATAGTCAATGCCGTGTGCGTAATTGCCCACCAAGGATTTGACTCATGCTTAAAAGCTGACAACCACGAAATAATTCCGCATTTTCCATGTTTCTTTTTACACATATATTTTTGTTTATATTCAATAATTATACTTCTTTAATATAACGTACGAAGCAAAAATTTGAGAAAACTTATAAGTAAATATGATTTTTCTAAGAATAATTGTACATATAATCAATAATCAAATACACATGATACATATCCTAATTACAAGACCTTCTTCATATACAATTTGAATATGTAAACTTAAATACTTCTTATGTTTCTTTAATCAGATATACTTCATTGTTTTTTTTTTAATGACATTTTAAGTACCATTTAATATTAATAATGAGTTTATTTTTTTTAAGAATAAAATTTGCACTCAAACCAAAGAAGATAATAAATACAATAGTTTCAAAGGATACAAATTCATATACACAAGAGTTTCACATCTCTCTCAAGTTAGTATAGCTAAAGAATGTGTAATAGCATTACAAAATCTATGAGCATACAGGGAATAACATGTCCTCCCTATTGTTTACAAAGTTAACTACCTCTTGTGAGTCTAATTCAACAACCAAACATCTTACGCTTGCTTGTTCAGCAATCTAGACACCCCACTCCATTGCTTCAACCTCCACCAAAGCTTTATCTCCATTAAACTTTGAAAGCTTAATTAAAATTGCATACACATTTCTGTATTCATCTCTAATGACAACTCCCAATCATAAGATTTGTTTCTTTAAGTTGGTGGTTGCATCTATTTCACTCTAAAATAACCTCACTTAAGGGGACTTCGTATCTTTTGGATCAACCTCTACTGATTTTCCATAGATGTAAATATTGGAACGCAATTTCTTTTATATGCATTAATAACAACCTCTGCCTTAGCTACCAACACTTAAGGATTCACCCTCTTTCATTTAAATAAGAAGTGATTTCTAGCACTCCATGTCACTTAAAAAGTAGCCACCAACAATTCAATATTAGTTTTGCTTCTCAATTTATTCATACTATATAGCAAACCCAAAATGTCTTGTTCAGCAACTCCTTTAAGATCATTAGCAAAGCGAGTGATTTTCTAAATCTTTTTGGCAATCTTACAAGCCAAAAGTGCATCAGAAACACTCTTTACACATTTTCTACAACCTAACAAATAAACTCTTAAATTACCTCTTTGAAAGGCCTTCTGCTAAAGGAAGAGATTATTTGTTACAATAAAAATTTTAATTTTCTCTAGCAATGCAAATAATGTTTCTCTTTACTGTAGAGCTTGTTGAGATGGTTGAAAATTTCATTCTTAATACCACTTGTTATCCATTTATTATTTTGTATTGGTCTCTCTTTTGGTAATGCCAAAGCAATGCATTTGGCATTGATCTTCTAAGCAAATGAATGTTGACTATCTTATTTGCATCCGTTTTTTCAAAATATCTATAAACCAGCTTTTCATTCCACAGATTATTATCATTAATAAGCTCAAAGACTAGAGAATTTGTTGGGAAGGTTAGTCTTAATATAGGTCCAAAAGTTAGTGGCTTAGGGATCTAATTTGGCTTATAAAATTGGAACTTTTGACTATTTGCAATCCTCTATCTCGAGTATTTTAAATAACTTATTTTCCCTATAAAATGCTACTCTGATTAAAGGAGGAATTAGAGTCAAGTTTTGTATTCATAAAACTATTATTCTTGAAGTACCTTGCCTACAAGACCTTTGCCACTAAAGAGTCTGAAAATTGTAAAATCCATCATCCTTACTCCCCATCAAAGCCTGATTCAAGCTTGAGAAATCTCTAAATTTGAATTCTCTTCTATTCTTCACTTAACTGAGTTTTTCTCATCTTGATCAATGGATACATTTTTTTTATCTCTTTTGGATTGTCACTAAAAATTGGTGATTACTCTTTAGATGTCATCATAGATACCCATTGGAATTTTTAAAACACTCATAGTGTATGCAGAAATAACCTACACCACTACTTTAATTAGAATTTTTTTGCCCCACATGAAAAAAGTTATGCCACTAACTTGAAATTTTGTTAATGATCTTTAGCTTAATGTCATTAATGAAGTTATTTCTCTTCCTCCCAACCATAAATAGAAGCCTAAATATTTTATATGCTTTGAAATAATGTTGAGCTGTAATATATTTTTTATTGCTAAGAGTTTGTCCATTCTAAACATTACTCCTAAAGAATGTAGAAGATTTTTCATAGTTAAATAATTATCCAAAGGTTGTAGTATAGCAAAATAAAATTTTCTTTAAATTTTGATAGTCTACAATTGATTCTCTAGCGAAGAAAAGACTATCGTCAACAAAGACGAGGTAGGAGATTTTTGTGTCATTGCCAAAAGACAACCCATAAATGAGCTTTTTTGTTGTTCAACATGCACTCAAAAAAAAAAAAAAACCCTTTGCACATATAAAAACAAATACAAAGACAGTGGACATCCTTGTCTTAGCCCTCTCTATGGTTGGATTAACCTGCTAACCATGTCATTTATAATTATAGAAAAAGATAGAGCTTATGCATCTCATGATTGGTCGAACCCAATTTTAAGAAAAGCCTGACTTCATCATGATTTGCCTAAGAAAACTCTATTCTAATTTATTATATTTTTTACTAATATCAAGCTTCAAAGCCAGTACAATTTTATGAATGCATTTATAATCTATAAAAATATTGTCAGTTATCAACTTGTTAGGAATAAAAGCACTTTATATTAGGGATATGACTTTATACATGATTTGTTTAAGTCTATTGTCTTAATAATAATTTTATAGATAAAATTACAAAGGTTAATAAGCCTAAAATCAATGATTTTCTTAGGTTTCTAATTCTTTGAAATTATGCAATATATGTCTGGTCAAAAGGGGATATAGTAACTTACATATTAAGAATGTAGAGGTAAATATTAATAACCTTATATTTAACCATTTGTTAATGTTTACAATAAAATAGTGTTGGCAGTCTATCAAGCCCCGGAGCCTTCGTTAGACACATCTGACATAAAAGGTTTAACAAGTTTCTCTACTAAGAAAAGCTTGTTCAATTTCTCATTCATGTCATTAAGACCATCAATATTGCCCTTATTACTACTATTGCCATTTAATCTTGGCTCGACCTAGATGTAGGGAACAATTTTACAAAGCAATTACAAAACTTATGCTTCATTTCCTCTACATTCTTAGTCCATCTTTATGTTTCATATTTCATCCCTTATATTTTATTCTTTTTATTCTTAAATGAGGATTTGTGATAGAAAAACTTGGTATTTTTATCCCCCTCTACAAGCCAATCTACTCCCACACACTTTTTCTAGTAAATTTTTTATTTAATTAAAATATTATAAATCTATCTCTCCACATTTTGATTTCATTTCTATTTCTATGTTGTACCCCTTTTTACTTCAAGCTGTGTAGCAGTTTCATCAATTTCTCTAGCTTCTTTTCCCTCTCTTTAAATTCTTCCTTACTTTATAAAGTAAGCTAGCCATATAATCTTTAGTCACCTTCTGAAACAAATATATAAGGTTGTCTCTGCTTCAACTTCTATGTTTACTCTATTTCTCTTAAATGATATATTTACAAATGTCATATAAACTCTACATATGTTTATAATGGATTCGTAAAGATTGTTTTCTTTGATATCTCAGTGCTCTTAGACCTTGATCAATATATAACTGTGATTAGAAGTCCAACTCTTAAGGTTAGTGGCTACACAATCAACAAATATTTCACTTTAAACCTTATTACACAAAAATCTATCTAACTGTGTTCAACAGAACTAAGACCAAACCTTTTATTACCATAAGTCGAAAGATATCTCTCGTACTTTACATTCACTAGATTGCAGTCTTTCAAGGCTTCACTCAAGTCACTGATTAGATTTAAATTTCTATCATTGCCCCCACTTTCCACATACAGGTATAGAATTTCATTAAAGTCACCAAAATATAACTGATGTGTAAAAGATAAACCTGCTGAATACCTTAAAAACATCCAATTGTACTTTTTCTACTGCACTTTACAAGCCCTATGTTTTCTTCTAATTAATTAATTTTACTTGTTTCTTTTACGCTTTGAATAAGTCTTGCTAATTGTTAGAATCCAATCTGTGTTAAGTAGCTAAATTATTAGCACGTGTCTAGTATTATAGAAAGGTAGTTGTATTCTTCATTGTTTAAGTTGATGGAATAATACTTTAGGGGTAGTTCTAATTTTGAAAGAAAAAAAACCTCTTGTAGCTTGGAGGTTTAGACTTCCTTAATCGAACTTGATAAATTTAATTAGCTTCCTTCCTTCCTAATTACACAATAAACAAAACTAAAAAAGCCAATACTAGCTCATATATACCAAAATGGTATCAAAGCTTAGGTGTGGAACAATGAGTAAAACAATTAGATCAAACTATGGAGTCAATTTTTAGTGGATAACAAGATCTAATGATAAAAATAATAGGTATGTTTGATAAGCTTTTTGTTTGGCTGGACCAAGTCGTGAGCCAATCAATTAGAGGACATGAAAAAATCTCATAAGTTCTACCTAGAACACATAAAACACGACAAAATAGAAATCTAAACCAATAGGGTTCAAACAACCTTATATGCTTCCAAGCTTAGAGTAAAAGACCTAACAAGTTGGTTATGTCAAGCTGAAAATTTTTTTCAATTCTAAGAAACTCTAAAAGTTGATCAAGTGTCACTCACTTTATTCTATCTAAAAGGATTTTTTTTTTTTTGTGGTATCAGTTGCTTAAACAAGGCATGACTCATCTTATTTGTGATGATTTAAAAAAAAATTACTTTCTCACTTTAGGCCAAGCTAATTTTGTGATTTTTTTTGTGAACTAATTAAATTATAGCAACATAAAACTATACAGAAACATCAATCAAAATTCAAAAGACTCTTAACTAAAGTTAGGCATCTACCTCAAGCATAACAAGTGAGTTGCTTTGTCAATGGCCAATGAAATTTTATCTGAACTAATATCCAAGCAAAAAGACCAATGGCACTTTTTGAAGCCATTAGGTTGGCACGATTATATGAAGCTCGTGATCTTACTCAAAAGAAATTAGAATTTTCATCCATATATTATGAAGCTCCAAATGGTTTAGCATCAACACAATCAAAAAGTTAATCACAAAGAGATAGATGAAAGAAGAAAGAAAGGATTGTGCCTTAAATGTAATGAACAACATAGTCTTGGACATCGTTGTAAAAAACTATATATGATTCAAGCTTGCTTCAATGATAATGATGCTGATGAAGAAAAGGAAATTACTGACAGAGCTCCTGAAATTTCACTACCTCTATAAAGTTAAATTCCTGAAATTTGATATCAAGCATTGGCCTTGAGGACAAGGTTGCAATTTAATAAGGGGAGTGTTGTTACATGTCATATATTTGTTCTTAATTAATTAACTTTACTTGTTTCTTTTATCTTTGAATAAATCTGGCTAGCTATTGAATAAGTTAGAGTCCAAGTTATTTGGATAGCTAAATTATTGACACATACCTAGTATTATGGAAAGGCAATTGTATTCCCCATTACTTAAATTGATGGAATAATACTTGAAGAGCAACTCTAATTTTGAAAGAAAAAAATTATTTGTAGTTTGGAGGTTTAGGCTTCCTCAATCAAACCTAATAAATTTAATTAGCTTCATTCTTTCCTAATTATATAATAAGTAGAACTAAAAAAAGTCAATACTAGCTCGTATATACCATGCTCCTCTGAATGCCCATACACTCCTTTACATTGCATTTGCTTCCCATTTGACATTTGTAGTTGAGCATATATGTGGTGCTAATTATTAATTTGTATTTAAAGTGTTAATTACTATGCTAATAAATTATACATTCTATGAATGCCACCCAATATATTAATTTTTATCTTATAAATATTTTTCAAAAATAAAAATAGAATTACAATTAAAGGCAGGAACAAAGAAGAACTACTAGAGCAATCTGGAATATATTATTGAGAATATGTAATTAACAACTATTAAAAATAAATAAAATAAAATAAAATAACAAAAGAGAAGCGGAATCATGTGTGACGGTCAAGAGATTATCATGCCTTCTAACCATCACATATATCAGCATATTTATATATAATAAAATAAAAATAAAATAAAATAACAAAAAAAGAAAGAAGTTACATTCCTCACCTTTATGCAAGCGAAGGGTGAAGAGTTAAGAGAGTTGGAGTCACGAACCAATAAAAGTTGAGGGAAGCTGACGAATTTCTTCTTTTTGTCTATTTTTCGTATTTTCTTCTGTAATCAATTTTTCTTGTAACACATTTCAGAAGTTTATCATATAAAATGAGCGTTTTATTTTTCAATATAAGTGGTTAATTTTCTTAGCTGATGTGAAAGGTGAAGCTCAAATATTCAAATTATTGATTAATTACTCTTTCAAGTGAATTTTAAAATATATTTTATTTGTTGTGTTTTATTTTCTTACCAATTTTTTTATGTCATGTTAATTAAAATCTTTTCAAATTTATATGATATTTTGACATAATATCGACACTTAAATAAAATTGTGATACATTAAGTACTTGGTCTCATATTTATCACACTACGAGCCAGTTCAGAATTAAATTGCATAATAATAAACTGGTAAAATAGAAGCAAAATATAAATATGAGAAAGTTGTTATAACTATAATTTGAAATCTAAGAGTGTAATTCTGTGACCTTAGCATATATTTCTATTGATTCCTTGCAATTTTTTTCCATAATTAATTCTCTTATTTTAATAAATTGACTACTAGATTTTAAAATTTCATATGGTTCGACTCAAATTTATCGGATTATATTATAACAGAACACTTTTATACTTGAGAATAATAACACTTTTGAGTGGTGTCACTATTTATTACAAAATAACTATTAATTTAACATTCATTTGCATAGACTGTAATTTTATCTCATACAAAAACACAAGTTGTGGTCTATGCGGTTGGAGAATGTTTTGTAATGTTAGAGATATTTGAGAATAACCCAAATCCTAAAAGTTCCAGTTAAGGATTTTCATGGCTTCTGACAGGGTTGGTCACCAACCTTGGCCGATATCTCTGCTATGTCTAAAAATCTATGACTTCCATTCCCTCTATTGCCAACGATTCCCAACTCAATTTGAGTTTCTCTGCTGGTGAATGTTGCTGACATTGCTTTGTTTCTAATTTGAATGACTTTGGTATTGATTATGACGATTGCTATTTGCACTAGAGACTTTGGAGGGGGAATGGGCCACGGAATATGGGAAGAAAGAAATAAGCTCGCAGTTACGAATGGACCAAATAAGCAGCCATTTCAAACATGTAAACATGTAATTGTACATGATATGAAGTAAAATAGAACACTCAATCCAAAGTCGAACAAATATGAAAAAGTAAAAATCAATATAATAACGAATTTAGTTTTGACAAATTAAAAAAAAAAGGTTTGGACCAATCAAAGGCCTTCATAAAGTTAAGTGGAGGCCCATCCTAGATGTTAGGCCTATTTCAAGATATGGGTTGGTTTTGGAAGTTGAAATTAACCAAGTTTCGAAGCCCAATTATGACGATTTGTAGTGCGTGGTTACAAAAGTTTTTATGCTCGCCCGGTCAACGGACTCGATTCTCGGTGTGTTATGCAGGGTCCAGGGGTTTCCTTTCAATAAACACCTATCATCAAATTATAAACTCGGATTCTATTTTGTATTGCTGGTTTTCCATTTTAACATAATTTACAATTGACAAATAGTATTGTAGTTTGTCTTCCACCCAATAACATATATGCGACATACATCAAAAGTGTTCTTCGTAATAAGTCATAATGCATGATAATGACTGAACAACAAAACTCAGCTCTTTGATTTATGAACCAATTCATTGCTGCCTCTCCCCACGATGGCATCCGCCAGTTTTTTTCTCTGTGCGGGCGACACTGACCTTGGTCTTTTTTCACAAATATTATTTTATGAGAAAGTAATATATTAGATTTTTGAAGTACTTACTATGACAGAAGTTCAACATATCTCACATTTGGACTACCGGCAAATGATCAGTTTTATTTCAATTTTTTATTAATTTTCTGATCATCTGGTGGTGCTCAAATTATGGGATAAGGTGATTTAGAATTTTAGACTTTTAACTGGTATTTTGAAAGCCTAGTTTTTAAGTCACAATTATAAATTATTTGTTAAAAGTGTTTGATTATGACGCTAAAGCCAAGATGATTATATTTTGGTGAAAAACCTTTATTACTCTTGCTATTTAACTAAAATTATTATTCTTCAAAATCTAAAATTCACATTTATCAAATTTTATCAATTTCTATTTTACAACAGGAAGTTTGGAACTTCCATTTCATAGTCACTAAAACTTTTCAGTCATAATACCCCGTTACCAAACAAAGCATTAATTAGATCAGTAGCCCCATTTTATAGTCAATCAACCGCCACGTACAAGTTGATGCATCCCCAAGCGATGATGCTTCTGCAAATGTTAGATGTTGTTGCTTGTTGGGCAGCCCTATGTTACATCTTGTGTAAGTAACAGCCCGCCTTCCTGGATCGTTGGATTTGAGAGTTTGAAATCCAATGGATTATATCGAATTTAACGAAGAATACGTTACAGGTTGCATTATTTCAAGTTTATTTCAATAAAAAGGTGGGCAACCTGAGGCAAGACGAAAAAAATAATAATAATAAAAACCAGTTAATGAAATAGCCGGTAGTCAATTTGATAAGGGGAAAAAAATTAAAGCATAGATTATAGATGTTATTTCCATCGTAAATTTATTTGTTTTTCATAGTGTCTCAATGTGTATAATAATTTATAATTTAGATCAATATTAATGCTAATACATCCCTAAATATATAAGAAAATTTCCTTTCAATTGAATAAACATTTATTTCCAATATCTTATATGTAGGATTTGAAAAGAGAGAAAATAATAGGGATGACAAGGGAAGAAGATAGAGATGTCGATTCTCATATCTAATGTTGGTGCTATATTTATGTTCTTCTAACCTCGCCATTCCCATTAAAATTACCTAGGCAAGGGATAAGCCAAGGACATTCAATGCCTAATTAGTTGACCAATTTAAAAGGAAAAACATGCTGAAGATGAAAAGAAATAATAGAGAAAAATTAAGTAAATTAATGTGATTTAGAGGTCAATGAATAATAACTAAAGTGAATTTAAACCAGCTCATTAATAGTCAAAGAGAAGAAAACAGAGCCCAAAAATAATAAAGATAATATATAAGATAAAAATTAATATTAATTTTATTTTATTTCTTATTTGTAAGCATCATTATGCTCTTTCTTTTAAATAAATTATTTTGAGATTTGTGGTTAATGATGAGTTGTAAAGTTTTAACTTCTATTAAAAATTTCATCTGATGTGATTTTTCAGAGAGCTTAGATAGAATTTTTATTAATAGAGTTGACAATAGAGTTTTCACAAAAAAAATTAATTAAGGTTGTTAATGATCAATTTAATTAAAATTTTAAAAAAGCACTTTAATAAATAAGCTTTTAAAGTTATATATATTATAAAAGAAATGAAATAAGATTGTATAATAAACCAAGAGTATTTTAGATAATTGAGCTTAAAAAAAAACTCGCTAAGAGGTTTAAAATTTGAGCTTTTAATAGTCAGTACAAAATAATTTATTTAATTCTTAAAATCTCTACTAAAAATATATAACTATGCAATACAAAACATTTTAATAAGTTTTTTTGAATTAGTTAAGTATTTTTTCCATTAAGTAAATAATACTCAACATGCACTTAAGTGTTAGGACTATAAGTTCTACAAAAATAATCATGAAATTATATGTTGTTAAATGGATATTTTTCAAATTTCTTTTTTCTTTTTTTTTTTTTGCTGGGAAATTAAAATGATGGCCATAACTTAAATTATGAATGGAGTAATCAGAGAATAATGAAACCCATTTAAATTGAATCATGCATTGAGCAGCAAAATAAAAAAAATGAAGTTAATTTTGAGTTGCTGCAGGGAACTATACGATAACTCATCGTTAATAGTTTGTGCAACCAGATTACTACTGATTAGTTCAATAGTTTTACATGCCCATTTAACCGCCATGTGCTGTTATTATATAGGTCAGTTAGTCATGTCATTACTGTTACTTACACTGTTATAACATAATTGGGGCAGCACTTATGTTACATTTAGTATAAGTAATAGACCAATAAAATGGACTGTTTGATTTGTTAAGTTTTAGATCAAACAACTGTAAATGAATTTAATACAAAATTAGTTATAGGTAGAAGTGATAAAATAATTATTAAAATAAAAGATGGGTAGCCAGATAAAATGATTTTGAAAAAAAGACATTACCAAGTTAATCGGTCATGAAATTCTCAGAGGTAAAAGATGATGTATGGGCCGGTATTATAGGTATGTGTAAAATTCACAGTTTGAAGTACAATAATTAAGTTTCTAAAAGAGAGGGGAAGAAGAGTAACACCAAACGAAATGTAAATATCATCGATCAATTAGGCAGATTTAAAAATTGAGGAAATTAAAACAATCGCTGCATCCCAAAGTTGAAGGTAAAGACACTTGAATGTCACTAAAAATGCTATAGTTTAAAACCTCATCTTATCAAACTATCTTTACCAATTAATTTTCCAGCCATCATTAATTGTTTTGGGTGGTTCGTTATTATTTACACACCTTTATTTGGAAAGCTCCTAGAATCGATCCTGTCGAAATCCAAAGATAGAGAGTGTGGATAAGGGCCGTAATCGGAACACAGTGAAGAGCGTATATCAAAAGTTAGGAATGAAAATATGAAGTATTAAAGGACAAAATTTTGTTTCTCTCTGTGAGAAGGGAAAAAGAGTTGTAGATGAAAAGAAATGACAGATCAAAAAGTAATAGGTTTCTGTGAAAATTTTGTTGATGCATTAACGGTTCGACAGGATTTAAACCAGATCATTTATCATGAAGAGAAGAAAGCGGAAGCTGAAAACAATGCAGACAATAAGAAAAAGTAGACAATTAATTATGGTTTTATTTTATACTTGAAAGTATGATTCAGTATTTGCTTTAAACAAGATATTGGATGTTACTGCTAATTGATATGATTGTAGTGCTTGCATTGATATTTCAATTCATATTTCATCTGTGATGGGATTTTGCATTTTTTGATTTATACAAATGGGGATGGTGCACCAAAAAATCAACATGGCATTTAATCTCTCTAGCCGACCCTCCTATGGTCTGTTGATATTTAAGAGTTTTGTCCTAATTATTGTGGTCTCACTTGTAGGCGGCTAATAAATCAGAAGAAAAGTATTAATGGTTGGAAGAATCAGCAAAAAATATCAGCTTGACATAATTAAGGGGATGAACATCTTCTTCACCAAAATCAATTGAAGAGCTCAACAATGATTCTTGGTCATTTGATTTGTCACTCACAGGCAAAGCTTCACAGGGCTGTGATTTGACTTGTCTTCCACATAGTAATTGTTAATTTCCATTTGGTCTATGAGCAAATTATAAATTGAATAACGAAACAACTTGTGAAATTTTCGAAGCCTCTCTCTCCACTGGAACAGTAGCTTCCCGGCATTTCCCTATGTAGTAGTAATAGATCTGCAAGAAGTTGTTCTTTTTTTTCTTTTTTCTCAACCTTGCTTCAATGATTTCCATAATAAAATTGTATGAATAGTGGCATATGAGGTTTCATCGGGGACCTGTTCCTTTCTTTCAATTTCAATTTTTCTTTTTCGTTTTGAAATTTTCATCAACACGCGCCTAATCACCAACCCGCTATTATAAGTAATGCATGAATTGACTTTACCGTTGACACTTCTTGCAACTGGTTGCCATCCGATTTCAAATAGTTTTTCATACTGTCCCTTATTGCCACATGCTGCTTTTACATGAGTTAAATGGTCACATCACCTCTGTTACTTACGTTAAATGCAACATAAGCTTACCCTGCTTGTTGCCCTTTTTTTTTGGGATAGTGGCAGGAACAATTTAAAAGTACGAAATTGCAATACTATTGTACAGTTTTAAGTGATAAAGAAAAAAAAAATGTACTAAATATGCGTAGCCAATGATGATACAGAAAATAGGATTACTCGCATTTACATTGATTGACACACAGTCTGCAAGAAAATTCAATGGGATTTCGTAGTATTTCCTTCTTGGATATTATATGAGGATTCAGGCACAGAAGGTGATACAAGAGGGGAGAGTAGAGGAATGGGATCTTTATTTTGATAAAATGAACTGAACGAAGAAGAAGAAGATTTTGCTGCAGCTGCTGCTGATAATGAATTCAAGGTGTGCCCCATTGCCTGTGATGCACTCTTGCATTCAAGAGAAGAAGCCTTATTATTTGGCTTAATTAGCTGAAGAGGAGATGGAGCTCTTTTTTGCAACCGGTTCAATGGCCTTTGAAACACATACTCTTCTTTGTGAACACAAATTTGGAAGCCCGGGAACTCAGCAGCAGAGTCCTCCATTGTACTGTCTTTATTTTTTTAATTTTCTTTTATCCCCTTATGTACTCGCCTTAGGCATTGTTTGAGATAAGAAAAAACTTGAGCATTTAATACAAGAGGCAATGAGGCTGACACTTTATTGATTCTCACTAATGAAAAATATTAACAAGTTTTGGACAAATGGTGCTATGCCATACAGTATATATAAATCCTCCGAGCAACAAATGTGTGCTGATCCTAATCAACCAATCAACCGTTCATGCCCCCACCATCACCCAGTGGCAGAACGGCACGTCATGAAGCACAATAAGATCGAGAAATACTGGATAATAGGAGAAGTACAATAAAATATAAGATATGCATGGCTCCTAGTAAACCATTCATGTGACGAGAGGAGGTTGCGCGGTTGCTGCTGCCTTAAGAAACCTGCATTTGCTGATCATCCTCCATGTGAGGAAGGAATCAGTGCACGCATTTAAAGAACCCCAGAGTTTTCAGTGACAAGATCCTCAGAAGCCACATGACCCTTTATTAATAGTTAAATTAAGTTATAGAAAGCAAGTTTCCTTAAGACCAAGGTATTCAACTTTTCAAAAAAGTTTGTGGCAGCTATCATGTAGATTACACAGCTATTCAATTAGATAAACATTTACAATCAGAGCCGATTAATTGTATTTCAAAATGCGTGGTCATAATTGTGTTATGATCATAAAGCCAACTTGGTCATTCCAGTAATCTTGAACTTCAATATCACTAAAAAATTCCATTAATATATTCTTTTCTGGTGGATGTCATATAAATTTCCATTGCGTTATCGACGTGTTAAGGGCAGAACATTGACTGTTGGCAAGTCCAAGCGGGAGGAAAAAAAAAAAAAAAAACAGTGATGGTGCATCAGTCCTTCTGTTTATTGCACGATACATGTATGCAAAACTAATTAATAGGTTAAATTCTTAGCCTACAGGCTGATCTTATCAAGATGATGATTATTAGCTGATGTAAAGCTTGCATCATAGCTCATGCTCCTGGCAAGTCCAATTTTTCATCATCACCGAAGCAGATTGGAATGCATAATTCAATGTGCATCAGCAACATAGAGATCAAAAGATACAATCTTGTGCGTAGGATGGGATTAGTTATTTATGTGGGACTCCATGATCCTTTACCGGGACGAAAAGCCACGTGGCAGTACCCTGAAAAACTACTGCCCACCAACCAATAATTATAAAGCCAATCATGTAGGTGTTGAAGATGACATTGGAGTCGTGGAGTATGAGCATATGATTCTGAAAAAGGCAGCGCATTTTGTCCTGCCTTTATCTCTTTCCATTCCCATTTGAGTTGTTTGCTTTAGGATTTCAATACGACATCATCCTCTCAGCATTTGGTCAAAAAGAAGGATCAAATCACTTTCATTTGGATTATTAGAACGAGATTTTGGTTGGACCATGTCGCGTGGGAAAGAAGTTGGTGGATTAGCTTTGCTGGTCTACATATCACAATCGTTTCTAGATGGAAAAATCGTATCTTCAATTCCCGAATGACCGTCTATTTCCCATTTGGGTTCTCAATGGGACCAGAGAACCAAATGAAGAAGCTCCCAACAGTTTCTTTCACATGTGTTAATGAGTTGCGTAACTTCAAAAAAGCACGACGTTCAACAAAATACTAAATGGGATTTTCAAAATCAAACCCATCTTTTTAATGCACGTCTCCATCCGGAATGAAGTTAGAAATTCACATCCAAGTCCGGTTGAATGTGGAAAAATTAAGTCATGATTACCTACAAATAAGCCGTCGCCAATGCTGCGGGTCCTTCTGCTTAAACGGAGGAATTTAATAGTCAAGGTTGGTAACATCACTCACCAATCAAAAGCAAGTAAGCAATTCGATTATATAAATTTTCTCCAACCAAATAGTTCTTCCAATTAGGTTTCTAACTTGCTATTTCGCCCCTCTGTTTAGTTTTGTCGATTGTTGGGGACTAATTACTTTATATTTGTGGGCGCCAGTCCAAAATAAACGTCAAACGTAATTTCCAAGTCGTGCGTGACCAACATAAAATAAATTGAAGGAGCTAGTTGGAAAGAGATTGATAAAGATGCCAGAAAATTGCGCACAGCAATAAGCAAACTATGTACACACAGTTAAAGCTGACTATTCCATGGTGTCATTACACATAACTTTCCTTCTCTGCTTTCATGTCTCCAACACCAGATTGGATCCTCAGAAAAGAAATAAATGTTTAAAAGGGGCAAATGGGGGAATTTACAAGAACTTTGAGCAGTCTCGATGGCTTCTTCCATATACCACCTTTGAGAAATGACAGGGCTCCTAAGTTTAGGTTATTCTTCATTCAGATCAAGGTTAAAAGGCAAGAATATTGTGAGATTAACCTAGGTGGGGGTGGTTTCTATGTACATCGCAGTGAGCTAAATAAAGTTCGTCATTCCTCAGGAACAGGATCTAACCAAGCCAAAGTTAACAAAAGATCTGGACTTGAATAGACCACCAAAAAGGAATCTAGTAGGAGATTCTTGTGATGCTTGTTTTAGGTCTTCAAGGTTGCCCTTCACCTTCAGTATAGTCTGGCCAATTGACTGTCGTATGGAATCAATTATTTTAGCATCAACAGGATACCCGGATGCACCACAAACATAGAAAGTATTGACAGCTTTGCCTGATTTAGTTGCAACTTCTGCTCTAGTTACAGTGAGGCTATTTTCCCGAAAGATGCGGGTAACATCAGATAGCAGTCCAACTCTGTCTGTAGTGCATAATTCTAGCTTCAATCCCTGAACATGGAACAAACTAATCAAGGGGAATGTTCATAAAGATTATGTTTCATTGGGCTGTTTTCTTGAGTTGTATTTGTTAAGCAGAAAAATTCATTAACTTATCAAAGCACATTGTCATTGGCAGATGCATGTAAAAGACCATAATAAGACACAGAAGCCGCTGACAAAGACGAAAGATTCTCCCAATTTCTAAACCAAGGGCAACTTGAAATTTAGCAAGAGATAAGGCTAGATAATTAGTTTTTTTTAAAAAAAAAAAGCACCATTCAGTAAATCAATGGAACTTCTCTGCATAAATTGAAAACTGTAACTCCCAAATTCAAATATGTGATTTTGCACTGACCTCAGAAACTCTTCTCTCAATAGCTGCTTCTAGACACTGTATCACTCTCTCTCTCTCTGCATCTGATTTCACAGGGGATCCATCTATATGCCTGATAAAGTATTCCTACATAATCATCCCATCCAAAAATTAGAATAACAAAAACAAATGAGATCCAAAACATTTCTTTATCGGTAGAATCACAGACATCAGCTGGTAAATATAAAAAAAAAATAATAATACCTGATATGCTTCTGGTCCCTCAGCATCAATATTGGCGTGAAAAACAACATACTGCATATCTGTCAAAGTGCAAACTGTATCAAAGAGAAGCTTCGGCCTATCTTTACTCGTAATTGTAACCACTGAGTAATCTTTGTCATAACAGTTAACAACATTAACATTAGGCCTTTGCTTTTCATCCAAGGAATCATCATCAGTGCTAGTACGTTCATAGTCCCTATCAGCAAACATCATTTGGTGAAGCCTCCTCTCAGTGTGGGTGGCATCATGTGAAACCTCGGTCTTGGCCAACCCAGATTTGTTGCTTCCCTTAAGTACATTACATAAAAGCTCCTTAATCACAGAAAGCCTCTCTGGGTCAGTGATTGCACCCCCAGTTTCTTCATCAGTCACTTGCATCAGGCCTGCAGCCCTTGTGTTGTGAGTCCACACCTCTGCACTCACTACATTGCATTTAAGGTGAGTGAGAACAGCACTCACTTCAGAAAGTAGCCCTGGCCTGTCACTACCAGTTAATTCTATCGCCGTGTGGTCCATTGATTGTTTAACCCCAACAGACCTCATTGAAGGTGCAAAGCAAGCTTCTGGCCCAAGACACTGAAAGAAAAATGAAAAATACCCAAATAATCAGATGCCTGTGAAACATACCACCAAGCCCGCCCGCCCCCCCGGGGGGGGGGGGGGTGCTGTGTGGAGGACAGTACCACATGCAACTCAGCTCACCTTTCTAATATAATCTAGAATCCCTTCATCAGTAATCTTGTTTCCATGTTCATCAGTAACATTGAAAACTGTTCAAATAAGAAAAACAAGAACACACGAGACTTTATCTTCATTGTGAAAAATGAAAAAAGCTATAGAGTTTAGAAGGGTGGTGTTTGTCAGGGAGAATCTTACCATCCATAAACCAGCAACCATCAGAAGATATGTAGGCTTTAGTTATAATAAGGTTAAGATCCGTAAGAACTTGCACGACTTCGAGAAGTATTCCATGTTTGTTAGCACTGTCAACCTGTAGAACCACAAACCAGAATGAGTACCAAAAAGCCAAGATTTGCTGTTTTAAAGAGTACCCAAAAAGCAAAGAACAAGAGCTAATACCCGTATGACAGTTGCATTCTTGCAGGCTTCATTATCAATCACAACCCTGACAAAAGGCCCATGTAGAAAGCGGTGTAAATCGCAAAGTCTTGAAATTTATTTACACTTGAAAAAAGAGAGTGGTGGGTGAGGGGGTGGCTTTATCTGTAAGAAAAGAATTTGAGGTTGTGTTAATACCTGGGTGGATTCATTCTTCTGATAAGTTTCTCATATTCATCATCACTGTCATGCGAATAGCTCATGCTCAGCTCTGAGGAGAGAAAAGAAAATGGAAATTATTTCAGATACAGAAACAGGGATAATACAGACCAATAACAGAAGAAAGGAAAGTATGCAACTGAATCACCACAGCCAATCAAAAACGAGATACTTGAACTTAAAAAGACAAAGTCAAAGAAGAGAAATTTAAGCAAATAACCCTTAAAAGGACTTCTTACAAACATCTCTGGAGTCAGAAAACTGACCCACCCACCCCACCCACACTGAAGACCTCAGAAACTCTGTAACAGAACCCACATACCAAGGAAGCACCAATGGAACACAAGCTTTCAATTAAAGGTCTCAAAGACCACCAACTTAACAGAAACACAAAAACTAAGATATATTAACCAAAAAGAATAAAACTGAAAATAAAGAAAACCCAGAAAGCAAGAGGAACAAAAAACAATGATAACAACAAAGTTAGCACCCACCCATTACAATTCTTCAAAGTGCTTTTTTTCGTTTTTTTTTTTTTTTTTTTGGCGCCCTGCTCGTTTCCTCTCTTGGTCTCTTGGTTCTTGCAACAACACAAAAGCCTTCGCTGTTCTAATTGTATATTTGTTGAATGAACACAAACATCAACAAAGCAGCGCTACATATATATATATATATATATTACTCTCCCTCGATCCCACTCTCGTTAGGGAAACTAAAATATTTTATGAATATTTAATTACCATAAACAATTAAAAATATCCCCGATGACTCATTAGTTTACTAATCAGTCAGCAGACGCGATGCTCCAAAACCCGCTGCTTTGAAAATCAATTCAAAAGGACCCCCACCACACACACTCTGACACTTATTTTTCTTTTTTTTAATTTTCGTTTTCGGTTCTCTATTTTCAGTATATATTTAGTAAGTAGCCAAAACGGGTAGATGTCAGCAATTCTAAGACGATCGGGGCGTATATTAGCCGCTATCCCGAAACTATGCTATTTTACGCTAGTTGCGTTTGTGTGGGAGAATTAGGCACGTGACCGAAAGTATCTCGGGGGTAGGATTATGAATTTATGATGTTCCACTGTTTCTGGAGAGGCGGATTAAGGATGTGTGATTTGGGAACAGGCGGCAGCAGATTACGAGTGGCCTAATTAAAGATTTTCAAATTGGCATATTTTCCTCCCCGCACCTATCAGTTAGGCCTCTGATTCTACTCCATAGGGTTGTTTAGGGGCTGTCGCGGATTTAGACCGGTCTATTTTGTGCAAGTATTACCCTTCCTCTTAACTACTTATTACTATGTTCTTAAACAGTATTATCTTTTCGTTCGTACTAGTGCGATTCAAAACAAATTGCGTCGGTTAATCAATTGATGAGATAGGATGCATCATTCTAATAAAATTTAATTTTTAGTTAAGGTCAAACGGGAAATAGTTTATATAAATTAATTTCTCCAATCAATTGGAATGAATATTTAACAATAATTTTTTTTCCCCAACAATCGAGATTGAATGAAATATTTAGTATAATTAGTGACAAATTTATGATGTTGCATAATTTTTTTTATTTTTAAAATTTAAATATTTTTTTACCCCCCTTTCGTAATTACCTGAAATTTAAATTTAACTTACCGATCAATACTCAAACAAATATTATTAAAATACGACGCGTTGAAATATAATCGTTTTTTTTATCATCTTGTTCTCAACGTAATTTTATTCGATCTTAAAAAGACATCTTAAATAGTTTGTCTTTCGATCATTTATCTTATCATAAAATTAAAAGGTCAAATTTTTAAATTCTCGCACCGACCTACATTGACAACCGCATATGCATGTTTCTCTAGAAACTTGGAGGTTTTTTGGAATATATATATATAGTTGCAAAAATTAAGATCTTCATGCGTAAGTCAAAACCGCATATGCATGTTTCTCTAGAAACTTGGAGGTTTTTTGAGCAAATTTGTCATTTATAAAATCAAACACATTGAAACGATTATTCGTTCCATGTAACGTCGCATTTATGTCGAGAAGGCGAGGCACTGGTAAATTCCATGGGACGTCAATTTATTGCCAGCCTATATTTTATTACATATAAGCTGCGTGAAATGATATAATATGGGGTTAATTGTTAAAAGCGTGACCTTTAAAACTACTGCATGCATATAACGATTAACGACCACAACTATAAATTTGGCAAAAATACATTTTAAGTAAAAGCATCTCCGCATAAGTTAAGCACAAATTTAGAAAGAGATCACAAATAAAATCAACCGGGAATCGGAGTGGAATTGGCGGTCAATCAAAACCGAGGTCGGCAAGGCGTATCTTTCTTATTTTTTTATTGTACCAATACTTTGACTTCTTTTTTCTCTCTGAAGATATTATATCCAGCACAATAATTGAACAAATGCATAATTGTTCTTTCTCTCAATTCCATCGAAGTATTTTTTAAAAAATATATATGAAAAGAGTATAACGGTATGGTCGGTTTGAATCAAACGGTTCGTAAATCTTATGTCACAGAAAGCTTCCATTTTAGGTATATTTGTAACCATTATGTTTTCATTTAATTAAAAAAGATACAGTGGCTAAAATTTTGGGTAAGTAAAATTAATTACGAAATAAATATTACAAATTATTCTTAAATTTGTTGTTATGCTGTATCAGTTCATTTGGTGGATGGCATATATGCCCCGTAAATCATTTTTTTAAAAAAAAATATATGTATAAACTAAACGCACTTTTCAAATCTTGATTATAATGAAGCTATTCTTTGAACTTCAAAATAAATAAATAAATAAAGAGAACAAAACAAAACAAAAGGGTTTAGTAATTAAGGCACGGTGGATATAAATGCCAGCACATGGTGGCGGTGAAGCGCTTGGGTCAATATTAGCGTGAGCGCATACCCGCGTGTCTTAAGGTGGATGCCGGCCTCATGTCCGTTGCACGTGGCCCCATCTCTTCTAATTAATATTTACTACTCATTTATTAATTAAAATATTTATGTATTCGTAATATATTTAATTAATAAGGTCATGCACTCCTTAATTTGCTGTAATCTGTTAGGAGACAATTCATACCTGCCCCTTGGTCTTCGATTACGGAAACAAATATATTAACTATTAATACCCACTATATAATAATACGTATACACGCTGCACAATTATGTGAGATTATGACCAATCGTAAATATATTGAAATTATGAATCAATTAAATAATATTTTATTATAACGTTATAGATTTAGTTATATTAAAATAATTTTAAGGTAGAACATCTTTTTATAACCATAAGATTAAAATTATAATCAGTATTTTATTATTTATCACTTTACTTATGTGATTGAGATTCGTACTTCATTATAGATCAATTCTAAAACAGACGTAGCCTAAAATCATTCACCACAAAATGAGTACAATTACTCGTTAAACCATTATTCCTTAATTCTAGTCTACCTGCAATGTAGTGCAGTGGCTGTAAATCAAATGAGAACATTCAAAACGAAAAGATAAGGTACAAGTATCTAGTCGAATTATTTAATGAGGGTACCTGCGGAAGTTACTTAAGGATTAGGTATGGATTACGTACGTGTTTGTACTGCTTTGATGAATCATCAATCCAAATATAATTTTTTCTTAACCCAAATTTTTTCTTTAAAAAAAATAAAAAAGCATGATCTACACAACTACGGTTTCCGAAAATCTCCATTGATGTCGGGATATTTTGGTGTAAAATTGGTGACTTCCACCTGTATTTCGGTCGGCGTGATTCAAGTGATTGATTTGATTGATTGGTGGTGGTGTTGGTGCTGCATCTACGCAAGGGGCACAAATTATAAGACATCGTGTGTGTCAACATGTGCATATCCAAACGAGCCACACTACTCAACTCCCGGAATTTGTCTCGGCACTTTGACAGACAACAAAACAAGTGGGACGCGACTGCAATTAATGCGACATTCGTATACGTAACGCGGTACTAGTGTTAGTGTAACCCTCGGGCCATTCATTCGAGTGGCGTCCTAATATGCAGCCATTTTTTTGGTAAAATGTATGTAATGCGCGCATTATCTTATCTTACCTAGGCTAACCCTCTTGGAAACAACATTTCTTTATAGTGGCCAAAACATTGTTACACACTGCCCTTGCAATTTTCCTTTTCGTTATTTCATTTCCGTGTTGCGAGTAAGGGCAAATTAAGCACACGTGTTTATCCGCAAATTTGCCGATTTTTATCTCTTTCTCTTTTTTTGATTAATACGTGTTAGAAAGGTGTTTTATCATGAGTTTATAATTGAAACATATAATGGATTGAGAAAAGAAAAGGACGCCATTCTGTTGTGTGTCTATGTTTTTTTGCACGGAACCAAGCATGACGAGAAGTCATAAGGCAATTTTGATGGCATGGTGGGCGCAACCTCACTTTGTGTGAAAGCAGCCAAATAAAAATCACGACACTTATATTGATTTAATCTTTTAATGAAATCACTGATATATTAAAAAATGTAAAGACTCTCTTTAGTGTTCTCAAACCTTTATTTTTTATCCATTCGTTATTTATCACATGTTTATAAATATTATCTTCATTAATTGAAACATATATTAAGCAATGAGTAAATAAAAAATGAATAATACTCTTTTAAAACATGCAAGACTTTCTCCTTATATAATGATCCACCCATTTTCTTTTAATATAATTTTATCATTAATAGTTTAAGAGTAATGCTCTACTAAGTTTAAATATTATTATAAATGACATTACATTCATTCACTACATAAGGGAATGATTAAATAAATAAATTTACATATTACGAAATTTCATCATCTCATTAATAATTTATTCATCGCTTTTAAGACACATACTTGAAAAACGTAGAATTATTGATGTACATTGATGAGTTCTTTTTATGAGAAGTACCATTCAAGTAACAATAAAACCACGTGCAACAACAGTCCGCGATTGGAATGGATGAACCCATCAGTTTGACAAAACCGCGGCTAACTACTGATAACTACCATTCTAACTGCCTTCCGCAGAGCATCAACGGCGCTACAAATTAATTAGACTGTAAGCTTTAAATTCATTAATACAGCTTACTTCCAGCTTTCAGTCAGCGGTCAAAGGGCCAAAGCCGACCGGACTGGCGATGTCACAGAGAGCGAGGTGGCATGTATTTCTTTAATTAATTTCTAACTAATTTTTTGGGGACAGCCAAAGGTGCACGTGACATGCGGCAGACGAGTGATCAGATTTACATGTGGAGCCAGCACGGCAGTCACGCACGTTACACGTGTGAGTCATAATATTCTTTTCTTTTCTTTGTTCTTCTTGGACTTAAATAGTAAAAAGAAAAAAAATTTATATACATATATATATAAAATAATATGAGCTCACAGTCGCAGAGGCCTCATGGAGCACCCGAAAGGTCGTTCTCATTTGTTGCCAATTGATCATCCGAAAGAAAAAGCTAAAAAGTTTAAAGGTAGGGTGCGATTTTGACGATGGCAAATGGTCCTTTTTCCTTTTAGTTAATTATATGTATAAAAATATTAGATATTTTTGGATGTTGAGCACAGTTTGGATTAGAAGCCGTTTTTTAGGATCTGGGTCCACTTACGGATAGTGACCCAATGTTATTGGAACCTGCTGGAGGCGTATGAATCTAGTTATCCGTTCCCCCCCCCCCCCCAACCCCCCACTCCTTTTTTTGTTTTTTTTTTTTGGCCTTTGGCACATGTTATATATCAAATTCAGGGAAAAATAAAATAAAATAAAATAAATAAAAATAAAAGCTAGTACCCAAACTCCTTAAAAGCCAATTCTTCCCGCCAAATTTCATTTAATAAAAAGTTGTAGTCTATAGTCGAGTGACAGTTTTATTTTCGGGACAGAAGCCAGCGGCGCTTGGAATTATTGGTGTTTAGTTGGGATTAAAACAGGGGCAAAAGGCAGAGGGAGGGAAGAAACAGAGACGCAAAAGGTGGGGGGGACCCCGAACGCAAACAGAGTCGGGGCTGTGCCTCAACGCAAACACAAACGCACGCAACCGGATCAAGAAGATTCAAAAACGCGCCCACGTAATAAATGAGACGACAGTTGGGAAAGACCCACGTCTGGTCAGTCCCCACGCCGTCCACACGCCCTCTTGATTCTCCGAAGATACTCTGCCACTCGATTGATAGATACACTGAAATCCGAAAAGCATGCAAGTTGGTTTCTCTGGTGACAGCTGGACGGGAAAACGAGGCTTGATTTTTAATTAATTTGACGGCTGATTTTCGTTTTGTTAATTTCCAAGAAATATTTTTTTTTTTCACTTTTACCAAATCTTGTTCCTTATTTCAGAGACGCGGTACCCGGTAGCCTAGTAGTAAGATTCGCCGCAGTGCTGGCAGGGTCTTGCTCTTCGAGTCTTGAGTCTCGGCTCTTCAAAAATCAAAATCGAAATCAAATGCGTCATAGGTCCAAGCCTAGACTCTAGGTCTTGCTACTCTAAATATAAACTTTTGCAGTGTTATGGATACGGCCACAGATTCTTTTTCAGCTTCTCTTTGTACATAAAAGCATGTCGTCCTAGCCAAAAAATAAAAATAAAAAAAAAATATTATTATTATTATGTTGTAATTACAAAAATAAAAGGAGCCGGGTCTCTCTCACTCTCTTCTTTTTTTTTTTTTTTTTTTTTGGGTTTCAACGGTAGCTTCTTCTAAGTTACAATATTGTTAGTTCGTTACATACACGTTACCGTGTGACCACGTGTTTGACAATCAGAATTGTGTAATTTAAGACAAAATTTGAGTTCATGTTGCGCTAAGTTAACTAGTGAGAAATTTATATTTTTGAGTTTTGTAGGATTAAATTTAAGAAATTACATCTTTTTCATTAAGATTTTAAACTTCTAGCTGGTAAACGATTTGAAAATAAAGATAACCAATTAACTAATACAAAGAAAGAAGAATTTAATTTTTTGTGCCTTTTTATTCTTTTCGTAAATGTTAGTGTCTTATGTTGCTATCAATAGAGGCGCATGCAGACCGGTCATTGATGCTTCACCTACAAAACTACATCTCACTTAATTAGGTGGCATGGCATCTCCATGCATGTATTTTTTTCCCCTCTATCGTACAATAAGATGTACGCATATCATTTTTCCGGGTCGTTGTAAATGCTTTTAAAATAAAATTATATTTATATATATAAGGGTTGGATTTGGGATTGTGTGGTGTGGAGCCTAGCTAATTAGCAATTAATATCGTTGCTGATGCCTTTCAAGATTAATGGAGTCCACTTAACATATAACTGTTGTATATTATATCCACATATATGAACAGTAACAGCGTGGGTCTTACACACTGTTCATGTGTGTGGGTGTAGCATACAACAGTTGTATGTTAGGGGGTTCCAGATTAATGACTCTTTTTATTTATGTATATTATATAAAGGTAGAGTAAGCGTAAAGTATGTATAAACTAAGATTCTGAGTTGATCCATAACATTATGATTAATGAGTTTTCGACGGCATAGAGTCCCCAATGCGCGAAACCACCATTAATTTGAGATAAAGCCTGCTAGTGCTATTCACGTTCAAACAGATACTTAAATGAACATGTTGAAAGAATTTGATCTTGTTCCTTCAATTCATCTTCATAATAATTCAGCCTACAAAACCATTGAGCTAGTAGCCCTACCACATACCATCATGAACCCCAATGATGACAGAGACACACCAACACTCGAGCGGTGGATTGAAAAGCACGTCACTCAAGGCTCAAAAGAGTACAATTGTACAACAGCCGCGACAAAAACACAAGGCAACGCACAACAACCGAATTATACAGAAGCACTAACAGCCAAATGATGACTGTCGTTCATATTACTTATCCGTAAACTTGGTGCCCACCCTATGAGCTTTTAAAAAATAATAATAATAATACAATGCATTAACTAAATCTAACTTTAATTTGCTTGGCATAAAAGCTACGCATGGATAGTCGTACGCTAAAAAGATTTGTTAGTTAAGAGGTTGGTGCTCGCTAGGATAAGAGCTGCCTAGCCAATTGATAATAGATTATTTAAAGCTTCGTGCATGGTGTTTCACATTGCCAAGATGTGTATATAGACGCAGCTAGTTCGGTTTCACGAGCATGGAATTTTCAACGTTAGCACTCAGAATTAAAGGAGAGCACCGTGCTTTTCAATTACTTTGTGCCAGAATTATGTATCCAACAGCCATCGCTTTCGGTACTTGGTCTTCATTCAGTGAAGAACGAATGTTAAAATGTGTGCCATGATCGTGACAGCGCAACGAGAGAAATTGAAATGAAGCATGAGATTATTCACGTTGCACACCAACATACAACGTCGCCAATTGGCAAAATGAACAAAAAGTTTTCGATGGCTTAATGTGTTTTCTCAATTTGGTTCCCCAATACTATTGAAATAAGATAGACTTTGAAGCAACTCATATGGCTAGGCATGGGGGGCCGATAAATAGAATTAGATTGGCTGTCAGACTCGGCACCTTAAGCGTTAAATCATTAATAGGGAAGGTAAAATTGTTGAGATGTCATTGAATTTTTGTAGCTGGCTTTGAACATTTGCCAGCTTTGATATGTTCACGCTAACTACATTCTCATTTCAGCATATACAGTGCCGTGACCAATTTGAGCCCACTTTGTTGCTGATTATTCCATGCCTCTGTGAATTTTGGTTCGGGTGGCCGACATCTAGCATTTACTTAATGAAAAAATCTAGGTAAAAAATAGGGGGGGAAAATTAAAAAAAAAAAAAACTCAAAGCAGGCTTCCGTTAATTATAGAACATGTTTTGGTAATCTGTAATAGCTTGGCTTCTGTTCACAATTAACTAATACTGAAACAGTTTCATCTTTTAGAAATTTAAAGGGGCGCGTTATGCATTTATAGATGCTTTTTCAGAAGAAAAATGCTTCATTATCTCATTCCAAGTTCCAAATTACAGTTCTCCGGCTGAAATAATTTATAAATGATGCGTTTTCTTCGGCTGATGTAATTAAGTGTCTAATCCTCTCCTATTGGTCAACGTACGACACTTCTATTTTTATCTAATGGGAGAAGCGGGGAGCTGCCCTTCACTCGCAACAAGGGCGTAATCAAGATACTTGTCCGGTGCATTTAGAAAATTCCTCTTACGATGAACAAAGGAGTCGTTTATTGGACCAAACACAAAGCCCAAGCAATTTGGTCGACCTTTCTTGTCCAGCCTTCACCTCACCCTTTAGAGAGGAGTGGACATATTTAAACCCTTAAATTAACACTCCATCCCCATCTTGCTATTAAATTTTTATGGCGTGTTTATTAATTGATAGTTAAAATTAGTTAAAATTAGAATAGATTAAAATTAAAATAAAAGAGAATAAAATTATAATAAATTATTTACTGTATTAATAAGAATTAAAATTGAAATGATAATAAAAATATCATTATCACCGTCAATAAGACGACAACAACAATAAATCATCGTCATAACTACAGTGGAACCAGTGGCAGTTGGCAATGAAAGGCCCACTGCTAATGACTGTTTGACTTCCACAATGTGACAACTATTGCTGGTTCGATGCAATTGGCACCGCGGGTGGTGGCCCGACACCATAAGTGCTGCTGGTTCAAATTGGATAAAGCCGGAGATGGATTTGGGATTTAATTTGATTTTCATCATTTTTTATTTTTAATTATTATTTAAATTGAAGATAAAATGGGAATTAGAATTTTAGATGGGACCAAAAAATTCATTCTTAGAATGTGATTGTGATTCCCAACGCTCTTGAGAATCAAAACTCTGATAATAATTTTTTAAATTTATGAGTCTCTCGTGTTTTTTATTCCAATTTCAAATCTTAGTTTTGTAAGTAAATGTATGATTAATTCTAATTACAGAATTCTCATGTTGATTGTTAGTAAGAAAACACACCCTTGATTTCTAAAATTACTCTCTTAAAAATAATTTTAAAAATTTATATTTTTACTCTCTCATCTGCACTCTCCAGACTTCATCATTACCATTCACCTCTAGGCTTCCTTTCGAGACAATATATATATATATATAGAGAGAGAGAGAGAGAGTATTCTAATGCGGGGTAAACACATATTCTAATATATTATATTTTGTTTTATAGTGTATCGAAATCTAAAATTTTTTTATATATATATATATATATCCATGTTTTATATTGATCACATCTACATGCCCTGATGTGATTTTCTTTCATTGATGAAATATATATATAATTCTAAATTTTGAATGAGATAAGTTACAAGACAAATAAAAAACTTGAAGTTGATGCAAACTCCTTCAATGCCAACAACTATGTAAAATATCTAGAATTTTATCAATTATTCAAATTTTTTAGTAGCAATAAAATTAAATAATTCAGATAAAGCCAAATAGAACCTTGCAATTGACTGAATCAACAGAGTGACAAGAAAGCGAAGAACAAAGCAACTCGAAATGGTAATACTAAGAGAATGAGCTTAGATGAGTGAGAAGAAAAAAAAATAAAAGACCATTTTTAAATTTATTTTTATCTTTTAAGAAGGCTAATTTTGGAATAAAAAAATAATTTAAAAATGGGACATGTTTGGGGATAAATAGAGTGTTCATAATGAAGCGTTTTGTGTCGATATAAAGACTATTTAACTATAAGTTATCCTTTGGAGATATCCAACCTATACCTGGAGATTAAGAAGGTACGAGGAATACCATAGATCAAACACAAAATAGTCAAAGAAAAGTCTTCAAAAAGTCAATTGTGAGAAACGTCTCTGTCCATATAGAGTTTTATAGCCGGAGTCATCAAAATAAAGTTAGCTTACACTGGGCACCCCAGATGCTCTATAGGGTAGATGGGGTACATTAAACAAAGGCATAGAGGTAAAAAAAATATTTATAAAAAATGTCAAGAGATATATGAGCTAAACCTAAAAAAGATAAGCTAATTTCCTATATATAAAAAAAAGAAATCAACGGAAAAATTTTGTGCTATAAAAGAAAGGAAGGCTGTCTATCATGCCAACCAATAAGTTAAAAAGGTTGATGTTATGACAGCTAAGACCACTATTTTCTCCTTGTCATTTTGTAAATTTTTTTAGAATTACAAAAGTATGCAAGCACCACCCACCTATACCTAACATATATGTACACCCTAAACTTGCTTTCCACACATATTTTTGAAATGTCTAAACTACTACATGTATAAAAAATAAGAATATTTCTGACATAATAGTGCCAATAAAATAACATCAAATGACACAGCAATCGAGGTATATTTTATAAAATACTTAGGTTTAATTTTTATCAGGACGTTCAATACACACATCAAAGGAGTTGAGATTTCTTTCACCTTAAACCTCTATTACTAAGAGCTTGCAAGTTCTCCAACTTAAAAAAGAAAACTCAACTCTGACTTAAGTGCTTAAATGTGGTCGCCGGCCACCCTTGACTCTATCTCTAACCTCTTTCTTTTTGTTTTGGAAGATTAAGGTTATTTTTAGAAGCTATCCGCATTTGAGATCAAACTTCCTATCAATCCACCACCCTTTCAATTCTCTTTCACTCTATAATAAGCCGAGACGATTCATACACGCCAAACAAGTAAGGCACCCCACTTCTAAATAAAAATAAATTTATTGTTCTTAGTTTGTTTTTTTGCGGTGTTAATACATGCGTCCAAAATCAACTAAAAACATGATAGATTGGGGATTCAAGTATGATTGCTCATGTGATGATCCATCATCATCATGCCTTAATCTAGTTGATATGTGGTTTGGCTTGAAGGGGGTAGAACTAATAAGTAAATAATAATTAAAGCAACAATATATGCAGCTGCTAATTAAATAAAGTGACTAAATTTTCAATCCAGGACTGCGACTTGTGACGAGTGATTTCGTGTATAAGAGGACTATAACCTTTTATTCAAGAAGATCACTCTCTTATTTTTTTCCAAGCTTATCCTCCAGTACGCCGAAGCATGATCCCAAATGGGCCGAAAAAATTAGGTCCATACATTCTTGGGAAGATAGTACTTTGGAAGTTGAAAAACAACCAATTGACTGCAATTATGCCTTAATTAACAGTGGCTTAAGAAATATTTTTTCTTTCGTTGTCCTCATCTCTTATCAACGGAAAATTTTAAAATATATTAGAAGTATAATATCAGTTATATAATTAATTAAGCCTTAATTAATAATACTTGAGAAGTATTATTTTTTCTACTGTCCTCATCCCTTATTAATGAGAAATTTCAAAATACATCCGAAGTATCATATTCATCGTACGATAAAGAAATGACATCGAGCAAGTGAAGTTGACCAAGTTAATTACGTAAGTGTGCATAGGAAATGGCAAATGAAGTTTGAATATGCAGGCGATCATCTCAGGTTCAGCCAGGCACCTCATTTGTAGGCCCACAAACTGGCTGGGGTAATTGTCCGAAGAGCACGTCATTGATTGTTTTATTTAGGACGGCAACAATATATATATATATATTCCCCCCTTTTATAATTTATCTTCCACTTAAGTTACCCAAAAACACATTTGAAAGGTTAAACTTCTAAATTTTCACCACCAATTTTCTCGGCTTTTTATACTTTGTATGTGAATCTACCTCTAAAATTTTTCTACCAAAACTGAATAATCAACCTAGGACTAAAACAAGTGTGAATTTATTATATGATGTTATGAACTATTGTCATTTTTAGACAGAATATCTAACAAGAATAAATGGTTAATGTTTTGTTTGATTTCAGTTACAGATAATTAATATTCCTTTTTAAAAAAAAAAAAAAAGGTCAAGGACTCATCCGCTTGTGTCAAATCAAATAATTTGGGGGAAAGAAAGGTGAGTTTTATTGCTCTTTCTTCATGCTTTTATTTTTGGAAATAGAAAAGAGAGAGAGAGAGAGAAGGACAAGAAGACATGCATTTTACTTACAGGATCATTGAATTAAATCTTTTGGTTATGCTATTCATTGCCTGATTTGCATCCAAGGATTTGAGAAAAATAGTTATAAGGATGGTTGTAGAATTTACTGGGGTATGTTAAAATATTTAGTCTTTTAATGGTAGATATTTAATATCTAGAGAAATTCTATAATATTTCTTAAGTATCGTATCAGTTATATAACAAATAATAATATTATAACATATATGTATTTATTTTTTAAAAATAGCATGTAAAGTTGTAGTCCTATAAAATTTAGCTATGCATGTCATATATGTATTCATTGATTGTATCATCTCTGATGTATTATATGATTCCTCCTATATTAGGGTTGGTGAGATAAATTTTAGTGCTAAATATATTACTCAATTCTTATGCTACTAACATCACCTCAAAACTCCTTTTAAACCCCATTTTCTTAATATATTTCTTAAAATATTTAAAAATCATATAATTTCTCATAACACCCCTTTCAAATGCGCAGAAAATAACTCCAATTTCTTTCTCAGTTGTCATGATTTTTGTATTACGAATGGAGTTTGCTATTTTAACCCTAATAGACTTAGCAACTATTAATGTAAAATATACGTGAATTGTGAAATATGGTGTTGATTACGGATCTTGGCGACTATGAGAAATCGGTCAAGTGAGAAAAATGAGAAATCGAACATGAAAATAATATCCACGAAAATCAAACATGAAAAAATTCTTAAACGTATTTCAAACCTAAAGATACATAAATGGGGTGTAAAGAGATGGTCAAATAGTCTTCCCCCACTCCCCCCACTCCTTTTACTTGTGACTAAGTGTAATTTTAATTAAATATAATTAAATTGTAAGCAATTAAAAAAGTTTTAGAGGACATTAAAATAATTGATAATAGAGCTATAAATTTTTATACAAACTTGTTCTAAATGACCTCACGTGACATAAATTTATTGACCATACGAGAATATAAAATTTTTAAAAAAATCATATAAATAAAAAAATATTTAATCTATCCAATTAAGTTATGCAACATCAATTTTTATATAAGAATTTACAATTCTTATGTTTATAAATATTGGATAAACAATAACAACTAATTAAGAATGTGTTTGACACATTGTATTACATTAGCTGTATTTTATTATGGTGTATTTGAGTACTTACTATTGCATTGCATTAACTTATAAGACAATATCATGTTTGGTGTAGTATGCATTGTATTATACATAATATTAAGTTATATTACTATTTACATTAAAATTAAATCTGTATAATTATTACTATTTTAAAGTCTTATAATTTGTTTTTATTAGATTTATTATTCAATTTCCAAATAAAAATAAAATCACTCACCAGCGGCCATCGCAGATACCATGAGTTGCCGCTAGTTATCAGATTCAAGTATCCATTGATGCCATTTTTGGTACAATGAGAGTCCACATCCCGAGAACTACTCAATAGCACATGTATTTCCCGATCAAAAGGTTAATCGTTCATCTGCGGCGAACTAAAAAGCTTTGTTATCATAAACAACTCTATTGTTACATGGATCCAGCAATAAGAATTCCAACGACATCAAAATAAGCTTCAATGAGCATAAAAACCGGTGGACCCGTCCGTCGTCAGCGGTGGTTCCAATTAAAGAAAGTGACCTAGCGATAATTAATACGGTAACAGATGAAAGCTACTGCTATTCGTATGTATCTGATTTGGGGTGCGGGTGTATTTAATGCTAGTTTCCCCATTAATTCAAAATTTAATCCAATACAATGTTTTTTTTTTTTGTTTGGGGGGGGGGGCATTGTACATATGGGATGGTATTGCTTGAACGGGGAATAGTATCTTAAGAGTAACAATAAATATTATAATTTTTTTAATTTTAAATTTTATGTTAAAATAATGTATTATTTATTAAGTAGTTAATTTTTTATACAAAATTTAAGTGAATTAATTATAATTTTATTAATTAATTCATAAACTTCACATCTTTTGAGATAAAAAATTTAAAGCGTATAACACTGTCTAGATCCTAACAGCATAGAATGCAGTGTTCCAAACATGCTCTTAACGCCATATTATTGAACATAAAGACGAGCATTTTCAAATTTCTGCCTTCTGGTTCCCTGCTTTCTAATTGCAGATGCAGGTTATTGTTCTTCTCAAAAAAAAAAAAACATTTATTTTATTGTTGGATCAAGAATTTCAAAGTTATTTTAATAATATATAATAAAGATAAATTTTAAATAATAATTTTAATAAAATATTTTAATTTTATTATTATATAAATAATAAATCAAATCAACATAAATTTAAATTACAGTAGTCACCGACTTACTATTTAATAATGTTTACCATATGTTTAATGCTGTATCTTAGAACTCCGGTCTCGATAGCTTCAATTACCAACTGGGCCTCAAATCCATTGGCACAGGGACAACGACTGCGTGCCCGTAACAACTTACAGCAAATGTACGTAACTCAACAGCGACCATTTATTGATGTACGGTTGTCTGCTTTTACCCGTGACCGTTGGCATTTTTAAATCGTGATGTCCGGCCTTCGATCTTCTCAACATTATGATTTATGAATCACACCCAGTGTATACGGACACAATTGAGGCCCAACGATTGATTATTGTCACATGTGAATTCGGATATTTTAATATGGCCCTCATAAATTGAATTGTTTCTCTGTTAATCTTATTATGAGATTTAAAAAAAAAAAGAATTTTTAAAAAAATCAAATTGCAACTTGAATATTGAGATAGAACGAGTTAAATTTATTTTTTGATATTTAAGAAAATTGATTTTATTAACACATACGAAAGAAAATTAACTTTTTAATACATATAAAAGAAGTTTTTTTTTTTTGAATGGACATATTAAAGAAGTTGAATCTTCAAATTAAAAAAAAAAATGAGATGTTAAGAATGAAGATGTCAAGCACTCAAAATAAGAGACCTAATACTAACTTTTGTAACTTTTGCAAATCCTCAAATTAAGTATTATATCCCTCATTCTTGTCACTAGCTAACGATTTTTTTAACCATTTTTATCTTTTTTTCTAAACGATATATATAATAACTTAATAAGAGTTAAGAAACTTGTACACCTTTGTGAAATATGTACTCTTTATTTTATGATGAGGGCTACGTCCCTGTTTACTTTCGTTTGTTTAATGATTATCCCATGATTCTCAAGTAAACATCATTCAATTTTATTAACTTGGAATCCGTCAACCTCAGTCTTTGACTTCAAATAGTAATTTAAATTCAAACCTTAAAGACTAATAATTAGTTGGAGCGGTTTCCTTATATGTAAGCTTGTTTATTTTCTCTCTTGTAGCCAACTCAACTGCTCAACAGTCAACCTCTTAGACTAAACTCATGCCTCCATGACAATAGTCCATCACATTCTATGCAGCTGCTAGGGTTTAGATCTGATACCACGAATTGGGACTCAGACCTAAAACACCTAGGACATCTACATAACAACTCAATTGCTCGGTAAAGTCATAATTTTAAAATTAACGGATTAATTTTATTTATAATTATTTTAGAAATCTTACATCAACAAGAGAAACGATGTAGATTAATTTAAACTCACAAACACTATTGTAAAAGACGAACAACATCACCAACGCATAAACAATGAAACATTAACCAGTCCCCGAGTCTAGAGCTTTAATCCAAAGCCATGCAATTTCTGTTCAATGATTAGGTCCAAACGTTCGACCATTTCGGGTGTCAGGTAATTCATCCAATCTCCGACCACGCCTCGCCGGAAAAAGGCGTTGTATCCTTCGCCGGAGGACATTTTCCCGTTTCTGTTGACCTCCAAATTGCTCAAGTTATCAAAGCTACATAGCTTCAAGATATCATCCACCACACCGTTCGCTTCTTCTGCTGGCGAAAACGGACATCCCAAGAACTCAGCCAGCATCTTCAAACGAAGACTGGGCTGTTCTGTCATTTCTTCATACTTTAAGAAGAAAACCCCGTCAGGTTTTTCCAAGCTTGCCTTCCAGTAGCCCAAAATATGGTCCCAAAAGGGCCCATACAAACTCACTCCCCTGCAAAACTTATCAAAAGTTTCTTCTAGAGAATTTGTACCCTTTTCTTCGGGTCTCAGCTTGTTGGTAAAGTGCCAGAGTGACACAAAAATGTCCTTAGGGTTCCTGCACAAATAGACAAGTTTGCAAGCTGATGATGAATCTTTAACAGATGCGGGCAATGAGACAAAGGGCAAGTGAGTTGCAAAGAGCCTTGGAGAGGTCAAGGTGGTGAGGTCGGGAACCTGATTATCAACATATAGTTTAAGCTCAATGAAGGGTACGAGCTCATGAGGATTGTTGGTAAGCAAAGGGTGGTTGCAGGGATTATCAACATAACGCGAACGTTTGACTAAGGCAAACGTTATGGCCTTTAGCCAAGTGGTGCCTGATTTTGGAGTGGAGACAAGGAGAATATCAGAATCCTGAGCTTGGAAATGTTTTTGACAAGCAAGAACACCTTGTAACTCCCTGCTTGGGTGCCAAAAGCCCTGGTATTGATAGAGATGGTTGACAACCCAACCCCTTTCTGCGGGAAGGGAGGAGATAAACTCCCTGCATTCTTGTGTAAGTTCATCTTCTTGCAAGTATTTAGGAAGGGAAACAGTTGAAGGTTGAGTTGGCACAGAAGTGGGCATGATTGGCGAAGCCTGAATATGCCTGAGGACTTGGGGTCTTAGTTGTGCGCTGAGCAGTGGAGTTACTTGCCCTGAATTTGATCCAGTGTTGTTTTTTTCTTGTTGTCCAGTTATATCATGTAATGTGAGTCCAGCTAGGAGATGACCAAGATAATATGCTGGGAATAGGACAGGTCGTTGGTATGAAAAAGAGACTAATGGGTGTGATATCATAGGATGAGATTTTTTTTTTTTTCGTGTTGCCAGTTATTTTATCCTTTTCGTTTAAGCCGTATAGTTTTGTGGGGAGTTTTGTTATCCTTCTGTTTAAATATCAATGCTCAAATATTAGGATACTTTTAAAAAATTGAAATGAAGCGGATTTAGGGAAATATAAATATATATATAACTCTGGATTTCACCACTTTTCTTCCATAGTTTTCCTAATAATGTCTTACCATTCTGATAACAATTTTTTTACTAGAACCGTAAAATCACTACTTTTTGTTTGTGTTAAATTTTATCACCAAAAAGATAATAAAATACTATGAACCTTTTTCAAGAAAGGGTTTCCCTAAATTATATTTATTATAACTTATGAGCTGGTTTTTCAGTGTAGGATAATAGGTGAATTTTAATGGACTGTAAATTTTATTGAATGTAATTTAGAGAGGCACCATGTCAATCCCTCTGTCTCTCTCTTTCTCGATCTTTCGTTAAAAAAACTTTGCTGTGTTGGGACCTTCTTTTGTCTCTTCGTACTTTTGGCTCGACTCATGAGATATAAGGTTTTTATTTCTTCTTATCAAATGGATAGTATTCCCTACACCACACCCCCCCCCCCCCCACAAAAAAAAAAAAAATCGATAGTAAGGGTGCGTTTGGCAGCGTAGCCACCCTATATTGTAGGAGATAATTGAGGAGAATCCAAACGCACACTAGGAGAGTAATTTGTTCAGAAAGTACAAACAACATAGATAGAGCTACAAAATTAGTGATTTTTGTCAAATGAACAGCCTGAATTACTCCTCTTTTAGTATTTAGATGGCTTTTTCTTTAACCTAAGGCCACGGGATTCTAGCAGGGAATATATATATATATATTTGCAGTTCCTTAAAATTTTTCAAGGAAGTCATGAAAAGTTTGGGGATTTACTTTCATGGCAAAAATTGTAGAGTGATTGACTTTGTAGTACATTTTTTTCATAAAATATTTTGCATATCCCTCGGTTCAAATTTAAATAGCCTTTAATAATGACCAAAAATCTTAATTCTCTTCTCTTGTTTTTAGTTCCATCAAGTTAAAAAATGTGAGGTCTTTGAAGTGAAGATGTTAAATCCCTTTCATTTTTATCTTGTGAGGAGATTTAGATACTTAATTCATGCGGGGAAAATTTGTGAGGAGTATTAGGGCTGACACAATAAGATATAGGCATGAAGTGATTGCGGGTGAGATGCCTTGTAACCTCACTTTGTTTTCATAATGAATTGTTTTGTCTATAAATGTATATAATCGCATGCTAAGGTTTATCATGAATCGTGACGATCAAAGGTTTCCATGCAAAAATCATGCGTCCTGTGGATTTTTATTTTTTCCCCCTTACTTTACTTATTATTATTATTATTTTTAGTCATCATTTGTGAAAGCTTTTGGTATTTAGAATATTTGATATTATTGCAAGTGCTTATTAACCGGAAGATGTTGGGAATCTGTTGTTGTGTTGACAAAATTGGGAGTGTCTGGGTATCACTGTGACTCATTTGACTGACTGATTGAGCGGGTAAATCGATTGCATTTCTAATTCGCATCCATTGTAGAGTAGAGGGCTTACTTTCTTTGGGAAATTTCATCAGTTTAGTTATAATTTTAAATAAAACGATTATATTTATTATTTATCATTATTTTAGCAGTCTTAATTATTACATTAAGAAGAGGCATGATGATGAAGTCAAATAAACAGCAAGAAGAACGACAATTAAAACTTCAAACCATTGCTATGCAATTTGTCCAGACATTGCAACTTTTCCGGTGTGAGATGATGCGTCCGATCGCTGGTCTCTCAGGTGGCCGGTATTCCACTTTCGTGATTAGGACATTTTTTTATAACATTGTACATCAACATAGATCCAACGGCCGAAGATCATGATCTGGACATTTTTAATGGTCTCAATCTTAACATTAATCTCAATTTTTTATTCCATGTTTATTTTATATTTAAAAGTAAATTGGATGAATTAAATATTATATAAAAGCTAATCGAGTGATAAAAATAATATAAACAAAATGGTAATATTAATATACGTCAGATATGTCTTAGGAGATGCCTAAGTATACTATAACCATGAAATTTGTATTAGCAATTAAGTTAATTACTTCAAAATATATAAGGTCAATTTATTAAAAAAAATAACAAAGATCTATTTAATGCAATTGGCTTCTTGTATTGATGCTAGTATATAATAAATATAAAGATATATATTTTAAATTTTATCGTCATTGTATTTTTTAATGATAGTTTAATTGGGTAGTGTTTAGTAACGAAAACAATTGGTCACGAATTCAAGTCTAATAAAATACATTTGAACTTTTTTTTTCATACTTAATACTAATAAATAATAGTATTGGCGCAATCTTTCCCCCTTAAACTAATCTTATAAATTTCATACTATTTTAATTAATTATCCGGCATACCTATAAATATTAAAGTTTTGCTAAAGATTAAAAGTAATCAAAATTAGTAATTTATTTATACCACAAGTTCGGTAATTGAAAATGTTATAGCTCAAATTTTACTACCTAATTACTTATAATGCTCACTTGCAACTATCTTCATATTTGGTTAGAAAAAGAAATAAAGATATGGTATTTTCCATCGCCAGATGCTTGCCATTGCAAATAACAATATTACAAATGCTTACTGCTAAATATTTCAAAATTTCACTACTTATTTTCAATTGATTGACATATTTAGTCAAAATTAAACTTCAGTTATCAATTGTGAAAAGTATGGTCATAAATAATCATGTATTTTTAACAAATTTAATAAAGCTATTGAAAATATTGCTTCATTTTCGACAGTACCTTTTTCTCACTAAAAATGGTATTGGTCTTGTTGATTTCGCAAAAAAAAAAAAATATTAGTAATTAATTATTAATTTATTTTTAATTGTTCTGCCTCATTGAAATTATGGAAGATCACTTTATTTTTTTTCTAGCGATGAAATAATTTTTATAAATTAAAAAAATCATATTTTCAACTAATTTTTTCCTGCAATTAATACCGTTGGAAAAAAAAATAATAAAACTATTTTACTTTGGCGGAACATAATACACCATGCCATTATTCTCTAAATTCCTGTTGGTGAAAAATAGGCCCCCCGGGAAGTCATGTGCTAGCCTCTTCCAAGTCAAATGAATTACATTGAGGGCTGTTCTTTCATTTTTCCTCTCTCTCTCTCTCTCTCTCTCTCTCTCTCTATATATATATATATATATATATATATATTTAGATATTTAAATTCAATTGAAGTTCTGATATCTATAATTCTTTTCATCAACTTTATAATAGAAACTTCCAGCGCAATGCATAAAAGAATGTTAGTAGCACCAAACTCTCCTTCCGCCTATTGATGTTTTCTCCAGGAAAAGAACTGTACAAGACCCGTCTCTAGGAAAAAGTAAACAAAATCTCTTGCCCAGCACAGCTATTACAATGTGTTGCCTATAATAAACCATAGCAAGAATATCCACCTAGAATCTTCAGCAGACAAATGAACTCCTTTTGTCGGCAAATGTCTTCCCTTCACGAAACAAGTAAATCTATCCTTCAATTGTATCCAGATATAACAGCTGTAGGGACAACAAAGGGTTCAGAGTGATATTGATGAACCAGTGACAAAAAATGACCGAGGGTGAAATAGAAAGTACCTCATGACTGCATGTCAGGCACCCCCATTAGGAAACTTGGATCACTGGATCCAAGCTGTGTATACTCTGATCCTCTCACATGCACACTCAAGCAAGCTGCACCAGAAACTCAATTAGGGCATCCAATATGAAAAACGCTCAGGGAATTATATTCTTCTATGAAGATGTAAGAAGATAAAACAATAATTTTACAGTTAACTTTTAGTTTTGCAACCAAAAGAATACAAATATTGCAGATAAAAAGATTGGTCTGAAAGATCAAGTTAACCAGAATATGATTTGTTGAACACAAGCTCTCTAACTTGCTCAACAATACCTGGAAAACATTTATCCTTCATTTATTACATATTTGCTTGGATATAGGATTTCAGAGTTTATAAACAAAAACACAAAAATATTCTCAAAGCAAAGCACAAAAGTTGTTTTCGTTCCATAAGGCTCTTTTTAGACTGAGGACAACTTCATGACTGCTGCAGTGTGTATGTGACATTACTAATAATCCACTGATTCACCATATGGAACTTCAAAAGAAAGCAGCCAACTAACGGAATTAAGTGACATGAATGCAAATGGGTTGAGTTTCTTCAACTCATACCACATCATTTGACCACCCCTGCACCACTAAAGGACTAAGAGCCACCAAAAAATCAAGGATCATCTTTACATGCCCATAAGCATGGTGCTCAAGTTCAAAATTATGAGCTTGTCCTCATTTGACAAAATTAAAGCAAAATAGACCCATCAATCCATTCCACAATCTCCCAAGAAAAAGATAAAGGAGTCCAGATACTTTAGTTTTCTTTTTTAGGCATATCATGACTGATAATGAAATTCCCGCCCCAACCACGTGAGTGGAGTTCAAACCCCTGACCTCTCATATCAACCAAAGGGAATTTACCAAAGAAATAGCTACCATCCACAGTTCAGGTATTTTTGTTATATGGTTCAAGTCTAGTAATAAATATCCTAAAGTTAAAACACATGATGATGCACACAACTTTGGTTGAGGAAACTAGTCATGTCATACCATTCTCTATCTTCACTACACTCTGAAGCACTGTATCCATCTTTGTCTTCATGTCAGAATTATTATCCATAAGTGGAACAACAAGAGTCAGCTCCCTATAGATGTCACGTGAAAACCTGCATATCTTCTCAGCAAATTCAAGCTCCCCATCTGATATTCGACCAATTGCCAACCGCATCAGTTCTCCTGTCAAGTCCGCAAGCTATCCAAAGAAAAAGTAAGCACCTCATACAAACAAGAAAACACTTCACATTTTGTGTAAGTGACGGTGTGCATTCAGTTCAACTGTAGCATTTAATCTTGTCAGTGAAAACAATAGAATGGAAAAACTGGGATCAAACAGATCATTCTAATATCACAAGAATCTGACTTCATGTACAAGGAATCTGTCAAATCCAATTGCCACTTTTTCCTTGGAAGAATAATAATGAAGCTGTTTGACAAGCAATAAATTACCATAAAGTTAAGCAATTACCCCCAGGAGATAGTCAAGGACATTGATTTGCAAGGGCTCGATAGCTGAATCACTGACTCGTAGTAAACCAGCATTTAGCTCTTCAAGATCCAAAAGAGTTCCAGTTCTGCAGAATTTACAGAATGTTGCAGCTTCAACATACTCTTGCACCTGAAAGAACACAAGAATAAATAAGCCAACTAAACAGAATGTTGATAGCCTCGAAGAGTAGGGGGAAAAGACTTTACCCCAGGAGAGTAGGCTCGTCTAAGTTTCCAAAAATCAGTTCCCTGCAGTTCTTTCACCAATCGGGAAATATACTGATCCTTCACTGCTTCCAAATCGGCTTCAGCCTTTTTCAGAACTTCCTCTTTGTTGTCCCTACTGATTCTGTGATCAAAATGAAATTATAACTCCCGTATTTCAATTCCTACTAGCAGAATGAGGGAGAAAAAAATCCTAAAAGTAAAGCCAAAGAATTAAGTAGTACAAAATTTCCATAAAATACAGAATTGTCGCTTATAACCAACAAATTACCTTGCAATAAAATCAACATTCAAAAGATGCATGGAGTAAAAATACTTAACCGTTCATTTACATAGAAACTAAGAAATCTTAAAAGTACACTAAAATTTTCCCATAAGACCTCCTAGAAAACCTTAAAAAAACAAGTAATAGAAAAAGAAGAAGAAGAAGAAGACGAGAAAGCAGGAAAAGAAATGGCAAAACCTTTGTACCTGTGCACCTGGAAAATGACTTTTTTGCTATTAATTGTGATATCACGACTTGCTTTCACCACTCTTTCCCGCTTTTCATTCTATAAACACAAAAATGTTTAAAGAGCAATTAGAAAAAAGTAAGTTCCAATTAATGTAAAGCAAAGCCATGGATTGCAACAAATGATGCCAGGTGGGTTAGTGCATGACTAGAAATAAAAAAAAAAATTGCAAAATATTTCAAACACATGCAAACAAGCATGCATTTTATATAGATGGAGATTCAATATGGCAGTAAAAGTTCAAGCACCTAAACATCCAGCTCCCCTTCTAGAAGGCACTAAATTCAAACAATTGATATTACTGTGTAAGTAGTTCCCATTTTTTGGGGAATGTGAAAAATATTTCACTTTTCATCTCTCTCTTCTTGCATCAACTTCACATAAGGTTTTCATTGAATTCTTTGGAGAGTATATGTCTCTTAGCAAAAATGATCTATCAAGTTGCGGATTCTGAGGCTCATAATCTTCAAACACCCAAAATAGCGCTGCATTCAATTAAACACACAGATGGATTTGAAAAATCCATTAAAAAGAAATACAAGGTATGCATAAGGCTATTTCAAATCCTCTTCCAAGCATCTTCAACATGCTAAAATGCATATACTGCCCTAATTATATAGTTAAAAAAGAAAAAGTATTCAAAGAAAGGGAGAAAATACGAGGTCGTTTAGGTAGTCGGCATAATTAGCAAAGGCGTCCTTCATGTAGGATTCGGTGGTCATAGTCCTCGGCCTTTTGGCTATGCTCTGAAGAGCTGTCCCTGACAGTTATCGTTTTTATTGATTCAGTACCAGTGACTAGTGAGTGTACTATCTGCTAAGCTAGGGTTCCGAATTTGATTAAAATAATTAGATTAAAGATGAGAAAGCTTGTTTACACTTACATTGATGGAGACGGTTGGTTTTGGATTTGGAAGCCATGATTGTGAGTGACCGCGAAGATGAAATCCAGCCGCTCAAAGCCGATGTGTAAAACATCTATCCGTTTGCCACCTACCCTTTTCGGGCTAATTATTATTTTATTCTCGACTTAAGTGTTACTTTTCTTAATATTTTAAATTGTGTAGCGGTTATTGCGTTAGCCTTACACACTAAAAGGTCACGAGTTCGATCCTGGGCAGCATCATTTCCTGCAGCAAGATCAAAACCGCAGAGCGCCTCTCTTTTGTGTATGTATATATATATTTATGTAATTAAAATACTAGGAGCCTGGCTGCCGCCACTGGTATTTGAACGAGTGACTTGTCTAAGCCTTATTGATTTAAACTCGACAAGCAAAGCAACAGAAAGCAGAAACACGAAATGGTGATCCTAATAGTGGCCACAACGATCGATCCGGCCTCCATAAACCCGGCCAACGCCCTCTTGGCCATGCCCGGCTGGAAACCCGGTCCCCCCTTCCAGGTCTCTCGTTTATTATTTTCCATCCAGCAAGCACACGACCAATTTGATCTTTTCTCTTATTCTTACTTATAATAATCTTATTTATTATTAATTAGTAAATATTTTTAATCACATCTATATAATAATACTACAACAGGACGATATGAAGAGCTTCGTGAATCAAGAAGTGAGAGTGTTACAACACAACAAAAGCATCATAGCAGAGGACGATCTAGACAAGCGTTGGCACGAAGCTACCGGCGAAGTCGTTGATGAAGTTATATTTTTGAGCAAACACACTGCCGTTTCGAATCGCCCCGCACTTACAGTTCATCCAATCGGTACAAGTTTACGTACTTTAGTTAATTTCTTTAATTTCCTCCTCTTAATATTAATAATATGCTTTAATCATTTATTCTTTATTATTCGGCAGGAGTGCCTCATTTGCGTGAAGGAGAGCCGCTGCCACAAGGTGGGAGGCCAGGCTGGGCCGCGCCGCCTAACCCTAGGATAGGTCCGTGGCTCAGACTCTTAAAGAAAATTGCTCTCTCACATAATTTAGTTCCTGAATTTGAGGTATAATTAACTTTTTATTCACTATTTAAACAAAATGGAGTATTTTTATTTCTTTTAGTTATGTGAACTTGCTTTTTTTTTAAAAAAAAAAAATATTGTTTTGCATGAATGTAGATTACATTGGAGGGTACTCATCATGGACCTGTGACTAGTAAGCCAACTATGTTCCTAGAGATTGGTAAGTTTATGACTTTATATATATCACCCAGATTTCAATCCTTGTGTTCACTTGCGTGCTTAATGTCTGTTTTTGGATATTATGGCTAAATGGTTATTTCTGATTTGCGAACATGGTATTGATGATATTGTCATGGGGTTGGAAATTCAAGTCTTAGTTGACGTTATGTCTTAGAAGCTAGGTTTGCATCAACTTCTTTTTTCTTGAAGTTGACTTTATTTTTTAAAACTGAAAAAATATTTGATCATTCTACTATTACTGTAAGGAAACATCCATATGCGAATATTCCCCCCCCCCCCCAAAAAAAAAAAAAAGAATGAGCAATTGAAAGTGAAAATGGGGGTAGCTTTTGTTGGCTCAAAGTGACCAATCATTTCATCCCCTCCAGCCTGCTTATGTTTATATCAGGACAGGGGTCCTGATATTTAGTTTTGCTTGTCTTGAAATATCAAAAATAACCATGGGCAAATAGAGAGGAAAGAGGATATTTGAGTTTGGGAAGCAGCTATTGTTAATCCGTAGCTAAGATCATTCTGATTATGATTCTTAGAGAGAAATAAAGAAGATATAAGATAACATGGCACAGCCATTACGTTCAATTATCTCATGAGGATGTTGCTTCCGCTACTTCAAATTGACTTTAGCTTGTTGGGTTAATTAATGTTGCCTGTAAAAATAACTTTCATAGCCAATGGGCTCATGGCCCGTTGGCAGCTCATGCGCCCAATAACCTTGGGCACATGAATTCACTAGGACTCGCTTCCCCTTTAACAGGGGTTTATTGGCTCCCCACGCTTGGGATAGCATAGTTCTCCCTCCAATATTAAAGTGAGGGTTATAGATCTCCCTCCAGTTACAGTGAGGGTTGTTCTTTGAGCTATCCCATAATAGAGAAATATACGAGAGTCCTGATTGAGTTCTAATTATACAATATCAGTAAAATTTCAATTGTAATATATCCAAAAAAAAGAAACTTTCATACCTTTTTATCTTTTAAAATGGTCACTGGTAGTGCACCATTTCAAGTCTCCTTACAGTCTTTATTGAATGGCAGTATGTATTTGAAACTTCTCTTTATACTTGATCGAATGTTCTGCTTGCTACAGGTAGTACGGAAGAATACTGGAAGAGGCAGGACGCTGCTCAAGTCATTGCTCTAGTTGAGTAAAACTTCATGCTTTTGTTATTCTGCAGCAGTCATTCCATGTCCCTGTTATTATTGTTGCTCTTGCTTAACTTTTTGGCTTCTCTATATTTGCATGAGGATAAAAGTTTATTTATTTTGGCTTCTGGGGTTAACCTTTCTGGTGTTGGTTTCTTCTATTGCTTTGTTAATACGAGACACCAATTTTTTAAACTGAATATGGATAATTTATTGATTAAATATTTGTATATTAAGAAGGTTCCTATGAGTGATTTTGTTCTCTAACTTCCTTTGTATTTGTGTCTGCAGTTAATTTGGGACGGACTTGGGCTTGGAGGAGGTGATGCTGTAGGAAACTGGAATAGGTACCAGCGTGATAACTGAGACATTAATTGTTAACCCAATTTATTTTCGAAGATTTGTCATGCAAGGCTCCATGTTTCTACTTGCCCTGATAGAGAAAAACTCTGTTCCTCTGCCCAAGTAGACTTATTTCACAATAAAGTTAATAAATCGGCATGTTTATATGCTTTTTTGTGGTGTCCTGGTTATTTCATTTGAAATTTGCATTTGTTCATGTCATAGCATGTTCGCTAAAAGCTCGTTTACCATGTGAAGTTCTTCATGTTGATTTTTTTTTAATGTTGATAATTGCATGCTTATGAGCTACTGCACCTGACAGAGAAACTAATTCTTACATAATTTTATCTCTTTCCGGCATTAATCAGATATTTACAGTTACCTTATGGTGATTTTCTGACTTTGTTCTTGATTTGTTGTTATCCAAGGGAGAATGACAAGAACAAGGTTCTTCTTGGAATCGGAGGAGGACATTATGCACCTCGGCATATGGACATAGTTCTGTAAGTGATTGTCATCTATCGGCTTTCTTATCACATATGACCATAGTTGATAACTTGATTTATAAACATTTTTATGTGCCAGCTTGGCTGACAATGTCAAAGTGAATATTTTGGGTTCTACTAAATTTTCAGATTAAGCAAAAACATCTAAATTGACCTGAGTATGTATATTTTCTCTTTACTCGGCAAGTGAAAACTTATACAATAGTGCAATTGCCTGACATACACCATGATTCATTTCTCAATGGGAAAAATGAAATGGTAATCCATACCATAGAGTGCTGGGATTTGCTTCTAGATTATCTTCCTTGAGGAACTCAAATATATTGGGTCCACTGCTTCGTCTCTATTTGTGTATGAGTATTCATGATGCTGTTAATGGACGACAAATAATTAACTTTCAGCATCACAGCATCTAATTCTCAGGAAGCCGTGTTTTATGAATGTTTTATAAATAAATATGGAAATGCTTGTTGACATGCCAGCCAAAAGATGTTTGCCTCACCAAATTTTTAAGAATCTGAAGTGAATAAGTTTTATTTGTTGTTTAATGGACCATTGGTTTGCATAAATGTAGGAAAGATGATGTTTGGGTAGCCCACCTACTTTCTGGATATTCCTTGCCTATGGAAGATCCAAGCCAGTCAAAAGTGGATTCAGGATCAAAAGAAATTGGTGGAACTTGGAAAGAAGCAATTAAAGCTGCATATGAGGCTACCAGATCAGCTTTTCCTGGCGGGGACATTCTGGCACATCTTGATCACAAGTGAGTCACCTATAAAGAATGCTTTAAATGCAACTCAACCTGCCATTTGCATATTAAAACATGTGAAATCAATTCTATTTTGGTCATTATAGGGAACTTGAATAATGAGATTGAAAGTAATATTTAGAAGCAGTTTAATGGCACCTCCATCCTTTTCTAGTAAGATTAGAAAGCATTTATGGACACATACACATAATGTGTCTATTCTAGAATGATATCTCAGAGTCTCATGGAAATAGTGTGAAAATTTCCCATGTATACTTAAACAATGAGGAAGAAGATTGCATATACACCTCCAACTCGATATTGCTATTTGCTAAGGGTGACATTATGCTTAGGATATGGCAATAAATTTTGGAACACATTTTTTTTTTTTTTTTAACACTCAATCAGAAAATGCAAGCACAAATAAACATTCAAATCTATGAGGGCCAGCTGTGTTTCTAAGTAGGTTGTTACATGTTGTATCACTTAATATGCTGCATTGACTTTTGACATTGGTAGATTAAACAATAAATGGCTCGAGCAGCTGATCAGACCTACCTCGTTTAAATTTATTGATTTACAATAAGGAATCTGTGTTCCTTAATCAACTCTCAGACCTCCCCAATGATGTGATTGTTTCTCATAAAGACTACAAAAAATTATGCAATGTACAATCTTTGGAATCTATGTTTGACTCATGCTAGTCATTTACAATGCAATGCTGAATTTCAGGATAAAACAGAAAGCCCAAGTGATTATCGAAACAAGTCTTTGATTTTATATGCAATTCTTGAATTGAGTGAGGCATTTAACGATTTAAAAAGAGAGAGCAAAAAGAAAAAGGTGGCAACTAATGTTGAATTTAGCATTGAAGAGTTTGGTTTACTGAAATAATTAAATGTTTCATTTGTAATATCTTGCTTGCTTTAGATGTTGATTTTTCATCACTGGTGTAACTTTGTCCAATCACGCACTAGTTTGTCAACTGCTTATGCAAATCACTGGTTGCAGGAGTTTCAAGAGCTGGCAGAAGAATGCCATTATTGCATATCTAAGTGAGCAGAAAATCAAAGTAGGCAAGCCGAATGATTTCATCTGATAATCATGTTTGGTCTTGTGGACGGTTCATTATTTCTAGAAATAAGTAAGCTCGGGAATTCGGCAGATTGCAGTGAAAAGTCAATACTGGATCCTTATACTATTTAACTAATTCTTGAGGAGAAGGCTGCTTAAGACCAAGAGCCTGAGATTGAGACATGCTTTTTGTATTAGAAAATATGTAGAAGACAGAATAGGTATGTTACTGTCCGTAGACATAAATGTATATGAAAACGTATGCCTTGGTGCTTTATATATTTTTGGAATGCCAACTTTGTATTTTTAGATTATTCTTGGCCATTTGCCTGAAGGATGATGGGAGTTTTACAAATATTTTTTTATAGTTTTTAGGGGGGGTTGGGTTGGGGCACGTTGGAGTTTTTTGAATTCAAATCTTTTACTTCAAACTGGGCAACTGGCAGACGGCATACCTATATTGAAATACATCTATATTGCGTAGACAATAATAACGAAGTTTGTCAAATTCGTTGTCATGAACATTGAGGAGATACTATATATATGTGGAGTAAGCTTTGTGATGCAGTCGGCTGTGGTGGTTGGAAAAATTACACCAAAGCTCTCATTTGCGTATTCATTGGACCATTAATCTTATCTTATCAAACATAAAATGGGCGTTTCTATATCATTCAGTAGACTTGGGCTTTCAATCTTGAAAATGTTCTCTCCTAGAGACTGAGAGGGGTCCCCGACGCATGCAATGGCAACCAATGCTCTTTCAATTGTTGACTTTTCAATCCATCAACTTTCTAATGTTTTTTACAATTTATCTCAGATGACATTACATTGTCATTAAGCTAGAAAAGAGCAGTGCGTGCTTTCTGACTTTTCATTATTATTATTATTTGGGTATAAAAAGAATGGACTGATTAATTTTCACCGCATACTACTAAACCTGAATGCTAAGGGAACATTGAATGAACAGTCTCATATATTTATATGATAAGGGTATCTTTAAAAGAGTATTTAAATAAAATTTTATTTTTTATTTAAAGAATCATGTTAGTATTAAACACTTCAAAAGATATATTAATTTAAATTCTTTAAATAAGATTTATTTCTCACTCTTCAATATTAAAGAGTGAGTTTCTCCCTCTTCTATTAATATTTTATTATTATTTATTAAAAAAAATACAACTACTATAATTATTATTTATATTTTTATAATAAATTAAATTTAATAGAGAGAATAATTTGATTAAAATAATGTTAACTTATTTTAATTTAATAAATTTTTTAAAAAAATTATATTTTTTCATTCACTTACTTACTACATTAATAAATAAATTAAAATTTAAAAAATAAAATTTAAATAATTTAATTATAATGAGATGAGGGTGCGCCGACCACGAAGCTAATAGCCAATAGGCAGTAGGTAACTGTTTATACTTAAAAAAAAATAATTCTTGTTTTTAAACCTGCCCGTTTCTGAGTACCATGCAGTAGTCGGCACACCCTCATCTCATTAGAGCCAAATAGCCAATAGGCAATAGGTAACTGTCTATACTTTAAAACAAATAATAATAAAAAACTTGTTTTTAAGCCTTCCCATTTCTGAGTACTATTCTGTGACTGTAAAGAGTACTGTGTTATGATAGTCCAGTTGCGTTCGTGATACAGAGCAGTGGTCCCAAGTGGACCTGCTGAAGTTGTTGGTAGTAGTTCATCTTTAATAATATGTAACAAGTTTATTGATAATTATAGTTTAAAAAAATAGAGATTTTGGTCAATTTTTTAATTATAATTTTCAATAAAATTGTAATCTAATATTAGTAATAAACAAATGGTAATATTATCAATTGTAAAATTTGAAGGGGAGAATGGAAATTGAAATTGTGAATCCCACGTGAAATTAGATATAAAGAACAACTGGATTCTCACAGTGATTAAGAACTAAATTCTGACGGACACTTTTACCCTAATACAACTTTTTAATTACATTTATGTCCTGGATTTAAATGTTCAAAAAAATAAACGAAAATATAAAAAAAAAGTCCTCAATTCCCTTTCAGTAGAAATTCGAACCAGAAGCAACAACATTCATCTCATCAAATCGTCAAATTCACACCGCCGATAATCATGTAGAAGGCCGTCAAATGTCACCGTCGGCACTGATGATCTCACCAGCCTCACATTGCGAATCTCACATGGCACTCGTTGCTGATGCTGTTGCTATTAGCCGCTTGTTGCTACCTTCGCCAACTATCCCGCGCTGTTGCCGTTGCCGATTGTCCCACGTAGCTGAGATTGCCATATCATCATAATCGTCATCATCATTTTTATTTTTTGTTATTATTGATAATTTGTTACTTTGTTAGTTGTTGTTATTGCCGTATGCTTTCATTATCATTTTTGTCCCACGTAGGCTTTCATTAATTTTGGTATTAATTATTTATCTTATGTTTGACATGCTCCACTTTAAATTAAATTTGAATTTAGTTTTAAAATTAAGAGATTACTAATTCCAATTTACATATGGGTTTAATAAGGATTAATTTTAAAAAATAATTATCTATTTAATTAGCTATTACTTTTATATATGATGTAATATTTAATTTAATAATCACTATATTAAAATTAATAACCATATTTAATAATATTAATAATTAATTATATATATATATTGTTCACTAACTTTTTGATAAAATAAAACATATTTAAAATATTTAATAAAAATTAAAATTAAATAGTTGAATATATTTAATTTAATCTAATATAATTTATATCTGTCTATTATGATTATGACTATCTAGTAATCTAACCTTTTTATATATTTATTTTTTATTGATTATCTTTTAAAATAATTTTAATAAATAATTTATTATTAAATATTGATGAATAGTTCATATTTATACTTAAATGTCAACTTAAATGCTAGTTAATTTAATATAGTTTAAGTTGATATTGTATCAAATACAAAACAATATTATATAATCTAATTTAATTAAATCGAATTTAATCCAATTCAATTTTAATAATTAGTTCAATCTAATCGCACACCACCAAACATAACCTAAATAATTACTCATGAGTTTAATACATGCATATAATGAGTGTCAATCATCATGTGTCTTAAAAGATCCTGGTAAATTGACAATGTTTATCTTACATTAGGTGTAACAAACATCCATTAAATAAGTAGTTGATTTTAATATTTCTTCAATCTAATGGATGAAAAGATTTTTAAGGTAAAATAAGGTACGAGTAATAGTCATTTTACAAAAAAAAATATTTTTAATCACATATTTACTTATTTTTTAAACAAGTCCTTATTGATTTCATATAAGTAAATAATTGTGTCATCCACCTCTTCTACATTTATTTTAAAAACTTTTTAAAATTTTTACTAAAATTTATAAAGATTTAATTATTATTATTTACATCTATATTTATAATTTATTGTCTCTCTTAAGACATAAACTAAATTTTTTTCTTCTACACACACACACACACACATATCTAATCTATTTTTTGTGTCCTAAATACATACCATCAACACTTTCACATAGATTTTGTAATCTAAATTTAATATCCTGAGTTATAAGAGATATTATATATCATAAATATCTTATAAATCTAATGAATTACTAGAAAATTTACAAAATGAATAAATTACTAAAATCTCTAACAATTTCACAAAATATAGAAATCAATAAGTTACTACATTCTAACTATAAACAAAGAGAATTTTTCCATAGAAAGTTTCAACCTTTTGTGATCAATGATTCAGACATGTGGAGAAATAATCAGTTAAAATTGAGTTTCATTATATTTATAAAAATAAATTAGGAAACCCAAATTTATTTACAATGATATAGAAAGTGCAAATGGAATAATAGAAATTAATAATTTTAATGAAGAAAATATAAAAAATTAAAAAGTTAGGAAATCAAATGAGTAAAAAATTTAATAAAGTAAAATAATTAATAAATGATTTCAATATTAAAGATTAAGATATATTAAAATAAAAAGCCCTTAATTATAATGAATAAAAATTCAATAGATATAAGATTAAACAAGTCAAATATTTAATTAAATAAATAAAAATATTATTGAGTAATTTAATATTAAATATACTATAAATATAAATAGAAAATTTCAAAAAAATTAAAGTACTAGCCATGTTTTTTAGTTGGAGCTTGGAATTTAAAATAAGATTTTAGAATTTATTGATTTTTTTCATAATTATTATATTTTGTAAGGATTTAAATTTTTTGACTGTAACTTGCAACCAACCAATATAAGATAACCATGTAAATTAATCGGGGGGCTGCATTCGACAGCATGGAAACATTTTCCGCGCTGTCTTGGGTCATCATCCGGTCACATGTCCTATCCTTTTTCAAGTACAACGTAAAACAAACTCAAGTACTCAACAAGAAAAAGGGTCGTCAATAGTAAATAGAAAGAAAGGGCATTGACTTGTAAGCTTCGTATTGGCCGACCAAGTTCCACTTCATAAGATGCGCACAAAAGGCTGCAAGAGTGTCTCTCTCCGCAGTGGCCTTATTTTAAAGCAAGCAAAGGCGCCTGGCAACTTTGTCACATAAATCGGCTTCTGTCAATTTGCTTGGTTTTGTCGTTTCGATACAGCCCGTGTGTCTTCGCTTCCTTCCAAGACAAATCGTATTCCATGCATTAAGCACTTTAAAATCTCAGGCAGTGCGGTTAATTCTTCATACAAGATATTATTCTCCATTGAAACATTAGTACTCGATGCTTCATGTGCCGGATCAAAGTTATTGCAAGACCATATTATTATTGCTGTTGTTGTTTTTTCTTAGGTGAATGATGATCATTATTGATGATCTGATGATCTGATCCATTAATGTCGGACATATCCCCCTCTTTTTAACCCGAGGCATAAATTTAGTTGTTGGAATTATATTTTTTCGTACTAATACTAAAAGTTTGTCTGTGACCTGTCTTGATGCGGTCTATTAATTTAAAATTAAAACAATAAATCTATTCTAATCGACAAGAGCCGTCAAAGGTTTGCTTACTCGCAAACGGAGCCTATCTTGATATGATTAGCCGACCGAATTTGGATGACAGGTGGGCTTCGTGCTTTATGAACCGCCCGAGCACAAATGATTTGTTAATTGCGCTTGATTTGCAAATGTTGTGTTGTGGCTTTATCAAACGGCGTACACAAACGTCGTTCAACGGATTTCGCTTAAGAAAATTCGACATGTTTGAAGCTATGATGAAGGCTCAATCATCCAGCGTGTGGCAATAGAGTTTGCACCTCTGTTTCCAGCCAGGCGGGTGAGAAAGTAAGCATCATTAATTATTATTTACCCCCAAACGGAAGAAATTGACAGAATTAGCCTCTTAATCATATGCTTGAGCAGTTTGTATCAGTTACCGAATCGAAGCGATAAGTTTTATACAGCACAATCGTTAACAATTTTTATTATTTCTATTATTATTATTTTATGTTTTTGTTACATTGCATGTGAAGACGAGCCTCGAGCTTGCCCTAGATTTATGTGTGATAAAGAATAAGAACATGGGAAACCGATCCTGTGATGTATAGTTTAATTTACTGAACCGTCCAACCAGAAGAATTCACTTAGGATCCCCATGCATGCCAGACCTTTTCAATTTGTTTTTTTTTTTTTTTTGGGGGTTTAGGTCAAAATCACTGATTGTATACCCATCTCAAATAGTTTTTTTTTAAAATAATAATAAGAAGTTGATATAATTAAATATCGATCGCGAATTGGTAATCAAGGCAAGCAACAGAAATGAACTGCTGCTACTCAACGTCCCATTCGGTTACGTATTTTAAGTATATATTATTTTACTTATTTATTAATACTGTTAGAGGCCGGCGGAGGAGAGCCACAATTTTTTTTTTTAACAAAGTGAGGTGAGCATAAATTAAAATATCATTGTTCATATCATTTATTTTTATTATTTAATTTTTTAATTCAATAAAAAGAATTTAGCTTTACCCATAAAACTTACCCTGAATTCATGGGTTTTAGCCGATTCCATAATCCTTCTATGAAAAAGAAAAATAACTCTAAAACATTTTGTAAACTTGATAAAATATTGAGATGAATTAAAAAAAAATAAAGAAATATAAAGAACATTCAGCTATTATGTGATAAATTTTTTAATATTACTTTATACATTTATATATCTTTAGAAATAAGGAAAATTTAACTACTCTAAGGTCGAGAATTCGAATCTCCTCATCTACTTTGGATTTGAATTAACTAAAATCGTGCACTCCACCTCGCGGACGTTTTAAAAATTGATGGCAGATTCCTGGGGTTAGAATTTGACAAGTTTTATTAATATTGCGCGTTTTGGTTACATTCCAATATGTGTGCGTATGTAAGTGTGCATAAGTAAGTAATAACAAAATAAATATTTTGTTAAGTTATAACTCTCACAAAACAAAAATAAAATTGTGGCCCTAAATTTACCACTACACAACGACTTCCATGTACGAAAAAGAGTCATTTCGAGTCAAACTCATCAAAAGATTGAAGCCTATACCTACCTTACCTACTCTACTTGCATCCAATAATTTTTGCTGTGATTTTCTTCTGCTCCCTCCTATATTAATCGTGTGAACTTAAAAGCCCCAGCACCGAATTTCACCGTTACTAAATTTATGCAGGAGCATTGTCGTGTGCATCAACTCCACTTCTACTTTATGTTAACGTAATTCTTATAAAGAAAAATCATGCCCAGTCATTTTATTTACAAGCAGGCACAGATTTTATTTTTATTTTTGTGAACAATGTGTAGTTGAGAGTTTTCAAACAATATTTTAAATAAAATAATAAGGTTTTGTATTCAAACTTTGTATCCGGAGCGTTACTGATAAGAAAATATTAATTTCGAGGTATCATATGAAATGATGTTCTTAATTTTATATTTTAATGTGATTTAAAAAAAAAAACTCTTTTCACGTGGAGAAATAAACATCTGATTATAATTCAAGCTCTGAGAATTCATTTTCTTATTTTTTAAAAAAAATAAAGGCCATAAAAAAAGTCAGAAAATTCAAATAAAACGTATTAGAAATATTTTTATTAATTATTGTTTAAAAGTGTGTCCGCAGTCTCATCAGTGCTGCGATATCGTACATTCGCCGAGGTTGTGGGACCGTAGCCTTTTATTTTGCTGGCGGATCAAAGTCATACATGAGTCCAAACTGTACCGCATCATTCATTCCTTCAATTCACCAATTATCATGCACACGTGTTGCGTTTACCTTAAATCATTCTTTATCCCTCGATGGACCCGCAGCACACGTTAGCATAAAGTACGCGTATAGTCCAATCAACCATCCAGATCATGTGATTATGCTTTCACTTTCCAGCCCGCTTTTGGAAACAGCTCCGAGCCGCACGCTGCACTGACTTCAAACAACATATTAGTCTAAACCGTAAATAGTCAACTAACCCCAACTAACAAATCGAATTTTGTTAATTTCGGTCTAAAAATGTACGCTAATGATGATTATTAATGAAAACTATGTTATGAAAATAGTTTTTTTTTTTTTTACCCTAAGATATTACATTCCCTCAAATTTATGTCATATTTATCTTTTTTTTCAACAATTGAAATAATCAACAATTATTTCTTGATGATCATATATAATTATATATATATATATATATATAATTATATATAATCTTGTTAAGACTAATGTAATATATATTTCACTTTCAAAGATATAGTTGTAAAATGTACAGCCAATAAAAGCGAATCACATTCAACTATTATTATTTTTTAATAAAAAATATGTGATATAATTATTATAATATATTTTACTTTCATCAATACAAGATAGTATTGATATGGCCAACTGATTGGAATGAATTATAAGTATTTTGTTTTGTGTGACGATATTAAAAAATAAAGTATAATAAATATATCATAATACTTATTATTAATGAAAGTGAATCATTTTAAATTATTATATTTATAACGACTAATAACATTATATGTCATATCTTAAATATTATTATGTCGTAATATATATTGTGATCATATGTGCGGATATGAGTGTGTAGTGTGTCAAATTTTCATTAGGAAGAACTTAATTGTAGAGACCATAACACTACAATAACAATTTAGCATACATGCAGTCACGCTACAACGTGCATAACTACGCTCGGGATTAACTTCCATGCTAAAATTTTATCAATTTTTATTTACTTTTAAACCGCCGTTCATTAGAATAATAAAACCAAGCGGCAAAATTCATGCTCGCAAGATTTTGACTCAAGCGGGTAGAGTGGGGAGGATCAAAGTTGAAAGTAGTAACTCTCGCCGTGGTCCCAATATTTTATTTATTTTTAAATAATTAGATTAAAAATAAAAATAAAGCCGACAGAAATCAAAAGAGACGATTTTGTTGATCCTGAGACAAAAGAATTGTAAATAAATACTAGTTAAAAAAAATAAAAATAAACAGATAAAAATGGTTGCAGAGAGTGACAGAGAGAGAGAGGGCCCAGCTCAAGATCTCAACGTACTGATTACTGATAGAGGCAAGCAAGGCAGCCACTAACAAATAAACCAAATACAAAATTTTTCTCATTTTAATTAATTACCAATTGCCACTCCTAACGAAGTCTCCGGCGACAGGCAACACAACTCACCCATATAAACAGTTGACTTTTGTTCACTACTATACGACATCGTTTGTCATCATCAGCTTCAAGGCTCAAGCCCTTCAACAACAAAAACAAAACAAAACAGGGACAAAACCAGGAGAACAAACAGTTCTGTAAGATAATAAGGACCAAGAAAGTTAAAAATAACCAAAAAAAACTCAAAACAAAACAGAAAGAAAGCTTTTCAGCATATTGGTAATAAACACGCCTTTGGGTTATTGGCTAGATCGAGATACAATTTTTTTTTTTTTTCATGTTGCTGCTGTTTGCTCAGCGGGAAAGTGAGAAGCTGGTAAGGGGGGAATTTTTATTTTCTTTTATTTAATTTTTTTGGGGGCAGGGTTTAATGTGAAATGTTTTATGTTCTGTTGAGGTGGGGTTTCGTAATTAATGTAAATAAAGAGGTGGGGGGTTCACTTCAAAATAAACTGCAAAGAGCCGTTTGATGCTTTCTCTCTAAAATTAATTGCAGTTGACCTTTTACTGGGTTTTTTGATTATTACAGCTCACTCACTCCTTTTAATTTCTTTCCCACTTTTTCATTTATTTACTCTTTTTCTATCTATATTCGCTTTCGCCTTCCTCTTTTTTCAAGCATAAGCATTCAGATTTCAATTTCAATAACCCTTTCTTTTCTCTTTGTTATCTGTACCTCCTTATTACCTCCTAAGGTTCTTTCTCTTCCTCTTCCTCCCCTCTATTTATTTTTTAATTTATATGAATAATTATTGCTTATTTATGTTTGTTAATCTTTGTGCAGTGATTGTTAATAGAATCCGAGGGGATCAAGAGGCCAGTCTCTTTAGCTAACCGAAAGGTATACTTGAATGGATCTGCTGGAGATCTCTAACAGTACTTTTATTTTGCTTTCTACAGTGTTTGTTTCATCAGGTGAAGATGAAACTTATCTGGAATTTCTCTTGTGAGTTTTCGAGTAAAGTACTGAATTTTTTAAATTTTGTTTTAACTGTAAATGGGTTAGATGCGCTTAGAGCTAGCAAACAAGACAGATGGTGTTTGTATTTGTCAACGGAGGGCCATGTCGGTTGTTGATTAAGATTTTAAAATTTGGGTTATGATTTAGCGGTTGAAAGTTTATGTAATCTTTAGTAAAGTTAAAAACTTTTCTCTTGTCTGTTTGTTTAATTGAGGACACGACTTAAGATTCCTTTTGCTTAGCCTAATGTTCTTGGAATTGGTACTATCTTTCTGTGCTTATTAATCTAATGGTGTTCTTGGTGTGTATAATTGGATAATTATTCTCCTTCTACTCTAATAGCCATACGCTAGCTCATATAAAATATTGTACATGTACCTGTACATGGTAGAGGAGGACAATTTGAGTTCCACTTTGCTTCTATATTCCAGTTTTGTTTTTGACTTGAGATTGAGAACTCAGCGATAGGGCAGCTTTTTATGATTAATTTATGTGTTAAAGCTGCTCAGCTGATACTGGTCGTCATGTTGCCTTTTTATTCTTTTTATGTTTTAAATTGACAAAAAGTGAAAAGCAATCATTGAGGTGCCTGGTTGTTTACTTTTGACCCATCAGTTAGAAACAGTTGAGTATTTCTAGTGGTTTCTGGTTGATTAACCCACTCCACGCCCCCGCGGCGATGCGTCATGTTTTAGTTTCTAATCGTTTAACAAAAGTGTCTTGCAATTGTTGTTACTGTAAAATTCTGAAGTTGCATCTTTCATCAGCACTTTCCATCTGATCATGTTCTGCGTTTGCACTGGTTTATCTTTAGAAATTCTGTACTACTATCCAGATGATATTCCTTGAGTTTAGCTTACTAGTTTGTACCCAATCCATTTTTTGATCTTGCTGTACTTTTGTTTGCTATATTTTTGTTTGGGATTGTGCAGTGCTTCAGTTGTTGCCAATACATTTGAAGCTTGGTTGATATTAGGCTAATTAGCTTTTGAGCAATGACTTTTTATTATCTGATAGATCTTTTGTCTGCTTTAGCTATTTGTAAATGCTAACAATTTTGGTCAAGATCTTGTGCCCAAAAGATTTGAAGTTGAAGTCACTTATTTTATTTATTTATTATATATATATATATATATATATATATATATATATATATTTTTTTTTTTGAAGTTGAAGTTGCTTATTAATTTGACTGTTTTGTGTTTTTGTAGTCAGGGTTGGCTTGCACTTTTCTGATTTGTGTGTTCTGAAAGACATCACTCAAGAGTAGTAGCTGTGAAGACCTTCCCTATCTTTCTCAGTCCATGTGAATCATGAAATTTGGTAATAACATGTTCTCTTTTTTGTTTTTGATTTTATGTTTATCTGTACTTTATGAATGGTAAATTAGGGATGAAATTCATGAGTTTTCACCTCCAAGTTCGTAATTGATTTGAGCTTCCCTTTATCTGTCATTTTTCGAATTTACAGTTCTCAGCAATGAAATATTTCTAATGTAGTTTCCCCATTTAACCCTAGGCCATAGCCACAAGCCAGATTCAAAAAGTTCTGGAGCTATATGTGCTTCAAATGCCAATGAGGGGGTTGCAGATCGTTTACCACATGTCACAAATGATGTAGATGGTTGGACAGTGAGAAAGCTTGAACGTTCCACAAGTTTAAATGATTTAGCAAAAGATAATGAAAAGAATGTCCGGGAACTGGAATCACCTGATTGCCATTCTTGCGGAGAAATGGAGTCATTTCAAGAGCCGGTTTTTTATATGGACAAAAGTGTTACAGAATGTGAACTGCCAGAGTTAATAGTTTGTTACAAAGAGAATACATACCATGTCAAGGATATTTGCATTGATGAGGGAGTACATTCCCATGAGAGGATCTTGTTTGGGAGTGATGTTGATGAGAAGGGTGTCCACTCCTTCTCGCCTCCTAAGGAAGACGGAAATACTGAACTACTGGAAGAATCCAAGAATTCTGTTATCCCCATTCCAGATGTACTGAAATCTTCTGCAGAACATTATTCTGATGAGGATGTTGTCAATCAATGTGATTCTTCACAGGAATGTTATTCTGATGAGGATATTGATGATATATGTGATTCTAAGGATTTGAAGCCGGCTGGGGATGTTAAGGAAGATGCAACAGAGGAGAACACAAATGATGTGTCTAGAAAGTTGTTCTTACTTGGAGATTTGCTTTCAATACATAATGTGGGCACAAAAAACTCCCTCTCCAAGTCTGCCATTGGCAATGAGATTGAAGCTGAAAAAGAGTCTTTCCAGGTATGTATGTATATCGCAGTCAAAACTTGCTTTGGAGTTGCTGAGCATGGATTCCTCCAATACATTCATGGATTTCCTTTAGGATCAGTTCATGAAATATTGTCACCTTTCCTTATTGATTGGGTAGTGAAAATAAAATGATTAGCTCATGACTGGAATATAGCCATAGGATCAAAGGGAACCATGTCACTACAGAAACTACTAGATCTTGACGTGAGTAGGTCAAGCATTAAAGTGTTTTAATAATTGCATATAGATAACCTGAAAAATGAAACTTTTGAAATGACAAAGAAACTATTATTACTTGTTTGAATTGATATTTGGAGAACAGTGATTATACATTGTGAGACATTTGTTGATGCAAGTTTTTGGACGGAATGATTTTGTAGTTTCACATCTTCCTTTGGGTAGAAGTAGCCTTTCATCTTGACAATGAAAAGCATCAATATGTGCCTATATGGGAGAGGAAGGAAGGAAGAGAGAAAATGATGGACATCATAAATATTTGAATGCAGGTATCTAGCGCAAAAGCAGCATTGGCAAACCCAGAAGAAGCAAATGGTGGTGCTGCAGAAGAAATCTTGACAGGTGCTGATTTTGTTTCTGCCTCTGAAGAATTGCAGAATGGCTGTGGGGAAGCAATCTCAGGAGACCCTTCTCTTGTTTCTGCTTCTGAAAAAGCCCACGGTAAAAGTGAAGAGGCGTCCTTGGCAAGCTCTGATGGGGTTTCGGCACCTAGTGAATCAGCAAAAATCAGCAGTGCTGAAAAGTTATCCTATGATAACATGGTGGAAACAGGAAGTATCACGTTCAATTTTGATGCTTCTGCTCCTGGAGCAAGTGGCAAAGAGGAGCCTTTTCAGTTAGGTGATTCTCAACGTATTGAGACTCCAGGGACGTCCAGACTTGAGGATGCTCCATGTCAATCAGTTTCAAGCCAGTTTCACAGTAGTCTTGGGGAGTCAAGTTTCTCTGCAGCAGGTTCATTACCCAGTCTGATAAGTTATTCTGGGCCCGTAGCATATTCTGGCAGTATCTCTCTAAGATCAGATAGCAGCACAACCAGCACCCGCTCTTTTGCTTTTCCCATGTACGTCTATCAAGCTAATTCCTTTAGCATTCCCTGACTATGCTTATGGATTGGATCCATAACTAACCGTTTCGTTTAACTAATTGCATTAACAGATTGCAGACTGAGTGGAATAGTAGTCCAGTAAGAATGGCAAAAGCTGACCGGAGACACTACCGGAAACATAAGTGGAAGCAAGGCCTTCTTTGCTGTAGATTCTGATTGTTCTATCTCTCTATCAATAGGTTCAAGTTCTAAAGTACATATACATCATCAAAATATGATATTGTAGTTCTTTTTGTTTATCTACCCCCTTATAGTATGGTTTATCTGAGAAATATAGATAGGCATACACCATGATCCTCTTGATCTGGCTTGGATTGTACCGTGCAGTAGGCTTATTGCATTATACATTGATTTTAGTGCCATTGCTGTGCGAGTATAACTTTAATACTTCTAAAATTCATTTTCTTGATCGGTTAAATTTTTCTTGTTCATTGCTGTAACAGTGATTAACCGGCTTTTTATATTATATATAGTTTGTCTTCCGAAACGGCACTCCATTTCGGAATTTCCTTGTGTGAATCGGTGAGTGTGATTGAATTTTTGACTAGAAACCTGTAAAATGTGTTACTGGAATAACACAGCATCAAAAAGGCATCACAACGCAGTCGTATTTGTTTGCAACTGGGCCTGAAAGATTGGTGTTTGACACATATGAAGGCATCTTAATCTTATTATTTATAAGTGAATGTGACTCTTGATTTTGCCAATTTTGTATGGCATGATCGACATACACTCCCACGTCTTTGTCTGCCACCTTTTAATCTGCAGCCTCAATCCTTTTACATGGTCAAAAGATGACCAAAGTTTGTCTCACCTAAATCCACAGAACATGCAAAATGTGATTCATACCTTTAAGAGACGGCAAATCTTCGACAAAAGATTATTATTATTATTATTATTAACCTTCGAAGTTAATGACTCCGTTTGGAAGGCGTACCTGACAAAATTTTCAAATGAAACACTAAATGAAAATATTAATGCTACCAAAACCCTTGCAAGAAGTAGACCAATATTTTAAAATTGACAAATCCTACCACCCATAAATATACAAAAGAATTACGTAATTAAAGAATATATATATATATATATATATTTTTTTTTTTTTTTTTTGTGGAGCCGACAAACTTATAAACACTCTAATCGTCTAGTGTATGATATTGTCAAATAAATATGACGTATATCATGTGAATAGTGAAGAATAATTAAACATATTTTAATAAAGATAAGTACATATAATTATACAATTCAGACGTTTTGGATAGTTTTTAAAAATACAAAGACAAACCAGAATTGGATCGAACTTTAGATAAGAAGGATTTAGCTAGAAGAAACTTGACAAAGCTTTGTCAGACGCCGACGTACTCATGGGATCACTTTAAAGTGAATTATTTCATGGGAATTATGAATTAATTAAAAGTTGCAATACATTAAAGTCCCAAATGGGCTCACAAACTCGGTGTCTGTAGAAAAATCTAAGGAATTGGATTACTCATAAAGTGTTACAACTTGCACAGAGTACTCGTAAAAAGAAGAACATGCACGTGTGAGTATGTGTCTATGTATGTATGTATGTATGTATGTATGTATGTATGTATGCATGCATGTAAAACTTCGGAGAGATATTAAAGACTTTAAGTCAATTAAACTAAGCTGGATGCCAAAAATTGGTGGTTATATGATGTCAATGTCCTCTGAAAGTGCTTCCTCTCCCGCGTTTGGAAACTGGATTTAAAAGTTGAAGAAGCTACATATCCACGCCATATAATTCTTGCTTGCTTAATGATTCAAGCTTAACGAATCAAATGAGCTGGCCTGCCTTCTCTTTTGCTAAGAATGATAAAAGTTAAGTGCGTCACAGTTTCACTATCAAATATTTCCTTTCCCCAGATGAGCAAAAAAGACGTATTTAGCTGTTGCTGAATCTCAAAAGTTATTAGCATTTTGGTTTGATGTCGATATGTGTAGCATTGTGCGGACATTATTGTTAAAATATTTGAAAATCCGGGGCCCTCTGTTAGAATATGTGACAAAAAACATATATGCAACTCAAAATCTCAAATGGTGTGAACTGTGAAGTCTCCCAAAAAGGCAAGTGTAAAAATAAGATATTTGGAGTACTTGTTTTGGAACTCTACAATTTTGTGCTTTGTGTACGAGTGTATGTGTCTTTTTCTCTCTCTTTCTTGGGGCTTCCTCCTCTTGTTATAAACTCCTATTCACAACCACAAAAAGATCATAAGCAGGCCAGCCTTGCATGCAAAATATTCATCATCTGTGAAAGTTTAAAGCAGTAATGGAGCTGATGAGAGTCATCACTAGTGTGATTTGCATAAGCCTCTATTTGTTGCAAACCCCTTGTGCTTCTTTGCAAATTCAGCTGCAACCATCCCATGACGTACGAGGTAATTAATTAAGAGCTCCTTCTAGCTCTCTCTCTCAGTCTTTCTTGTTTCTCTTTATCTTCTCTCTCCATGATCGTTGGCTTAATTAAGTAATGATTTTGTTGCATTGCGAGTAGCTAAAGAAGTTCAACTTTCCGGACTGACGCTGCCAAGGAAGCTCAGGGTACTCACTGCTGAAGTTAAAGGACTCGCAGCTCCAGACAAAATGACCCATGAGGAGGATGTTTCAGCTGGTAATCATCCATCAATTAACTGTGAATTATAAATAACACTTGCATTTAGAATGTTTTAAGTCCAACTTTGGTTGAAAGAAATGAGACGAGTGAAAAAGTGAGGAGGGGAGAGAAAATAAGAAGAAAAGAAGATGAATGGTAATTTTGTTGTTTGGTTTGTCATGAAATTCATCTTCTCCGGCCTCTAATTACTTTTCCCTTCTCTCCTTTCTTTTTCATTTTTGGAAACCAAACGTGAGATAAATTAAGTTATGCTCCCTTACTCCTAACTATTCACGTCCATGTTGCCTATAGATATGCATGCAAATGAAATGACTATCAGTTCTATTTTAAACCGACAACCTGCGATCTGTATAAGATAAACAAAGTGTCTAAGGCCATGCATACATATATATATTAAACCAAATCTTGCATATATGTAACTTCAAGCTTTATTTGCAATTTTGATATTAATGATTTTAAAATTATAGCTACTGCGAAATGAAGACTTCAATCTTGAAATAAATAGTTTCGGGGTCGTTGCTATACTTAACACACGCACCTTAACAAAGTAAATAATAACTTCAATTTAACGCTTCAATGCTTTCTTTGAACCTCCAAACTGAACCCTTTACACTTCTTTCGAATATTAAGCCTGTTCTTTTTTTTTTTTAATGCATGTATAAAATATATGTTTTCCCTGCTATAAAAATAAATAAACAAATAAATGATCTCGCAAAATCTGATGGCGCATATATAAACAACAAGCTTTCTACGTATATATAATTATGAAGCATCATGTGATTAAATATTTAAAATGTGATTTGGTTAGGTAATACAAACAGGCTCAACGAGAAGGAACAAGGAGGGAAGCCCGGAGGGACATGGCAAGAATGGGTGGAAGGAGGAGACACGTCTCAATATTTTACGATGGATTATTCTCATGTCAAAAGACGACGCCCTATCCATAACAAATCCTGGCCTGCCGCTGCTCCCTGAATACGTGCCCGCCCCACACCCGCCCCTGCAAACTGCCTACACTAACCTTTTTGGTTTCCAAATTTTGTTGCTTTATTATATAATTTTGTTTATAATATAATTAATTAGGGATTTGTGGAATGCTGTCGTTGTACGTTATATCTCTCTCTCTTTTATTAAAAACAAAAATACAAATCTGTCTAATATTATGCATCAGTTTATGGCCGACATTAACCCTAATTTAGCTGTCAAAAACCAGGGTCCTTTATTTCGAATGTAATAGATAATCCATGAATTTTCTCTCTTTTTGTTTAATTTAATTAATTGGCTACGAACTCCAACATTTCGGTAACGTGTTTTCACAAGTTACTAACAAGTTTTTGTGTGTTTGATGTGAGTGGGTGTCCATTATCCTTGATAGACTCCATGCTTTATCACGCCGTACGCTTCGCATGTGATCTTCTCTTATCGATTGTCGACAAGGTCTAGGCTAATTAACCGATGAAATCTTTTGTTTGACCATTTACTAGGATATTCAACTATTGACTTTGATTTGATTCACGCATTAGTCAATATGCTATTTTATTTTTTTGTATTTTTTTATGTAATACTTTTTTTTTTGGTTCATTTTTTACAAGTTATATGGTAATACTATTTTTTTTTTTGGGTATTTTTCTATTCAAGTGGAAAGAAAGAAGAGAGAAGAAAGAAAAGAGTCCCCCTCTCTTAATCCCTTTCGGTTCTTATAGGCAATTGCGCATGTTGTGCGTTACTGCTCGTTCTTTAATGCACAACCGTTATCAAATTAAGTGTGCTACTGGAATTTAAGAATTAATATAACCTTTGGGTAACTATTGTGCCACTGTTATAACGCTTGATCGCTTTAATTATCATATTATATCGTGTTTATGTGTTCCGGACAAGCTCTTAAATGGGATCTATTAAAATGAGGTATGAGAATTGAGACAAAATCGGGTGACCTAATCCTGGTCATCTCACATAATATTGGTCGCGCCTGTACATGCGTTTAGAGAAGACCCTCTCCTTAAGTTCGAGTAACTTGTCTTTTCACACCCTACACATATATTTCATTGCATTGGATACTATATATATATATATATTTTAATTTTTTAATATATTGAAATTTATAATTTTTTTATTAATAGTATTGTTATTTTGAAGATGAGATTATTCTCGTTAGAGAATTATGATCATACTTAATTAAGACAAACCTTTCCTTTCATAATTACATTTTAGATAAATTGTTTATAAAGTCACACACACATATATATAGAAATAATTATTTAAAAGAAAAAGGATAAAAACAGGATGCTATGTTCTTTTACGCTGTGGTAAATGGGTTCAATCCTTGATAGCAATATGAATACCCATAAACTGTGCTCGAGGTAGCATGTGCCTTTACAAATAAACGTCTATCTTTGCAAACTCGTTTTTTTAATGTCATTTGATCGATACGTATGTAGTATAATTCTAAAAACATATATTTAAAAAATTAAATTGTATAGATACCAATTAATTCAATTAGTAAAATTTAAAGACATATTTGGTTCGAAAAAAATATTAGAAAAGGAATGGAATGGAAAGAAAATAGTGAAAAAAAATGAGTAAAATAGAGAGTCAATCTCATTTTTATCATTTAGTTCTTTTATTTCAATTCTCTCTCGTCCTTCACTCCCCTCTCATCTCTTTATATTTCTTCAAATCAAACATGCTTTCTCTTTATATTTCTTCAAATCAAACATGCTGTAAGTAAAAAGAAAGTATTTGAGATTCTAATATTGTAAGTTGGAGAAAAATTTAGGTTGTCTTTAAATTATAATTGCAATAAGAATACGGATAGAATTCTCCTCGCGACCAAACAAGGATTATAGCGGGTACTCACGACGACATTAGCACGTAGCACGTTTATGAAGTGAGTGACGGGGGGACATGCTTGATGATTTCGATAATTTAGCAATTTAGCATATGAGAAAGAAACGGCGTCGCATTGGCTATCCCAAACGTAGTAACGTATTGACGAAGGAGCAGGAGGCTAGCTGCTGCTGCTCGGGGGAGTACAGGAAGCAAAGAACAAAAAATAGACTGAACGGAACGTAAAAGAAATGGAGAGTTTTTGGAACAAAGCCAAAGCCTTCGCGGAAGAAGCGGCCAATAAGTCTCAAACCCTAACAAGCTCCACGAAAATCGCCGATCTGTTCGCCGAGACTGCTAAAAAGTCTAAAGAATTCGCACTGGAGGCGTCAAAGAAAGCTGACGAGTTCAAAACGGCGGCGCTTAAGCAAGCCGATCAGATCCCTATCAAGTCAATCACCGACATCATTCCGCCTCAGTTTTCCTCCTCTTTATCGTCCATTGCCAGCTCTTCCTCCGCCCCCAATGTCACGGATTTGGAGCTTCAGAAGTTCGGCATTACCGATGACTTGAGAGACTTTGTTAAAGGACTCACTTCTAGTACATTCCAGAACTTTCCTATTCAAGGTTGGCAGAAAAGTAACTTAAGTGAAAATGTCTGTGTTTTTTTTTTTAAATAATTTTTGAAAATCTTGTTTTGTTCGTTCGTCTGATGAGTGTGTAGATGAATCTGAGGCGTCTGATGTGCCCACCCGGGCGTCGAATGTACGGAAGGATCTGACGGAGTGGCAAGAGAGACATGCTACGCTTGTTCTTGCCACTGTCAAGGTTAGTTTCTTGTCAAAATTTTGTTATTTTTTGCTTTAATTATTTAGTTTATCACAAATCAAGGAAAGAAACTGTGCATTTATAAGTGATTGCCCGTAAATTTAAGGACAGTGTGTTGCTAATTTGGTATATTATGTAGATTGAATTGGGAATTTGTCTTTGATGTTGTGAAATGTATTTTTTGGTGCAGGGGATCTCCAAGTTAAGATACGAATTATGTCCGCGTGTTATGAAAGAAAAGAAATTCTGGAAGATATATTTTACCCTTGTGAGCACTCACGTGGCTCCGTAAGTAGCTTCTAATTTCCATGTACTCCCTGCTTTTGCAGTTAAAAGTTATATTGATGGATGTCTTGGTATAAATATTGATGTTCTGTCAAGATTGGTTCATTTTTTCTGGTTGTACTGTTAAAAACAAAGAAATAAGCCCAAGTATAACAATTGAATTCATATAATGTCTTGTGGATGTTTATACTTTTCAATATCGTATTAGTGGGTAAAGTAAATTCCATCTATTGTTTAAATTTGTATTACTCATAATGACTTATACAAATGAATGAATATATGATTTGGAGACGTAGCATGTTGTGTGACTGTATGGGTCACACATTGTACATCATCCACTTAAGCCAGTATTTGTCAGTTTCTTTGCTATGATACTACATTACCTGCCCCATTGAGGCGGATCTTCATTGCTAAATGAGAAGAGATATTTACATCATACATTTACAACTTGTATATTCAGCTTCATAAGAAAAACCTGTTATTTAGTCCCATTTGCTTTGAAAATGAAGTTACTTATTTAATTAATGAAATTGGATCTCCTTTTCTTGGTTTGCAAACAATCAGGTACGAGAAGCAGTACATGGAAGAGATTAAACTCAAAGATGAAAAAAAGATGACAGATGATACTGTGAAGCCAACTCCCATTGTTGGGGAAACTAGTCAATCAGAGGTTACAAAGAAGAATGTGAAAAGTAGGACTTCAACTTCCTCATCAGTTGAGCAGGACTTGGATACATTTCTTTTGGGAGATCTTGAAGACAGTGACGGAGGTCCAGGTATGTACTTTAACCTTCTGGGTGCAATGTCAAAATGATCTTCCATGTGTAATCTCACATTTGTTTTCAGTCTGATTGTCATATATCACTTTATACAAACTTTGATTGCCTGATCCTGGAGGCTATGGTATGACTGAAAATTCAGTGCAGTTTAAGTATGTGACCTTTTCACACAATTCACTTTGAGGAATGTTGTTATTTTTGACAATGAAATAATGGATAAGTCCATTGTGATGTATTGACTATAGGAAAATTGAGCAGTTGAATAAGAGGATGCTGGAATGTTTCGTGGAAAAATGAAATGCTTCAGTGTTTTTTTTCAATTTCAAAACACTTGAGCGATATGTTGTGGTTGGTAACTGGGAAAGCATCTCTTTTGGACAGTAGTTCAACAGGATTTAGTTGTTATTGCAATGACTTCATGGTTAACTCTTGGACAACCTCATTCTGCTGGTAAAACATAGTGAAATAATTATTTAAATCTGTTTATCTATAATTAGCCGATCTAACCCGTCCACTGTACTTCACCCCATAAATACTTTCTTTCTTGCTTGACATCATTGGTGTCTGCATTGTGCTTAATCTTTGCTTGTTAGTTGTATTGTGTTTGTCACTTGCTGATCCTTTCTTGATGAGGCAGCTGGGACTGTGTCTAGAACAGGATTCTAGTTTTATAAACCAACTTTTAAAGGGGCAATGGGGAAATGAACTTTTGGATAAGCATATTTGATCATTCTTATTTTTATCATCTTTGGTGTTCATTTTGGCAACTATACATTCAAGTTGTTAATTAGTACATTGTCTTTCAGATGACGCAGATGGCAGCTTTGATGATGATTTTGACAAGATTGGCAATTCTGTAAGTTGAAATTATCTTATGATTTCATTTATGGCAATTCTGTAGCATTATCTGTCTGAGATTGCCCTTTTTGATTTCCTTTTGTATAGCTTTGTGATTTAATTTGGGGATTTGCCTCAATTTGGTTAACACAATATGCTAAGCATGCACTACTGGTACAAATGCAGGATGTCGAGGATGACAAGCATTCAGAGAAAGTGGAAGCTACTTAGAATAAGTTAAAATGCAGCCAGCTTAAGGGATTATACAAAATAAAAGAAACAGAAGTGTGGCTTTATCTGAAAGTTTGTTGGGTGAGCGAATGGTGGAGGTAGCAGGTCTGGTCGGTTAGTTGGAAAATCTTATATATCTCCTATTTGTTAGATTATAGATTTTAATTACTTTCTGTAATTCTTTGTGTTGATGATGAGGGTAACAAGCTACAATATGTTAATCAAGCAGGGGGAGCTTAGAACCTTTATTTGCTTTGTACAGCGCTATTTGGTTAATTCACAAGATATATATATATATATATATATATATATTTTTTTTTTGTCAATTTTAGATTTCGAGAAACATCTAAAGTTTATTCAGTATGTGGTACTGATGAGCAAAAACGAACGAACGAATTTAAAGATAGCTACCACCGTGTTTCTTGATATCAAATGCTCGGAAATACCATACCTTGAGAGTTGAGACCTGCTGGCGGTAAATGGTTCAATGAAGTTCATAAAATTATTTTAAGTCTTGAAGTGGATGAAATGAAAGATTTTGTAAAACGGCTTAAATTCGTTTATGAGACTATGAGTTAATCCGTTTTAGCTGTTGTCCTCAGGGAGATCACATAACTGGTCCCCTCTCTTTGGCTAATGTGACAGATTTGAGAAAAATTAAAATTTAAAATCGAATCACACAAATTAACAAACCTTTTATTTTTAGAAAAATTATTTCTGTAATATTTTTATTTTGTCATATATATATATAACTACCTTAAAATTTTGATTTTTTTATACTATCTTAATTTTTAAATTTATATCAATAAACTATTTTGACACTAAAAATGATTATTTTACTCTTAAATAAATTAAAATATTATTTTTATAAATTTTAAAAATTTAAAATATCATAATTATACAAATATTCCTGAATTTAATAAAATAAATAAATCTTAAATCTAATATGTTAATTTTTTATAATTCTAATTCCATTTAATTTGTATAAAGAAGCTCTTAAGTAATTACAGTAAAGTTTATAACAATTATAAAAAAATTTTCTCTTTACGTTAGTTTTTATAAACTTTTCTATAATTTAATTATAAAGATTAAATAAAATTATAATTATAATATTAATTTTTTATAATTGTAATTTTTTAAAAAATTATCGTCACACATATATTTATTTTATTGAATACTAGTGGTTTATCTTGAAAAAAAAAAAAATTCAAACTCTTGAAGACTTGAACCATCTCCTGCTCCAACGCCTACCTCTAAAGTAGCTCTTCGAACTTAGTTTCCACTGCATCAAGAATCACTCATGGCTCAGACATCGCGCCTAACTTCGATTATACCTAGGACTTGTCGCTTAGAATTACTCCCCGCCATATCCTCTGCTCTTAAGACAGCAGGAGCACACACCTTGGCTTCACCTTCGCCTCCACCTCCAGTCCCAAAGAAAATTCCATACGAAGCCTTGGCTCATGGGCTGACCTGGCAAGACCCCTACCATTGGATGAAAAACACCAACGATCCAGATTTTATCAACTACCTCAACCATGAAAACTCCTATGCTCAAGCTTTTATGTCTGACACTCAAACCCTGCAACGTACTCTGTTTTCTGAGATGAAAAACCGAATGCCCTCCAAAATTTCAACTCCTCCTGAGCGTTGGGGACCTTGGTTCGTCCATTTTCACACTCACCCATTTTGCGGTTTTTCCATTTCACCTTCTTTTATAAAGTTATAATTCCCCGGTGTGCCTGCGTTTTGAGAATTTTAAAATCTCGGAGTTAATTGCTGTTAAATTAAATTCTGCATATGCTTATCGTCAGTAATTATAAATGCAAAGCTTATTCATAGAACGCAGTCTCTGAGAAAATGTTATCTCTTGCTGTCAATTTGATTGATGTCCTAGTGTATCATTAGTTAAATAGCATTTCCCTTTTGGCGGTAATTGTGTTTGAAACTCAATAGGGCCTGCTTTTATCGATGCTTGCTAGGTTATACTACCAATACATACCAGAGGGGAAGGAGTACCCACTTCTATGTAGAAGGTTAAAGACTGAGAAACATGGTTGGCTGCAGACAGTTTTCTGTAATGTGAGAGGAGGATTTGGAAAGGAGGAGATTTTGCTTGATTGGAATGAAATTGCTGAAAAATATGGTGAGTTTTGCTTGGGTCTATGGGCCTATCGCGACCGCCTTTAGTTAGAATTTTTGTTGAGCCAACAGAGTTTTTTGATCCTTCCTTACCGGTTTTTGGCTAGTGTAAGGGGCAAAACCAGGTTTGCAAATCTGATAATATGTCAATGTTAGTGTACTTCTAAAAGTCATCTGAGCCTTACCTCTGTCTTGGATCTTTGTAATGCTTGTTTCCTCACAGTTTTAACATGGTTTTATTTTATTTGAGGTTAATTTTACTTGGCATTGTTGCTTCTCTAGGTTACGTTCATGTGGGTACATGCCGAGTTTCACCAGACCATAATTTTCTTGCATACACGATTGATACTTCTGGCGATGAACAGTTCATGCTTCAAATTAAGGATCTTAGAAATCAATGTACAGTTCCAAGGTTACCAGTTGAGGGGGTTGTCAGCTTGGCATGGGCTCAAGATAGCAGGACACTCTTCTATACAATCTCAGATGAGAATCAACGACCTCACAGGCAAATACTGTTTTGTCTAACCATTTTACTTGGAGGTGGGGAATGCTTTCTCATCCCTTGTATTTAATTTTGTTATTTTCCGTGGCAGGGTCCTCTGCACAAAAGTAGGATCAGATAGTACAGATGATGCTCCAAAATTTACAGAAGGTGATTCCAGCTTTTGTGTCGACATAACAAGTACCAAAGATGGCAAGTTTATTACTGTGAATTCAAACTCAAGGACGTCTTCTGAGGAAGGTTTACTTATTTCTCACTGTTCTGTTTGAGTATGCAAGTTAAGCTTATTTTCTTTCTGGGAGGTTTATACTATTGGTTTTGCAGGTTTATGTGATAGATGCGACCAATCCATTATGTGGCTTGAGAAGGGTACATAAACGTGTTCCAGGAGTACAATATTTCTTGGAACATCACTATGATATTTTCTATATTCTTACAAATTATACTTTAAGTGAAAATGAGGAATGCTCTGGTGGAGACTATTACTTGGCTAGATGCCGAGCAGAAAAATTGTTCTCAGCAAATTGGCAGGTATATTTATTTTTCTAGTTGACACTCTTATTCTGATAAATATCCATTTTTTTCCTTTCCTTTCATATTTCTATTTTCATTTCAGAATGTCATTCTCCCTGGTGAAGATATTAGCTTACATGACATGGACATCTTTAATGGACATCTGGTGCTTTTTGTCAGTAAGAAAGGTGTCCCCATGTTGTGTTCCATCAACTTATTGATCAATTTTGAGTGTAAGGTATTCAAATATATTCTTTTTCATGCATGCATGGAATTATCAAAATTCCATGTTATTGCTGGTTATATTAGAGATAATTTTCCTATTTTACATGCATCTTCTAAAGCTACTCAATTTTGTTGAAGCTCATCATAATACTTTAATGAATATGGTAATATATGACAACTGTTGTGCATTTTAGCAAATGGAAACAGGAATTTACTTTGGAACATGTTATGATACTATTATTTTTTTGAATATTATTGTGCTCTGAGAAATAAGTTACATTTGTGCACATAGGTATGGCTTCCCTGCAATATGTAAGCATTAACATGTAAGAGAGAAATCAACTTATAATATGCTCAAAATCAAATGCAAAATTTCTCTTACATGTAAATTAATGTATCTACCTGTAGTTGCTACACATATGAACACATTTTCATATTTATTTTTAACAAGTTTGAACTGATTTTATGCAGTACCAGATGGAGATTGAGAATCTTAACCCTTGGTTTTTTCCGGTGCCATCATCTTCATGTTGCATTGCTCCTGGTTCAAACCACGATTTCATGAGCTCTGAATACCGGGCGGTACTCTCATCTCCTGTGGTATAACTTCTTATGACCTTACTTGCTTGACTGAATTTGATGCTTTAAAGCTCGCTGTTTCACTCAGTCTCCCCTTCTTTCAAGTAGCCAGCTGTATCTCAGAATTCGTGTTCTACCTGAGGCACAACTAATTACCCAGTAGCTGGCTTCTTGATTGCATAATTATAACCATTTTCCAACTTCTGGCTCTGCCTTAGATGATGAAAGAGAAAAAAAAAAATATCAACATCATATCTGGTTCCTTAAATTCCTTTGACTTCTTTCTTGAAATGCACAGATGCCTGATGTGATTGTGGACTACGACATGTCAAGACAGACTTTCTCAATCGTACAGCAAGAGGAACTAGGTGGTGCCTCTGATGATGCTGGATTGAATTCAGCTGCATGTGAGCTAGAAACCAATGAAGTTATTGACACACGAAACTGTGACGACAACAATTACCAAAATAGTGGGTTGCAGGGATGGAAGGTGCTTTCCAGACTCTATTGTTGCGAGAGGAAGGAAGTTGTATCTCATGATGGTGTTAAAGTTCCTCTCACTATTTTGTACTCTCGAAAAGCTTGGCTGAGGGATCAGTCTCCTGGACTCTTACAGGCCTATGGAGCATACGGAGAAGTTCTAGATAAAAGTTGGTGCACAGACCGACTAAGTTTACTTGATCGTGGTTGGGTGGTGGCGTTTGCTGATGTCAGGTTGGCTAATTGGATTTTGTTTGACATAATGTGTATGGTGTTGGCAAATTTTGTTTGACTAAGTTGTTTGGGTAGTACAAGTAGTCTTGGGATTGAATTCCGCCATACAATACAAGCATATTGGGTACTATTTAAATGCTACCTTCTTGGCTGATGTAGAATTTGTATGGTGTTGCCTGTGAAGGACTTATATTTTGACTGACAACCCTTTTTGTTGCCAGGGGTGGTGGCGGTGGTGATTCTTCTTGGCATAAATCTGGTAGTCGGTTATACAAAAGAAATTCCATCCATGACCTTACATCATGTGGCAAGTACTTGGTTAATGAAGGCTATGTTTGTAAAGATAAGCTCTGTGCCATTGGATATAGTGCTGGGTGCCTTCTTGTAGGAGCAGCTATAAATATATACCCAAAATTATTTTGTGCTGCCATTTTGAAGGTTAGACTTTCAGCCGTATTTATACTGTCTTTTTACTAGTAATTGGATGCTGTATAGGTTTAAACTAGCATTGTGTTCTTATATATATATATTTTTTTTCAAATTTATATCTTAAAGCTGTTTAGAATGAAAGGATTTGGAAAATGTGGAAAACATTTGCAACATTAGAACTAATGTGGCAAATGTTTAATTTCATGAGGTTCAATATATTCTTTCCCTGCTTTATTCTTCAAAACCAGTTGATCATATACGTACATTTTGTTTTACTGGTTCTTTGTTGTTGATCTTGGAGAAGAGGAAAGGAAAACAATTAAAGGGCCTTTAGGCAAACTGCTGGTATCTAATGTTTCTAAATTATGTTATTTGTATACCCTCCGTTAATATCAGTTGTCACTGATGTTTGCATTGTACTTATGTCAGGTACCATTTCTTGATATCTGTAATACAATGCTGGATCCCAGTTTACCTCTCACCAAACTGGACTATGAAGAATTTGGGAACCCCCAGATTCAATCCCAATTTGAGTACATCCAAAGTTATTCTCCCTATGATAACATTCCTTCTGGTGTTTGCCATCCTTCTGTTCTTGTTACAGCATCATTTCGTGACTCAAGGCAAATTCATATCTCGTGCTTTCTATTGTTTATAAATACATGGACATATATTTTACTTTGTGTTTTATACTTGCCTGTACCTTTGTTTATATCAGGCTAGCAAGTGACCACTGGGTTGAATAACTTGTATTGATAGAAATTACCATTGATTATGATCAGGGTTGGAGTCTGGGAAGCTGCCAAATGGGTGGCCAAAGTACGCGATAGAACGTGCTCTGCTTGTTCTCATTCAGTTATTCTGAAGACAAATATGACCGGAGGACATTTTGGTGAAGGTGGCCGCTATAGTCAATGTGAGGAAACTGCTTATGATTATGCTTTTCTGATGAAAATTTGTGGGACCGAAGCTTAAAGCACATGAGTCAGGCTTGTTGAGGAAAGCTGTTTCAGACACTTAGCTGAAAGTTAAGGACACCATCGTGATTCTCCCTGAGCCTGGGTATATGATGTATGTTGACATATCATATACTGGCTCCATTTTATCTCAATGTACTCCAATGATTCTGAAGTTAATATCTGCAAAATGAAAAGAATGGGACAATCAGCCATCACCATTCCGCAGTTTAATAATAGTAGTATATTTATCTTTTTTGCGGTATGCCATTTAAATAACAATGAAGCTTACTAATATGTAGTATTAATAAAATTTGTTCCTCTCCTTTTTCCTTTTAATAAAATTTATGAGGTATTAATTGTCTTAAGAGTAGAGTAATAATCAGCACTTGAGATGTCATCTTTTATTTATTTCTCTAAATTCATCTTTTATTGCCGCAACTTTTTTTTTTCCCCTCATTAAAAAAGGGAAATTGAGTCCTTGTGGGAGAAATGTCACTTCTACTAGCGATTCGTGCCATTTGCCTGATCTGCCTGCATTGGCTTATGCTCTTCAAACAAATAGTCAAACAATTTCTTATTATTTTTGGTGCCACAGGTTTCTTAATCACAAGATATACGGCAGAAGGTGTAACATGCATGAAGGCTGTGCTGCATACACTAGATATGTATTAGGAAGTAAATTATAGTTATAGAAGATAATTGGATGAGGAGGTGCGTCCCTCACCATCAAATTTGGCTTCAAAGAATCTGAATCTGTGGGTATAAAGTGAAGGAGAAACCAGCTGAGTTGGAGCTCAACCAGGCTTTTGGAGAGGCCAAAGATTGTGTTAAGTTCTGAGTGATTATATTTGCAACCGCAGGTTTGATGCTGTCAATGTGGTTTCTTCCTGGGAAGTTTCAAAAATTGATGAAAATTGCGCGCTGGAGGGCCATCGGTTTCCATATCATATCATCCCGCTCATCCACCTGAAAATGACTAGCATGCTTTAATATCTTGACAGAGAGACTCAATGGCTGCAATCAGGGATATACCAAAACAATGGATTTCTAAAGGTTTCATGCAGTGCAGGATTAAATCAGAACCAGTGCGAGCGATTTGCTGCCTTTTGGCACATTACTTGTGGCATATCAAAATACTAATTACCCTTCTTCAAAGATTGGTGACATGGCGGTTGTTACTTATTGCAAGATACTTGAATCTGACGCTTATCATTCCAGAATTGGCTCATCAATCCCATTGGAATGATAGGTATAGTCATACTTCTCTAACTCATGCCATCCTGAACTTGCATGCATCATGAATTGCCTTACCTTTTCCGTATGTTCCAATACTTGAATTCACAGATATATGTGCTGTAGATAATTTTCATCTCGTCTTTGGGAGACGAAGGTCATGTACTTAAGGAACTGCCATCAGAGCGGAAGAAGAAAGCAGAATTGGAATCGGTCAATTCCGGGCACCTCTGCTGCTTGGTAGCTGGAGATATTACTTGAACAGTTCCCGTTTCTTTATCTTATTTGCTAATCATTTGGCCAATTGTTCCTATTCCACTGACACTTGAATTATTATTGATGAACTCTCGGCGCTGATAGTTTTTCGCAGTTACTTGGGATTCAGATCGACAGTTCTTCCAAACAGATGTAAGAAATAGTCGATTCAATGCAGAAAGATGCAAATCTTTTGCTAGTATTTTTTCCAAAGTACTCTCAGTTGCAGGAAATCATTTCTACGTCCTTTTCAGCGTGGAGCTATCTTCAACGCTGTCCTGCTTTTGCACGTGTTTTGTCTAAATGGGATCGTGATGATCAGAAAGTGACCGGAAAGCGGATTCAAAAGACTTCGTTGTGTGGACAGTGGACCAGCTTCTAATTAGGACATGATTCTACATTATTATTATCATAGACATTATTACTGATCATTACTATCTAATTAGGACATTATTACCGATCATTTTGTGTATAAGCTATCAAAACTCCTGCGCAGAAAAATATGTTAATAAAGAGTGCTGCTTCGACTTTAGAGACCTGACTTGTGCTGAAAATATATTCTACAGCATGCCAAGCCATGGGAATTGTGTAACCAATTCCAAAGTTCTAACATTAATGGGGTTTCAGTGCCATCAAAATAACTAATCATTCAAAAACACTGCAAAATATAGGGAATTCCAACCCTACTCTCTCTCTACAGCTTTTGACTAATAGTTTCAAAACACAAACCTATAACCAGCCCCATAACAAGACTCTCCAGTTTAAGAGCATGTGTTACCACTTCAGAAAAACATTAGGAAAAGAATTTAAGGAGCTCAACCCTGGCAACTCAACAAACTCTCAGAAGACAAGAAACACAAAGAAACCTAGTTCTTGCAGGGGTTGATTAGCATGACTTTGGAAATCTAATGTGAAAATCAATTATCCAAAGTACATTTTATATTCTTCTATACAAGCGACGTTCCAACTAAAAAATTGGAGAAGTTTATCATCAATTTGTTAGGGCAAATTTAGTATGGCACAAATAACTAATTTCTTGCTCAAGCTACAGTCCCTAAAGGGCCGCATTTCATATATCTGAATCATTATATACGATACAAGCAAAATACAGGTGTCCCCTGAATATAAATCACAAGAACTACATAATAAATGAAATTCAAGGGAAAAGCACTTAATCACAAAATATTGTAAGCACCCAAGAAACTAAATGCATCGCATGTACAATAATTTCAGGAGAAAACCAAACATAAAGGCTAGGAAAGAAGAAGAAACTGGGTGAGAATGTAAGATTCAGGAAATCCATAATAGTCTTATTTCCTCAACCGCTTTTGACCATGATCTGAATCCTCTCCGCTGCTTACATCCCTAAATTTGGCCATTGCTTGATTGATGGATGAGGGATTCTCCAAGTCCTGGAAAGAATTTGAAAACCGATATTTTCAACTAAATCCACAGAAACAGCTTTAAAATAATGTGTTATAAATTTGAAACAGATCAAAGATTCCCATTCTAACCAACCCACGAACACCTAGTTCAAGATCATTCTGCCATGTACCCACTTTATACCTTCGCAATGGATGCCTCAGACATGAGCCCTCTGTTTGCTCTCTTCCCAAGATCAATCTGCACTGAGATGTTGGCCTGCGACAGATCTATACCAGCACTCTCCAATGCTTGTGTCAAATTGTTTAACAACCTGGTTGGTACCAAATAATAATAATAATAATAATAGATTAGCAGCTTGCAATATAGTACCCAAATTTTTACAGTAAATTTGGGAAACAGCCCGACACTACCAATAAAATTCAACAAAATTTCAAGGAAAGGCCTATTATCAGTAGACAATACATAGACACAAACTCCTTATCTATTCCCAATTGAACAATTTATGAAACATATCAATACATTCCAAACGTGGAACTTCCAAAGATTTGAAGGAAATGACCCTTAGGAAAAATTTTGAACTTCCTAAAGCTACACATATGGCAATCACATTTTCAATTCTAATAGAAAAAGAATAATAAATTCAAACGAAGATATAGAATCTCAGTGGAAATCCAACACAGACAAGGATCTCCTTTTTGTAAATGATAATAGTCTACATGCAATTGATGCACCATATGCTTCCAGAATTTAGACAATCAATATTCTTAAATTGAAACAAATAAAAGAAAATCTTAAGATGTTTAAGTATGCACCCCCGTGAGTATATGCTTGATATATTGATCGTTCCCCCTTCGACTGTCAGCTCTTCCTGTTGGTTCATTGTGTCAGTATTAGCAGGACACTCATTTGACTGTGCCTCAGGGACTGGTCTCTGAAGAGGATGCAATAGTGCACTATCACTTCGGGCAGGAGCAGTAAAATTTCCCTGCAAAGGCATGGATATAGATATTCCCTTGTTTGCCACCTCAGGTTGCCGATCCACTGGTTTGCAGGCAATGTCCCGGTTAGGATCAGATTCTACAGGAGTCTGTGTGCTAGTAAGCATGGTTGGGGACATACTGATGCTACTGTCATCAAACTTCCCAGGAAACATAGACCCTGGACCAGAACCATTTTTTATCGCATGTGGTTGAGTGGCAAAACTCTGGACACGCCAGTGACTATTTCTCTGTTTTAAGCGGGAGAAAGATGAGTTATAATGAGAAGTTTTATGAGCCAAACAACCATATTCAGTATTCACAACCAATATATTCCATCAGTGTTCACATTATCCTTTTTTACTATGAAGGTTTATAACCTCTACAATTAATATGTGTCATGTTATTCTTTATATTCTTGCACAAAACTACACAATTTTTTCTTTGAAAACTTTTTATAAGGATGCCTGTATCATGCGTACAACCTAAATTACACTTAACTGCTGAAATCAAGTACTGCAAGATATGATGTGTTAAATTAGATTACTTCAAAATTTTATCCTTGTTTTATGTCAGCTGATATCTCAAAAGAAGCACTGCATGTACCAGGAGTGCGCCTGTCACTAAATCAGTGTCAGAGAATGTGCATTAACCCACAAGAATGCGCTCAAGTAAACCACACTCATAGACAATATATAATAACCAAGTATCAGAACTTTACCCAAGGCATTAATTTTGTGGGCTCAGCACTCCAATCCTGGTAAGAAACCTCATACTTCTGCACTTTTTCCTGCAGATATTGCACATACTCGATCACCTGCAAAGGAAAATTTACATTACTCAACAAAATGTAACGGCAAAGTTCCTCAACTGAATTTAACACGCAAGTACTCAACATACCTCTAACAAGAACGAAGCCGTATCTCTCTTCTGATCACTATGGGGTATGATCTCTCTCAATATCTGAAATCTGAAAGAGCAACAGATTTCAGCACACTGTCAAAGCAAGTTTAAAACTTTAACCACAAAACAGTACCATGAACAGTTTATGCCCAGGCCCAGTGGCAGAAACGCACGAAATTGAGAAACATGTAAACATTACAAGCTCGCAAACTTAACAAAGAGTTAACTTTACGACTAAAATTAAAATGAAAAAAGAAGACGATAATAATAAAAAAGAATAACAAAAATACCTCTCGTTAATTTTGCTTCTTCTTCTCTGTTCAGTAACAGAATGCTTCGATCGTATAGCACTAGCCTTATCACTGTTTTTCCCATCTACGAATCGAGAATTTTTTTTAATAGAGAAAAAAAAGACTAAATATTTCATTTCTTTTTAAAGAAACATAATACACATGAAAGAAAGAATCAAATGGATCTGATACCTTTGGCGTTTGAGTTAATAATGTTAGAAGCAGCTTCTTTCTTGGACATGAATTCGTCGTCCTCGTAATCTTCCTCCTCTCGATTTCCTTTCGTTGTTCTCATTCTCTGCTTCAATTTCGACCTCATCTAATTATTAGCAAATGAATTGAATAAAAAATCGAAAATTCAAGATTTCAATATAAAATTACCTGTAAATTTTTTTTTTTTTTAATCTTCTCCGGCGAGGAGGTGGAGCTGGCAAGTCAGGCGATAATCAGTTGTTTTTGCTAGGAAGTGGGACGGGATGCCATGTGGGCAACCTCAAGTCAATCTCGTGAGGCCACTTCTAGTCCCCAAACGACACCGTTGCTTTGACCAATAGATTTCTCGCCTCATTTCTGTTTGCATGTGAATGAACATGAAACACAATGACTATTAACGAAATCTGGTATGGACCTGGAGTGGGGCCAAGCTACATATCTTTCCCAGTGGGGTCAGGAGGGTGGGGTTCACGTGATGGGGAAATAGTCACACAGCCACTGCAAAGGCCCTTAACCCAAACAAAACCAAACATCAAATTTGGGCCAGCGCCTTGGGCCTGGTCCAATGCCCGTTACACCGTTAGAGAAACTTCTCAGAGGCCACCGAAAATTAAAATGTAATAATCACCTGCCTCGCTAAACGAACAGTCGTGCACATTTTCTGACACATCGCTCATGCCACGGCTTTAGCAATTCTCTCTCTCTCTCTCTTTGAAATAATGATTTTAGGAATTAAATTGAAACACTCGACTCGTGAACAAATGTCTAATCCTGAGTTCTAACAAAAATGATCAAGGAAAGCCGTTTATTGGCTTGTTTCTACAACTAAGGACGAAAAAGACAAACCAAAACTTGAGAGTAATTTAAATTTTCTGATGAGACTAATTTAAATTAAGAGGTAAATGATAGACAATGTCATGTTATATTGTTTGATTAATCCATAATCTTAATATTATTAAAAAGTATCATTGAATTATGTTACATATCCAAATGTTCATTATATAATCAACGCTGATTGTGATTATTTTATTTAAAAAAAAACTTTTACCAAATATTAAAAAAAAAATCTTGCATATTTATGAGTTATAGATTTACTCAAAAACTTATCGATGACCGTGAAGTTCAAACTTTTCAACTCTCGCTCAAATACACCGAAATTCTAGACATTCCTAATGGAGACGTATAAAGTCATTAATAAAAGAATATAAAGAGTCACTCACGAATCATAAGCATATCAAAGAGTTATTTGTTTTTTTAATTTTTTTTTTTTTTGTGAGTGTTAGTTATTATTAAGAAAAATTCACAACTTTAAATTCTGTTTCATGTATGCTTGCGTCAATATTTTCGAACATTTAGAAATTTTGGATAAGATAAGGCTGACTCTTAACACGCACGCCGAGCACTTCATACTGAAAGCTCGGCACTCCTTAGTTTCATGCCACGTTCTCCACCACAACATTATAAATTTACAACCATCAAGACATATTTCACTTCATACATGTTTCCAAAACACCCAAAAGCATAAAAAATTCAAAACATTAGTGCCCCCCCTACGAATCGTCGCCTCTAAGGAGAAGAATCCACCTTATGATCAACAATTAAAATGCTGTGGGTCAATCTTTCTTGCACTATCCTTTTTATTTGCTTTAATTGGAGTTGCCTAATTTAAAGAACATTTTCAAAAGCATAATGGGTACAACAGTATCTAAACCAAATGAGTGTGAAATTGTAGAAGCTGATCAGAATGACAAGTTTGTGGAGGAGGAACTCAAGGATAGGCCTGCGAGTGTTGAGTTGGTTGCCGGCGACGACAAGGAGATTCAATCCGATTTATACAATTCTTGAGAGGAGAATGAAGATAAAGAAGTGTGCTTGGTTGATGAGAAAGATTCGTGGCAAATAGTCCCCTCAAAACCTGCCAAAAAGAAAGAATCTAAATCGGTATGTATGTCAAACTTAAAAATGGAAAGTTCACTTTTTTTTTTGTTTTTCTATTTATTTCATTTATATATACACACACTTTTGTATATGTAGTTCAATAAAATATTATATATATATATAATATTTTAAAAAAACTGGTTAAGCATCAGATTATTATATTATACAGATATTTATAATTGTTATTTTAGTAAATCAACGCATTATTATTTAAGATATATAATTGAAACTTATATTATTACATTAAATTTTATGAAATATTTGTCTAGATAAATGAACCTCACAAAAGAGAGATGTATTTGTTTCACTTGTACTTATATTATTATATTAAATTTTATAAAATATATATTTAGATAGATGACCCTCACAAAAGAGGAATGTTTTAATTATACTCGTATTTCATGAGAAAACAAGACTTATTTTATAATTATTTTTATATAATTAATTTTTTAAATTGAGAAAAGTTGAGTCTGTGAAAATTTAAATTATTACCTTTATAATCATGCTTAATTTTGAGGATAATGATTTACAACTAGGCTAAATCTCAAGTGACAATGAAATATTATCGTAGTAGAGGAGAAAAGACGAGGAGAGGAGAAGAGATAAAGAGACAAATTTAAAATATACGTGTTATATATAGAGAGAGAGATAGTGCACAGGACTTGATCACTTGATAGCTTATAATATCAAAATATTTATTTTTTTTTTCTCTCTATAATTAAATGCTCAATGTCAGTTTAGCATTTTGACTTGAACATAAAAGGCCGCAGAATATAGTGTCAATTCCTTTTTCAAACTTGATCATCATTTACGCCGCTATTGATGGAAGTTCAAATCTTAACATAATAGAGGTCAAGAACACATGAATTTTTTCAAGGAGTATTAGGGTTAGTTTTATAAGTTATAACTTTTGAAATAATTATTATAAGTTGTGATATATAAATAATTAGCAGTAAAGAAAATTAGTAAAATATTTGATAAAATTTATTTTTGAAAATATCACGAGTTTAAAAAGTAGTCTATGTTTTTTAGTAAATTTTACATTAAGAATGTAAATGGTTAAATTAAATATAATATTGAATAAGATTTATTATTATATTTATAAACATGGTATGGATTTTCTTTTACTGTATATATATAATAAATGATATATAAAATAAATATTTATATTATTATTTTTAGATTTTAAAATATTACATAACAATATATATGGAATTATATTAAGTATAAAATTCATTTCAAAATTAGATTTTGAAAAGTTGATTCTTTTCAATTTTTTTAATATCTGTTGTAAAATGGAATAATTTTGTTAAAAGTGATTTTTAGTTTTAGAAAAATTTACCCAGTATCAAAATTAATTTAAATTTTTCAAAATTAATTTTGAGTATCTAGAAAACAATCTCAAACGAAACCTCCAACACGTTGCATTTTTCTTAATTGCTAATTAATTGTGACAACATACCCTTGCTCGGTATTCATGACATGAAGAAAATGAAAGGATTTGTGAAGATTTTACACAAAAACTTCTTCGGCTAAACAAATATTTTACACTGTTTCACATAGTAGTTGCATCAATTTACTCCAGGGATTTCAAATTGTTTTTATTGTAAAGGATGAATGGTACAATAAAATATATACACAATCCATTACCAAAAGTATCGAGTCATGAGGCAAAAAAATTTATCCCGTGTCCCAATATTATAAAATATATAGCATAATAGAATAATTAGACTTTTTGGAAGTAAGCTAAAATCCTATTCGAACTTCCGAACGAAGTCTTAAGTCGTTCTAAATCAACCTCACTTTATGAGCCGCAGAGAAATGCTTCCCGGCAGCAACCATGGTCGCCTCCGGGCCATCCTTCAAGCTCTTTTCACTTTTGCCCGTTTTGAAAAAACCGGAGCACGAAGCTAATGATGTGAAGAACGATGCGGCCCCGCTCTCTTTTCTGGTCTTATTCATTTCGCTCGTACGGTAATATGATGGATCGCTGTTTAATAAACAGGAACGATATTTTCAAAAAATTATGCGCTATCTGTAAATGAACTCAAAGCTGCCCTGGATTTGCCCACCTGCTTGAGAAATCAACTTATATGACATGAATTTCCTTGGAGAACAAGTTAAGCCGCGTCTCCATTGACCGTGACTTCTGTGATGCGATGTCTTAAACTCATCGGCGACGAAAATTCTATGAGCCGTCTGTTGGGAAAGGAAGGCTATCATTTTCATTAGTCATTTGACCCGACCAACGCGATCAATTCGTAAATTTATTATTGTTAATGTTATTTCAGGTTTTGTCAAAATATTTTTTCAGTTGTATACTTAATTTGACCTGTAATATAATTGGCTAACCTGGGTTGAATATGTTCTTCGAACCCTTGGGATTGCTTTTGCTGTTTGAGAGGCTCCAAATTAAAGCACATGCAATAGGACTATGACAAAGGAAATAGATGAGGACCGATATTTAGAAAAAAAAAAAAAAAATCAAATACGATTCCTCTTGCTTGTTCCTTTCATGACTCATGGTATTGATTGCTTTAATTTCAGCAGTGTTTCGGAGAAACTTCGAGCGGCAAAAGTTTTAATATTTCAAAGATACCGATGGCTACGGCCGCAGTTCTACAAAAAAATTTTCTCTCTTCTGGGGTTGTTTAGTAAACGGGCCGCGTGGGTGGGCACTTCTTGGGTAGTCGATCAAATAAGGGGCTCGCTCGCTGTTTACTTGGTTTCAGAATTGGGCTTTCTTAGCGACTACAAATTGGACTACGGTCGGAGTTGTTCACAAAGGACCTATTTTATCAGTTGGATTCATATTTACGATGGGTTTGATGGATAATTCTTTCATGCCCATTTTATTTCGACCGAACCCCCCAAGGCCTGCCTTTTTGGATATTATACTACGAAAACAATATATTTCGCAAGTACAAATTGAGTGATTAATGTATCAAAATTCATCTAGCCGGAACATGAACTCTAGCCAAACGCTTGCTAGAACTTGTGGTGATCTATCAAAGTATGAGTCAGCTAGAAAATCCATTCACCAACGACGAGAAAGTTATTGTATACTTTTGATATTATACAAATCACAGTATGGTCTCGGAAACCTTAAAATTTGAGAGACTTCAAGAGCCTTTAAATAATTTTGATAACTCTTAGATGAAGAATGCTAGGAATTAACTGTCTTTCTTAAAGTTGTCTACAATTAGCCCACCAATTTAAGGGAGACAAAATAAATAAACGAATTAATTTCGATTCGTATCTTAAACGAATTAGCTCAAACTTAGTTGATTCGGATTCAATTCATTTTATTACTTTAGAAAAATTTATAAACAAATCGAATCGGATATGAATTTATTTACATTTCGTTTAATTGGACTATTCTATAATTAATAAATTATTCAAATTAAACATGAAATTGTTCACAATTCATTTATAAAAATAAAATTAACTGAGAATTCAAGCAAAAGAAAACAGGAACTACCAATAATTTAACATCTTGTAATATTACAACCAAATCATATTTTAAGATTAAACAATAATCATCCGAACTCTAAATTATAGGCCAAAACAAATTCTCTAATTCTCTTCGTTATTTCCTCGTCACCTTAAACACAGAGATCTTGTTGATAAATAAGTAAAAATAATGACATTATGATGCTGCAACATTGATAAAAGTCACTGTAACATTCAAAAATATCAAAAATGCGGCAATCGGTAGTTACAATGAAGTCAGATCATAAGGCAGTCGGCGACAGGAATGGCGAAGTGAAAATGTTATGAGGAAAACAATATTAAGAATTGGGCCAGCTGCTTATGTTTGCTACCCTATTTTATTGCTTTTCTTTTATTTTTTGCTTATTATTAAAAATCCGCACTTACAAAATTAGCATTCAAGATTTTAATTTTTTATATAAAAATTTTAGAAGTTAAATGGTAAACAATATGATTTAGTTAAATAAATGATAAACGAATCTTAAATGAATAGATTTGTTTATAACTTATTTATTAAATCTAAATTGACTTGAAAAAATTTAAATTTATTTAATATAAATTGAATTGAATTAAATAAATGAATCTTGAATAATTGTGCCTCCGTGCAATACCATCCAAGCCCACAAACGATATGATTTGGGTTCATACGCATATCAGCGTTGCGAGAGCATTAAAATTGAATTGAAGCAATGCTGGGTGCTGGTAGTTCCCTGCAACAACAGAGCTCTCCTGTCTCCACACCGTAACACAAGTGAGTCTCTATATTCATTTAACTCGTCCTCCCTGGGAAAGTTTGAAACCCACTCTTGTTCTGTTTCTTCTCAGAGCATATCTAAAATGCTGTCCTAACAGAATCCAAACATGACTCGTAAAAAACTCGAAATGACAGGCAGAAGTTACGTGGGTAGCCGCCATGCTTCCTCAAGTGGGAGTTCGCACAACAACCCACTTGAGAACGAACGAAGCGACCGATGCCCTTGATGTCTCACGTCCACGTGAGACGTAACTGACATTATTAATACGCACGACAAAATGAGACATGGAGACCCCCCGATCCCAAACAAGTGGCGAGCCACACGAATCCGGGTGCAACGCCCCCCGGTTTGCATTTTTATTCCGAATTTTCTGACATCAGAAACGACAAAAAAAAATAAAAAAGTTCATTGTTTGGAGTTTGAACAGCGTACATTATCATCAACTTGTTCACTTATTCACATCCTGAGCGGCCAGACCGGACTGGGCTAAAAAGTGCAGTTGGATCTGTTATTGTTTCCCTTATAGCCTTGGCTTTTTTTTTTTTTCCCCCCCAAGTAAAAATAAATAAAATTATTTATATTTCTTCTTTGTCGTATGTTACCGGATAAGAGATACCGTCTCCTTTGACGTGGCAGCACGTTGTAGACCGATCCTCGCCCTTTCTAAATGTATTTTTGTGCAGTACAAATACAATGTATCCGATCGGCCGGTCAATCGCCAATAGAATTGGCTCCACGTTACGAGACCATCCCTCCCTCTCTCTCCCCCATAACTATTAAGTCAGTCCAATTTTTTTTAAAAGAAAATTATTATTTATATATTCTTAAGATATATTTGTATAAATTAAATTATATTATTTTTAGTATGTATTAATTGTGTATCATAAGTTGGTAAGATATGTTTATTATTTATTAAATTATTATTTGATATTTCAAAGTTAATAAATTATAAAAAATTAGATGTTACTTTTTAAATTTAAATTAAGGTAAAAAAGTTTACATTTTTATATTCTTAAATTATTAAATTATTATTTATATATTTTTAATTTATCATTTATATTCTTTATTTTCATATAAAAAGATTAGATTGTTCATATAACAACATCACATTTAAATAGGTATTAATAATTTAATGAATGATAAATGAATTTTATTAACTTTAGATGGATGATTAATATATTATAAAAATATTATGGTGTGTTTAATAATAAAATAAATTAAAGATATATAAATTTTAATGTATTTATTTAGATCTATATTATACCTAAACTAAATAAATAAATAAAAATAAAATTAACAATTTTTTTTTCTGATTGGGGAACAATGGGGATCATGTCATGCGCATCAAATCGGCCAGCAGGCTTGTCACGTCCAAAAAAACCCCATTAACTAATTCTTTTTTAATTTTTCTGAAATTATAAATTGAGGCACAAGCCAAGGCTGTGAAGACTAAAAATTTAAAATAAAGGAAAAGAAAACGTGTCAGGATAACACCGGCCGGTTGGATAAGATAAAAGAGGGTGCACGAGTAACCATCACGTGCCGCGTCGTGGGGACTCTGTTGACCGAATCATTTTATAGCGAAACAGGTGGAGTGGGATAAAAAAAGGAGCAGACTTTATTTTTCAATTTTTAATTAACGTATCAACGGGGCTGACTCAGCACTCTGACTCTGAGTACGACACCTAAAAATATCTCGACGCTTGACCGCCTCGCACGTCCCCTTGATCGAACAAATGGTGCCTCCTCGGCCTTGCACCCGACCGGCCATTTCCTTAATTAATCATTTTTCTTTTTCAATTGTATAGTTCCTTCACATGAGCAACAATTAATTTAATCCAAAAATAATGTTAAATGGTTCATGTTTAACGAGGGCATGAGGCTTCTGCCTAATTGCTGATGGTCTTTATTAGTGTTTTGCGTAGATGCATAATATTAATGTATTAATAATTTAATAAAAAAATATGTGGCATGGATAAGATAGAGTGGGTATAAATTTAGTTAATTTTACTAAGAATTTTTTTAAGAAAGTATTTTGTTGCATCCCACCGATATTGGATATTCTGGATCTAATCAGAATTTTACAATTAACATGTTTAGGGGGATATCGTTCAGAAGTACGTCTACTAGCAGCACCATTGTTGCTTTAAAAAAAAATGCACTTATTTATAGTAATTTTATAACCTCTATAATGTTTAGATTTTTAACTTTTTAAATTAAAAAAAAAAACACAATGCTAAGTAAATTAAGAAAAGCGGATAAAAGTAAAAAGTAAAAATAGAATAGAAAAGAAAGAAAATTGTCAAGTGTAAGGTTTCAACATCACTAATTTTCTATTGTTTAGTGGTAGAACTAAGGTAGATATGTTAATTAGGCATAGAAAATGTCCTACCGATGGAAAGGAATATTTAAAGGTACCATAAAGAAAGCTCAGCAAAGCAGTTTTCATCATCATGTGCAGAGCAAGTGGCAGACTTTTCACTCCGTCGAATCTAAATTTCTAATCGAGCTTTTGTCCTTTATGATTATATTAATTCGATCCTGAATATGTATCAAATTCATCATGCATGGCAATGGTATTTGTCAAGCCATCCACTAATAATTAAGACAGTCAAAGATGTGGGACATAAAACTATTATACTGACTGTAACATTTGTTTTGTTAATGGGGTTAAAAATCATGAGTCCGCATCGATTTTTAATAATATCTCCATGTGATGACAAGCTGATGTACACACTAACCTCCAAGATTAAACAGCATATTGAACAAGTAAATTTGATTCAAAATAATTATGGCTACGATTAGGCGGGAATGTAATATTCACAAGCCTTGGTAATGTAGTGCGTAGCTTCATGTCCCTTTTGATATTTTCATAAGTCATAGTTAAACTCTTTTTATAATGTGTTTGGGAATGATATGAGATAATTAAATTATTAAAAAAGATACGAAATACTTTATAACTAAAATTTAATAGCTCAGCTGTCATTTTTTTTAATTTTATTGAATAATATATTCATGCCCTCTTAAAGTCTCTTTAATAATAATTGAAATGAACTCTAATCCAACTTCACAAGGATTTAAACGCCTAATTAACACCACATAGCCATGGTTAGCATTTGATCAGTTATCGGCACTAACCAAAACAATTAATTAGTCTCGTCGATTTTTTCTTGTTTATGTCATCGCCCCCCCCCCCCTCCCTCCTCCCAATTTTTTCTGTTAAATATCAACCAACCATATTTTCTTAATGTAAGTACCCCACACCATGTAACTCAGCCTTGGCACAGGTAATATTGCCCTTGTGTCATTCAGTTTTAATTTCGTCTTTCTTATATCATTCATGGTAAGATGACTAAGATATTATTTAATTTTTCAAAAAATACCAAAAATTTATTTTTTAGTCTTTTATCTATGCCAATGTTCAAATTCAGGTGTGTAGTCAAATGAAACAATTTGAAAACAAATTGGTCAATGCTCTTGGGGGCAAGATGACTGAGTAATGCACAAAGTTATTACTCCATAGATTAGATGGTTATGTTACGTTACGTTGATTTTATCAATGGGGACGGGGGTTGCATCCGTCTTGCATTAACTAATACATGCATTAAAGATATATAAAAAAAAAAAAAGTTTTAAGGCAAGCAAATGAAATACCCACCTGTACATTTACACGGACTTGAGCGTGTGGGGTTTATAACACTTTCCCGAAACCCCAAGCAATGATAATGACTTAAGCATTACTTTAATCAAACGGATAAAAATAAAAATAAAAAGATGATCATCATGAAATCATCCTGAACAAGAAAACTGTTAAAATGACCAATTTGATATTTTTTTGAAGGATCCAAAAAAGTCAGAAACCATCCCATATATGTGCTAACATTCACCTACAGAAATCGTCCATCTGAACCGTCAGATTGATCATCAAATCTAGTCATGATCGAAGAACAGCTTTCTGGGTCGGTCGCGACTCTTCTTTCTTAGAGACGACATTAACCAATTAGATTCGACCTGTCAATTTTCAACAGTACGATTAGTTCACCTGATAGGTGAAACGCAGTATTCACCTGGGCCCACTAGTAATTTTAATCCGCGTTCTTTCCGCACCTTCCTCCGCTTTGGACCTTCGGCTTTATTAGTACAAAACGCAGTGCGAGTAAATAATGATTTTGTTGAGGGGCGTTTCCGTCCATAAGGAAACTTCAGATGATCGAGGGTGGGTTTTTTGGAATTATGCATCGTAATATAAAAAACTCCTCTATTCGCTGACACTCCCCGAATAGCTGGTGGTTCCGCCACGTCACCGCCCAATCCACAGCCTCCACGTCACAAAGCCCAATCAAACGGTTCAGAATCCTTCACCGCTCCCCAAATCCAGCGGCTCTCATGTCGTGTTCTAGAGCCTTCTGATTAAAAGAAGCTGAGAGCTACCATGGTTAGCTATTCTAACCCGAGTTCACTCGCTTGGTTAAGGTTAGATATCCGCAGAGGCAGAAAGAAGGCTTTTAATATGTGTGTAGCGTTGGGGCAAGAATACTCCCACTGAGTCGACTCGGAGCGATTCCTTGCCGCCTTTCATACTTCATTTCAATTCAATTACTTGTCTTTGGCACTTCGGGTCTTCTTTGGTACCAAGTTGATTCCAATTTCATTGTTTTTCTTTGAGGAGTTTCAAGGTTGTCTGTTCTGTTCAGATCTCGGAACCTGGTAAGTAAATTGATGTTCCATTAGATTAAGTTAAAGTTGTTGAAACTAATACGTTAATAAGTTTAATTAAATTTGTTATATTATCTAAGCGTTTTATTTCTTTCTTCATTTAACCGTCGTGCTGTTACTAGTGAGCGTGGAAGTTCCTTGAATGAGTAGCAATAATGTTTTAATGCTGAAGAAAATGTCGTGAAAAGATTCTTTGAATGTTGAATAGTGCATCAAATCTAGGTCCAAACCCTCACGCGAGTTTTTTTTTTCTCTCTTTTGAAATTTATTTAATTATTAAGGAACCAATGGATTTATTAATTGTAGCTTCTGATAAGTAACGGTCGTTTAGCTTAATAATTTTTTTTTTTTTTGCATAAAACTCACTTGGAGCCTGCCCTTTTTTTTTTTTGTATAACCATTGATGAATACATAAGCCATATTATCAGCTATTCACTGTTTGTATCAAGTTTTTTTTGTTCAATTTGTTGTCTTTCTATTTCAGATTCTTGACTCCTGATAGCCCCTCGCTTTTTATCATGGCGTGGTTAATGTAGTATCAGTGTTAGGTTTGTTTCTTTGCCTTCATCTGTGGTTGGGTTTGGTTTCTGAGTAGGTCGATTGATGATTGGTTGGGGGTTGTTAGTTTCAATAGCTAAGAATAAATTAGTATCTGGTTTGGAGCACGGCGTCTTCTTGGGAGGGAAGGAGGAAACTCTCTTCCGTAGCCGCCTTTGTTGCCGGCCAAGACATCAGTTGGTTCCTTGTTCTGTTTCATGTCTCGTCAATTAGACAGCCCAGTTCAGACTCAGATGGCAGTGGCAGTCTTTAAAACCCCGCTGAGCGGGGAGTACCACGGGAACAACAGAGTGGAAGGGAAACAGCCTGCAGGGAGGAGACGGGTTTTTGTTCAGACTGAAACTGGTTGTGTCTTGGGGATGGAGTTGGATCGCAGTGACAATGCTCATACTGTGAAAAGAAGGTTGCAGCTTGCTCTTAATGTTCCCACTGATGAAAGCTCACTTACTTTTGGGGATATGGTGCTGAAGAATGATCTGAGTGCGGTTAGAAATGACTCGCCCCTTCTGTTGACACGAAACTATTTGCATAGGAGCTCATCCACTCCATGCCTTTCGCCAAGGGGAAATGATATCCAACAAAGAGATAGGAGCGGTCCTATTGAGATATTGGGACAATCGGATTGCTTTGCTATTACAAAAAAAATGGTGAAAGACATTGTGAAGGCAATTAAGATGGGTGTCAATCCAATTCCTGTTAACGGTGGTCTTGGAGGTGCTTATTATTTTAGGAACAGCAGAGGCGAGAATGTAGCGATTGTGAAACCAACGGATGAAGAGCCTTTTGCACCCAACAATCCAAAGGGCTTTGTTGGTAAAGCCCTTGGGCAACCGGGATTGAAGCGCTCAGTGCGGGTTGGTGAAACTGGGATAAGAGAGGTTGCTGCTTACCTTCTTGACCATGATCACTTTGCAAATGTGCCTCCCACAGCCCTTGTGAAAATCACGCACTCAATCTTTAATATCAATGATGGGGTGAATGGGAATATGACCCACAACAAGAATCTGGTCAGCAAGATTGCGTCTTTCCAGCAGTTCATAAAGCATAATTTTGATGCTAGTGATCATGGAACCTCAAGCTTTTCTGTTGCTGATGTGCATCACATAGGAATACTAGATATTAGAATTTTCAACACAGATAGACATGCAGGGAACCTTTTGGTAAGGAAGCTTGACAGTGTTGGGAGCTTTGGGCAGGTGGAGCTCATTCCAATTGATCATGGTCTATGTTTGCCTGAAACTTTGGAAGATCCATACCTCGAGTGGATTCATTGGCCCCAAGCTTCAATTCCATTCTCAGAAGATGAACTTGAGTATATTAGAAAGCTTGATCCTGTTCACGACTGTGAAATGTTGCGAAGGGAGCTCCCCATGATTCGAGAGGCGTGTCTTCGCGTGTTGGTTCTCTGCACAATTTTTCTCCAGGAGGCTGCTGAATTTGGTCTCTGTCTTTCTGAAATTGGTGAGATGATGAGTAGGGAATTTCATGCTGGAGAGGAGGAACCCAGTGAACTTGAGGTTATATGCATTGAAGCAAGGAGGTTAGTAGAGGAAAGGGAGAAGGAGGTGTTGTCACCGAAAGGTGATGCAGGAAATGAGGAGTTCCTATTCGACTTAGACTGTGATGATACGGCATTTGACTTTACATCAAAAATGGCAGCAGATGATTACATGAGCAGAGCCCCATTTCATCTAGGAATTGGATTTGGTAATGGTCGTTCAGCACTTTCAAAATTGGATGAAAGCATTGAGGAGTTAGAGGAAAGTGAAGGAGAAGAAGAGCAGGAAGGATTTGCTACATTGCCAGCTCCTGAAAAGATTCCATCCACTTCGAAACTATCCATGTCACTCAAGACCACCAGCTTGGGTGACAAGAACCAAAAATATCAAAAGTTTTCAGGTTCAAAGCCAGAGAATGGCTGTCTTTCTAACACATCTTCTGGTCACAGGAGTGCAAACGAGCAGCTTCCTGCATGTGTTAGCTTTGTGAAGCTGGCAGACTTGGGTGAGGATGAATGGATGCAGTTTTTGGAGAAGTTTCAGGAGCTGCTCTACCCAGCATTTGCAGCAAGGAAATCTGTTACTGTAGGTCTGAGGCAGAGACAGAGGCTTGGCACTTCATGCCAATTTTGAGACAGAGGTACCAAACATATTGGTATCGGAGAGAGTACTTAATATAAAAAATAAATGAAGACTTGTAGGTCTGTTGGACTTGGGACTTAAAGGATTGTTAGGATAGGTTTGTTTCGTGGGTTTTCTTCCTGGAAGGCGTAGGTGTTGGAAGTGACGGTAGAGGAGGAACTTCTGTAAATATTCCTGGCATCAGCTAAGTGGAGAGCTGAGCGGAATTGTTTGTATTTGTTTAACGTTTTTGCTTCGTGACTTATGGACTTGTTTGATAAATAATTTGATGTAAATACTAACCCTTTTGTGTTTTTTTCAATTTTACTCTCTTGCCCCGTTTCTGTATCTTTCCCAAGTTATGGTTCATAGACCGAGTAATTAAGGTGAATCAGTTAGTGGATTTGTTGTTTTAACAGATAAGGATACGTGTCTGAAGATGAACAACCCGATGATGGCCGCATCCCGGTCCAAAGTTCTTGTGCTTGTTCCATTTTTGCGGAGAATATGTACGATGAATTAGTGCCCACATAATTGGCTGAAAACAGTGGATTTCTTGTATTATTGAGTGTTGAACACAAGGAAGCATTGGCAGATCGGAGTTTACAATTATATGTTATTTGATCTGTGACGTCTTTCCCATCTCTCTGGTCAGGTTGTGTTCTAAAACATCTGGCTGTCGTCCGCAGTTTGTCTGGTTAACTAACTATTTTCCCGCCGTCTTATCTACGGGATATTTATCATGGTTGCGTAACTAGCTAGTTTCATTCTGACAAGGACGCAAGTTTTGCGATGCCAGTGTGGTCAATGTGTCATGGTCGTTCCAAATAAACTATTCAATTGAAAGATTTAGCATCGATGCTGACCTAGCAAACAAACAACGAAGGAGCATCACGCGTTGGGTGTCCCACTAACAGCTGGGACTTTTTCTAAATTCAATAATTGAGGATGGCCTTTAAGATTTTCAGAGAGTTGTATGCTGCACTTCGCCGGCTTCTTGCACTGTTTTTCCCCAGAAGATGTGCTGGGGTTTTACAGTTGTTTCAGCTGTTGGGTTTTATCTGCTTCATAGTATGCGACGTCAGTGATTCTCTTCACACTTCAAATAATATACGAATTCTTAAAGTCATGTTTGGCTAATATTATAACAGGTAATTTGTTTTATATGTTTGGCTATGACTACTTTGCGGTAGAGTATGATTTGTGGTCACACACGTAAAAAAATTCTAAATCCTAAACCCATTATTATAAAAATTTACTCCATCATGAAGCCAATCTAATATAGTTGGATCCTACATATTAAAGTATATAAAATGATTTAAAAGAACATTCATATAAAATTATTCTAAGTGACGCTTTATAACTGTTGTTTGAAACAAAACCCACTTACTGTCTCTGAGTTGCTTCAAAGTTCAAACCGAACATTCTGTAGAAACTTGCTCGAAGACAGCCATCAGCCTATGAATTTTGTGTCTCAATGTCAAGTCATATTCACGTGTACAGCTGAAGGTAATCCACAAGACTACTGAGAAGAAGATAGACATTGTGGTGTTTGGTAAAATTCTTTATCTATCATATCAGTCGCCAAGTTAACAGGCTATCATCATATCATTGCCTAAATTTGACGAGCAAAAATATAAAATTATAATCTCATCTCCTAAGAAAAATTGACACAACGGACAATGACTAACGCGTCACTCTTATCCCTCTTTGGTACTGTAGCTGGTAGGATATTGCCACTTGTTTTAGTTGGGGGTCCATTAGGACATTATGGGGTATTCTTTCTTTCTTTTTACATTGATTGCAATTCAAGATAAAATGATGAAAACAAGAGACAGCCAAAAGTGGGAACTGGGGACTTGTCTGGTTGTTCTGTATCTTTAACATGCTGAAGCAACATGACAGTAACATCTGATCACGTGTGAAAATGCTAGGACAATCATATACTTTTGCTTGCAAGCTCTTTGTTTTGTTTTGATCAGCGACTCAAATACATAACAAGTTTGGCATAATGTCGATCCATTTATAAGAGAGAATCAGTGAACGAAGAGGAAAGCTGGAAGCTAACATTAACCTCAAGCACCACGTGTGAAAAATGCTACGGCAATCCCATTTTTGCTAGCTCTTAAATGGTTATTTTTACATTTAAGGGATGATGTCCATTTCAACCATAAAATAAATAAAAGTATACCAGGTAAAAAAAAAAAAAACCGAAGGATGCATCGATTCATTATTCTTCCACTATTGGAAAAATAATATCTCCTTAATTTCGTTCGATCTAGCCTTTTTTATTTGCACTTCCACAGTCTGGCTTGGCCTGTATCTAGCCGGGCCTTTTTTTTTATTATTATAATCACCTATACCACTGAACAGTAAAGGATGCGAAACAGACCATAAAAAGGTGATTTATTTGGATTTGATTTGAAAAAAAAAAATGAAATACTTGTTATCGTATTCAAAGGAACAATGAAAGAAGAACTATTTTCATTCTTTTGATTGAATCACAAATAAAAATGCACGAGGCAACAAAAAGATGGTGTTTCAATTGAGGTAAGCTCATCACGCAGTAGTAGGCTAAGGACGCACCGGTTTGTTATACAACCATTGTTGGGAGGAGGAGGTTTGCGCTGCTCTGCGAAGCTATTCTCATGCGGTGGCGCTACGTCTTAGCTCGGCCACTGGTCATGCCATTTACTGAATTATTAATAAGTATTTTAGGTGTTTATGAATAATTTGAGATAAGCTGCGAAAAATATGTACTGTGCTAGCTTGATTTATTCTTGGGCCATTATGTATTGAGTTTGTATAGTACAGATTACTCACTGCCTATGGCTGGAAGATTGGGATCGAGATTCAAACTCGAGCCATTAATTGATCAAAAGACGTACAACCATTAAAGAATTTACAACTTGACAAATATTGAATTACAGTTAATATTTATCATACATTAAGAGAAATAAATTACAGCTAATTGTAATTTATTTTTTTTATATGTTATAATAATTTATAGATCTCACGATATTATAACATGTAAGAGAAATAAATTACAGTAAATTGTATCTTTAAGAGCTCCGTACAACTTACAACTTTGTTTCTTCGGCTATAGTGGCATAGTGTGGCCAAGGTCTTTTACTTGGAAAATAGAAACCATATATTAAGATGGGTCTGGATAGACTTAACCCTAAAAGAAGTGAGCTTCAATTTCTGACAACCTTCTAAGATACTTGTGAAACCCCAGTTGTAAAATGCAAGTAACTTATAGAAAAGAAACAATGACAGTAATCAAGACATGTCCGATTAGGGTTTTTATTGTTTCTCAATTTTTTTTTCAAAAAAGATAAAAGAATAAAAGATAATCCTTCGGACCCCCTAAAATTTCTCATAAAATTCCTTTCCAATTAAAATTACTTAAATAATCTAATATAAATCGATGTACTCACTGTGTTGAATAGAAATTCGATTAAATACTTAGATAAATTATTCTTTTAACAAATTTTCTACACCAATGCCATTTCATAATTTTAATATATATGTATGTATATTGAAAAATATTATTATTTTTAGAAAATAATAAAGTCTAAAATTATGAAGACAGAAACTATATAATAAAAGAAAAAATTTAAGATAGATTTAATATTTTAGTATTTGTATGTAATTTAAAAGGATATATTTAAAAATATATACATAAGAAGATGGTTAATAATAATGTATAAATTTATATTTTATTAAATAAAAAAACTTAGTATATTTTAGAAAATAACATTAAAACAAAAACGGCTTTTACAAAGATTTTAGACGGTAAACGCTCCACTCGTTAAGAAATTCAAAAGGAATTCGATTCGTCAAATTGGGCTAGATTAACATGACAATGTCCATTAGCCTAATAGAAGGGTAGTGCCGCTTGCCCGCAAAACTACATAAAAACACTTAAAAAAAAACACATTTAATTTAACTAAAAGACATATTCATTCACTTTATTAATTTTATCCTTCTATGCAAGTACCATCTCTTTGTTTGTTTTGTGCAATTTTGAGTCCAAATAACGTTTTCTTATTTAGAATTAATAGCACTATGTTTTATAAAGTTGATACGACAAGCATGTACTGCTTGAGTTCTTTTATTATCTCATATAAATCACCATTTAATAGTAAAATAATGAAGTGAATAAACATTTTAACGCGCTATAAAAATGTAACGAAACATCAATCAATTCAAGATTGCTTCTGTATTTATATGGGAAGTTCGGTCCAAAATGAAGTAATCTAACGTAAGTATATCAAATACAATATTTTCTTTCGGACTAATTAATTGTTATTTCTTCTATATATCTCTAGTTAATACTTCTGTATATGATATATCTCCATTTTGTTAATTCTAACAATTAATATGTTTCCTATCGAGAAAAGGAAAAAAAATGGTAACGTCTGGTATTTAATATCATGTCTAAATAACTCTACCTAATCCTCATAAGATGTTATAAAACTATGAAAATTATAAGATGGGAAAAAAAAAAAAAATTGGGACTACTATAAAAATATCACTAGTGAATATTCTTATAATATCGTCATTGTCCCCATTCCTTCTTATCATAGTGCTACAAGGGAGGGATAAGTCAAATACATTACAACCATTGCAGTTGCCAAATCACATAAGGGAAAACTACTCATTTTATTTCATTCTTTGATGACATGAATCACCTAATGCAATGTCGCATAAATATAAATTATATAATGAAATTAGTTTACAACATTGGGCAAATTCAACAACCTTTTACCCGTGAAAAATGAAATCCAAAGTCCAAGTTTCTTTCTACTCTGCATGCACAAAATACTTGGGCAATGCATGCATAGAAAGCAATATTTACATCTATATGGCAAATAAATTGAGTAACAAATTTCCAAGGGTTAGCACAAATTGAAGTTAGATATGCCTCCAAGGTCTTTCTGCAAGGCTTACACATTCACTGTACCTAAAACAATCAACAAGATGATCAATTGTTAGCCCTGCTGCTTGCATGAATGAGTATACAATCACCGGTCCGACTAACCGGAATCCACGTTTCAATAAGTCCCGGCTAATGGCCTCGGCTTTCGGAGACCTCAGAGGAACGTTTCTGGGGTATCTGAATTTGTTGATCACTGGCTTGAAATTCACATACCCCCACATAAAGCTACTGAAGGACCCAAATTCATTCACAATCTGTGTTTTGGTAACTATATTAAGTTGGCTTCTCAAGATTATAAAATAAAATTAGGGGGAAAAAAAAAAGTTTATGCAAAGGCATTAAAATTTGTAAACTTGCCTTCATTATGCATCTGGCATTGTCTACTATGCACCTCACTCTGCACTCTGCCAACATTATTGCTGTGTTGGAGGATATATCTAAGATCTCTTTCTCCCCCATTTTGGCAACACTCTTTGGATCAAATCCCCCAAATGCTTCTCTATTTCGTCAACAAATTCAATCTTGTTTCAGTGCGTATTAAAATGATCAATGTCTAGTGGAAACAGAGATTAACTCAAGTTTAGTGAATTAGAATGGAGTTGGTGCAGAATTAGCACCTGAACAGTTCTTTTCTTTTTAAAATTTCAGTCCAGTTGTAATCCATCAACATTCCAGACAATGCCAGCAGCTCAAACAATTGACTGTTTCAGCAATACATAACATATACCAGTTAATACATGTATATGCATGCTGCATGATATGTCTCACAGACAATTACCGTTAAAAGTACGACTTACTTGTCATCATAAACAGGAACTCCCCAACACTCGTCATGAAATGCAACATAAACTTTATCTGCATCAAAATTCGTGTTAATATCCACACTTTCCATGGAGCAAATACATCTTGGTTAGTGTATGCTAATGTCCTCACAGAGTGACTAATTGAATAAAGTAGACTAGGTAGAGATGTTGAACATCATTTTGGACTACCAGTTGCCATTTCTGAATTCAAACCATACGACTTAATATATATATGCTGTACTGTTGGAACTTGAATGCCTTAAAAGAGTTATTTAAATCGGTGTTGAATAGCCCAAACAGTTGTAACAACCCCCAATATAATAGCCGTGATGATGACGCAGAGTATGTAGTTTTATCATTTTAATTCATCTTATATTGAACTCTTAACCACTTCTAAGTATTTGAAGCTTGTAGGTTTCTTCTTTCTTAATTACTGTGACTTCACTAAATCCTTTCTTCTCAAATGGATAAGCACATAATAGTTTCTACAACCTAACCATCACAACAATGTCAAAGTTTAGCTACTAAGAAACTTTTCTCTTGTATTATTATTATTATCACATGGAAAAGTGAATCGCCACGGAAAAATCTCAACTGCGTAGTATTAAATATTATGCGTTTGAATCAACTCTTGGTTGATAACAGAGGCAGCTTACCACTATTCTTTGTAATCCAATTGCACCTCTTCAGTTCCCCACAACGAGAATCCTGACTTTGTTGCTGCTGCTGCTGCTGCTGCAGTTGTTGCTGTTGCTGTGGTTGAACATTTTTAGCCGCCGTGACTTCTCTTCTTTCAGGTGGCGTAATCAAACGCAGGGCTAACGAAATCTTCTGCTCCAGCGGGGAATTAGAATTGTCTGTAAGAAAAGAGTCGTTCGAGTTCTGTGACAAGGACAGTGATAGTGATGATAAAGATAATGAAGAAGAGCTTCTGTGAAGGCCAATGGGGTAGACTTTTTTCAAGTGCTTAGATAATAAACTCTGAGCTGGCTTCTGCTCTCTTTCTTTTGGACTTCTATTCTTCTCCAGAATATGCCTCCTTACGTTGGTTTTAGACATGCTGGAGAGAAGATAAAAGAAAAGTCCTTTTGTGAGAGATTGTTGAATCTTAAATTTGGTAGATGTAAAGGTTGATTTGAGATCAATGAAAAAGTTTTGGGGTTTTAAAGTGTAGGGGACCTTATGAAGACGTAGCTAAAGTTGGTGAAGTGTGAATTTCATAATGGACTTGCTATTTGATTCTTGGTTTCTAAGCAAAACCAATAATGTATTTGGATAATTTTTATATGCAACAGATTCTTATCATTTTTTTTTTTTTTGCGTTAAATAATTGGAGTCATCATATTGATTCCCTTTTTCTTTCTTTACATGGGTCTGCTGCATCAGGAAGATCGTTTACCCCCCTGAAATATAGTAAAATGATGCAACATCTGTGATTTACAATCAATTATCAGTAGTTGAATCATTTAATTAAATCATTTCCAATAATGCTAATTCCTGAATATTTGAGAAAGTTTTAAGGTGTGCTTTTAGCTTCAGTGGCAGAGCTAATGGCAGTCTCGAGATGGGAGAAAGTCCATAATGATTAGAACATTTAGTTGCAGTGTTTGCCTCAATGAAAATATTTAATGGGACCAAAGGAATTACCCTTAACTTGTACTCTTATGCTTTGGGAGCTCTGAGGCATACCTGTTGCCTGCATAGACAGAGAAATTTCGTCTGTAAATTTTACTCTCAAGTCTTTCTTGTATTTCTTCTGTGTGTTTTTTTTTGTCAAAATGGGCAAGCAGGTGTTTGTTTGCGAGCAAAGTCATGGATGCTCAATATGCAAGTCGGCGCTGGACGTGCCTCTGCCCCCTTACATATAAGCTTGTCACATTGAGATAATCGTCTTTTGTAGCAGCTTGGTCTAATCGTAACGTATGTGCATCATGCATATATAGCAGCTGCAAAAGAATAATGATACAGACTTAGTTTATTAAAACTTAAAACTTTTTACTTGAAATTCAATATACAAATATTCAGTTATAATTTCAAGCACCCTAATAATGGATAAATAGTCATTCTAAATACTATTTTGGCTAATATCTACTTAATTAATGGTTCACAATTTGTATAAAAAAATAATTTAAAAAATTTAAATGAAAATAACTGCATCTAAAATGTTTGTTTCACTTGATATGTTTATACACGTGTGTTTTTAAATAAGTATTGTGGAAGTGAAATGATAAAATGAAGAACCATATATTGTAAATTGTTATATATAATATCACAGGCAAGAGTTGGTAATTGGGAAATCTAGATCGAGATTTGATAAAATCAATCTTATTTTAAATAATACACCAGGAGAAAAAACAATCTTAAAATTCATCATAAACAATAAATCATGATAAAAAAAAAATTTGCATCTTCCTACTAGAAATCTCATATTCCGATTAAAATCTTTGAATTTTCGGATCATGTGAGTTTGCTAGGAAGATGCATTTTTTTTGCTTTGATTTATCAAATTAACTTGTCATATGAATATAACTAATGTGACAGATCTATATGCTTTATGTCAAACAACTTAGAAAACCCAAACTCAAGACACTTAGAATCCTAATCAGGATTTTCAAACATTCAAATCATGTTCCAAATAGTGAAATAGGGTAAAATTGGGATTTTAAATCCATTAAGATAAAATTTTAAACCGAACCGTAATCCATTTAAAATCGTAATCTATTAAAGGAGGGGTCCCAAATCCCAATCAGAGTTGGGAAGTTCTATTAACCCTACCGTAGAGCATTAACTTTATTCTTAATTAAGAAATCATTAAAAAATTTAACAAATGCCAGGAAGAAAAACTCTTATCACGCACTTCATCAACTATTGGTATGCGCCATTCCTCTCTCTTAAGACTTTCAAAACTGCCGGGAAAAAACGGCTCTCCGAAACCCTCATCCATTCATTCAAACTCTCCTAAAACCTTAAACTCACTTCACTTATCTCTCTCCGCATTTATTTATCTTGTTTTTTTTTCCCGGGAAACAAACAAAGCTATATGCAAGCAAGCACCCGTCCATTAGACCCATTTGTCTGCTCAAAGAATGGATTCCCCTCCATTTCAGAATGAAATGGAAGTTGCTCTTCCCGTTCTCTTTTTCAATCTTCTCTAAACCCTCCGTCTCCGCCGCCAAACTCTCCAGCGACGAAACCACCACCTCGTTCAACTCTGTTGATCCAAATCCAGCTGACCCCGTTCCCGAAATCATTGCAAATTTCAGAAATTCGGGGTTAAAAGATTTTATCGACGCGGACGATTTAAAAAATTTAATTTTGAGGCTGAGTGAGTATCAATTTGATGGGATTATTGATTGTTTAAGGGTTGAGAGCCTGGATTTAGCGGTGACATTTTTTGATTGGTTGAAAAGACTTAGAGGGTTTAAGCATTCGCCGTTCGCTAGCTTTGTGGTTGCCCATGTATTGGCGGCAAAGAGGAGTTTCCAGGAGTTAAGATTGGTCTTGGAGCAAATTCTGCAAGAGCAAGGTTTTTTATTTTTCACACTTCAATCTAGTGTTCTTGATATTTTAATTGTAGTTGCATACCATGGGTAATTTAAGTTTTTATTGGATTTAGCTCAATTTTATTTTTCTATTTTAATCCAGTTTCAGATGATTAGCAGTAGTGGATAATATTGGTCACTATACGTTGCAGTTTATTGTATATGGAATGGATTTCTTGTTCTTTCAGCTAGGCTCTGGTTCTGCTCTTGCGCGGCTTCAGGGGCTTTGAGTCAAACAGAGAGGTATGGGATATGCTGGCTTGTGTTTATTGAAGGGGTAGTGGTTAATAATGCTTTTTCTGCTATTGCCTAGATGAAAGAGTTGGGCCTGAAGGTTTCAAACTTATAACAGTTTGTGTACAAAGGCATACTGACATCATGTGGGATGTATATGATGATATTAAAGGTAGTAAAACTGCATGGGATGTATATACTAATTTGATAGCTATAGATGGACTATGTCAGCAGTCCAGACTACAAGATGCAGTTTCCTTCATCCAAGAGCCAGCAGGCGAGGAGCTTGGGTACCATCACGTCTAGGTACTGTAAATTGGGATTTGCTCAAGTTGCGAAGAGATTGTTTTGTATGATGCTCAAGCATCCTGATGCATTTAGCTATAACATTCTTATTCATGGTTTATGTATCACTGGTTCCATTGGAGAAGCATTAGAGTTCACCGATGTCATGGCGAGGCATGGGGTGGAGCCTGATGCAATAACCCATTTGCTTAGTCAAATGAGTGGGGCTTGGAAGGTTTTCCAGAAATTGTTAGTTAAAGATTCTGATCTGGATAAAGTGACCTACACAGTCCTCATATGTGAACACTGCCACGTAGGCAATGTCGAGGAAGGATTAAAATTGCAGGAAGAAATGCTTTCTCATGGTTTTGTGTTGAGTGTCATTGTGTACTGGGTACTTCGCAGCAGCATTTGTAGCGGACAGATTAATGAAGCATTGTGACTTCCATATGAAATGGAAGCTACTGGCTTGAAACCAGGTATTGTAACATATTTTATTACTAGGCTATCCAACGATACATTGGAATGTGTTCAGAGAGGATCTCTCCAAATTCTTCACCACACAGTGCTTTTCTTCTGGGGCTGTCTGAGAAAGAAATGATAACAGAAGCAAGAATGTACTTTGATTCTCTGGTAATGAGCAACTGCATGTAAGATGTTGTATTGTATAAGATTATGATTGGTGGGTACGCAAAACTCGGTAATATTGGGGAGTCTGTACAGTTATACAGACAGTTAATATTGGTAGACAACTGTGAAATATTTTCTACATTTTATATCTTTCCTCTTTCCTTACCTCACTGATTGCATGTGCCCTACCTCCATAAATACGTTATACTTCAATCAGTTAATGGTCACTGCTTGCTTGTTTGTAAAGCGGTATGCGTAAGTGCATAGATAGAAGTAGCAGGAAGGGCTACTGTATAAGGGCAAGAGAAAGGTTGAAATGTAGGTTGTCCCAAGGTGGCTCTCAGGGATTCTCCTTTGGTGGATGGTTAGTTATAGTCTCTATTTAATACCAAGTGTTTGTCAATATTTAAAAGTCACATTTATCATTTTATTCTTGAGCAGGAAAATTCAAAAGTTCAAAAGTAAAAATCACAACATTAACGTTGTAAAGGGTAACTAAAAGTAAATTGAGGATAGAAATGGTTAAAAAGAATATTTGTGACCTAAGTTCCATTCTCCCCATTAATAATTAACATAAATATTTTACGACTCAGACTTATGCTGCGGTAATCGTCTTAAAATTAAAAAAAAAAAAGAAACTTTTAATTTCAACCGCTCTTTAATTAAGTTAATAATCATCTTCTTATTTATTGGTTCAAGGATTTGAGTATCTACTTCTTTTTCTTTTTTTTTTCTCAAATTTATTTGTTGGACTTTAATTGCGGGCTTGTGCCGGGCGTGTTTGGTTGAAAAAGATGGACTATTGGACTCCATCATTTGATTAATCTTTATGAAACTCACGTTTTCTCCCTTCGGGTGGTGGGTGGGCAAGGTTGCCAGCTCTTTGCAAACACCGACACACTGCATTGATTAAGCTAGGGCAAATGCTGCTTGCAGCTCGTTGTAAGATACATCTTTCGAAGGGTAAGATAGAGGTTCCTTAAACTAGGCCTTTTCTAAATTATCATTACAAAAGAAAAAAATTTTTCATTAGCAAATGATTAGCTTAAATTTTATTGCAATATATTTTCGCAAAATTGTTTGAAAGTAAGTTATTCATATCCTTGACAACTGGCTTTAATCAGTAATTTTTTTTTTCCAAAGTGAGAGAAATTGTTGTTTTGAGGGAGGACACTTTTTAAAAATGTGAGTGTTAGCAGCAAAAGAAAATTTTGAAGTATTAATCAATGGGTTTTACTTAATGAGGGATTTCAAGAGGATATTTTGAGGGGTGCTAGTATACACTACTCTTCGTTGAAGGATTAAAAAAGTTAGAGATGATTATTGTTATTATTATTATTTTATGCTTACAAAATTTTAATTCAATCTCCTATTTGGTGCAAATACAATGAATAATGATAACTTATCATAACCATACACAATTTTTATCTTTGATCTACACCTTAACAAGATCAAAGACACCGTTAACAACATTTTAATATTAAAAAAAAAAAACTCTAGATACCCATCTAATGCAACCATGGAATATTATAAAACTATAGAATTCAAAGCCTATTTTCAATTCTCAATATCAAAAGCATAACCTCGAAAAATTCAATTATCGAAAACTAATTATGTGCTCTTCAAATTCAATCAAAATTTCCCATTTTGTGCACGCCAGCCGCCACCCAATGGTTTCTATTTATAGCCACATAGCTTTGCGTGGCGCTCCTTTTCCATGACGATACTACCTGTTTGCCCATACTCCTCCTGTCATTTGCAATTCGTATGCCTAAAGATGCCGTAACGCATGCCTCAGCTTTATTTATTTATTCCTTTTCTACCCTGAGCATTACATCAGCAATGAGGCTGGGTTTCCTAAAAAAATAAACCCTAAACCCAAAGAAATACCACGACTTTCCTGTGGTCGTCTTTTGCTCCTCCATTAAATTTTTTTTCTACTACTAAATTTGAGACAACAACTCACTGTTGGTACATGAGTCACGACGACGTTTTATTTGAGAATCATATCATTACAAGTCATACAAGGAACCCCCCAAGTGGCGAAGCCAGGATTTTAAAAAATTACTTTTTATTTGAAATTATAAACTGTGTATATCAGTTTAACTCTATGAGCGTAGATTGACTTAATTTAATGATACGATTAAAATTACGTAAATTATCAACTCAGTTTGTATATAAAAAAAATTATATAATAATTTTGGGATTATATCATTATTGATTTATAAATGTAATTTTCATATAATTACATATTCTATTACTTGTTACTTGTTGTTGAAGTGAAATAATAAAATTAAAAAACATACATTATAAATTATTGTATATAGTTTACAAATTTTTATCTATAATGCTATGGACTAGGATTGGCAATTGGAATTTTTCAGTTCTAATCTTGTGTCAAATAGTTAATCAAAATAAAAAAAATGTTCTAAATCTTACTACTAATAGTTAATAAAAAAAAGTGACTCTATCCTATCTTTATCTAAATTCAAAATATTATTTTGAAATATCTCGAATATCGTTCCAAACAGTAAATCAGAATAAAATTTAGTTAAAAATCCCTGTGTAAATAATAAATCAATTTTTGTACCGAATCTCGGTCCTTTGGAAATGCATGCCAATGGTCAGAATTGCTCCGCTAACCCTAACGTGGACGTCGGACCATTAGCTTTTTTCTTAATTAAGAAATCGTTGAGAAAGCAAACAAAAGTTAAATAATATCAATGTAGAAGAAAGCTCAGTCACACGTTTTATCAAACATTCGAACCAGTGGCACGCAGCATTCATCTCCCTCTCAATTTTCAAAATTGCCGGGAAAAAATGGCTCTCTAAAACCCTAATCCCTCGAATCAAACTCTCCTAGAACCTAAACTCTCGCTCTTTTCTCTCCCCACCATTTTTTTTTCCTTTTTTTATTTTCCGGGCAACAAACAAAGCAACATTCAAGCAAGCAACCTTTCGTTAGACCCATTTGAATGTTCAAGAAATGGGTTCTTCATTTCAGAAAGAGACGACAGTTGCTTTCCCCGTTCTTTTCCTCAATCTTCTCTAAACCCTCCGTCTCCGCGGCCAAACTCTCGAGCGACGAACCCACCATATCATTCAACTCTGTTGATCCAAACTCTGCTGACCCAGTTCCCGAAATCATTGCAAATTTAAGAAATTTAGGGTTTAAAGAATTTATTGACAGGGATGATTCAAAAAATTTAATTTTGAGGCTGAGGGAGTGTCAAGTTGATCGAATAATTGATTGTCTGAGGGTTGAAAGCTTGGATTTGGCCGTGGCATTTTTTGATTGGTCGAAAAGACATTGCGGCTTTAAGCATTCGCCGTTCGCAAGCTTTGTGGTTGCCCATGTATTGGCAGCAAAGAGGAGTTTCAAGGAGTTAAGATTGGTCTTGGAACAAATTCTGCAAGCGCAAGGTTTTTCTTTTTATTTTTTATTTTTTATTTTTTATTTTTTACACTTTAATCTAGTCTTCTTGGTATTCTAATTATAGCTGCAGCCCATGTTTAATTTCATTTTTTTCTGGATTTAGCTCGAATTTATCTTTTATTTTGATCCGGTATCAGATGATTAGCAGTAGTGGATAATATTGGCCACTATAATTCGCAGTTTATTGTTTATAGATTTCATGTGATTTCTGCTAGGCTCTGGTTCTGCTTCTTCTCTTTGTGAGTTGCTCTTGCACAGCTTCAGGGCCTTTGAGTCAAACAGAGAGGTATGGGATACGCTGGCCTTTGTTTATTCAAGGACAGGAATGGTTCATGATGCTGTTTTTGTTATTGCCAAGATGAAAGAGTTGAACCTGAAAGTTTCAATACAAACTTATAATAGTTTGTTGTACAACTTGAGGCATACTGACATCATGTGGGATCTTTATGATGATATTAAAGTTAGTGAAACTCCACAGAATGTATTTACTGATTCTATAGTTATAGATGGCCTATGTCAGCAGTCCAGACTGCAAGATGCTATTTTGTTCCTGCAGGAGACAGCAGGGAAGGAGTTTGGGCCTTCTGTTGTTTCATTGAATGCCATCATGTCTAGGTACTGTAAATTGGGTTTTGCTGAAGTTGCAAAAGGATTTTTTGTTATGATGCTCAAGTATGGCCTACATCCTGATGCATTTAGTTATAATATTCTTATTCATGGTTTATGTATAGCTGGTTCCATGGAAGAAGCATTAGAGTTCACAAATGACATGGGGAGGCATGGTTTGGAGCCTGATGCAATAACCTACTCTATTCTTGCCAAAGGGTTTCATTTGCTTAGTCAAATGACTGGAGCTTGGAAAGTTATCCAGAAATTGTTAATTAAATGTTCTGATCCAGATATCGTAACCTACACAGTTCTCATATGTGGATACTGCCAGATAGGTGATGTTGAGAAAGGTCTAAATTTGCGGGAAGTAATGCTTTCACAGGGTTTTAAGTTGAATGTCATTGCTTACAGTGTACTGCTCAGCAGCATGTGTAAAAGTGGACGGATTGATGAAGCATTGGGTCTTCTTTATGAAATGGAAGCTTCCGGTTTGAAACCAGATCTTGTAACATATTCTATACTTATTCATGGACTTTGCAAGCAGGATAAAGTCCACAAGGCTATCCAACTATACAACGAAATGTGTTCAAAGACGATCTCTTCTAATTCTTTCACACACGGTGCAATTCTTATGGGCCTGTGTGATAAAGAAATGATAGCAGAAGCAAGAATGTATTTTGATTCTCTGATAATGAGCAACTGCACACAGGATGTTGTATTGTATAATATTATGATTGATGGGTATGTAAAACTTGGCAATATTGGGGAGGCTGTACAGTTATACAGACAGTTAATTGAGAAAAGGATTTCTCCTAGTATAGTGACTTTCAATTCTCTTATTTATGGGTTCTGTAAAAATGGAAAGGTAGCCAATGCTAGAAGGTTATTAGATACCATCAAGTGGCATGGATTGGAACCAAGTGCTATAACTTATACGACTTTTATGAATGCATGCTGTGAAGAAGGCAACATGCAATGCCTGCTTGCTTTGCTGCAGGAGATGAGGGCAAAAGCTATAGGCCCGACTCATGTCACATACACTGTGGTCATCAAAGGACTTTGCAAACAGTGGAAGCTACAAGAAGCTGTTCAATTACTTGAGGATATGCATGTTATAGGTGTGACCCCTGACCAAATCACATATAATACCATCATTCAGAGCTTCTGCAAATGTAAAGACCTAAGAAAAGCCTTTCAGTTACTCAACCAGATGCGGTTGCATAATCTTGAACCTACGCCGGCTACATATAATATTCTCATTGATGGCCTGTGTGTAAATGGTGACTTAAAGAATGCAGATTGTCTACTGGTTTCCCTTCGGGAATACAATATTAGTTTGACAAAAGTTGCATATACAACAATAATCAAAGCACATTGTGCCAAGGGTGATGTGCATAAAGCAATAACATTCTTCCATCAGATGATGGAGAAGGGATTTGAAATTTCTACGAGAGATTATAGTTCTGTAATTAATAGATTGTGCAAAAGGTGTTTGATTACTGAAGCAAAATCTTTTTTCTGTATGATGTTGTCTAATGGCTTTCCTCCTGATCGAGAAATTTCTGAAGTGATGCTTATTGCCTTTCATCGATGTGGAGATCTTGGTTCAGCTTTTGAACTGGCTGCTGCGATGATTAAATCTGGCCTCATTCCTGATAAATTCTTGTCAAACTGATGATTCTCCTGCATCTCATCTTTCAAAAGACTGTCCATTGGTTGATAAGTAAATCTACCTCATGAGGTACCCAGGTTCTACATTGCTAATGATCGTTTCCAACTGCATAATAATTTAAATTGATGCCTGTGAAACCTATAAGAGTTTTCTTTTTTAAAACTAGATATTTTTTTATTACTCTTCTATAGGTGACAATATTGAGAGTAAATCGCTTCATATTTCAAGTGTTATTGGTAGACGACTCTGAAATGTTTTCTACATTTTATATCTTTACCCATTCCTTAGCTTTTTGGATTTTATCCTTCTGCATAAATACATTATACTTCAATCAGTGGATAATACATTATCGCACGTAAGGTTGCGGTCAGTTAATATTCACCATTTGCTTGTTTGTAAACCGATGTGAATAAGTGCTTAGATATAAGTGGCAAAAAGGCCTACTATCTGGGGACAAGGAAAAGGGGTGAAGTGCGGGCTTGTTCCAAGCACCCTCTCAGGCACTGAGAATTACCCAATGTGTTGAAATGATGATACCTCCACTTTGTTACACAGTGGACTTTAGCTAGAAATTTGATGGAACTTAAGCATACTATTTTTACAAGGTTTGATCAACTTTCTAATAGTAAAAAATGTTATCCCTCTTCTCACCCAGATCAAATGGAAAAGAAATAAGGAAAGTGATCCTTATAAATGTCACAAGATGAATAGGGACCTCTAGTTTCTATTTATTTTCGTCATCTCATTTTCCTTCAGTTTCAATGTATGTTTTCTCTAACCAACTTCAGCCCTATACAAGTTTGAAAATCCTTGGGTGATTGTAGCAACAATGTTTTGTTCAAACAGGTGCAAAGTGGCTATGATTCATGTGGGCAGATTTCCTGGAAGTTATGTTTAAAGGAGGTTGACACAAGTGGTTACTCAGTTGCAGATATTACTGGCGAATGCAGCAACCTTAGAACGAGCATGCATTGATTGCTCATGTAAGGCTACCATTGGGAATTTGGGAATTTTTCACAAGATGAAGACTGCTGATCAGAGCCCCTCAACAATCAAGATCATGCCACTTTAATAAAATTTCGGAACACGACTAATACGATCAAGGGATTCTCCAACTTTTCTGAATTTCATCAGTTAACTTTAAACATGCTCCAATCTTGTCAAGTTCAATAAGGTGAGCCTTTGTGATGACTACTCAAATATTTTTTCTGATTTAGGTCCCAAACAAAAAAAAGGAAAATAAAAGAGAAGAAATGTGGTAAACTTTTACAATCCCCAGTTGACTGAGATGCTGCTGCAGTCCCTGCCTCCTGGTCCTGCTTTCTCACTTGGATTTTTCATGTTCTCTGAAAGTGAATGCAGACTACTGCATGTCAATTATTAGCAGCAAATCTATCATTGTTAAAAGTGGTCGTGGGGATTTCTTCTTGGGGTAACTATTTTCTAGAAATATTTGATGGTTGTAAAATGTTTCTTGCAGGGATAAAAGACACATCAAACCCTTGTTGCCCTGAAAGCTATTATGGAATTAAACACTGTCAGCCATGTACAGTTACTGTTCTCACATACAACCTTGACGCCGCTGCTGTATCCTCCACCTACAACCTTGAATTCAGAAAGCGTTCAGCCTCCATGGGCCAAGCCAATGCCAGGAAGGATAGAGCTTGTGACAAAACCAGTCTTCCATTTCTCATCATCTTATGGGAGACACCTTCAGAGACAAAAGACCATCAAGCTGTGAAACAATATCTCCACTGCCAGATGGTCCAAAAGCCTCCCAGAACCGCAGAGTCTCATCCGCTGCAGCCGATACCACAGTTAGGCCATCAGGGCTCTGGAACAAATTGATAAAGAGAAATTAGATTAGTTTATTTGAAGAATACAGTGCTCTGGATTATAAAGTTTTTGGTTGGTCAAACCTGGGAAAGCTCGAGAATTCTGGAGGCTTGATGCTGTAGTTCTCCCCATTTGGTCATGTGAGGGTATTTCCACAAGCATAACTTGTGTCCATCCCCACTTGAACTGAAGCCATGGCCACTCATTATTTCTTTGTGATGCCTGTTCCACTCTAGTCCACAAATCTGCACAAGCACGTCAAATCACCATAAGCAAAGTGAAATCCAAACGCTGGAATGGTGTATGTGGGTAGTTTCACAAAATATTAATGTTTCTAAGAGAGGTGAACAATTTTACTTGCCTGTGCTTTTGTCTCTACACTGCGTATGCATGTGCCTTTTTGTACATTCCATATTTTAATACACCCATCTTGCGTGCCTCCTCCAGAAGCAAGAACATTAAACTGATAAGGGCACCAGGCAAGGGCCTTGACT